>CM046663.1:161445967-162645967 GCA_025594165.1 Tamias sibiricus | reverse complement strand
GCATCCATTAACATTTCTGTTTGAATCTCTAAAAAAGACAAGGACTAGGAAAGGAATTTCTATAGGCCAAATCTTTATTTGTCCTGCTCCTCTCTAGAGAACAAGCCCTGCCAAACCAGAAAATATGAGTGAGAGATCACCACACACATCAGGTCCCTGGGCTGAAACGTACTGAAAACCCAGTGCGAATAACAACTAGGTTGTTCAAAAGCAGATTCCTGGACCCAGACCCCAGACGTTTCTGGTTTAGGAGGTTGGAGAAGAGGCTCAGAAATGTGCACTTGAACAAAAACATTCTGGATAATCCTGACGGAGATGCTTTTCAATCCCCACTTGCAGAAATGCTAAATTGGAACTTCTGTGGCAGGTGACACTGATGCCTCCAAAACTTGAGTTCCCTTCCTAGTCTACTTCCTACCTTGTTCAAATGATTGGTTGAGGCCTGGTCCTGTGACAGCCTGGGTCAGTGAAACAGAAGGGGAAGTCAGCAAGGCCTTTTGGGCACATTCTCCTTGTTTGTTTGTTTTTCTCTATTTTTTTTGGGGGGGTGGTTTACTGGGGATTGAACTCAGGGGGTACAACCACTGAGCCACATCCTCAGCCCTATTTTGTATTTTATTTAGAGACAGGGTCTCACTGAGTTGCTTAGCGCCTCACTATTGCTGAGGCTGGCTTTGAACTTGCAATCCATCTGCCTCTGCCTCCTGAGCCGCTGGGGTTACAGGCAGGCGTCACCGCGCCTGGCTTTTCCCTGCTTTTTAGAGGACACAAGATGCTGTAGCTCCTGCCCTTCCCATGCCTGCCTGCCTGTCAAGGTTGTCATGGGAGGGCATAATGCCTTGGAGTAGCCACAACCAGCTTGGAATGGTGCAGCAGGACATGAACCCACACACTAAATGTGGGTGGCAGGGAGAGGAAAAGGGGGTGGGTGCTCAGAGCTACCACTGAGCTAATGGCTCCCTCAACCTCAAGTGCCCTGGCCTCTGCACTTCCTGCTGGGTGAGGCCATGAGCCTCCCAGTGTCAAGGCTTTCTGGAATTGAGTTGTTGTTATTTGCAGCCAAAAGCACCTTCAAAGAACCACCAACTGTAATGCCAAGAAGTGCTTGCTTGGTAGAGACCAGAAATCAGGCACATAAAGGGATGACGAACCACAAAGCACACGGCGGCGAGCCGAGGAAGTCTTCTGGAATATAAAAGGCAAACCAGTGCCTGCACGGTCCTGCCCTGCCCGCCACGCAGCGCCCTGCTCAGCATGGGCAGCTCCTTGAGTACGCTGCCGTGCAGCAAGACTTTGCTCAGGCTGAGAGTGACAAGGCACGTGAGGACAAGAAGCCAGGCGAGAAACCTGTGCAAACAGCTTTCCAAGTACCCATGTGGGCATAAGAATGCCTAAGGCAGGCCAGGCGTGGTTGCGCACGCCTGTAATCCCAGCACTTGGGAGGCTGAGGCAGGAGGATCGCGAGTTCAAAGCCAGCCTCGGCAATGGCGAGGCCCTTAGCAACTCAGTGAGACCCTGTCTCTAGTAAAATACAAAAAAGGGCTGGGGATGTGGCCCAGTGGTTGAGTGGCCCTGAGTTCAATCCTGGTACCAAAAAAAAAAAGAATGCATAAGGCAGGACCCTGCCTAGAAAGACGGGCTCATGTGAAGAGAAGAAGCAGGAACGTGGAGCCAGGAAGCCCGGCAACGCCGGTGCAGTCGGCACTGGGAGCAGAAGAGCTGGAGGCGCGAGCAGCAGGAGAACCCTCGCCACCACCGCCCTGGCCCGGTGTCCTAACTTCATGCAAACATGTGACTGCTGGGTGGTCAACAGGGAACTTGTGATGCAGAGGCCAAACGTCCCTAGGTGAAGGATTCACTAGCTCCTTGCTGGGAGGGGGGGGTGTCCACATGCGAGTTCCTATGTGTGATTTGTTGACACTCCCCCGGGTGGAAGCTTGGGAATGCAGGGTCCTGAGTCACAGCATGCTCCTCTCAGAGAACCACAGGGCCTCCGGGCAGGGCACCCACACTACCAGGCAGCAGAAGCCTCTCCTCAGCTAAAGGGGATTCATTCACTCTTCAAACCACTTCCTGTAGGAGCCTTGTTTGGGGAGATGGCTTAAATTGTGGTTGACTATGGGCCATGGAGTTTTGGGCATTGTTGCCTTTCGTAGTTTTACGGACTTGGCCCTTGGGGATCTCGAGTGACTTGGCCGAGATTGCTGATCGGGTCAGCGCCATTTTTTGGTGGTGTGTGTGGTGTGTGTTAGTCGTTGTTAGAGTCAGAGAGAAAAGTTATAAGAATAAAAAGCTGTTTGTTTCCAGTTCGCCTCTGAACTTCTTCCCGCGCCTTCGTTGCTCCAAGCGGCCATCGCTTCAGGCGACAACAACTTACTGAATACTGCATGATCTCAGCCCCGTGCAGAGCACTGGGGTTAAAACATTCGATGCAAATGGCCCCTGTGCGCGCTCCTACAGTCAGGGTAAGGAATGGCTGCCACATAGCAGAGACCAAAATGAACACTTAAGCCAGCCTTGCGAGAGGTGTGGGCAGGTTTTCCAAAGAGGAATGCGTAGGCTGGGTTTCAGAGGATAAGAGGGTGTTACTATATTAGGATTTTCTCAGGTTAGAGTACTTTCATAGCTATGCACTTAAGGCATGTTAGGGAAAAAAATGAGCACACCAACCCTGACCTTTACAGATACTGCTCGGGACAAAAATAAAACAATACATTGAAGTAAACTGGAAGCAATTTGAAGAAAGATAGTAAGTTGATACTATGAAGTGGCTACAAAAATAGTGAGCACCAGGAAGGTGCTGTGAATGAATTACCCTGGTCAAACACTGAACAAGGAAGAAAGGGCTGCGGAGTGGGAGGCATGGAACATTCTAGGCAGTGGAAGTTACATCTCCTCAATGTACCTTGTGACTTCAAGACAGGGCAGTCAGGGTAGGTAGTAAACAATGGGGTTGGAAAGATGAGGGCTAATTGGCTGATTATCAAAGAAAAGGAAATGGGTTGTTAACACCTCTGGGGAATCGCTACTCCCAGAACAAGGAGTGGCTAATGATTACTCCCGGGCTGCTCTTCTCCTGCCCTTAGTTACCAGAGTGGGGCAGAAACGTGGGATCTAAAAAAAGGCAAGACACACCCACTCCCTAAGATACCCAGTTCTGGGTCTGCTTCTCTCTGTCTCTCTTTAAATAAAACTTTTCATGGTGGCGCACGCCTGTAATCCCAGCACTTGGGAGGCTGAGGCAGGAGGATCTGGAGTTCAAAGCCAGCCTCAGCAATGGTGAGGCACTTAGCAACTCAGTGAGACCCTGTCTCTAATAAAATACAAAAAAGGGCTGGGGATGTGACCCAGTGGTCGAGTGCCCCTGAGTTCAATCCCCGGTACCAAAAAAAAAAAAAAAAAAAAAAAAAAAAAACTTTTCTACACTTGCCTCGGTGTTTCTCGGGTGTTTAACCTTCAACACTGGGGAAATGAGGACCAGATGCTGATTTCCAAGACAGTATCAACTTGGGATAAGGCAGTATATCATTAGTCATCCCACAAGACTTCCTGAGCACCACAGAAAGGGAGTTTCTGAAAGCAAATATTTCTCCCCACTGGGGGCTATTTCTATGTCCCATTTTTACAGAATCCTCCTCACCAAAGACAAAACATGAACCAAACGAGATTTAAACATCAGTCCCACAGGGAACCTCATGGTTTCTAACAAACTTTCCACCTTCAGGCAAAACTGAATTCTTCAATGACCATTAGGAACATTTTGTCAGGTGCCAAAAACTTACACTGGAGAAAAGGCAGCCTCTTTAATAAATGGTGCTGGGAAACTAAATGTCCGTATCTAAAGAGACTGGAAATAGATACCTAGCTGGTGGCCGTGGTGTGTGCCTATAATCCCAGTGACTCAGGAGGCTGAGGCAGGAGGATTGCAAGTTTGAGATCAGCCTCCCAACTTAAGAGAGGCCATAGCAACTTGGCAAGACCCTGTCTCAAAATAAAAAGCAAAAACAGCTGGGATGTAGCTCAGTGGTTAAGCGCCCTTGGGCTCAATCCCCAGTACCAAAAGAAAATAGATCGTTATCTCTCACCCTGCACAAAAGTCAACTTGAAATGGATCAAAGACCTTGGAATAAGACCAGAAACTTTGCAACTGCTAGAAGAGAGCACAGGGAAATGTTCCAACCTATTGACTCAGGCAGTGATTTCCTGAGCAGAACACTATCGCTCAGGAAATAATGCCAAGAATCAATAAATGGCATGGTGTCAAACCAAGAAGCTTTTGCACAGCAAACAGCAAAGAGCGTGAAGAGAAAACCTATAGAATGGGAGAAAATGTCTGCCAGCTACTTTTCTAACAGAGGATTACTATCTAGAATATATAAAGAACTTAAAAACTCAACACCAAAAAAAATCCATTCAACAAATAGACCAATGAACCAAACACACTTCTCAAAAGATTACAGGCGTGATGGTGCACGCCTGTAATCCCAGCACTTGGGAGGCTGAGGCAGGAGGATCACGAGTTCAAAGCCAGCCTCAGCAATGGCGAGGCACTTAGCAACTCAGTGAGACCCTGTCTCTAATAAAATACAAAAAAGGGCTGGGGATGTGACCCAGTGGTCGAGTGCCCTTGAGTTCAATCCCTGGTACCAAAAAAAAAAAAAAAAAAAGAAGAAGAAGAAGAAGGAGGAGGAGGAGGAGGAGGAGAAGAAGAAGAGGGGGAGGAAGAAAAAGGAGAAGGAGGAGGAGGGAGAGAGAAAGACACACAGCTAAGAATTATATGAAAAAAACAAAAGTTGCTTAACATCTCAAGGCACCAGGAAAGTGCAAATCAAACCTACGCTGAGGGGCTGGGTGTATAGCTCAGTTGGTAGAGTGCTTGCCTCACATGCACAAGGCCCTGGGTTCAACCCCCAGCACCACCCAAAAAAAAAAAAAAAAAAAAAAAAAAAAAACCTACACTGAGATTCAGTCTCTCTCCAGTTAGAATGGCAATCATCAATAACTCAATAACACAAAATAATATAATAAATGCTAGTGAAGATGGGAGTGAAGGGGGGCTACATGCTGTTGGTGGGGATGTAAATTAGCACAGCCACTGTGAAAATCAGTATTGAGTTCCTCAAAAGACTAGAAACAGATCCAGTCACTTATCCAGAAGAATTAAAGTCCACATACTAGAGCGATACGTGCATATCCATGTTTTATAGCAGCACAATTCACAATAGCCAAGCTATGGAACCAGCCTAGGTGTCTGTCAAAAGATGAACGGAAAAAGAAAACGTGGTATATATAACACAAGGGAGTTGGCCACAAGGAAGAAGGAAACTATGCCGTTTGCAGGAAAATGAATGGAATTGGAGAATGTCATGTTAAGTGAAATAAGCCAGACTCAGAGAGCCAAGGGTCATAATACATTTCTCTCTCGTGTGGATGCTAGAAAGGAGAAAGAGTGCAAAAAGGGATCTCATGAAAACAGAAGAGAGACCACTAGGGTAGAGAAGGCGGACTGGGGAGGAGGGGAAGACAAAGGGAGACGCTGGGGAATAAAACTGATCAAAGTGTGTTGCGTGCGTGTAGAAATGCACCACGACGAAACCCACTAGTCTTCATAATCACTATGCAGCAATGAAAAGAAAAAGCATTTTCTCTCCCAAGGATCTGTGGCCCAACTGTTGGCAAAGAAACTTGAACCAGACCGTGGTGTCGTCAGAGGGTTGCTCAGGAGAGGACTCCCACAGACACATGGGCAGAAGCAGGCAGAGTTTCAGCAGCACCGTGCCCTGTGGGAGAAAGCCCAGCCCATGCTCCCGGGGAGCTGGAGAACTGTGAGCTCTTTGCATGATGCTCTCCTGCAACCCCCTGCAAGGCTCTCAGACATGGCAAAGGAAGGCCAGCCACACAGCACAGAGGCTGCAGCCGGGCTTGTTTCGCCAAAACGCAGGAGCAAGCCTGCTGAGGCAGCTTCCTCAGACACAGGCCAAGCTCAAGGTTATCTTAAACCACCACTGCTTCCAGAAAACCATCTAGAACATCAGCTCCTACGGACTCACCCTGGGGATGCTTCCTGAAACTGGCAACGGTGTCACTTGTGCACTAGTGTGTCAGCGGGGTTGAGGAAAAGAGCACTGATCTTGAAACCAGAGAAACGCATTCAATATGATTTGGACCAGTGGCCCCGACAGGCTGTGTGGCTTTGAGGGAGACACACACCCTCTCTGGGTCTCAGGTTCCTCATTTGTAAAATGAGGAGGCGGAAGATCCTGAAGGCTCTTCTGGTTCTAACATTTCACGACTGCGAATGCCTGAGCCAGGCATGATGTGGGTTCTGTTCCAAGGCCGGCATCCTTGCTACCCAGCCTCAGCAGCCAGAGGCACATCTGCCCAGACATCCTTCCTACGTGGCCCAGGCTGAGACCTCAAGCCGAGGCCTGCTCTCCCACCCTCCCAGATTCTCACTGTCTGCCAGCTCCGGCCATGTGCACTTAAATACCAGCTGCTTGGTCACTTGCCAGGAAGGGTCTCTTCCTCCAGGACTGTGCTGTGGCATCCGGCAGGCAGGCAGGGCCAGGCAGCTCTCCATGCTGCACCTCCCTCTAGAAGGCTTGGGATGGGCTGGCAGCTCCAGACTTCATAGCCAGACAGTCAAGGCAGCCTGTCCCGGGAGACGCGCTCCGCGCTTGCTTCCCGGATGGCGTGCGCGCTCACCCACACGGACGCTTCCTCGCTCCTGCTGATGGTACCTTCCAGCCTGCCACAGCCACTCTTGGCAAGAGGCTGGCTTCAGAGCAAGACTGCGTTCCCTGCGAGCGCCAGACAGTGTGGCCTTGTATCCAATACAACATTGCAACACCGAGGCCACCCCTGTCGGAGGTGGCCACAGGATGCGAGGGCATTAGAGGGCACATTCCAAAGAAACCAGAACAGAGCACATGAACTTCAGCAAGTTCCAAACAGCCAGTGTGTAAAAACACAAGTCTTTACCACACACCTACCTTGATAATAGTATTATGATTCGAATGGTGATGATAATGACAATAACAAAACAATAAGCCCTGATGTTGAAGCGCTTACCACAGGCCTGCTTTACACACATGTTATTTTTATATGATCTCCTTAGTAATTCTATGGGGTGGACCCTAGTATTACATTTTTCACACGAGGAAACTGAGACTTTGAGTAGTAGGAACTTGCTTGAAGCTGAAGAGCCCAATAGCAGAGCTGGAAGTTAGACTCAGCCTTCTGCCTCCAAAGTCCTGTCTGACCTCATTTTCCAGGACAGGAACCTTCCAACACACCTGATAACTGGCTGCATTGAATTATTCAGTGGACACGTATGGAGTGCCTACTGGCATCAAGCAGAGTATCAGGTGCTGGGTAACCAAGAGCCGTGCCCTGAGAGTCTAATGTTCTCCAAGAAAGAAAAGCATAGCCTGTCCTCCTGGCCAGAGGCTGAAATGTGGTCACTAGCTCCAAGTGACCACAAACACTTCTGGACCAAGAACTTAGACCTTGATGTCCTTCCTGACCCTGTGTTGGATATGCTGAGGTCCAGGCAGGTGGAGGGTGTGCCATGCTTTGAAGAGGGCACAGGGGAGTGGACAGGCACCCCGGACGCCCGACTCCTCGGGCCAAGCTCAGCCCTGAGTGTGGAGTCAACAGCCTCGTGGTCACTCCACCACAGCACGTCGACCTGCCTGCCCCCTGGCCCTGCACCCCAGAGCTCTTCCCGGAGCAGGAGCCAGTGCCCCATGCTGCCAAGGTGCCGTCCCAGCCCTTCCCGCATGGGTGAGACCCCGGCTTCCCTTCTGAGCACCTGGCCTGTGAGCACATTCGTGGGGTGGCTGCTGAGTCGCTGTGGGGACGGAGCTGCCTGGACGTCCCCAGCTCAGAGCCTCGTCCATGGAGCCTCTGAGCTTCTCTGTCCCGGTCACAGTCGAGGCACGCTGTCTCGCCTCATCTACTCCTGTTTCCACTCTCCTCCACCCTGGGACACGACATCGGCCCATTCACCTGCCACCTGCCGAGGCGTGGTCCAGTCCTGTGCTCCCCCAACAGAGCGGGAGCAGGACTCGGACCTCGGCCTGCGGCCTGATCTCCTCCCCCAGATCTCCCCACTCACCAGGGGCAGCTTCAGGGCCCTGCTGTCCTCCTGCCATGGTAGCTCCTGGCCTGAGGGCTCAGCACTGGGCTGAGCCTCTGCACACTGGGGTCCCCTCTCGGCCCATCCCTCCCCCTCCGTGAGGCCTGGATGAGTCCTTCCCCCACGGTTTTTATTCCCTCACCTCTGGTGCCAGCCTTGCAGAAGGAAAGGGCACTCAGGGTATCAGTAACCAGGCCTGTTCCGGGGCCTTCTCTGGAAACAGAGAAACTATTCCACAGTCTACGTCAGAATCACAGGCTGCTAAAATATTTAACATCGCAGACAACTTAAGAGGCATTAAGAAAGAAGAAAGGACAGTCAGGCCCAGGTGCTGTGAGCTGCGGCCTACTGACACTGCATGCTAAGCCTCTTTCTCACCCTGCCAGTTTCTCAGGACTAGAATAGTACAGAGACGTCAACAGGAAGACAGCATCTCTGTCCAACGTGGCTCCCTCCTGGTGGGGCCACTGGGGGATGTGCAGGCAGGTAGGGGTCCCCAGCTGCTGGGAGCCAGCTGACCTTGCAACACTACCTGCTCAGGGGCAGGCAGGCTGCAGGCCTGGGAGCGAGGTCACTGGCAAAAGCAGGCTGCTGGTGCCAAGGTGGTGCCTCCTGCAGGTCCTTATTCCTTCACGGTTATGCCACAAACACACCTCAGACTCCACCACGCTAAGGACACAATCAGCTGGGGGCTGGGGTGTGGCTCTGTGGTAAAGGGCTTGCCTGGCATGCAGGAGGCCCTGGGTTCCAGCCCCAGCACCGCAAAAGACTCAACCACCTGATTTTCCCACACACAGAGCCAGGCAGCTGAGAGGGAGGGGATCTAATGCTCTGTGAGCACCAACAGGTGCCTAGGAAACTTCCAGGGCTTCCCACACAGAACCTACGGAGGAGGTGAGGGTTACTCTCCTCTGCGTCCAGGGGGGCCGGGCCGCCCCATACAGGAGCCTCTAGCCCCACGTGACTAATTCAGTTTCAATTTTAGCTAGTTAAAACCAAACAAAATCAACTACTCAGTTCCTCAGTGGCACCAGCTTCACTTCAAGTGCTCACTAGCCACAGGAGGCCAGTGGCCGCCATATTGGATGACGGAGACACAGAACATTTCCATGGATGTAGAAAGCTTTCGTGGACAGTGTTTATTTCTGAGAACAACCTCTCCAAGGGTCTGCCCAGCAGGCAAGTTGATGATCAGCTTCTAAACATGGCCTTGAGGTCCAAGGAGCTTCCCAGAACAGAGGGTTCAGTCCTCGCTCTGACTCTCGTTAGCTCTCTGAGCAGGTCACCTGTTGGACCTACCATTTTCTCAACTGCAAAAAGGGGATACAAACAGAACGTCCCTAAGGGTTGAGGTGTTGGTGGATATAAAAGGGAGAGGGAGAACTACGTGAAAGGGAACTTCTACCAAGTACTTGTGCTAGGTGCTCTCAATAAAGCGGCTCACTTAATCCTAACCACATTATACAGGAAAAATTGGGACCTGTTTTACAGGAGAGTAAACAGGTGCAGAGAGGGCAACAGCAGCTGCCAGGTCACAGAGCTAGAATCTGAGCTGGAACTTTTTTGGGGAGAGAGGGTACCAGGATTGAACTCAGGGGCACTCAACTGTTGCGGGCCAGCCATGGGCTGTGTGTGTGCTGTGAGCATTTTGAGCACACAAGTAGACTGGACTGACGTTGCTACTCTGTCTGGGCTGTGCACATCTGTGTCCTTCTCACTCGCTCTGCCTTTTGATCCCACACAGCTCCTGAGATGGGTGTGACTTGCCAAGATGTCAATCAATCTACTGACCACAAGATATCATGAAGCTAGACTCAACTCCTCGAAACCTGACCCTTTGCCTTATTTGGAAAGAACATTCCATGGAACCCCCTTTATGTGTCCCTCCTTTATAAGAATAAAGAATTCAGGCCGGGCTCGGTGGCGCACGCCTGTAATCCCAGCACTTGGGAGGCTGAGGCAGGAGGATTGTGAGTTCAAAGCCAGCCTCAGCAATGGCGAGGCACTTAGCAACTCAGTGAGACCCTGTCTCTAATAAAATACAAAAAAGGTCTGGGGATGTGGCCCAGTGGTCAAGGGCCCCTGAGTCCAATCCCCAGTAGAAAAAAAAAAAAAAAAGAATTCAGGTGGCTCTGTCTCTTTCCAATGGACCCCTAAGGTCATGAGAGACATCCTGGATTTTGAAAAGATATTTTTGTGTGCTTGCATGCTTTCTTCGCCCTTTTCTCAGTTATTGATGTAGTCAGATTTTGTGAACCCAGCATAGGTCACCAACTCGGTTAGATAGCAACACTCAACCACTGAGCCACACCCCCAGCCCTAGTCTGTATTTTATTTAGAGACAGGGTCTCACTGAGTTGCTTAGCGCCTGGCTTTTGCTGAGGCTGGATTCGAACTTGTGATCCTCCTGCCTCAGCCTGCTGAGCCACTGGGATTACAGGTATGTGCCACCATGCCGGGCTCTGAGTTGGAACTTGAACTCTGCCGACACCCAGGCTTGTGCTCGTCCTGCTCTAGCCCAGAGTCGGGCCATCTCCTCGAAAGCCTAGAAGTACAGTTGGGGTGGCCTGCGTTGGCAGGAGAAGCAGCCCCTTTCCTGTGGGCTCAGTGCAGAGACGCAGGGAAAGCGTGACGCCAAGTGCCAGAGGGCCAGCCTCCTGTTCTAACTCTGCGGCCGGTGAATTCCCTAGTCCTCCCTATCTGAAGCCTCAGTTTCCTCCTCCGTAAAGTGTGGGCCTAATAATAATGCCCCCAACTTTCTTTCCAGCTCGAACCAGGAAGAGTGTCAAGGGTCCATTTCTCAAACGTTACTACTCCTGGAACAAGCCCCAACCCATGTCTGATGCCGTCGCTCCCACCAGTGACCCTAATGACAGGCTGCAGGAAGGAGAGCTGGGTCAGTCTGGACACAGCAGTTTGGAAAATCATCACCTTGCCTTAAAACTGGCCCTGGATTTCCTAGGGGCAGGAGTGGCTCTTTGCGTTCCAGGGCCTGGTGCCCTGTGAAGAGGGGCCTCAGGGCAGAGGAGCTCGAGACCAAGGTGGTGGCTGTCCTCTCCCAGCCGCCTGCAGAGAATCTGACCCCTGCCTCCAAGGAGACGGGCACCTTCTCTGTAGGTGCCTCATAAACTGACTTTCCAAGGAGACTTGGCACTTTCCCAAACGCCAGACCCACCTCTCAGGAAACTCATTTTAATTATAAAACACAAAAGCTTCAGGACTTAAAGGCTACATGTCAAAGGGCCCTTTGACTTTTATACAGGATGGCTCGCAGTGATTGAAGTTGTATGCAGTTACGCAAATCCACCTCGTTCGCAGTCGTTAGTTGCCTAAGCGCTTTTGAATCTGTGATCTCATTCCATTCGGGAGCTCCTTGTGGGCCAAGCTAGGTAAGTGAAAGAACACCCACTGGACACACAGCAAACGAGGCACAAAGATGCAGCATGGTTGGAGACCAACCTCAATTTCTGGGCTCCCTACTTCTGCGGGGACAGTAGCAGCAACCGTCTTTACCATGTTCCGACTGTACACTAGGCATTGTCTGAGCCTTTGGAAACCCTGCAATTGTGTCATCAACACCACCGCTAGGGAGGTGGCTGTCGAGGTGCAGGTGGATCTGTCTTCCTCAACTGCCCCCCAGTAGGGAAGAACGTTGCTCTAAGATCAGCCCCAGGGACCGGGATCTGCTGTCCTGGCTTTAGCTGAGGGGACTGTGCTGGAAGAGACATTTTTCCTTTTGCTTAATTTATACAGTTGTAGTCATCCTCTAGTCTTATTCTTAAACTTGAAAACACAGTGTCACAGCTGGTAATTTTAGAAGGGGTGACGAGAAAAGGAAGAAACAGAGACCAAGTGGGAAGGTGGCGTGGGAGGAAGAGAGGGGAGCGGTTCCAACGTGGCTTTCAGGTCCTGCCAGGGCTTCCTGGGCAAGAGGCCAACCATCCCTCTCTGTTCTTTCCTCAACTTTTCAACCCAACTGCCCTTCGTGACTTAGCCTAGGTCTGTACAAAGACGCTAGGCAATCTGGGAACAATTTCATTCTTTTAAAATGCGCTAATAATTGAACATGATAACTTTCCAACCATTTCCCCAAGTGGGAAAAAAGACCCCTTTAAATAAATGCTCAGCAAACGTAGCATGGTGGTGTCTAAGACTGATCCGGAACCACATGTCTGAACATTAGTGATATGTAAGCAAGAGGCCAAATTCTAACCAACCTTTCCACCAACATAGAAGGTGGTCTATAAAGGTGGGATCAGTTCAAGCACTGTCAATACAAAATGAGGCCATCTCTGGGTCCCAGACTCCTCCACGGGGAGGACCACAGGATGTAGACACATGTACCCTGAGCCATCTGTCCATCTTTGCCCACTGTGAGGCAGTGGCCATGGGACTTAAAGCCACAGGCTACTCCTGGCACACCACCAGCAGTTCCAGCTGCACTATCTAAGTTGGCAAATAAAGCAGGAGACATCTTTATGTTGCCTGTGCGAATGATATTGGGTTGTCCAGCCATCCTGTCACCAACATAGCCAAAGAGACCCTTAGGTGCTGAATTTGACATGGGCTCTAGGTTCTACTCAAGTCAGCAGGATCTTTAAAATTCACTAGCTCCCACAGGAGGGAGTCACCTGGTAACCAATAAGAGGGTAGAAATTTGGGGTGTGATTTGCTTTGCCCCTCTCCTGGCGACTTAAAACATTATTTCAGTGGTGAATCACGGGCTGGGGTTGTGGCTCAGCGGTAGAGCGCTCACCTAGCACGTGCGCGGCCCGGGTTTGATCCTCAGCACCACATACAAATAAAAGCATTGTGCAACTAAAATAAATAAATAAATATTTTTTTGAAACATGGTGAATCACAATATAATAGGGTACACAAAGAAAGACACGCAATGTATCACAGTGAAAGCAATCTCGAAAAACGCTTAACTTGCAGCAGATCATTGTGGGCTACATAAGCATTCTGTCCTCCGAAAGCAAGATATTTCCGCAGGCAAAGAATTCTGTGCGAGCAAAGGAAAATAGCCAGGTTGTGCTCCTCAGTCTCAGGAGCGTGGACGGATCTCCCAGAAACAGGTCCACACTGGAAACGTGGTCACTCAACTCTCTGAACTAGGAACATGATGACAGGGAACCAAATACCACCGAGCATCGAAACTGCCAGTGTGACATGTTAACCAGTGATCTTTCTTAACTTCCTGGCAGTATGATGGGGCAGGCACTTGGGCTGTCGTCCCCATTCTACAGGCGAATGAACTGGGGCTGGGTATGTGGCTAGTAAAGCAGAGCCGAGTTATGAATTCAGGGAGGGCCCTGGCCTTGCACTTCATCCGCACTGCAGCTCCTGGCAGCGTCCAGGGAAGCCTGACCATCCAGCCTTCCTACTGCTGGATTTGACCTTCAACTGCGCCACCTTCTGCTCCTAGCCCCTGTACCTTCTGGCCTTGGCAGGACCTTTTCTGAGACCTGCTCAATCGACACGACACGCACAACTCTTTTGTGGTAAGTGGGTTCATTAGAAAGCAGTACTGAGTCTCCTCCCCAAAGAAACATTCTTGCCATTTGTGTTAAACCAGTAGGAACCAGCCCACGGGCAGACAGGGCTCCTGTGGGGTCCTGTGGGAAAACATGGCCTTCTGGATCAATTGCCAAAACCCTTAGGTCTCCATAGCTAGAGTACCCAAGAGAGGAGCCACTGGCCGCATTTGGCTGTGGAGTACTAGGAAATCCAGATGTGCTGTAAGTATGACATACGCAGGTTTTAAAGACTTAGTATAAAAAATAAGAGGGCTGGGGTTGTGGCTCAGTGGTAGAGCACTTGCCTCGCACATGTGAGGCCCTGGGTTCAATCCTCAGCACCACATAAAAATAAATAAAATAAAGGGGTTGTGTCCATCTACAACTTAAAAAAAAATAAAATAAAATAAGAATGCAGCGGGCTGGGGTTGTGGCTCAGTGGTAGAGCGTTCGCCTAGCATGTGCGCGACCCGGGTTCAATCTTCAGCACCACGTAAACATAAATGCATTGTATTGTGTACAACTAAAGCAAATAAATAAATATTAAAAAAAGAATGCAGCTTATTATCCTAATAATTTTTACATTAATTTCATGTTGACATGGTGATATTTTTTGCATGCCAGGTTCAATAAAATATATTCAAGTTCACGTTCCCAGCTTCTGTTTAGTTTTCTAGTGTGGCTACTAGAAGATTCAAGGGTACCTCTGCGACTGTGTCACATTTCTATTAGACAGAGCTGGTCTGTGCATTTCCAGAGAACTTGGATTGCCTCCTAAGGATAAGGGGGGACCCCTCTGCCTGTTTGCTCAGGGTTTACCTCCCCTGTTACCCCACCTGGCAGATTAGAGGGAAAGACTAAAGAATTCTTTCCAGAAGACCTCAACCAATAGGGGACAGAGAAGAGGCCTCTTCCCCAAGAGTCTCAAGCACAGGGAAGCCTGAATTTCTGCCACGCCCGGGTCTCCAAGGACCAGGGAAAAGCAGGTCCTGGAGCCAAATGATCTACAGAGAATGCAAGTTATGTATGCAAAGGCCACCATCTGTCATTTAAAAACTTTAGGAAGCCACATTAAAAACACAAAAAAGAAATAAGCAAAAATACATTTTAACCCAGTATATCTAAAATATTATCATTTCACATATAATCGGTACAAAAATGATTAATAATGAATTTTGTATAGTCTTTCTTTCACACTAAGTCTTCAATATCTGGTGTGTATTTCCTGCTCACTGGTCACATGTCCCCACTCACACTGGGCCAGTGCCTGCCACATTGGATTCTGTGGCTCCAGGGTGTATGAAAAGTCTCAACAGGAGCAAAGTGAACGGAACCACTGCAGGAACCTAAGAATCTACGGCTAGGGGACCAGGGCCGACCTTACAACCTAGCCACCAAGACATGTCTGTACGGAGTTTGAAGACAAAAAAAAAATAAAAAAGACTCTATAAATAGTTAAGCTGAAAAAACAGTGGGTGGAATGACACTAAGACACTGAACAGGTTAAGAACAGTAATCGTCAGGTGGCAGGGTGACTGTGGGGTTTTCTCTTTTCCTTTATACTTCTCTATGCCTTGCAAGTAGGCCAGAAATCTTACAACATCTAGTGCACACTGCGATGTGATAATTTACGATTTTTAAAGTGATAAAAACAATGAGCCATGAAATATTTCTTGGGCTGCTCTACTGCTGGCTGATTCTCCAAGATGGGGATAAAGTGCCTACGTCTTTGAACCCAAAGGTGTTTATGGAGTCCCTTGTCGGGTGGAGGGGAGGCTTCCCTAGCTAGTCGGACGTCCTTCCTATGCCTTCACTGGGAATGTGAGACATGCATACCAGCAAGAGCTGCAGGAAACTGTTCGTTGGTCAGCAGCAGAAACGGGCGTCAAATGCAGCTTAGCCTGCATCTGTTTGGGCGGCACAGGCCTCTGTGCTGGCCCAGAGTCCTGAGTGTCGCTATTGTGGGTAGCAGAGGCAGCTGGGAATCAGGGGAAGAGCTCAGACTTGAAAAACAGGTGACCGTGCATTCTTTCCGCATGTGCAAAATATGAATCAAATCATTTATAAAGTGCCCGCAGCTGTTGGTGGAGACGTAGATACTAATTTAGAATCCGACCTTACCCCACACGTGTTTACAAGTGTGCATGCGCGCGCACACACACACACACACACACACACACACACACACACACACATGCACATGACAGCCCAAAGTCTGGGGATGCGGCAGAGCTTATCCAGGGTGTGCATATCCACATGTTTCCTTACCCCCAAAGGATGACACTTAAGTAGCAGCTCACTTAGGAAAGAACGGGCAGCCCCCTGCCAGTGTGAAGATCTGGGCGTCACACATATCTGTCACCCGTGCTCCTAACCTCAAGATCTCTGTGCAACGTAGGCTGCTGTTGCTATGAGCCACGCCTGCTTCAGAGATTAAACCAGTGCTGACCCATTTGCCTCAAAAGGCAAAAAGCTAGGTTAGTGGGTGCCTGTGGCTGAGAGCATGAGGGGCTGGGGTGTCATGTGCAGGTGGTAGAGAAAATGTTCTGAAACTGATCGTAGCCATGGTTGCACAGCTCTAAGTACACTAAAAGTCACTGAATTGTGTACTTCATATTCCTTTCTTTCTTTTTCTTTGTCTTTCTTCCTCTTTTTTGCAGTGCTGGAGATGGAATCCAGAGCCTCGTGCATGCTGGACAAGCACTCTACCATGCAGCCGCATCCCCAGCCTCATTTGTATACTTTAAATGAGTGGATTCTATGGTATGTGTATAGTATCTCAGTAAAACCATTCTGATTTTTAAAGGTACTAAGCACAAGTATGAAAGGAACTCAGCTCATCGCAACAGTGGCACTGAGTCCTCTCAGCACCACTTCACCTGCATGCAGGAGGTGGCTGGCTCTTTGCCTCTCTTGTGTAAAGACTCATGGACAAAGACGACCTCTTTTGTGAAACTCCCAGTGTGTCTGTGCCTGAGGAAGGCATCGTGGTCTTCCAAAGCACTGTGACCTTCACTGACCTTTCTGGTCCTCCCACACAGCTGGTCTCATCTGAAGGGAATCTTCGAGCATCCTCCTCGGAACCACAGGTAAGGTAGCTGGGCCATGCCCCAGGCTCTTTCTGGGACAATGAAAGAAAGCAATAGATAAGATAATGTCAATGGTAAGACAGACATCTCTCTCCTTGTCTTTTTGGAACAACTTATTTCCCAATGGAAGCTTTGAGTGGCTACTACACTTAAAGGGGTGGGGGTTCGGGGAACAAATTTCATACAACTAATGGCTTAGAGATGCTTCCGAATCATCTAAGCCCCTTCTAAACAAATCTAGACTCAAAAGCAAATATATCTGCACCCCAGAAAAACGTATAACTGATTTCAACCTACACCCACTCCAGCGTGGCCAGCCAGTGAACGCATGACACTCTTGCAGTGGTTTATGTTAGAGGAATTACAGAACGACAGAAAAGAAGCGAGGCACCTAAAACAGACAGTCCTCGCTCCTCCAACCATTGCTCACGTATTTCCGGATCTCAGCACATCCAGAGAGGGCAAGCGGGTATATCAAAGCCATTAGATATGTAAAACTTTGTCTTTGGACAAACCACCCATCTATTTGATTGACTTTAAAAAAAAAAAAAAATCAGGCTGGGATTCACCCTTGGAGCTGAACCCACAAGAATTTAATCTAAGTACCTGTCAGTGTGTTGCTCTTCCGGACCCAGGTGTGGCGGCTTCGGGTCTCCAGTGTCATCAGGCTCTTGGGGTGAGACATGCACCTCCCCGTGCCCAGCTGGAGCAGGGAGCTCAGGCCCCAGCTGCTCCTTGGCCGACGGGTGCCCAGCTGGGCTGTCGCCTCGCAGGGCAGCTGTGTCTTCCATCTCCTGACAGCTCCAGGGCAGCACTGAGTCATGAGCTATGCCAGCGGTCGTCCTTGTAGTACCTGTTCCTGGCAGGTCACCAGATGTGTGCGCCCAAGCCTCAGCTGCGCTCAACGTGACGTCACCCTTCACTTCCCCAGCAGCCCCTGCCTCCTTGCTGGGCTCCTGGGGAGTGTCCAGCACTTCTCTAGCCAGTGGTCCAGGGAGGCTCTGGTGGCCGGAGGCATCGTGCATTTCCAGGATGCTGGCTGCAGCTTCAGGCTTCCGCTCACCCTCAAGCAGGTCACTGTTAGCCTCGGGAACAATCAAAACATCCCCACAGGGAGAAGAGGCTTCTAGAGCACAGGTAGATGCTGACACGTCTCCTGCACCCCCTGCGTGAGCCACGTCCAGGTCACCATCTGCTCTGTGGTGTCTGTCAGAGACCAGGGTTGCCTGCTGCTGTTTTCCAGAAGGAATTCTGTCACCTTGGACGGAGGCCTCTTCCCCGTGGCTCTGGGGAGCTACCTGGAAGTCAGCAGCTCTCTCTAATGATGTCCCCTGCACAGCCACTGGTGAGGAAAGGCCTGAAGCTAGTTCCTGCCCACCCCTCCCTAGCTGTGAGTGACCCTGGGCTCCCAGGTCTGGCGAGGCCTCTCCAGGCCCCTCTGGCCTCTCACTTCTCCTTGCCCTGTGCAGTAGACCAGTCACCTCCTCCTCAGCACTGGCACCTGGCTGGTTTGGCTCCAAGGCTGGCCCCACCAGACCTGGCAGCTTGTCTGGAGCTGCATCCTGGGAAACCAGATGGGAAATCTTCGCCTCGACAGCCAACTCTGGCTTCTTCTCCATCCAGAGTCCAGCAGGAGGTACAGGGAGAGTGGTGGCAGCCACTCCTTGAGTTCCATCTAGAAGCTTCTCTGGGCTTAGTAGCATGGTGAGGTCCTTGCCCGCCGCACTCCTCCCTGCTCCTGCCTTTTCACTGGGGGCATTCTGGGGCTGGTCTGTAGCCAGGGCTCCAAGCATGGATTGCTCAAATATCCTGGTGATGTGCTCCCTGAAGTCGGGGAGCCCTGCAATGGCTCTAGGCTGCTTGGAGCTTGGTTCTGCACGACCGGGTACACCCCTCCGTGGATCTGGAGGAGTCTCTACCATCCTCTCCCTGCTGCCCTCCGTCTCTCTTGCTGCATCACCCACCGTGCTGTCCTCGCTGCCAGAGCAGGCTGGAACCCCACAAGGCCTGGTTTCTGGAGTTGTGGCCACTTTGTCCTCCTCTGTCATCTGCTTACTCTTGGCCAGAAAAGGCATCCTGTCCAGGTAGGGCATGGAGTCCGCAGGTTCCTCAGTGGTTCCGGCTTTGGGGCTTCCAGAGCTGGCCTGCACCGCCGGGCCCTCCCCACCCGCAGCTCCTGGTTGCAAGAGGAGGCCGGCGGGCAGCTTCACACAGGCAGCCTTTTCCAGGGCAGGCCGGGGTTCCTCCATGGGACAGGGACTTTCACCCGGAGCCCAGGGGCCCTCAGAGGGAACAGCTTTCAGGCCACTGTCTGCTCCTTTCCTGGCGGCACCGTCGATGTGCAGGTAAGGGGTGTCGCCAGCAGCGTCCTTCCCAGCCGGCGGGCGCCTCTCTGGGTCAGCGCCAGCCTGGTGTGCAGAAATGCCCTCCGTGCCTCTGGGCATCCCAACCAGCTCTCCAGACGGTCGCAAGGCATCCTGGCAGCTGGGCATGAGCTGCTCAGCCTCACGGGACTCACCAGGGATGGAGCTAGGAGCTGCTTTCCTGGAGGGCTCAGCCTGAGCGCAGGTGTCACGTGGGGCGGTCTGGGGCTCCTCGGGCGCTTGCTGCACCCCTGGGCCTCCTTCGCTGGCACCCTCACCAGCTTCAGCAGCCTCAGCTTCACCACCTGGCTCCCCAGCCGACGGGAACTTCTCAAGAAGCTTGTGGGCCTCTGCCTGTGTGGTGGCCGAGGTGGCCGCGCACTCCATCTCCTGCTGCGGGGCCGGCGCTGGTCGCTGCCTGTCTTCCTGGGCTTTATCACATGCCTGTCTCTCTGGAGCATCCTGGGGGGGTGTGACTCTGGGGCTGGCCAGTGCCGGGGCTGCCAGACCGTGAGCTGTATCCGGGAGGGCCACTGAGTCAGGTGGAGGAGGCGGGGCCCCCGCTGTGCCTCTACTTGCCAGCTCTGCCCTGCGCAGGCCCGAGGGCGGGGGCCGTGCGTCAGCTACCTCGGCAGCCCCCGCGTCCCAGCAACATGCCCCTTCACGCAGGCGGCCTGCTTCCACGGCAGCACCCGGCTCCTGCTGGGACTTGCTCGGCCCCTGCCCAGCACAGCAGCCTCCCTCCCCACCCGGACTCCCTGCAACAGGAGAGTCTTTTAAAGTGTCTCCTGCATTAAGCAAGACCCCTGAAAGACGGCCCCGGCTGCCTGCTCCCTCTTGCCCATTTGCCTCTAATGCAGGCAACTTCGGTCCTATCAGAGTCGGCAATTCTGACTCTTCCAATGGAGAATTCTCTAGAACCAAACTTGGAGCATTCCACAGACTGTCTTTGGGGAGCGCACCTTGAAGTTCTGGTCCAGATGCCTGCTCCTGTCCTTCGCAGGTGGACAAGCACACGGCCTCCCGAGGCCCCGTGGGTACGTGGGCTGGGGAAGGATCCGCACCCTGGTTCTTCACACGGGGGCTGCTTGGACAAGCCTCCTTCCCGTTTGCAGGTGGTTGGTGTGTCTCCCTGAGCGTATCAAAGACGGGTGCCCCCGTGTCCGACTGTGATGGCTGGAGGCCGTTCTCAGAAGGTAGCGGGGGCCTCTCGGACGCAGCTCCTCTTGTCCAGCCGTCCTCCGGGTTTCCCTGAAAATCTTGGTTCAGACTGAGCATGGCGAGCCCTCTGTCCACTGCTGGGCTCTCCTCACAGGGAGTGTTTGGCACCTCAGCGTGAACTTCCTGTCCATCTGAGGACTGGCCTGGGGATGGCAGCAAATTCTCCCCATCACAGCTGTGGGGCCTCTCTGGGGACAGGTGGCCTGCTGTCCTTTTCTCCAATGCGTTCTCCACCTCCTGGGCTTTGGATACAGCCTCCGCAGCAGGAGTCGGCAGGAAATCTGATTTCTCTGGTTCTAAAGCAGGAAGAGACTCCACTCTTCCCAATCCCCCCGAGTCCTGAAGTGTATCAGGGCAGCTGGACTGCGGCCCTGGCCTCTCCCAGGCTCCTTCAGGAACGCCATCCTCATCTGTTTCATCTGGTGCTGGGGGCAGGACCGGCTCCTCCCCAGGGAGTTGGTGCAATGAGGTGGCTGCAGTGGCCACCTTGCCTCTGGCCGTCGCCTGCCACGCTACCTCTGTTGACTGAGAGGTGGGCCGGTCTATGTGTCCAGCACCGTTCTTCCCGGGGGGCTGTGCTGAGTCTAAGCGGGGAAGGATTCTGCTTTCTTCGTTGCCACTTTGTTTCGAAACCTCATCTTTGTCCCCCTTAGCAATGGGCTTGCAGCAGATAGCCGGAGACTCCTCTGTCCCCGGGTTTCCAGGATCTGTGTCACCAGGTGGCTCTGGGGTGGCTTCCTGGCTCCTAGGGTTGTCTCTAGCTGACCTGGTTTCGTCTCTAGCCACAGCAGGGCCTTCATCGTCCTCGAGGGCCTTGGCTCCATCCTTCGACCCCTCTGACCTTCCAGTACTTTCACTCAAAGTCCCAGGAGGAGGAGGGGACAGCAGCCTCCCTAGTGGGACGACCTGGCTTTGCTCCCTGTTCCAGAACTCTGCTGTCTCCTGAGGGGAAGGGGCAGGAAACTCCCCAGCGCCCCCTTCTGGGCATTCTCTCTCTCTTTCGAGATCTGGTGCCCCCTCCTCCAGTCCCGCCAGCCCTGCATTCACCAGCTCTCTGGCTGCTTCTGCAGAAACTGGTATCTCCGCCTTGGAAAAGGTCTCCCTGGCCAGGCGGGTGGATCCTCCTACGGCATCAGAAACCTGAGCGCCTGTGTGTGCAGCGGGGCTTGAAGCTGGACACGTTTCCTCCGTCGGAGTGAGTGGAGAGGGGTGGGCACTCTGCAGCAAGCCCCCAGCTGGCCGGCCACCTGCTGCCACACAGGCGACTTGAGGGGCCTCAGCTCTTTGTGTCCCTATCTGTGAGTGACCCTGACCACCACTGGTGTCCAGAGCCTTCTTCCAGGAACCGCTGGTTGTCGCAGCCAGAGCAGGACTGTGCGGGTCCTGGGGCAGCCGTGCATGTGGCAGAGGTGGTCCCGCTTGCTGTTGGCAGCTTTCTCGGGAGGCGGACTTTGCCTCCGCTTCATGGGCAGTGCCTGAATCGCTGGGAGGGGGGTTGCAAGCCCCGAGGATTTCCAAGCCACCGGCTGAATGCAGAGGCGTCACCTCCACTAGGCCTGTTCTGCTGTCTGAGCCTCCTGCGGCTGGGCCTTGTGGTTCGGGGGCCTCAGGTCTTGGGGGGCACTCTGCCTGGTCAGCTGAGCTCTCCTTGCCCATCTGGACAGCAGCCGGGGCCTTGGTGGTCACTTGTACAGAAGCTGGCCCTCGCCTGGACCCTGCAGGGGAACGGCAACCTGCAGCCTCTTTCCCTGGGGACGCTAAGCCACCAGAGTGACCACCCTTTCCACACAGCGGCTCCTTCCTTAGCCCTCCAGGACGTTCTGGAAAAATCCCTGTCAACTGGTCAATGTGGCTGGAGGAAGAGGAGTTCTGTGCCTCTTCCCTCGGCACCCTCGTCACATCCAGTACTGGGGACGATGGCAATCCCGCTGTGATGAGCCGAGCTGTTCCCCTCGGGGGTAAAGGCCGCCATGACATTCCCTGGGGCACTTGGGGAAGTTTCTGGTGGGGCTGTGGGGCTTGCAGAGCAAGCTTCTGGGGGGCACTCGGTGAAGGGCATGGAGGTCCTGGGCCACTCTTGCTCCTGGGACGGTGGTAGGCCAGGCAGTGGAGAGCCTCCTGGCCCCCTGGCTTCCTGTGGGAACTTCCTTGGCTCGGTCACCTCTGGGGACAGGATGCTCGGATCCCGGCTGGCAGCACGCTCAGGAGTGGAGGGGGAGCTGCCGAGCCCAGCACTGCCAACAATGAAAACACTCAATGTTTCATTGGTTCTCAGGGATGCCAAGGACAGAGCCACATCACAGCAGGTCACGCCAACCCTCCCCCACGCCAGGCCACCAGCAGCCTCCACCACAAACATATGGGCCCCATGCAGCAGGTTGCTCCCCGCAGGAAGCCCTCCAGCACCTCCCTTTCTCCACGTCAGACATGCAGCTGGGGGCTGCTGTGCTGGCCCCTGCAAATAGGGAACTATGGAAACTCGTCCATGATAATCGAAAACACAGGACACCCAGGAAGACACACAACAGGGGCTTGAACCAGCTCTATGGGAGATCATAAGAAGGTCCTGAGTGCTCCTGAGAATCCTTTGATGTTCAGGAAAAAGCCCGAGTTGGCCGGGCCAGGCTTTGAAAGGGAGAGCTGTTCCTGGGCACAGCTAACTTGAATCTCCATCGTTTGACAGGTGGTAAGTGAGAGACACAACCCAAAAGTCATTTCTGCCTAGCATGGAATTTCTGTACACAACTAACGTGTATTGCTTGGAATCTGAAATACCTTCATATCCTTATTTGTCTTGACTTGAACACACTTATCTGGGCAATGCATAGAAAAAAATAAATAAAACAAAGCATGCAAGAAACTCAGAGGAACCGGTTCAGAATCAAGGAGCTGCTATAGATAGCCAGCTACCCGCTCTCATAAAAGAACTCATCACATGCTCTGCTTGACTCTTGCCCAATTCCAGACAGTTTGAAGTAAAAATATTTTTAAAAAAATAATTATTAATAATTTTCAGGCCAGCCACGATGGCACGTGCGTGTAATCCCAGCGGCTCAGGAGGCTGAAGCAGGAGGATCTCGAGTTCAAAGCCAGCCTCAGCAACCTAGCCCTAAACAATTCAGCAAGATCCTGCCTCAAAATAAAATATAAAAAAGGGTTGGGGAAGCTGGGTGTGGTGGCGCAGGCCTGTAATCCCAGAGGCTGAGATGGGAGGATTGTGAGTTCAAAGCCAGCTTCAAAACAGCGGAGGCACTAAGCAACTCAGTGAGACCCTGTCTCTAAATAAAATACAAAATAGGACTGGGGATGTGCTTGCTGGTTAAGTGCCCCTGAGTTCAATCACTAGTACCTAATAATAATCATAATAATAACTTTAAAATAATTATTTTATAAATAACATACACAATACAAAATTTGGAATAATAGCCAATGTTCTTGGCACCTTCAGTGTTCTAGTGATTTTTCCTTTCTCCTTTTTTTTCCTATACAGTTTCTTAGGGGTATAATTTTTATTTTTTAAACATAGCTGTGACTCTATATACTTGCTGTAATTAAATATTTTCTGGTCTCAGGAGAAATTGCTCAATGCACAGCTAATAGAAGTTCCTAAAGCCGTTATCCTTTTCCTTAAAGTTTTCATAGGGAGGAAAATAGTGAAGGAACTGCATGGAATCTTTTTGTAACCATCTGTTACACACATGCACGTTTACACACACCTGGACCTGCGGTGTTGCGGACGAGGCTGGAGGCAGGAGTCTATTTTCCGTGTTCACTACCCAACCGGGTCTCCGTGCAAGGCAGCACACGTGCATTCATACGTGAGGGAGGCACAGAGAGGGAAGGTGAAGTGCGATCCTATTAAAATGTAAAAATGTGTGCTGTGGACCGAACTGTCTGTCCCTCAAAATCCACATGTTGACATCCTAGCCCCCAACGTGACTGCAATATGACAGAGCTGTAGGGGGTAAAATTTAATGAGGTCCTAGAGTTGGGGACCTAATCCAATAAGAATGGTGTCCTTGTAAGATGGAAGACCCCAGAAGTGCCTGGGCACAGAGGAAAGGCCACGTGAGCCGACAGTGAGAAGCTCCTCCCAAGCCCGCAGAGCCCTCTCCGAAATCCAGCCCTGCAGGGACCCTGACCTGGGCTTGGAGCCTCCCGAACTGTGAGAGAATAAGTGTCTGTTGTTAAAGTCACCCAGACTGTGGTGTTTTGTGATGACAGCCAAGCAGACTAATAAAATAGGCATATGGACATTTATTGTCCAATCCTTTCAACATTTTGGAGATTTCAAATTTTCCAAAATAAGAAATCGAGGAAACAATAGTGGATGAAATAGACATCCGTGCTTGGCAAGGACCATCTCATTAAACCGTGCTGACAGCTGGGTGGGGCGGGCAGCGCTGCTGCCATTTGCAGAGGAGAACACTGGGGAACAGAGAGGCTAAGCTTGGCTTTCAACTCAGGCATCTTCCTGTTCGCTCTGCCACCAAGAATAAACACTCCCAAGGAGGGCAGGAAGGAGGCTCCTTAGCTGGCCCCATTCCAGCTCTCTGCCAAGCCCATCACCTCCAAACGTGCCATCGTCACTCAACATCCTGCAGAAGGTATGTGCTCATGATCACCACAGCAGTCACCTGTGCCAACACCTGTGCCTGCGTCAGAACACAGACGGATGCCCCAGAACCCAGGAGAGCTGGCTCTGGTCTCCCCCTGATTTTTCTGACCCCAAATCAGGGTTGACAAGGGCAAAGAAGAGAAAACTCCCAGAGTAAGATACCCAAGCCCCTGCAATGCGCAGAGGTCACCAAGATGGTTCGGTCAATGGGGAGCCCTGGCCCAGTGCTGCCAGCAGGTGCAAAACAAAACTACCCTGGGACTTGGGTAAAGCCCATCGGCCTGGCCTCCTGGAAAGCCCCAGGCCTGGGAGGAACCAGAACTACAGCACTCCTGGTCCAGCGGTCTCGGAACCAACACCTCTGCAATTCCCTCCCGGAGGAGCCTCCGGTTTTTTTTTGTTTTTATTTTGTTTTTGCTACCAGGTATTGAACTCGACCACTGAGCCACATCTCCAGCCCTATTTTTATATTTTATTTAGAGACAGGGTCTCACTGAGTTGCTTAGTGCTTCGCTGCCATTGCTAAGGCTGGCTTTGAACTCACGATCCTCCTGTCTCTGCCTCCCAAGCCACTGGAATTATAAGCATGTGCCACCAGCACCGGGCAGGAGCCTCCCTTTAACAAGCATTTTACATCTCATTTCGGTGTGTCCCAGCCACTAACTGAGGTGAAACAGTTTAGCAAGCTATAAGATTAATGGAGTGTTCCTTTTATTAAAAATTTTTTTTTTAAATTTTTCTTTCTCGGGCTGGGGTTGTGGCTCAGCGGCAGAGCGCCCGCCTCGCACGTGCGTGGCCGGGTTCGATCCTCAGCACCACGTAAACATAAATGCATTGCATTGTGTACAACTAAAGTAAATAAATATATATATATATTTTTTTTTTAATTTTTTTCTGGGCTGGGATTGTGGCTCAGCGGTAGAGCGCTCGCCTAGCACGTGCGCGGCCCGGGTTCGATCCTCAGCACCACGTACAAATAAACGCATTGTGTACAACTAAAAGCAAATAAATAAATATTTAAAAAAAAAATTTTTTTTCTTTCTCTTAGTAGTAGGGATGGAATCTTGGCATGTTCTGACTCTGAACAATCACCCCCGCCCCAAGCCTATTTTATTTATTTTTTTTTTAAGACCGGATCTTCCTAAATTGCCCAGGCTGGCCTGGAATTTGCCATCCTTCTGCCTCAGCCGCCCCAGTACCTGGAATTAGAGACGCGCCGCCACACCTGGCTAGGTGTTCCTATTGATGTCAGCTGCTCCAGGACCCTGGAACATAGCCTCCTTCCAGCCCTATTATTGTAACCTGGTCCATTTTCTGCTTTGAATATAGCCCTTGCTGCTCCCCCACTACAACTTATTTTTAAAATGGTTATTTTCTTTCTCTTCTTCTCTCCCAGCTCCTCCCTAATCTCTCCCCGGTCCCTAATCTCAGGGAAACAGAATTATCTGTCCCCAAGTACACATCCACCATGGGAACGAGGTCATCCAGACTTTGGGGATGGCACCAGAAGATCTCAGAAATGACTATCACACTGAAAACAAAATAAACAAAGCCACTTCCTTGCCCATGCCTCTGACAGCAAGTGCCCATTTAGAAAGGATACAGTTTCCCTCAGGCCGACTGAAGTCATTACTATCTGGGACAAGATGATAAAAAGTTCACTGTATTTTGGCATCTTGCAAATTTTGTGTTCTTATCAGAGAGCAAACAGAAGTGAATTTTCCTAGGAGTACAGGTCACCCAACAACCGCTCTCAAAATACAACCCAGACATTGGTTTATTTACCATAAGTTGAGCACCAGCAATCTCTTTGATTACCCATCAGAAGTGATTTTAAAAGCCAGATTAAAGCCACTCACCAAGAACTGATTTGCCTAAGGGCAGGAAAAGTTCTAAGAACCGGTCTGTTGAGGACTCTGCATTAATTAAGCTTACACAACAACCTTTTATGCTTCAGGATTGAGTCAAAATGTGTGGGATAAGGCTGTGCTCAGAATGGGGGTGGGTGCTTTTCACTGGCTGGGCAGCAGGCGAGCTCAAAGGAAGTCTTTCAGCTTTGGTGTCAGTGTCAAGGTCAAGGTCAGGGAAGGAACAAGGAACCACAGCCTCCCAGTGCAGATCCTTGCCCAGGGTGCCCTCATGAAGCTGCTGAGCAGATGATGGGGACATAGAGAAGGCCCTCCCCACTGCCCTGGTGAAGACCACCACATACAGATGGGCTCCAGGATGCACAGTTCTGAAAACACACACAGCGGGGTGCTTACAGGGAAGAAGTTGGCTGGCTGTAAAGACCAAATGTCCAGCCGGGCGCGGTGGCGAACGCCTGTAATCCCAGCACTGGGGAGGCTGAGGCAGGAGGATCGCGAGTTCTAAGCCAGCCTCAGCAATGGCGAGGCACTTAGCAACTCAGTGAGACCCTGTCTCTAATAAAATACAGAAAAAGGGCTGGGGATGTGGCCCAGTGGTCGAGTGCCCCCGAGTTCAATCCCCAGTACCAAAAAAAAAAAAATCCATGCACCCTGAACTTTAAGAGGCCATCAAACTGAGGCAAAAATCTTTAAGGTGGAGAATTGCTACAAACTACGTACTTACTAAGGCAGAGCCCGTGGTAAGCAGCCATGATGGCACAGCGGCCCTGCACACATGAAGAACTCTGCCAGGGAGGTCCAAGACTGGACTGGAGGACAAGAGCTACGGATCGAAACAGGACCAAGGCCTCAGGGCAGCCTGGCTTCAGAGTCGTTTCTGGACTTGCTGCCAACACCAGCCTCTTACCTGGGCAGGTGCACTGCCTCTTCTCCCACCCACTGTGGCCGCCTCCATTCTGTGCTGCAGCTGCAGCCAGAGCATTGGCTTGGCAGTGAACCTCTGCCCCCGTCTCCCCCGTGGGAAAGCTGGTGGCCTGGCTCTGCTCTGTGCAGCCTCCCTGGCTTCCCCTGGCCCGCAGCTCCTGGAGCTCTCCAGCCCTGCATCTGCCCGAGACCGGAGCCCTCCTGCTCCTCCCCAGCTCTCAGCGCTGGTCCTCACCTCTCAGCGTGGCCTCCCTGGTCTTGGCTCCCAGATCAGATCTCCTTTCACAGGCCCACCTAGCACTAGTCACAGCGGCCATCAACCTGGTCAATGACCATTTCCCTAGGGGAGGGTGGGTTCTTGTCTCTGCCCAACATTGTATCCCAGGTGCCTGGCACAAAAGACACACTCAGTAAGTGCTGTTGAACATATAAATGCATAAGTGGATGAAAAGATGCACAGACAGGTGGGTGGTGGATGGACAGACACGACTGAAACCAAATCAAGGATCTTAAATATGCAGCAAAGTTCTCAAATCACGGTTGTTTCACTTGAAGATTAGGAAAGTGCTTTTCTTCCATACAACCATAGCATTTCAGGAACCTTAGCCCAAACCTCTTATTTTTCAGATGAGGAAATGGAGACCCAGCCAGGAGTGGTGGTGCACACCTGTAATCCCAGTGGCTCTGGAGGCTGAGGCAGGAAGATCACAAGTTCAAAGACAGCTTCAGCAACTTAACAAGGCCCTAAGCAACATAGCAAGACCCTGCCTCAAACTAAAAAATAAAAAGATGGACTGGAAATGTGGCTCAGTGGTTCAATGCTGCTGGGTTCAATCCTGGTACTGAAAAGGGAAGGAAGGGAGGAACTAAGGCCCAGAAAACGCAAAGTGCTTTTTCTAAAATGTGTCTGCAAAGCCAGCACTCCTCAGCCACAGTCCCTGCACTCCCTGGCAGCTCTAATGAGTGAAGGTGACACGGCAAGCAATTGGTTACTAATTACACAGGACAGGTTCCTGGGAATAATTTGTTATTTTTATAAATTACTCTCATTCAAAAGATTAGAAGATTGCTGGGTGCCGTGGCGCGAGCCTGTGATTCTGGAATACCAGAAGCTAAGGCAGGAGAGTCACAAATTCCAGAACAGCCTGAACCACCTAGCAAGACCCTGTCTCAAAATAAAATGAAGTGAGCTGGAGAGGCAGCCGGAAGCTAGTGCGCTTTCCTAGCATGTGAGGAGCTCTGGGTGCAATCTCAGCGCTGCAGAAGTTAAAAGAGCTTCAGGGGGTGGGGGAGGGGTTGTGGCTAAAATATTTATTTATTTGCATTAGTTGTACACAACGTGCTTATTTTTACGTGGTGCTGAGGATCGATCCCGGGCCACGCACATGCTAGGCGAGCGCTCTACCGCTGAGCCACAACCCCAGCCCCATAAATAAATATTAAAAAAAAAAAAAAAAAAAGAGCTTCCCCACGTGCCATCACCCTGCTGCTCCTGGCCTCCCACGCACTGCCTGGAGAAGGAAAGGGGCAGAGCGTGGCTCTGAGTTAGACTGGCTGGATTCATGCCAGCGGTGCAGGTGGCCGGGGTGGAGAAGAGGGGTGCACCCCAGCTCCCTGCATTCCTGCCTTGGCCGCCAAATCAGGGGCTTTCCCAACACTTCTCAGCGCTCAGTCCAGCAGGATGCTTCCGCCAGGTTCTACAGTCTCCCTGAGGAGGAGGCGAGACGTTCTGAGTGGTGCGAGGAGAGGAGCACCCAATGGTCCACTTTCCCCGTGGGTGGGGCTGAGGTGCTCAGAGTCTGCCCGCAGTACAGCTGTCTGCCTTGTGACCAGTGAGCGGGGCCAGCTCCCTGTCCTTCCTGGCACCTCCGGCGTCCTGGACGGGAAAGGTTAGCTCAGGGGCAACATAAGAATCCACTTGTGGGGCTGGGGTTGTGGCTCAGCGGCAGGGCGCTGGCCTCGCACGTGCGCTGGCCCCGGGTTCGATCCTCAGCACCACGTAAACATAAAGGCATTGCATTGTATAAAAGTAAATAAATAAATATTTAAAAAAAAAAAAAAGAATCCACTTGTGCTGTGTCCTCCGGCCCAGCCGGCCCTGGGTCACGCCGGGTTTCTTGTCTTTGACGCTAGCGTCTAGATCACAATCAACACGGGATCTGCTGGGAAGGGTGTGATTTCTCATCTCCTCGACCCTGACGACTTGAGCAAGATGGTCAAGATCTGAATGGGCCTTGTCGTGTGTATGACCTTGTACCAGGAGGAGGAAGGCCGAGGATCCTGCCCACAGAGAGGACACTACCTCCAGAGCATCCTCGGGCCCTCCCACCATGAAATCGGAGTACAGCCTGTTTATCTGGGGACCCTGTGGATCTTCACAAAGACAGCAAAGCCTCGGCCAACCACCCAGTAATCAAGTCACTGACATTTTTCTTGCTCTTTCTTCTGCATATCTTCTCTCTGTTGGTCATAAGTCCTGGTAACTAAGGTGCTGCAGGGTTGTAAATGATCATGATTCTAGTCCTTACAACGTGCCCCACACCCCAGTCCTTTTTTTTCCTTTTTTTTTTCATCCCCTGAGCTCAGACTTAAGATAGTCTCAAGAACTTGGTAAGTGATGGGCCCGACTACGATAGATCATTCTGGATCAATGACTAAACACAAGAGTTGCATAGGAGAGGCCCTCCATTTTTATACTTCTAGACATTTTATTTGAACAAAACTTGGTGCTTCTCATGATTGTTACAGAGGCAAGAAAAAGCACCCCTCCCCCGCCCCCCGCATTTAGATATGACGGGAAGCACTAGGGGAAGGATGTGACCCGGTGTCTTTACTGCAGGACTTCTCAGAGCCTTTGCAACACCACTGTGCACTAGATCAAGCACAAGATGAATACACAGTTTCCCACACTTAGGACTCCTCCAAAACCTTCCTCTCCCCCTATTTTGGTGGAGTGTTTAGAGGACTGAGGTGCCTTGGAACACATTATGGAAAACAGCCTTAAATCCAAAGAAGAATGAGTTAGGACATTACAGATGCCCTTTAGGGGACTGGAAGGGCTGTTATCAAAACTCTACAAAAGCACCCCTTGTGCTGGCCTCTCCTCAGCTGCCGGGAACCTGCCTGCACACCAGGAGACTGCTCTTCCCTGCACTCAGGAAGTGATCCGAACCTCCCTCTGTAGGCCCCTCACCCCCTCCCAGGGCAGCTCACGCCCCCCTCCCCTCTCCTCCCCAAGGCCTCTCTGCACACCCTCTGTCTCTCTCTTCTCTGTTCTTTTCTTTTTAGGTGGGGGAGATGGAACGCAGCGCCTCTCCCATGCTAGGTGTTATGGTTTGGATGTAAGGCGTCCCCTACAGTTCACATGTGAGATGATGCAAGAAGGCTCAGAGGAGAAATGGTTGGGTTATAAGAGTCTTAACCCAATCAGCGAATTAATCCCCTGATAGGGATTTACCGAGAGGTAACTGAAGTGGTAGGAGTGGCTGGAGGAGGTGGGAAATGGGGTGTGGCTTTGGGGTAATATTTCTGTCTCACAAGTGGAGTCTCTCTCTGCTTCCTGACCATCCTGTGAGCTGCTTCCCTCTGCCTCTCTCTTCCGCCCTGATGTCGTGCCTCACCTTGAGCCCTGAGGAATGGGGCCTGCTGCCTATGGATTGAGACATCTGAAACCGTGAGCCCCTAAATAAACCTTTCCTCTGCTACAGTGGTTCTGGTCAGGTCCTTTAGTCACAGCAGGGAAAAAGGTGACTAAAACACTAGGCAAGTCCTATCACTGAGCTACGTCTGCAGTCGGGGGGTCTCTTGTTTAGTTGTTTATGAATTTCCTTTCCCCCTGGGTGTGACCTCCTGCAGCTGACAGAGCTCATCTGGTCTAGCGCTGGTGCACACTGTGCTGACGAATAAGTGAAGGATGGAATGAATCAAGAAATGAAGAAATGCCTCTTTTAGCCAACAGGTGCACAGTCACAAAAACCTCTCACTTCGATTGACACCTGCACTGCTCACAGTGCATCACCTATTCCAGAGACTTTGGAAAAACAATTTTCACTTCAAGTGATCAGGCCAGGGACAGAATTCTTGTGCGCCTGGGAGAGGAGATTTTCCACGCCTTGACTATGGTGACGTGGTATTTTGTGCACAAGGCACCTCCTTGGGACCATTTCCAATCCTCGCTGATTAGGTCCAGTCCACACACAGCCCTAATTTGTCCAGACTGTCCCTGTGCAGGTGCCTGAGAGTTCACTGACCCTGGCAGCACAGTCAGACTTGGCTTTGTATTTTTAATCCAGTTTTATCTTCCCCTGCACATTCTATGATGGTAAAAACAAAGCAGGAAAATGAAAGGAAAGCATTTGGAGGGTCTATAGAATTATTGGGGAAATGGTGTGTGTGTGTAGTGGTTTAAATCCGAAAGTACTCTTACCATTCATTCTATACTTTATATGACTCCAAGGTCAAGCTGTTATTCAACTCATTATCCAGCTTAGTACAGGGAAGGGAGACAAACAAAATTTAAAAACTGCTTTTTAACCAAAATTTTTCAGCAACTCTCCCATGGGGTCCTAAATAGCAGCAGAGTGACCCAATTTCTGAATCCCAGACTAGTTGCTGGAAGGGGCTGGATAGGTGTACCCACGAGACCCCCACAGCCAGAACGGGTTCCATGTCTCTCACATCTGCTGTCCCTTCAAGTGCATCTAGATTCCGACTTTTCTTAATGACCAAATACAAAAAAAAAAAAAAAAAAAAAAAAAAAAACAAGATTAACTATCACAATAGAGAATTCTTCTTCTTTTGGTGGTTCCGGAGATTGAACTCAGGGGCACTCGACCACTGGGCCACATCCCCAGCCCTTTTTTTTTTTTTTATATATTATTAGACACAGGGTCTCACTGAGTTGCTCAGTGCCTTGCCTTTGCTGAGGCTGGCTTTGAACTCGCTATCCTCCTGCGTCAGCCTCCCAAAGTGCTGGGATTACAGGCATGCGCCACTGCACCCGACTTCAAGAATTCTTCTTCTTTTATTCACAATAAAGAAGAATCTTCAAAACTTTAGTAAGCCCAAATCAAGAAATTTGGTGGAGCACTTACCTAAATATGACTATTTCCACGATTTTAAGTTAAATCTCCACTGGTTATTTGTGGAAAAGTACAAATGACAATCTTGCTTATATATTTGGATTCTGGTGACATTTTGAAAAAAAATATTTATGTATTTGTTTTAGTTCTACAGAATGCCTTTATTTTTACGTGGTGCTGAGGATCGAACCCAGGCCGCGCACCTGCTAGGCGAGCACTCTACCGCTGAGCCACAACCCCAGCCTCTGGTGACATTTTTATTTTGACACCCTAAGGGTATTTGGAACAATAATGATAAAAGTATTTTTTGTTACGTTCCTTCTTGATAAGACTTCTAATGTGAATTAAAATAATATTTTTTTGCCATAGCAAATGCAGTGCCAACCAGAGAACATGACAGAATCATCCTTTGATGACTGAATATCTTTCAGAGGATTTGAAGAATCCACTAAATAATAAGATGTCACCAGTGTCGCTTATCGGAGACTGAGTTCATGTATACTAAGCTCAAAAATGTGATTAAAGGTTTCTTTTTAGGCTACACCGGAGTCTCTAGGGAGTGTGTTGATATTTGTCCCTCTGTAATCCCACTGACCTCTACTGGGGGTGCAAAGTCAATGAGTCACCATTACTGGGAACCAAGCTGGTTGAAGGTCAAAGACAAAAGACCATCACAGGCTCCTTCCCAGCACTAGCACAGCTACCTTGGCAAGCCTGAGAAGATTAACTGCCATCAAAGCTGGCATCCGCCGGGCGTGGTGGCGCACGCCTGTAATCCCAGCACTTTGGGAGGCTGAGGCAGGAGGATCGCGAGTTCAAAGCCAGCCTCAGCAATGGCGAGGCACTTAGCAGCTCGGTGAGACCCTGTCTCTAATAAAATACAAAAAAGGGCTGGGGATGTGGCCCAGTGGTCGAGTGCCCCTGAGTTCAATCCCTGGTACCAAAAAAAAAAAAAAAAAAAAAAGCTGGCATCCGAGGCCATGAAGGGACACAGGAGACCACCAGTGGCCGGGGTAGGAGGAGCTCCAGAAGAGAAAAGAATAATTCTGCCCAAGAAAGTCTCTCTCTCTCTCTTTTTTTTTTGGTACTGGGGATTGAACTCAGGGGCACTCAACCACTGGGCCACACGCCCAGCCCCTTTTTGTATTTTATTAGAGACAGGGTCTCACCGAGTTGCTAAGTGCCTCGCCATGGCTGAGGCTGGCTTTGAACTTGCAATCCTCCTGCCTCAGCCTCCCAAGTGCTGGGATTACAGGTGTGCGCCACGGCGCCTGGCCCAAGAAAGGCTCTCTCTTATTCTTTTTCCCTATACAGTCTCCCCTCCTCTTCCAAAACAAATACCAGGTGTTTTGCTGCATTCCACTTAAACCCAAAAAGATATTGGTATTACAGCTTCGATGTTTTCAGAGAGCTCAGGTTGGAGAACATCATAGGAAGATTGTTAATTACAAGAGGGTTGGCTTCACGGGGCCAGGGTCTACTAAAGGAGACACAGAGAAAAGGGTGGTGGTCCCTGGAGATGGCAAGCAGCAAGATGAGCCCTGCTGTTGCCCGGCCTGAGGCCTGGAGAGGTGGGGCCAGGCCAGGTTGACATTCTTCCTGATGTGAGGAACTGGGGCCTGGTGTCTGGGAGGGCAAGAGAGCTAAAAGCCCCAGGGCAGAGCCCCCAGAGAAGAGAGGTCTGGGAACTCCAGAAAAGAACAAGGTGCCCATCAACATGTGCTGAGAATATGAGACGAGGTACAGACATGCAAAAGGTTCAGAGCAAGAAAATCCCTACAGCTGCAGAGCAGGGAATAGCTCCTGTTCCCAGCCGGAGTGGAAACTCCTATTTCATGGGGCTTCTGTTAAAGTTCTAAGAAGGCTCTTGCCTCAGTCGCGGGGGAAAACACCCCTCACCCACACACTGCTCTGGTCCCACCTACCAAAGCAAGACCCCAAAGGATTAAGCTGTTCCAAATAACTGCATCCCAGAGCAAAGTTCAAGGATATTTATAGGAACACAAAAATATCCAGACCCTAGAAGCTTAAAGTCCACAATGTCTGGCATGCAGAGCAGCAAGGAAATATGATCTATAACGAGAACAATCAAGTCATCAAAATTGACCCTAAAATTTCACAGTAGAATTAGAACACAAGGACACTTATAAAAGTATTATAGAGGGCTGGGGCTCGGGCTCAGTGGTAGAGCGCGCGCCTAGAACATGCGAGGCCCTGGGTTTCATCATCAGCACCACATAAAACAAATAAATAAACAAATAAAATAAACATTTTTTAAAAAGTATTATAGGGGGGCTGGGGATATAGCTCAGTTGGTAGAGCACTGGCCTAGCAGAAATAAGGTCCTAGTGGGGCTGGGATTGTGGCTCAGTGGTAGAGTGCTCGCCTAGCACGTGCGTGGTCCGGGTTCAATCCTCAGCACCATGAACAAATAAACACATTGTGTACAACTAAAGCAAATAAATAAATAAAAGTGAACGGGCATACCTGTGGTACAATAAATCTTTTTTAAAAAAAAAATAACGGGCTGGAGTTGTGGCTCAGCGGTAGAGCGCTCGCCTAGCACGTGCGCGGCCCGGGTTCGATCCTCAGCACCACGTAAACATAAATGCATTGCATTGTGTACAACTAAAACAAATAAATAAATATTAAAAAATAAATAAGGTCCTAGCACCTTAAAAGTAAATAAATAAATTGTAAACGCGTTCTATGTGTTTCAGGAGGCTTGAGGAAAGATTGAGCCTGTTAAGGCTGGGGTTGTGGCTCATCCGTAGAGCTCATCTAGCACGTGCTAGGCCCTGGGTTCGACAGTCAGCACCACATAAAAAAAAATAAATAAATGTCCAACTACAACTAAAAATATATATGTATTTAAAAAAAATAAAGATTGAGGGGCTGGGATTGTGGCTCAGCGGCAGAGCGCTCGCCTTGCACGTGCGCGGCCCGGGTTCGATCCTCAGCACCACGTAAACATAAATGCATTGTGTACAACTAAAGTAAATAAATAAATATTTAAAAAATAAATAAATAAATAAAGATTGAGAGCCGGGCGCGGTGGCGCATGCCTGTAATCCCAGCACTTGGGAGGCTGAGGCAGGAGGATCGCTAGTTCAAAGCCAGCCTCAGCAATGGCGAGGCACTTAGCAACTCGGTGAGACCCTGTCTCTAAATAAAATACAAAAAAGGGCTGGGGAAGTGGCCCAGTGGTCGAGTGCCCCTGAGATCAATACCCAGTACCACAAAAAAAATAAATAAATAAAAAATTTAAAAAAAATAAAGATTGAGCCTGTTAAACACGAACATGGAAGACATAAGAAGACCTCCATCAAACTTCTGGAGATGAAACTACCACATCTAAAGTGAAAAACACACAGCATGAAAATAATGACAGATTAGCGACTGCAGAGGAAAAGCTCGTTAACTTGAAGACATAGCAATAGAAGGGCACCAAACGGACGGGGCGTCACCGAGCTGTGGGACAGCTTCCAGTAGCCGAACACAAGCATGATTAGAGTCCCCAGAGAGAGGGTGAGTGGAGAAAATATTTGAAGAAATATTTGAAAAGTTTCCTAATACAATGTAAGCTAGAAACCTACATATCCAAGAATCTCAACTAACTCCATGCACCAGAAACAGGCAGAAATCCACACCAAGGTATGTGGTGACCAAATTGATTTAAATCAGGGGAAAAGGAAAGAATATTAGAAGTAGCTGGGGGTGGGGGGGTAGACAGAACAAAGGTAAGAATGGCATCAGATATGTTATTGGAAATAACACAAGTTAGAATATAGTGGGGTGGTACCTTTAAAGTTCTGAAAGAAAAAGAAATGTATACCTGGATTCTTTGCTCAAAGAAAATATGTTTCTAAATTCAGGTGAAATAATTTTTTTTTTTTTCAGACACACAAATGCTTAAAGAATTAACCACAAGCCGGGCGCGGTGGCACATGCCTGTAATCCCAGCACTTGGGAGGCTGAGGCAGGAGGATTGCGAGTTCAAAGCCAGCCTCAGCAATGGTGAGGCACTTAACAACTCAGTGAGACCCTGTCTCTAAATAAAATACAAAAAAGGGCTGGGGATGTGGCCCAGTGGTCAAGTGCCCCTGAGTTCAATCCCCAGTACCTAAAAAAAAAGAAAAAAGAATTAACCACAGCAGGGTGTGTGGTATGGCGCACGCCTGTAATCCCAGCTCTTGGGAGGCTGAGGCAGGAGGATCACGAGTTCAAAGCCAGCCTCAGCAATAGCGAGGCACTTAGCAACTCAGTGAGACCCTGTCTCTAATAAAATAGAGAAAAGGGCTGGGGACGTGGCCCAGTGGTCGAGTGCCCCTGAGTTCAATCCCTGGTACAAAAAAAAGAAAAAGAAAAGAATTAACCACAAACAGACCTACATTTCAAGAAATGTTAAAGAAAGACCTTCAAGCTATAGAAGAGACCAGGTGGTAACCTGATGACCAGGACCTACACAAAAGAATAAACACTAGAAATAGAAATGGTAACTATCAGATAGTCTTTTTTTTCCCTTATTATTTCAATTTCTCTTAAAAGATAAGTAGGTGTTTAAAGTAAAAACATGTAATGTGGGTTTTGTAACTTACATAGAAGTAAAATGTCTGACAAAATTAGCACAGGCCAAAAGGGGAGAAACAGATTTACAGTTCCAAAAGTCTTGTAATACATGTTAAATGACATAAATGTCACTTGAAAGCTGATTGTGGTCAATTAAAGAGGTATAGCATAGTTCCTAAAGCAACCACTAAAACAGCATACATAGTTGTAGATAATAAGTCAAAGGGGAGAAAAATAGAATTATAAAAATAACAAATTAGCTGGGAGAGGTGGCGCACACCTGTAATCCCAGTGGCTCAGTAAACAGAGACAGGAGAATCGCGAATTCAAAACTAGCCTCAGCAAGGGTGAGGCACTAAGTAACTCAATGAGACCCTGTCTCTAAAAAAAATACAAAATAGGGCTGGGGATGTGGTTCAGTGATCAGGGTACCCCTGAGTTCAATCCCTAGTACCAAAAAACAACAACAACAACAAAAACAAATTAATCAAAAAAAAAAAAAAAAAAAAAAAAAGAGAGAGAGAAAAGAAAGGATATGGATGGACAGAAAACATAATTGTAGACTGAAGAATTAAACCAACTGTATTAATAATCTCATTAAATATAAATGTAATAAATACTCCAACTAAAAAGCAGAGATTTTCAGAGCAGATTAATAAACAAGATCCTATGTTGCCTACAATAAAGGCACAAATAAATTAAAATAAGAGGATGGGGTGGGATATACTATGCAAATAATCAAAACAAAATCATTGTTTATATTGTATCAGACAACATAGATTTTGGAGAAAAGAATATTACAGGCATGAAGAAGATCATTTCATATCAATTCATATCAATTCACGAAGAAGATGTAGAAAGTCTAAAAATTTATATATCTAATAATCACAGAGCTTCAAAATATAAGAAGTAAAAACTGATAGACTCGAAAGGAGAAATAGATAAATCTACAATTATGTTCTGATGTTTCCATACCCCCTTTCTCAATATTTGATTGAACAAGTAGATGGAAAATCAATATGCATATAGAAGACCTGAACAATATGATCAACCATCTTTACCTAATAAACATATATTGAACACCATCCAATATCAGCAAAATAACTTTCAAGTACAGACAGAACATTTATAAGACAGACTGTAAGAGGAGGTAGCTAAGATGGCAGCTGGCTGAGAGCCAAAGAAGAGGTGTTTAATTATTTTCTCCTGACCTTAATGTAATCAACTAAGAATCTTTCTGTGCCCGTGAACACTGTGTGATGCACCTGTAAGTTGAGCTTGTGACACGTGTATACTTGTTAAGGTGAAGAGTATTTAACCAGGTAGGGTTGGAGTTGTGTGGGGGTTGTTGTTGGAATTGGAGAGAGAAGTCAGAAGAGAAAACAGAATAAAGAACCTACTCATTCCCAATCTGCCTCCGAATTCTTTCCCGCGGTATCGTTGCTGCAGGCGGCAACAGCTACAGGCGGCAACAAGTGGTGGCCCATACGGGGAAGCATGAGGCCCAATGCCCTGGGGCCCACAAATGTACGAGGCATTAGAGGAGAGTATCCTCAAACATCCATCCAGATGATTCCTCGACACAATCCCTCTTACAACAGACCATACATATCCTGTGCGTTAAAAACAGGTCTCAGGGGCTAGAGTTGTGGCTCAGTGGCAGAGCACTTGCCTCACGCATGTGAGGCACTGGGTTCAATCCTCAGCACCACATAAAAATAAATAAACAAAATAAAGATACTGTGCCTATGTATAACCAAAAAATATTTAAAAAAAAAAAAAAAAAAAAAAAACAGGTCTCAGGCCTGGGGTTGAGGTTCAGTGGTAGAGCGCTTGCCTAGCATGTGTGACGCACTGGGTTCAATTCTCAGCACCACTTATAAATAAATAAAGGTCCACTGACAACTTAAAAAAAAAAAAAGGTCTCAATAAAATTAAGATAATTCAAACTATCCAATGTTTTTTATCTGACTATAATGGAATTGAATTAGAAATCAAAAACAGAAAAATATCCAGAAAATCTCCAACTATTTGGAAACTAAAAAACATAATTCTAAAGGAGTCAAAGGAAAATCAGAAAGTATTTGAATTGAATGAAAATGAAAACACAAACACCAAAATTTGTAGACTACAGCTAAAAAAGGACTCTCGGAGAGGCACACAGAACAATGAAAACCCTGCATTTAAAAAGGTCTGAAATTAATGACCTTAAAACTGGAGACACTGGTTACACAACAATGTGAACATACTTACCACCACTGAATTGCACACTTAGCAGTGGTTAAGATGGTGAATTTCATGCTCTGCATTTTTTTTTTTTTACATTTTTTCTTTTCTTTTCTTTTAAATTTATTTTTGTGTGTGTGTGGGGGGGGGGGTACCGGGGATTGAACTCAGGGGCACTCTGTAGTCACCTGAAGCGATGGCCGCTTGGAGCAAAGAAGCCGCGGGAAGATGTTTAGAGACGAACTGGAAACAAACAGCCCTTTATTCTGATAACTTTTCTCTCTGGCTCTAACTACACCCCGACACGCCGTCCATGCTCCTCTAACCTCCAAAATGGCACAGACCTCATCCGCAATCTCTCTCAAGTCCCTCGAGATCTCCGGCCAAGTCTCGCAAGATCCCGGGCCAAGTCCCGTGAGACTACGGAAGGCGCCAATGCCCAAACATGTCCAAAGCCCGTAGTCAACCGCAATCTTAGCCATCTCCCCAAACAGGGCTCCTGCAGCACTCGACCACTGGGTCACATCCCCAACCCCTTTTTGTATTTTATTTAGAGACAGGGTCTCACTGAGTTGCTAAGTGCCTGGCCATTGCTGAGGCTGGCTTTGAACTCGTGATCCTCCTGCCTCAGCCTCCCAAGTGCTGGGATTACAGGCGTGCGCCACCGCGCCCGGCCATGTTCTGCATTTTTTTTTTTTTTTTTTTTTTTTTGGTACTGGGGATTGAACTCAGGGGCACTTGACCACTGGGCCACATCCCCAGCCCTTTTTTGTATTTTATTAGAGACAGGGTCTCACTGAGTTGCTAAGTGCCTCGCCATTGCTGAGGCTGGCTTTGAACTTGTGATCCTCCTGCCTCAGCCTCCCAAAGTGCTGGGATTACAGGCGTGCGCCACCGCGCCCGGCTCATGTTCTGCATTTTTAACCACAATAAAAAAATAATATAAAAAATCAACAAGTAGCAACATATAAAAGAAACCAGTTACTAAACAAAACACACTGTTTTAAGCCGGCGCAGTGGCGCACGCCTGTAATCCCAGCACTTTGGGAGGCTGAGGCAGGAGGATCGCGAGTTCAAAACCAGACTCAGCAATGGTGAGGCACTTAACAACTCAGTGAGACCCTGTCTCTAAATAAAATACAAAAAAGGGCTGGGGATGTGACCCAGTGGTCGAGTGCCCCTGAGTTCAATCCCTGGTACCACACAAAAAAAAAAAAAAAAAAAAAAAAAAAAAAAAAAAAAAAAACACACTGTTTCATCCCATTTGGGTGAAATTCAAGAATTTACAAAACTAATCAATGGTGACAGATGTCAGAATGGTTACTCTCTTGGGCAGAGAGATCAGGAAGGCCATGAGACAGCACTCCGGGCTGATGGAAATAAGCTAGATTTGGGTGTGACCATAGAGGCACACATGGGCTAGGAGCATAGCTCAGTTGGTAGAGTGCTTGCCTGCATGCACAAGGCCCTGGGTTCAATCCCCAGTACCAAAAAAAAAAAAAAAAAGACTATAGAGGCATGAGGGTGTGCCAATCCTCCTCAGGCCCTCAGATTTAGATGCCTTACAGTATGCATTTCATACCAACCTTTTAAAATAATAGAAAAAGAGAGAAACTCTAGGGACATCTTTTTAAAAGGTCGAAGAGCATCAGTGAAGATCAGGGTCAGGGGGAAGAAAGGAGAGAGACGCATAGGCAGAGCAAGGGCGTTTACAGCAACGAAGCTATTCTCTGTGATCTTGTGACAGAGGATGCTATGCATCTGTCACCACAGAGCCCGGACAGCACCGTGATCCTCATGTGAAGGACAGACGCAAGCATATGGCACTGATGTCAACTCACGAATCGTAAAAAGTGCATCATGTTAATGTACGACATTGATGACAGAAGAAGTGTGTGAAGGAGGGGCACATGAGCACTCACCATGCTATCTGCTTGATCTTTCTGCAAACCTAAAATTGCTCTTAGAATAGCGGATTGTTTTATATACATATACACCTACATGTAAAGTGTGTATATGTGTAGAATAAACATCATATATATATGTATACACACACACACATATATACATATACACACATATATATATGATATGGCTTGGATATGAGGCATCCCCCAAAGCTCCTGTGTCAATGCAGGAATATTCAGAGGTAAAGTGATTGGATTACAAGAGCCGTAACCTACTCAGTCCATCCTAGTTTGAATGGACTGACTGGACGGTAACTGTAGGCAGACAGGGCCTGGCTGGAGGAGGTGGATCTCTGGGGGCATGCTCTGGAAGGGGACACCTTCCCTGTGTCCCCTTCCTCCTTCTCTCTTTCTCTCTGCTTCCTGAACTGAGCAGCGTTCCTCCGCTGGGCCCTTCCGCCAGGATGTGCTGCCTCACCTTGGGCCCAGAGCAATGGAGTGGGCCATCTGGGTCTAAGACCTCAGAGTCCCAAATACATTTTCTCTCCTCTAAGCTGTTCTTCGTGGTTGTTTTGGTCACCGTGACACAGACGTCGACTAAAACAACGAATGTGTATATTTAAAATACAGCAATCCCACACTCAAGAAAAGAATTAGAAGACACACCCAGAAAAGCGTGAGGGAGACACTCGAGTATTTTAAGAGCCGCTGTGGACAGGGCAGGGCCTCGGCGCGTTTTCCCCTCTGCTTCCCACTGTTTCCTTAGTTCCAGGCTGTTACAGTCAATGGGTATTATCTCTCCAGGGAAAAGCATTCCTCTTCCCCTCATTGGAAAATTTAAAATGCCCTGGTGGAACCCGAGGAGCAGGAAGCGGCAGACACCACCTACTTCAGCCCAGATGTCCCTTTCAGCCAGTGTCAAAAGTCAGGGCTCACTCCTTCCCCCTCTGCCATTCTCCCGAGTTTACTTCTGGCCAGAGTTAAATAATGAGTCAGGAGCCAGAGGTAAATAATGAGTCAGGAGCAGGACAAGATGGGCTCTGCCTGACACTCCCTGGCTGGGCAGAGCAAGCCCCAGATCTGGGCCTTCACAACTTTGGAAGATCAGAGCTCGGTCCCCCAGGCTGTGTCGTGGGGAGCTGGTCCCCCTGCTGCTCCAACAGACTGGACCTTTCCGAGTGTTACTTATCTCTAAGAACTGAATTTGTTCACAGGGGAAATTAAAATTTAAGGATTGACTGAGGTTGACTCCCTTAATTAGGAAGACCACAACACAAATACATTCAGACTCCTGTGTGCCAGTGTATGGTTGTAAGTCTAGGTTTTGGTGGCATCAGACCAAGCTGGAGTCTGGTAGCCCTCGTGCCTGTCGTGTCTGTGTGGCCTAGGGCAAGTTCCTTCACCTCTCTGGGCCTTGGTTTCCTCCTGGGGCCCCTCAGGTCCTCTGCGTGCACGCACACAGAGCAGCTGGGTGGGACACACTTCACCCTGGCCCAGTGTGCGCACGGCAGATATTTTCCACTAACAATGGGGGTGGGTGGATGGGGGTGGGATGACACTCTTGCCTTTCATTTGAAACCAGTTATTTCACTTTTCAAGCCAAGGTGTCTACTCTTCCAAGCCGCTACTCCCCAAACACCAAGGATTTTCTTATTCTAAAGAGGAGTTTGTCTTCTGAACAAGCCAAGAATGGGATTTTAAACCGGTGCCTTCGGCCATTCTGGTCAGGTGGGCCTGGAAAGAGCTCACATTTCACAAACCTCCCTGCTCACAAGAATCACCTGCTAGAACCAGATTCCCCCGCCGTGAGCAATGCTGCTTCAGGACCCGGCTGCGGCCCAGCCCAAGTGAATCCCATCATCCAGGGAGATGGGAGACACCATTTACTGTGGTCCCCCCGATGCTGATGTCTCCCGCGATCTCCGATACGGCACACAGACACACCCAGACGGGCACTGGAAGGGGCCCACCGAGCTGGATAACCTGCATACGTGACTGAGACTGCCTGGAGGGTCTCTTAGGATTTGGGGCCACCGTCACCCCATTTATCTCACTCCCCCCAGTGCCAAGGGCCTGCTGTAATGAAGCCAGGCCAGCTGAGTCCCCACAGGTGAGCTCAGTCTATTCCTCAACACGCCTGAGCTCCACTTTCCCCAGAGCAGCTCTCCAGGGTGGAGCACTCGGTTGCCCAGTTTCCAATGTGGGTCCATGTTCTGGGGTCTTGGTCCAGGGCCTTAGCGTCGTCGTCAACTCCACCCTTCTGCCCACACTCAGGTGTCCTAGACTCTACCTTGGGATTGGGCTCAGGCCACCATCCCAACCACAGGACATCCCTGACTGCCCTTCCAGCTTCCGCCCTCCTGGACACTGGTCAAGGGTCTCTCACTTCATCTTCTGAACGTTTTCCTCGCATGCCTGAACCCTGGTTTAAAAACACACCCATCGGGGGCTGGGATTGTGGCTCAGTGGTAGAGCTCTCGCCTAGCACGTGCGCGGCCCCGGGTGTGATCCTCAGTACCACGTTAAAAAAAAAAAAAAAAAAAAAAAAACGCATTGTGTACAACTAAAGCAAATAAATAAATTTTTAAAAAATTTAAAAATAAAATGAATAAATAAAAACACACCCATCACAGAGCCCTTCCCAGGCTGCCTGTTACCTGCAGGATAAAACCCTGCCGCCGTTCTCCGGACCTGACCCCACGCCTCCAGGCTTGCTTTTAGGGTAGCCACACCCACTCTCCCTTCCTGCTCCACCCCCAGAGGTCTGACTCAGGAATTCTGTCCCCGCTGGACTGGCCTCCTTGGGGTGCCACTGAGGCTCAAGTGCCCCCACCACCTGGAAAGGTCTGCTCTTCTGAACCCCAACAGTACCAAGGCCCTCCCCCACACAGGGGATGGCACAGGCTGCAGTCTTCAGAGCACAGCCGGGACCCACAGCACCAGTGTCACCTGGTGTTTAGGCAGCTTTGTCACGACTGTGATTAACAGACCTGACCAGAACAATTTTAAGGAGGAAAAGTTCATTTGGGGGCTCACGGTTTCAGAGGTCTCAATCCATAGACAGTAGGCTCCATTCCTCGGGGCTCAAGATGAGGCAGAACATTCTGGCGGGAGGGAGAGCGTGGTGGAGGGGAGCGACTCACGTGAAGATCAGGTACCCCAAAGGCATGCCCCCGGTGCCCCACCTCCTCCAGCCACACCCTACTTGCCATCGGTTACTACTCAGTTAATCCCTATCAGAGTGTTTGTTAATTCACTGAGTTTAGGCTCTCATAACCCAACCATTTCTCCTCTGAACCTTTTTTTTTTTTTGTGGTGCTAGGGATTGAACTCAGGGGCACTCGACCACTGGGCCACATCCCCAGCCCTTTTTTCATATTTTATTTAAAGACAGGGTCTCACTGAGTTGCTAAGGGCCTCGCCATTGCTGAGGCTGGCTTTGAACTCGCGATCCTCCTGCCTCAGCCTCCCAAGTGCTGGGATTACAGGCGTGCGCCACCACGTCCGGCTTCCTCTAAACCTTCTTGCAGTCTCCACATGAGCTTTTGGGGGACACCTCACGTTCAAGCCGTAACATCTTTGCATCTGTTAGGAATACTGGTTCGCAGGCCTCACCCTGGACCGACCCAGATCAGACTCCCTGGAGGAGAAGTCCAGCAATTTGCATTTGTACCAGTCTTGCAGGTGATCCTGATGCCCATTCAAGTTTGAGAACCACTGGATAATCGTTGAGGCTCTAGGCAGGTGAGTGTCCACTCCTTAGTGACACAGGTGCCAGAAATTCCCCCCAAGGGATCACCCAGAGTCATCCCTGGAAAAAAGCCAGTCATCTTTCAAGTTGGCCTGGGGCATTCCTTGGGAAGACAAGCAAGCATGAAGTTGGAACACAGGAAATGGCAGATATCCAACAAATTTTCACCTACAGAAACAGTAATTTCCTGTGATGCAACCTAATAGCTCTGTTACAGGGGGATTCGTGTTTTGCAGGTTTACAGGAAAGGGCTACCCCATCCCCGGTCGCTGGTGCCCAGGGAGGGAAGGGTTCCAAGATACAGCAGGCCTAGAAGCACTCTAGACCCAGATATCCAGGTCGCTGTGCATAGGGTTGGGGCCCGAGCAGTATGAAGTGTTACCTGGGCCTAAGCTTCACCTGGGAAGACAGGCTCATCCTCCCTCAAAAATGCAAGGCTGGTCAGAGATGGCAGGGCGGCATCACCCAGCCTCTGCAGGGCCAAGTCACAACAGCAACACCACGTGGCAACCAGGAAGCAAGGCAGTTGAGGTGAAGGGACCCCAAGCTCCTTCTCTTTGAATGGAGAACTTACTCCCTTGGGGGATGTGTAAACCCTGAGTTCTAGTAAAGTTCAAAGGAAGAGAGAACTCTCGGGGCCAAGCAGTGGACTTCCTGCTGCTAACAGATTATGTGATGGCCTAAACCTGTTTCCTCATCTGTGGGGTGCAGGTGGGCAGAGAGACAATCCTTGCAAACACCAACAGGTGCCTCTCTCTCTGCACAGCTGTCCCTCCGTATATGCTGAGGATTGGTTCCAGAACCCCCAGACACCAAAATCCAGTGAAGCCCAATTCCATCACAAGCATCGACACGGTACAGCCTCCTGAACACTTGCAGTCACCTCTAGACTACTTATAATGCCTACTATGGCAAATGCTCAGGAAAATGCAGATGTTTTCCTGATGTTTTTGGCCCACGGTTGGCTAAATCCACGGTGCAGAGGCCAAGGGTGTGGAGGGTTTGGCTGTATTCTTTCCTTGCCTCCACCAGCAGCAGGAGGCCCCCTCAGGCCCACCTACGTTCTTCATCTCTTGCGTTGTTAGGAGTAGAAAACAGTTTGAGGTCAGTGCCTTTTCCCACCTTCTGTAAAAACCTATGTCCCGTGAAGATTCCACACTGGCTGTTTGATGAGGCCACCATCAGGAGGTGGCAAATGTGTTTGAGGAAGAGAGAGAAGAGAAAAGGGCCCTGGACAGCAGGAATACTTGAAGGTCCTCCCCTGACCTCACAAAATGGTGTTCCCAGGTGCAGAGGGGGTTGGGCAGGAAGGGGATTGGCCACAGGCTCCCAGCTCAACAAAGATGACCAGGGACCCGGTGTGGCAGGGAAGCAGAACAGCCATAGGGGCTGGGGACAGTGTGGCCAGACCAATGGGCATCTCATTGGTGGTGGCCCCTTCACCATGAGGCCCAATACACCAGGCCTCAGTGGAGGGGCATCCCAGTGCCAGCTGCCCTGGGCGCGCCCACCAGCCTGGCTGAGCAAGGCAGCGTCAGAACAGAACTGGTTCACAGAAGGCAAACTTTAACTTTGTACACAGAGCACTTGAGGAAGCATCTGGCGCACACATGCAAAATGAGCATTAAGTACAACAGCTATCCTCCTGGCGGCAAGGTTCCTGCGACTCAGGAGCTGGTGCCCTAGTCAGGCTTCCTGACTCCACATGGGGCAGACGCATGGTCAACTCCTGGAGAAGACAGGGGCCCGCTGCTGCAATGGACATGCGGACATTTATTGAGGACAATCCTGGTTTTGATTTGCAGTGCGCAGGCCCTTGCACCCTCTAGGTCAGCCCTCTACCATTGAGCTGCACCCAGTCCCAGCAATCCTGTTTTCCACTGTGAACAGGAAGTTGCTGCTCTGGGCTTGGTCTTTTATGCTCAATTTGCATGCCAATAAGAGGCAGTTTTCGTCAAGGCAAAAATAATTGACTAATAATTGTCTAAAGCTGAGGAATAAGCAAGAAAAGACCTCTGAGCAGCTCTTGCTGTTCATTAGGTCTAGCTGTGACACAGGCCCCAAAAAAGATGGGGAGGGGAGACCTGGACCCTAGGTCTTGGCCAGCAGTGGCTTCCCTTGCACGGGATTCCAGAAAAGATAATACCATTCACTGATTTCATGCTCCTTGGAGCCAATTTAGAGGTCTGATTAGAATTAAGCTCAACTGCCTTGCTTCGTCCTAGTCAGATACAGTGGCTCATGCCTGTAATCCCAGCAACTTGGGAGGCTGAGGCAGGAGGATGACAAATCAAGGCCAGCCTCAGCAACTTAGCAAGACCCTTTCTCAAACTAAATAATAAAAGCCGGGCACAGTGTCGCAGGCCTGTAATCCCCAGCACTTTGGGAGGCTGAGGCAGGAGGATCGCGAGTTCAAAGCCAGCCTCAGCAATGGTGAGGCACTTAGCAACTCAGTGAGACCCTGTCTCTAATAAAATACAAAAAAGGGCTGGGGATGTGGCCCAGTGGTCGAGTGCCCCAGAGTTCAATCCTTGGTACCAAAAATAAATAAATAATAAAAAGGGATGGGGGTATAGCTCAGTGGTAAAGTGCCCCTGGGTTCAATCTCCAGTACCAATAAAAATCCTATGTCCTGGGCTGGGGATGTGGCTCAGCGGTAGGGCGCTTGCCTAGCATGTGCGCGGCCCGGGTTCGATCCTCAGCACCACATACAAATAAACGCATTGTGTACAACTAAAGCAAATAAATAAATATTAAAAAAAAAAAATCCTATGTCCTAGTACCCTGATGAAAAGACTGAATAGGTAACAGCCATCAGGATTTAGAGAGGCAAGGAGGCACCACTGAAGGGCAAAGAAACCCACACCAAAAGCGGCCATGTAGCAAAAGGGGTTTATTAATCAGCCCCTAATGGCCGGTGGGGACTGAGGGACACGTGGAGGGGGAGGGAATGAGGAAAACCAGCGGGGAGGGGAGGAACGGAGATGGGGCGACAAAAAGAAGAAAAAAAAGGGTGAGTTTCAGTCTGGAGAAAGTTTAAGTCTGAGAGACCCCCCCCAGAGAGACCCCCAACTCCATAAGCTGTGGGGGGGGGCTGGGGGGGGGGCGAAAGGGGAAGCCCTGTGTCATAATTGGCTCAGTAAGGCACCTGAGGTGTGGCCAGCTTAAGGCGCTTGGGAGGTGTGTCTTGTCTTAAGCTACCTGGGAGGTGGTGAGCAGCAGGCACCTTTGACCACTGTTGGCAGAGGGCAGGGGTCAAAGGTGCCTGCTGTTCCAGGCATCCTTCGGAGCCCCTCAACTAAGAAGAACGTGCTGCCGCAAAGATCATCACTTCCCTAAAGGAATCTAAGTCTGAGAGGTGAGAGGTGCCAAGTGTTTCCGGTGGAAACCACACAGCCCAAGCCACCCAAGCCACCCAGAAAGGAACACCCCCAGGCGTGGCGATTCCTGCCACCAGGGGTCACTCTTGTGTACCCAAAGCACAGGATGTCGCCTTGAGTCTTCAGGTTTTGAGGAGCTATTACAGAGCACTCTGCCACCTCAAGCTCGCAGTCCGTGACGGGCTAACTGCTGGGTGTCTGCATTGTGTCCACCGAGCTCTGTTCATTTGTTCCTTTAGGGCTGCAGCGATCGGCAGTCCTGCAAGTTCGACTTCTCTTGTTCAAGAGGGTCATTCTCGTCTGTGAGTGGAACCCACAAGTGGTTTCTAATGAGCTCCAGTGTTTTGGGCCTGTGACATGCTAGGGACTGAGTGCTCAAGGCTGCTGGTCCTGGGCTTGTGAAGATCCCCCAAAACTATGGGTACAGAACACGACGTAGGGACAGGTCCACGAGGGAGCCATGCAGGGAAACCAGGGCCTGGCTGTGGGTCATAAGGAGGAGCCACTGACCAATGGCCCCTGTCCTCACTGGCCATGTCCCACTGCCACAGGGTGGCCTCGTGGACTTCTGGAATTCGTCTCCCCACCTCCCTGGGTGGCTTTAGGTGCTGTCCTCTGAAGCCCCTGTTCCGTGGCCAGGTGCCTACAATGCCCGGGAACACAGGCCCACTTGGTCTCTATCGTCCATCCTCTTGGAAGCACTGATCTTGCCCATTTTCAGGTCTGACCATACAGCTAAATTACCTGGAGTGTTAATTACTAATGACTGGAAGTGTGTAATTACTAATTCCATCTGTGGACAGGGAAAGCATTACTTCTCTGATCCCTGCCTCGTGGCCAGCACAGGGAGGTCGAGGAGCTGTGGCCTCACCGTGGGGGCCTCGCCAGGTGCTGAGGCAAATTTCCCAAAGCCAACGGAGCAAAGCGAACGCTGGAGCAGGCAGCGAGCCGGCCAGGCCTTGGCTGTGTCCACCCTCCAGGGCGGGCTCCCTACCTGGACAGGTCCCTGTGGTCAGGGCTTCCGGGTGGGTCCTCCTGCTTCCCTTTTGTGTTCTGACCGTTCCCAGGTGGTTGTGCGGGTCTTGGGTTCAGAGTTGACGAGGCCCTCTGAGAAAGAAGAAAGAGAAATCAGAAAGGGACTCGGGTAAGGATCTACAAAGCACTGGAACTCTTGTCAAGAAGCTAGTGACGCCGGGCGTGGTGGCACACGCCTGTGATCCCAGCACTTGGGAGGCTGAGGCAGGAGGATCACGAGTTCAAAGCCAGCCTCAGCCATGGCGAGGCACTTAGCAACTCAGTGAGACCCTGTCTCTAATAAAATACAAAAAGGGCTGGGGATGTGGCCCAGTGGTCGAGTGCCCCTGAGTTCAATCCCTAGTACCAAAAAAAAAAACAAAACAAAAAAAAGAAGCCAGTGACCACGACACTCAAGGTTACGGCTTTGTCACCCAGCGGAGCACCACCATGCACCGGGCACAGAGTCAGGCTTCGAGGTTATGTGGTGAGCACAGCGAGGAGGCCTGCTCTCACCCAAAGAGAAGAAGCACAGGTAGATGTGCCAGCCCAGCTGGGCAGTGTGACTGGTATGGCAGGAAGCCAAGACAGGGTCACCCACTAAGGGCAGGGTCATCTGCTCCCAGCAGAAGTGGAGAGCGTTCATCTAGGACCTGAAAGTGTCCCCGGCGCCTGTGACGCCACCCTGATGGTTCCACATACCACGACTCCGCTGGAAACCTGGGGTTGGGCAACTGGCAGAGAAACGGAGTGGGTGGGCCTTGCAAAGCTGGGTCAGCCCCACTGGGCTTCTACCCTCTCACAGACCAGGTCACCTCCTCTCTCGCTCCTTCAATAAACATGTCCCCTGCTGATCTTTAAGACCAAGATGCAAAAAAAAAAAAAAAAAGGCTTGATTAAAACTTCAAGTCAGGGCGGGGGTTGTGGCTCAGCGGCAGAGCGCTCGCCTGGCACGTGTGCGGCCGGGTTCCATCCTCAGCACCACGTAAACATAAATACATTGCATTGTGTACAACTAAAGTAAATAAATAAATATTTAAAAAAAAAAAAAAAAAAACTTTAAGTCACAGGACGAAAGAGATGAGATCTTTTAAACCCTCAATTTGAATGATGTTCACTGAAATATGATACAAAATTCAGGAGAGGGAAAAGGCTTTTTTTTTTCTTTTTTCTTAAACCCCACGCCATATTTTCCAAAGCAGTGGTTGGCTTTTATTTTACCTTCCCTGCAGTGGGCCTGAGCCCCCATTTTTTTTCCCCCACCAAAAACGACCCACGCTTCTTATTTTGGGACAGTCTGCCTTCAAAGAACTCTTCTGCCTATGTCTTCTGTCCCCAAGGTCTCATGAAAACTGCCATCCCAGAGCCCGCACCCGCACCCACTGGCACGTGGACAAGACTCAGTGCTGGGGTCCGGCCTCAGCTGGGGGTACAAACGCGAGCGCTCAGTGAAGTACGGAGGCAGAGGAGCAGCGATGGGGAAAAAATAACACACCGACACACAAGTCAGGCTGTGGAATCTTCTCTTTATTTCAGTTTGTACAAGTATATAAGCAACATTTCTTAGCCGGGCGCGGTGGCGCACATCTGTAATCCCAGCACTTGGGAGGCTGAGGCAGGAGGATCACAAGTTCAAAGCCAGCCTCAGCAATGGTGAGGCACTTAGCAACTCAGTGAGACCCTGTCTCTAATAAAATACAAAAAAGGGCTGGGGATGTGGCCCAGTGGTCGAGTGCCCCTAAATTCAATCCCCGGTACCAAAAAATAAAAGCAACATTTCTTGGCATTACACATTTTTTTACATCATAAAACTTAGGAAAGAAGTTGAATCATTTACTGATTACATATCAGACATACGTATCGAGGCTACGTACAGATGGAGAGTTACATGAACTGTATGTAACTATCTGCGTACATTAGAATTTTTACCTCATATCTCTAACTTAGTCATTCTTTCTGCATACTGTTTAAACTTGTTTGATAAAAGTTAATTTTGTCTGACTGGAATTTCATGGCATTTATTGTTTTTTATAACAAGAAGCAAGGAAAGGGAGAGGCAGCTTTGAAGGACTTTTGTTCTAAAGGTTTGTATTACTATATTAAATTATTTTGAAAATAAGAGGGATTTATCTTCAATCACAAAAAGACTCTTAAGGCTATTTAATTAGGAACCTGTTATTTTAGTATAAATTATAGAAAAGGTTTTATATGTTTTTAGCTCTAGATTCCAAAAAATTAATTTATAGAATGAGTCTCATTATAAGTAATTGAAATAGCGATACCTGGTGGCCACATGTATGAATAAAGAACAGAACAGCAATAGGAGAACCTACGCAGTCAAAGTTAACTCTTTCAGCACCATATCTTTCATGAAAAAGAGAGGGTTTCATCAGCAGAAAGGTTATAGGGGAGCATAGGGAACATGAGCAGATCACATTGGAGGAACAGCCACTAGCCTATCCTTGTGGTGGTTTGATTTTTCGTCATATGTCAGGGCAACACCCCTGGGCTAGGCCAAGTCTACGTATCAGGAAGTGAGAGACAGCCATAGAGTTGTGTTTTCGGCTGACGTGTTCTTAATGTCCCCAACATTTTTTCCCCCTTTTTGTTTTATTGATGGGAGCCCACCTTACTTGAGGGTGTGCCTGTCTTAGGTTGTTTCCCTCTGGGGGTCTTACCCGTCTCTGGCTGCCACCCTAGCACTTCAGATGGACTCACCCAAGGCCAGCAAGCCGCGGCCGGCCGAGGGGAAGACATGGGACAGAACAGTCGCCTTTGGGAAGGCTTCCCATGGATGATTTAGACTTCCACATCCTGTCAAGGACCGTGGCCTAGTTCATAGGGCTCCCAATCAGCATTGCTGAGGGCAGCATATCATTGGCGGACCACCATAAGCTGTACCGATTTGGCCCTGTCCTTAAGGAAGATGCCACTAAGATGCCACAACTCAGGTCAGCTCCCCAGGACCCCCTGGGGAAGCAGAGCAGTGGGGTCTGCCCTGGGTTCTGTGGAAGCGAATGCTGGACTTACTGCCCACCCTGCTCCTGGTCACCAGGAAGAAGGCAGCAGGTGGCAAGAGCCAGGGGAGCTGGCAGGTAGAGGGAGCTGAGCCGAGAGGCAGGGGAGAGGGCCTGCTAGTGCCAGACCTCAGTTTTGGAAGGCCCTGGGGTGCAGCCTCGTTCTGCCCCTTCTGTCCAGAGGTCATGGGATGAGCCCCTGCACTCCCCCTTTTTTTTTTTTTTTTAATGGTACCGGGGATTGAACTCAGGGGCACTCGCCCACTGGGCCACATCCCCAGCCCTTTTTTGTATTTTATTAGAGACAGGGTCTCACTGAGTTGCTAAGTGCCTCGCCATTGCTGAGGCTGGCTTTGAACTCGCGATCCTCCTGCCTCAGCCTCCCAAAGTGCTGGGACTTCAGGCATGCGCTACCGTGCCCGGCTTGCATTCCCCTTTTGACCCCAGCTAGCACAGCTGGATCTCTGTCACTTGCAATCTAAAGAGTGCTTGGAGGGCGGGGGTTGTGGCTCAGCGGCAGAGCGCTCGCCTCGCACGTGTGCGGCCCGGGTTCGATCCTCAGCACCATGTAAACATAAATGCATTGCATTGTGTACAACTAAAGTAAATAAATAAATATTTAAAAAGGAAAAAAAAAAAAAAAAAGAGTGCATGGACAGATCACCAGAGGATCCTGGAGGGGAGGGAGGTGCTCTAGGGTCAAACACATCTGGGAGGTGCCACATTGCAGGGCCCTCTTAAGAAAGCCACAGTGGTGCATTAACACGTTAAAGCTTCTGAGAGGTGAGACAACTGGTGAAATTTTAGCTCCCAGTTTCTTGGCAGGGGACCCTTTGTTTGTGTCCCACCTGTTGAGGACTCAGGGGCGCTCGGGTCGCCTGGCACACACTGTGAAGCACTTCTCGCTCCCTTGCTGAAACCTGGCAACTGATCCAAACCTGCAGAACAGGACGTTCCCTTGCCTGGGGGTGCTTGTGAAACTAGAAGGTGGCACTCTCCAGAGAGCATGGCTTGGGAGCCCGCAGTGCCTCTGTGTGAGCCCAGTCCCCCAGGGGCTGCAGCTCAGGCCTGAGCACATGGGTTGTGGGGACCTGGGCAAAACAAATCCCAGAGTCCTAGCGCCTGGCCAAAGAAACTTCCTACAGGAGAATGTGGCAGTGGTGGCATCCCCAGCCAGGCAAGAGCTCCTCCCTCTCTGTGGGGCTCCTTCCCCCTGTGCCTGGAAATCTCGCTCGCTCCACCCAGGGGTTCTGTTCCCCAACATGACCCAGAGGGAGGCCCACCCTGGCCTGCCCATCACTGGGCACCTGGAGATACTCGTGAACTAATCAACTCACCCAATGACCAACGGCCTGGTGTAGCCATCATTTGATGACTCTCTCTTTCACCTACCTTCCAAAAAACAACATTCTAAGCATTGATTCCTTGACGGCATCAATCATCCAGGGAACATTTATCTAAAACCTACCATGTGCAAGGCGTGGGGGCCGTAAAGGTGAATAAGGCTGCACCCCGCCTTGGTGTGCCCACAGTTGAGGGTGGCAGACCCACTACCACCACCACCACCAGGGGTGCCCACAGGGGGCAGCCACGGAGGTGGCAAGTATGGCTCCTGTCTGGAGAGTGTGTCCCAGCCCCTAGGCCTCCAGAAGGGGGGACCCCCAACCTCTGTAACCTCTAGGTGGAATTTTGTGAATTAATTTTGGGGTTTCTGTGGGATGCCAGAGGGCAACTCCTGCCCCAGTCTGTGCCTGGGGCTCTTCCTGAGATCCTGACTCTCCTGGTGGATGGACTCTTCAGGTGCCAGCCTGAAGAGCAGGCTGGGTTTGCCCGTGTCCCTGCCCTGCCTGGCCCATTTTTCTGAGCGGTTGGCCAAGTTCCTGCGATTGTGTCCAAAGGTAAAATGATAAAGGATGCCCCAGCCTTGGGAGGCTCACAGGGTCTAGTGCTAACGTGAACACTCCGGGGTGAAAATCTCCCTCACTTCAGCAGAAGGGCAGAATGGGGGCGGGGTGGGGGCAGAGAAAACAACAGCAGCAGCAGCAGCAAAAATAATAATAGCTTCTGCCCTTGACCGGGTGCTAGGGGCCAGCACTGAGCCAGAACCTTTCATGAACTATCTCCTTGACTCTTCACATCTCAGAAGGAAGATGGTGTTTGTGTCCCCGTTTAGAGTTGGGGGCTTTGGGAGTTTCGGTTACTTGGCTGAGATCACACAACTGCGGCCCGGGTGGACTAGATTCTGATTGCAGAGCCAGGGCGGGTTATCTTTCTTCCTGATCTCCTCGCAAGGAGGGGAGAACGAGGCAGAGAGGGCTGGGACTGATTCCTCACCCCAGGGCTTTGACCACGGCCTGGTGTGACCTCCATGCTGGCTGAACCACTCCCTGCAAGGGGAGTCCTCTCTCCGGCCTGCACGGCCTCCGCCTCATCTGTGTGTCCAGGAGGGCATTCGCCCCAGAGCACACCATCAAGACGGTGCACACTTGAGATCACTGTGAATCCAAGCTCCAAAAGTGCCTTGAACGCCTCAGAGGTACGTTCCTCAACTAGAGAAACACCACGGTCTTTCGTTGCGTGGTTTTCACGTTTTATTGTAACTCCAGAATCACAGATGGAGTGAGTGGCGATGTCATACCCAGTTCCTGTTCGTCTGTCAGGCAAACCTCGGCTCCTAACACCCTCAGCTGCCTCCCTTCTAATCACCACATTATTGTCACTGAATATTGTGCACATAATTCAACAGATGAATGTCCTGCCCAGTATTCCACTACCAAAGTTTCTTTCTTTCATTTTTTTTTTTTTTTTTTTTGTGCCAGAGATTAAACCCAGGGGTACTTAACGACCAAGCCACATCCCGAGCCCTTTTTTTATATTTTATTTAGTGACAGAGTCTCCCTAAGTTGCTTAGGACCTTGCTAAATTGCTTAAATTACTGAGGCTGGCCTTGAACTTGCGATCCTCCTGCCTCAGCCTGTTTGGATTACAGCCTGTTGGGATTACAGGCATGCACCACTGCACCAGGCTGATCAGTTTCTTTAAAGTGATTCTGGAAAGATGTTAACATATCTCACAGCCCTGACAGACACAAAGGACAGATGGAAAGAGGAGGTGGAAAGGGAACCTGGGGAGGGCTGCAACCTGACCTGTCTCTAAAGAAAACAGGGAACATTTCTCCCTTTGCAGCCTGGCCTGTCTTCCTGCTAGAAAGCTAAGCTGCAGGGACAATACCAGCTATCTCCAGCAGAAACAGATTCTCGGACAGAGTTAAAAGCAACAGAGCAGGCGGGGGTTGAGGGGGCAGATAGCTCAGGAGCAGAGTATACTCTTAGCACGCGCAAGGCCCTGGACTCATCCCCAGCACCAAAACTAAATCATTCAGCGGCACACTGCTCTTTTCAAAGTGCTTTGACACCACTCTGATTCTTACAAAATCCCTGCCGGCTAAACAGGCAGGTAAAAGAATATTTTCCATCTATCAGATGAGATACAGGTGACTTGCCCAGATGTTCTGCCTTGAAATCCAGTGTTCTTTCCTCAATAATCACACTCAACACTTAGCTAACATTTGTCTGCTATAACGGCAAACATATTATTGTAAACTCAGTGTGCAAATACCGTTCTTTTAAGTGCTTTACATCCTTTTTAAAAAAAATATTTTGCCGGGCGTGGTGGCGCACGCCTATAATCCCAGCACTTTGGGAGGCTGAGGCAGGAGGATCGCGAGTTCAAAGCCAGCCTCAGCAATGGTGAGGCACTTAGCAACTCAGTGAGACCCTGTCTCTAATAAAATACAAAAAAGGGCTGGGGATGTGGCCCAGTGGTCGAGTGCCCCTGAGTTCAATCCCTGGTACCAAAAAAAAAAAAAAAATATTTTGTTAGTTGTCGATGGAACTTTATTTATTTATATGTGGTGCTGAGAATCGAACCCAGTGTGTTACACGTGCTAGGCAAGCGCTCTACCACGGAGCCAACCACAGTGCCATCCCCGCTTTACATCTTTTTTTTTTTTTTTTTTTTTTTGTGGTACCAGGGATTGAACTCAGGGGCACTTAACCACTGGGCCACATCCCCAGCCCTTTTTTGTATTTTATTTAGAGACAGGGTCTCACTGAGTTGCTAAGTGCCTCGCCATTGCTGAGGCTGGCTTTGAACTAGCGATCCTCCTGCCTCAGCCTCCCAAGTGCTGGGATTACAGGCGTGCGCCACCACGCCCAGCTGCTTTACATCTTTTTAAAAGAAAAAATATATATATATATATATATAAAAGAAAATATATATATAATATATATTTTTTAAAAAGATGTAGGGGCTGGGATTGTGGCTCAGCGGTAGAGCGCTCGCCTAGCGCGCGGGCGACCCAGGTTCAATCCTCAGCACCACATACAAATAAAATGCATTCAATAAAACGCATTGTGTACAACTAAAGCAAATAAATAAAAATATTTTAAAAAGATGTAAAGCACTTAAATGTGTGTGTATATATATATATATATATATATATATATATATTTTTTTTTTTTTTTTTTTTTTGTACCGGGGGTTGGACTTGGACTCAGGGGCATTAGACCACTGGGCCACATCCCCAGCCCTTTTTTGTATTTTATTTAGAGACAGGGTCTCACTGAGTTGCTAAGTGCCTCGCCATTGCTGAGGTTGGCTTTGAACTCGCAATCCTCCTGCCTCAGCTCCCAAAGTGCTGGGATTACAGGCGTGCGCCACCGCACCTGGCTAAATAATATTTTTTAATTGTAGATGGACACAACACCTTTATTTCATTTATTTATTTGTTTATTTATTTTTGGTACCGGGGATTGAACTCAGGGGCACTCGACCACCAGGCCACATCCCCAGCCCTTTTTTGTATTTTATTAGAGACAGGGTCTCACTGAGTTGCTAAGTGCCTCGCCATTGCTGAGGCTGGCTTTGAACTCGTAATCCTCCTGCCTCAGCCTCCGAATGCTGGGATTACAGGCGTGCGCCCCTGCGCCCAGCATTATTTATTTATTTTTATGTGGCGCTGAGGATAGAGCCCAGTGCCTCATACATGCTAGGCAAGTGCTCTTTTACTGACCTACAACCCCAGCCCCAGTGCTTTACATCTTTAAACTCATTTAATCCTTAATACCCTACTTTACAGATAAGAACACACATCAGAGAACAGAGAAGTTAAGCCACTTGCCCAAGGTCACACATCTGGAATATGGTGGAGCCAGGATTTGGACCTGAATGGTTTGACACCTAATTTATGCTGCTTTACCACACAGTGGAAATAGTGGCTTTGTGGTCTCTGCCATCTTGTTGCTGTGCTCCAAGTAACTAAAACAAGTCGACATTTATGAATAATGTGGCACAAGTGCCTAGATTTGATGCCTAGAATAGCACCTGGCACAGAAAAGGCAGTCCATAAATATTGTTTGAATTTATGAAAAATAGATGCTTCTTGTTTGGTCTGGCAGCCACTTCTGAGCCAAGGGAAGCACATGCAGGCCTTGGGGCACTCAGTCTTGTCCCACCTCCTGCTTGTCTTCGACTCCCCCTCCCCGTTTCCCCAGCCTCCGCACAGTGCTAAGCCCAGTGCCTGCTGGACCCTGTGGTGCCAACAGGCATCACCACACAACAGCACCCATTTCTAAAGTGCCTCTTCCACACTTCCAGACAGCAGGCTGCAAACCCATCGGTCCCCACGTGACAAACAAACGCACTGGCCCAGTTGCTTCTTCACATCTTCGCTGCCACTGCTTGAGTAAACAAAATGACTTTTCTTTGGCTCTGAAATACTCCAGAGCTCTGAGCAGATTTGAAAGCAATCTTTATACAGTCACAGCAATTTTTTAGTCTTGAAAAATACTCTGTGAAAAGCCAATGTATTCCAACATTATAAAGAAAAACAAAAAAATCACTGACCTTACTTACCTCTTAAATATGCTCCATCTCTCTGGTTCATGCCAATAAGATTAATGAAAGCATGGCTAATTAGCATAGCTAGGGCTCCCCACCTCGTCCAGGCTGAAGGAGCTCCTTGGGGCAGCCTGAGTGCAGGTGCATGCTGGGAAGTAGAGCAAAGGTCATCCCCATGGCACTGGAGTCGGGTTTCAGAAACAACTGCCAGGTCCGCCAAATATGGAGGGTGAACACATGCTCTGCGCTCCAGCCAGCAGGCCGCCCAGCTTCCCTGTCAAGGGCCGCAACTGCTCGCCCCAGGTCTGCCGGGCCATCCCAAATCTTTCCTCACCTCCAAGAGAACGGGATGGACAGACCTACGCAGGCCCGGAGGACACCCTGGCCCCTGCCAGCGGGCACTTCCTTTGTGAGGCCAGCAAAGGGGAGCCCGCCTGGGTGGGATTTCAGCCCTCTGATGTGACACAGTCTGATCAGTGGGAGAGATGAGCGGGCTCTGGGGTGAGAGCGAGCTGGGTTCCAGTCCTCACCCTTCCCTTGAAGGATGGAGGACATAACGACACGCAGTCGGATTCGATGGTGCTCGTGTGTAAGGGCTGAGGAGGTTCTGGGTCGACACCCAAATTAAAAAGGCCACTTTCAGTAAGAAGCCGGGGGAGCATCTGCAGGGGAATCTGTACTGTCTTTGAAACTTCTCTATCAATCTAGAAATATTCTAAATAAAATGTTACATTTTGCCTGGCGCGGTGGCACACGCCTGTAATCCCAGCACTTGGGAGGCTGAGGCAGGAGGATCGCGAGTTCAAAGCCAGCCTCAGCAATGGCGAGGCACTTAGCAACTCAGTGAGACCCTGTCTCTAATAAAATAGAAAAAAAAAGGGCTGGGGATGTGGCCCAGTGGTTTAGTGCCCCTGAGTTCAATCCCTGGTACAAAAAAAAAAAAAAAAAAAGTTTCATTTTTACAAAAGGATGTGGTTCCTACCCTCGCAGAACTTTAATGAATGGATACAAATGACATTGACCTTCCCTAACTCAAAAGCATTTGGGTTGCATGTGGTGGGCGCCACCCTAAGAGGACCCAGGAACCTCAAAGATTCAAGAGGTGACGTGTTCTGACTGCTGTAGTCTATGAGGGAAAGGAAACTCTGAGACTTCAAGACCAGGCCCGGCATTGACATCTGGAATGTGTTTGATATGTGAGAAGGAATCTGGTTCAAGGAGGGCCAGCTGAGGGCAAAAAACCCAGACCCACAAGCCCTAGGACAGATCTGCTCACCTCTTTGAGCCTCTTTCCCTGTCTGTGAAATGGGGACAAGATCCCTGCCCTCCTCCCTCAGTGGTGACAGGAGCACCTCCTAAACCTGGCAAAGAACTGCTCACATGAGAGAGAGGCCCTTTCTCAGGAGCTGCTGCCGGGTGGCCTGCAGGGCCCTGTGACGTCTTCTGCACACTGGACGTGCAGACAGAAAGCTGCGTTCTCCTGCCCTCTACAATTCCTACATCACGCCTTCCCACACTTCGGCAGCAGAAGGCATGACTCGAGGACGAGGGGCAGGAAGCCTAGGGCGGTGCCCCCACGGCTCAAGGTGGACTGCAGCTGTGCATGTGGGCTGGACACCCCCAGGCCATATTTGTAAGAGGGGATCATAGTCACAGGGCTGTTTTAAAGGTCAAATAAAATAAAACTGGCACGTCACTGAGCACATGGCTAAACCCCGGTAGACATCAGATAGGCTGGTGACCATTATTATAGGAAAAAACAGACCCAAAGCTCCTTTACTGAGGGCCCCAGTGGCTACTTCAACGTAGGGCGGAGTAGCCGATCACGCCCTCAGAACAGGCACCTGGGCTGAGCCTGGACCCAGGCTATTCAGGTGAGCTGGTGACTGTTCCAGTAACAATGACCCCGCCTCTGGACTAGGTGTGACGCCTCTACTGGGACATTCTCCATTGTTATGAACATGGAATTGGTGCAGATTGTCTTTTTGCTGGATTTCTTTCCCATTCCTGTCCCACATGTGAGAAAATGCTGCTTATTCTGCTGCCGGCCTAAGGCTGGGTTCCTCAGGAGCTAAAGAAGGCCCTTCCTTTGACTCAGCACCAGGCATCTGCAGCTGGTGGCAACACACACACAGTCACAGGCCTGCCATCCGTCAAACAGCACCCAGCGCCTGGGCGAAGGCGACCTCAGCCTGCAGAAGCAGACTCCATCTCCTCCCTGTGGCTCTCTCCAACCCACAGGCGTGCAGGGAGGCGAGGCCCAGCAAGAGGAGCCTGGGCCTGATCGGAGGCTGCTGGGCACTGTCTGGGAGCAGCCTGCTAGCAGCCTGAGTGTCAGTCACTGAGGGAAGGAGCGCGAGTAACAGGCAGGACGTGGCGGGGTGGGCAGCAAAGGCAGCCCCCAGGGTGGGCCAAGAGCAGCCTTGGCCAACCTGGTAGAGCAGGCTCCAGGCTAAGTGTGGAGCTTTTCCGTCCGAACACAAGAGCAGAGACTAAAGCCAGAATCTAAACAGCATGTGTGCTGACGCAACAAGAAATAACGGTGACCGGTCAATGGGTCCCGAGGTGAAGCTATTAAAATTGGCTTCTCGAGGAACACCAAACTGTCGGTAACTCTCTCAACAAATGAGTTGTTGCCAAAGAATTGCAAAAGCAAAAATCATTAAAATAACCAGCTGGCCTGCTGCCAAGAGGCTCAGGAGAGAGGTCCTCGCATACTGGCGCCCCCACTCCCCTCCACGACTGCCCAAAGGCCTCACTGGGGCCCCTTCCAAGCCCGGAGCTGCTCCATCTCTTCTGACCTTGTCTCTGCCCCCAGATGGGCCATCCTCCCCCTCCTAATCGCTCAGGATCTTCCCACCTTTCCCAATGCCTGGCTGACCTCAGAACCCACTAACCTGAGGCCCTTTCAAATATGCTGATTTTTCTTCCACATTCCCAGAATTTCAGGGTTTGGAAAATGAACCAGAGACTTTGCTATCCCTGATGTTATCACTAAGCTGTTTTGTGTCTTCCCACCTGCAGAGCCCAGAGCCCAGAGCCCCTCTACTGCCCTGAGGCCAGGCCACCGCCTTTCACTGCCCTCATGGGGGTCCCCCACCCCATCACACCTGCTGTGGCTTCCCAGGCTTCTACTCTCTACTATCCCAGGACCTCCACTTTCACTAGAACAATGAACTACAGAACTGCACCCTTAAAAACAGTGGAAATGTCCTGTTTTATGTTATGCATTAGCAAAAATTTTGTAAAACCCCCAAAGAAAAAAGCAGCACCCCCACCCCAAGTTCCTGTAGGAAATGCAATGATGTATTTGCTCACTGTCCACTCTCCCGTATGGAGGAGAAGCTGTGGTCAGGGAGATCATGGGCGAACCGTTCAGGCGCTAGAATAGTGCCCCATAAGCAAATTTTTATTAATTAAACTCATTTTTAACAGATGCATAAAACCAAAAACTATGCATACTAATGAAATACTATATAATGTTTATATATATATATATATATATATATATATTATATATATATATAAACATTTATTTATTTATTTATTGGTACGGGGGATTGAAATCAGGGGCACTCGACCACTAAGCCACATCCCCAGTCCTTTTCTGTATTTTATTTAGAGAAAGGGTCTCACCGAGTTGCTTAGTGCCTCACCATTGCTGAGGCTGGCTTTGAACTCACGATCCTCCTGCCTCGGCCTCCCAAGTGCTGGGATTATAGGCATGCGCCACTGCGGCTGGCTCAATTTATGTGTATTTTGACTGGGCATTGTAGCACATGCCTGTAAACTCAGCAACTTGGGAGGCTGAGGCAGGAGAATTGCAAATTCGAGGCCAGGCTTGGCAACTTAGCAAGACCCTGTCTCTAAAAAATAAAAAAAGGGGCTGGGGTACGTGGCTCAGTGGTTCAGCAACTGGGTTTGATACACATCTTACTGATTAAATCAGGGTAAATGTATCTATCTCCTCAGACATTTGTCACTTTTATATGGAAACATTCTAGCTCTCAGAGAGGTGGAGCTTCCTCCTGCGTCTAAGTGAAACTCAGTCCCCACTGATCAACCGCCCCCACCCACCCCAGCCTCTAGCAGCGGCCTTCCGTTCCCAGCTTCTATGAGATCATCCTCTCTAGATTCCATGCACTTGTCTCTGTGCCTGGCTCATTTCACTTAACACAGTGATCTTCAGTTCTGCTCATGTTGGATAAAAACAGTTCATTAACTTGCTGGCTTGGCTATTGTTCACCAGCAAGTCTGGCTTGTCTGGCTCCCCAGCCGGACATAAGTTCCATGAGGCGGGGACCTTGACGGTCCTGCTCCCCTTTGGAGCCACAGCACCCCAGAGGGGCTCCAGGAACATTCCTGAGCCGGAGCTTGTGGCCGAGCCCTTGAGCTCTGCTGTGAAGTGCTGTGTGGTCCTGAGCCAGGCCAGTGCCTGCCCCTGGCAGGGAACTCCTAGGAGCCTTGGACTAGGAGTCCCCAAGACAGCCTCCTGTCCTGGGGCAGCGGGCAAGAGCCTTGGCCTCCTGACTGACACACAAGACGGAATAATGATGAAGACGGGCTGGACCAGGGCTTAGCTCCACCCTGATTCCAAAAGGTTTTCTTCTGAATGTCTCATGACACAGCCACAGGAGGCAAGCTGGGCTGACCAGAATCCTCCCTTCCCGACGTCCCTGTGGAGTCTGGGCCAGTCCTGGAAGCAATGTGGGAGGCCCCATATTGCCCAGAATCCAGTTTTTTTTTTTTTTTTTTAATATTTATTTATTTGCTTTAGTTGTACACAATGTGTTTATTTTTATGTGGTGCTGAGGATCGAACCGGGCCGCGCACGTGCTAGGCGAGTGCTCTACCGCTGAGCCACAACCCCAGCCCCCAGAATCCAGTTTGAAAACCACTGGCCTCAGGGCTGGAGTGATGGCTCCGTGGTAGAAGCACTTGCCTAGCACGTATGAGGCACTGGGTTCGATTCTTCGCTGCATATAAACAAATGAATAAAATAAAGGTCCATCACGATCTAAAAAAAATTTTTTTTGATTAAAACAAAACCCACTGGCCAGGCCGTTTCTCTGTAAGCCCTGAAGATCAGGGTTCTAATTCTCACTCCCCCACTCACTCAGGGACCCAGGGTGACTGACGTCTGAGCCTCTTTCTTCAGCTACAGCTGGGTCGGGACCGGCCTGGGCCTGCCCACCTCAAGGGAGTGTGAGGCGAGTCGGATGGATTCTCACATGTTCAAAGGCGTCACCAGACTTTGTCATTTCACAGCCTCGAACGTCACTCCCTGCTGGAATAGGCAGAGACACGACTCGGTCCAGCACCCCCACCTAGCGCGGGCTTCAGGGTGAGCACCTCTTAAAGCAAAGGGCACACCGCCTCGATGACTGACCCAGACACACACAGTCATGACGGGGACTTCAGAGCAGGCCAGTGAGGAGCCGGGGGTCTCACTGGCCCCTCCTCACACCACACCCACAGGCTCATGCTAACCCCGACATCCCAACCCATCCCTGGTGGGTGGCAAGTACCTTGGGCAAAGCCGAGGCGGTGAGCTCAGCTGGCTGCGTGCCGGCATCATGACGCTGAGGGCGGATTGGCAATTTAATCTTTTTAATGACAAATTAGTTTTGCCCATGGGAGGCGAAGGTGGGGCCTTATTCCCAGCCTCGCTCCGGGACGACAGAAATCCAAGCGGAGGAGTGGGAAGCTCTGGTCCTGGCTCCCAGCAGCTGCGTCCCATCTTCAGACGACAGAAGCCTCGTCCCCAACTCAGAGCTCCCCAGTCTAGCCAGTTTGGGGACACACACACCAAAATGTTATTTCTAAAAACCTGAACGTGCATTGCTCGTTTCTACCGTTTTACAGCTTACTGGGGGTCTATGGGAGCAGGCAATGGACAGGAAGAAGGAGAAACCTAAATATTCAAATGTACACGTCACACCAAGTGTCTGCAGCCACAGATGTTAGGGGGGCTGAAAGCCACGTGCAGGGCACCACACACCCCATACCTGCACAGGGTCAGGGTTCGGAGGCCACAGGACCACGTTATGCGAGCTGGTGTCCTCCTGCTGAAAGCCAAGGGGTCTCACGGTTAAGATAGGCCGAGGGGGACAGAGACCTGCATGGCTCTGGCTTCTACTCCCAGGCCCCAGTGCGTGACGCACTCCAGTGTGGCCTGCTCCTGCCCACCCTGCCCTGGGCACCCGGGCGGAATCAGACAACAGAGGGAGAAGAGGATGTGTGCAGAGAGCAAGCCCCGTACTGGCTGGCTTGTCCCTCATCCTTTGCTCCGGTGACACGGCTGGCCAGCAAACCTCTCCTTAACCTACAGACAGGAGTTTCCTCAGTCTCCCGTCTTTCTTCCCAGGTTCTCTTGCAAGCGGGCTGCAGGGACCCCCCCAGTGCATCTTCACAGGTGAAGAGTCTGCTGACAGGAAGGAGGCCTGGGTGGACTCCTGCGGCACACGGAGCCAGAGAAACCCGTGCAGGGGCAATAGTGGCTGTCCAGGTGTGAGGGAAGAGGTCGAGGGAAGGGCGAGGGGAACCTTGGATAAGACCATGTACTGGATTGGTGCTGCTCTTGTCCTCTGAGAAACTGCTCCAAGCTCTGCAGGTGGGCCATCACCAAGCGGGCCTGCCCGTGCCCTCCCAGGTTGGTGCATGACGTGGGCTGACTACGAGAGGCTCCACTTGTGGGCACAGTGTTTGATCCCAGGGAAGGCATACCACACAATCAGGGCTGGTCTAATTCCTTAGGAGGCCAAATCGGGCTGGACCACCACCTGGCAGAAGCATGGGGACCTGGGGTTGGGAGGGGCATCTTTTCTCTTCCGCCAGGCTGAGGGCACGTCCCCGAACACTGAGGAATCACAGAGGCATCTTTGGAAGCTCTGGACTGAGCCAACACGTGGCCGGAGCCCGTGGGCTCCTCAGTTCTACCAGCCAACGACACCTGTCTCCAGTAGTGGTGGGCTTCTGTCCCCTGCAGGTCCCCAAAGTCCTAATTACACAAAAGTTCAGAAGGCTAAATGGCCAGGCCATCAATTAATCACGGTGCAGTAGATGTGGGGGTGGCAGTGTGCCGAGTCAGGGGTGGCCCCCCAGAGTCTGGTCTTAGATGGCAGAAGAGATCATGGTGCCCAGGAGGGAGAACGCAGGAGGAGAAGCAGGATGGGGGAGACGCCGCGTGGGGTCAGAGGTCCCCGGGAAACGTGGAAAGCTCACGCCTGGCAGGTCAGAGATGTGACACTCCGCAGAGCCAGGAAGCAGCCTTGACTCTCAACAGGGCCCACCCAGCAGGGAAGCTGGGGCGGGGAGCTGGCAGGCCTGGGAAGCAAGGGGACGGCACAGTGCGATGAGGGCATCGAAACCCGAGCATTTTTACCTTTCTGATTTGTAAGGTCCTGAGGCATTAAAATAGTCATTGCTTGCAAGGCCACAGGAGATGGGCCCTCTCTCCCTGAGGAGGAAAGTGGGGGGTGGAGTCCCCTCTATGGAAAGCATTTTTTGCAAATGCACACAGCAAGAGCCTTGCGAGAGTCCTCACCCTCACCCGACAGTGTCCCACTCTGCGAGTCTCTGACAGGTGACAAGAGCAGCCTATTCTAGAGAATGGGGAGGAGAGTTAAGGGCAGCCTCACTTTGCCTGAATTCAGGTCAAAATGTTGGAGGATATATATATATATATAAGTTATGCTTGTTTGAGCCGCGAAGGCAGGGAGGCCGCTCCTCTGGGAACACCTGGGTTGAAGTTCCCCAGGTCGAGAATGCCCCGGATGATGCTAACCCCTGTCTTAGCTCACAACCCTTAGGTCAAACAGCCTCCGGAGATGGGGGTAGCCTGCCAAAGGCCGATCGGCCTGTTTAAGCAATACCGATGCCACACGGAGAAGCAGGCACTGAAAGGAGACTCCTCCCACGGGACCCGGATCCCTGCCTTTGATGAGCTCCCCCTTCAATACAGAATCAGGGCCGGGCATGGTGGCGCACGCCTGTAATCCCAGCACTTTGAGAGGCTGAGGCAGGAGGATCGCGAGTTCAAAGCCAGCCTCAGCAATGGCCAGGCACTTAGCAACTCAGTGAGACCCTGTCTCTAATAAAATACAAAAAAGGGCTGGGAAGTGTCTCAGTGGTCGAGTGCCCCTGAGGTCAATCCCTGGTACCAAAAAAAAAAAAAAAAAAAATACAGAATCAGGGCCTTTTTCAGTTGTTCACTTCCAGTTCCTATCAGGGCTGGACGACCCATCAGATGCCCTGCTTTCAAATCTAATCCTTGGCTTTGTCGTATTTCTTACAGATTATTTCCGACTTTTTATTTTCCCAGGTTCTCTGAGCAGGAACCTGCTCCGTGGGGGTGCTGGCCACCCCGTCATATCAAAATGTGTCTTGCGTTAGGGAAGCTTAGCCACCGCTCCGAGGAGTTCGGTGAAAGCAGTTACGAAGGCAAACGCCCGGCTGTTCGTGGCACTGTTGGTGCTCTGTGCCAGGCAATGCCGTGCTGGGGGAGACTATTCTGAGCACTGTTGAATATTGTGCAACAGTCCTGACCTCTGCCTACCAGATGCCAGGAGGCCCTCGCATCTCAGATATTATACCAGATTGTCTCCAGACATTGCCAAAGGCCCCTGAGGAATGAAAGTCACTCCCGGGTCAGAACCGCTGCTCTGTCCTGTTCATAGAGAGCTGTGAGGACTTGAGGGAACTTAAACCTTAAACAGAGTCAAGGGGACCTCGGGAAAGGGTGAAGCCGCCGAGCCCCCTGGTTTGTTAATGAGGAGTGAAGGACACGCTCAGGAAGCGCCCTGTGCGGCACCTGCCCTTGGAGGGCTCTCTGCAGATGCCTGGGCCTCCTCCACTCCAACACAGCAGGGAACAAACAGTCTTTCAAGGGGAGACTACAAGGAGGGGGACCTGAGCTGACCCAGCCGGCAGGCACCCTTGCCAGGTCCACAGAGTGTCCAAAAATAACCACAACTGCTTGCCAGCTTTTTTTTTTTTTTTAAAGGTAAGATTTATTTTACGTAATATTTTAGAAAACAGGAGTAAGCACTCCTCAGCTCATTTGGTGGGGCTAGCATTACTCTGAGACCAAAATCAGAACCCAAGAGAAAACTACTAAGCAATATTTCTTATGAATTTAGATATTCATAAGAGTTCTCCACAAAATATTAGCAAGTGGATGCTAACACGTGTCAAAATAATTAAACACGCCTATAATCCCAGCACTTGGGAGGCTGAGGCAGGAGGATCGAGAGTTCAAAGCCAGCCTCAGCAATGGCGAGGCACTTAGCAACTCAGTGAGACCCTGTCTCTAATAAATACAAAAAAAAAGGGGGGGGCTGGGGATGTGGCCCAGTGGATGAGTGCCCCTGAGTTCAATCCCCGGTACCCAAAAAAAAATAATAATAATAATAATAATAATAATTAAACACCACAACCAAGTGGGACTTATTCCAGGTGTGCAAGGCAGGTTCAACATTTGAAAATCAGTCAATGTCATCCATCATATCAACCGTCCAAAGAAGAAAGATACTATGATTGTTCCAATTGATGCAGAGAAAGCATTTAACAAACTCCAACACCTGTTCATGATTTTAAAAAATCGTAAGCAAACTAGAAAAGCGAGGAACTTCCTCAACTTGACCAAGGGTGTTTATAAAAAAAAAAAAAAACCTCGCAAACTGGGCACAGTGGTGCACGCCTGCAATCCCAGCAGCTGGGGAGGCTGAGACAAGAGGATCGGAGTTCAAAGCCAGCCTCAGCAACGGCGAGGCACTAAGCAACTCAGTGAGACCCTGTCTCTAAATAAAATACAAAATAGAGCTGGAGATGTGGCCCAATGGTTGAGTGTCCCTGAGTCAATCCCCAGTACCAGAAAAACCAAACAAAACAGAACAAAAAAACCTTGCCACTTAATCCTGCTTAATAGCAAAGACTGAATGCTTTCCCCTTGGCAGTGGGAATAAGGGACGGGTTCAGCTCTCACTGCTCTTAATTAACACAGCACTGGGAGTCCTAGTCACTGTAATAAAGAAAAAGAGAAAAGAAATGAAAATCATAGAGAATGGAAGAAAAGAAACCATACTGTCTCTATTTGCAAATGACATGATTATCCACATAGAAAATCCCAAGGAATCAACAATGCCACCAAAATAGCCCCTGGAACTGGTAATTGAGCTCATCAGCTGTAGAATACAACATCAGAACATTAAATCAAGTCCCTCACCATAAATGTGTGCACACCAAAGTTACAAACACGACACCATCTCTAGTCACGACAAAGAAAATGTACTACCTAAGTAAAACTTCACAAGACATGAGCAGGTTCCGTTCACTGAACATTACAAAATTGTGGTGATGAAAAAATATAAGGATGACCTGAATAAGTGGACAGTCCGTATATTTCTGGACTAGAAGACTTGGCATAGGAAAGAAGTCAATTGTTCTCCAGATGATCTAGAGATGTAGCATAATTCCTACCAAAGTTCCAGCAATCTTTTTTGTATACATAGGTCTACTCTAAAATTTATGTTAAAAACCATAGGTTCCAGAATACTGAAAACAACTTCAAAAAAGAATAGAGTGGGAAGAATCACTGCATCTGACTTCAAGACTTGTTCTATAGAGCCAGGCGCGGTGGCGCACGCCTGTAATCCCAGCACTTGGGAGGCTGAGGCAGGAGGATCGCGAGTTCAAAGGCAGCCTCAGCAATGGCGAGGCACTTAGCAACTCAGTGAAACCCTGTCTCTAATAAAATACAAAAAAGGGCTGGGGTGTGGCCCAGTGGTCCAGTGCCCCTGAGTTCAATCCCCAGTACCAAAAAAAATAAAAAAAAATAAAAAATAAATTTTGAAAAAGACTTGTTCTATAGCTAGAGTAATTAAGACAATCAATGAAGTAGAACTGATAACCCAGAAGCAACCCACACAAATATGCTTAACTGATTTTTTTTTTTTTTGACACTGAGCCACATCCTCAGCCCATTTTACTTTTTATTTAGAGACAGGGTCTCACTAAATTGCTTAGGGCCTCACTAGGTTGCTGAGGCCGGCCTCCAACTTGTGATCCTCATGCCTCAGCCTCCCAAGTTGCTGGGATTACAGGCAGGTGCCACCACGCCCAGCAGTTTAACTGACTTTTGACAAAGATAACAAAAGTACTTCGGTGGAGGAGGAATGATCTTTTCAACAAATGGTGCTGGAGAGACAGACAGTAATGGGCAAAACTACAACAAACACCAAGAAATGAACCTCGACCTTAAGAGAGCAAGATAAGCCCCAAGAGAAAATATTTACAAAAGACATATCTGAAAGAGGACTGCTATCTAAAAATATACAAAACCTCTTACAATTCAGCAATAAAAATGTCAATTAAAATGAACCTGATTAAAATGAGCCAAAGACTTTAACAGAAGCCAAAGGATGTAGAGAGAGGGCAAGTTGCCCATGAAAAGATTCTCCACGCCATCAGGCATCAGGGAAATAGAGCAACAATGAGATACCACCACATACCTACGAGAATGTCCCAAATCCAGAACACTGACCAAACGCTGGTGAGAATTTGGAAGAATAGTGTGTTAGAAAGTGTGTCACAGCACAGCCACTTCAATGTTTATAGCAGCACAATTCACAATAGGTAGGTTGTGGAACCTGAAGGAGCCCTAATTAGGAAGGGCTGTTGCAGCTAGCTGGAAGCCATAAGTTCCACCTGATATGTATGTGACGCACCTGTAGGCACCCGCAAAGCTGAAGGTATATAACCGGGTGAAAGCGGTCCGAGTTAGGAGAACGAATTCATTCGGTCAGTTGGGCAGTCACTCGGTGGGTCAGAAGAATCAGAGCGGCCAGAACTTAGGCAGAGCGGTTACAGAAGAGAAACCAGATAGAAGAAGTAATGACTGGTCAGAGTTAGGCCGAGGCTCCCAAGGAAGACAGAAGACAGAAGAAAGAAGAAGGAAGAAAGAAGAGAGAGAAGAAAGAAGCTCTAATCTTTCTCTAACCTAAGCTCTATCTTTCTTTCTCTCTACTCTACTCTAAGCTAAGAAGACAAGAAGAAAAGCTCTTTAATCTTTTCTCTCTAAAAATCTTTCTTTCCCTCTCTAAGCTCTCTCTAAGAAAGTAGAAGTAAAAGTAGTAAAAGCTCTACTCTGCCTCCGAGAGTTTTCCTCCCGGGTTACGGTACCAGGTAGCTTACAGGAACCAACCTAGATGTCCCTCAGTAGATGAGTGGATAAAGAAAATGTGGTATATATACAAAATGGAATTTTACTCAGCAATAAGAGAGAATTTGCAGGTAAATGGATGAAGTTGGAGAATATAATGCTAAGTGAAATTAGTCAATCTCAAAAATCCAAATACCGAATGTTTTCTCTGATATAAGAAGGCTAGTTCACAGGGTTGTTGGATGGGGGTACACAGGATTAGAGGAACACTAGAAAGGTCAAAGGAAAGGGAGGAGAAGGGAGGGAGCAAGGGGGAAGGGAGCAAGGGGGAGGGAGGGGGGAAAGGAAAAAAAATTGGTGGTTGAATGAGATGGATATCATTATCCTAAATGCATGATTGAAGATCTGAATTGTACTTATATACTTTGTATACAAGCAGTTGTATGTAAAAAGATGATATACTTGTGCATTATGAATAAGTAAATACATAAAGTAAAAAAGAAAGAAAGTGTGTCACAGCTTTCTGTTGCTGTGACAAAATGCCCAAGAAAAAGAATGGAAAGGAGGAAAGATTTTACTTTGGCACATGGTTTCTGAGGGTTCAGTTCATGATCGCTTAGCTCTATCGCTCTAGGCAAAACAGCACCATGGGGAGCAAAAACTACTCACCTCACAAAACAGCTGGACAGTGGAGAGAGAGAGAGAGAGAGAGAGAGTGGGAGAGAGAGAGAGAGAGAGAGAGAGAGCACTTTTACAACAAATCCCTTCCCCAAACCATTGAGCTCCAAAGCCATAAATGGATCAATCCATCCATGAGGTCACAGCTGTCATGATCCAATCCCACCTCAAAAGACTCCACCTCTGGCCGGGCGCACACCTGTAATCCCAGCACTTGGGAGGCTGAGGCAGGAGGATCGCGAGTTCATAGCCAGCCTCAGCCGCGGTGAGGCACTTAGCAACGCAGTGAGACCCTGTCTCTAAATAAAAATACAAAAAAGGGCTGGGGATGTGGCCCAGTGGTCGAGTGCCCCTGAGTTCAATCCCTGGTATCAAAAAAAAAAAAAAAAAAAAAGACTCCACCTCTGAACACCAAGCCTTGGGGACTAACCCTTCAACACAGGAACACTGGGGACAGCTAAGATCCAGACCATAACAACAAGAGCCCTCGTTCACAGGCTGGGGAATGCAAAGTGGCACCGACACTGAGGCAGGCCTTGTTGTAACCAGACACCTTCACCGTGGGATCCAGAGCCCCACTCCTTGCTATCCACCCAAAGGAGTTAAAACTTAGATCTACACAAAACCCCGCACACATGGATGTTACTGCACCTTTATTCAAAATTCGGAAGCAACCAAGATGTTCTTCAGTAAATAAGTAAATGCCAGCACATTCAGGCAATGGAGCGTTGTTCAGCACTAAGAAGACCCTAGGACCCAAGCCATGAAAAGACAGAGAAGAACCTCAAATGCATGTTGCTAAACGAAAGGCACCCATCTTAGAAAAACACTGCATGATTCTGACTATATGACATTCTGGAGAAGGCAAAAATGGCAGAGATAGTAAAAAGCACAGAGATCTTGGGACAGTGAAAAATACTCAGTATGATACTATAATGGTAGATACATGTCATACATTTGTCAAGATTCATAGATGGTACAATATCCATCTATATAAAGGACTCTTAAAACTCAACACTAAAATAACAACAATAATACTAATAATCAAATTAGAAAATGAGCAGAAGAGATGAACAGATATTTCACCAAAAAGAATGTGGATAAGAGTGTACCCACTGGGGATACATTCTAAAACCACAGTGAATGCCTGTAACAATGGTAATACTGAAATCTATATTTTACTATGCTTTTCCTATAGATATATACCTATGATCAAGTTTAATTTACAAATTAACCACATTAAGAGATTAATAGCAATAACTAATAATGCGATACAATTATACAGTAAACCATAAGAAGTTATGTAACTGTGGTCTCTTTTTCACTCTCTTCCTTGTGATGTAAGATGATGTAATTGTCCACATGATGAGATGTAGTGAAATGAACAACATAGGCATTGTGATGTATCATTACGCTACCATGTAAGGTTTATTTGAATACAAGCACCACAATACTATGACAGTCAATCTGATAACCAAAGACACCACTGAATGACTAATGGGTGGGTAGCATATACAGCATGGATACACTGGACCAAAAGATGATATACATCCTGAGCCAGATGGTGTGAGATTTTATCATACTACTCAGAACAGCACATAATTTAAGACTTATAAATTATTATTTCCAGAATTTGTCCATTTATAATATTTAGGTTGTAGTTGACCACAGATAACTGAAACTTTGGAAAAAGAAACCATGCCTAGGGCTAGGGACGTAGCTTAGTTGGTAGAGTGTTTGCCTCGCATGCACAAGGCCCTGGGTTTAATCCCCAGCACCCACCAAAAAAAAAAAAAAAAAAAAAAAAAAGAAAAGAAAGAAAGAAAGCATGTTCACAGATGACAAATAAGCATGTGAAAGTTTTTCAACATCATTATCCATCAGTGAAATGCAAATTAAAACCACCATGAGATCACACAACACATCTAGGAGATTGGCAGCATCAAATAGGGATGATACCCAATGATGACAAGATGCAGGGAAAGTGGATTGCTCATAAATTGGTGGTGAGAATGTAAAATGGTACAGTGACTGGGAGAAAGCCTGGAAGTTCCTTATAAAACTAAGCATGCAATCATCATGTGACCCTGCAATTACTCTTGGGTACATATCTCAGAGAAATGAAAACAGCGACTTTATTTGCAATAGCTCAAAATGAGAAGTGACCCAGTTATGCTTCCATGGACAAATGATTCAAGGAATTATAGCACCTCCATACAGTGAAATACCATTCAGCAATACATCAATCCATACAACTTGGATGACTCCCAAGAGAATAATGCTAAATTAAAAAAAAAAAAAAAAAAAAGCCAGGCGCCGTGGCGCACGCCTGTAATTCCAGCACTTGGGAGGCTGAGACAGGAGGATCGCGAGTTCAAAGGCAGCCTCAGCAATGGCGAGGCACTTAGCAACTCAGTGAGACCCTGTCTCTAAATAAAAATACAAAAAAGGGCTGGGGATGTGGCCCAGTGGTCGAGTGCCCCTGAGTTCAATCCCCAGTACCAAAAAAAAAAAAAAAAAAAAGTCCTAAAAGGTCACAAATACTATGATTCTACTTATATAATATTATTGACATGACAAAATAATAGAAGTAGAGAACAGATTAGTGGTTGCCAGTGTCAGGAATGGGGGACAAGAGGGAAAGGGGTGTGGCTATAAAAGGGCAACCAGAGGAATCGGGGTTGTGATTCTGTACAACAGTCTTGTAAGATGTTCTCCTTAAGGGAAACTGGGTAAGGAGTACATGGGATCTCTCTGTGTTATTGCTTGAAATTGCATGTAAATCTACCATGATCTCAAAGCAAAAAAATTAATTAAAAATATTTTTAAGACTTCATAGAAAAATAGGGGCTTCTGGCTTATTTTAAAGAAACGGGGAAAATCCTGCACGCAGAGCAGTCATTCCACACGGCAACCATCAGCTGGAGTTTGACGGTGGCTGCTTTGGACAAGAAACTCACCTGTTTGCCACAGTACCCACCTCTCCCTATTGTCTCACACCCACACCAATCCTTTCTTATCTGACCATAAAATCCCTGGAGTTTGCCACCTTTCCTTTTGATAGTTTCTTGTTTCTCCTGCTTGAGAAAAGAAAATCGTAGGGCCAGGCACGATGGCGCACGACTGTGATCCTAGCATCTCGGGAGGCTGAGGCAGGAGGATTGTGAGTTCAAAGCCAGCCTCAGCAACTGCAAGGCACTAAGCAAATCAGTGAGACCCTGTCTCTAAATAAAATACAAAATAGGGCTGGGGATGTGGTTCAGTGGTCGAGTGCCCGAGTTCAATCCCTGATACCAAAAAAAGAAAGAAAGAAAGAAAGAAAATTGTAGGGAAGAAAATGGCAGAGAGAAAACAAGTTGCCATAGGCTGGCTTTGGGCTCCGATTTTCTCATTCAAAGAACTCAATACCATTAATCCAAAATTTCCACTCTGTGTGAGCTAAATGGGAAAGTGTGTCTCCCTGATTTTTCTCACCAGGACATTGTTAACATTCTCTGACTTAAAATGGATCATGATAGAAGTTGGATAAATTTCATCCCCAGCTTTAGGCACAATTGGGCAGTTAAAGGCCCACTCCTCGACTGTGAAAAACCTTGCCCAACGTGAGAATGAGAGTTTGCATTTCATCTGCTCAACACGGATCGATTTTAAAATCATGTTTAATGGCCGTAGCTCTATTTAGGGAAGAGGGTAGTGGGGGGAAAGAAATTGTATCTTAACCTCCTCCACTAAATCCATGTTAAGTTGTTGAGTGGGTACAGTCTGGGCAACGGTGTGCCAAATTCTCATTCTGTCAATTTTAGAAGCTCAGAAGAAAGAGAAACACTAATGTTCGTGGCTTATAAAATGAGAGAATTTGAAGCCGGGCGTGGTGGTGCACGCCTGTAATTCCAGCACTTGGGAGGCTGAGGCAGGAGGATCGCAAGTTCAAAGCCAGCCTCAGCAATGGCGAGGCACTTAGCAACTCAGTGAGACCCTGTCTCTAAATAAAAATACAAAAAAGGGCTGGGGATGTGGCCCAGTGGTCAAGTGCCTCTGAGTTCAATCTCTGGTACCAAAAAAAAAAAAAAAAAAAAGTCCTAAAAGGTCACAAATACTAATGATTCTACTTATATAATATTATTGACATGACAAAATAATAGAAGTAGAGAACAGATTAGTGGTTGCCAGTGTCAGGAATGGGGGACAAGAGGGAAAGGGGTGTGGCTATAAAAGGGCAACCAGAGGAATCGGGTTGTGATTCTGTACAACAGTCTTGTAAGATGTTCTCCTTAAGGGAAACTGGGTAAGGAGTACATGGGATCTCTCTGTGTTATTGCTTGAAATTGCATGTAAATCTACCATGATCTCAAAGCAAAAAAATTAATTAAAAATATTTTTAAGACTTCATAGAAAAATAGGGGCTTCTGGCTTATTTTAAAGAAACGGGAAAATCCTGCACGCAGAGCAGTCATTCCACACGGCAACCATCAGCTGGAGTTGACGGTGGCTGCTTTGGACAAGAACTCACCTGTTTGCCACAGTACCCACCTCTCCCTATTGTCTCACACCCACACCAATCCTTTCTTATCTGACCATAAAATCCCTGGAGTTTGCCACCTTTCCTTTTGATAGTTTCTTGTTTTCCTGCTTGAGAAAAGAAAATCGTAGGGCCAGGCACGATGGCGCACGACTGTGATCCTAGCATCTCGGGAGGCTGAGGCAGGAGGATTGTGAGTTCAAAGCCAGCCTCAGCAACTGCAAGGCACTAAGCAAATCAGTGAGACCCTGTCTCTAAATAAAATACAAAATAGGGCTGGGGATGTGGTTCAGTGGTCGAGTGCCCGAGTTCAATCCCTGATACCAAAAAAAAGAAAGAAAGAAAGAAAATTGTAGGGAAGAAAATGGCAGAGAGAAAACAAGTTGCCATAGGCTGGCTTTGGGCTCCGATTTTCTCATTCAAAGAATCTCAATACCATTAATCCAAAATTTCCACTCTGTGTGAGCTAAATGGGAAAGTGTGTCTCCCTGATTTTTCTCACCAGGACATTGTTAACATTCTCTGACTTAAAATGGATCATGATAGAAGTTGGATAAATTTCATCCCCAGCTTTAGGCACAATTGGGCAGTTAAAGGCCCACTCCTCGACTGTGAAAACCTTGCCCAACGTGAGAATGAGAGTTTGCATTTCAATCTGCTCAACACGGATCGATTTTAAAATCATGTTTAATGGCCGTAGCTCTATTTAGGGGAAGAGGGTAGTGGGGGGAAAGAAATTGTATCTTAACCTCCTCCACTAAATCCATGTTAAGTTGTTGAGTGGGTACAGTCTGGGCAACGGTGTGCCAAATTCTCATTCTGTCAATTTTAGAAGCTCAGAAGAAAGAGAAACACTAATGTTCGTGGCTTATAAAATGAGAGAATTTGAAGCCGGGCGTGGTGGTGCACGCCTGTAATCCCAGCACTTGGGAGGCTGAGGCAGGAGGATTGCAAGTTCAAAGCCAGCCTCAGCAATGGCGAGGCACTTAGCAACTCAGTGAGACCCTGTCTCTAATAAAAGTACAAAAAGGGCTGGGGATGTGGCCCAGTGGTCAAGTGCCTCTGAGTTCAATCTCTGGTACCAAAAAAAAAAAAAAAAAAAAAAGAGAGAGAATTTGAAAATGCAATGGAAAAATGCCTCTGTGACAGTGTGAGCGTCCGCGTGTGTCCAGGCATAAGCTGGGCTTTGCTTGGTCCTTCCTGGGCACAGAGGAGACGCTGGGGAGCAGGAAGGAGTGCGGTCAAGGTCGGCTAAGAGAGCGTGTGACTCCAGGGAGGAGCTTCCCCATACCCACCTGGCGCTCCGAGGTGCTGTTCTCGTTGCCCATGGTGACTCGGGGAGTCCAGAGTCCCTCAGAATTTTGTCAGGGGCGACTGGAAGAAAGGAGAGGGCGTCAGCATGAGCAGAATGGAGGGAGCTCTCAGGCTTTCTGTGTCTGGTCCTCTCCCGGAACTCAAAAGCCAGATGATGTGAAGGGGTCCATCTCTGCAGCCACATCATGGGAAATGACTTGTGAAGGGTTTTCTTTTGCAGTATGCCACCCAGACTCCGTTCCCAGTACGGGCTGGTGTTTTCACTGCCAGCCCTGGGGTGGCAGACACTGCTGGAAGGCGCGTCTGCGTTTCGCGCCAGCCAGTGCACACACAGATGCACACACACAAACAGTGACAAAGGGGCCCGTGGGCCCAAAGCCGGAGAAGCATTGCTCAGGGAGTGTTTGCTGTTTCCAATTGTGTTCAGCTTGGAAATGCAGCATGACGGGTTTCTCACCGCCGGTGACAGCAGAGCTGCGTGCCCAACATTAGCAGGCGTGAAACCCACTGCTCTCAACAACATATGGTCCTCGTAGTTCTTACTCTAAACACTTGTTTCACCAAATCAGTTTCACTTCGACACACATGTTTTTTTTTTTTTTTTTTTTTTTTTTTTTTTTTTTTTTTTTTTTTTTTTGGTACTGGGGATTGAAACTCAGGGCACTCAACCACTGGGCCACAACCCCAGCCCTTTTTTGTATTTTATTAGAGACAGGGTCTTACTGAGTTGCTAAGTGCCTCACCATTGCTGAGGCTGGCTTTGAACTCGTGATCCTACCTGCCTCAGCCTCCCAAAGTGCTGGGATTACAGGCGTGCGCCACCGCGCCCGGCTTCGACACACATTTTTATGAAAGCAGAATGGTTTCCTTGCTGAGGGAAATAAGTGGTTGGGAAATCATCAGGGAACATTGCCGAGAGAGACAGCTGGAGTCATTCCAGGGTGCTCACGTGGTGACCCGGTTTGTTTATTCAGGATCTTTGTAATGACAGCGCTTCCCACAGGCTGAGGTCACACACCTAAGTTCCTGAGGCCCTGTCACACAAGCAGGACCAAGCTCTCACCTTCGCTTTTCTTAGGTGGAGAAACTTATTTACAGAAGACTTTAGAAGCCAGAGACTTTTAGGGCTGGTGCCTTAGAGACATCTATCTGATCCAGCAGGGACACTGAGGCTGGAGAAGGCCAGGAGGCTGCCAAAGACCCAGTGTTGGGAGGAGAAGAGCTGGAAATAGAGCTCAGCCTCTTGCCTTCTAATTCAAGATTTTTTTACCCCCCACCCCACCCCCACGGGAATAGGACTTTTATGGTATTATTTCCTCAGGAAACTTAAAATTCACCCATTGGTTTGCTTATTCATTCAACCAACACCGAGAGAGTAGTTAACATGAGCTATATGGACTGAACGATCGTTGGAAATAACACGTAAGTATTGTGGGCAGGGCAAGTAAAATGCCTCCGACAGAAAATCCCAAGTGACATCACCCCAGTCCTCAAATCCCCTCACCCCTAACTCATTGAAATGATATGATCCCTTACTAATTTTATGTCTGTAGATACACGAAACACACACACACACACACACACACACAATTCAGTCTCACTTACAGAATGTAAAAAATCTTCAGTTATTTAAAAATTGATCTCCCAGGCACAGGGGCACACGCCCCTGTAATTCTAGCAACTGGGGAGGCTAAGGCAGGAGGGTCACAAGTTTGAGATGGCCTCAGCAATTTGGCAAGACCCTAAGGAATTTAGTGAGAACCCTGTCTCAAAATAAAAGATAAAAGGGACTGGGGATGTAGTTCAGTGGTAAAATATCTCTGGGTTCAATCGCCAGTACCAAAAATAAATAAATAAATAAAAGATTAAAATTGATCACTTTGGTTTATTTCTTCCATTCATTTGGAAGATGATTGTTCCAAATGTTGAGTGTTACTATTATTAACTTCCCTGCGTCCACCAAGATGAACTATATAAAATGATAGTTTCATATAATCTGAAGTGATATTAATTTTTGACATTGATTCACCAGATAAATTTAATAATTTTATTAAAAACTGGATATCTCAATGAGGTTTTTTTTTTTCTTTTCTTTTCCTTTTCTTTTCCGGTACGGGGATTGAACCCACGGGCACTCAATCACTGAACCACATCCCCAGCCCTTTCGTATGTTATTTAGAGACAAGTTCTCACTAAATTGCTGAGGCTGGCTTTGAACGCCCAATCCTCCTGCCTCAGCCTCCCCACACGCTGGGATCATGAACCAGGTTTCTGAACGGACTGGAGAGAATGGCGAAGCACTGGTGAAGTGTGAGCTTCAGATCCGCAGAGGGAAGGCCTGGCGGCCTCTGGAATCCTCTGCTGGGGTCTCTTGCACCTCCAGGGCTCCCAGCCAGGAAGGGGGTGGTAACGCTCTGCCTTCTCACTTACCTTTGGGGACGGTCTGGAATGTGGACGCTGCCCCCGGAGTCTGCTCTCCAGCACCTGGGCTTTCTCCTCTTCCATTCAGAAGCCGAGGCCCTGAGCCACCTCAACCAGCCGAGCAAACAACCTGTCTCCACCCCTGCACTGGCACAAACCAGCTGAGCCTCCTACCTGGGCCTCGGCCGGGGAGATTAGACAAGCCTTCCTGCCCACCTGGAATCTGCACTCCCAACCCTCCCCTGCTGGCCTTTCACAGGGAGGATTGTCCCTGTCATTACATCAGCGGGCTCCTTTCAGAGAAGGCTTATCTAACTAAAGCTAAAGCAGCCCCCGCCATCTGATTGGCTGCACCCAACTGTCCCGGCCCAGAATGGCTGGCTGGCCGGCCCCTAGGCACTGCGGGGGGAACGGCCTCTTTCTAGGAAGGAGTCAAAGGCTCACAGGGCGTCTGGTGTGCACCTGGGGAAATTCCACCGCAAATACCGCGGAGAGACAAAGAAAACTTGTGGAAAGGCGCAGAGGCGGCAGCCTGGCACCTGTGCACGGTGTGTGTGGAATGTGCTTACCCAGGTGTGGCTGGAGTTTCATGAGTAAAGCTGTAAAAAGCAGCAGGTGGCGGGCGAGGCCCCGGGGACCCTGCAGGCACCCACCCAGAGACCCTCCTGGCAGCCCCACCCGCTTCCCAGGATTCCTCCACCCATTGTGGCTCAGCCTCCCCTTTGCAAGAAAGTAGCAGCCAAGAAGGAGGAGGGCGTGGCAGAGCCTTTCATTTAAAGGAAAGTTCTGCGGAAGCCTCCATGCCTCCAGGTGAAATTACTCCAGGGAACAAATTAGCATTTCAGCTAAGCCTCCTTGGAAGTATTTGAGGCCCCACCAGGGAAAAGCTGGGCGCTGGGGAGGAGCTTAGTACCCTCTGTCGGCTCCGACAGCAGAGGTGTGTACGTTTCAACCGAGGAGGGGAGGAGCACCACCCGGCCTGGCCACTCGTGGAACATCCTTCAGACATAGAACACAATGAAGTGCTGATCAGGCGCCCACTCTGATGAACCTGCACAGCCTTATGTCAAGGAGAGAAGCGAAGCTGCAGAACCACGAGGTGTAGGATTCCGTTCACCTTGGACATCCAGAATAAGCCAATCCAGAGACAGCACCAGAGTGGCTGTGGCCAGGGGCCGGGGGAAGGCAAGTCCAGCCTAAGGGGTACCTGTGCAGGTGATGTTATTGGGCCGTGATGAAAGTGTTCTAGAACTAGATGGAGAGAGTTGTTGCACAGCGTTGCAAGGGCACTAAATGCAATTGAGTTGCTCACTTCAGAATGGCTAAATTTCATGTTATATAATTTTTTTTTTTTTTTTTTTTTTTGTACTGAGGATTGAACTCAGGGGATTCGACCACTGAGCCACATCCCCAGCCCTTTTTTGTATTTTACTTAGAGACAGGATCTCTGAGTTGCTAAGTGCCTCGCCATTGCTGAGGCTGGCTTTGAACTCACGATCCTCCTGCCTCAGCCTCCCAAGTGCTGGGATTACAGGCAGGTGCCACCGCGCCTGGCTTCATCTTAATTTTTAAAAGCATGTTTCACATCTTGGGGTTCTGCATAAGATATTGTTTGGAAAAAGATTCCACCACTAGATAAAAAAAGTTTGGAAAACATTTCTTCTGTGTTTATCAACATGAGGTTTCTGTATGGCTAAGGTTTGGAGGGATGAGAAAAATAATGTTTGCCTCTGCCCCAAAAAAAAATCACAAGAGAATTTTTCTAGGTTAGAGAATCCAATGAAGCAATAGATCTTGGATGAGCCAGTTAGGAATGAAGAGGCTAGTCTTCAATGGGACAAACAGGGACAAAACAAGGAAGGCCCTGAAGAACAGAAGGGGACAGATTGGGGGTTTGCTCCTGATGAGCGTTGGGGGAGGAGCTGGCCAGCCAGAGGCACACCAGGACTCAGAAGGTGGGGCCCAGGAGGTGTCCAGCCCTCAGGTGAACATATTTTTGTGATGTCAGTTTGTGCAGGCAGCACAAATCCCTCAAGTGATCGGGGCTCCTAGAGGTAGGAGGGCTGCGTTTCCGGACTGGGTCAGCTCTGAGATCCTGGGGTAGTCCCACTAAGGCCCCCATCACACATCCGGCAGACTGGGAGGGTCACACAACAGTTTGATTTTCTCAACCTTCTGGAGACTGGAAGTCCCAGCTCAAGGCGACGGGGGACTGATTTTTTCCAAGGACCCCCCCCTCCCCCGTCTTGTAGACCTCCTGTGTCTTCCCTATGTCCCAATCTCCTCTTCTTAGAAGGGCACGGGTCAGTTTGGAGAGGACCACCCATATCACCTTGTTTTACCTTCGTCACCTCTGTAAAGACCGTATCTCGAAATTCTGAAGTACCGGGGCTCAGATTTCAACCTATGAACTTGGGGGGAACATAAGCCAAATTGGGCATCAGGGGGAAGAAAACCTTGGAGGAGCAGAGTGGGGGAAATGCAAGGTGGGGGAATTCAGGGGAGCCTCAGGAAGGATGATACCCACAGTGCTCCGAAGGGCGCGCTGAACCTGTCTGAACCAGCGCTCAGGTATGCAGGGCCCGCCCCGTCACTTGGGGCTGCTGGAGTGTGAAGCGCCAGGCATTGAAATGAGGAGGACCGAGAGGTCTGGCCCCAAACAGAGAAGCAGCGATGAAAGAAGAGGAAGGGGGCTGGCCGGGCTCGGTTAAGGGTCTGGATCAGCTTGAATATCCAGTGCTGTAGGATTCAAGGGGCAGGTGGGGGGCTGGGCATGACAGGCAGACAAGCAAGAGGTCCCCCTTTCCTCAGTGCTTTGCCCTGACCCATCCTGAGGAGAGGGCTTTGCTCCTTATCAGCAGCTTTTATTATCATCACTATCACTGCCTCTGGGCTGTTCTTTTGTGAGTAGTTAGCATTTCTTGAGGATCCACACCCACCTGGTCCAGTGCTCCATTTTACTCGGAATCCTTGTAGCAAAGCAATGAGGTCAGACCTGTTGTCACCCTCTAGCAGATTAGAAAAGGAGGCAGTGAGGTCAGGACAAGGCCAAAGGACACCTATCCCACCAAGGGGTGGGACTTTCTGTTTCTAGCCCTACCCCTTTACTCCCGTTCCACAAGGGGTTGTTTCCCAGGTAAATCTGTGTGTGTGTGTGTGTGTGTGTGTGTGTGTGTGGTGTGTGTGTGTGGTGCTGGGGATTGAACCCAGGGCCTTATGCATGCAAGGCAAGCACTCCAGCTTGAGTAGAGCTATATCCCCAGCCCTCCCAGGTAAATCTCCCTGCACACACAAGCTAGTTGCCCAGAGAAGGCATCTACCTCTGAGGATTCAAGTCAAAACCTCATTTATTGACATGCTGGGGGAATACCTGCACCTCAGAGGAAAAACGCACATTAACCAGACTCATAGGCTGCCGCACACAAGGCTGTTTCTCTAAATCAGGCAGCTTGTTTACTGGCACGAAAAAAGGAACCTGGATGGCAAGCAGACCAGGACACTCAGGTTGCCAGGACTGCAGTTGTTCCCTTAAAACAGGATATACAATTACTCACAGGATCCTGAGAGGCCGGTGGGCATGGAATCAGAGACCGGGTGTCAGCTGCAGGCATGAATCAGCTCTCAGCTAAGGTGCTCGCAGGCACCACCACCCTTCAATCATGACTCTTTTTTTTTTTTTTTTTTTGTAGTACCGGGGATTGAACTCAGGGGCACTTGACCACTGGGTCACATCCCCAGCCCTTTTTTTGTATTTTATTAGAGACAGGGTCTCACTGAGTTGCTAAAGTGCCTCGCCATTGCTGAGGCTGGCTTTGAACTCGTGATCCTCCTGCCTCAGCCTCCCAAAGTGCTGGGATTACAGGCGTGCGCCACCGCGCCCGGCTCAATCAGGACTCTTGAGCACAAACACCTGAAATGACTCTGGCCAACTCAAACAGAAGAGGGGCCCATGGGAAGAAATTGGACAGTCACTGTTGCTGAGGGAGGCCTGAAGAACCAGGCTCAAGTCAGGCCGGGACTGAAGGCCATCGGGCAGCTGAAACTACTGCCAAGGTTTTGCCAGGGAGTGGCTTGTCTGGGCAGCTACCACTGCTGCCTCCGTGGTGACTGTCCCTGGACACAATGCTAGTGTCACCATGACTGCTGGGCCCTGGGCATCACCTTCAACCTACCCTACCTCTGCTGTGCTGAGCCCCTCCAGGCACCAGAGACTGCCACTGCCAATGAGGAAGAGCAAAGGAATACAGACGCCTCACCTCCCGTGCAGGGCTAGGGCCGTGTCTTAGAAGGATTTGCTGACCAGGCACAGGGGCAGGTCCAGATGCAGGGCACCAGAGATTCCGCAGTGCTCACATTCATCAGTCACAACCCCCTTTCCAATGGCGACTCGTGGACTGGGCCCCCAACATCAATCTCCGCGACGTGCCGCGGTCTGCATGTGTCCCTGGCAGATCAGCTTCCCCTCTGCAAGCCGGCTTCCCCTGAACTTGACATCATGCAGCTGGCCAGCTCCCCACTCCTCCCACAGATGGCCAAGTGCATGTGTATGTGGGTTCGCTTGTCTGTTTCCGGGGACAGCCCCACTTCGGTGGCTATAGAGGGCTATGAGGAGAACCAGGCCCGTGGCCAGAATGGTGCAGTGTGAATGCCAACTCCCTCTCCCTTGGTGGACAAACTCTGGCACATAATTACACTTCTCTGTGTTCGCTTTTGGTATTCCTAGAATGGGAATCATAATAATTCCTACCTCACATGGCTTACAGGGAGTTAATTTCTATAAAGTTCTTAGGCCCCATTGAGTGCTCAGTAAACTGTCGACTGTTACGTTATTGACAGTGGGTGCCTTTGGAGCCTCCAAGAGGTTAATCACTCCCTAAAAACAAAGCTTATGTTGCTTTCTCTTTATTCCTGCAATAAAATCCTGCATCCAGGCAGTTGTGGGCTGGGGCTGGGGCTCGGTTATAGAGCACTTGTCCAACATGCACAAGGCCCGGGCTTGGTCCCTAGCATGACAAAAAAAAAAAAAAAAAGACAGTTGTTTGAGAGAAATTTTTATTTATTTTCCACTGGTGTGTTGGTGTCACATTATCAGGACCTGTGGCTCTCACATGGATTGGAGATGAGGTCTTGCAGGTGCTAGTTCATAGATGATAATACAGCCTGGGGGGGTGGGTTGCAATTTGCCCAGTCTTCTGTCCCCAGAACTGTCCTGTGAGAGCAGCCTAGTAATGATCTGTGGGCACTTGTTGATATGTTAGGTAATCAATTATGGTATCTATTTGATTTTTATTCTCTACAGAAAAAAGAAATCCCCCCCCCCATTTTGTAATGTGATAAAAAATGTGTGTGTCTCAAAATTTGATAACTTCTGATGTTTCTTCCACATAGAATAATAGAGATCGTTTAGTGCCAGGGGAAAAAAACTTGAAGGTCATCTCCTTCCGAACTTCCTTTCACAGATGAGAAGCCCAGGACAGGAGGGTGGCAAGGAGTCACCCAGCATCTCGTGGGAGTGGGGTCTGGGTCAGAACTAGCTTCCCCAGGCTGGTCCTGCCAGCAGCCTCGCTGGCCCAGCCCCTGCAGCCCTGAGGGCAGAGCAGCTCAGATCAGAAGCGTCTGTCCATCCCCGCCTTTGGCCGCAGGGTTGGTACCTTGGTGGGCAGGTTCCATTGCTCCCAGTGGTGGGCTGGTGTTCACCTGGCCAGCCGCTAGGGGCTGCTGGACCTACCCTACAACCCAAACCAGCTGCGACTGCCACAGAGGCCGGCCCCTCCCAGCGGGCAGGAGACCTTGGCTTCTCCCTCTAGGGGACGGTTGCCGCAACTCCCTACCTTGCAGGGTTGAGCAAAGAGCTACTTATAGCTCTGTTATCATGTTCCTGTTTAATACAAACAAACAGCTGAAGCCTGGGGAAGAGATTTATTAAGAGCCATTGCTGCTTTCTGCTCTGGCAAGAGACCTTCCTACCACCAAAGACCTGGCTACTCTGCAGGTTTAAGTGACGTGACAGCTCTTCCCTCACACTCTCCCCTTGGCATTTTTTTTTTTTTTTTTTTTTTTTTTGGTACCGGGGATTGGTACAGGGGCACTCGACCACTGGGCCACATCCCAGCCCTTTTTTGTATTTTATTAGAATCAGGGTCTCACCGAGTTGCTAAGTGCCTCGCCATTGCTGAGGCTGGCTTTGAACTTATGATCCTCCAGCCTCAGCCTCCCAAAGTGCTGGGATCACAGACGTGCGCCACCATGCCTGGCTTCACCTAGGCCTTCTGTTTTCTTCCCTTCCTCCATCTCTGAGGGACATTTTGACGTGTCCAGTCCTGCGCTGTATAACATTTGGGCTGGGAAGAACTTAGAGACCCCTTGCTCTTAGGACCTGGTAGTCAGAGACCAAACTGAGGACCCACCCTCTGCTGGAAAGGGCTGGAGCCATAGCCAGTCCTGAAGACTTGGTCCCCACACAGGGCCTCAGCCCTACCAGCCCCTGAGGGCTCCGAGGGGCTTCTCAGAGAACACCAGCCAGCTCAGATGAGAAGCACATGTCCTCCCACGCTGAGGGCCTAAGCCACACACGCTTCAGGCCATTAGGTCTGCGTTGGTGAGGAGAGCTGGGCAGTTAGCTCTCTCAGCTCCAAACCTCCTACCTTCCCTTCGTCGGTCTTGCTTTGTGGTGTTTCTGGCAGGGATTGGGGCTGGGGCTTGAAGCTGGAGGAAGAAACTGAGATTTCTCCTGCCTGGGTCAATGGACTATAGAATAAAGACCCAACGAGGAAGCAGAGAGGCCAGCAAAGATGAGCCCTGGGAATTCACAGAAGCCTTGGGGTGGGCTTCAGGGCCAGGGAGACCTCAACTGATATTTGGGGTAAAACATATTTACAAACTTAAGACCTGCAAAAGCAAAGCTGGGGTCATACATACCATGCATGCTCTTGTTGAACTTGTGTTCTTTTTTTTTTTTTTTTTTTTTTTTTTTTTGGTGGTACTGGGGATTGAACTCAGGGGCACTCGTCCACTGGGTCACATCCCCAGCCCTTTTTTTTTTTTTTTTGTATTTTATTTAGAGACAGGGTCTCACTGAGTTGCTAAGTGCCTCGCCATTGCTGAGGCTGGCTTTGAACTCGTGATCCTCCTGCCTCAGCCTCCCAAAGTGCTGGGATTACAGGCGTGCGCCACCGCGCCCGACTGTGTTTTTTTTTTTTTTTTTTTTTTTTTTAATTTAACAGTAACCTATCAAGAAACACGTCCCATGTCTGTTATATTTAACAGCTGCAGTGGACACCAAGTTGTCTCCCAGTTTTAGTTGTGTACGGATGTATGTCTTGTGTTCTGTTGTTTGTTTCTGTCTGGATGGTTGAGGGCATTGCAGGGTGAAGTGGGCAGGGGTCACCCTAGCCTGCCATTGGTTAAATGAAGCAGGAATTGTGAATGAGAAATGGACTCGGGGCCAGCTCAGACTGGCAGGACCCAGAAATGGGCAAGGGCGGAGTTAGCACAAGCAGTTGGGGCAGGGAGCAGGCAGGGGGCTGGGAGCAGGCACACAGGGTGCTTGGGAGTAGGGGAGAAGAGCTGTAGCCAACCTGGGGGTCAGGGGACATGGAGGATTCTGGTGGCAGGACATCTCAGCTCAGCAGTCCTGTACTGCCTTTTAGTGGGAGACCTGGGCAACCACGTCCCAGGAGGTTTGAGAGAGGCCTCAAAGCTTAGCTCATCAGCTGGACTCTGGTTCTTTGCAGAAAGACACCAGGTACCTTCAGCAATGTTGCTTGCCAAGTCGTGAGCCTCTCGGGCAGAACCTGGGATCACAGTGGAATCTCCAGGCCCTACTTGAGTATTTCTGGTGGTGGGAAGCTCACTACCTCCTGTGAAGGAGGCATCCCATCTGGAGAGGGTTCTACTGGGTCACTACAAAGCAGTTTCTAATGCTCCATACCTAGATCCCACCCACGACTCTGTGTTACTCTCCCAGGCTCTGAACAATGATGATACCACTTGGGCATGTACTGGGGCAGTGGTCTGTGGTGAGCCTGAAAACCAACCAGGGACAATCTGCTTGAGTTTATGATCCATGACCTTTGACTAGGCCACAGGCCCAACATGAACCTGCCTTGTCCTAGGGCCACACTGAGTCGGCAAGGTCCCTCCTCTTCATGGCTCATTAGTGATGGCTGACAGCTAGCACCCCCCACAGCTGACCACAGACACATGAGGGTTCCCAGCTCAGACCAACAGAACCACCCAGATGAGTAGCTGAGCCCAGCTCGAAGCGCCAACCCACAGAATCCAAGCTAAGTAAATGGTTCTGATTTTTAACCACCACGTTTTGGGGTAGTTTGTTATGCAGCAAAAGCTAACTGCTCAGATTCCCCAGGGGGCCCATTTCACTTCCCTTCACACCAGGCTGCGTCCAACCCTGGCTGGCCATCAGGAAGATCAGAGCAAAGACATCAAGTGAGGGGGGCTGGACAACCTGTCAATCCCCTCCCCACTGTTCAAATGGCAGATGACAAGCAAGGCCCTTGACTGATGGCACCAGTGTCATCTTAGCCTATGCCAGACAGAAACCTCTGAGGACGGGCCTGAGCGTCCGTCTAGAAGAGCCAAATGAGTCCTAAGCCACGCAGAGCCCCTTAGCCCCAAACCGAAATGTGAAACCACATCTTGATTTTCAGCAGAGGGTCTTTTCTTTTTTCCACCCTGCTAAAACAGATACTCGATACCTTCAAGTATATAGTTCTTACTCACAGTTTCCATCCCCTCCCTTCTCTGCAGATGAGATTAGCAGAAACCATATTTCTTATGAAAACAAGCTGTTGTAACCCACAAAAGATCCAGACATTGATTGGAATCCCGAGGCTGAACTGTGCTGTCATTTTCAGAAATCAAATACAGGATCAACATAATCGGGCACCGTGGGCTAAGCGCAGGGCGGCAGCTGCATGGAGTGAGGGCGAGGCTGCTTCAGCGCACGCGACAAGCGGGCACCTGAGAGTGAGGGTCACAGCCGGGCCAGCGATTGCCAGAGCCCGAGGCGCGGCTACTGACGAGACCACCCTAGAGCCAAGCTGGGAAATGGGAGGTATTTTGCTCTCTACATGACATCCTAGGACACTGCAAGTCCTGGCCCTTGGGTGTTTGTGTTAACATTGGTTCATTGTATTGCTTAAATAGAAAAGAGCTTTTAAAACCTCCACTCCTATTATAAGTTTATTGCAAATTTATTCTTAAAAGTGATGGTAAGCCCGGCACGGTAGCGATTGCGCTTGACGCCTGTAATCCCAGCACTTGGGAGGCTGAGGCAGGAGGATCATGAGTTCACAGCCAGCCTCAGCAAATGGCGAGGCACTTAGCAACTTTAGTGAGACCCCTGTCTCTAATAAAATACAAAAAAAAAGGGCTGGGGATGTGGCTCAGTGGTCAAGTGCCTCTGATTCAATCCTCGGTACCAAAAAAAAAAAAAAAAAAAGTGAAGGTAATACTGGTTATTATATAATTTAAAAGTCCTAAATAAAGGGACTTTTGTTAAGTACCATTTATCTAGTCTATACTTCACCCCAGAAAGAACAAGAACAACATCATTTGGGTGTTGAGGCTGGGGAATAAACTCAGGAGTACTTTACTACTGAACCACACCCCAGCTCTTTTCGTTTTTTCATTTTGTGACAGGCTCTCTGAGTTGCTGAGGCTGGCCTTGAACTTGTGACCCTCCTGCCTCATCTTCCCTAGTCACTGAGATGACAGGTGTGTACCAACAAGAACAATATATTAATTATATTTGCGTGTTTTAAAATTAGCTGAATAATAGAGGCATCCTAATTACCTCCTCTCAATATTTCCTCCCAACGTGATATAAAACAATAATAAATAAACAGACACAGAAGTATAAACGTTTTCATAATAATTAAATAAAGGGGCTGGGATTGTGGCTCAGTGGTAGAGCGCTCACCTAGCACGTGGGCGACCCAAGGTTCAATCTTCAGCACCACGTACAAATAAAAACGCATTTAGTACAAACTAAAGCAAATAAAATAAAAATATTTTTAAAAAAATAATTAAATAAAAAGAGCAAAGTCAGAAAATCCTCCAGCACAAGTCCTCGTACCTGGCTTCCACCCACTACAGATCTTAGTAGGGAACACAGGCCACCGAGCGCCTGGGAAAAAACCTGCGGAAGGCAGAGGGAGCCCCTGAGTGGAGTCCAGCTTGAAGGAGTTAGTGTCAGAACAAGCCCACCCTAAGTCAGAAGAGCCCCAGAGAGGTGCCTGAGCAGGTCTGAGCAAGGACTGGGAGGAAGGGATTTCAAAGCACAGGGGAATTAAAGGGACAGGCACAATTCAAGGACCTGGGCTTCAAACTGCGTGGAAATATGAGGGGATATAAAACAATAATAAATAAACAGACACAGAAGTATAAACGTTTTCATAATAATTAAATAAAGGGGCTGGGATTGTGGCTCAGTGGTAGAGCGCTCACCTAGCACGTGGGCGACCCAAGGTTCAATCTTCAGCACCACGTACAAATAAAACGCATTTAGTACAACTAAAGCAAATAAATAAAAATATTTTTAAAAAAATAATTAAATAAAAAGAGCAAAGTCAGAAAATCCTCCAGCACAAGTCCTCGTACCTGGCTTCCACCCACTACAGATCTTAGTAGGGAACACAGGCCACCGAGCGCCTGGGAAAACCTGCGGAAAGGCAGAGGGAGCCCCTGAGTGGAGTCCAGCTTGAAGGAGTTAGTGTCAGAACAAGCCCACCCTAAGTCAGAAGAGCCCCAGAGAGGTGCCTGAGCAGGTCTGAGCAAGGACTGGGAGGAAGGGATTTCAAAGCACAGGGGAATTAAAGGGACAGGCACAATTCAAGGACCTGGGCTTCAAACTGCGTGGAAATATGAGGGAGAAAAAAGGCAAAAAACGACAGCAGAAGCACCCGATGGCAACAGGGAGTTCACTGGGGAAGGGGGGAAAACAAACAGAAAATTCAGTCCTTAATAAAGGAAAAAAACCGTGAAATTAGAAACTCTCCTGACACCTGGTCACGACAAACGTGGCCACGGCTGCAGGGACAGAACAGAGCGCTGTTGAACCAGGATCCTAGGAAGCATCTCAGGGCTGCAGAAGCGGACGAGAGGAAGGCCAGGGGATAGGCCCAGAGAAAGGACATGGCCTTTCAGTCGCATCACCCCAGGAAATCTTCCTGAAGCCCCAGTACCAGCTTGAAAGCACAACAAAACTTTAAGTGAGCTCTCCAGTCGGAATTAAATATCCTCAAGTAAGCACTTGGGCACAATGAAGCACCTTGAATCAGAAATTAAAAATGCACATCGAGCCAGGCCAGGCGCGATGGTTTACGCCTGTAATCCCAGCACTTTGGGAGGCTGAGGCAGGAGGATCGCAAGTTCAAAGCCAGCCTCAGCAATGGCGAGGCACTTAGCAACTCAATGAGACCCTGTCTCTTAATAAAATACAAAAAAGGGCTGGGGACATGGCCCAGTGATTGGGTGCCCCTGAGTTCAATCCCTGGTACAACAACAACAACAACAACAAACTTGCAAAGTCAAAAGAATCAAACTGGCGTCATATTTTCTTTTTTAAATGCATTAAGGTACGATAACAGTGAAAACACTTTTAAGTTTTAAGGGGATGGGGGTGTAGCTCACTGATAGAGTATGTACCTAGCACTTAAGAGGTCTGGGTTTAATCCCCAGGCTGCAAAACAAACAAACAAAAAGCCCTTTACATGGGTGCATTCCTGTAATTCCAGATGCCTGAAAGGCTGAGGCAGGAGGATCACAAGTTAGAGCCCAGTCTGGGCAAACATAGCAACCCTGTCTCAACAAACAAACAAAAACCTGAAAATATCCAGTCAAGCTGTTCTTCATATATAAAATCTAGAGAAAACAATTTTCAACATAACTTACTGAATTCTGCACCTATTTGAAGAATCTACTAGATGTATTTAGTCTAACCAAGTGATGACTGCAAAATCTTTAGCAAAATGACTGATGTTGAGGATTTTTTTTTTTTTTTTTTTTTTTTTTTTTTTTGGTACCAGGGATTGAACTCAGGGGCACTCGACCACTGGGCCACATACCCAGACCTTTTTTGTATTTTATTAGAGACAGGGTCTCACTGAGTTGCTAAGTGCCTCGCCATTGCTGAGGCTGGCTTTGAACTCGCGATCCTCCTGTCTCAGTCTCCCAAAGTGCTGGGATTACAGGCGTGCGCCACCGCGTCCGGCTTGTTGAGGATTTTTAAATATGTAAATACACATCTAAGTCTAAATCAAAGGTGAGAGGGGAAGAACGGAAGCTCAATGTACAAACATTATTTGGTATAACAAAGTTAAAAATGTATCTAGTCAGGCACGGTGGTGCATGCCTGTAATCCCAGTGACTCAGGAGGCTGAGGCAGGTGGACTAGCAGTTCAAAGCCTCAGCAACTTAGTGAGGCTTTAAACAACTCAACAAGACCTTGTCTCTAAATAAAATACAAAAAGGGCTGGGGGTGTGGCACAGTGGTTGAGTGCCTCTGAGTTCAAGCCCCAGTACCCCCAAAATAAAAATACATAAAATAGATTGCTCATATGTAGATAATTGTTGAAATCAGCAATGGATACACGAGGGTATTTATAATATCCTCTCTACTCTTGTGAATGATTGCAAAGTTCATAATGAAAAAAGAATTTTTTTTTTGGTACCGGGGAATGAACTCAGGGGCACTCGACCACTGGGCCACCTCCCCAGCCCTTTTTTGTATTTTATTTATTTTTAAATATTTATTTATTTGCTCTAGTTGTACACAATGCGTTTTTTTATTTTTATGTGGTGCTGAGGATGGAACCCTGGCCGCGCGCGAGCTAGGCGAGCGCTCTCCACTGAGCCACAATCCCAGCCCCCTTTTTTGTATTTTATTAGAGACAGGGTCTCACTGAGTTGCTAAGTGCCTCACCATTGCTGAGGCTGGCTTTGAACTCATGATCCTCCTGCCTCAGCCTCCTAAGTGCTGGGATCACAGGCGTGCGCCACCATGCCCGGCCCCCCAGGACAGTTTTCTGAGCAACCAAAAGTGAACAAAGAGCCATGCTTTTTTTTTTTTTTTTTTTTGTGGTACCAGGGATTGAACTCAGGGGCACTCGACCACTGGGTCACATCCCCAGCCCTTTTTTGTATTTTTATTAGAGACAGGGTCTCCCTGAGTTGCTAAGTGCCTCGCCATTGCTGAGGCTGGCTTTGAACTCGCGATCCTCCTGCCTCAGCCTCCCAAAGTGCTGGGATTACTTTTTAAGTTCCCAGAGTCACCTGCAAAATTAAAAGCCCTCAAAATGAAAATCTTGGTTCCACTTAGAAACGGCCTCTCCAGCTTCACAGACATCCTTGCTTTTCAAAACTCATATGTAAATGAGCACACCCAGAAAGAAATGTAGATTTCATGGCCCAAGTCTTGCAACTCAACAATAAATAGCAAAGGAACCACGCTTAGAAGGGCCAGTCCTTGGTAGAGCCTGGATATTACTTTGGAGCCCCTGAATGCTGAGACACAAGCAATATCAGTTGCTCCCGAGCTTTGCGCAGACGTAGGCAGCTTGACTCCGGAGAGCTGGCTGTCTTTGCTTGGACAACAGCAACCAAGTTGCTAGGTTTAATCTCCTTGCGGTTCTTTGGCACCAATTCTGGCTCAGAGGTCGGCTGAGGCTGTTCTCTGACTTGAGTGCAGAGAGAATTTCCCCTTTTTAGGTCACAAACTCAGAGTCTTCACTCACCACAGCCACTCTCTCTCTACTGTGTCAATTTTAAACACCATTATTAATAACATCTCTGAAGCATTGGCAAGGGGCGACTATCTTGTGTTTTTCCAGCTACATACGGGCAATTCAGCAGATTAAAACACAGGAACGTATTTGCCTCTGCAGGCTAGGATAATCAAGTCACATTGATCACCACTCCTTTCAAACACAGATGAATTAAGAACCCAAGGACGCGGGTCACAGTGGATTGTCCAGTGACCCACTGGGGATGCAGACGAGCCCACAAAGAGTGGTCTTCCTGGGCAGTGTCTAGTTGCTCTCCTGCTACGTCCCCACCCCACATCTTGGTCCCCATGCCCTATATCTGGGGTTGGGTGGGACCTCCCGTGCTGAAATGGACAAATACCTCCTGGGCTTGTGGCCTCTTTGGGGAATTAGAACACTGGACCCTGGTCAGCATCAGAATGAGTTTGGTCTCCAGATGGCCAGCACGCTGCAGTCTGGGTGATTCTGTTTTCTTTGGTGCTCTCCCTTCGCTACTAGCCTCTAGGTGGCGTGCTGTCCCCCCCTGCAGCACACCCCTGGCCATGGGTACATGCAGTTGGGACACCCACCACGGCAACCCAGCTTTCAGCTCTCTGCTCCCATGAAACCACATGCCCAGGCAGCAAGCTTTGAAGGCCTGCCTTGGTTCTTGACTCTGACAGCTCCTCATCCCTTACCCCTTCCCCTCTCTCCTCCCTCCATCAGCCCCTGTTGACCCGTGGCCTTGGCCTACCATACTCTGGAGACTGCTAATTGCACTAGGCCTGGATTCTGGTTCCAACTGGGCTGATCAGATTTTCTCTGTTGATATTTGATAGGGATCCTGAAGTCAATCAGGATCACACAAAGCTATGAGGAATGGGGTGAAGATCTGTGGCAGGGAAGCCTGTGCTCATGCATACTAAATTTAGGTGGGGACAGGACAAAAAGACCAGCAGGGAAGACTAGTCCATCGTCAGATCAGAAGGAGGCTAGTGGTTGCTGGGAGCCAGGGTGAAGGAGCTGCTGCGGCCCAGGGCTACACCTGTTCAACAAATGTCCTCCCCTTTTCTGAGTGGGTTTCTGTTTCTTGTGACCAAATTGTCATTGAGTGAAACCACACTCAAAACTTGTCCATGAGCCGGAGCGATGGCGCATGCTGTAATCCCAGCACTTGGGAGGTTGAGGCAGGAGGACTGCGAGTTCAAAGCCAGCCTCAGTAATGGCGAGGCACTTAAGCCCTTGATTTTCTTTCTTTCTTTATCTTTTTCTCTTCTTTCTTTCTTTCTTTTCTTTTTTTGATACCAGGGATTGAACCCAGAGCGGCTCGGCCACTGAGCCACATCCTCTGCCCTACTTTGTATTTTATTTAGAGACAGGGTCTCACTGAGTTGCTTAGTGCCTTGCCATTGCTGATACTGGCTTTGAACTCACAATCCTCCTGTCTCAGCCTCCCGAGCTGCTGGGATTACAGGCATGCGCCACTGCGCCCAGCCTTGATTTTCCATACACACTCACCAAGCCCTTTAGAGTCCTCATTCTGAAGGACTCTTTCATTATCCTCTTCCTGGCGATCCCCTTTGCTTGGGCCAGACCCCCACCTACCCCTCAGAGCCACCCTGCGGAAGCAAGTTGCTCTCCCTGTGCAGAGCATAGAGCTCAACAAATGGAATTCTGGGGAGATAGCAGCAATAGTTTTTAGAATTTTCCAAGTTCCCTCGGATAAACAGAGCCATTAGACAGGAAAAACCTGAAAGTCTGTGTGCAACATTTACCAAAAAACAGGTAAGAAGGTAATCTCTGAACCTGCCCATGCACAAGGAAGCCGAGGGAAGCAACGGGCACTGTCAGCTAGACCCGAGAATGGGAGAACCCCGAAATAGCCAACAGGTGCTCACTGGAAGGGACTGGGACTGATTTGGAAGCAGAAGCTAAGCCTGAGAGCTTTAGCTATGCACACACATGTGTTGATATTACACAACAGGTTATAAGTGATGTAAGTGGGTAGACAAATTTCAGTTCATGAATTTCTGTTTTATGAGACATAGTAAAAAACAGATGCAGGCACACACACACACACACACACACACCCCACACATGGACACACATGCTCCACTGTGTTTAACTGAACCACAGGACTTTGTCCTGAAGCTCAGAATCCTGCCTAACTTCAGCTCTGACCTGATGACTCAGTTATAACGGACGCGGAGTCCAACTCAGTAACAGTCCTACTGAGATCACAAGGCAGCTCAAATTGGTAGCCACATCTCAGACACGGTTCTGAAAAGACGCCTGTGAGAGTCTAGAGACATACATGTGCAAACAGCTCAAGATCAACATAATCATGAGTGTAAACAGGAGTGCAAAGTCTTGGCCTATTAGGGTCTTAAGAACTCTCTTGAATTTTCATTTTGCAAAAATCACAAACACTGGAAAATACAACTGGGAATGAGCAGAAGCATCACAGAGTCCAGACAAGATTTCAGTAATCATCTAGTCCAGCCCCTCATTTTACAATAAAGAGACCAAGGCTGAGATTAACGGGGCCCTGTTCTACCAAGAGCCACTAGTAATGTATTAAGGAAAAAAAGTACCGTTCATTTGGCTTTGGAGGTGATGAGGCGGTAGAAGGAGAGAAGCACAGATGTATGTGCCTTTAATCTCTCTCTACAAGGGAAAAAAGAAATGTGTGTGTCCTACTCTCGGTAGCCAATGCAGTTTTAAAGCCACACATTGCCCAAAGGAATGAAGCCATTAACCTGAGACCGACTTACCCAGTATCCTCTTAGCCCGGACAGCAGCAAGGGGGAAGAGGCCTCTCTCCTGAGGTCACCACTTTTCAGCACTGCCCTCTGCCCACTGTCCGCCTTCCCCAGGATCACATGCGATTGTTCTATAAATGTGCATTGGCTTAAGGTTGGGAACACTGGCCTGCAAGGCAGTGGTGTGTAAGCAATGTGACCCTGGCCAGGCGGCAGCTTTCCAGAAGGCTCTGGGGCCTGCAGTGGGGGAGGCCCGCAGCAGGGAGCAGGCAGCGTGCAGGTACCACGGGCCTCCAGCCCTCTGCTTTGCTCCCCCTGAGCTCACACGGGTGAGGAAGCCAGGGTCAGCTGCCTTGGGCTAGAATGCAGTGTACCCGCAGTAGTTCTCTCTTTTGGCTGGCAAAACAAAGCAGTCTTTAAAAAAAATTTAAATTAAAAGTGCTTTGATCAAGTTAGACAGGTAGGTCATAATATCAAATTGTTGTTTTTGAAAATGTCATTATTCTTCCTTGCAAAAGGCACAAGGAGTAGATAGTGCTAGACCAGTTCTACATAACAAGTTCCCCAAATTCCATCAGTCTTCAATGAATTAAAGGTGCGGCCAAGCTGGGCGCGGTGGCGCACGCCTGTAATCCCAGCACTTTGGGAGGCTGAGGCAGGAGGATCGCGAGTTCAAAGCCAGCCTCAGCAATGGCGAGGCACTTAGCAACTCAGTGAGACCCTGTCTCTAAATAAAATACAAAAAAGGCCTGGGATGTGACCCAGTGGACGAGTGCCCCTGAGTTTCAATAAAAAAAGGCCTGGGGATGTGACCCAGTGGACGAGTGCCCCTGAGTTCAATCCCCGGTACCAAAAAAAAAAAAAAAAAAAACAAAGGTGTGGCCATATAATGGCAAACTAAGCAACTATTAGAAAGGGTGTGAGGTCTTACCAACACAAAAAACTCTCCAAGAGCAGGGCATGGTGACACACGCCCACCTGTAATCTCAAGTTCAAGGCCATTCTCAGCAATTTTAGGAAGGCCCTCAGAAACTTAGCAAGACCCTGTGTCAAAATAAAAAGTAAAAAGAGTTTGGGATGTGACTCAGGGGTAAAGTTCAGTCCCTGGTACCAACAAAAACACTCCAAAAAATTCTCCAAGACACATCATTAAGTGAAAACAAACAACAACAAAACAACTAAGGCACAGAATAGTACAATATGCTATCATACTTTTAAAAAGGAGGGTATAGGGGATGGGGTTGTGGCTCAGCAGTAGAGCACTCGCTTAGCACTTGTGAGGCACTTGGTTAGATTCTCAGCACCACATAAAAATAAATAAATAAGCCGGGCGTGGTGGCGCACGCCTGTAATCCCAGCACTTGGGAAGCTGAGGAAGGAGGATTGAGAGTTCAAAGCCAGCCTCAGCAATGGGGAGGCACTTAGCAACTCAGTGAGACCCTGTCTCTAATAAAATACAAAAAAGGGCTGGGGATGTGGCTCAGTGGTGGAGTGCCCCTGAGTTCAATCCCTGGTACCAAAAAAAAAAAAAAAAAAAGGAGGGTATAAACTGATATGTACATGCTTTCTCATATTGGGTGTATAAAATCTATGATCTAAACCATACAATACACTGTCGTATAATATATAAAGGATTCTGGAAATTCCCACAAGGAACTAGTGACAGCAGCAGTGCTGGGGCAGGGAAAGAAGATTGTCTTCTCTCACATTTCCCTTTCTAGTCTAGGAATTTTATCACATGTAAATGTTAATAAGTTTTCAAAGAAAATTTAAAAAGTAATCTCATTTTCATTAGCTATATTCAGTTTTGAAAATGATTCCAGTATTCAGAGTGTTGAAGTCAATCAACCATGACTTCGGTTTTTCCCCCCATATTTAAAAGGTTTGGTTGAGTTATCTTCTTTTAGAGTTTTGCAATCATTAAAACCCTGTGGTAGCCGGGCGCGGTGGCGCACGCCTGTAATCCCAGCACTTTGGGAGGCTGAGACAGGAGAATCGCGAGTTCAAAGCCAGCCTCAGCAATGACGAGGCACTTAGCAACTCAGTGAGACCCTGTCTCTAAATAAAATACAAAAAAAAAAAGGGCTGGGGATGTGGCCCAGTGGTCGAGTGCCCCTGAGTTCAATCTCCAGTACCACAAAAAAAAAAAAAAAAAAACCCCTGTGGTACTGAAGGCCCTGAGAACGCTGAAGGAGGAGTCTGAAGGCTGCACTTTTAATCCTGATTGTCTATCTTCTAGCAGTGACTTAGCCCACCTGCTACGCACCTCAAGCTCAAGGTGTAAAATGAGAATTATCCCGTGTCCTGCCTATGTCACAGGCCCAAGATGAGTGGAACATGATTATAGTTATAAAAACCCTCTGAAAACAGAACGTCTTTATCAAGAAGAGAACCATGCAAACCGGGCGCCGTGGCGCACACCTGTAATCCCAGCGGCTTGGGAGGCTGAGACAGGAGGATTGAGAGTTCAAAGCCAGCCTCAGCAAAAAGTGCAATGCTAAGCAACTCAGTGAGACCCTGTCTCTAAATAAAATACAAAATAGGGCTGAGGAGGTGGCTCAGTGGTGAAATGCCCCTGAGTTCAATCCCTGGTATAAAAAAAAAAAAAAAAAAAAGAAAGAAAGAAAGAAAGAAAGAAAAGAGAGAGAGCCATGCAGAGTGATCACAGTTTATAACTTTTTCCTTCTGAAGTTTTTGTGTCATTCAGCACTCACACAGTGAAGTCCGGTTTTCTGTAGAAGCAAGCACAGAGGTTAAGGGAGTGCCTTTCGGGGGTGGGGGGCTGTGTCTGTGGCCGCTGCATAGGCCTCACCTTGGCGCCATGTCTGTTCTTGCAGCCCCCCTCTTATTGTACAGACTCTTTGCCCACAGTGTGTTGGAATCACCTGGCACAGCAGCCTGGGCCCTTGGGCATCCTCATGGCCTCCTACCACATCTAACTTCTGTTCCCAATTTATTTATCCAGGATCATTTTTTCCAGTCATCTCACTAGTACCAACACACAACATGGGAGGAAATTGCTTTAACATATAAACAAAATTTTAGCTCCACTAAAATCACCAGCCTGTGCTCCAAAGACCATAAGCAACTGTGTGGTTTCCCCAGTGCTGGTGAAAACCCGCAGGTGACTCTGTTTACCTAGCAAAGTGCTGTCCCCACATGGTCGTGGCCTAAGTGCAGCTTTGATCCTTCATTTGCCCATCAATTTGATGACTTCTGACCTACACGTTAATTAAGTAATTACATTAATTTTCAAAAACCTTTTTTAAATTTGGGGAGATATGAAATATTTCAAAGTTTACTCATAAAGTGAGATTGAATTAAATTTCTTATATCATACCTGTCCAATTCAAACTCACATAAACACAACTTTGCTGAAAATTACTAGCATGTGTAGGAGGACACAGAGAAAGGAAAACATTTCCAGGCAAAGCAAATGACTAAAGTTCTGGGAGGAAAACAAATTCAAAGCAATGTTTGGTATGACAGTAAACAGGTGGATTTATTAAAAAAATAATAATGTTTAAAGGTCATTATTTCCATACATAATGCTGGAGAGGAGGTGGACAGAAAGGAGCACTTTTATACTATTGGTGGGACTGTACATTAGTATAACAACTATGGAAATCAGTATGGAGCCTCCTCAAAAAACTAGGCCCAGAACCACCATAGGACCTGGCTATACCACTTGTCAGTATTTACCCTGAAGAATTAAAGTCATCACACTACAGTGATACCTGCTGAAGGGCAGAAATCACCCTGGGGACAACCGTGCAGCCAAGAGATTTATTCAACAGCCTTTGTGGCTGGTCGGAGGTCAAAGAGGTGCTGGGAGAGGGGAGTGTTCAAGCTCTGGTGGGAGAAAGGAGTCAGGGAAAGGGGAGTGAGCAAGCTCTGGTGGGAAAAAGGAGTCAGGGAGAGGGGAATGTGCAAGCTCTGGTGGGAGAAAGGAGTCAGGGAGAGGGGAGTGTGCAAGCTCTGAATGGAAGGTGGGTGCCTGGTCGCGCTGACTGGGATCTCTGGAGCTGTCAGCTAAAGCAGCTGCTGTCAGGCTGGAGGCTGGAGCTGTCAGCTGGGCAGCTGCCGTGAGGCTGGAGGTGATGGGAACTGACCGTTGATCGTCCAGCAGCCCCACTTGTGGCCTGTACGGGGAGGACTGCAGCCCACCTAGACCTTCACGGTCACAGTGGACCTCAAGGAGCTGTCTCTCTCAAGCTCTCTCTCATTCTATTTCTCTCTCTCTCTCTCCCTCTCCCTTTCCTGGGAACAGTTGAAGAAAGCCCTTTTCCACCTCTGGCCTAGTCTGGACTTGAGTCTTATTTCTCCCATTCGAAATGGGACACGAAAACCCCTGCGCAGGGTGGCTCATTGTCCTTCGGTCCCTTTGGACCTCATGTCTGTTTGACTCCAGTGATGACTGGGTCTCACAGACTTGGATCTCTGAGATATATATATATCTTGAGGGGGACACTCCTCAGGATAATATATCTCTCCCGTTCGGAACGGAAAATGAAGGCTTCTTCTTCTGCTTCTTCATCCCTCCCGGCTGACCCACTCCTATCCCTCCTGGCTGACTACCCTCTGACCACTCTCTTCTTCACTCTCATCCTCGCTCTCTTCTTTGGTTTCGCTATCACTCGCTCTTTGTCGCTCTCATACCCACTCCGACCCCTCCCAGCTGACTCCCCTCTACAGTGCCTCTTAAACAACCTAGCCACTCTTGGCCTAACTCCCGATATATAACCAACAAGACTTATCAAGTTTTGCACCCAAGATTGGCCCACTACCACCCCAGGCCCCTCTCCTTTTAATTATCTGTTTGCTTTGTTAGAGTAGAGACCTTCTCTTATTCACTATCGTATCCAATGTTTCAAGTGCACCTGGACTGAGCGAGCATTGAATCAGAAGTTGTTTCAAGTAGAAAATGGAATAATGTCTTTAAATTCTTGTATTTTCAACTCAAAATTCTGTATCTGATGAAACTGCTAACCAAATGGGAAGAGTAGACTAAAGACATTTTTTCAAATGTCTTTAAAGACTTTTAAAACGTGGCCTCCTTTATATCTCTTCTAAAAAGGCACCTCAGCAAAGCCAGGGCAGGAATGAAGCAAGGTCATGAATGTGGGACCCGGGAAGCAGTCAGTTTAACAGAGGAAGGCAGAAAAGGGAAGCCCAAGGGTGACAGCTGTGCAGTGAGGCCGGGGTGGCATCTGAGCTGGAGTGGTCTGGGAGTGTCCCTGAGTTGCAGATCTCCCACACAAAAAGGGGGGTTTCAGTAGAACAGTGGGTTGGATGAAGAGGTTGGAAAAATTGACAATGGATTTCTTTAAACGATGAAATGAAAGCAATCCAAAAGTGTAGGAAAAAGCAAAAGTATGAGAAAGAAAATGTACTTAGTACTCATATTGATTGTTATTTCTACATTAAATAACACTTACAGGAACTCAATAAGAAATATATTCCTCATTGATTCTCAGACTTGAGAATCAGCCTGGAGATGAACTACAGATGCGTCACTTTTGGTTACAGAACAGTCTTAACCATGTTGTGGTGGAGCATGTGATGTAGCGTCCAGGTAAGAAAGAACTCATTCCTCCAGCTGCTGGAAATGCCACCAGCCGATGGCGTCCTTTGGGGGCTGACTCCACTGAAGAAAAATGCCTGTGTGAAGCCCAGCTTCTTCCCCTGCCCAGCCCTGCTCCCTTCTGCAGTAGCAAGCCCCAGGGAAACTCCTGCCTGTTTCAGAGTCCACTTCCTGGAGGATAGACCTGCAGTGGCTGGTACTAGAAGTGGACTCAAACAAAAACAAAAAAAGAAGTCAGGTGGGATTTTGGAGCTGGATCACCTGTCATCTGGCTGAGGGTGAGGATACCATGACTAGTAATTGCTGCACACAGATGCTCCTGGAACAGGGTGTCCAGTGCAACTGTGAAAAATTTCACTGGGGCTGGGATGCAGCTCAGTGGTGGACTGCTTACCTGGAGTATGAGTGAGTTTTCTATCCCTGTGATAAAATACCTGAGAAAGTCAGCCTAGAGGAGGAAAGGTTAATTTCAGCTCACAGTTGCAGAGGTTTCAATCCATGGTCACTTGGCTCTGCTAATTCTGGGTTCTGTGTTGGAAGAGAACATCATGGTGCTGAGGGTGTGGTAGAGCAAAGCTGCTTCTTGCTTCATGGCAGCCAGGAGAGAGAGAGAGAGAGAGAGAGAGAGAGAGAGAGAGAGAGAGAGAGAGAGAGGAAGAAGAAGAAGAAGAAGAAGAGAGGAGAGGAGAGAGAGTAAGAGAGAGAGAGAGCAAAAGAGAGAGAAGGAGGGAGAGAGAGAGAGAGAGAGAAGAAGAAGAAGAAGAAGAAGAAGAGAGGAGAGGAGAGAGAGTAAGAGAGAGAGAGAGCAAAAGAGAGAGAAGGAGGGAGAGAGAGAGAGAGGAAGAAGAAGAAGAAGAAGAAGAGAGGAGAGGAGAGAGAGTAAGAGAGAGAGAGAGCAAAAGAGAGAGAAGGAGGGAGAGAGAGAGAGAGAGGAAGAAGAAGAAGAAGAAGAAGAGAGGAGAGGAGAGAGAGTAAGAGAGAGAGAGAGCAAAAGAGAGAGAAGGAGGGAGAGAGAGAGAGAGAGAGAAGAAGAAGAAGAAGAAGAAGAAGAGAGGAGAGGAGAGAGAGTAAGAGAGAGAGAGAGCAAAAGAGAGAGAAGGGGGGAGAGAGAGAGAGAGAGAGAGAAATGGATGTGGAGCCCAAGGGAAGATGTGCACGAGGAACAAGACATACCCTCAGTGACCCACTTCTTACAGTTTCTACCACATCCCAAATAATGTCATCATATTAATGTGAGTCTATCAATACATTAATCCCCTGATGAGGTCAGAGCTCTCATCTGATCACTTCTCCAAACACCCACTTCTGAACACTGCTGCATTGGGGACAAGGCCTTTGGGGGACATTCCAAGTCAAACATAATACCTAGCATGCTTGAGGCCCTGGCTTGATCCCTAGCATGCACACGTACACACACACACACACACACACACACACACAGAGAGAGAGAGAGAGAGAGAGAGAGAGAGAGAGAGAGAAAAGAAAAAGAATTTTTCAGAGGGGCTGTGGCTGTGGCTCAGTGGCAGAGCACTCACCTAGCATGTGTGAGGCACTAGATTCGATCCTCAGCACCACATAAAAATAAAGATATGTGTTCGCCTAGAACTAAAATAAATAAATAAATAATCTTTAAAAAAGAATCTTTCACTGGTGGTCAGCTCAGATGGCAACTCAGCAAAGGAGATGTGTTAGCATTAACATATTAGATGTTAGAGACATTAAAGGAAATGGTAACAATACTGCTATTGCCAAGCTTGGTTAACACTCTGAAAAAAGATAGCAAATAGCTAAGAGTGATTCATCAGCAATTGCAGCTAAGTGTGAAAACCCAGGGCCTAGCCTGCAGGGAAGATTGGTTACATAGAGGAGGATTAGGCAAATAAGGAAATACATCACATTGATGCTAATGGAAACCAGGCTTCCCACTGTTGGAAAAGAATTTATAAATATGGAAAGAAAAAGCATTCCTCAGGGTTTTCCAGAGAAACAGAATCAATGGGATATCTCCGTGTGTGTGTGTGTGTGTGTGTGTGTGTGTGTGTGTAAACTTATTATGCATTTTGGCTTATCAGTTATGGAGGCTGAGAAGTACCACAATATGTGGTCTGGAGAACAAATTCAGCCTGAGCTGAAGCCCTAGGAGCCAGGGAAACTGCTGGTGTAACTCCTAGTTCAAGGTCAGAAGCCTGAGAACTGGGTGGTGGGGGGAGAGTGAGGGGCATAAGGTCTGGCAGGGAGAATTCAGTGTCTAAAGGCAGATGTCCCTGCTCAAGATGAAAGAGAAGATTCTTCATTTCTCTGCACTTTTGTCCAATTTGAGCAGGCCATCAATGATGCCCACCCACGTTGGTGAAGGCAAATCTTTCTTCAGTTCACTGATTCAAATACCAGTCTAGAAACACCCTCAACACACACCCAGAAATAATGTTTTCGCTGACTTTCTGGGTTTCCTTTGACCCAGTAAAGTTGGCACTTAAGAAAAAACTAACCATAAATACATTTATTGACAATAAAATTAGCCATCACAGAAAGGAAAAAACCCCAGAGGTGCTGGATTGGAATTGGAAGTGTTGGAGTGAACTTGCGTTTTAAAGCCATCTATCAATATAAAAATATAAAACAAGCACGTGTGTGTTTATATGTGTATAAGTATGTCTACACATGATTTTCTGTCTCCATTTCCTGGAAAGGCTTAGAAGCTGTAATATTCTGGAATTTAGGAGCACACTGAGCCTCAGATCTTGGTTTCAAAATCCACTCCCCTCCCAAAGAAACCAGCACTCTTGGAGAAATGACTGATCCAAGGCAAGATGAGAAATCAAACACGAGCTCCAAAGTAGGTAGGTAAGGCGAACCTTTACTTCTGCAGAAGGATGTGCTACAGGTACCAGGCTAGCAAGGGTGCCCGGGTGGGCGACCCCCTGCTTATATCTCCAGCCTAACAGCAGCATTGCCCTTCACTCTGATTGGAGGAGTTCAGGTTATAACCTGTGGAGATTGGTTAATTTTAGAATTAGGCCGGGCAAAAGGGAAGGGCTACACTTGGATCCAATAAAGGCTGAATATTAGATTTTGAAAATGAACTACCATGCTTTCTATTTCTCATACAGAAAAGTAAGAAAGTGGTCAAAGGGTGAAAAGCACAGAGTGAACACTTGGAAGGGGGGCTCCCACTGACCAAATCTGGAACAATTTAGGCATCAAAGTAAATCATTAAAGTAACAAATCAAATGAATGAATGAATAATTGAATGAATGGCTAAGTAAATAGGGAAGCTCCTACTTGCAGCACAATGTCAATAGATGTCTGAGAAGTGACAAACAGAAAACACCACTTACAATCATTGTAATGGTAGGTAATTTGTGTGCAAATATTAATAGATGCTAAGTAAAGATTTTAAAAAGTAGAAGATACTGGAATAGTTCTGGAGTATTTCCCCATAGAATACTTACCAATTACAAGAGAAAATGACTACATTATGGTGGAGAAACCTGGTAGACACCAGCATGATTGGACGATCAAGATGGGCATCACCATGATGGGGCAGGTGGATATCATGTGACCCCTGCTAAGAAGCACCGAGACCATGGCTTGGTCTCTGTAGTATTTCTGCTAGCAACGTATGGCCCAAGTCCGGACATGATGAAGTATTGCACTGACCTAGGTTGAAGAAGAACCTACAAAATGTATTTTTCATGGTACGCTAATACCATCAAGGTTATGAAAGACTCCAGGCTGAAGGAGATGAAAGAGAAAGCTCTATGCAACACGTGATCCAGGAGGGAAATTTGACCAGAAACACTGGGACTTTGTTGGGACGGCTGTGGACCCTTGGGGTCTGAGGACTGGATGGTAGAGTTGATAGCGTGGATTTCCTGACAGGGATGGTTGTTTGCTGGTTCTACAGGAAGCAGTCCTTGTTTGGGAGAAACATGCAGTGAGGAAAGATGGCGTCGCAGGGACAGCTTGATCCCACATAAGGAAGTAGGACCACTGGAATCTAGTGAGAGGAGGAGGGCACCACGAGCCCGTTACAACTGGGTTACTAGAGTTCTCTGTATTCTTCCTGCAACTTCTGTAAATCTTTTTTTTTTTTTTTTTTTTTTTTTTTGTGGTACCAGGGATTGAACTCAGGGGCACTCAACCTCTGGGCCACATCCCCAGCCCTTTTTTGTATTTTATTTAGAGACAGGGTCTCACTGAGTTGCTAAGTGCCTCACTATTGCTGAGGCTGGCTTTGAACTCGTGATCCTCCTGCCTCAGCCTCCCAAAGTGCTGGGATTACAGGCGTGCGCCACCGCACCCGGCTGTAAATCTTAAATTATTTCAAGATACATGATTTTTTGAGGGGTGGTATTAGTACTTTCATACTACTTGACCAAATTGCATCATAACTAAGTGTGGTGAGGAATTAGAAATCTGAATTATTGAGAAAAATGTACCCCCACGATTGGTGGCTCACCTGGGGCAACACAGCCAACTTCTCAGACACCACTACCCTTCCCTTCCCCAGCCAGCAGCTCTCAACTCTATCACAGGCAAACAATGTTACAGGTTGGGTAGCAGAAACTGATGAACAGGTGATTGGGACATATGAGTAGGGGCCCTTTGCACACTTTTTTGGTGCTGGGGATTAAACCCAGGGCCTTGTGCATGTAAGGCAAGCGCTCTACCAACTGAGCTATATCCCCAGCCTGCCCTTTGCACTCTTGAATAATGTTGACTGTTAATCATCATAGCAAAAATACAAAATTAACCCAAATGCCCATCAACTGATGAATGGATAAACAAAAGGCATTATATCCACATGGAATGTTATTTAGCCAGAAAAAGAATGTGGTACTGATACAAGCTAACAACATGAATAAGCCTTGAGAACATTGTGCTAAATAATCCAGATACAAATGCAACATATTGTATGCTTTCACTTACACAAGATGTCCAAAAAAGACAAATCTGTAGAAAAGAAATTAAGTTAGTGGTTGCCAGGTGCTGGGAGTGGAAGGGGGAGAATGGAGAATGATTGTTAATAGGTGTAGGCTTTCTTCTGGAGTGGCGAAAATGTTCTTAAATTGATTGTAGTGATGGTTGCACAACTCTGTGAATATAATAAATGATTTTGAATTGTGTACTTTAAAAATATGCATTTTATGGTTTGTGAATCATCATCATCATCATCATCATCATCATCATCAAAATAAAACAAGATCTCAGTCTGGCCTTCAGAACTGAGCAAACATATTTAAATTGCTCTGTGTCTCCTAAGTCATGTAGTTCAAACTGTGGTCCATGATCAGAGCATAGGTGTCAACTGGAAACTTGTTAGAACTGTGCAATAGGGCTGGGGATATAGCTCAGTTGGTAGAGTGCTTGCCTTGCATGCAGAAGGCCCTGGGTTCAATCCCCAGCACCACAAAAAAGAACTGTGCAATAAGAGGTCCCATCCCAAACCCTACTGAATCAGTCTGTACTCTCCACAAAATCCCCAGGTGATGTGAATGCATATTAAAGTTTGAGAAGCACTGACCTATAGCAATTTTGATCATGTGCAGTCATAAATACTTAACAGGTGTACTCTGATAGATGGGCTTGGGCAGATGGACCCCCACCCCTGCAACCAAGCAACCTTGTTTCATTTTCCCCGGGGCAGGAGCCAATAGGTTTAAAGGTAGCTCTGGTGTTTAGCCAATAGGTTTAAAGGTTGCTCTCGTAGCCAATAGATTTAAAGGTCACTCTAGTACACCCCCACCAGAATCCCTACTTAAGTTCCCACCTGTTAGGAGCTCACACACAACAATCCTTCTGCGCTGAGAGGAGGCAGCCACTGCACCAACCTTAGGCGACTCACCACCTCCAGCCTGATGGCAGCCACCCTGCCGACAGCTCCAGAGGCTTGCTCTGGGTTCCGGCCCACCATGCTGCTCCGACCACAGCACCCTGACCATGGCTGCCGCTGTGGGACCCGTCCTCTTTGCTTTCGTGCTCCTCCTTGCCCTGTGCAGCCAGCTGGCCACCGGCCAGGACTGCGGTGGGCAGTACCAGTGTGGGACAGCACTGGCACCATGCTGCCCGGCCGGCGTGAACCTTGTGCTGGGTGGCTGTGGCTGCACCAAGCAGCTGGGCAAACTGTGCACCACCCCCTCCCCTCCCCACACCTCTTCTATCTCCAACATGGCTGGTGAATAAATCTCTTGGCTGCACGGTTGTCTCCGGTGTGATTTTTGCCCTTCATACTCATGCCATGCCACAGGTACAAGGGAAGCTGTGCAGGGAGGTACATATTTGGCATTTGTTTTGTCTCTATAATGGAAAGTGGGAAAGTCCACCAGTAAAGAAGGGATGGGGAAACAAAGAGAAAATGTCTCCCAGGCTCTGTTGCAGGTAGGTGGGTTATGTAGCTATATCTGACAAATGGACTGTGAGCAGTAGGGCCATGTGCTGCATCTGGGTTGAGGCAATTAACTCAATGTGCAAATCCTGGGCTGCCTACTTCCAGACTTGTAGTTTTATAAGAAAAATTATAAATTTGTTGCCTAATGCACTTGAGTGGGATTTCTATCATACCCAGCTATAGACTCTAATACCCACAGTGCTGGCTAGGCTCCATGTGTCCACTCCTACCTCAGATCTGTCTCAATCATCCTGGCCCTGCTCCCCTAAGGGCTGACGTAGGGACTGTGTATCCTGCAGGTTCTGTTGCATTCTGTTGGCTTCAGCCAGTGGGAGGTAAAAGCAGGAAAGGAGAGGGTGGGGGAAATGAGATCAGAAAGTAAGATAATTTCTGTCCTTACTCCCTCTTTGCTTAGTACTGTGGTCCTCGCATTGATGCTTTCCTCCAGGACCACAGCTCCTGTCTAGTGGACCCTTCTCCATGGCTTTAGCCCTGAGGGGCCTTTGCTAAACACTGCTTCTTCCCTTTGGTCCTGCCGGCCTAGGGGTGGTAATGTCTTCTCATGCTGCTCATCCTGGGAACCTTTCCTAAGGCCACTGTAAAAAACTACCATAAACTTGGTCTCCAATTTTTTTTTCTTCAGTTGCTGGTGCTTTCAATGTAAGAAATGATTACCTTATATCCAAGGTCATAAAGATTTATACCTATGATTTCTTCTAAAAAAATATTTATAGTGCAGTAATCCCCCTTTATGCTCAGATTCACTTTCTTCTAATTCAGTCACCAGCTGTCAACTATAGTCTGAAAATACTAAATGGAAACTTATAGAAGTAAAGAATTCATGCATTTTTAAATATCTTGTGGTGCTGGGGATGAAACCCAGGGCCTTGTGCATGCTAGGCAAGTGCTCCACCCTGAGCTACATACACACTCAGCTCCAATTCATACGCTTTAAATCACACACCATTCTGAATGGCTGCCTGGCTTGTGAATTATCACTTAGCCCAGCGTTTCCACTCTGTACATGCTACCTTCCCATTAGTCACAGAGTAACCATCTTAATTATCAGATCCACTGTCATGGTAGCAGTGCTCATGTTCAAGTAGCACTTATTTTACTTTAGTAAGGTCTCACAACACAAGAATAGTAATTCTGCCAATTGGGATGTGCCAAGGAGAAGTCATAAGATGATTTCTCAAAGTGAAAAGATAGGCGTTCTTGACTTATGTAAAGAAAAAAAAAATCATATGCTGAGGTTGCAAATACCTATGGTTAAGAATGAATCTTCTCCATTGAAATTGTGAAGAAAAAAGAAATTTATGTTTGTTTTGCTGTCACATCTCAAACTGCAAAAGATATAGCCACATGCTTAGTGAAGATGGAAGGGACACAGAAAGGGAGTTTCTAGCTATGGTTTCTGGCATCCACTAGAGGGCCTGGAATGTATCCCCCTTGATGAAGGGGGCACTGCTATATTAGCTATTATGTTTATCTCTAGTCCATTTGAATTTTTGCATATGGTATGAGGGTCCAACTTCATTCTTTGCCTGTGGATATCTAGTTGCCCCACCACCATGTATTAAGAAAACTATTCTTTCTTTATTGAATTGTCTTGGCACCCTTGCTCAAAATCAATTGACCATGGATTAATTTATAGAGTTTTAATTCTATTCCATCGATCTATATGTCTTTTTTTTTTTATGCCAGTACCACAGTCTACTAGTTTTGCAGTAGGTTTGCTATGGATAAGTGTGAGTCCTTCCAATTTTGTCCATATTTAAGATAATTTTGATGGTTTTCAGTTCTATGCATTTCCATATGAATTTTAAGATCAGTTTCATGTCTGTCCCCTGGTAATAACCTAGAAGGCAAAGGCCACCTGAGCCATCTTTGTGATCTGCTGTGCTTTGTAGTTTGTCTTGCCCATTCATACACATCAAAAGCTTGTTAGCAGATTTGAGGGCCTGGGTTCAATTTCCACTGCAGTAACGACGACAACAACAACGACAGCTTATTGAATTGAATGAAAATGTTGTAGGTATTTTGATCTAGAGCTTGGAATGAATTTCCACTGGGAGAACGCTAAGTATTCGTTGTGGTCATTGTGCAGTGAGCTGCAAGTAACGATTAGTGGTGTGTCGAACCATAGGATACTTGTGGCTTACTCAACAAGGAGTATGGAGAGTAACAATTAGTGGTGTGCTGAACCATAGGATACTTGTGGCTTACTCAACAAGGAGTATGGAGAGTAACGATTAGTGGTGTGCTGAACCATAGGATACTTGTGGCTTACTCAACAAGGAGTATGGAGAGTAACGATTAGTGGTGTGCTGGACCATAGGATACTTGTGGCTTACTCAACAAGGAGTATGGAGGGTAACGATTAGTGGTGTGCTGGACCATAGGATACTTGTGGCTTACTCAACAAGGAGTATGGAGGGTAACGATTAGTGGTGTGCTGGACCATAGGATACTTGTGGCTTACTCAACAAGGAGTATGGAGGGTAACGATTAGTGGTGTGCTGGACCATAGGATACTTGTGGCTTACTCAACAAGGAGTATGGAGAGTAACGATTAGTGGTGTGCTGAACCATAGGATACTTGTGGCTTACTCAACAAGGAGTATGGAGGGTAACGATTAGTGGTGTGCTGGACCATAGGATACTTGTGGCTTACTCAACAAGGAGTATGGAGAGTAACAATCAGTGGTGTGCTGGACCATAGGATACTTGTGGCTTACTCAACAAGGAGTATGGAGAGTAACGATTAGTGGTGTGTCGAACCATAGGATACTTGTGGCTTACTCAACAATGAGTATGGAGAGTAACGATTAGTGGTGTGCTGGACCATAGGATACTTGTGGCTTACTCAACAAGGAGTATGGAGAGTAACGATTAGTGGTGTGCTGAAGCATAGGATACTTGTGGCTTACTCAACAAGGAGTATGGAGAGTAACGATTAGTGGTGTGCTGGACCATAGGATACTTGTGGCTTACTCAACAAGGAGTATGGAGAGTAACGATTAGTGGTGTGCTGGACCATAGGATACTTGTGGCTTACTCAACAAGGAGTATGGAGAGTAACGATTAGTGGTGTGTCGAACCATAGGATACTTGTGGCTTACTCAACAAGGAGTATGGAGGGTAACGATTAGTGGTGTGTCGAACCATAGGATACTTGAGTGGTGTGCTGGACCATAGGATACTTGTGGCTTACTCAACAAGGAAGTATGGAGAGGTAACGATTAGTGGTGTGCTGGACCATAGGATACTTGTGGCTTACTCAACGAATGAAGTATGGAGGGTAACGATTAGTGGTGTGCTGGACCATAGGATACTTGTGGCTTACTCAAACAAGGAGTATGGAGAGTAACGATTAGTGGTGTGCTGAAGCATAGGATACTTGTGGCTTACTCAACAAGGAGTATGGAGAGTAACGATTAGTGGTGTGCTGGACCATAGGATACTTGTGGCTTACTCAACAAGGAGTATGGAGAGTAACGATTAGTGGTGTGCTGGACCATAGGATACTTGTGGCTTACTCAACAAGGTGTATGGAGAGTAACGATTAGTGTGTGTGTGGACCATAGGATACTTGTGGCTTACTCAACAAGGAGTTATGGAGGGGAGAGTAACGATTAGTGGTGTGCTGGACCATAGGATACTTGTGGCTTACTCAACAAGGAGTATGGAGAGTAACGATTAGTGGTGTGCTGGACCATAGGATACTTGTGGCTTACTCAACAAGGAGTATGGAGAGTAACGATTAGTGGTGTGCTGAACCATAGGATACTTGTGGCTTACTCAACAAGGAGTATGGAGAGTAACGATTAGTGGTGTGCTGGACCATAGGATACTTGTGGCTTACTCAACAAGGAGTATGGAGAGTAACGATTAGTGGTGTGCTGAACCATAGGATACTTGTGGCTTACTCAACAAGGAGTATGGAGAGTAACGATTAGTGGTGTGCTGGACCATAGGATACTTGTGGCTTACTCAACAAGGAGTATGGAGGGTAACGATTAGTGGTGTGCTGGACCATAGGATACTTGTGGCTTACTCAACAAGGAGTATGGAGGGTAACGATTAGTGGTGTGCTGGACCATAGGATACTTGTGGCTTACTCAACAAGGAGTATGGAGAGTAACGATTAGTGGTGTGCTGGACCATAGGATACTTGTGGCTTACTCAACAAGGAGTATGGAGAGTAACGATTAGTGGTGTGTCGAACCATAGGATACTTGTGGCTTACTCAACAAGGAGTATGGAGGGTAACGATTAGTGGTGTGCTGGACCATAGGATACTTGTGGCTTACTCAACAAGGAGTATGGAGAGTAACGATTAGTGGTGTGCTGGACCATAGGATACTTGTGGCTTACTCAACAAGGAGTATGGAGAGTAACGATTAGTGGTGTGCTGGACCATAGGATACTTGTGGCTTACTCAACAAGGAGTATGGAGAGTAACGATTAGTGGTGTGCTGGACCATAGGATACTTGTGGCTGTGGCTTACTCAACAAGGGGTATGGAGGGTAACGATTAGTGGTGTGCTGGACCATAGGATACTTGTGGCTTACAAGGGTATAGGAGGGTAACGATTAGTGGTGTGCTGGACCATAGGATACTTGTGGCTTACTCAACAAGGGGTATGGAGGGTAACGATTAGTGGTGTGCTGGACCATAGGATACTTGTGGCTTACTCAACAAGGGTATGGAGGGTAACGATTAGTGGTGTGCTGGACCATAGGATACTTGTGGCTTACTCAACAAGGAGTATGGAGAGTAACGATTAGTGGTGTGCTGGACCATAGGATACTTGTGGCTTACTCAACAAGGAGTATGGAGAGTAACGATTAGTGGTGTGCTGGACCATAGGATACTTGTGGCTTACTCAACAAGGAGTATGGAGAGTAACGATTAGTGGTGTGCTGGACCATAGGATACTTGTGGCTTACTCAACAAGGAGTATGGAGGGTAACGATTAGTGGTGTGCTGGACCATAGGATACTTGTGGCTTACTCAGCAAGGAGTATGGAGGGTAACGATTAGTGGTGTGTTAGACCATAGGATACTTGTGGCTTACTCAACAAGGGGTATGGAGGGTAACGATTAGTGGTGTGCTGGACCATAGGATACTTGTGGCTTACTCAACAAGGAGTATGGAGAGTAACAATCAGTGGTGTGCTGGACCATAGGATACTTGTGGCTTACTCAACAAGGAGTATGGAGAGTAACGATTAGTGGTGTGTCGAACCATAGGATACTTGTGGCTTACTCAACAAGGAGTATGGAGGGTAACGATTAGTGGTGTGCTGGACCATAGGAAACTTGTGGCTTACTCAACAAGGAGTATGGAGAGTAACGATTAGTGGTGTGCTGAACCATAGGATACTTGTGGCTTACTCAACAAGGAGTATGGAGAGTAACGATTAGTGGTGTGCTGGACCATAGGATACTTGTGGCTTACTCAACAAGGAGTATGGAGGGTAACGATTAGTGGTGTGCTGAACCATAGGATACTTGTGGCTTACTCAACAAGGAGTATGGAGAGTAACGATTAGTGGTGTGCTGAACCATAGGATACTTGTGGCTTACTCAACAAGGAGTATGGAGGGTAACGATTAGTGGTGTGCTGGACCATAGGATACTTGTGGCTTACTCAACAAGGAGTATGGAGGGTAACGATTAGTGGTGTGCTGGACCATAGGATACTTGTGGCTTACTCAACAAGGAGTATGGAGAGTAACGATTAGTGGTGTGCTGGACCATAGGATACTTGTGGCTTACTCAACAAGGAGTATGGAGAGTAACGATTAGTGGTGTGCTGAACCATAGGATACTTGTGGCTTACTCAACAAGGAGTATGGAGAGTAACAATTAGTGGTGTGTTGAACCATAGGATACTTGTGGCTTACTCAACAAGGAGTATGGAGGGTAACGATTAGTGGTGTGCTGAACCATAGGATACTTGTGGCTTACTCAACAAGGAGTATGGAGGGTAACGATTAGTGGTGTGCTGGACCATAGGATACTTGTGGCTTACTCAACAAGGAGTATGGAGGGTAACGATTAGTGGTGTGCTGGACCATAGGATACTTGTGGCTTACTCAACAAGGAGTATGGAGGGTAACGATTAGTGGTGTGCTGAACCATAGGATACTTGTGGCTTACTCAACAAGGAGTATGGAGGGTAACGATTAGTGGTGTGCTGAACCATAGGATACTTGTGGCTTACTCAACAAGGAGTATGGAGGGTAACGATTAGTGGTGTGCTGGACCATAGGAATACTTGTGGCTTACTCAACAAGGAGTATGGAGAGTAACGATTAGTGGTGTGCTGGACCATAGGATACTTGTGGCTTACTCAACAAGGAGTATGGAAGGTAGGCAGCACATCCAGCAATCCAGCCAAGTCAGTCCTTCCTCTCCACCATCTTCAGGCTTGTCACCTCCTGAGTAGCAGATGGCTGCCAACATGCCAGGCAGTATGTTTTTGGGTGAGCATCTCAAAGGAGTGAGGGTTTGCATTTCATTCCCATGAGGAACCTTCTCCATATCTCACCAACAAGGCCCAATCTTATGCCCATCCCTTATGCCCCCATTCCCAGTCACTGGGAAAGGAAACCGAGAAGACCGCCACCTACTGGGAGCAACCACACAGTGTCCACTGAAGAGGCAGGGGTAGGGCAACATAACAGCTGTTGGGCAGCAAGGAGTAGTACCACCTGAAGTTTAGCACATGTGATGCACGAAATGCATTCTTGCAGGTTTGCGTAGTAACCCAGCTTATACCATTGTTCCTTCCAAAAATTGTGTTCTTAAGCACCAAAGGGAACTTGAAGGGAACAATTGCGCACAGTTCAAATCCACGGAATGATGTTTACATTTATCTTCGAAACTGTACTGAACATAATTCAATCTTCTTGAACCTTTAAGAGGTATTTTTAGAATCTCCTAGTCTGAGAATTAGTCATGAACATACCGTCATGATGCTTAACGTTTTACTGAGAAAGTTAAGGAGCGCGGTTAATTTTTGTTCGTTCTGTGTTCTCAGAGTGGTACTGTAGGCTGCACCTAAACCCCCGTTCACCGCCCTGCCCCCGCCTCCCATGGCTCTGGGCAGGACGATGAGCCAGCAGCAGACCACCTCGTGCATCCCCGCGCTCGCCCGTCCTGTCCTGCTCCACCGCGGGGATTCGCTCAACCACCGTGTGCTGCGTGCCCACGCTGTTGCCAGGCTGTAGCTGCGTCCTGGAGAGCTCAAGGGACCCTGGGAAGATGGCAGGTCTAGCGGGATGGGCATAGGGGACCAGAAAGCCGAGATTCTAACGACCTTGCAGTGTGGAGCCAGTGGGGTCGCGTTATACCAATGCCAAGGGAACAGAGGGACCCGGCCAGGGCCCCCAGGTGCAGTCGGCGCCGCCCAGGCCCCCCGAGGTCCCGGCAGGTGCTGACCCGGCGCCCGCAGCATCCCGGCCTGGAGACCCGGCCTCCCGCCACAGGCGTCGCTGTGCGCTCGCGCGCGGGCCCGGGAGCCGCGTTCCGCCGGGAGCTGGCGCTCGCGCCGAGTAGGGGTTTCAGTTTCTGGCGCGAACTTCCGCCGTTCGGAAGTTGCACGGAGAATTGGCGCGATGTCTGGAGACAGCAGCGGCCGCCGGTCCGAGGGCCGGGGCCGGGGCCGCGACCCGCACCGCGACCGCACCCGCTCTCGCTCCCGCTCGCGGTCCCCGTTGTCCCGCCGCGGCGCCGCGCCGGAGCGCAGGGAGGCCCCGGAGCGCCCGAGCTTGGAGGAGGCAGAGCCGTCGGATTCCGGGGACGAGATGGTGGACCCCGCCAGCTTGGAGGCGGAGACGGATCACGGCCTGTGCCGCCAGATCCGCCATCAGTACCGGGCGCTCATCAACTCCGTCCAACGTAAGGCGGCGCCTCGGGGCGGCGCGGGCCGGCGCGGCGGTCCAGCCAGCGCCCGGCGGGTGGGGAGGGGCCGCGGGCAGGTGCCGGCGCAGGCCCGGCGGCGCAGGCTCCCGGCGGCCGCGCCTTCCTGTTTACAAAGTGCTCCCACGCCCGTGTTGTCGCGGGAGCCGCCCGACCTTGGCGGGGGGCGGCAGGTCCCCGATGGTCAGCCTGGAAAAGCTGGAGGCCAGACCCGGTCGGCGACTCGCCCGAGCTCAGCCGGCCAGTAGGGAGAGGACGCGGAAGCCTCCGTCCTTTGCTGCGCCCAGCCTGTCTCCGCGTGGGCTGCCCGGCCCCGCAGCGACGCGTTCCCCGGGGACTGTCAGAAATGCGCGTTCACCCACCCGATCCTGACCCACCGAATTTGAAACTCGGGGTGGTCCCGCGCATCTGCTGCGTGGCCGTCCAGGTGACCCTGTTGCTTGCAAAGTTTGAGAACCGCTCTGTAACGGAGCCCTCTTCGGAGGCTGCAGAGGAGCCGAGCCCTCTGGGTTAAGGTTAGAGGGGCCAGGGTTTCCTTTCAAGTTCATGCTGCTTACAGCGTCGGATCGCCTTTCTCCTTCCCTGCCATGTTGGTTAAAAAGGTTAAGGCGTTTGAAGCAATTATCCAGGGAGCAGGGGCTGGGTTGGCCTTGCCACCTCAGGTGACATAACTTTGTCGACTACTTCTTAGTGAATGATGAGCACATTTACCAAAGTTTGTGCTTTCTTAAATAGAAAACCGGGAGGATATTCTGAATGCCAGCGACAAATTAACAGAGGTTCTTGAAGAGGCCAACACTTTGTTTAATGGAGGTAATTCATTGTTTTATATATGTTCTTGCATGTTTTATGATCATTTAATAAGTTTTATATAAGAGCCAAATTATTGGCATTATGCAGTTCCCACATTTGTGATAGTGCATTGCAGGGTTTGGAACCTTTTTCGGTATAGCAACAACACTATTTTCATTGTGCACTTGTTAAGCATATACTAAGGGATCCACGTGACATTCTGGGGGTGGGTCCCACAATCTGTTTTAACAAGCTCTCCCCATGGTTCTGTTGCCTGTTCAGTTTGAGAGCTTTACATGTGAGTCCCATTTGTTGAATGGGTGAATTAAAGAACTGAGCTAGCCTCTGACGTCCTATTTCTTTTCCTGTTCCCTTCCTAGTCTCTTTTCCCCCAGCTGTTGGGCCTTCTTTGACCCAGTGGAGGTGGCCATGCTTGCAAGTGCACCTGTTGGCCTCCAAGGAGGAGGGGGGAATTTAGAGCACTGAACTGGACTGGGAGCTTTAAAAAATCTTATATTGAATTAAAAGTAACAAAAGTGGTTGTGGTGGCAGTGGTCTATGTTCAATGACAGGACAGATGAGGATTACAGAGTTCCAGGACACTCTTCAGACACTATCCTCCCAGACCCCTCTCACAGTTCTGTGGGAATACAAAGGGAGAAGGCAGACAGAAATCAGGGTAAGGGTCAACAGAACTGGCCCTGACACCCCAATTCTTCATGTTCTTCATGGACTGGAATACTTACTTCAAGTCATTTCCTCGTATGGCTAGTGGCTTCAGTGTTGTCACCTTTAACCCTTCCTGTCAACAGGCTCTCCAGTTGTGTCTTTTGCTCTGACAGTGGTACCACTCACTCCCCTTCTTTGTTGACCACATTTGCTATGTCTCATCAGACCCTTCAGGAACCAGTTCTCCTCTTTCAACTGGATGAATCCCTCCTCTAGCTTTTGGTCCCCTCCCCAGCTGGCCCAGTCTCCTCACTGCTATCCCTGACTCATTTACTCCCTCGATATTTACTGTGCAGCTCTTTATCCACATGTCATTTCCTCCCTGAGGTATTTCTAGTATTTAAAGCAGAATTTTTTTAAAAAATATTTATTTATTTACTTTAGTTGTACACAATGCAATGCATTTATATTTACGTGGTGCTGAGGATTGAACCCCGGCCGCACACCTGAGAGGCGAGCGCTCTGCTGCTGAGCCACAATCCCAGAACTTAAAGCAGAAATTTAAGGCAAAATTATTCTCTCAACTGGACCCTAGAAGTTGCCCTAGAAATAGAATTCTATTTTCTGTGCATTCACAGATGTAATACCTCCGTTTTAAATCTTTAGAGGGTGAGCAGGCATCTGTGACGTGATATTTGCGCTTTTCTTGTGGCGAGCCATGGGGCTGACGGCTGAGGGAGATGTAGATAGAGCCCAGGAGTGATTTACCCAGGAACAGCATCTGCCTCCGCTTTGCTCCTCCTCACTGTCACTTCTGCACTGACTCCCAAAATGATTAAAAACTTTTCCTCTGAGAACAAAAATGATGGATAAGAACAGAAACTGCAGTCAAGAAGTTCTCCGGCCAAGTCATTGCTGTTTTTGTGAGGATTGTTCAGGAAAGCAGTGCTTCAAATGAAGTGGCCTTGAGGAGCAAGCTGGGTAACCAGCGTTTCTGTATTTGAACTTGGCTGAGATTGTCTCTTCTCAGCTCCTGTCTAGAGTTCTCCTTTGTAGGTGTTCCCAAACTGCTTTTTCATGCTCCCTGTCACCCTCAGTGTGTGTTAAGCCCAGCACCCCCAGCCTGGCTGTTTCTTCCAGTTGAACCCTCATCTCCCCAAACTTCATGTCTCCCCTACCTGTAGTGGACATTTGACTTGACTTATATCAGCACAGGTGAGAATAGTGATTTGAGTCAAAGGGAGAAGTGAGTGTTAGACATGATAGAGACTTTTGTTAAACTGGAGTTGGTTGTTAAACTGAGATTGTGGTTCAGCTACTTGGAACATGAAAACTAGATAGCAGACTTTTAGAACTAAGACTGGTCAGTTTGGATTGAGATTTTGGTGAGGTGGGCAGGGGAACCAGTTTTAGAGGATGGACCCATTTTCAGCCTTTTGAGTTAAAAAAAAATTTTTTAACCCCAGTGGGATATCCTAGTAAGTAGTTGAAAATTTTGGTGAGATATCTGTCAGTAATGTGTATATTTTCCTCCTTTTCTCAACAGTGTCCCGAGCAAGAGAAGCAGTCTTAGATGCCCAGTTTCTTGTTCTGGCTTCAGATTTGGGCAAAGAGAAAGCAAAGCAGCTGCGCTCTGATCTGAACTCGTTTGATATGTTAAGATATGTTGAAACTCTAGTAAGTTCAAAGTTATCAAATTTTAATGTGTTTTTTTCTGACATATAATTACCCACTTGGCTTGTATCAATCTGCAAATGGTTTTCACTTCATTTTCCTTTTTTTCTTTTTCTGGTCTCAGAATCCTCTAAAGAGATCTTGCCAAATTAAACAGATGAAAGTAGAGCTCTGTGGTGGAATCTGGAGTAGGAACTTAGAACAGTTTGAAAATCTCTTAGTGTTCTGAGGCTCTGGGTGCTATGTTATTCATAAATGGCCATTTCCTCAGTCACTTCATCATTGTCTAGATCATTCTCAGAAACCTGGGCCTTTTTCCTGGGCTGGGCTATAGCTCTCACTGCAGAGGGCAGAGCTTAGCTGGAGATGTTCCTTCTGGTAAAGAGGCAGATTTTGGTCTGTCTTTGAGAATACTTTAGAATCATACAAATATGATCAGTTTTTTTTTTTTTGTTTGTTTAGTTTTACTCATTTTTCTTTGCGACTATTTGAATACTTGTTACCTGAAATTCTAAAACTTTTTCCATGGATTTACTAAAAAAAGTACACTGAGATTAACCTTGTTCCTTGCTCTGTTGTTTTGTTTTATTCTACTCTGTGTCAGCCTCTGTCCTAGCACAGAGAGATGCACATTGGTATGAACATAAAATTTCTGACTGGGTGTTTATGTTAAGTGATTATTAAAATGATTTAGTACTGTGAGATCTGACCAGATACAGTGACTATTTTGTAAAGGTTTGAGGCAATTATTTCCAATTTGTTGTTTTCAAAGCGTTAAAATGTTCTTTTTTCCTTAAAAAAACCTTTTTTTGTGTGTGGAATATAATGCCTCTAGGAAAAAGCACACTAATGTACAGCTAAATAAAGTGACCATATATTGGATTATTTTAAAATTATTTTTTTAAGAATTCAAATTAAGTTTTGTACTTTAAAGGTCATGTCAAAATTAATCCAGAAATCTTAAAGCAGTAAATATGAAACCTTAAATTATTATTTGTGTAGACTCTGGTTGGGGAAAGCCTTCCCAAGTACAAGATCAAACACAGACACTGTAAGGAAAAAAACTGATAGATCTGACCAGACAACAATCGAAACACCCTCCTACATGGGTGAGGTAGGATTGGGTGGCAAGAGAATGGAAGAGCACTGACTATCACTGTGAAAGGCCCTTGTAGCCTTTCTTTGCTTTAAAGTTTGGTTGCCTTTATATATAAGATTAAGCTCCTCGAGGCCTTTGATTCTTGTTTACATATGATATTAGCCGGGCGCGGTGGCGCACGCCTGTAATCCCAGCACTTTGGGAGGCTGAGGCAGGAGGATCGCAAGTTCAAAGCCAGCCTCAGCAATGGGGAGGCACTTAGCAACTCAGTGAGACCCTGTCTCTAAATAAAATACAAAAAAGGTCTGGGGATGTGACCCAGTGGTCGAGTGCCCCTGAGTTCAATCCCCGGTACCACAAAAAAAAAAAAAAAAAAAAAAAAAAAGAAAAAAAGAAAAACGATATTACCATTTTAATTTAATAATGCCTAGACGTTTTACAGCATAATGCAATAAAAGTGTTCTTTCATAAAAGTTAATATATTTTCTGTAAGAAACTTTGAGATGAGAGAATTGACTTCTGCCAACTCTTTCCAGGACGATGAGTAGTTCTCTCACTACTGCTCTGCGTTTACTGATGTTCTAGCTGAACAAAGAGCTCTAAGAAATTGGTTAAAAATTAAAATCTGAAAGCCAGGAGCCTCCCTGTTGTGTTGTGGAGTTTTTGATTTGGGATGTGATTTCATATTTTTATGCTAGTACAGCTTCTAGTTGTGGTACAAGACTCCCCAGGGGGCACAATTCTTTTAGCATTCTTGAACCCCTAGCCTGCGAGTGGGCTGCAGCAGGGTTTCTCAGCTCAGCACTGAGCTTGCATTTTATTTTAAGGCCTGTACTGTGTATTTTAGGATGCTGGGCAGCCTCCTGTCTTCTACTCAGTAGATGCAATAGCACATGGGCTATGATAACCAAAAATATTTGCTATTGCCAAAAGTCCCCTGGAGGCAAAATCATCCTGGTGGAAAACCACTAGTTTAAATCATGGCATTTCTCACCCAGAAGTTCTAAGTGCATTGAGGGATATTTTCTGCCAAAAAATGAAATGGTACCTTTGAGTAGAATTTATATATAGCACTACTTTTACCATAAAAAATTGAGCCAGCCATGTTAAGATGCTTAAGACAGGCTTTGCCTCTGCTTCTTAGGGTTGTGCAGATGACTAGATGTGGTGAATGACTGCTTGTGGCTTAACTGGGGCTTTTTGTTTTCCTTCGTTTTTGTAGCTGACACATATGGGTGTAAATCCGCTAGAAGCTGAAGAACTCATCCGTGATGAAGATAGTTCTGATTTTGAATTCATAGGCTATGACTCCTGGAAAATATCAGGCAAAACAGCAGAAAACACCTTTAATAAAACCCATACATTCCACTTTCTGTAAGATTATTTTAAAAATCCAACAGACCAGCCGTTTGTAAACATTGTTTTTTATTGTAGGCACAAAGATTATTTGGTATTGTAGAGGTGACAGTCACAAAGCCATGTTTGGAGACTTTCTGAACTTTGATTTCAAAGTCTATAAACTCTTGTTAGAGAAGGAACCTTAAGGATCTCTCATCCTACTTTACCAGGAAAGGCCACACACAGCAGAATCTCCTCACCAAGGCTCTCTCCTGGTGTGTTTGTTTTCTAGCTCAGGGGACTTCGGGTCTGCAGCATATTTGGTTTCATTTTATCCTTTCTGAAATCCTTACCGTGTAGGAAGATGAGCCAATCTCTTACTGCTGCTCTCTGGATTTACCCAGGGTATCTTGAGATTCTAGCAGTATGTGTCAAGGACCACTATTAGAGTATCCTGTTGGATGATCACTGACCTATATTTGGAGACTACTTGAGTCATTCTCATATAAACTGCCCAGTTCATGTTTTAGTTAAAACTCTAATTTTAAGAAAATTTTTAAAAAAAGTTTTCATATGAAATTGGCCTATCTTCACCTGCAGCTCTGACCTGTGGAGAAACCAAGAACAGCCCATGCTGGTTTTTTTTTTTTTTTTTTTTTTTAAAACAGCCCTTAACCCCAGTGGGCCTGTTCCCTATAGGTACTTTCTAGAGTAACCTTCTGAGTCATCTCAGTCCTTCCTTTAAGTGTGTTAGCTCCTAGACATTTGCCTTAAAACTCCGAGATTGGTAGTGTCTCAGTTAGAAGGCTTTGGAAATATGGATTATAGTTGGTCATGGTCCAGGGCCAGGCATTTGTTTGTAACAAGTGTTAGGTAACTCAGGTGCCCATAGCTATTGTGTATATTATGGGATAAATTCTGAATCTTTGATTTTTGCTGTTGAGTGCCAAGCTGTCATAAATTCTAGCATCTAAAGGTGAACCCCTAAACTTTATCTCATCAACTAGCCAAGCTTCTAGCCACAAAGAAGTGCTTACAACTCTGTGCCCTTGTACTTGCTGTTCCCTTGCCCCTGATGTCCTTTCCCCCACCTTTTCCACCTAACAAGGTTTACTTATCCCACAAGTCCCAACCTGGAAGCTTCCAGTAACTTCTTCAGAGGGGTTACCAGTGTAGAATCAGATTTCCCAGCCCAATCACTCCTGTTTGGGTAGAAATCTCTGCCCATACTTTCTTACAGCACTTGAGGAACATACTGTAGCAGCACATTTATGTTGAAATGGACCCGTGTGAGTAAATAAATGTCTGTTCATCTCTAACATACTTTCATCTCTGCAAGTAGAGTGACCACATGGGTCTGTATTCTTGGGGCCTGGATCTCTGTATGATCCATCTATTACTATACCTGAAGCTCTCTGTCCAAAGGAAAAGAATCCCATGGCCTTTCCTTGACCATTTTTCCTAATAGTCACAGGCTCTGAACCTCCGCCCTGGCACTGCTAGATCAGACTTGTGACCCTAGTGGAGGGGTTTTGTTCCCCTTGCCCACTTGTTCATCCTCCTCTGATCTCAAAAGTTGGCTGTGTCGGACAGCAGGCTTGCTGGGAAGACTTCACGGCTACTCACTGGCCTACTGTTCAGAGCACCATGAATGTGCTTAAGATGTGTGGTTGAGCAAGTTCCTAGGAAACTTTTAGAAATAACAAAGGGAATGTAAAGGATGTCACAACCTTACCGAGAATCTTGGTCTCACATCAGCTCATATATATCACTGATGCCTGGTCTGAATTTGATTATACCATGCTGATTGCTTTTAGTTAGGAAATTAGTTTGTTTAAAAAACAAACAGAAAAAGACATGAAAGCATATTTTTCATTAGGTTGGGTTTAATACAAGGAGAGCTCCCTGTGCCAAAGCCACGAATTGATCGTCCAAGAAAACATCATTTGATAGAAGAGCAGAGAGCAATGCCTGCTCAGGTTTGTTATTTCAAATGTTGTTTTTATAACCACCTAAAGTTAAAATAGCCATTAATATGATGTACCTACAACAGGTCATATTTTCTAAACATTAGGGTTCGGAGTCAGCTTTTGCTATTTAATCATTTTATTTGAGTCTTTAAACATTTTAAGGGATTAGCCAGTTTTGATCAGTTCTCCTGAACCAGAGTTCCTTTACCTCAGTGCTGAATAATTCTATGTTGTGGGGAAAGAAATGCCAATGTCCTGGACATTGTAGGATGTTTAGCAGCATCCCTCACCTTTATCTACTAGATGCCAATAATAGTACCTCCAGCACCACTGTGAAAGCTAAAAATATTTTGGGGGAAAAATTGCTTCCAGTTGAAAACTACTGTTCAAAACTGTCCTGTTTATATTTTACTATTTTATGTTCAACCTAAAAATTGCAGATTTGGTAATATTACTTTTCTACTAAGATATTAATATAAAAATGTTGCTAAAACTAGAAAAATATTTTAACTAGAAAATTTAAGGCAGAAATAAAAACTGGCAATCCTCAAAAAAACATTTAAAGAGTTTAGGTTTATAAGAGAAGAAAACATTGTGAGCTGGCGAGGAGGGTCACTGAGTTTGATAATGCCATTTTTTTTTCCCAGTTGAAAAGAATGGAAGAATCTCATCAAGAAGCAACAGAAAAAGAAGTGGAAAGAATCTTGGGATTGTTGCAAACATATTTTCGAGAAGACCGTAAGTATGACACCAAATGAAAAATGAAACATTTAGTATTTATCAACACATCATGTCACTTTCAACAAGACTATTTCTATTTAAAAGGCATTTTCAGTTGTATATAATCTTTGACTCATTTTGATTCTTTCTTGTTATATGTATTTCTTCCCTTTAGAAAGCCCCATGTGAGGATGTTGTTGAAATAACTGTTATTTTTATCTTTAAAAGATGGGGTATTTTAAGTGGGGTGCAGTGGCACATGCCTGTAATCCTAGTGGCTTAGGAGGCTGAGGCAGGAGGATTTCGAGTTCAAAAGCCAGTCTCAGCAATTTAGCAGGGCCCTAAGCAACTCAGTGAGACCCTGTCTCTAAATACAATATAAAAAAGGGCTGGGGAAGTGGCTCAGTGGTTGAGTGTCCCTGGGTTCAATTCCTGATATAAAAAAAGAAGGGGGTGGGTATTTTAGCTGGGTGTGGTGGTGCATACCTGTAATCCTAGCAGCTCAGGAGGATGAGGCGGGAGGATCCCAAGGTCAAGGCCACCCTTGGTGACTTAGTGAGACCCTGTCTCAAAATAAAAAGGACAGGGGATATGGCTCTGGGTTCAATGCTGCAATAACAAAAAACAAAAACACAAAGGAGAAAGGTAAGGGTATTACAAAATGTGCCATAAAAGTGAGAAAAGTAAAAAACCAAGCACCTCTATTGCCTTTTCTCATTTCCCAGAGGTAGCCATTTATAAAATATGATATGCTTATTTTCATGTTATTTTCTGTTTATGTCAGTCATATAAACATGCATGTAGTTTTTTGTTTTTTCAAAGCTAATCACAATATATGCATCCTTCTGCAATCTGACTTTTCTGTGTGGACATTCTTCCATATCAGTACATACAGAACTCCCTTATTCTCTTCAGTGATTCCTACTGTGTGGCTTTGTCATACTATTCAGTAGAGCTCTATTAATGTCTATAAGTTGTTTATTACATTTTACTATTATATAAACTGTTGAAGTGAAAAATTGTGTATGTAACTGTGCACTTGTGCTACTATGGATGGCTTTTTAGGGGAGGGTTGCCAGGTCAGTGGTCATACATGTTTTCAATATGTAAGCCAAACTGACCTCCAGAAGAGTTGTGTTGACTTGTGCTCCCACAGCAGGAGTAGTGCTCTTTTCTTTGTCTCTGGCTAGAAATAGAAAGTGTGGGTCTTATTGGTAAGCAAAAATCACTTTTCCTATTTTGAGGAATTTTTTCTTTCTCTTATAGCTGATACTCCAATGTCCTTTTTTGACTTTGTGGTTGATCCACATTCTTTCCCCCGTACAGTGGAAAACATCTTTCATGTTTCCTTCATTATACGGGTAAGATTTAAGATGGCTCTAATTACTTTTATATACTTTTAAAAGGATAGGTAAGCTGAGCACAGTGGTGCACACTTGTAATCCCAGCTACTTGGGAGGCTGAGGCAGGAGGATCACAAGTTTGAGGCCAGCATTGTCAACTTAGCAAGACCGTGTCTGAAAAGAGAAAATGAAAAAGCCTAGGGATGTACCCTAGTGGCTGGGCACCTCTGGGCTTAATTCCCAGAATTGGGGGGTGGAGGAAAGGAGACATAATAGAAGCTGTAGTTGGGAGCTTGCAAAGATATATGGTATATATGAAACATAAATGAATGTCATGTTTAGGCTTGAGTCCTGTTCCCAAGATATTTAATTATAATATACAAATATTCTAAATCTTAAAAAAATCTGAAATCTGAAACACTTCTGGTTCTAAGCATTTTGGATAAGGGATACTCAACCTGTGTTTAGAGAAAGAATTGTCAAAGTTTGGATATGGAACTATAGATTGGATAAGGGTATGCTAAATATCCTGAGTTTAATTGACATGTTTTATAAAACAATGACCTCATTCTCAAGAAATTAACTAAAGAATTTGGGGAATAGGGCTGGCTATCATTCTCAAATCATTAATACGTAATACTAATATATAATAAGGATAGTGATAAAGTAAATACGACAAGTTAATAATTAGAGTAAATGTTAACAATTGATGAATATGGGTACAGGGTATGTGGGAGGTCTTTACAGTAGTTTTATAGTTCTTTAACTCTGAAGTTGTTCATATAGGTCTTAAAAAGACTCCTAAATGTACTGTTTGCTTTAGACTGTCTCATAGCTTTAGGTTGCGCTGTTACACATATAAGATGAATTTGATTTTAACCTTAGACAAAAGCTTGTGTTAAAGTATTTTAGCCGGGCGTGATGGTGCACGCCTGTAATCCCAGCACTTTGGGAGGCTGAGGCAGGAGGATCGCCAGTTCAAAGCCAGCCTCAGCAATGGCGAGGCACTTAGTAACTCAGTGAGACCCTGTCTCTAATAAAAATACAAAAAAGGGCTGGGGATGTGGCCCAGTGGTTGAGTGCCCCTGAGTTCAATCCCCAGTACCAAAAAAAAAAAAAAAAAAGTATTTTTTCATAAATAACAAAGACATATTTTGCTAGTAGTCTCAGTGACAGAATCATGCATAACAAAATATGAAATATCCATAATAAAATATGCATAAATTGGCTAAGGAGACAAGAGTTTTCCTTAAGAGATTCGCAGGATGGAGGCTATGTCTGGTAAAAGAGCTGATTAAAAAAAAAAACTGAGTGATATACCCTATAGTAAAGAAAGATCTTAGAGAAGTCTGTCCCTATCATCTCCTTATTATTGTTGGTATGTATTTTGATTATCTGAGACATAGATTTTTCTATTTGAATAATTTGTTCTCATCCAGTGGCTACAGGTTTTAATACAAATTTTGGTTTTCTTCTAAAATCATGTTTTTTGTTTTAGGATGGTTTTGCAAGAATAAGACTTGACCAGGACCGACTGCCAATAATAGGTAAAGATTATGTTTGGAAAAGTTAGTTTTAGAGAAAATATATTTGCTACTAGAGTTTATAAAATGTATTTTATAAAGTATACATGAGTTTTCATTGTATATAATAAATTTTTGCAATGTTGTACATTGTCCAACTGGAAAACATGGCCATAGGTTTAAAACGTTGATAGAGGCATCTGTCATTGAACATCTGCTGTAAAGATTAACAAAACTGATAGATAGTTTCCCTTAATTTAGAAAGTTTGTAATCATTATTTTTCAAAATATATTTATTTTTTTGCTGGGCGCGGTGGCGCACGCCTGTAATCCCAGCACTTTGGGAGGCTGAGGCAGGAGGATCGTGAGTTCAAAGCCAGCCTCAGCAATGGTGAGGCACTTAGCAACTCAGTGAGACCCTGTCTCTAAATAAAATACAAAAAAGGTCTGGGGATGTGACCCAGTGGTCGAGTGCCCCTGAGTTCAATCCCCGGTACCACAAAAAAAAAAAAAAAAAAAAAAAAATATATATATATATATATATATATATATATTTATTTTAGTCGTAGATGGAGAAATACCTTTATTTTGTTTTATCTATTTTTATGTGGTGCTGAGGCTCAAACTCAGGACCCTGCACATGCTAGGCAAGTGCTCTACCGCTGAGCCACAACCTCAACCCCTGTAATTGTCATTTTTGTAGTTTCCTTCTTCCTACCACTTTTCTGCGCGTGCCAGCTCCTTCTCCTCCTCCCCTAAGTTTCTGTGACTCTTTCATTCTTACTTCACATTTTCTATTACTCATGTCCTTCTAAGTTCGGTTACAGAATCATTGAACTTATTACTTTAAGCATTCTTAATTTCATTTTGGATTCACAAAGGCTTAGCTATTTGGTTGGTACATGGATATGTGTAAGTTTTCTAATGTTTGAAATATTTTGTTTTAAATGGAAGCAAACAGGATTACTTGCTACTGTTAACACTACTACAGCAATGTAACAATGTATGGAATCTTAATAATATGGACTATTCTAAGTATCTTTTTAGTAAAGATTTCATTTCTGTTATTCATCAGTTGCTATTCAGATTACCTATTCTGATTTGATAACCTTTGAAAACTTTTGTTTTTCAAACAGAACCTGTTAGTGAAGAAAGTGAGGGAATTGACCAAAACACCCAAGTTAGGAATCAAGGAATTATAGCTTTGAGTTATCGCGACTGGGAGGTAAAGCTCTGCATGTTGTGCCTGTTTCTGACTTTGACTCACTTCCTGTGAACCCATTGCTCAAATGTTCTTTCTTCCCTGCCAGGAGATTGTGAAGACCTTCGAGATTGCTGAGCCTGTGATCGCTTCAGGTCAGAGCCGGCAGAGGCTAAATGCTTGATGCCAGATGAAGGTAACATGTTCCATGGGACAGTTGCATGGCTTTACCACAGTTTATTTGGCAATCCAAACCATACTTTCTCCCCATGCCAGTGAAATTTGTGTTTTGCCTCCCCCTAGTGCCTCATTCCTAGAACTGAGTAACTGGTGAGAAAGGCAGAGGCAGCCTGTGGGGTTGGAGGTTCCCTTCTCTGGGCTGCTTACCTTGGTATTAAGTTTGCAGCTACAAGCAGCAGCATGGGAGAGTTTGTTCTTGGTTTGGCTTTTTTTCCCCCCTAACAAACTGACTTTAGATAAGTGAGATTCTGAATCCCCTCCTCTTAGTGTTGTTCCCTGTCCCATTAGGTATAAGGAAGAAGAGGAGGATTAGGACAGAGTTACCTTAGAATGTTGTTAGTAAATGGGCATTTCTGAAACCTCAATTATGCTATGAAATAATCCTTCATTTTAATGAAGGGGAAGATTTCTAGATAGAAATCTTAGTAATGATCTGGGATTCTATACTGTAAACAGCTGTGGGTAGGAAGCAGAACTAGAATCTGCTGGCTCTGCCCTACTTTAAAACTTTGGGCAGGTCACTTCATCACAGCTTCATTTTCTTCATCTAAAAGTCTCTAGAAAATTGGGGAGTTTTTGAATTAGATAATTAGTCAGGGTTCCTCCCCCTACTCCTAGCTTCAATTTTCTATGCTTTTGAGAATTAAAATTAGATTGTTTAGTACTTAATGTAGCCTCTTAATATGTACTTCAATTCATTGAACTTCTTTCATTCCAATATTTGCTGTCAAAGTATTTTTGAAGGAAAGAGGTGAACAGATCTAAGATATATAATGTGGATTAACCTGGAACCTATTTACTGAGGAGGGGCTAGTTGTTATATTTCACTTATGTATATTATATGAACTTTTGCTTTATCATTTATAAACTGTTTACCAGCTATTTTTCCTCCTTTTTAGGACTCAAATGGATAGTGAAATTGGAAACGGAAAGCAGCATGTATTGTATATATTGTATGATTAAACATTTTTAAAGACAGATTGTTTTTAGTAAAATGTAGCTTTTGATAGTTAAAGAATTTCTCATGGTTGTCTTTGAATAAATGAAATTCACTGCCATATTCACAAACAGTTGTGATCTTTGTTTTATTCTTAATTTCTCTTCATGGGAGAGTTTCTCCCTTTTTCCAGTTCCCTCCCATTGAAAATTTTAGGTCATTAATGCCCATGGACCCATCAGTTAGGTAGTCAAGTCAATAAATAGGTTGCTCCATATGAAGAGGTTGTTTTTTTTTTTTTAGGTTAAAAATGGTCAAAAGCCAGCAATTTCGTATGACTGGGCCTAGGATTTATACACCAGGGACCATTAAGTCCTCTGGGAAAGCCAGGCTAGACCACTGACCCGACAACAACAACGCTAGATCAGTCTCACTCCATGCATCTAGACTCTGCTAGGCTTTCAAGTCTGCCCCCATTTCCCAACTTTCTACTTTCATCCTTTCTTGCTCCTTCCCTTCAGTGTTAGAGGTAGAAGTCTCTTTGTAAGGCTCTGGATTCTAGCTCTTCCTGCCTTCCAGGAGACACTGTTCTATCAGTTATCCCCTCTTCCTGTACCTTGTTTTCCTTCAAACAATGCATCTCTCATCTTAACAAAGTTACTGTGGCCCTCTCCAAGCTGCCATCCTACCTCTTTAAGAATCACTTGAGGTCTCCTCTTCCCTCCATTCTCAAACCATGACAGAGTGGTACCTCCTTTTCCACCAATCTTCTGTTATGTCACTTTTACTGATTTCTTTCCAAATTAATTTCAGTGGATAAACACTGTTCATTTGACATGTGAAATTATATCCTTGATGATTGTTTCTTCTCCAGTTCCCCTTCCACTATTTTGCTGTCTTGATTTATATACGTTTAAAGCTGGGTGCTTAGAGCCTGTAATCCCAGTGATTCAGGAGGCTGAGGCAGGAGGATTGCAAGTTAAAGACCAGCCTCAGCAACTTAGTGAGACCTTGTGGTAAAGTGCCTGTGAGTTTCAATCCCCAGTAACCCCTGAGCCCCTGAAAGGTGGAACTTACGTGTTTATATCCTGAACAGTTTCAAAACTTTTGCTTCATAAACTTGACAAAGCCAAATATACTTATGGCACATGGGCTGATCTACACACATATATAACACCCCCACCTGGCCCAAATCATCTTCCTATTTCCCTGTCCTGGCACTTAGACCACATTATTTCCTCAGATAGAAGCCTAGGATTTCTTTTTTCCTGCAACTCCTTTCTCGTCACACCTTAATCAGTAACTAATCCCACCTGGACTCTTGATTTTCTCCACTTTGCCCAGGTTGTGCAACAGACACATATGGTGCCTACTGCTTCCTATCTTTCAAACCAAGATTTCTTTCAGACCACTCATCAATTTCTTAGTGATTGTTCACTGCCTTTAAGATGTTACAAAAGTTATGTTCAAAGCCTTGCAGGGTCAGACTCTTTGTCTACATTTCCAGGCTCACTACCTCTTAACTCCACCATTTCTTTCTTTTCTTGTTAAGCATCTTTACTGATATATAATTCACATGCCATACAATTCATCCACTTATAGAGAACAATTCAGTGTCTTAAAATTATGGGTTGTGCAACCATTGCCATAATCTGTTTTGGAACATTTTTTGTCCTGTGATACCCTGCACCCAATTAGCTATCACTCCCCTTTACTCATCTAACTTTCTTACCCCTTAGCTCTAACCAACTACTAACCTACTTTCTGCCTACAAATTTGCCTTTTCTGGACATTTCACATAAATGGAATCACAACGTATGGTTGTTAACACCATAATTTCCAAGTATGCATGTTGAGTTGCCTTTTCACTTGTCTACTTTCTAAAATTTTACTTTAGTAATTGCTATAAAATGTGTAAAAATGCAATAATAAAAAAATTTAAACTTTATTCTTTTTTTAGTTGACTTCTCAGAAATGGTGGCATACTCAAGAGCTCCCTTTGGAGTAGTTTTTGAATTTTTTCTTTCGATTTTTCCCTCAGGATACTCACTTCTGTGTGTCATTTCTGGTAAGGCTGGAAGATAGGATAAGCTGTGACCCTTTCATATACTCTCTCCTCCTTCTCCACTTGAGGTTTTAGGAGAGGAGCTGTTTGACTGGAGAACTTCCAAGATTCTTTTTGATCATTTCTTTGCTCTGAGAGTTCTCTCCCTCTAATCATTCGACCTTGATGTCCCTTCATCTGTTTCTTTGCCCACGCTACCTTGTGCTTTCTGGTTTTCGTTTTGTGTTTTATGGATATCTTCATTCTTTTCATCCTCCAGTGTTAATTTTTTTTTTTTTTTTTGTGGTACCGGGGATTGAACTCAGGGGCACTCGACCACTGGGTCACATCCCCAGCCCTTTTTTGTATTTTATTAGAGACAGGGTCTCACTGAGTTGCTAAGTGCCTCGCCATTGCTGAGGCTGGCTTTGAACTCGCGATCCTCCTGCCTCAGCCTCCCAAAGTGCTGGGATTACAGGCGTGCGCCACCGCGCCCGGCTAGTGTTAATATTTTTGGGAAAAGCATTTCACTTGGAAGTTTCTGAGGGAGTAGTCGGTACTTGTGGTCTCTGAGGCCCCTTGCTCATTCGGCTTGGTGTATGTCTTTCTCTTGTGTGACTTAGCTCCCTTTCAGACAGTAGATAATCTCAAGCTTCAGCATCTTCTGACTTGTCACTTTGTGTTCTCCTCCTCCTCCTCCTCCTCTATTTTCGTTTCCCACTTTGGAACAATTCTGTAATCCCATACTTCTTCCATCATTATTTCTCGATATCGTTGGTAGTAGTATTCTTCTGCTTTAGCAAACCGGAAGTCAAAAGATATGGCCTTAAGTTTATCAAGTGCTTCATCCTCCTGTTGAAACTCTTGGGCTAACAGTTTTCTTACTCCTGAAGAATGGATGCCACCTAAACTCTTGTCAAAGGGAGTAATTAGTATTTTTAAAGTTAGAAGTCTTTTATTCTGTTCCATACTACAGATCTCAAGCAGACTACTACCCTGCCTGGCACTCCCGTACCGTGCTTTGGTTAGGGTCCTTAACCATGCGTAATTTATGTTTTCGTCTTCAAACCTCCTATACTCCCCTCCCTTCTGCAGTGTTCCCTCCTAGTTGAGGACTCTGCCTTAGATTTCCTTGAGAGAATGGAAGCAGTCACCCAGGAGCATCCTGCTCTTCCCACTGCCAAATCATGGCTACCCTAGACTGCCCTCCTGCCCTTATAGTGGAAACACTGCCCCTTGCCTATCAAAAGATAATTCTTCCACCTGTGCTTTTTGAACTTTAAGAATTACAATTTTAATTTATTTATTTATTTTTGGTACCAGGGATTGAACTCAGGGGCATTCGACCACTGGGCCACATCCCCAGCCCTTTTTTGTATTTTATTTAGAGACAGGGTCTCACTGAGTTGCTAAGTTCCTCGCCGTTGCTGAGGCTGGCTTTGAACCCGCAATCCTCCAGCCCTCAGCATCCCAAGTGCTGGGATTATAGGCGTGTGCCACCGTGCCCAGCCTTCTCTAGTTTATATCCCCTGTTTTGCTCACCCCTCCACAGTACACCCTGAAGTAGTCATCTATAATCCCTCTCCAATTGCTGACCTCATGTTTTCTCAAATTACTTTCACTGAGTTTCCATCTCCTAATGCTTCTTAGACTGCTCTTGTTGAGGTCTCGATTGGTCTCCAAATAGAAAATTCAGTGGTCTCATTTCTGTTCCTATCACAACTGACCTCTCAGCAGTATTTAACAGATGGTCTCATTTCTGTTCCTATCACAACTGACCTCTCAGCAGTATTTAACAGAGATGATCGATCACTGAGACTTTTCACTTTCTTCTGCCTTCCAAGCTATTGCTGAGGGTATATGACTCGGGAAGGTTATCCTGAACTCCTCCGACCATCCCAACCATTTGCTAAAAGTATCCCCAAGTGACTGAATATCCTGATTCTTTTCCTACCTTATAGCCATTCCTCCTCCATCTGCCTTGCTAGTCTGTCTGTCAAATGCAATGCAGGAAGATATAGCAGAGGAAATAGTAACTTGAGATACAGCATGGTCACACTTAGGCTTCCTTGGACAGGGATGTTTCATTCAACAAGGTGACCTACCATGTGTCAGAAGTGAGAATACAGGTGAATGAGGGACAAGCCACACAGGCAAAGCAGTGGCCTGCATGGCCTCTCAATTTCAGACCTAGTCACTGTGTACTGGACATCTCTACTTGCTTCATCCCTCAGTTTTCACCTTCTTAATCACTTTTAATTTGAAGATACCCCTCACATCCACGTTTTACTTCAACCCTGATGACTTCACCCTAGAGTATACACCCAGTTTGTTCTCCGAATCCACACTTATTTCCTCTGTCCCCATGCCCACCAGATTAATAACTGCAGCCAGAGTGATCTTTTTATTACATAATTCTAAGTATGTCATTCTGGCATAAAACCCTGGGGTAGGGCTTTGTTGGTTTTAGGAGAAAATCCCAAATTCCAGTATGGTGTCTATAACCTGGTGCCAGACAACTTTCTCAGCTCACTACTTGTTCACTCTGCTCCAGCCACTCTGAATTCTGTTCCTCCAAATGGTATTCCTGTTCCATGTGAGTATTTTCACTTTCTTCCTTCATCTCCTAAACATACACATGAGCAACTCTGACCAGAGTACTCGCGTTTACAGTTTTTAGATTTTGGCTTAAGCATCAACTCCTCAGATCTTTTGCATGCTCACCAGAGAAGACCCAATCTTTTGCGACAATTACAATTTGTGATTACTGGTTGCTTAATATCAATGTTCCTCACTAGACTAAGTGCCATGAGGGCACAAGGGGCATTTATTTTGTTCAGTGCCCCAGCCAGCACCACTGGTGCTCAAAGAATCAAATGCCAAACTAAATAGGCAACACACTTTGCCTTGAAATAGGCCTTTTTTTTTTTTTTTTTTTTTTTTCATTTTCTTTTTGCTTCTAGGCTAAACTTTGTGTTATCCTATTATTGAATCCAGAGTTCAAGGAAAATGTGTTTCCTCACCTTAATCATCTTTTCTAGTGGGGAATGGAAACCCACTGCAATCTGAGGGTCTTGAATATTTTTAGCCCAGGCCAATCTAGAAGATCAAAAAGAAATTATACCAGGATTTGTGGAAAGGTATCAGGGATAGGGAAACATGCTCTGGAATGAATAGCATTAGGGAACTGGTTTGGAACCTACTTTCCATATGTAGTAGAAGGCATTCTTCTGTGCTAAAGGATAGGACTCTTTTTTTCCATTGAGGTATTGGGGACTGAACCCAGGGGCACTTTTACCACAGAGCTACATCCTCAGCCCTCTTTATTATTTGTTTAAATTTTGAGACAGGGCCTTGCTAAGTTGCTGAAGCTGGTCTTGAATTTGGAATCCTCTTGCCTTAGTCTCCTGAGTTGCTAGGATTACAGGTGAGTACCACTGCATGCAGAAGCAAGGAAGGAATGCACTCTGATAAAAGTATAAACAAAGAGCCATATTGAGTTTGAGGTTGCAACTCCCAGAAGTACCTTAGTTTTAACCCTCAAGAGGGAAGGCCAAGGTGCTATTTCAAACACCACAAAACAGTTTTTGCATATCGTGAGTAGAACAAAGAACTTAGATTTGACGAGAAAAATTTTCATTTTAAATTTAAATGCAGTTATGTATAACATTATTAGTAATAATTTCTAACAAAATTATCTACTAGAATATGAACAGTGACCCACCTCCCAATATATAACAAGGTTTTTTCCTTAAAAATTTTTTTTTCACCAGAAAAATATAGCAGAGAAATTTGCCCTTTAAGACCAGCACAGTCACATTTAGGCATGCTAGAGATCTCTCAACCTGATTAGTAAGCAAATAAGTTCTGTATTTAGCAACCTAGGTTATAAATGTTGTTTTCTCTGGCTTATCTTAGCAATAGAAGAAAGGATTTTATAACAAAACTGGAATAAACTAACAGCATATTTGTTAAGTAAAGCTAATTTCTTAAAAAGATAGACACAGATGTCTTATTTCATATTTCTCTTTTCTAAGAATTTATGTTGTTTCCATAGCAACATTTCTTGAGTTTACTATATACCAGGCACTGTACTACAACTCAAGTGGATATTTTTATTTAATTTGCTAAACAACTTACTAAGTAGGTACTCATTATCCCCTATTTCATGGAGGCCATGAGAGGGTTAGTGACTTCTTAATGGGCCCAGTATTGATTTCAGAAGTGTGATGTGTCCTGCATGACTCCAGAGCACATCACTTTTGTCCTTGTGCTACGCTGTTTCCAGGTAAGAAAAACATTTTCTTGCCCGTACCCAAAATGGAAGGAAAATGATACCTACTGTTCTTCTGCACTTAGATCCAACCACTGTGAGTCTGTCATGACTGGAGGCTGGGACAGTGGGGCCTGCCTTGCTCTTTGCTCCTTTGATAGTCCCCCATTGTAACCTCTCTTCAAAGCCCCTTTGGTCACTTGCACTGTTCTTACATCCTTGTGCTGATTCTCTCCGGAGTCTTTGGCTTTGGCCATCTCCCTGTCAATCGCTAGCTTCAGAAACAGCATCTTGGCTCTTCACTCTCTCAGCCCCTGCTCCCCTGAACTGCTCCCCAGTGCTCTAATCTCTCATTTTCTGTTCTGCAAAGTACTGGTTTCTAGCCCTCTTTCAGATTCTCAGCTGCCTACTGTTGATCCTTGAGGATGCCTTGGGTTGATTTCTAAGGCAACCAGGAGGAGTCACAGCTTGTGTGTGTGTCATCACTATCCTGGAGGGAGACTACTGTGAGGTGGTGTGTGAAGACACACAGTTGGCAGTGAATGGACTTCACTCTGTGAGCTGAGCTGAATTGCTATAGCCAGAATCTAGAAGGGTCCGTGTTTTGCAGACACAGGACCCTTTTTCAGTGCTATCAGAGAGGGCTTCTTTAAAGGTAGTTAGGACATCTTTTTTTTTTTTTTTTTTTTGTATATTGTATATTCTCCATTGAGATGGAACCTGCGGAAACCCTTGGAGTAGATCCTGTGCTCATGCTCAGAAGGTGGTGGAGGATGAACCAGCGTGCCAATGGTCTGGTCATGTGGTCTTATCATTTATTGAGCTGGTGTTTCACTCAGCTAAATGCTGCTACAGAGCTTTTGAGCTTTAATATAGTTTAATATATTTTTAATTTATGCTCATAATTGGTCACTAAAAAGATAGCGAAGCAGAAAATATTTCAGTGTTGAAACACAAACCATGGAGATTGCATCTTTCAAGGAATGTACCTTTTCTTTGTGGGCTCAGAGGTGTTTGTAATATTTCTTTATTATCCTTTCAAAGTCCGTGAGATTAATAGTGACAGTTGCTATTCAATTCAATATTGATAATTTGTCTTCTTTTTTTTCCTATGGTTACTGACTGACCTAGGTACTGTGTGAAGTGCTAAAAGGCAATAATTGTATATAACTTCACATGAAAATGGAATAGTAGATACCTCTTTCAAAGAAAAACATGTAATTCTGAGCATGAACCTCCCTTTTAAAGTAATTAGCTTAAAACTACAACTTACATATAAAAAACACATGGACTTAAAAGTAGTTTTAATTTAAGTATTATGTTGTAAATTCTTTCTCTTTCCTCATAAGAAACTAGAAGGGGAAAAGAATAAAATTCAGAGAAATAAGGAAAAAAAAATTTTTCAGTACTGGGGATTAAACCTATGTAAGATCTCAGGCATGCTGGTAAGTGCTTTACCACTCATCCCTAAAAAGGAAACTTTTTGACACAAGTGACAAATGGCTTATGTTTGTATAATAAAATAATTCTGCTAACAAGTATTTTATTATATTCCTAATTTTTTTTTTTTTTTTTTTTGTGGTACCAGAGATTGAACTCAGGGGCACTCCACCACTGGGCCACATCCCCAGCCCATTTTTGTATTTTTTTAAATTTAGAGACAGGGTCTCACTGAGTTGCTAAGTGCCTTGCCATTGCTGAGGCTGGCTTTTGAACTCGCGATCCTCCTGCCTCAGCCTTCCAAAGTACTGGGATTACAGGCGTGCGCCACCACGCCCGGCTCATATTCCTAAATTTTAATTCTCCATTAAAAACTATGAAATATGTTTAACTAGTTATGAGAAGCCCTGACTCATGAGGAAGATGATTATAGTTCCTGAATGGATAGTATTAACAACTTCTAATGTAAACTGAACTTGAAATGGACTTCACCGTGTAATCAGAGTATAATCAAGCTTCTGGCTTTTGGGATGACTATATTTATATGGGTCTATTTCTGGGCTCTCAATTCTGTTCCATTGATCCATTTATTTGTTCTTTTACCAATACTTGGTTAATACAGTTTTTTAAAAAAATATTTTATTTATTTGCTTGATTTAGTTGTAACACAATGTGTTTATTTATACGTGGTGCTGAGGATCGAACCCAGGCCGCGCATGTGCTAGGCGAGCCCTCTACCGCTGAGCCACAACCCTAGCCCCCGGTTAATACAGTTTTTATAGTACATTTTGAAGTCAGGTAATGTCAGTTTTCCAATTCTGTTTTCCTTCAGTATTATCTTGGTTATTTGGGCTTTATATATAAACTACAAATCAGTTTATAAATATCCATAAAATAATTTCCTGTGATTCTGACTAGGATTTCACAGAATTTAAAGATAACTTGGAAAGAACTAATACCTCAAAAATATTCATGTTCCTTCAATAAATATGGATTATCTTTTATTTAGATCTCCTTTGATTTCTTCCATTTGAGGTCTGTAGTTCTCATATAGTAAATCTTATACATAATTTTGTCAGATATATTGGTATTGTGCTTTTAATTTCAAATTCTACTTGTTCATTTGTTATATATGAAAGTAATAACACTTTCATTTATTACCCTTATAATCTATAATCTTTTCATAATCGGTTATTAGTTCTAGTTTTATTTGGTAATTATTATTACTTTGGATGCTCCATAGTCATTATCATTTGTGAACAAAGATAGTTTCTTTCTTCCCAATCTACATATCATTTCATTTTATTACATTAGAACTTCCATATGATGTTGAACAGGAATGGTATGAGGGGGACATCTTATTGTTTCTGATTTTAGGGAGAAACCACTTTGTTTCTCACTATTAAGTTTGATGTTAGCTGTAGATATTTTTTGTGTTCTTTATCAAGTTGAGGAAGTTCCCCTTTGGTCCTGGTTTGTTGAGAATTTTAATCACGCATGAGTGTTGATTCTGCCAAATGTTTTTTCTGTAACTATTGATATGATCATCTGATTTTTCTGTTTTACCCTGCTGATACAATAGATTAATTGCTTTTCTGATATTGAGTTAGCCTTGCATACCTGAAATACTACCTGGTGATGGTGTGTAAATCTTCTTTATACATTCTCAGATTTTGATTTGCTAGTATTTTGTTGAAATTTTTTGTATCTATGTTCATGAGAGATATTAGTGTGTGTGTGATTTTCCTTTTTTATTTTTCCCCCCCCTGGTACTGGGTATTGAACTCAGGGACACTGACCACTGAATCACATTCCCAGTCCTAATTTGTATTTTATTTAGAGACAGGGTCTCACTGAATTGCTTAGCGCCTCATTTTTTTTTTTTTTTTTTTTGGTACCGGGGATTGAACTCAGGGGCACTTGACCACTGGGCCACATCCCCAGCCCTTTTTTGTATTTTATTAGAGACAGGGTCTCACTGAGTTGCTAAATGCCTTGCCATTGCTGAGGCTGGCTTTGAATTCACGATCCTCCTGCCTCAGCCTCCCAAAGTGCTGGGATTACAGGTGTGCGCCACCGCGCCCGGCTAGTGCCTCACTTTTATGTTGAGGCTGGCTTTGAACTTGTGATCCTCCCATCTCAGCCTCCCCAGCTGCTGTGATTACTGGCGTGCCTGGCTAATTTTCCTTTCTTGCAATGTCTTTGGTTTTGATATTAGGGTAATGTTGGCCTCATAAAATGAGTTAGTGTTTCATCTGCTTGTATCTTCTGGAAAGGCTCACAGAGAAGGTGTTGGATTCCAGGCAGGAGGCCACACCTCCCCAGGTGCTTTGTTAAAAACTACACCTCCCAAGATCCTCAGCGTGACCAGAAAACCTGACAAGCAAATGCCCTGTCCACTACCCCCCCCCCACCTCTGATAGCCTATAGGGCAAGGACTCACTCCAAGGGGGTTTTATGACCCCTACTCTATTTAAAGCCAGCCCCAGACTGAAATCGCTCTCTGTTCCTGCTCCGCTCCCGCTCGACTGCGCGGTTCATCCCCATCCCCCCCCACGTGTTTCTTTTGGGAATTCAATAAACCCCTTCCCTTTTCCTCTATGATGGTTCCAGCATGCGTCCGACTATCCTGCAAGTTTTCTAACAGAAGGTGTAATTTCTTCCTTAAATATTTAGAATTTAGTAGTGAACCCATTTGGGCCTGGCGCTTATTCTCTAAGGCTTATTCATTATTGAATAAATTTCTTTGATATAGACCTATTCAGATTATCTGCTTCTTGTATGAATTTTGGCAGATTACATCTTTCAGGGAATTAATTTATTTCCTCTGAGTTGTCTTTGTTGTGGGCACGGAGTAGTTATAATATTCCATTATTGTCCCTTTCATGTCTATGGGACCAGTAGGAATGATGATTCTTTTTGTGTCATGTGGTGCTGGGGATTGAACTCAGCCCTTCCTCTTCACTTTTGATATTGGTAATTTGCCTTTTCTACTTCCTGGGGTTAGAACTCAGGGCCCCAAGAATGCTAGGTAAACACTCTACCACTAAGCTGTATCTCCAGCCTTCCTCTTTTTTTCCTTTTTTGGTACTGGGAATTTAACCCAGGGGCACTTTACCACTGAGCCACATCCTCACACCTTTGTATTTTGAGACTAGGTTTTGCTAAGTTGCTTAGGGCATCACTAGGTTGCTGAGGCTAGCTTTGAACTCTTGATCCTCCTGCCTCAGGATCACTAGTCTCTGGGATTATAGGTGTGCACCACATTATTAGTTTATTAATTGTATTGATCTTTTCAAAGAAACAGCTTTTGGTTTTATTGGTTTTCCTCTCCATTTCCTATAGTTAATTTAATTGATTTCTGCTTTCATTATTTTCTTCTTGCTTTGTTGAATTTGTTATATTTTACTAAAGTAGTTTACTGATTTTATATATTCTTTTTTAATGTTTACTTAATGCTATAAATTTCCCTCTAAGCACTGCTTTTGCTGCATCCCACAACATTTAAGTTGTAGTTTCATTTCATTTAGTTCAATATATTCTAAAATTTCTCGAGATGTCTTCTTTGATTCATTGTGTTATTTATAAGTGTGTCATTTTAATCTCCAAATAGTTTGGAATTTTCTAGCTGTTATTGATTTCTGATGCAATTTCATCGTGGTCTGGAAGCAGACATTGTATGATTTATACTGTTAAAGTTAAGATGTTTTATATGGTCCAAAATGTGGTCTATTTTGGTGAGTGGTCTGTGTAAACTTGAGAAGAATGTGTATTACTGAAGCCAGATTTAAAGCTAGGTAGTGAGTGTAGTTAGGCAAATCGGGTCTAATATTGAGTCTAATAAAGAAAATGAAGTCCATAAAGGAAATGGAGTCAGTCTGAGTCCTGGAAAAACACAGAACAACCCCAGGGGAGAGAAAATGGTCAATGTCTGCAAGGTTAAGCCCCATCTTAAAGAATGTTAATGAGGCAGCTCCCAGCAAACAGAGAGATGCTAATCAACCTGCCCTAAGCCCTTCCTGCCAGACCACTCTTCCCTCACCCACCCTCGGCCCACCAGTATCACACCTTTTGGAACAAAAGAGGACTTTAGATATAAAAGGGAGAAGACCTCCCCTTCCCATGGATTTCAGGTTTCTGGGTCCCCTTCTCTCTCTGGGAGGTCTTTTTTCTGCTGTCCTTTAAATAAAGCCTTCCATTCTTCACTTAACCTTGCCTTGGCATGCTTCTTCGGCATTATACTTCAACGTTTGGGGAAGTCACAGTAAATGGCGGTAACATTACTAGTATTGTTGGATGAATTCTATAGCCACCAATAGATCCATTTGATTAATGGTACTGTCTGATTCAAAAATGTCCTTATTGATTTTCATCCTGCTGGATCTGTCAGTTACTGATAGAGGATTCTTGAAGTCTTATTGAAATTCTTGGTGTGTGTGTGTGTGTGTGTGAGAGAGAGAGAGAGATTTCGCCATTCTGTTGATGCATTCACGTTAAGGATTGTCATGTCTTTTTGGAAAATTGACCTCCTTATTATTATATAATGCCCATCTTTACCCTTAACCTGTCTTTCTGCGAAGTCTGTTTTTAAAATAGTATTTTCAAGTTTCTTTTGATTAGTGTCAGCAATAGTATATTGCTTTTTTTTTTTTTTTGGGTGCTAGGGTTGAACCTATGGCCTTGTGTATGGGAGGCAAGCACTCTACCAACTGAGCTAAATCCCCAGTCCCATAGTATATCTCTTCATCCCTTTCTTTTTCATCTATTTATATGTTTAAATTGGGTTTCTTGTAAACAACATGTAGTTGGGTCTTTTTTTTAAAATCCACACCGACAATCTCTTTTTAATTATTCTGAACCAGTTAGAACAATTACAATTTAAAACAAATTACTTCCATCTATTCCTTCTATAATGTTCTTCCTTTATGCAGATTCAAATATCTGACATTATTTTCCTTCTTTCTGAAAAATTTAACATTTCTTGCAAAGCATGTCTACTGGCAACAAATTCCCTCCATTTTTTTTTTTTTTTTTGGTACTGGGGATTGAACTCAGGGGCACTCGACCACTGGGTCACATCCCCAGCCCTTTTTTGTATTTTATTTAGAGACAGGGTCTCACTGAGTTGCTAAGTGCCTTGCCATTGCTGAGGCTGGCTTTGAACTTGCGATCCTCCTGCCTCAGCGTCCTGAAAATGCTGGGATTACAGGCGTGCGCCACCGCGCCCAGCTTCCCTCCATTTTTTGTTTTTATTTTTTGTTTTTAAAAATCTTTACTTTTCTTTCACTTTTGAAGGATAATTCACTGTATAAAGAATTCTAGTTTTTTCTTCTTTCAATATTTTAAATATTTCACTGTACTCTCTTCATGCTTTCATGGTTTCTTAAGTCAGATTTAATTCTTGCTCCTCTATATAGTTTTTATTTTTCCTTCTAGCTTCAAGATTTTCTCTTTGATTTCCTGCAGTTTGAATATGAGATAGTTATATGTAGAGGTTTTTTTTTGTTTTGCATTTATGTTACTTGGTTTAGTGCATTTCTGTAGGTATAAAATCCAAATTAATTCAAAAATAAAATAAAAAAATTCAGTTCTCCAGTGACACCTGTTATATTTTAGGTACTCAATAGTCATGTGTAGCTAGGATCTACCAAATTTGAGAACCAGGTCTTGACAGTAGAGAAAAGGGCTCTAGTCTAGGCCTCTTGCTGTGAGTGGCCCACAGAGGAAAGCATCTTTTTGGACTCTGCCATTACTAGTGCCTCAGAGTGCACCTATCTATTCCCTGCCTCTGTTCATGCCACTCTCCCTTACTAAGTGCTCCTTTTTTCTGCCTCCAGGATACCTCTGTCTCTTACTCTTATTTCTCTGGTTTAACTTAGGTCCCATCTACTTAAACACCTTCTTTGGAAGGAAAGGATAATGTTTCACTTCTCCTCTTTAATTCAGCAAAAATGAACTGCGGCTGCTATCACCATGCAAAGATCCTTTACATCACCAAAACTTAGTATTGAGCTGCATTCTTTTTTTTTTTTTTTTTTTTTTTTTGCGGTACCAGGGATTGAACTCAGGAGTACTTGACCACTGGGCCTCATCCCCAGCCCTTATTTGTATTTTATTAGAGACAGGGTCTCACTGAGTTGCTGAGTGCCTCGCCATTGCTGAGGCTGGCTTTGAACTGGTGATCCTCCTGCCTCAGCCTCCCAGTGCTAGGATTACAGGCATGTGCCACCACGCCCGGCCTGAGCTGCATTCTTGTACTTTGCAGACTATATATATCATATCTGGTAACATAAAAAATGTTACTAAGATTGAATATAGTGTTTTTAGCATTTTATTGTTATTTAAGAAAATTAAAAACAAAGATAACTTGCTAGCATCTCATAAAAAAGACATTGTAATAGTGCTTCCCTTTCTCCTTCAAAAGGAAGAAACTAACTGATGCTTTGCCTCTTTTTTCCCCTCATTTGGGTCTGGAAGATGAAAACTGTCTCTGACCTTTAACAAATAAATCCTGGAACTACTGTTCTATGTAGATCTAAACCTAGTATTTGTTGATGTTGTTTCCTCTTTACTAGTTATGTGACCTTTGGCAAGTTATTCAGCCTCTCTGGTTTATGTTTACTGTCTTGCAAAATTTCTGTAAAGATTAAGTAAATTAACATACATATCTATTGTTCAAAGCTGGTATGCTCTGGAGCACACTGGCTGAAGCTGGTTTTGGCATAAGGTTGAGATTTCAATGGGATAGAAGTGAAGTGAGACAGGAATACAGTAGTGTACCTTGTTTGAATAAGTGTCCCTTGTTCAAGATCCCTGGTGGAGGCCTGAAACTGTAACCACTGCACCCTATAAATACTGTTTTCCCTATACATACCTACCTATGACTTTGTTTAATTTATAAATTAGAAACGGTAGGAGGTTAACAGTAATAACTAAACATAGGATAATTATGATACACTAAAAAGTTATGTGAATACAGTTTCAAAATATTTTATTGTACTGTAGATCTTAGTAACCTCAACTTAAATTTTTTCTTTCTTAATTAAGTCAAGAAATTAAGTACTTTATGGCTTATCTTTGGCATGTCCAAATTGTCAGTATCACTACTCTTTCACTTTGGAGCCATCACTAAGTAAGATAAGTGTTACTTGAATATTAGCTTTGTAATACTTTGACAGTCAATCCAATAATTGAGACAGCTACCAAGTGGCTAATTGGTAGGCAGCATATACAGTATGGATCTGCTGGACAATGGGATGACTTGGGTAGTACAGAGCGGGACAAGAAGATCATCATGCTACTCAGAACAGTGTACAATTTAAAACTTATTAATTATATTGGAATTTTACATTCATTATTTTTGGACCGTGGTTGAACATCAGTAACAAAATCAAGAAAAGTGAAAATAAAGATTAGGGAGGGACTGCTGTATAAGAACAAAAAGCCTCCGGGCCTTTACCTTCTGCCCCAGCACTGCATTCTGCTGTTTCATTCCATAGGCTCTTGCTGTCACTCAGAAGGATAGTCTGTCCAAGAGAAGACTGGCAATCAATCAAACCTGCTGTAAAGAACAAAATGCAGAGCTGGACACAATAGTGCATTCCTGTAATCCCAGTGGCTCAGAAGGCTGAGGCAGGAGGATCCCAAGTTCAAGGCCAGCTTCAGCAATTTAGTGAGACACTGTCTCAAAATAAAAATAAAGGGCTGAGGTTGTGGCTCAGTGGTAGAGTTCCTGCCTAGCATGTGAGGCACTGGGTTTGAATCTCAGCACCACATACAAGTAAACAAACAAGTAAATAAATAAATAAAGGTTCATCAACAATAAAAATATTTAAAACAACAACAACAACAACAACAAAAAACTGGGGGATGTGGCTCAGTGGTAAAGCACTTCTATACCACCAAACCCCAAAAAACCAAAACCCCAAAGTAAATGAAGCCTTTTGTAACAACATGGGTACTGAGATGTAGCAATGAGTCTTTAACTCTAAGGAGGCAGAGGACCTAAAGAAACCTTGAGGGGCCTGAAAAGCCCCTGCACACCTATAGCCATTTGACTGTGTGAGGTACAAATGATACTTAGCAACATAAAAAAGCACCAGGCCAAGAACCTCAACTTACTTTGGTACATCCCTTAACATGGCAGACCTGGAGCCAAGAATGGTAAAACTGACCTCATGAGTTTATTTCTGTGGTTCAAGATTTTACTTTTAATTTAAAATACTGAAAAAAAGAATCAGCTCTAGTGTTGACTGGGGAAACATGAGGCCTGATAGGCTTATTAATTTATCTGTGCACACAGGGGAAAGATTAGGGAATATTGCCTTGTTATTTTTGCTACATCAAGCATGTCTATGCTATTTTGTGATCAGGATGAGACTAATTTTAAATATGCACTAATTGGAGCCCTACAAGCTAAGCTGTAGTACAAACAATCTCTTATAAAGTAACCCTAGCTATTATTCTATCAGTCTTACTAAAAAAATGGGTCATTTATTCTATCTATCCTTATTACAACTCAAAAATTTGACTACTTATACCATCATAATCTCTCACAATAATATGATTTACCTCAACATTAACAGAAACAAACCAAGCCCTATTTGACTTTACACGAAATTAGATCAGAACTTGTGTGTCAGGCTTTAACACAGAATACGCTGCAGGCCCTTTCACCCCTTTTGTTAGCTGAGTGTACCATTATTATTATGATAAGTGCTTTAACAACAATCTTTTTTCTAGGAGCACTTTATGCCCCCCCCATACCTGAAACCTTTACTTTAGATTTTGTTACTAAAACTCATCCTGATCTCAGTATTCCTATGAATTCAAGAATCTTACCCCTAATTCTGATATGTTCAACTTATATACTTAGTATGAAAACAAATTTTACCTCATGCTCTAGCCTTATAACATTCTCTTCATACTTATTATAGGAAGCATTCTCCCACAAACCTAAAATAAATGTCTGAAAAATGAGTTACTTTTGAGTAAATTATGAGGTTCAAATCCTCATATTTCTAGAACTATAGAACTTGAACCTAATCCTAAGAATCCAAAATGTTTCTTGCTACCTAGTATAGAGGTCTTCTAGTAAGGTCAGCTAAACAAGCTATCCCGCCCACAATCTAAAAATGCTGGTTTATATGTTCAGGTACTAATTAACCCCCTAACCTCCTCCACTATCATATTTATTCTCAGGAACAACAATTGCTCTGCTGAGTTCCCACTGACTTCATTTGAATAAGACTATAAATAAATAAGTCTCTGTGTGTGTGTGTGTGTGTGTGTGTGTGTGTATACACAAATATATGCTTTTTTTTGGGGGGAGGTAGTGGGGATTGAACCCAGGGGTGCTTAACCACTGAGCCACATCCCCACTCCTTTTAATTTTTTGAGACAGGGTCTCACTAAGTTGCTTAGGGCCTCGCTAAATCGCGGATGCTGGCCTTGAACTTGCCATCCTCCTGACTCAGCCTTCTGAGTCCTTGGAACTACAGGAGTGCACTACCATGCCCTGTTAGAAATAAGTACGCTGGCTCTTAGTCCTATCTTAATAACGTAAATCCACGATCCACAGAAGCTACCTCCACGCATTTTTCCCATCCAACCAGCTGCATCAACAATCCTAACAGCAGCTACAATCACTAATCTCCTAAACTCCGGACAACGAGCCCTGGCTAACATTTCCAACCAACCTGCAACCCTCAAGCGAACGCGAGCCTGGCTTTTTACATTGAAAAAACAACCGAGATTTATAGCCTCTCTTACAAAAAGCCGTCGGGGCGCCGGGCTCCGGCTGACAGCTGCTTCATTTAGAAGCCCGGCGTTCTCCGGTCCGGGCTCTCACCCGTGGCAGAATGCCCGTGTCTGTACCTGCACCGTGAGCACCGCAGCCGGCGGGCTTCCGCGCGGTGGCGAGGCGGCCTGGGAGGGAGCTTTCTCCCGAGCTCCGCGGAGGGCGGCGGGTGAGCGGGGCCCGGAGCCCCGGTTTCCGCGTAGCGAGCCGGCGCTCGGCGCGCAGCCGTGGGCAGGGGCGGCCGGCGCGGGCTCCTGCGCGGCCCCGGCTCCCGCCCCCGCCGCGCCCCGGCCGCCTCGCTCCCCGCCGCGGGCCCCGCGCCCGCCGAGCCCGGCCCCGTCGCCGAGAGGCGTGGCCGTCCGCAGCACTGGCGGCGCCATGGCCTCGGTGGTGGAGTACAAGGGGCTCAAGGCCGGCTACCACTGCGGCTACTGCGACTCCGAGGAGGGCAAGGCGTCCAGCGGTGAGTGCCCCGTCCACCCGGCCGCCTCGCGCCCAACGCTCGCCGGCGTCCGCCGCGCTCCGGCTCCACGCTCCCGCTCGCCTCTTCCCAGCCCGTTTCCCTTCGCGCTCCGTCTCTCCGCCTCACCCTCACGAACGACGGCGGCGCCTCACCGAGAAGGAACGGAAATAGCGGAAAGCTGCCCTCGGCCAAGATGGCGCGGGCAGCGTCAGTCCCCGAGGCGCCCGGCCGCGCCGGGCCTACGGGCGCCCGAGCGGCTTCGCGCGAGCCTCTGAGGCGCCTGGGCGGCGCGCTGCATTGTGGGGTGGCGACAACGGCGGCGGCGTTGGGCCGGGCGGCGCAGCGCTTGCGGGGCCGAGGCCATGGCTTCCTGGAACGCGCTGTCGCCTAGCATCGTAGAGTATTTCGAGGGCGAGGACTTTTATCGCTGCGGCTATTGCAAGAACGAGTCGGGCAGTCGCTCTAATGGTGAGCGAGGCGGACGCGGGAGGCCGAGCGCCGCGGCCCGGGGGTCTAGCGGACCCGTCTGGGGGACACGGGGCGGCCGAGCCCCTGGCCAGCCCTGCGCCAGTTATGCCTGACGCCGTCGGCCTCGGCCCGAAGCTGCTCGGTGCGCGTCTTCAGGAAACCCCTGGCTGCCCCTTCCCGCCAGACGGGCGGGGACGGTCGCCCTCGCCTGGCCCGGACGCCCGTCTGCGGGACGGGCGCGCGGACCTGCACCCGGGAGCGTGCAAACGGGCTGCGGGACAGGCGGGGGCCTGGTGCTGCGCGTGTAGCGGCAGGTGTGTGCACACCTGTGCAGCCTCCCTGGGTGGTGGCTGGGAGCCACGCAGTGAGCTGGGGCCCTGGCACTGCCGGCCGGTCGGGGCGGCGGGGGCGTTCGCCTGGATGCGTTTGACATTTTACCCGGGACTAGTGCTGTGTCATTCCTCCACCCACCTCGAGGACACCCAAGTCAGCCCACTGTCCTGTTTTTCCATCGTGACTCAGGTTTCTTTGGGAAGGTTTGTTGTTTGTGAACAAACCATCCAGTTTATTTCCTGCATAGGCAGAAGCTCTTATCCCAGTGGAATAATGTTCAGCTTGGTAGAAACGGGATAGCTGTGGAAACAGGAAGTTGTTTTTCCTAAAGATTAATGGGGAATAAATTGGTGGATATGGTGTGTCCGCTTACTTATTCATTGAAAGTGTTTATTAGGTGCTGTTTGTGGCCTGCAGTCTTAAGTACAGAGTTATGCAGTCATTAAAGGAGACTAAGATTATAAAAAGTAACTAGTTGAAAAATTCTTGCAGCATTTAAAGGGAGGGTTAAATGAAGAGAACAAACAGGATGCCAATGGCATATGTGACATCATTACAGCTCTGAGAGGACCAAGGTTCAGTGGACTTATAGCAAATAGTGGCAGTGGTTGCCTTGGAGTGATAGAGGTACCATCCTTCTCTTTCTTGAGGATTTTTGTATTGTGACTCTAATATCTATATGATCAGTAAGTTATATTAAACATATCTAAAATTAATATTTTGCTAGGGCCTTAGTTATTTTCCAGTAATTTTAGTAAGAGAAAATTGGCCAAGATAAATGTCGGTTTCAAGTTTTGTGTAAGAAACTTGCCTTTAGCCTTTTCATCTAGACACATCAGTACACATTTCTATCATTTTCATTTTAGTTTACCCATTACAGTAGGGCACATATGGTGGGTATTATTATTCCCATTTTACAGAGGATGGAAATAGAGGCTTATAGCGAAACTTTCTGGTATTAGTGAGGGTCTGTCAGGTGTTTGGACATTTTTTTTTTTTGTACCGGGGATTGAACTCAGGGGCTCTTGACCACTGGGCCACATCCCCATCCCTTTTTTGTATTTTATTAGAGACAGGGTCTCACTGTGTTGCTAAGCGCCTCGCCATTGCTGAGGCTGGCTTTGAACTTTCGATCCTCATGCCTCAGCCTCCCAAGTGCTGGGATTACAGGCCCGGCTAATAGCTTTTAATGATATCTTAATTGATCCTGATATAAATAAATATGATGTGAGAAAATTGTTTCATTGCTGGCTTTGAACTCAAGATCCTCCTGTCACAGCCTCCCAAGTGCTGTGATTATAGGCTTGTCTGGACATTTTCGCTGGGCTTGTGTACCATGCTTTTTCCTGCTTCATTTTGCTCTGTCAGGTGTATTTCTGTGTTTACATATCTCTGATGCAGTTTACTATTTACAAAAGGGAAAGGTCCACTCTCGTCAGCTGCCTGCAATGACAACATGAGCTAGGTTCTAAAGAGCTGGCTGCAACATTAAGATAAGAAAACAGCGAAGAAATCACACAACACGGACAGATTGAGGGTGGGATGGCTCTGCGACCTTAAAGGTCAGCTGGGAAAGAGATCGTGCACCCAGAATCTCTTTATTTTTATAAGGAGGACCCACAAAGGAGATTGGATGGAATGTTCTTCACCAAATAAGTCAGGGGATAATGTTTCAAAGGTGGAGTCTTGCTTTGTGATGTCTTGTGGTCAGCAGATTGATTGACATTTTGGCAAGTCACATCCATCCATTTCAGGTGCTGTGTAGGGTCCCAGGCTGTGTAGGGTCCCAGGCAGAGCCAGAGGAGAGGCGCATTTGCTTAGCACAGCCTAATCAGTGTTCAGTGCCAGACCTGTCCCCTCATATAGCTCCAATGCACAGAGCTCACACACACAGCCCGTGGATGGCTCCACTTCTGTCTTGTTTTTTTTTTGAGACAGGATCTCGCCATGTTGCCAGGCTGGTCTTGAATTTGCATTTCTCCTGTCTCAGCGGGGATATTGGCACCACCATACCCTGCTCGCTCCCCATTTCTCTCTCTCCCTCCCTCCTTTTTCTTTTTTTTTCCCTTTTTGGTACTGGGGATGGAGATTTAACCTAGAGACGCTTTACCACTGAGCCACATTCCCAGCTCTTTTTATTTTTATTTTGAGACAGGGTCTCCCTAAATTCTTTAGGGCCTTGTTTAGTTGCTGAGGCTGGCTTCAAGTTTGCAATCCTCTTGCATCAGCCTCCCAAGTTGCTGATATTACTGGCATACACCACCATGCCCAGCTCCATTTCTCTTTTTAACATTAGTTCAAATATACCTTTAAATGTTGATTACCACAGTCTTTATTTTTTCCCCCATATTTTTACTTTTTCCCCCATATTTAAAAAAATATTTATTTATTGGCTTTTAGTTGTACACAATATTTATTTATTGGCTGTTAGTTGTACACAATGTGTTTTTACGTGGTGCTGAGGATCGAACCTGGGCCGCGCACGCGGTAGGCGAGCGCTCTACCACTGAGCCACAACCCCAGCCCCTCCCCCATAGTTTAATGTTGATCATATCATAGTTACTGTAAGCATCTTTTGTTATCCTCAGCATTTGAATTAGTTTTTCACTTAGAGGAAATATTGTTACATACTTTTGCCCTATTTCTTAGTATTTAAGACTGTGCCGTATGTGTATGTGTGTGTGTATAAATTAGAACTAATATGCACAATATTTTTGCTGATTATTCTAGAGAGACTAGTGTATTAAATCATTGGGGACATAATTAACGTTTGAAGTTGTGTTCCAGTCTGATATAGATTTACAATGACATGGAGACCATTGACTAATCCTCAATTTAATGTCATTACTATTATGTATTTTATTTTTAAATTAAAATAAACATATCTTATTTTTTGTTTGTGTTGCTTATATGCCAAACTAAGAAGTGTGAAGTATGTGCAATATTTTTCTCCTGTGTGAGTGTTCTAGAATTTTAGCCTAAATGGCCATATTTTAAAAAGTAACACTTTGAATTTTAGCAGGAAGGAAGTTCAACCTGCTGTAGTTAACACACCTTATTTTTTTCAGGCATGTGGGCACATTCTCTGACAGTACAGGATTATCAGGACCTTATAGACCGAGGATGGCGGAGGTAAAGTTTCTTTTTTTTTTTTTTTTTTTTTGTGGTACCGGGGATTGAACTCAGGGGCACTCGACCACTGGGCCACATCCCCAGCCCTTTTTTTGTATTTTATTAGAGACAGGGTCTCACTGAGTTGCTAAGTGCCTTGCCATTGCTGAGGCTGGCTTTGAACTCGCGATCCTCCTGCCTCAGCCTCCCAAAGTGCTGGGATTACAGGCGTGCGCCACCGCGCCCAGCTAAGTTTCTTAATACAAAGATACTTTCTGCTGTTTTTCAGGTACTTCTTATAATTGAACAAGGTTTGTCTTTAGAATATTTTCTTGTGTTCAAAAGAGGTTTAATAAGATGTTTATTCTTTTGTGTAGTGATTTTGTTCGTTTAAAAAAATTAGGAAAATTTCAAGTAAACAGAGAAGGAGAGTACATTGTATTGAACCTCATGTACCTATCACTAAGCTTCAGAAGTTATTAAAATTCTGCCAATCTTGTTTTATCCATTCTCATTGCTTCTCCAGTCTCAGAATACTTCACAGCAAATTACATCTTTAAATTATTATTACAGATAACATATCCATACACATAATAAATATGTATTTTTAAGAAGGAAGGGATCTTTTTCCTTTATAACATATCTACAATACCTTTATCACACTTTACAAAATTAGTAGTTCTTTTATTTTTCCTCTACCCAGTTTTGATTAGATTTTCTAGATGGTCTCAAATCTATTTTTAAATATGTATATATGTGTGTATATATGTATATATTATTATTTGTAGTTGGACACAGTACCTTTATTTATTTATTTGTATGTGGTGCTGAGGATTGAACCCAGTGCCTTGCACATGCTAGGCAAGCGCTCTACCACTGAGCCTCAACCCCAGCCCCTCAAAATCTATTCTTTAAAAATTCTATTAAGGGTTACTCACTGTTTTCTTAGAGTAGTTATTTATATAGAGATGATTTTTAAGTAACTAGTAGGTAAAGTTTCTTATGTAAATATAAGCAACATTAAATAGTCTTTACTAATATTCTCCAAAGATATGGGATTAAACATATCAGAATGTTAATGACTTTTAATTATGAAGCTCAAAAGGGAGGTTTAGGTCAGATGTTGAGGATTTTTTATGCCATGATAAAGAACCTTATTATTTTTTTTAAGGTAGAGGAGAACCATGAATTATTTTAAGAAACATACACATACACGACGGAATTTATTTTGAATAAGAGCATTCAGATGGCAGAGAGTGAGTTTGAGGAGGTAATCATGGAGGCAGGAAGAAAATTGCAGGAATTATTGCACTATCCGGATAAGAAATGATGAGGACTGGCGTTTTAGTGACAGTGGAGATGCAGGGGAAGGGGCACATTTAAGATGCATGTTAGCTCTAGTAAGCTTGTTGATAGGATATAGAGGTGTGTTAGAGGTGATAGTCTAAATAAAAAGACTGGCAGATTTCTGGCTTGAAAACTGAATGAGTGGTTCTGCCATGGCTGAGGTCTAGGATGCCTGGAGGGAGGTTAGTTTGTGGTACTTTATGCTGGTGCTTGTGGAGCATCCAGCCTGGGGTTCATAGTGGTGGCATCCATCAGTACCACCTCATCACCAGCAGTTTTCTTTCATTGTCCTGTGGTTTTGGTGTATGGGTGGTAGGTGAAGGCATTGAAGGGATTGCAGGTGCTGGTGAGAAGGTAATTGAGGCAGTTCACCTTGCTGTAAATATGTAAAGGTTTGGGAAAGAAAAAGCTGGGTTCTGGTGCTTGGTATACCTACTTGCAAGATGATTTTGGTTATGAAGAGCAATTGAACCTAAATATGTTTTTACACTATTCACTAAAGTTTTATCCTTAACTTAGTATTCTTGTACTAATCTGTTTTGGTCCTTGTGAACAGTGTAAGAAATTAACAAACTTTTTGTAATTTTAGGAGCGGGAAGTATGTGTATAAACCTGTCATGAATCAGACATGCTGTCCTCAGTATACAATAAGGTAAGGGGATCTGTCATGGGAAGATTATGTGCTATTTTAAAGTAGAATCATATGCTTTTTATTATGATTTAGGTAGACATTATAAGGAAAAGCAAGTGTCTTTTCTACATACTGATGCTATGTTATTTATGTTGGCCAGTAGCTTTATTTTTTGGTACTGGGGATTAACTCAGGGGCACTTGACCACATCCCCAGCCCTTTTTTGTATTTTATTAGAGACAGGGTCTCACTGAGTTGCTAAGTGCCTCACCATTGCTGAGGCTGGCTTTGAACTTGCGATCCTCCTGCCTCAGCCTCCCAAGTGCTGGGATTACAGGCGTGCGCCGCTGCGCCCGGCTGATAGCTTTTAATGATATCTTAATTGATCCTGATATAAATAAATATGATGTAAATTGTTTCATTGCTTTATTTAGCATTCTAATTAGTGGATGCTGTGAATATTGGTAAATATTCAAAATACTTTTAGATACAAAACTTTTATAGGACTTAGCAGAGAAATCTCCATATTCTAATGTTGCTCCCCTGTGTTTATTACAGTCAGTCAAACCACAGGATCCTGTAGTAGTAGGAGGGCATAACCCCACTCTGCCACATACAGAGCCCCCTTTTCTTAAAGGGAAGACTTAAACCAAAAAGTCTATTTCCTGTGAAGAGTTTGCTTGATTTTTTTCATAACCTTCTGGGCCCTTTTGGGTCTTTTCCTATGTGTCCTCCCATCTCATTGAAATGTAGAAGAATTTTCTCTCCTTTTCAGATTATAAAGGCCTCTTTTTGCCGTGTGTGGTGACACATGCTCCTAATCCCACTTGGGAGGTTGAGGCAGAAGGATCACAAATTCAATCCTAGCCTCTGCAATTTAGTGAGAATCTTGTCTCAAAATGAAAAATAAAAGTCCTCCTCCCTAATTCTCAGGAGAAACAGAAATCCATTTCTTCCCCATCCTAGGCAGAGTTATCTGTGCTTGAACACACACCCCACCACAGGAACTGAGTAATTCAGATTTTGAAGATGGCACCAGAAGATCTAAGAAATGACTGTTTCACAAATTAACAAGTGAATTACAATTCCTGACGGAGAACACCTGGAATGAAACCTTTGAATCACCTTTTTAAACACCCCTGTTCCCCCTGATGGGCAGAATCACAGCCTCTGGGACAGGAGTTCCCTGTTTATCCTTTGCTAGCAAACCAGTAAAACTTCTTTTTCCTCATTCATTCATTCATTCATTCATTTGTAAATAAATAAATAAAGGGCTAGGGGTGTGACTTAGTGGTAGAGTGCCTCTAAGTTCAACTCCTAGTACCAAAAAAAAAAAAAAAAAAAAGACCTTTTTCTTTTTGTAGAAAATATAAGTGCTTTTGAGTATTGTATTTGTCCTCAGTTTCAATGTGTATATATGTTGTAGATTAAAAAAAATCACAGTTGTATCTCTCCCTTTTTTGTCTGATCCTTGCACCTGCCTCCCTTAATTGCTGTTAACTTGTTTTTGAGTTGTAGGCTATTTTGAGAATTTGGTGAAAGCCAAAATCCCTCTCTGTTTAAAGAAAAGCCTTGGGGGCACACAGACACAGATATCTCACCTTCGTGTGTTAATTTTAGGATAATCATGAACTCCCAATGGTTCACTGATCCTTAATGAAGAGCGTTTTCTCTTACCTAACTGGATATCAGATGGGCAGATGATAAAGAGAAAAGATTGATGTGTGGTTTGATGACATCATCTCATTTATTCACAAATAATAAAATGACAGCATAGCTTTTGCCATCCTCTTTCAGCTTTCTTGGTTATGAAGAGTTGGCATCCTCTAATAAGGCTTCTAGAAGTCACTTTCCTTTAGATAACAGTTCACTGGATTATGAACAAGATACCCTGAGAATTTTTATGATCAGAAAAGTGTGATTTCAATTCATTAAAGGAAAATTTTCTAATTGTTATATGCAAAGCACTCTTCTAGGTATATTGCCTTTATGAAAAGAGATTCAATTAATTCAAATGTGATTTTTGAATTTCACCTGGAATCAAACATTTCCTGAACTGAATTGTTGCTCTTTACAGAATTTCATTATATACCTTAATCTCATGGAGTTGTTTTTATGCTTCCTATTTAGACTGTTTTGTTCATTGTGGAGTTATAATGAGAACTTATCTAAAGGAAAGAAAGTTAAATCTCACAACTTGTGTTTTTTTTTTTTTTTGTTTTTTTTTTTTTTTTTTGGTATCAGGGCTTGAACTCAGGGGCACTCAACCACTGAGCCACATCCTCAGCCCTATTTTGTATTTTATTTAGAGACAGGGTCTCACTAGGTTGCTAAGTGCCTCACTAAGTTGCTGAGGCTGGCTTTGAACTCATGATCCTCCTGCCTCAGCCTCAAGCTGCTGATATTATAGGCATGTGTCACCATGCTCAGCTACAGCTTGTCTTTTTGATAGGCACAGGTTAGGGGCTGCCTGCCTAGCACATGAATTTAAAAATCTGTCAGCATTATACGTGCTCATAAAGTTCACATAGTTTCTTAAAGCTTATTTTGGACTAGCAGTCCCTGAAACCCTCCTTTCCCTTTTCCTATTTCTCTGTGGCCATGACCTTCAACCCTTAGCTGTTTCTTTTGGTTTTTCACCTCCCAGTCTTTTTAAATAACGTGCTTATTTAATTATAATACTCACGCTTCCCCCTGGCCCTCATATTGTAGGGCTTCCCTATGAACGAGGGTTTGGCTGTCTTTTACTGTCCCACTGCCACATTCAGGTTCCCTTTTATTCTCACCTCCAGCTTCTCATCTTAGAAGCATGAGGATTTTGGATGGATGTGTTCGCAGTGTTATGAACATGTAGAGGGAGCTTCACAGCTGAGCTGTGTGGGGTTCTGTGATTGTTTTTCCTGCTTTCCCTGGAACAGGGAAAGTTTGGTTGTTGTTTGCAGAGTCTTCAGTGTACCTATTCCCAGGTTTTTTGAAACCCTTTCCCAGTGGTGTACTTTTTCTCTTAGTGTGTTTAAATGTATGGGTCCTGCCCTCTGTTTTCTTCTTCCTGACGCTCTCGTGGCCTTTGATCTGCTCCCAGTCTGGGCAACTGCCTGCACATAGACTGCTCCCAGTCTGGGCAACTACCTGCACACTTGGTGTGTTGCTGTCATCCTGAATCTCTCTTCATCATCATCTTGGGCATGCTCTTTGGCTCCTGAGTTGAATCTCCATCTCCTCTACTTGCCTTCTTTCTTTGGTTATTCCCTTGTTTTAGGGAAATACATCTTCTAAAGCTTCCTGAGAAAAAGTACACGAGAAAAAATTTTTTGAGACTTTGCATGTCTGAAAATGTTTTAATTAACTTCTCAGAAGGGCTTTTCAGTTCTGCTGCGAATGGAAATGTAAGATGGAAGTAATTTTCCTCTGGAGTCTTCAAGGCTTTGCTCATTGTTGTGCTATTGTTCAGAAGTCAAGTGGCATCTGATTCTTGTGCCTTTGTCTTTGTAAGATCTTTTGTCCTTAGTGTTCTGATATTGTACAATATGTCTGGCTGTGTGTCTGTTTTAATCCATCACACATGGCCTTGAGCGGAACCCTCTGGTCTGGGAAATCCTTTCATCCTTCAGTTTGGGAAAATTTTCTTGAATTATTTATTTTTATTTTTTATTTTTTGGTATCGGGGATTGAACTCAGGGGCACTCGACCACCGGGCCACATCCCAATCCCTTTTTTCTATTTTATTAGAGACAGGGTCTCACTGAGTTGCTAAGTGCCTCGCCACTGCTGAGGCTGGCTTTGAACTCTTGATTCTCTTGCCTCAGCCTCTCAAGTGCTGGGATTACAGGAGTGTGCCACCGCGCCCGGCTTTGAATTATTTTGTTGATCTTTCTTCCATTTTCTTTCTTTGAAATGCCTTTATTCAGATGTTGGAGCTTTTGGACTGGTACTCTTACTTTTTTTTTTTGGTACTGGGGATTGAACCCAGGGGCATTTTACCATTGAATCACATCCCCAGTCCTTTCATTTTTTTATTTTGAGGCAGGGTCTCACTAAGCTGCTTTGGGCTTTGCTAAGTTGCTGAGGCTGGCCTCAAACTTGAGATTCTCTTGCCTCAGCCTCCCTAGTCTCTGGGATACAGGCGTGTACCACCCACCATGCCCTGTTTCTCTAACATTTTTCTTTTCACTTTTTCATCTATTTTTACTGAATTTTCTGGGAAATTTCCTTAACTTTATTTTCCAAGTCTTTAACTTAATTTTTATTTCTCTTACCAGTCCTTCCTTCTGAGGGTCTTTTATTTTGGCCTGTTTTCTCTTTGTGTGGGGGAGAGGCCTGTTGCTCTATGGCTATGGTAGCTAAAGAGAAATAAGAGATTTCTCTGAGGAGTTGGTATTTTTTAAAAATTTGTTTTTAGTTGTGTGCAATGCCTTTATTTTTATGTGGTGCTGAGGATCGAACCCGGGCCGCGCACATGCTAGGCTAGTGCTCTACCGCTGAGCCACAACCCCAGCCCTCTGAGGAGTTTTTTAATGTTCTTCTGCTGAGTCTAAACCTCCAAGTTACTTTCTGCAGCCTGTTAGGTACCTATCGACACAGTACAGGCTGTCCTGGAGGATCTGGTGACTTTAGGGTTCCAGTGTTACACTGGAAATTCTGTGCACCCAAGCGGGGCTTACTTTTTGTGAGTTTCAGGTTGGTTCATCTGGCTGGGCTCTTCTGTTGGGGAATTTGTGATTTGTTGTCAGGTCTGATCATATTTTGGAGAGAAAGAATAATCTGCTGGTGTTCTGGGGCAGGGTTGGGGATCTCAGGGTGCAGTATGTAGACCTCATTTGAGCTGCCTTTTTTTTTATTACCGTGTCCTTGCCATGTCAGAGGCCCCACCTTTTGCTTTCTCCTGAAAGCTAGCTAGTGTAGGAGGAGGTCAGCTGGGCAGAGGAGGGAGGGGCTCTGACATCTGACTGCTTTGGAAAAGGACTTTGAGGGAACCCTTGAAAGTCTTCTCCCTCTGTGGCTTAGGGTTCAGCTTCCTTTGGCCAGTGGTCAGTCCTCATTGTACATCTATGCACCCCTTCTGGCATTTCTCCCCTTCTCTTTTTCAACTTTGGTTTATGTGTTTTTCCTTTCTCTTTTTCCCTTCCTCCTTCCCTCCCTTTCCCCTCACTATAGCATTAATAAAATTTAGTGTAGAATTAGAGGCTACATTAAGCCCATCTTTAACCAGAATCCCATGTATAACATTGGCCTCAGTGTCCTTGGTACTACCCAGAACTGATTTTGTTTCTTCAGAGTTTTAGTTTTCTTTAAAAATATTCATTTTGCTTTTGTAGGTGCCGACCTTTACAGTTCCAGCCATCAAAATCTCACAAGAAAGTTTTGAAAAAAATGTTGAAATTTCTGGCTAAAGGGGAGATTTCCGAAGGAAATTGTGGGGGTAAGATGAAACTGGGTCTAAAATCTATTTATTTCAACCTGATGTACCTTTTCAGGGTTCCCACTTTCAAACACCTCAGGTTAGGTCGAGGAGTGGGGTTGCTGTCATCATGTACTATTGAGATGACAGGGACTACGTTCTGCCATTACAGTCACCACTAGACCCCCAGATCAAGGAAGGAGAGTCAAGCTTGGAAAGAAAATTGAGGATCATTTTCAAAAATGGTGTGACTTCCTGGAGTTTATTGAAATTTTCATATTGTGAGTGTTTTGACACTCATCTTTCTCAATTCCTAAAATATGCTTATAAAGTCAGTGGAAAGTGGGCTGGGGATATATAGCTCAGTTGGTAGAGTGCTTGCCTTGCATGCACAAGGCCCCGGGTTCAATCCCCAGCACCACACACACACACACACACACACACACACACACAAAGAAAGTGGCATTATGGGGGCTGTGGCTCAGCGGTGGAGTGCTCGCCTGGCACGTGCGCGGCCTGGGTTCGATCCTCAGCACCACGTAAACTTAAAATAAAAGGCATTGTGTACAACTAAAATAAATAAATATTAAAAAAAAAAAAAAAAAGAAAGTGGCATTATGTCTAGAGAAACAGATATTTAGATGCAGCTTGTACAAGACTGCACTGTGTCTTTGTTGAGTAAAGGTCAGGCTTTCATTATTATTATTATTATTATTATTATTATTATTATTGGTACCAGGGATTGAATTCAGGGGCACTCGACCACTGAACCACATCCCCAGTCCTATTTTGTATTTTATTTAGAGTCAGGGTCTCACTGAGTTGCTTAGCACCTTGTTTTTGCTTTGACTGGCTTTGAACTTGTGATCCTCCTGCCTCAGCTGCGCAAGCCTCTGGGATTACAGGCATGTGCCACTGAAACTGGCGGGTTTTCTGTATTTGAATAAGGCTTTCCTTCAGGAAATTATGTTATTTGAAGTTGTTTTTTATTTGTCTGATGAACTTTAAATTATGAGTGACTTTCCTAAGAGATGATTAGTAGTATTTAATTAACTTTGGTTACAGATACTTAACTTTTTCAGAATTTTTAGTCATATTCTTTTTTTTTTTTTTCGGTACCGGGGATTGAACTCAGGGGCACTCGACCACTGGGCCACATCCCCAGCCCTTTTTCTGTATTTTATTAGAGACAGGGTCTCACTGAGTTGCTAAGTGCCTCGCCATTGCTGAGGCTGGCTTTGAACTTGCGATCCTCCTGCCTCAGCCTCCCAAGTGCTAGGATTACAGGCATGCGCCACCATGCCCAGCTAGTCATATTCTTTTTCTTCTTCTTCTCTCTCTCTCTTTTTTTTTTTTTTTTTTGGTACTGGGGATTGAACTCAGGGTCATTTGACTACTTGAGCCACATCCCCAGCCCTATTTTGTATTTTATTTTGAGACAGGATCTGAGTTGCTTAGTGCCTCATCATTGCTGAGGCTGGCTTTGAACTCAAGATCCTCCTGTGTCAGCCTCCTGAGCTGCTGGTTTTTCTTTTCTAACATTTAAAAAAGTTTTCCTGTTGGCAGTGCCTAGAGCAGGAATGTAAGAATTGGGAATGCTGTCTATTCTCAGAGCTCTTTGCTATAATTATGAGCTTCTGAATTATTTATGTCTGAAACTTAATTCACAGGAATGATGTACTCATTAGGGTAAAAGCCTAAACAGCTGTGACCAAAAGATACCCAAATCCAATGACTGCACCATGCTGGCAGTCTGTTTCTTTGCTCATGTCCATTGTGGGTGTTGTGGACAGGCCTGGAGTTCTGCTCCCCCTTGGCCATTCTGGGACTCACTTCAACATTTGATTTCCAAGGTCACTCTGTTTGTTTGTTTTATAAACCCAGTCAGGGGAGATGGGTAAGGATAGAAGTCCTAGGTCACAATTTTCCTTTAAATGGGACAAAATTAGGTCTTCTGTGGTTGGGAACATGATCACAACTTGCAGAGTGATGGGCAGTGCCTTCTGCTAGGGCACCATGGTTTCAAGTACAGCTTTCCTGCTTTGAAAGGCAAGAGAATGGATTTGGTGGGCACACGTAGTTTCTCTACACTGGAAATAGGGGCATTATAGTTCTTTGTTTATCTTGGCTGTGTCAAATGACCCCATGTGATGAGCTTTCTTTTCTTCTGGCTTGTAGATGAGCCCATGGATTCCACAGTGGAGGATGCTGTTGCAGGTGACTTTGCATTAATAAATAAATTGGATATAAAGTGTGATCTTAAAACTCTCAGTGATGACCTCAAAGAGAGCTTAGCAAATGAAGAGATGAAGAAAGAAAAAAATTCAAAGAAGGAAGAATCAAATGAATTAATTCATTCACAAGCTATAGAAGAGAAGCTGGGCTCTGGTGAACCATCACATTCAGTTAAAATTCATACTGTTCCTAAGCCAGGTAATGAACATTTGATATCAAGTTGTATTGACTGCTTTTCTTTTTGCTTGAGTCACTGTGATGCTTGGCTTTCATGGTATCTGTAGCATAGAGTACTGTTTTATGCTGGAAGAGACTACCTGTATTTAGATGAACAAATCATGTCTTTTTTAGACCATTGTGCTTAAAAGCCTGAAATAGTACCTTTTTTTTTTTTGGTGGTGCTGGGGATTGAACCTAGGGCATTGTGCATGCTAGGCAAACACTCAACCAACTGAGCTATATCCCCAGCCCCCTGAAATAGTATCTTAATTTTCCCAAGTGCAGACATTTCAAGAATTCCATTTCATTACGTTAGAACCTTAGAGGCTTGAGAATTAGATTTTTGTTAGTGAAAAGGTATGGTGTTAAACATTGTTATTTTTAGAAAAATGAGGTTATAGGTATTATGTGAGACGATGTAGATTATAGGTATTATTCCCAAAATATAGATATTGTGAAATTCTTGAGTTTATCATTAAAATTTCTAACAATTATAATTCATTTTCATTGTAAAATGTCTATATTTTTATGTTTAACTTTAAAAAGGTAAGACTTTTTTCTATGTTCTCATTCATAAAAAAGTTAGGTTTAAAAAATCACACCATTTGGGCTGGGGTTGTGGCTCAGTGGTAGAGTGCTCGCCTCGCACGTGCGCGACCTGGGTTCCATCCTCAGCACCACGTAGAGACAAATGCATTGTGTACAGCTAAAGCAAATAAATAAATATTTTTAAAAAAAATCACACCATTAAAAGGGTTTTTCATCTGCATAAGGTATGACTTTTTGAAAATTATTTCATAAAATATGAAGTTGGATAGTTTTTGAATTAATTCTTATTCATTCAAAATGACACCAGAAGTGATTTTTTAGTATTATAATTTTTTTTGTTCCAAATTATGTTATGGAAGTGCAGAAAACTTTTAATTTGCATTTTTTGAATAGTTTTTACATAAGTCATTCATGGTATTTAAACTGATGTTAATCTGAGATTTCATCCTAATTAATAAGAATAGTCCAATGAAATATTATGAATGGTTTAGAGAATTTCTTTTTTTTTTTTTTTTTTTGGTACCGGGGATTGAACTCAGGGGCACTTGGCCACTGGGCCACAACCCCAGCCCTTTTTTGTATTTTATTAGAGACAGGGTCTCACTGAGTTGCTAAGTGCCTCGCCATTGCTGAGGCTGGCTTTGAACTCATGATCCTCCTGCCTCAGCCTCCCAAGTGCTGGGATTACAGGCGTGCGCCACCGCGCCCGGTGAGAATTTCTTTTAACCCTAATTTTTTTTGTGTGATAGGGTCAGCTCTTACTTCTTCGTGGTCTCTCCTCCTCCTCCTCCTCCTCCCCCTCCTCCTTCCCCCCTTCTCTTTCTCCTCCTCCTCCTCCTCCTTGTTTTTATGGTACTGGGGATTGAACTCAGAGGTACTTAACCACTGAGCCACATCCCCAGCCCTATTTTTTATTTTATGTAGAGTCAGAGTCTCACTGAGTTGCTTAGCACCTTGCTTTTGCTGAGGCTGGCTTTGAACTTGTGATTCTCCTACCTCAGCCTCCCGAGCCACTGGGATTACAGGTGTGCACAACCATGCCCATCTATTTATTTCTTCTACAAATATTAATTATAGCTAGTTAAATTTCTAAAAAAGTTTTTATTATAGGGGCTGGGTTGTGGCTCAGCGGTAGAGCGCTCGCCTGGCGCGTTCGCGGCCCGGGTTCGATCCTCAGCACCACGTAAACGTAAATGCATTGCATTGTGTACAACTAAAGCAAATAAATAAATATTAAAAAAAATTTTTATTATAGAGGATTTCAAATGTATGCAAGTGTAGACCAAATAGTACAGTGAACATCACTATCCTTGTTTGATAGTTCTTTACTCATGACAGTCACTTTGTTTTATCTCTACCCAAATCTAGTTCCTCCTCTTAATATCATACTGAAGGAAATTTTAGATGAATTCTTTAGAATTCATCTCTAAAAGATAGGAACTTTAAAAAAACATATTCACAATACCATTATTACATCTAAGTAAAATTTCATAATGCCATTGAATATTCAGTGTTCAAATTCCAGTTTTCAAATACTGGTTTGTGTCAAGAGCCAGATGATTCCAACACAATTGGCTGATGCATTTTAAAAAATATCTTGAACTGTAGGTTTCTCCTCTATTGTTCCCCCTTTTTAACTTGAAGGTTATTACTTGTTGAAGAAACTTGAGTTGTTTTTCTTGAGTTGTTTGTCTCACTCTTTGTAACAGACTGATCATATCTGCAAATGCAGTTTAACCTGTTCTTCAGCCACCTGTAAATTGATAGTTGGATTTAGAACTTTTGATCAAGTTCAGGGCTAAGTTTTCTTTTGTTCTTTTGAAAGGGGGAAGTTTTAATCATATTGATATTATTTATTTGAGGGACGTTAAGGTTACTCTATGGGTGGTTGAATTTCCTTTCAGGAGATAAAAATGTCTGGGTGCCTCTCTTGTATTAGTGCTAATAGTCATGGCTGCTCCATACCTAAATCTGTTTATTAGTTATATATTCTAATTCTGTCATTCATTCATTCATCCACTATCATCAGTGCTGTCAGGAATTGCCTCTAGAAATGTGGGTCAGACAAGCAGAAGATATTTGATTGGATTATGTTCTTTCTACTTACAAAGGCAGAGAAATGGATGGTATTTTAAGAGATTTTCAATAGTAAGTACTGCCTTGAAAAGTTTCAGTGACACTTTCCTTTTTTGGCAACTCCTGCTCTGAGGTAGAATTGCAAATTGAACCTAGAGCCTCTTCCCAGGACCTGTGAAGTCTTCCCCAGAACTAACCTAACTGTTAGAACTCTTTGGACTTAGTAGAATTTTTGAGATTCTTGAAAAAACATTTTTAGAGCCAAATGTGATTGATCTAATATTTTGAAACTCTTTTTAGGCAAAGGGGCTGATTTGAGTAAGCCTCCATGTCGAAAAGCAAAGGAAATCCGGAAAGAAAGAAAAAGGTTAAAACTCATGCAGCAAAACCCAGCTGGAGAACATGAGGGTTTCCAGGCTCAAGGTCAGCCACCATCTTTGTTCCCACCAAAGGCTAAATCCAACCAGCCCAAATCACTTGAAGATTTAATTTTTCAGTCTTTGCCAGAGAATGCGGCACACAAGTTAGAGGTACTTTGAAGGGTTTTGTTTTATTTTTTGTTTTGGGTACTTTATTTTCTTTGAAAGTATTTGCTAATATTTTGATATTTTAAATTATGAGAAATGAAGGAGAATTTGGATTTACTAAGTTAGCTACTATTTGAGAGAAATATCCACTTCTTTAAAATGATATTTTAAAAATATCTGAGGCAACCAGCTACTAAAATTCTGAAAATAATTTCAGTTTTAGCATGTTATTAGGTGGTGCTCTGGCTTTTTATATCCTTTGAAATTAAGTAGTTAAAACAAAAAAGAAAAATACTCTTTAGAATTTTATTTTAGAAATTTAGATAGCAAAAGATAGTTTAGCTAGTTAAGAGACTAGATCATATTAGGAAAATCACTGTTTTACCTGTTGGAATATTCTGAGCTGAGGAAGACATCAACCAGTGTCACATATGCAAGCCAGCAGTTGGGAATTAACCAAGAAGTATTAAGTTATACTGTAAAATTCTTTGCTCCTTAAGCATTCCCAATCAACTTAGGCATAATATGAATGTTTTTAGAGCTAAAATTATCTTTTTTCCAAATTGACTTATATTTCTAGATCAATTTCAGATTTCTTAGTATTAATTTCACTTATATAGGGGCTGGGGTTGTGGCTCCATGGTAGAGCGCTCGCCTAGCATGTGCGTGGCCCGGGTTCGATCCTCAGCACCATGTAAAACTAACGGCATTATGTACAACTAAAACACATAAATAAATATTTTTTAAAAATTTCACTTATATAAAGTTTTCAGCTGGGCAGAATGGCATAAGCCTGTAATCCCAGTTGCTCTGGTGGCTGGGGGTGGGTGGCTGAAGCTAGAGGATTAAAAGTTTGAGCTAGCCTGGGCAACATAGAGAGACCTGGTGTCTCAGAGTACATAAATAAATAAAAAGTCTTCTCTAAGACATTCACCATGATGATTTTATTCTCATACCTGATTAGTAACTAATCAGCCTTTGAATTTATTTATTTATTTTTTAAATATTTATTTATTTGCTTTAGTTGTACACAATGTGTTTATTTTTACGTGGTGCTAAGGATTGAACCCAGGCTGTGCATGTGCTAGGTGAGCGCTCTACCGCTGAGCTACAATCCCAGCCCCTGAATTTATTTTTTTAAATATTTATTTTTTCGTTGTAGTTGGACACAATACCTCTATTTCATTTATTTATTTTTATGTGGTGCTGAGGATCAAACCCGGGGCCTCGCACGTGCTAAGCGAGCACTCCATTGCTGAGCTACAACCCCAGCACAGCCTTTGAATTTATAACTTAATATCATCTAAGAATATCACTTAATGTTTTACCTAATACTAAAGATTAGCTTTGATGCATTCTAAACCTTAGGGCACTATATGTGTTATCAAACATAAATTTTATTTTAATAACTTTGATTATTATAACTACTCACCAATTTTGTACTCTAATTTTGGTATTGATTTTTCCCGAAAAAATCAATTGTAAAGAGAGTTGAGTTACACTACTTAAAATATTTTATAAAGAGACCTTATAAAGAGACTTCATCTTTTGATCGAAAATAGTAATATATTCAGGGAATCAACCATACCTCATGTAACAGTTCTATAGGCATAAACTTTTGCTTCTGTTTTTGTATTGGGAGTGGAACCCAGGGCCACACGTATATTATGCAAGTGCTGTGCCACTGAGTTGCATCCCCAGCCATTCATTCATTCATTCAGTCATTTATTTATTTATTTTTGTGGCACTGAGGATTGAACACAGGGCCTTATACATGCTAGGTAAGTGCTTTACCGCTGAGCTACATCCTCAGTGCCCCCTCCCCCTCTTTTAAAATTTTATTTTGTGATACTGTCTTCAAAATTACCCAGGCTAGCTTTGAACTTTTGATCCTCCTTCTTCAGCCTCCCATGTAGCTGGGATTACAGGCATGCACCACCACACCCAGCCCACTTTTGCTTTTTTAATGTTATGATACCCAGGATGTGTAGAGATTGGTTATCCACTGGGTGTCACTCTCTTCATGTATGAATTACTTCTCATAGCACACAAGACCAGTTATGCCTTTATTATATTGCATATGATTTTGTTTTACTGTTGTGCTTTGCTAATACTTTTAACTGGTTAGTAAACAATTAATGATAAAATATATATTAGCCATTACCATATGCAATTACTGCTTTTAATTCATCCTTATTTTATATATGAGAAAACTAAGTCACAGGTTATTTTACTTGACCAAGATGGTGACAGTGTGAGATTTGAGCAAAAGAAGTCTAATTTCAGAGTCTTCCTTTTTACCAGGCTGTGAAGAAAAGCTTTCTGAGGGTTACCCTTTATATTTATTAAATGGAGTTGTAAATTTTTTAAACATTTTTTTTACAGTAGATGGACACAATACCTTTTTTTTTTTTTTTTAATTTTTATGTGGTTCTGAGGATAGAACCCAGTTCCTCACATGTGCTAGGCAAGCACTCTACCAGCTGAGCTACAACCCTAGCCTTGGAGTTGTAAATTTAAAGTTAGTAATGATAAATGAAAATGTCCAAAAGATATATTCACAGTTTCGGTCTTTCCAACTGACTTATTGATGGTGACTTGTTTACAGCTAACATTAAGGAGTGTGTATTTGTGCTTGTGCCATGAGTGTTAGAAGGATCCTGCTAGTGTGCAGTACATAGGCTCACGTGTTCAGCCATCAGAGGTGAGGCTTAAGGTTTAAAGGGAATCCTCCTCTGTCTGCTTAAGGAGTCTAGAACTTGCAGAAATCACTTCTTTATTAACTAGTTGATTTTTTTCATATTGTTCACGATTTTTATGTTTATGCTTTATTATTTGCTGAAACTTGTTATTTTTTGTGGGAATTACTCTTAATGCATATTCTACAGAATGAATAAAATAATTAATTAATGAACATTGTTTTTTAACTCCTTCTGAAGGTGAGGGTGGTGAGATCATCTCCACCAAGTTCTCAGTTCAAAGCCACATTTCAGGAGTCTTACCAGGTCTATAAACGTTACCAGATGGTTATTCACAAGGACCCACCTGACAAACCAACTGTGAGCCAGGTCAGCAGGGCAATTGTCATTTTTCTGTGCAAACAGAACTTTCCCCTCCATTTGGTGTCATTGTATGAAATCTTGATTTATTTGTGGTACATTTTACTTATATTCAGTTTGCAGCTTATCTGCACAGAGATAAGGCTGAGTTAATAGCATTCTGAAAGTGCAAATGGTACCCAGTGTCATGTCAAGTGCCAATTATGTATAATTTCAAAGTGGAAAGTAACATGTAAAGTTTATTTAAAGTCACTACATCTGGATTCATTTACCTGAAAGTGCGAAATAGAGCTCTAAGGTAAAATAACTGAGAAAAATATATTTCTGTGTTAGACATGTGTTGTCCAACATGGTTAGTGTGTTTATCCATATTTAAAAGTTATCTGTAACAATAGTCATAGCTAAATTATTCTTTGTTGATGTACTACCCATGCACAACTGAGTGGGGCTGGAAAACTAAGATAGTGTAGTGCTTTAATGGATGTCTTCATAACACTATTGTAATTTTTACAAATCAAATGACCCAAGAAAAATCTGGAAGGGAAAGCAAACTTAAAACACTTCACATAAGTAGAGGATGCAAAAATAGTGGCCATTAACCACAATTAGCAACAGTGCTGACTAGTGCATGCAGAGCCACAGTCGGTGGATAAAGAAAAAAACAGAGTAAAACAAAAACAAATTGTCCTGGCCTTTTGTAAGTTGGTCATAGTATTAGTGGGAAGTTAACACTTAGGTTGGGTGCCAGTCAGCCTATTCCAGAGGATCTGGTTTTTATGAGAAATTCCAGTGCTGAGCTTTGGAAGTGGATTTGCGGAGATCTTACTCTAGCCTCACCTTCAGAAGCACATCACCAGGAGAGGTATTTCAATAGCATTTGCTTGTATTTTCCTTGCTCTGAAGGTGAGGTTAGTACCTGTCTCCTTTGAGGACCCAGAGTTCAAGTCGTCCTTCAGCCAGTCCTTTTCTTTATATGTCAAGTATCAAATGGCCATACACCAGGATCCGCCTGATGAATGTGGGAAGACTGAGGTACTGTTTGCTAAAATGTTTTTTCCTTTGTTGTCAAGGTTGTCTGTGAAGAAGCATAATATGTATGTATAACTTTCTTGTGCCATTTTCTTACCTGTTAAGTAGAGGGGATCTTCCTTTCATTGTGATTTGCTGAACTGTTGTGAAAATGAGTCATACTTGTGAGCATTTTGAATCCTTCAGAGAAAAGATTCAAGATAAGTCCTCCTGTGGTGTTCTCTTAAGGAACCTGAATGTAGGGTGCTTATGGGTGCAGTTGTTCAGCCTAAGTCAGCAGATTTGACTAAGTACCCAGTATGTGCCAGATGGTGTGCCATGGAACCAAAGGAAGAATCTCTCTTCAAGGAATTGATGATCAGCTGGGAAAGACAGACCGTGAAGTAGATGGGAGAGAGTGACATATGTTGAGGTTATTACCTAGAGCATCATTTAACAAGCATTTAGTGATGGCCGGTATTTTCTAGGCTAGGGATAGTGAATGAATAAGAGAGTGCATTCTTATCACAGTGGGATAGTTAGGTGTTAGAAGAAGGGTGCAAGCAGACACAAAGGAATTAAGAATTTTGATTTTTTGGTGGTTCGTTTAATTGCTCTTGTTTTTTTTTTTTTTTTTTTTTTTTGTGGTACTGGGGATTGAACTCAGGGGCACTTGACCACTGGGCCACATCCCCAGCCCTTTTTTGTATTTTATTAGAGACAGGGTCTCACTGAGTTGCTAAGTGCCTCGCCATTGCTGAGGCTGGCTTTGAACTCGCGATCCTCCTGCCTCAGCCTCCCAAAGTGCTGGGATTACAGGCGTGCGCCACCGCGCCCGGCTTCTTGTTTTTTTTTTTTTTAATGGCACAGAATGTGTAAGCTAAAGAGAGGATTAATAAGGCAGGAGTAGATTTACTCCTCCTTGTTCCCTGAGAAAAGGCTCCTACATTCTTCTAGTTGAAAGGTGTGATTTACAAGTGAATAGCATCAGTGTGCCCTCAAATGCAAAATCTTAGGCCCCATCACAGGTCTAACTCAGTCAGAATCTGCATTTAAAAAAATTTTTTTTTTAGTTGTAGATGTATACATACCTTTATTTTATTTATTTATTTATTTCCATGTAGTGCTGAGAATGGAACCCAGTGCCTCAGAAGTGGGAGGCAAGCCCTCTACCACTGAGCCACAACCCCAGCCACAGAATCTGCATTTTATAGGAGGTCTCCAGGTTTGAAAAGTACTGACCTGGGTTCCCTACTGAGATGCACAGCTGGGGTCATAAGGATTCTGCTGAGCCATGAAACTCCTTTTGATAGTCTCCGGGGTCTGTCTTTTTTCTGAACTTTGCTTCTTCCCTCTGCTCTGGAAACTGAGGCTTTGTATCTGCCTGCTTAACAATCCCCACATGTTGTTGTGTGTTCACTCTGAGACTTTCCCCCAAACTTTCCTTGTCAGCTTCAGGCCTCTGGGCAGGTCATTCATGCAGATCTACTGCAGTGGTCCAGGGATGGGAAGTCTAGTTGCAGGGACAGGCAAGAAGTTCCCCTGTTGTTAGGATTGGGTTTGTAGGGAGAGCCAGCTTGGTGTAAGACTGGAAGTTACAGAGATTTTTTTTGAGAGAGGTACCAAGCCAGCACAGATGAGTAAGTGTTTGTCAGGCCAAAGAGAGAAGAGCATTGTGGGCAACAGGACTATGATGTATAGGGCTGTGCACGGCAAAATCATATGCTGTATTTGAGAAACCATTTGACTTAGTATGGCCAGAGTATTGGGTTTGTGTTAGGTGGTGATAGAAGAGGCTTTTTGGAGATTTAAGTAGGAGCCCCATTTAAAAAATTTTTTTTTTATTTGGGAAATACTTAAACTCCTAAGTATCCATCTTTAATAGTTTTCAACATGCTGCCATTTTTATTTTATGTCTCTTCATAGTTTTTTGTTTTCGCTTTGCTGGGTTATTTTATACAAAATCTTAGATATAATTTGATCTGTATTTCAGTATGTATCTTAACTCATTGCCAAAATGGAACATTCAGGTATGTGCCTTCTAATGGAGTCCAGTGCGTATAAAGCACTGCCTAAGGAATATTCTTGCTAAAGAAATGGAATCTGGCTCTGTGCAAGCTTCTAGATCTAATTGCCAGTTCACAAGAAAGATAGGGCTAAAGGAATATGTTAAAACAACACTTGGGTAATGTGTATGATAAATGACCTAGTTTATTTTAATAAATTAACACTGTTTCAAAGAAAAGAAGGAACTCTGTTCTTGATTAAAAGTTAGAAACTTAAAAAAAGAAAGTACAATACCACCCTCAACACTCAGCAAGATGCACAAGAATTATATCATGTAATGCCTAGTTCATATTCAGTATTCTCTAGTTACTTTGAAAATGTATTTTTTTACATTTGGTTTGTTTTAATTAGGATTTTTTTTATACTCTTAATTTAGAACAAATTTTCCCCTTTTGAAAAATCACAGTTTCTTTAAGAAATTAGCTCATTTATCTTAGAATTAATTTTGTTTCTTTCTATTGATTCTTTTTGAAAATACAAGCAAAAAGTACCATGAATGTGATATTTGTGGGGGTGTGTTTATGTGTGATCTCTCTCTTTGGATGTATGGGAAGTGAGTGTATGTGAGTATGTAAGTATTGTGCATCACCATACATGCATATTTATATTATGTACCATGTTATGCACACACATGCACACATACTCACACACACATTTCCCTCTCTTTCTTAGAGGTAGTGTCCCAGACTCAACCCAGTATGCTAAACTTACTGTTTGTATCCTGGAGGTCACTCCGTAGCAGTATATGGAGAAGTTTTGTCATCTGTTCTGTGGCTCCATAATACTCTTCATGGAAGTACCATAGTTCTTTCAAATAGAGCTTTATTGATGGCCATTTATTATTTCTAGTCCTTTGCTGTCATACAGTGTTGCAGTAAGTACCCTCATGCATAGGATTTTTGTGTTTTCATCAGTTTGTCTCTGTTACAGGTTTGACCCAGATTGCTGGGTCACAGGTAGCCTCCTCTTCAGAGGGGTTCCCTTCCGTAGGAGCTGTCCCACTTAGCGTCACTCTAGCAGTTCATGAGAATGCCTTTTCCTCCATGGCCGTGCTAATGGAATAGTAGGCAAACTTTTTGGGTTTGGATTTTTGACATATAGATGGAAATGAAATTTCTGTGTTGGTTTTGAATTTATATTCCTTTTATTATAAATGAAGTTGAGCATAATTTCATAGGCTTAAAGTCAATTTTTTTTCTATAAACCATTTGATCAGATATTTGCTCATTTTTTTTCTGAGGGGTATTGGGAATTCTTTACTTATTTTTTTTTCACCTATTATTATTATTTTTACTTATGGTGTTTTCTCATGCAAAAGTTGATTTTTATGCTATCAAGTAATCTACAGGCCAAAATTTATAGAGTTCATTGGTAAATAAGGTCTTTTGACTCTAAAGTTAATGTGATAGAGAACTATTTAAGGATTTTAAGTAAGGGAGCTGTAAATTCTGTTTACTTGTCAAGAAACTTCATGGGGCAACAGAAACTGAAGTTGAACTGATTTTTTTTCTTTTTTGCAGTGCTGGGGATGAACCAGGGTGTTGGTATATCCAGGCAAGTGCTCCACCACTGAGCAACATCCCCTGTCCTGTGAACTCATTTTTTTTTTTTTTAAGAGAATTTTACTTGCATATGTAATTCAGAACTTCTGGCCTTATTAGATCCTGGGTATATCTTTGTAATGGTTTTCTCGCAGGCAGGCATGTGGTACTGGAGGTGAGTGCTGTCACTTTAGGGCTCATGTTCTCACAACGATCTGAGCAAAAATTGATTCATGCTTCTTTCCTGATGGTTTCAGTTAAAAAGTCCCAAGGAAGGTCCTGATTGGCACATCTTCAGATATATCCTTATCCCTGAGACTGAGCCAAGTCACAGCAGCTGGGACTATGAGAAGCTTGTCGTGCTTGGGTCACATGCCCCACCCAGAAATTTAGGTGGAGGAGGATCTGATGATCTACATGTCTTGAAAAGAGTGGAAGAGGGGGTCCTACCATGTTGGACATTCTAAAATCCTACCTGGTACTGAGAGCACCTTTGTGGCAGAGTTGTATGGGAGGTTTTTATATGGGAGGGCTCTTGGCTGTCTTTTTTTCCCCCGGTTCTCTCATAAACCATCAGAGCTGTTCAGCTGCTGCTCACATGGAACCACTGGCCTTCTTTTAACTTGCTTACCGCCCAGATCTCTAGTTTCCAAGAGTGCCTGTAGGCTTGAGCTTCTCCACACTCTATTCCAAATAGTCACTCCCCACAGGCTGAGCTGAACATCCATTCCCCTTCCTTGCCCTCCCCCTTACAAAATCTTTTCACCACTATTCTGTTTTCTGAGTGACACCTCTGCTTTATGAGCAGAGCACTGGTTAGTATCTTTAGTCTTTTCCAGGTAAGAGGATGAAATTTGGGCTTCTTAACCCTTAGACTTACCAGTGCTCTAGATAGCTCTGGGTGAGGAGATAGCCACACAGTGGATGAGATTATTCATCTGTTTTCATTCGTCTTAGCAATTCTTAGCTCACTCGGCAGACCCACACTTGCAGATGGAGTTGGCACTCTGCCTGCGGGTCCAGGCTGCTGGGCAGAATGGATTCGGCCATCCTACTTTGCTTCCCAGTTGTGAAGTATGTTTTATATAAAAAGAAGCTAATTTGAACATGGAGTGCAAAAGTATTTTCCTTTTGTACATGATTATAGTTTTCTACATGAGAAAATAGCCAGTATTTTGTGCTTAGGAAGCATGGAGAGAAGCCACAAAGTTAGTCTTTAAAATGTTTTCCTTTTTCCTGACTTGTTTTAAGGTATTCTGTGCAGCAGCACGCTATGGTGAGGTTTGGTTAATATAATGGGAAACTAATTATGTTCAAGAAAATATATTTTTTTGCTTTTTTATTTTTTTGTAAACCATTTAAAGTAAATAACAGTCTATATACCAACTGGAGACTTCTATATTAGTTCGTAAAATCCATTTTGAGTCTGTTGGTAACTCTAACATAATCACTTAAACACCCCTAGAAGTAGGTTATTTTTTGAGAAATTGTTGAAAAAATAAATAAATACAGATTGCTTGGATATCCCAAAATAGCCAAGTCAGTTTTTTAGTAACATCTTTAGGTAAGTAGCACATTATTGCACATAGCAAGATTATATAGGATCTACAAATTAGCATATTTGTTTCCATTATAATTTTCAATCATTTAGGCAGACGTCAGATTTTTAGAAAGTAATATATAAATAAAACGCATAATTTGTGACCTGTCTTGTGCATAGTACAACACAAAGCCACCATTTAAGAATCTTTGTTTTTCGAAGCAGTAATCCATATAATGTAAGTATGTAATTTTTTCTGAAATTTTATTGGTGTTTTATTATAGAAAAAATCTAACATTTATTAAGTGGCATTGTTGCTTAAAATAATCCAGATGAATCTTGTAGCTCTTCTTTATTTTCTGAAAAATGGTGCCATCAAGACGCCAGACTCTCTCCGCATGTCTGACTGTCCCCAGTTTTATTAAGAATTCCATCTGAGGATTGAAAGAGTGGCACATTGGTGACCTGGACATCAGTAACAACTAACTGTAGTTTAGTTACTTTTTCCTTTGCTTTATCTTTTTTCTTTGTGAATTATTTTAACTGAATTATACATTATGATGTTTTACTCTCAAATTCTTTTAGCATACATCTCCAAAAAAGGAGTTGTGCTTCTACAAAACACAGTATAATTATAAACCTAGAAAATTTATAACTTGTAAACATAATCTAGTATCTAGTCCTTATTTAAAAAAAATTAGTATCTCATCACTATTTTTGATGCATTTTTGTTGTTATATCATTTTAGATTCTTCTACCCTACAACAGTTTATCTTTTAATTTTTTTCATATACTGCTTTACCCCATCTTTTTCCTTTGAAACTTTAAATTTTGGGGGTTGGGTACTAGGGATCGAACTCAAAGGCACTGGACCACTGAGCTACACCCCAGCCCTATTTTGTATTTTTTTGTGGTACCGGGAATTGAACTCAGGGGCACTCGACCACTGGGCTGCATCCCCAGCCCTTTTTTTGTATTTTATTAGAGACAGAGTCTCACTGAGTTGCTAAGTGACTCGCCATTGCTGAAGCTGGCTTTGAACTTGCGATCCTCCTGCCTCAGCCTCCCAAGTGCTGGGATTACAGGCGTGCACCATGGCGCCCGGATCCTATTTTGTATTTTATTTAGAGACAGGGTCTCACTGAGTTGTTTAACACCTCACTGTGCCTGGCCCAGCTCAATATTTTTTTTTTTTTTTTTTTTTTTTTTTTGTGGTACCGGGGATTGAACTCAGGGGCACTGGACCACTGGGTCACATCCCCAGCCCTTTTTTGTATTTTATTAGAGACAGGGTCTCACTGAGTTGCTAAGTGCCTCGACATTGCTGAAGGTGGCTTTGAACTTGTGATCCTCCTGCTTCAGCCTCCCAAAGTGCTGGGATTACAGGCGTGCGCCACCGCGCCTGGCTCCAGCTCAATATTTTTGAACAGAAAAGTTGCGAGAACTGTAGACAATTTTTTGTCTTTCCACAGTGTCAGAATCTGTTGAAAAACAATTTACCTCTGCTTTCGTTCACCCAGTACTCATGGTTCATTTGGTATTGGGACTGTGGTAGTCACATGTTCTTTTATTTTGTCCCAGTCTTAATTACTAATATCAGTAACACCGAATTCAGATATGACACTTTACACAATGATATGTAGATTACAGCCTGGCCAAGAAAGGGTTAACAGTGACTACTGGGTCAGACAAAGCAAAAGCAGAGAGCTGATAGTCACTGCAGGTGCTCAAGTAAGGTACAACCCAGGGACCCTCTGGAAAGAGGCAGGAAACTTGTCCAAGGCTCTGAACTTATTCATGGCAAGGCCAGGGTTTGCATGACAGTCAGGTGGTTCCGCAGTTTGGAAGTGGCTTACCTTGTCAAGCCCCGAGATCTTCTAGTTGACCTTGAGCCCCACCCATTGACCTGGTGATATGCCCACCCATAGTAGATAGGATGACAGGGCTGTGTTGGGTGCCTTTCGTTTTATGTGTTTCGGGTGGGGGTTGCATTATTTGGTGTTCTGGCAAGTCTGATAGGCTCATGGACCTGTTTTCCCTCAAGGGGTTTGATACACCCATCCATCCCTGATGGACATTTTTTGGGGGTACCGGGGATTGAACTCTGGGGCACTCAACCACTGAAGCCACATCCCCAGTCCTATTTTGTATTTTCTTTAGAGACAGTCTCACTGAGTTGCTTAGCACCTCGCTTTTGCTGAGGCTGGCTTTGAACTCATGGTCCTCCTGCCTCAGCCTTCTGAGCTGCTGGGATTACAGGTGTGCACCACAGCGCCTGGCCCTGGTGGGCTTTTTTATTAGCATAGTTTATCAGGTTGTGTCTTATGATTGTGCTTTGCAGCTGGGGGTTATTCTTCTTGTTAAGTTCTGTATGTCCAACATCTGATGGTTGTTTGTCCCTTCGAGTTCCCAGTCATTCTGCCTTAGTACTTGCACTAGAAACAGAGCAGCTCAGGGCAAACTGCTGCTTTATCCATCTGAGTATCTGAGGCCCAGGCGCAGCCTGAAAACTCCTGCTCTGTACAATGCGGAGTGACTCAGAGCCGGGCACAGCCTGCTCTCCAGAAGAATGTAATGAGTTCTCCAGACACCATTCGCCAGGGTTCACTGTGGTTAACACTTTTGTCAGGTTAGATTTTTCTTTCTCCTCTTTTGCCTGAACCTTTAGAAATTAAGCTGTGGGTGCGTGATACTCCCCTGCCAGGTGGTAAGCACACTTTTCCTGAGAACAATTCTCCTGTATAACCACAATGTCTGTCACTCCTTACAAATTCGCAGAAATGCTTTAATGTCCCAAACCATATTCACATGTTCCCAATTATACTTAAATACCTTTTTATAGCTTTAAGGAAAAAAAAGGTCCAGTCAAGGTTCACACATTGCTTGACTGTTATGTTCATGCTATGTTTATAATGTGACTGTTTTTAGGCATATGTCAGTTGTCTTTAGAATGTCCTATATTCAGGATTTGTTTTCTAGTAATTAGATTTTTCATCTTAAAAGTTAATCTGGGAGCAGTGGTACACACCTGAAATCCCAGGTACTTGGGATGCTGAGGGAGGAGGCTTGCAAGTGTGAGGCCAGCCTCCGCAGCTTAATAAGACCCTGTCTCAAAAACTAAAAAGGGCTGGAAAGGTATCTCAGTAATAGAGCGCCTCTAAATTCAATCCCCAGTACTGGAGTCGGGGGCATTCTTAAAAGCTTAAATATTTTTTGTTGAAAGTGAGTTGTTAAAAACTTTGTATTGACCTTGCGCATATCAGGCCCTGGATTCAGTTGTACCTCAAAAATAAAAAAACAAAACCAAAATTTTATTTAAGTATAATTTGAAGTAGAATATAAAAATAGAAGAGTAAATGTGTGCATTAAGATAGATGAGCCGGGCGCGGTGGCGCACGCCTGTAATCCCAGCACTTTGGGAGGCTGAGGCAGGAGGATCACAAGTTCAAAGCCAGCCTCAGCAATGGCGAGGCACTTAGCAACTCAGTGAGACCCTGTCTCCAAATAAAATACACAAAAGGGCTGGGGATGTGGCCCAGTGGTCGAGTGCCCCTGAGTTCAATCCCTGGTACCAAAAAAAAAAAAAAAAAAAAGAGAGATGAAATTTCACAAACTGAGCTCCGGTCAACCAGCCCTCAGTTAAGAAATTGATTCCTACCAGCCCTTTGAAGCCCCATTTATTTCCTTCACTCCTTACTGTCTACTTGTAAATCTACAGATAAGTTTAGCCTCTTTTGTACTCTAAGTAGAATCAGTGTCTTTTGATAGGATTTCTTTTACTCAGCCTTAGTTAGTGTCGGTCACCTGTGCTGTTGCCTGTAGTAGTAGTAGTGTTAATTAGTGTCTGGTTTATCCTTCTGAAGCTTTTGTTTTTGTAAAAATAAACAGACACACGCACAGTTGTATTTCCCCCTTCTTTCACCAAGAGAACCATTCTAAGGAGAACCATTCTGAGCATCCTCTTGGATTCCTTTCCTTTTTCCTAAAAGCACATCCTAGGTTTTGCTTTCTTTGGTTCTTTGTTTCTGCGTTTTCCCAGGGAGCTGTTTAAAGTTAAGTCAGAGGACTTCCAGTACAGATTGAAACATAAGAAGACTGCCCTTCTGCGGGGTACTTATTTGTTGAAAGTTACCTTGTAGTCAAGCATATGCCATTTGACAGCTGGTGTGGAAAAGATAGGGGGGAAAGGTGGGTCCACTCTGACCTATGGAGCAGGGGGAGTGGTGGAGTAGTGGCCTGTTGTCTCACTCCAGCCACCAGGGGGTGCTGCAAGTCAGGAGCGCGGTTGCTTTCCTGTCCTGCGCGAGTGCCTCCTGTGGAGCTGGTGTTTACCGCCCTGGAGTGTGCATAAATTTTTCTGCTAAGGTGGTTACAAGTAATTTGCATTGACACATTAAAGTGATAATTACGAATGTCTTTGCTTGTTAAAGGTTTAAATATTTTCAGGAATTAACTTAGAGAACCTTTCAGCTTTCTTTTGTCTTCACAGTTTTACTCTATATGTAAAAATAATAATTTTTATTTAGAAAATATTCAGTGTGTTAAAGAATTGACATTGTCTTTCAATTATGTAAAGAGACCAATCACATATATACATGTACTATTTATAAATATTTAATTCTGGCATATAATTAATTGAATTTGTATGATGGCAGGATTTGAACATTTTTAAATTTAAAAAAATGTATTTTGTGGGAGTTGCTGAGGATAAATCTAGGACCTCATGCATGCTAGATAAATACTCTACCACTGAGCTGCACCCCCAATCCCTAAATATATTTTTAAGGCCAGAGCTAACTTGAATAAAGTAGACAGCTTAGACAATTATTTAATCAAAACTACTTTTTATGAGCAACTTCTTTTTTTTTTTTTTTTTCAATTTTTCAAGTTGCTGGTTATATATAAAGTATTTTTACAACAATTGTATCTTCATACATGTATTCAGGGTAATCATGGATAACTCAGTCTGCCATTATTTCTATCCCCTTGTCCCCTCCACTCCCTCCCCCCTCTTTGTTCTATTTAAAGCTCTTTCATTCCTCTCATCCCCTCTCTCTCTTGCCTTTATAAGTTAGTATCTTCATATCAAAAAGATCATGTGGCCTTTGGTTTTTTTGGATTGGCTAACTTCACTTAGCATTATTTTCTCCAACTCCATCCATTTGCCTGCAAATGCCATGATTTTATTCTCTTTTAGTGCTGAGTAGTGTTCCATTGTGTAAATATATACCAAAGTTTCCCTATCCATTCATCTGCTGATGGGCATCGGGGTTGGTTCCACAATCTAGCTATTGTGAATTGTGCTGCTGTAAACATTGATGTGGCTGTGTCCCTGTAGTAAGCTGTTTTTAAGTCCTTTGGGAATAGGCCAAGGAGTGGGGTAGCTGGGTCAAATGGTGGTTGCATTCCAAGTTTTCGTAGGAATCTCCATACTACTTTCCAGATTGGCTTCACCAATTTGCAGTTCCACCAGCAATGTAAAGAGTGTGCCTCCCCCCCCCCCCCCCCCCCCCCCCCCCCCCCCCCCCCCCCCCCGCATCCTCACCAGCATTTATTGTTGTTTGTTTTTTTGATAGCTGCCATTCTGACTGGAGTAAGATGAAATCTTAGAGTAGTTTTTTTTTTTTTTTTTTTTTTTGTGGTACCGGGGATTGAACTCAGGGGCCCTCGACCACTGGGCCACATCCCCAGCCCTTTTTTGTATTTTTTTATTAGAGACAGGGTCTCACTGAGTTGCTAAGTGCCTCGCCATTGCTGAGGCTGGCTTTGAATTCGCAATCCTCCTGCCTCAGCCTCCCAAAGTACTGGGCTTACAGGTGTGCACCACCACGCCCGGCTCTTAGAGTAGTTTTGATTTGCATTTCTCTAATCGCTAGAGATGTTGAACATTTTTTCATATATTTGTTGATTGTTTGCATATCATCTTCTGAGAAGTGTCTGTTTAGTTCCTTGGCCCATTTATTGATTGGGTTATTTGTTTTTTTGGTGTTAAGGCTTTTGAGAGCTTTATAAATCCTTGAGGTTAGTGTTCTATCTGATGTGCTTGTGGTAAAGATTTGTTCCCATTCTGTAGGTCCTCTATTCACCTCACTGATTGTTTCTTTTGCTGAGAAGAAGCTTTTCAGTTTGAATCCATCCCATTTATTGATTCTTGGTTTTAGTTCTTGCGCTATAGGGGTCTTATTGAGGAAGTTGGGGCCTAAACCAATATGATGGAGATTTGGGCCTACTTTTTCTTCTTTTAGGTGCAAGGTTTAATTCCTAGGTCCTTGATCCACTTTGAGTTAAGTTTTGTGCATGGTGAGGGAAAGAGATTTAATTTCATTTTATTACGTGAGGATTTCCAGTTTTCCCAACACCATTTGTTGAAGAGGCTGTCTTTTCTCCAGTGAACATTTTTGGCACCTTTGTCTAATATAAGATAACTGTAGGTGTGTGGGTTCGTCTCTGAGTCTTCTATTCTGTACCATTGGCCAATACCATGCTGTTTTTGTTACTATTGCTTTGTAGTACAATTTAAGGTCTGGAATGGTAATGCCACCCGCTTCATTCTTCTTGCTAAGAATCGCTTTGGCTATTCTAGGTCTCTCATTTTTCCAGATGAATTTCATGATTGCTTTTTCTATTTCTATGAGCAATGATATTGGGATTTTGATTGATATTGCATTGAATCTGTATAGTGCTTTTGGGAGAATGGTAATTTTGATAATATTAGTTCTACCTATTCATGAACAAGGTAGATCTTTCCATCTTCTAAGATCTTCATTACTTTCTTTCTTTAGTGTGCTGTAGTTTTCATTGTAGAGGTCTTTCACTTCTTTTGTTAAGTTGATTCCAAATATATTATTTTTTTTGAGGCTATAGTAAATGGGGTAGATTTCCTAGTTTCTCTTTCTGAGGATTTGTCACTGATTTGCCTTTGATTTATGGGTATTGATTTTATATCCAGCTACTTTGCTGAATTCACTTATTAGATCTAGAAGATTTCTGGTGGAATTTTTTGCATCTTCTATGTATAGGAATATCGTCTACAAATAGTGATAATTTGAGTTCTTTTCTTATCTTTTTCATCTGTCTAATTGCTCTGGCTAGGGCTTCAAGAACTATGTTAAATAGGAGTGGAGAAAGAGGGCATCCCCGTCTTGTTCCAGTTTTTAAAGGGAATGCTTTCAATTTTTCTCCATTTAGGATGATGTTGGCCTGGGGCTTAGCATAGATGGCCTTTATGATGTGAGGTATGTTCCTGTTATCCCTATTTTTTCTAGCATTTTGAACACGAAGGGATGTTGTATTTTTATGAGTAACTTCTAAGTCAGCTCTGTGGTATACTATATATAGTATGTCTCATAGCACATGACGAGACATTTGTTACCAAATTAACTGGAGGAAAGGTACTGTTTTTCCCAGTATAATATTACTTTCTGCAGAGATTAGAGTGTTGGAATTAAAGCTAGCACAGGAAACATTTTTCTTTCGGTTAATAATACCTAAACTGCCTCAGATCACAAAATCATAGCATCAAACAACGTTCTTTTGGTCACTATATAGATTAACTTCTCTTATTAAGATGAAAAATTGCCCAAGGAGACATGAATGTTTAGTGATAAAACAATGACTAGAAATTTCGGTACTTATTTATTTATTCAGTTTCTTTAAAATATTTTTAAAAATTTTAATAGTTTTTCAGATATATATGACAGTAGAGTGTATTTCGACATATTATACATACATGGAGTATAACTTATTCTAATTAGGATACCATTCTTGTGGTTGTACATGATGTGGAGTTTCATTGGTTGCACATTCATTATATGAAATAGGAGAGTTATGTCCAATTCATTCTACTGTCTTTCCTATTTCCCTCCCTCCTCCCTTCCCTTCTTTCCCCTTTGTCTAATCCAGTGAACTTCTGTTCTTCCCTTCCCTCCCCTCTTATTGTTATTGATAGGAGTTAGCATCCACATATAGGAGAGAACATTTAGCCTTTGGTTTTTTGGGATTGGCTTACTTCACTTAACATGATTGTCTCCAGTTCCATCTATTTACTGGCAAATGCTATAGTTTCATTTGTCTTTATGGCTGAGTAATATTCTGTTGGGTATTGGTACCTTTTTACACTAAGCTTTTTTTTACATGGGATTGTCAAATGAAAAAGCTACAGTTGGCCAAAATAATTAATATAGGATTACTGACATCAGTGATGAAGCTTCTCAACATAAGCAACATTTCCAGATAATCAAAACATTTTTGTTGTAAGATTTGTGTCCTCTACTAACTTAAGATAACCGTCTTTGCACAGAGGAGCGCATTCTTGCCTGCTTCCTAACAGCGCTAAGGGGCGTTGACGCCCACGTTCCCAGGAGTGTTACTCTGCTCTTGCCCTTTTCAGTGTGCCCGTGCACTCTCCACTGCCGCTCTCTCCAAAGTTGCTGTTGTAACCTTTAGTCTTTCTCTTTCTTGCTATTTTTTAAAAAATATTCCTCAGTGTTAGTAACTGAAAGTATGAAGTCTTTTAACTTGATAAATTTTTGTAAGAAATAATCTTAATCCATGCTATAATACATTCTCAGTACAAATGCATTGATAAATAATACAAATTAAAGAGAAATAAACATGAAATTATTGCATTTGAATTTTAATCAGTTTCTAAAATCTAAAAACAAGCAAAATGGTGCTTAATAGAATTCTGTAAAAATTTCAAATTAAAAGGAATAGCTAGACCAGACACCTGTGCAATTTTACCAGTACTATTTTGTCTAATAGTACTTTGGAGTTAAATTTCATTCATGTCATTAAAAATAACATTTAGCATCTACTGCATATGAGTCATTATGTCAGGTACTGAGGTTATGAGTATGTTTACAAAAATCCCTTGACTGCTAGGACTGTACAGAAAATTTCTTGCTGCTGATTCTTGTCACGTTAGCTTACCTAGTATTAGAATTGTTCCCTTTCTAATTTGTGGTTTCTTGATGTGTTTGTTAAAATACTTACTGAGCACCTACTACGTGCCGGGTACTGTTTGAGAGGCATTTGGTACACTTAGCAAAACCATGAATAAATCAGATAAAGATTTTTTGCTCTTGTAAAACTGACATTATGCAGTGAGGGTGGGGATGGTACAGATAGTCATTAAATAATAAGCACCAACAGGTAGTAAATTATGTGGTTGGTTAGCCGGGGCCATGGTGGGACAGGTAGTGCAGGCATAGGAGTGGATTAGTGGAACTGTTAGTTATTGGCTTGGAAACTAGGTCACCAGGTTTATTGTTAGTAAAATTACAGTCAAGAAGAAAATGGGAAAAAGAGCTCAAGGGGTTCCTCTGTGAGTGGGGACAGAGCCTGAGGAAATACCTTTCTGTTTCTTCCTCTTAACTTGGTTGTTTTTTTTCTGGGGCTTGTTTTTGGTTATATGTCTGAAATTCTGGAGTTGCTTGGTACTTGACCCCTAGTTAAGGTATATCTTAACAATGATGATCACAGTGGGACCTGCAGATGTCAGATGGGATGTTTGGATTGGAATGGGCGTTGGCTCTTGACCACAAACCACTTCCTTCAGAGCAGGTGTGCCTGGTAAATCATTTGGGTTGAATGGCGTGAAGGTGTTACCAGGTGCGATTCCATGCTTGTGGGGTTGGAATACTGAGGCTGCGAAGGCAGAGTGGTTCCAGGGTGAGAGTGTGAACTCTGTTTGTTCATTTCTGCCTTAAAGGTCAGCTTTACACTTACTACCTGTGTGGCTTTAGTGGGTTCCCAGCTCCTCATGCTTCTGCCACTTCAGGTTCCTCGTTTGTAAACGTGGGTGAGGGGACCTTACAGCAGGGCTAGTTGTGAGGATTAAGTAACAGTATACCCATAAAGGGGCTTGGCTAAGTAAGCACTGGCTGAACTTCAGTCACTAAATGTAGCTGGTGATGTGCCCTAAGAATCATCAGAGACTCTGAGGTCAAGGGCAAAGAGGTGGTACTTCTCCAGAGTCACCTGGTTGGCGTTTATGAATACAATTATGTTTTTCTTGTTGTTTTATTTTCCATTTTAATTAGTATAGTTGTTTGAATTAAGAGATCATGCTTTACATTTTAATGTTAAATTAGAATTAGTCCTTTCAAAGGCAAAAAGTATAATATTTAAAACCGTTTTGGTTCAACATGTAATTTTAGTCTTTAAAATAAGGTTTTTTTTTTTTTTTTTTTTTTTTTTTTTTTTTTGTGCTGGGGATTGAACCAGAGCCTTACACATGCTATGCAAGTACTCTGCCACTGAGCTGTCTCCAGCCCCAAGATTTTTTTTTTTTTTTTTTCAGTACCAGGAATTGAAACCAGGGGTGCTCTACCACTGAGCTATATCCTCAACCTTTTTTTTTTTTTTTTTAAAATATTCATTTATTTACTTTAGTTGTACACAATGCAATGCATTTTATGTTTACGAGGTGCTGAGGATTGAACCCGGGCCGCGCACTTGCGAGGCGAGCGCTCTGCCGCTGAGCCACAGCCCCCTCAACCCTTTTTATTTTTCAATTTTTAGTCAGGGTCTTGCTAAGTTGCCCAGGCTGGCCTAGAATTTGCCATCCTTCTATGTTAGCCTCCCGAGTTGCTCAAATTACAGCCATGTGCCTCTGCACACTAAGAGTTTTTAATAATTCATCCTATGTTGCCATGTAAAACATGTAAAAAGGCATTGCTTGCTGAAGGGTTGGTTGGATGTGTGTTTCTTAACTGCTTTACTCAGGACTGGAGACAAGGTAGAATTGGCATTTCTGGTTTTTGGAAGAGCTTCTGCTTATTGGAATAGATCTCTCCTTTTGATAAATTAGTATATTGGATTACCTAAATCAATAGCACACTCTGTTCTTGTTACACCATCTTGTAAAGATGCTTCGCCAGGAAGAGATACACTGCCCAGCAGAGTGTGTGGAGTGGACTTGAGGGCCAGTGAGTATTAGCTGAATGAAGGAGCAGCTGAGTTAACTGTTTTTAAGAAACAGCTGGAGAGAGAACTCAGTTATTGCCAAATTGTAAACTGCTCAGGAAGAAAATAGTGTTCTTGCGACTTTGGATGTGAGCAAAACAGAGAACTCAAATGATGTCAGAAGCACTTGACAGTTGTCCTGCTGTAATAAGTAAAAGCTGCCTTTAATTTCCTGCACGAGCGTGTTGAGAAATTTACCTGCTATGAGCTAAGCAGATTTTAGTGAGTGCAAAGCTCATTCCATGGGAGTACTCTTGCTGCTAGCACCATTTGTCTTTAGCTTTTGTGTTTTAGGTCTGTTTTTTCCATTAAATCTGAGGAGCATCAGGTTTTATGACCTCCTGGTAATGACTTGACAAGTGAACAATACTGCCTATTGATGACTAGTCTAAATAAGGAAAACTTGTATTTTTGCCGTGGTAATTCATTTTATATGCCAAATAATTTTAGATAACTTCCTGTATGATTAAAAAGCATTGATTTTCTTCTAGTCAGTAGTTAGTTATAAAAGTTAAAAGAAATTGTGTATATGATTATTTGTCCAGAGGATAATTCTGCCTTAAAAATGTGCAGAAATAGGGAATATATAGTTGTGTAAGTCTGTAAAGTATATATACATTTGTTGGCTTTATGTAACAATTATTCTAGAAATAGCTCAAAATTTTATACTTTGAATTATTCCCATATTTCTTTTCCCTGGTCTGTGGAGGAATGTTATTTTTCATTTCAGTCAGTCGAATAAACATTTAATTCCTGGAACATTCCATTCACTATGATAGAGGGATGCATGGATATATATACACGATCCTTGTGCATTTTAGCTAACAAAGTGAATTTCAAGTACTTTTAAAGCTTCTTCTTTTTTTGGTGTGTGTGTGGTACTGGGGATTGAACTCAGGGGCACTCGACCACTGGGCCACATCCCCAGCCCTTTTTTGTATTTTATTTAGAGACAGGGTCTCACTGAGTTGCTAAGTGCCTTGCCACTGTTGAGGCTGGCTTTGAACTCGCGATCCTCCTGCCTCAGCCTCCCAAGTGCTGGGATTACAGGCGTGTGCCACCACACCCGGCTTAAAGCTTCTTTTAATGAATTTGCATTAATGTTAAAAATGTTAAAATGCTAATGTTAAAAATTATTTGAAATATGTATACCTGGCAGGATGAGGGAATGTTTGATTTTATTTGAAATCTGTTGGTCTGATAAGTATGTGAGCAGTATCTGTGTCCATTATTAATATGATCAGGTATTTATTTATTTCTGATAATCAAATTGCTGATGATATATTTTATTTTCAATACTTTGTCCAAATGACTTTTTTTTTTTTTTTTAAACCAGGGATTGAACTCAGGGGTACTCGCCCACTGGGCCACATCCCCAGCCATTTTTGTATTTTATTAGAGACAGGGTCTCACTGAGTTGCTAAGTGCCTTGCCATTGCTGAGGCTGCCTTTGAACTCGCAGTCCTCCTGCCTCAGCCTCCCAAGTGCTGGGATTACAGGTGTGTGCCACCGCACCCGGCTTGTCCAAATGACTTTAAAAACAAATTTCTTTTTGACTATGATTTTTCTGCTAATTTTGATTTTTAGATTCTGTATTAAAATATTTTCCACTTATCCTTAATTTATGTTTTTCAGATTTTCAGAAGATACTTAGTTTTTCAGGGTCAGTCTATCCTTCCTTGTTTCCTTTCTTCTGTTCTTCCATCTTTCCTCCTTCCTTCATTCCATCTATAATTCGAATCCAGGGTCATCAATTTTTTTTTTTTTTTTGGTACCAGGGATTGAACTCAGGGGCACTTGACTACTGGGCCACATCCCCAGCCCCCCCTTTTTAATATTTATTTATTTGCTTTAGTTGTACACAATGCAACGCATTTATGTTTATGTGGTGCTAGGATCAAACCCGGGCCGCGCATGTGCTAGGCGAGCGCTATACCGCTGAGTCACAACCCCAGCCCCTCCTTTTTTTTTTGTATTTTATTAGAGACAGGGTCTCACTGAGTTGCTAAGTGCCTCACCATTGCTGAGGCTGGCTTTCTCGTGATCCTCCTGCCTCAGCCTCCCAAAGATCACAGGTGTGCGCCACCACACCCTGCCAGGGTCATTGATTTTGATTCTTTTCCCCAACCTAGTGTCATTGAAGTGATACCTAGTTTTGTCCAGAGTGTCTTTTGAGTAGTTGCTCCTTAGGTATGACACTTGCTGGATGTTTTTCTGCAAGAAGTTAAAGGGCTGCCCCGGGGACACAGATGTTCCTCAGAGGATCTACTGAGACAGGTGCAAGTTTTTACTTCAGTGGCACCAGCTCTTCCTTACTGGTGACTGCTTGCCTTGGTTTATGGCATCTCACCTTGACCACATGACCTAATTCTGTAAAGCAGCTAGGCTCTGTGGAGAATCATGGGGTGGGGGTGGGGGGGGCGAGGAAATAAGGATCTTCGTTTGCTTCTGATTTCACATTCACAAATGAGTGAACACATTTATTCTTTCAGCTTGTGGCTGAGTGGTCAAGCACATGTGGACATGAGCAACAAATATCTACTCAGCTCTTCTGTGTGCCAGGCATTCCTTTAGACTCCCGGGAACAAGATAGAAAAGTTCTTGCCCTCAGGGAGATTAATTGCCAGTGAGGAAGGTAAATAAATAATAGACAGGTGTGCAGTAGAGTGTCAGAGTGATCAGTGCAGACTAGAAAAATTTGGAGGAAGCCAGGGATGGGCTGGTGGCGGAGGTGGTGGGGACAGGAGATAGGGTGTCAGGAGGAGGCTCTGGCAGACACCTGCCTGAAGAGCCTGCGTCTGTGTGCATCTGGAGGGCTGCATTTTGGGTGGATGGGACAGTGCTGCGGGGACACCGGCAGGCGGGAAGGCAAGGCATGGTGTGTCTCTGTTCTCTTCTTATTGATGGTTTCTCTTGCTGTGAGAGATCTTTTTAACCTCCCTTTTTTGCCATTCTGTTGTAGACTTGTTGAACACCTGCTTGTCACCTCATTTTAGTGTTTAGTTGAGGCTCTTGGTCTCTCTGGATTTTGTTGTTTTCTTGTTGAGTTCTGAGTAATGGTGTTAAGTCCTTTGTTTAATAATGGATTGGAAAAGGTTTCTGGATTCTAACCCTAGTTTTGTTGCTGTCTTTAAAATAATATAACATTTCTGGACCTCAGTTTATGTAGATATAAAATAAAAGAGTTGGACTACGTGTTTGCTAAGATTCCTTTAGCCATCAAATTCTGTGGTTTTAATGATTTGAGGAAGAATCCTCAGGAGAAACTCAGTAATGTTTTCTACTTTTTATTTCCTTTATAAAATTTAATTTTTAAATTTGTATTAGTAAAGCACATAAGCCTTAGGTGTATGCCTTGTTGAATATTGACATATACTCTTGAGTCACCATTCAGATTGAGAGAACATTTTCAGCATGCTCAGGGCTCCCTTGTGCCCCTTCCCAGTCAGAACTGTCCCCCCATAGGCTAACTGCATTCTGACTTGTGTTGGTATAAATTATTGATTTTAGTCATGCAGGGCAGGTATCAGAATCTCTCCTGAGGCATTTTATTATAGTTCCTTCCATGGTGTTGTCTTGAGCATTAGCCCATCCACCAACCTGAAGGGCTAATTCTTATGAGGATCCCTGGGTTTGAACCAGATCTTCTAAAGGGGAAAAAGAAGAGTGATTCATTGACATTTATAGTGGATTTTTCTTACATTGTTGAGAGCCATGCTGAGTATTTTCAGGGGGTGTTCCTAGTAAATGCGGATGAGGGAAACAAATCAGAGGTGGCAGGGACCAGTGTTTTTTTTTCTGGGACGAGTTTTGTGGATAATTGGTTCTGCAGAACATTAATAGATATTACATGAAATTAAAAACAAACAAAAATCGCTTGTCATGTAACTTTGCAAATAATTGGGTGAAATGAAGTTGAATTGTTTCTTGTTTGTAAGTGCAGGAATTTGCAGTATACCTTGTAGTTTTTGAAGGTAAAGAGGAGGAGAGGTGAGGCACCTTAGAATACAGTGTTTCCCAAATATATTTGGTCATGGAATCAATTTTTTAGAGAGTCTCTATACAGCCTGGCAGGCCATGGCACAAACTAGGAAAAGGTGGTTTGCCCGAAATCATCTTACAGATGAGAAACTGTTCACTCTTCTTTTCACTAGCTCAGAAGACTTATAGGTTTAAGTACATTAAAATGTAAAGAAGATCTTCATCGTCATCTTAAGCTTTATTGAAGCTTGATGTTCTGTCCAGGATTCTAGGTTTAATCAGAAGAGATAGTGCAAGGCCCTTTCATATACGTTGCTAGCAAATGGAACAGGGAGCAGCTCTGAAAAATGATCTCAGAGAATCACCTGGATCTGCCTTTCTTCTTCCCCACTGATGGGATAAGCAAGATCCTTATTCTCAGACCTTAGTTTTAACTCCCTCCAAGTGCAGACTTAATTCTTAGGATGATTTTTTTTTTTTTTTTAAATGGGTGCTAGTTGTGTCTTTAGGTTACATTTGAAGGCTCTATTTTTCTGTAGTAAAATATGAAATGATGAACTTTATCTCTTTTGTGAAATAAGATTAATTTCTGAGAATTGTAGATTTATGAAAGACACATTCTTAACATAAAACTTAGTTTTTGCACTAAAAGCAGCCAATTTAAAAATAGTTGTAAAAATGTACCAGAAATTGTGGGGGTGTGGGGTGTGAGAAAGGAGTCTAATGTTACTTAACATAATTTAGAATCTTTTTTCCCCCATACCAGGGATTGCACCCCAGGGGCACTTAACCACTTAACCACCCCTGAACCATACCCCCAGTGGGGTCCCCCCCAGTCCTTTTATTTTATTTTTTATTTAGAGACAGGGTCTAGCATAGTTGCTTAGGGTCTTGCTGAGTTGCTTAGACTGGCTTTGAACTCATGATCCTCCTGCCTCAGCCTCCCTAGCCTCTGGGATTACAGGCGTGCACCATGGCGCCTGGCTAATTTAGAATCTCAGTTGAATTAAGGCTTCCAAGTTCCTGACAGAAGAATTTCCAATTTTGTATTGAAGTGTGATTTAGATTGATAATTGCGTAATTCCAAATAACATTTTATTAGAATCCACTTAAAATAGACCTGTCCCTTGAAAATTTGTAAGACAGGAAGTGTCACACAGTAAATGAAAGGAACTATGACAGTAGAAGTGTTTTGATAATGCAAGGAAATTCTGGAAAATTGGTAGGAACAGTTATAAGACTTGGAATTCCACTTTGACTGATGGAAATACCTCACAGATATTCTTTGGTGTAGAATAATTTTTTTAAAATGTGATTTATCTTTGTAAAAATTGCATTTTAGTGTTGTGTTTCCCTTTTCTGTAAAATTACCTAATTTAACCATAGTTCCTTATTAAGCAGAAGAGGCATTTCAGGAGCATAGTTGTTCAAATGGCTTATCTGTTGAATAACAAAAAATTTTATCTTTGTAAATGACAAAGATAAATAATCCATTATAGTTTTACTGGGATCTTTTTGCCAAAATTAAAAGTATTTCTCAATTCTTCCCATCTCTCCCTGCCAAAACTTGCATGGTTTGTAACAGGTTTTGGGGAAAAAAAAAGAACTTAGCAAAGTGTTCTAACTTCTCAAGGAGGTCTTATGACAATTTCATGCACTTAGAAAGCTATTTAGAAAACTTCAGCAAGCATGTGCTTCTCTGGAGAACATGGGAAGGTGTTAGCATAGGCTACCAAAAGGCCACAGAGGGCTGGTGCCAGGAGTGGGGAGTGAGGAACACAGGGAGAAGCTAGGGGCTGGCTCAGAGGCAGAAAAGCAAGGGGGGTTGGTAGCTTGGAAAGTGAATGCTGACTTATGTGTCCTTATTTTCCATTTAAAAATGACGCTGCCGGGCGCGGTGGCGCACGCCTGTAATCCCAGCACTTTGGGAGGCTGAGGCAGGAGGATCGCGAGTTCAAAGCCAGCCTCAGCAATGGCGAGGCACTTAGCAACTCAGTGAGACCCTGTCTCTAATAAAATACAAATAAGGGCTGGGCATGTGGCCCAGTGGTCAAGTGCCCCTGAGTTCAATCCCTGGTACCAAAAAAATAAATAAATAAATAAAAATAAAAATGACGCTGATGCTTTTTTATGCTTGAGTTCTAAATATAGACTATATCCTTGGTTTTTAAAAAAAATTAAGATAGCAATTGATTAGCAGTTAAAATTTTTATAAATTATCAAGTGTTATTAATACTAACAGAAAATTTACCTGTTTCAAGTTTGAAAAGCCAAAGGTAAGGCAAGTTGCTCCTGTTTTCAACTGGATTAAGTCAAGATGCTTCTTAGAAGAAATGTTAAAATCAGTAGAAAGCCTGGTGTGGTGGCACATGCCTGTAATTCCAGCAGCTCGGGAGGCTGAGGCAGGGGGATTGCAAGTTCAAAGCCAGCTTCAGCAATTTAGCAAGGCCCCAAGCAAATTAGTGAGACCCTGTCTCAAAATAAAAAATAAAAAGGGCTGGGGATGTGGCTCAGTGGTTAGGCTACCCTGGGTTCAACCCCCCATGCCAAAAACAAACAAACAAACAAATAAATAAATTTAATGAATTTAAATGAATAAATAAATAAATCTGTAGCAAGATGAAAAATGTGGCTGGCTGCATTCAGTTGTTCCTGGAACGATGAAGAGTATTCCCATCTCTAAAATGAATAAGATAATTGTGTAAAATATGCTAAAATCTTTATTTGGTTTTTCTTAATATTATGCTAAATATCTTGAACAGAATCTTTTAAACATTAACTCTATCATTTATTTCTTATTTGACAGCCATATTAGAAAGATGGTATTGAGTTATAAATATGGGTTCTCACTGTGGACATAGTCTTTTTTTTTTTTTTTTTTTCCTTTAATAGACTTTATTTATTAGTAGTTTTAGCCTCAGCAAAATTGAGCATTAGCCTTTTTTATGGGGGGGAGGGTACCGGGGATTGAACTTAGGGGCACTCAACCACTGAGCCACATCTCTAGCCCTATTTTGTATTTTCTTTAGAGACATGGTCTCACTGGGTTATTTAGCACCTTGCTTTTGTTGAGGCTGGCTTTGAGGTCTCAATCCTCCTGTCTCAGCCTCCTGAGCTGCTGGGATTACAGGCGTGTGCCACTGGGCCTGGTGGGAGCTATAGCCTTTTTGTTACTATGACAAGACTACATGGTAGCATTTGTTAAAAGGGATCTGTTTCTATATCAGTTGCAGTGTATGTACAAATTGCATTTGCAATTATGCTTTTTTTTTTTTGTAATTGTTGTTTTTGAAGGTATAAGCATCTCTACTGAACATAAGATGTCTAACTTCATTGTGAGAGACTTACAAAGTCAACTGAATTAAAACATGGAATAGCTATGGGTTTCTTTGGCATGCTGATGGAGAAGCAGCATTTTCTGAAATCTTTCATGTCTGGGAATAGTGTGAATCTGTGTCTTGTGATTTGTTATTCTGTTTTTACTGCTTCAGGATTGAAAACTTTTATGTATTTCATATTTTGGCAGTTCAAACAAGACAAGAATTTTTAGCTCTATTTTGAAAAAGCTATGACACAAATGTTACACATATACATGCCAAAGATGAATGTAAGTTATTGGTGCTTCAAGGAGACTTTAGTTTTCTTACTATATATATGCTTCTCTTGTTATTTAAAGTAGCTTCTGTCTTAATTGGTGTATCACTTACCAGTGAATAGGAACTACTTATAAATTCAAAAGTTTGTGTAACGTAGTTACCATGTACTTACAGGGGTAAATTGTAGAAACCATGTAATATCAAATTTCTGATTTTAAAATAAAAATTCACCACACTTTGCTCTTTTTCTTTTTTTTTTCCACTGTTGAAATTGGGTAGTATTTCAACTGGCACTTGTGACTCTTGGGGGGAAGAATAGTGGTTATCTTGGTTGGGCTACTGTAGAAGAATCCAAGACTACAAAGCTTGCATTTATCAATTTAAATACAATGACTTCTTTCATATCAGCATTATGAAGACTTAGCATTTTGGTGTATCTTGCACTTTCAGAATGTTCTCTAACAATATAACAGAATTGCACATGGATATTTAAGGAAACATTTCTGGAGTCTGTATTTTAGTGTGTCATGTCATCTAGGCTTAGGTGATACTAATTGCATAGCTTTGAAATGCACTAGTGATATTCTAGGAGTATATTTATTGAGTTTTGGGGAGGGTGTGTGTGAAATATATTTTTAAACTTTATTATGGAAAACCTTGAATGTTCACAAAGTAATCATAGTGAATTCTTATGTATTCATTGCCTCTTCTCACTGGTTTAATATCACAATCTTATTTTATCTTCACACTCCCACATTACTTCCTTCTGCCTTCTATAGTAATCTAGTAGGAAACCCCAGGCATCATATGATTTCATTGGTAAATATTTCAAGGTGTCTCTCTGAAGGAGAATACAGATTATTTGTAATCCTATAAGTGCTGCCTGGCTTTGTTGTGGAGAGGAAGTTGAGTGCTTAGAAGCAGCCCTTCCATTGCATTTTATTATAGTTAATTTGGGGGGGTTGTTGGGGATCAAACCCAGGGTCGCTTAATCACTGAGCCGTGTTCCCAGCCCATTTTTTGTTTTAATTGTGAGACAGGGTCTCATTATGTCCTTAGGGCCTCCCCAAGTGTGGAGCTTGGCCTGGAACTTATGATCCTCTTGCCTTAGCCTCCAGGTGTGCACCACCACGCACGGTTTATTGTAGTTAATTTGTGTTTAGAAATATGAGTTTATATACTGCTTGGTGTTTTATTATTACAGTAAATATCAAGGGATTCAAAATGTTTTCTCTGTAAGTATATCTGTGAAGACATGAATCACCATCATGTGTGAAGCTATGTGACAGTCTTCATTTCATAGCCAGCCTACAGTTTGGTTTGTTGTCCCCTGCCACCCCCCACCCCCCGACAGCTGCCCATTGTTTCTTTAAATGCTGAGAGACAAGCAGCATATAATGCTGTTTTGGGTGGTATTGTAGAAGTCTGATACACCTCTAAAAAGAGAGGGTAAAGCAGGGAGGGAAGAGTAGGAGAAAGCCAAAAAGAAAGGGAGGAAGGGGAGATCTGAGCTGAGAGAAAAGAAGGGGCAAGAACCGGGAGAGATGAGCGCAGGGCTGCCAGGTTGTGGGGACAGGCCGTGGCCCGGTGCCCTCCTTCTCTCTTGGTCCTCAGTTCTCTATCTCCTCCTTTCCTGGCTTCCCCTGTGGTTTGTATCCTCTTTTGTTTTTTGGGTGACTTAACTTTGCTGGTGGCATTTAGGGTCAGGAAGTCTGCTGGTTCCTCCCTTAGAGGGTATTTTTATGAGATAAAGGTTGTGAAATAAAACTTAAAAAAAAAGTGGGAACTAATTGTTGTGCTTTATTTGCTTTTATACACATATTCAGGAATATTTATTCACTCTAAAAACTTCAGTACCTACTGTGGGCTAAGTTGGACTTCTCATCCTGTGGATGAATCATACAATGTTTGAAAACACTAATTTTATATAGACTTTTGGGTTTACTTTAGATGTTTTTACTGCAATATTGTATAATGATTTTTTCCTTTTTCTGTGTTCTCTTTTTTTGCCCACTGACTGGATGAATTGATTCTATTCATATTTGCCTCTGCAGTTCACAAGATTCCTCTGCAGTTCACCTTTGGAGGTAAGAGTTACTGACTGACTTTAATACTAGAATTGTTAATTGAGTATCAATGTTGGTATCTTTCATTAGACATTTATTTGACAATTTAGGAGTGATCGTTTTGAAGTAACACATTTTTCAATAATAGTAATGGAATGAGTACAGCCTTTTTTGTGTAAAATTTTCTGCAAGTTACAGCTGTTCACCTTCATAACTGGTCACTGCTCCTTTTTAAGTTCATTTCTTTCTCAGTAAATAGAGTGAACAGTCCTTCACTTTAACTAACCTTGTATCTCCATTATTCCCACAATTGTTTATTTAACTCTGCATAAATTAACCTTGTGTTAAGAGACCTGGAAAAATCACCGGCAAAAGCTGTAATCAAGGAGGTTTCATCTGGTTTGCGAGACCATTTTAAAACCCATGAGCTGACTGGACGGGAGCAGGGGATTTGCAGCGAGCTTCTGTTGCCACACAGGCCTGGTTTTGGGTGCTTCATTTTCTTTTCATTGAACACTCATCCTGGTTCTCAATACAGAACTGAGGACCCAGTAATTGTATTGTGAGATAAAGAAAAATGATCAATGTTTAGAGAACCAGTTGCAGAAAAACTTGTAGGTGATTGGCAAGTCCTGGAAAAAAGAACATGTTTTCACTCATCAGCCACGTGATCTTGGGCAGATCACAGCTGCTCTGAGCCTTCGTTTTCTTATCTTTAAAATGCAAATAATAATTCCTACATCTCAAATGAGGCCACAAAGAGGAGCAAGTGTGAACCACGCTGCTGAAATCCTATAATATTTTGTGTTCTCCCCTTAGGCGGTGCTTCAGCCCACATGCGCCAGCTCTGCTCCTTGCTTTTCTCTTGCCTTTCCTGTTTGCATCTATTGCTTATTTCACTTTGTGCTGCTTTTAGTGTTCTCAGCTTGTTCAAATCACATTCATTTTCAGGGTTGAGCCTCAGTCTTATGTCCTTTGTAAGCCCATCTTTGACCTCCCCACATATTGGCAGTTGTTCATTTTCTGTTTCTGTAACCTTGTGTTCATTTGGTTATTGAAACTATTTTTGTCTATGAGTTATGGTGCCAGCCTGGCACGTTAAACACTCCTGGTGGCCAGTTTGAATGATCACCAAGGAAATGGACCAACCTAGAAAGACTGGTACCATCCAGGTTTGATCACATTTTCTAAACATCCAGTGTCCGAGGGGCAGGTGGGAACAAAGAAATATGATGGAAAGATTCTGGGCTTTAAAATGGGAGAGACTTAGGTGGCCCATGGACAGTTAACTGCCATGAGTCTAATGAAATTGTTGGGGTATAGTAATGACATTCTGAGATGCTGTTTTCAAATCTAAAAGTAGAGCTAATACTAAGAAGGTTGTTAAAATTAAATGAGTTGATTTGTAACAAACATGAGCACAATGCCTGAAAAACAGTTTTAAATAAGAACTTGGTGTAAAGGAAAAACCAAACCAGAAGAAACTTGCAGGCAATATACATTTTATAGTCTGTTCTTTAATTGAAGAAGCACTTTCTAACTATAGAAGCAGTAGGAAGTATCACTAAAGGAAAAGATCAAAAATTAATTCAATTATATAAGGATATATAATTTTGTACATGAAATATATATAGTAAAAAGGCAATTTGGGTGAAGTGTCATTAAAGAGTTAGTTGAATGTAATGATCTTCTGGAATAAAAATTCTGTTTCTTTTGAATAAAATTTGGTTAGATTTGGTCAGTGAGGTAACATGCAAGTGCTAATCAATGTGTTTTAAAAGTTCATAGTAATCAAAGGAGATACACAAAATATTAGCATCAACTACAAAAGTTAAATTATTTTACTATTCAAATAAAGGACCCACAGTGGGTAGAGGTGCATTGGTAGCCTCAATAGTGGTTTTTGTAATTATGTCACAGAGTTTCATTAAGAACTTAGAGGGGAGTGACCTGGATTAAGGGTTTTAAGGAGAAGGCAGCTGAGTTGAGTTGCTCCCCTGCACAGCTTGGACTCAAACAGAGCCTGCCTGGTGGATTAGTGAGTGGAGCTACCTCCAGAGCTCCTTCAGCAGCCCTGAGTCCAGGATTCTGTTTTTTTTAAAAAAAATATTTATTTATTTGCTTTAGTTGTGCACAATGCGTTTATTTGTACGTGGTGCTGAGGATTGAACCCGGGCCGCACACGTGCTAGGCGAGCGCTCTACCACTGAGCCACAACCCCAGCCCCGGATTCTGTTATATTACCACCACACAACCCCTAAAAGCCCAAGCAGAGCCAAGGCAGGAGGATGTTAGAAGTCTCAGAATGTTTAATGTTGCCATTAAGTTTTTTTAAAAAAATATTTGTTTATGTGTTTTAGTTGTACACAATGTATTTATTCTTTACATGGTGCTGAGGATCGAACCCGGGCCGCGCACGTGCTAGGCGAGTGCTCTGCCGCTGAGCCACAGTCCCAGCCCCTGCCATTAAGTTTGTTTTAGCTGAAGAAGGATAATTACAAATATGGTAAATACTCAACACCTACCTAATTTTGAAGGAAAGAAAAATAAGTCTGCTAGAGACAAATACTTGAGACTTGTAGTTGAAAATAAAGCTGACTTTAAATTTAATTTAGTCTACAAAAGCTTCTATGAATGAACCATGTCAAGCCGGGCGCCGTGGCGCTTGCCTATAATCCCAGCACTTGGGAGGCTGAAGCAGGAGGATCTCGAGTTCAAAGTCAGCCTCAGCAATGGTGAGGAATTTAGCAACTCAGTGAGACCTGTCTCTAAATAAAATACAAAAAAGGGCTGGGGATGTGGCTCACTGGTCGAGTGCCCCTGGTACAAAAAAAAAGAACTATGTCCCTTTGTTGTAAGTCCTAAACAGTTAACTGCCACATGAATCTAATGAAGTTGTCAGGTTATAGTAATTACATCAGTAATTTGATATGTTGTCATTTGAATGGACCATGTGTGGAGAGTCAGCTCCTTCCCTCTATGGAGCTGACCCTTTTACATTTCTGTAAGCTGAAGACTAATAGCGCTCATTAAGCTTTATGGGAAAAGAGCTTTTATCACCTCGTCAAGTCAGGCTGCATATTTCCATTCTACTCCTAATTCTGTGTGGCTCTGTGACTGCCCATGTGCACTCCCTGCTAGGTTTACATCAGACCTCTGCCTTACAGACATTTTTATTGACATTTCTGAGTCTGAATTACATTTTGTGTGGCACCACTTACAGATGTCTTCAATTAAATGTAGGTAAATAAAAGGGATTATATATCAGAGGCCAGAAGATTCTTGAAATTCTCTTTAGAGTCTGACTTTGCCAGCCAGTCCAGTGGGCGCAGCCTCATCGCCACGTTTAGAGGTAGAGAGCAGCGGCAGGTGAGGCGTTGGGAACAAGTTATGCCATAAGTACACATGGCCAACTTAGCCTGCTTTCCTTCTCTGCCTTCTGTTCCTTCCTTCCTGATCCTTAAAATCTTGGGAAGTCAGCACCTGTCATATATAGGAACTGTGCTTAACTTGTTGCCTGCATTGTTAATTCTCACAGATGTTCTGTTACTTATCAGGAAAATCAAGCCCAGAGAGGTCGATTAGAATAGCTAGGCACTCCACAGAACAGCCATGAGTCTGGAGGAGGTGGCGCAGTGAGAAGCTGGAGCACTACTTGAAGACAGTGATGAGTTGGAGGTGCACTTGGTAAAGCCCACAGCAGGGCTTCTCAGCCTTGGCGCCTTGGGCATCTTGAGTTGGGGGAGTCTTGGTTGTGAGGAGCTCTCTAACATAGGTACTATCAGGAGCCTAGCTGCACCTCTGGCCTCTGCCCACTAGATGCCAGTGTACCCTCCTCCCCTGCCCTAGTTGCCATAAATAGTCTTTAGACTTTGCTGAGTGTCCCTTGTGGACAGAGTTGTTCCCTGATGAAAACCACTGTCCTAGAGCAGTCATAAGAAAAAGAAAGAAAAAAGGTGGAAAGAGGTAGAGTTCCTAAGCCAATAGTGAAGATAAGATACAATGATAGAGAGCGTTTTCAGTTGAATAGAGGATAAGGAAGAGTGGACAGAAAGCTAGTGGGACAAATGGAGAACAAGAGGGTCCTTAAACCCAACCATGGTGATCTGTTTAACTGTGAAGGGTCTCAGTCAGAACCTTGCTGTTCAGAGTGTTCTGCGTCTGCACTGCAAAACAGTAGCTAGTGATCGTACATACTGCTGAGCTATGTAGGAACTGAATTTGAATTTTTAAAGTTTAGTTAACTTTAATTTAAGGAGCCACGTGTGGCCAGGGGCACAGTGTCGTACAATGGGGGTTGATAGAAATGTTTTAAAATTGGATTGTGGTGATAGTTTTACCATTTTATAAATTTGCTGAAAATCAGAATTCTACAGAATGTGGAAGAAAGAAAGGCTGTTACCCAAACTGGGTCCTATAGAAATGAAGGAAACTTGGAAAGCTAGTAATGGAGAGATGATGTGGGTAGAGATTGAGTTAATCTGGAAAGAAGTCTGAACAATTTCTGGACACTAAGAATCAGCTGTCCAGAGAGTGTGGAGACAAGGCTAGGAAGAGGGTTGAGCTGTGAGTTGGGGAAGCTTTCCTCTGTTCTCCAGCCTAGTGCTTGCTTGACCCAGCTGTGTTTAAAGAGCTATGGCCTCTGCAGAAAGAAATAACTGAAGGGGGCATCGACATCCTTAAAATAATGATTAGCCTTCCACTGATGGCATGGAATAGTGAGCAGGTTGTAGCTTGATCCGCTGGCAAAAGTGGAAATGTAAGTATGGGTGAAGGTTAGGAAACAGTTGGTTTTTCAGCCTGAGTCCCATATTCTCGAATCAGAAGTTGAGCAGGCTTTAGGCCAGAGGCACTAATTAGAATTCTGGAGCAAGATCACTGGGATTGTTATTTGACTGCTCTTCCCTTTACTTGGGTCCGAATGCACTCCTGGCTGGGACAGGGCTGCTAGCTAGGCTGATGGCAAAGAACTCAGTTGAACTGAAGACATTGTTCCTTGCCCAGCAAGAGGATCTTTTATGTGCCGGCCAGAGTAGTACTTCCGAGCTTATGGTTGATTAGTGGAGGAATAAGCTTACTTCCAACTAGTTTTTGGACACCATCAAGACAATGTAAGTTGAAGGGGAGTATATTTCATAGTGAAGTGATAGCAACTGGGAGTCCTTTTCTAGAAATTGATCCTGAATGATAAAAGTATCAAAATTGATTCTGAGAAAAAAAAGAAAGCACACTTAGAATAGAAAACCAAACATTAAATACCACAAAATCATCTTGGTAAAGATTTTTCTGCATGAATTTGGATTAGTTCTGGTATCTTAAAATCTTAAGTCCATTCAAGCTATCTTCTTGCTGGATCTGTCTTCCTTTAGCAAGTAGTAGCATTCATCATTACTCCAAGGACCTTTTTAACTGTGTTGGAAATTAGGGTCATCTTCCTTGACAGTTTTCATTGCCCATTAGATGTGCATGAATGCTTCGGAAGATGTGTGAATAGTAAATCCTGGGGTGGATTAGTTTCCATGGGGACGTCAGTCTTGTTTGATCTTGGCATTCATTGAGTTCTCAGTCTGGAATGTCACTGTGGGATGTATTTCTCCCCATAAAAAGGTCGGAAAAGCAGGAGTCTCAAATTGAACTGACATTAAATAAGGGCTCGCATAAGGGTAGTAACTCTAGATTTTTAGGTATGTGTTGTAATGCTCAATAAATATTGACTAGCTAGTAGAATTAAGAAGTTTGGGATTCGGTTACTTTGTGAGCCATTTTGGTGTAGAACTTTACTAAAAGTCTTTTTTATTGAATGTTAGGTTTTAAAATATAAAGAAGTATCAGATTAAAGAAAATCTTGATTTTTATTTGTTCTTTTATAGTTTCTTATTTTGAACACACTTATTAAATTCCTTAATTACGTAAGCTTTGTAAAGTTCAATTAAAATTTTTGTCACAGTGTCTCTAGTTTTTAAGTTTTAAATGTTAAGAATAAGCCTTTTTGTTTATTATGGTTTAAATATTATGTGTCCCCTAAAAGCTCACATGTGAGACAATGCAAGAAGGTTTAGAGGTGAAATGATGGGGTTTTGAGAGCCTTAACCCAATCAGTGAATTAATCCCACGATAGGGATTAGCTGAGTGGTAACTGAAGGCAGGTGGGGTGTGGCTGGAGGAGGTGGTCATTGGGGGTTGTCTTTGGGGTGTATAGTTTGTATCTGGCGAGTGGAGACTTTCTCTGCTTCCTGGTGTGATGTCCTGAGCTGCTTTCCTCCACCACACTTTCGCCATCATATTTTGCCTTACCTTGGGCCCTGAGGAATTGAGTCGGCTGTCTCTGGACTGAAACCGTGAGCACCCAAATAAACCGTTCCTCTCCTAATTGTTCTTGTCTGGTCTTTTAATTGTAGTTGTAGAAATGCCGACTAAAACATGGGTTCTTTGAAATATTTAAATTCCTATGAATTACATATTTAAGAAGCACATTTCTTTGTTCATCCTTTGGTGGGTTGCTGAGACCTTTCTTCATTATGTTGAACAGCACACGTGAACACATTGTGATTGTGTTTCAGTGTGGTGTACCACAGGAGCAGTGTCTAGTGAGAAAAACCCTGAATTGAATATTGAAGATTCTAGGTTTTGGTTCTTCCTGTCATTTTTCTAAATTGGCTTTGTGACCTTGGGCAAGTCCCTCAATCATCCTGGATCTTATTATTTCAAGAGAGTAACTAGAGTATCCTAGAGGGACAAGTTCCTCAAAACTGAGTGAATGAACCAATGTTTTAATGTATTTTAGGGCTTATTTTCAGGCTCAGGTATTATAAAGCAAGGCAAATAGAATTCATTCCCCCTGTCCTACTGCTTGCTATAGTCCTTCAAGTTTAGTTTTTCTTTTTATGTTCTCAGACAAGCTGCCACTTTACTTTAGGATTATTCTACTCACTTCTTGCATAAAAAAACAAGTGCCTGGGGCTGGAGTTGTGGCTCAGCAGCAGAGCGCTCACAGGTGCGCTGCCCAGGTTCGATCCTCAGCACCACGTAAACATAAATGCATTGCATTGTGTACAACTAAAGTAAATAAATAAATATTAAAAAAAAAAAAGTGCCATCCCATTACCTGGCATACACAAATGTATGTATCTCTTACTTTTGCCGTTAGGGTGGGTTCAGTCATCAATGTGTAACTATTGAGAGAGCTAGGAGGTGGGTAATGGAGAACTGTATGCAAGCATTGCCGCAGCCTGAGAGAGTGCATACACACGTACACTGAGGTGGCAAAGATGGGTGTTTATTGACATGATCCAAAGTTATGGGGACATATAAATAGGAAGGAAAGGCATATAAACTTTAAATTATGCTCATTATTTTGGTGTTTTTTTCTTACTTAGAAACTATTCAGATATCCAGAGATTATTCATTAACTTATTAATATAAGCTGGGTGTGGTGGTACCTGCCTGTAATTCCAACCACTCCAGAGGCTGAGGCAGGAGAATTGCTAGTTCAAGGCCAGCCTGGGCAATTTAGTGAGCCCTCTCTCAAAATAAAAATAAAAAGGACTGGGGATGTAGCTCAGTGGTAAAGTGCCTCTGGGTTTAATCCCCAGTACCAAAAATAAAAATTTAAAATAAATTTATTTGCATGTTAAGATTATTGGAGGATCTTAGAAATTGCTTAAGCTGTTACAAAATATAATATATAATCATTAGGGAATTGCAAATCACAGCCATAGGGAGATACCAGTTTATATCCGTTTGGTTAGTTGTACAAAAAACAAAATAGTAAGTGTTAGAATGGGTGTGGAGAAATTGGAATTCTTTTTTTTTTTTTTTTTTTTTTTTTTTTTTTTGGTACGGGGATTGAACTCAGGGGCACTCGACCACTGGGTCACATCCCCAGACCTTTTTTTTGTATTTTTATTTAGAGACAGGGTCTCACTGAGTTACTAAGTGCCTCGCCATTGCTGAGGCTGGCTTTGAACTCGCGATCCTCCTGCCTCAGCCTCCCAAAGTGCTGGGATTACAGGCGTGCGCCACCACGCCCGGCTGAAATTGGAATTCTTATGCATTGTTGGTGGAAATGTAAAATGGGACAACTTCACTGGAAAAAAGTTTAACAGTTCCTTAGAAACTTGCAGATAGAATTACCATGTGATCCACCAATTCCACTTGTGGGTATATATGCAAAAGAATTGAAAGCAGGAACATGAGCAGTGCAGCAGGGTTCATGCAGCATGATTCACAATAGCCAGAAGGTAGAAGCAATCCAAGTATCCACTGGTACAGGAGGGATAAAAGATGGCATATGCATACAGAGGAGCATTATATGTATGAAGAGGGAACACACTAGCTGACCTTTGAAGACCCTGTGAAACAAGCCAGTTGCTAAAGATTGGGTACCATGAGTCCACATATGTGATTTGTAGAATAGTTGAATTCATAGAGATAGGAAGTAGAATGGCAGTTGCCAGGGCTTAGGTGTAAAGGGAGAGTTAGTTGTTTTAATGGGTACATGTGGAATGTTGAAAACTTCTGGAGATGAGTCATGGTGACAGTTGCACAACACTGTAAAGGTACTTAATGTCACTCAGCTGTCCTTAAAAATGGTTAAAATGGTAGATTTTATGTATATTTTTTACTATAATTAAAAATGTTTAGCTGGGCACGGTGGCGCACACCTGTAATCCCAGCAGCTTGGGAGGCTGAGGCAGGAGGATTGAGAGTTCAAAGCCAGCCTCAGCAATTTATCAAGGCCTTCAAGCAACTCATCTAAACCCTGTCTCTAAATAAAATATAAAAAAGGGCTGGGAAGTGGTTCAGTGTTTAAGCCCCCCTGGGTTCAATCCCCAGTACCAAAATAAATAAATAAAATAAATAAGTTTTTCAGAATTATAGTTCAGTTTAATTGAACAATTTTTAAAAATTTAAGCATTGTGTAGGAATACTGTTAAATTTTTAAAATGTAAACTAATGAGTAGTTTTAGAAGTTAAGTTGAATTGTTTCTTCATTAGGATCCTGCAGATTTATTTATGTTTTAAATCTACTGCTATATTATTATTAAGAAATCTGAGAAAAGACAATTTTTTTCCTTAAACTCCAAATTTAAAAAATTTTTGTTCTTTTTAGTTATATATGACAGTAGAATGTATTTTGACATATTATGCATACATAGAGTGTTACTTCCCATTCTTGTAGTTGTACATCTTGTGGAGTTACATTGGTCATGTATTCATACATGAACATAGGAAAGTTATGTCTGATTCATTCTACTGTCTTTCCTATTCCCACACCCCCCCTTCCCTTCATTCCCCTTTGTCTAATCCGAAGTACATCTATTCTTACCTACCCTCCCCTTATTGTGTGTTAGCATCTGCATATCAGAGAGAACGGTTTGGCTTTTGTTTTTTTGGGATTGGCTTATTTCACTTAGCATGATAGTCTCCAATTCCATCCATTTTCCAGCAAATGCCATAAGTCCATTCTTAGTTAAGGCTGAGTAATATTCCATTGTGTATATGTACCACATTTTTTAATTCATTCATCTGTTGAAGGGCATCTAGGTTGGTTCCACATCTTACCTTGTGAATTGAGTTGCTATAAACATTGATGTGGCTTTGTTAATATAGTATGCTGATTTTAAGTCCCTTGGGTATATACTAAGGAGTGGGATAACTGGGTCAAATGGTGATTTCATATCAAGTTTTCTGAAGAATCTGCATATTTCTTTCTAGAGTTAAACCCCAAGTTTTAAACCAGTTTGATTTATTTAAAGATTCACCTTAGTTATGTAACTTGAATTCTTAAAGTTGTTTCTGAACTAGCAGTTTTCTGTAAGGAGTTTATTTTTTCTGAATTTGGAGATTTAATTTATATACATGCTTGTCTCTATAAATCAGTTTTACTGAGCTCTCTTTAAGAGTGTACTTTAATAATACCTTCTGGAGGTAGGAAGGTATTTCACACACAAAGAGAAGTAAAGGCTTTTTTGAATTTTGTAGAGAGCTCTTCAGTTTAGGTTCACAACATCAGCCACAGGTCAGAAATGAGTCCCCCTTGCCTCCATTCAGATCTCAAAGAGCTGTTTTCTTTAATTTATTGATTTGGCAAGATTAACAAACCAGATTTTCTGCCTTCTGCCATTCAACAGAAAGTAGATCTCCATCATCCATCCAATAGAGACATAAGTCCAGCTATTATCCCCACTATTGGGATAATTTATTGATCCAGAGTAAACAAAAACCAAAAACAGAAGCACAAACTTACTAGAAAGGGAGAAAAAGACACGGAGAAACAGAGTGAGCCATGTGAGAGCTCTGTTGCTGCTTGGGAATCTCTTTGGGAGCCAAGAAAAGACGTGCTAGGCCTGATGGGTCATGAGGTGTGCCTTGCATTTACATCCTCTGTCAAGTGAGTTCATGTGATCTTCTCAGGGGATGACCCCCAAAGCTGTTAGTTAATTTTGAAAAAGGTAAAATCATGACCTCATACAAACAGAGCAGGAACACATGTCAAATAAAATTTGACTCATTAGTTAATGCAAAGCCAATAAGACATTAAAATTGGCATAAAGAACATTTGAAGCTAGATAGATATAGATACACTTGCAGTTTAATAAAAAGATGGGGATGAGAATGCTAGATTAGATGAAATCCTACAGGATGGGAAACTGTAATCTTTGGGATTATTTGTTTCCCTGAATAGAAATCTGCAGGTTAACCCCAGCCACTGAAGGGTTGTAAAATAGCCATTCAATAAAAAATCAAGCCTGACTGCACTGAAAGAGCACCTAGCCCTATGGTCTGAATGTTGGTGTCCTGCCAGATATCGTGTGTTGGAAATCAATACCCAACATGATAGAGGTGGGGATTCTGGAGAGTGAGTGGTGAAGGCTCTTGGATGGGATCACTGTTCTTATAAAAGAGAGCTATTGAAGCTGCCATGCCCCTTCCTGGTAGAATATGGCACCATCTGTGAATAACAGGCCCTCGCCAGACCCTGAATCTGCTTGTCCCTTGTTCTTGTGCTCCCTGGCTTCCAGAACTGTGAGCAACAGAGTTCTGTAGCTTATAAATTACCCAGGCCTACTGTATTTTGTTATAGTAGTCCGGAAGACTGAGACAACCAGTAATCTCTTTTCAGATACTTTTCTGCTTCCTATTCTGCTTAGTATTTAGTAATTCTCAATAATTCTTCAGCCTTTTTTTTAAAAAAATTCTTAATTATAGTAATAATGCATGCTATTAAAAATAATGAAAATAAAGAAAATAAGAAAAAAGACAGAGACTGCTCTACTGATAATATTACATGTATTTTCCCGAGCCTTTAATGTACTGATTTTCTGCCAGAAAGTTAGGAATCAGTTGCATTTGATTTTAGATTACTTACACAAAACTTTGTGACATATAAATCATGAATATTACTATTTGCATTTTCCAAATCAATTTATATGTCTTCATTTCTTATAGAGTATTTTTAAAAATTTTCAAATGCTTGATTTATTTTAAAGAAATCATGTAGGTTTTGATGCCATAGTGGTTTAGCACATCTTTGTTTCTGTTTTTAAAATTAATTTAGACTTTGTGTTTCATGAAACTGTTATTAGCAAAAGGCAAAACGATTGCAGGTGTAAGTTATTTTACAAAAAGGCAGAGTTTTTATCAGGTGCTTAAAGTGATTACCTTTCAGGGCTTCTGTACACTGTTATGTGCTCAAACTTCAGGATTATAACTGTAGATCTGTGTGTCACAGGAGGGCTGCTCTGGAAGGGAGGAGAGCTCCAGCTCTGCTCTCTTAGTGCCCCTGAGGACTTTCAGTGTCTCTGTCTTTAACCCTCCTGTTAAATCTCATCAGATGACTTCCTCTTGGCCTGTTCTTTTGAGCTTTAGCAGTGTTTGTTTAGGGCATGACTGCTGTGCATGGAGGCAGGTGGGTGAGGAGACAGTTGTAAATATACACCCATTTTGGAAGCAGTTTGGCTGGAAGCCAGGTTTGGCCTATTAACGTGGATGGCGTTTGTACATGCTGCCTTTGGTGTAGTACTGCTCGGCTCATTCATCACAGAAGTCATGCCAACCTTCCCAGCATTTAAGAAGGGGTTTCTTTTGTACAGCTGGAGGTGCTTTGTAATTTTTTTCTTGTTATCAGCTAAATCCTTGAAATTGAGGAGCTTCTGAAAAGTAACTTTGCTGATAGTTCTTTTACATGTCCAAAACTGTGCAAACTGCAGACTTGAGAAAGAAAACTATTAAATATTGTTAATCACACACTGACTTATTTATGAGGAAGTTAAAGATAGTTGCTGGTAGATTAATAACTTTGCTTTTAAGTGAGCAACTGAGGTAATATTGTAAACACAATTGATTCCTTAAAACCCAAAGCAAAAACTGCTCATAAATAGTTTGTTTTTATTTATAGCATATCATTTGTTTCTTACAACTGCCATTGAGGGTGAGCAGTAGCATGAGCCCTATTTTAAAAAGTAAACGTTGAAACTGTTAAAAGAAGTTAACTTACTGTTTTGCTTAGATATGACTAATGTGTAGCCATAAAACATAGGGCGAGGCCTCAAATTCAGACCTTTTGACTATAAACCCTGAACTCAAGTCTCTATAACCTTTTCCCTTTCTCTTGGCAGCTTGCAGTGTACAGGCTTCTACCTCTATACCTCAATTTAAAAAAATATTTTACATCAGTGAATCTCAAAAGTGTGGTCAGCAACTGCTAGGGTTCTCTGCAGCCCTTTGAGGGAGTTCTCAAGGATCAAAATCATCTTCATGATAGCAGGACACTGTTAGCCTTTTATTCTCTTGAATGTACAGATCTGTTTGCCAGAGGCTATGTATTCAATGCAGAGGCAAACTTGATAATTGGGCTGTTCTGTTAAACTGAGCATAAAAAAGATTTGTAAAAATGTGAAACAATGCCGTTTTTCTCCACTGGATTATTTTTGGTTTTAGTGCTGGGATTGAACCCAAAGGTACTTTACCTCTGAACTACATCCTTGATCCTTTTTATTTTGACATAGGATCTTGCTAAGTTTCTGAGGGTCTTGTTAAGTTGCCAGGGCTAACCTTGAACTTGTGGTCTTCCTGCCTCAGCCTCTCCTGAGTTACTGGGATTATAGGAATGGGCGATTGCTCCTGGCTTGGAATTTTTTTTTTTTTTTAAATACAACGTTTTCCCCTACCTGTACAAAATATATTAAATACTTTGGTTGGTTGTTATTTTAAGAGAATGAATACATAGATTTTTTTTTAAATTTGAGTTTTAAAATCTAATACAGTAACTATCTGTAGATGTAGTCCAGTAAACACAAGCTCTTTGGAGTGTAAGTACAAAGGGGTTTTGAAATCAAACATTTTGAGACTGATTACCTTACATGATACTTGTGGTATTAAGGCAAGCACCTCTTTAACTTTCCCTGTCCCAAAATATTATGTGTATTTTCTCTGCATAATCTATAATTATCTCTCCCATTGTGTTTGTGACAGTTGAGGAATGTTGACAATTAAAAGACCTTAATTAAATAAGAAGCTTAAGAAATGCTACAGACCCACTAATGAAGTCAAATTCCCCAGGCAGTAGAGAATAGTGATGGCTTGGGGAGGCTTCTCTAGACATGGGGACCAAGCCCTGGGTAGTTAAGCTAAAGGACCATGTGAGACAGCTTTTTCTGACCTCTCTACACCTGCCCAATTCCTAGAAGAAACTAAAGTTTATGTTTGAAATCCTTACAATTTTTTTTTTAAAGTATACCCATATACAAACACATGTTTTCTGGTTTTGGTTTTCTTGTTGGTCCAGAGTCTGGTCTAGCCATTAGTTAGACCAGTACAAGGATGGCGACCGTGTACACAGGAGCTCTGTGTAAATGCAGGCCTTGCTCTGGACCCCACTGGCCCCTTCTCATAGTTTCAGTTGCCTTTAACAAATTCCATAGTGCCAGTGAGGCATGTGACAAAGAAGAGGGAAAGAAGCTGCACCTGTGTCTTAGAGGTGATGCTTTGGTTGGCCAGATGACATGCTCCTGCCTCCTGACCTGACTGGGGCTTTGCATGCAATGAGGTTGGCTCGCCCTTCTGCTTGTCATCTAGACCAGTATATCCCAAACCCGAGGTACACACGAAGTGCCTGTGTGTCTTGTTTTTTGTTTTTTTTTTTTAAATAATTTTTTTATTTGTTTCAGTTGTACATAATGCCTTTATTCTTATGTGGTGCTGAGGATCAAACCCGGGCTGCGCACGTGCAAGGCAAGCGCTCTACCACTGAGCCACAACTCCATCCCTGTGTGTCTTGTTAAATGCAGGTTCTTGGCTTCATAGGTCTGGGGTGGGGCCCAAGATCTGAGATGATAAATTTCTAATGAGCTTCCAGTGATGCAGATGCTGCTGGTTCATGGACCAAACTGGAACTAAATGCACAGTGACAAGTGATTTTCCTGAAAGGAGGGGAAAATATGATCTTATCTGCTTGTTGTCTCTATACCTTTTACATTTATTCTCTTGACATTTGGTCTGACCTTTGATTTCTACCCAGCTTTGGATTCACAATCTATTTTAGAAAATTCCCATCTCCAAGATCTAACTTCAATTTTGATCTGTGAAATTTATCACCAAAATTTAAACCTGTCCTCTCTGACCTCTTCCTTTTTCTTTCTTGCTCCAGTTCTGTTACCTGTCAGTGGCTAAGTTCCATTTATAATTTGGGATAAGTTATTCTAAGTCTTGATGTATTAAATGGATTCTACCAAATTTAAAAATTGTTATTGTGTGTATCTAAGTTTGTTTTCTGTTGTTAATAACACAATACCAAAGACTGGGAAAGTTATAAAGAAAAGAGGTTTGTTTTGGCTCATGATTCTTGGCCAAGGTTGAGGGTTGCATCTGGTGGTGGCCTTTTTATTTGGTACTGGACATTGAACCCAGGGGTGTTTACTGAGCCATGTCCCCATCCCTTTTTATATTTTATGTAGAAATAGGGTCTTACTAAGTTGCTTAGGGCCTTGCTAAGTTGCCCTGGCTGGCTTTGAACTTGTGATCCTCCTGCCTCAGCCTTCCGAGCCACTGGGATTAAAGTATGTGCCACCGTGGTGGTGGCCTTCTTATTGGAAGAGCAGGAAATACAAGAGAACTAGCCAAACTGGCTTTTATGTCAAACCACTCTTAAGATAACCCGTTCATCCATAAATGCATGAATTAATTCATTTTGATCCTGCCTGTGAATACCTCAGAATGGGGGCAGGGGAGTAAATTTAGCATGTGTTTAGGAGGAGACAAACAATTTTCAGGTCATAGCATTGTGGTACATTTATTATAATTTATGAACCGGTTTTGCTACATTATACATTCTCTGGGTTTTGACAAATGTACAATGATGCATCCACCATTACTGAATCATACAGAACAGTTTCACTGCCCTAAAATCGCTCATGCTATACCTGGTTTTTTTTGCTCTCCCACTCTTACCACCCATAGCAACCACTGATCTTTTTAATCTCATGTTTTGCACTTCTGGAGTGTAATATGGTTGGAATCATACAGTATGTAGCCTTTTGCTTTTTACTCTTCTTTCACTAGCACTATGCTTTTAAGGTTCTTCCTTGTCTTTTTGTGATTTCAATAATTGATTCTTTTCACCAATATTCCATTGTATGAATCTGTTCACCTATTAAAGGACATGTGTTGCCGCCGGAAGCGATGGCCACTTGGAGCAATGAAGCCACGGGAAGAAGTTCAGAGGCGAACTGGAAACAAACAGCTTTTTTATTCTGATAACTTTTCTCTCTGGCTCTAACAACGACTTTAACACGCACCACACACACCACCAAACAACCAACACACCAAAAATGGCGCAGACCCGATCAGCAATCTCGGCTCAAGTCTCTTGAGATCCCGGGCCAAGTCCCACGAGATCCCGGGCCAAGTCCCGTGAGACTGCGGAAGGCAGCAATGCCCAAACATCTCCATGGCCCATAGTCAACCGCAATCTTAGCCATCTCCCCAAACAGGGCTCCTGCAGACATGTTAGTTGCTTCCAGGTTTTTCAACCATGAGTAAAGCTGCTGTAAACAACTATGTTCAGGTTTTTATGTAGTCATCAGTTTTCAACTCATTTGGGAAATATCGTTTAGAATTATTTTGAAACACTTAAATGTTTTGTGTATTAAAATAAGTAATATAGCCAGGCAGGGTAATGCTTGCCTCTAATCATAGTGTGTCAGGAAGCTGAGACAGAAGGATCACAAGTTCAAGGCCAGCCTCAGCAACTTAGTGAGACCTTATCTCAAAATTAAAAAGGGGGGGGGTGGGGCTAGGGACTGGGGAGGTAGCTCAGTGCCCAAAAAAAATGATAAAAATAAAATGGAGACTCAGGAGGCTGAGGCAGGACGATCACAAGTTCAAAGCCAGCCTTAACAAAAGTGAGGTGCTGAGCAACTCAATGAGAACCCTGTCTCTAAATGAAATACAAAATAGGGCTGGGGATGTGGTTCAATGGTCGAGTGCCCCTGAGTTCAATTCACTGCACCTCCCCCCAAACCCCAAAATAAAATGGTTAATATAGTTTGACATCTATGCGAACTGATAATTTTACAAATTTGCAAGAAGTAATTTTTAGTTGCCACTCATGAGCACACCTGCAGTCAACAATTGTCCAAACTGGTAGCATATTGGAGCATGTGACATGATAAAGTTCAATGTCTGAGCTTCCCATGTTATTAAATGATTGGAGAGCTGATTTCTGAGCTCACAGATTGAATTGTTTCCATTTTTATCTTTTTTAGTCTCAAACTCTCTCATTTTTTAGTCTCAAACTTTTATTCTTTCCATGTTTTCAAGTACTAAGTAATTTGAATCAAGGAATTGTTTTTGAGAGAAAGACCCTATTATGGTGATTTCATGTCATGTGGAAGGATGAAACTGATTCTGCAGGTGTGTCTGTATTTGTAGACATCATACATGCAGTTAAATCCTTTCAGTTTATGGCATTGTAGACTAGGCCCTGAAGTTTTTCTGAACGAAAGCCAGAGTGACCTGGAGGATCTGGCGAATCCCCCTGCAAGGAGGGTGAAGGGAGTTCACTTCCAGCCAGTTCTCAGGTTCACCTTCAGCCAGTTCTCCGTAGCCGTCGCTTGTTGAGAACTTTGTATTTATTTGTACTAACCATGTTGAGAACAGCAGATGGCTATCCATGGGGCTGAGACAACTGGAGGTACTTTTAGGAAAATAGCTTCTCAACTGTTTTACCTTGTCTTCCACTTTTGAAATCTGATTTTTTTTTTCTCCCTTGTAGGTCCATGAGGGTCCTACAAGAGAGAAAAAAACCTTATTCCTATTTTAGTTATCCAAAAACATGTTGGAAAGAAAAAAAGTATAGCAAAGCAGACTTTATGAAAATAAATAGCATTCACTGAAATACTGCTTTTGTTGTTGCTGTATTTACTAACTTGGATATATACTAGTTTTCGAAACTGACTTTGCTTGAATGTATTTGATTGGCCGGTTTTTTATAATAGCATAAAAATAGCATTGATCCAGGAGCTAAGAGGCCAGTTTTTGAGTCAGTTTATACTTCTTTGGTTTTCTGATATTTGTACTGCCCATTTGACTCCTGTACTTCAGGTTTCTTCTTGAATTCAGTGAGGGAGGTCAGAGTAGGTAGGTGTATAGCCAATTCTTTCCTGAGTATTTGTGAGATAGCTTCTGTCTATATAAAGTGCCTTGCAAGACCCCAGTTTCCAAACCAGTTGAGAGACAGGAATAATGCTAGTGGTAGGACACACCTGTGAAGTAAGTGTCAGGTTTTCAAATGGGAGGTTCAAGGGTGAGAGAAATGATGACAGTTGGAAACTGAGAATATAATTGTAATTAGAAAAGATATTTCAGCTGGTACAACACATAGGGCTAATTTTTTTTTTTTTTTTGGTACTGGGGGTTGAACTCAGGGGTGCTCAACTATATCCCCAGCTCTATTTTGTATTTCATTTAGAGACAGGGTCTCACTGAGTTGCTTAGCACCTCACTGTTGCTAAGGCTGGGTTTGAAGTCGTGATCCTCCTGCCTCAGCCCTCCTGAGCCACTGGGTTGGTTTTTATTTAGGGTTAATAGAATGTGGTGTTTATTGAGAATTTGCTCATTGAGCTCATCCTTATGTACTTGATAAAGGACACTTTGAGTGAATGAATGGATGGCTGAGCACACTTTAGATTTAATGAATTCTGGATTGAGGCACTAAACAGCATCTTAACAACAACAATGGCAAATTGCTGGTACTGCTAGCATGTCAGCAAATCACTGTCTTACTAGTTGACCTTGTTCAGCTCTACACTTCTCCTTCATCTTCCTTCCACACTGTACTGTTTGGAAGGAGTTGTGTACATTCCACCCTTAATGTAGTGAGGGGTCACACCCCCTATCTTTAGGGCAAGTTATCTAGGTAACCTGTTCAGAATTCTTCTGCATGGGAGATTTGTCTCCTCCATTATTTTTTAATCATATGTAATAGTATGGACTCAAAGATTTAAGCGTTATAAATCCAATACTATATTATTTTGTTGCTCAAGTTATCCCAACTTTGGACTTGGGGAGCTCTTTCAGTTGACTCTTGTGTTCCTTTGGTACATCCTCATCTGTGTGGGTTTGATTTTTGGTTTTGAATACATCCTACTTTCTTGACACTATAAGATGTTCCAAGCTCATCTTGTATATTTCTTGTCCAGTCCAAGAACCAGCCATTTCTCCTAGTAGCCCTCATTCCTTTGATTGCAGAATGGTATTATGGACCAACATCTGGGCACTAGCTGTGCTATTGCTAGTGGGGTTTTGTTTCCTTTAGCCCTCTCAGCTCAGAGGAAAAAAAAAATGTGTGTACTAACTCATGTATATGCACATATTCATAATACACATTTCTGTGTGTTACCATTTGTATTTATATTAAGCTAAAATGAATTCTTACACCTTCAATTCTTACCCTTACTTATCTATAAAATGAATTCTTACACCTTCAATTCTTACCCTTACTTATCTATAAATTCCCATTGTAACAGTGAGAAACCTGCCTCCTACCAGCCACTACCCATTTACTTAATTGTTCCATTCCAGTGTGCTCATATAGCAGCACCAGACTGTTAGTCCAGACCCTTGCCAGAGACAGCCTTATCAGATGGAGTGCCACCTTAGGTGCTGTTCCTTTGCCTTCGTTCCTGTAGCACCTCTCCTGTGCCTCTGCCCTTGCAGTGAGATTGCTTCACTGTGTAATCCAGCTAGATTCTCTCACCACACCTCCCAAGTAATATTTTAGAAATTTTACATACATTTAGATTTACTCTTTGTGTTGCAAAGTTCTGTGGTTTTGATAAATACATACTGTGACTTACCTACTGGTATAGTATCATATAGAATAGTTTTACCACTTGAAAGGCCTGTTTCATGGATTTATCCTTCCTCTAGCACCCTCAAACTCTGATAACACTGATCTTTTTGCTGTCTCTCTGCTTTTTCCTTTTATGGATTCCAGTTGAAACTGTGCAGGTTGTAACCTTTCAGACTGGTATCTTTCACCTAGCAATTAGCATCTAAAGCTTCTCCATTGTGCATGTGTGCATGTGTCTGCGTTGAGAGCTTCTTTCTCCTTATTGCTGAATAGTGTTCCATTGTATGGATGGACCACAGTTTGTTTTCCCATTCACCTATTGAAGGTTATCTTGGTTGCTTCCAGTTTTGAACAGCTGTGAGTAAAACAGTTATACACATTCACTTTCAAGGTTTTGGGTTTTTGTGAGACCCAAGTTTTCAAACCGGAATAATATCTAGGAGTGCGATTGCTGTTTTGTATGGTAATAGGGTAGTTTTGTTTTGTAAGAAACTTCAAAAGTGCCATACCATTTTACATTCCAACTACCCTTGAATGAGGATTCTGTTGTTCTTGGTCTTTATCAGCATTTGAAACTGTTTGGATTTCAACCACTTTAGTAGTTGTGTAGCACACATCATTGTTGTTTTAATTTGGAATTCCCTAATGACAAATGATGTTGTACATCTTTTCATGTGTTTATTTGCCATCTGTACATTTTTTTCGGTTCAGTGTTGTTCATATCTTTTGCCCATTTTAAAATAGGGTTTTGTTTTTATTTTTGAATTTTAAAAAAATTTGTGTATTTTGGGTACTAATCCTTTATCGGATAAATCTTTTGCAGTATTTTCTTTCAATCTGTGGCCTTACTTTTTATTCTCAACAATGTTTTTTGCAAAGCAGAAGTTTTAAATTTTAATAAAATGCAACTTACCAGCTTTTTACTTTGATGGATTGTGGTTTTGGTGTTGTATCTAAAAATGTCACCAAACCCACCATTGCTTAGATTTTATCTTCTAGATATTATCATACAGAAATTTTATAGATTTGAAATTCACATTTAGGTCTGTGATCCATTTTGAGATTTTTTTTTTTTTTTTTGCATATCAAGGATTAAACTCCGGAGCACTCAACAACTGATCCACATCCCCAGCCCTATTTTGTATTTTATTTAGAGACAGGGTTTCACTGAGTTGTTTAGTGCCTTGCTAAATTGCTGAGGCTGGCTTTGAACTTGTGATCTCCTACCTCAGCCTCTTGAGCCACTGGGATTACAGGTGTGCACCACCTTGCCTGGTTTGAGTTAATTTTTGTGAAAGGTGTATGCTGTCTAGATTTTTTTTTTTTTTGCATATGAACGTCCAGTTGTTAAAGCACCATTGTTGTAAAGACTGTCCTTTCTCTACTGAATTGTGTTTACTCCTTGGTGAACGATCACTTCACTGTATTTCTGTAGATCTGTTCTTTTCTGTTGATCTATTTATCTTATACTTTGTCAGTACTACCATGCTGTCTTGATTATTGTAGCTTTGTAGTTGAGCCTTGACATGAGGTAGTGTCAGCCCCCCAACTTTGTTCTTCAGTATTGGTTTGGCTATTCTGTGTCTTTTGTCTCTCCATATAAACTTTAGAAATGATTTTGTCAGTATCCATTAAACAGCTTGTCCTGATTTAGATGGGGATTGCATTGTCTATAGGTCAACTTGAGAAGAACTGTCATCTTGACAACATTGAGTCTTCCAGTCCGTGAACAAATATTTTTCCATTTATTTACACGTCGTCTTTGATTCCTTCCGTAAGAGTTTTATGGTTTTCTGCATATAGATTTTATACATGTTTCGTTAGATTTAAACCTGGATTTTTTTTTTCATGGTTTTATTAATGGTTCATGTTTTTAATTTCAGTTCTAGACATTGCTGATATATAGGAAGTCAGTTGACTTTTGTATGTAAGCCTCATATTCTGATACTTTTTAATGATTGCTGATAACTAATATTCTAGTTTTTCTCTTGAGTTCTTTGGGATTTTTACATAGACAGTCACGTTATCTGTAAATACTCCTCCCCCCCTTCCCATTTTGAATACCTTTATTTTCTTGTCTTATGGTACTAGCTAGGATTTCAAGTCTGATGTTGAATAGGAGTCAGGGGAGAGGATTTTCCTGCCTATTTCATGATCTTAAGTAGGGGAAAGCATATAGTTTCTTATTATTAAGTGTGATACTAGTTGTAGGGGTTTTTTGTATATTTGATATCAAGTTGAACAAGTTCCTCTCTGTTCCCAATTTGTTATGAGTTTTTAGTTATGAATAGCTGTTGGATTTTTGTTAAACATAGTTCCTGCTTCACTTGATATGATTATATGATTTTTCTTGTGTTAGCCCCATGGATGTGATAGATTACATTAATGACTTTTCTTCCTTTCTCTCTTTTAAAAGATTGCTTTTCTTGTTCTAACTAACCTTAAATACCTAGAATAAAATTCTCTTGGTCATAGCATATAATTTTTTCTATACATTGTTGGATTCAATTTGCTCATATTTTGTTGAGAATTTCTGTTCATAAGAGATATTGAATCATAGATATTCTTTTGGTTTTTACTAGTTTTGGTGTTAGCAAACCTCCTCTTTTGATTTTTCTCTATTCCTCTCCTGCCTTTGCCCTGTACATGGTTTTAACTATGTGAAAATGATGTACAGTCATTTTGTTTTTGTTCACTTGTTAATTTCTAACATCTACAAACTCTCTACTAAAGACTTTTTTGTTGCTTCATAAATTTTATTTTATGATTTTCATTTTAGTAGTTATGTTTAAAATCATGTTATTTTATAATGAGAAATGCCCATTAGCTGAATTTACAAAGAAAAATATTTATACTCTGAAATCTCAGCATTTCTTCTTTGTGGTTATAGTTGTATTATGATAATGATGAGGAAACCTTTTTCACCTTCAGCTAACAAGAAGTGTCCATAGCCCTTTGTCCCTACACAGGAACTGTTAGCTGGAACAAATAATGGGGTCATGTGGCTTCTCGTTGCTGTGGTTACTAGAGAACAGGCCTGTTGGCCCTACGGGAGCACTTCTCCTGTTCTCATCCAGCCCTCTTATGTTGTCTGTCTCCCACACATCATTTCCTTTCGGCCTTTGTGTGGAACAAAAGAATATAGTTTGATAGTAATTCACTTAACCTGTATATTTCTCACTGTCAAATATTAAAACAAGTAAGTTCAGGAAAACTTAAGTTGATTTCTCACTTTCTTTTTTGAATGAATTTTAATTAACACATAGTAATTGTATATATTTATGAGATACCACGTAGTGTTTGAAAACAATGTACACAATGTATAATGATCTAATTATACATATAATTGGCATATCTTATTAACTTAGACATTACATTTCTTTGTGTTGAGATGTTGTAAAATCCTCTCTACTAGCTGTTTTGAAATACTTAGTTAATTATTGTCATACTTAGTTAATTATTGTGAGCCATAGTGCTGTGCTGTAGCACTTTTTTTTCTTGTGGTACTGGGGATTGAACCAGGGCCTCAGGCATGCTAGGCAGGTGTACACCATTGAGCTGTGTCACTAGCCTTGTGCTACAAAGCTTTTCAAGTTATTCTTCCTGTTCAGCTGCAATCTTGTCCTTCCTAACCATGTTCTCCATCTCACCCTTTCTTGATTTTACTTTTCATCCTTTTGTTCCATCAGTTTTTATACAAATAAAAAGTTTTGCTATTTAACATAGTGTGTAACTGGGAAAGGTGATAGCAACAAAGAGGGAAATTTTAGGACTTAGTAAAATAAAAGTCTGCTGGATTAATTATGAGATTTTTAAATACAAAGAAAAATGGCAAACTTCATGTTTGTGTGTCTGTTTTTCGTAGGCAGAGAATCCCCCTAATGGACCAGAGTGTGGTTATGGCTCCTTCCACCAGCAGTACTGGCTTGATGGAAAGATCATTGCTGTGGGGGTGATTGACATCCTTCCATACTGTGTTTCATCTGTGTATTTGTACTATGATCCTGATTATTCATTTCTGTCACTGGGTGTCTACTCTGCTTTAAGGTAAGGTTGCTTTTTGCATTTGTGGTCAAACATTACATAGAACTTCAAGTGATTACTCATTGGATTAGATTTAATTATGTAACAGTAGAAATCTTACTTGACAATATGATAATTTGTTGGTATGGTTAGCCTCTTAGTCTATACTTGGATTAAAAGTACCACTTTTAGAACTGATGTCAATTGTTTGATGGTCACTATCTAGCTTTTTTAATATTTCCATGCACTCTACAGTGTATAAGAAACCAGTGTATTCAGTGATGTTTTTGTTGTTTAGTGTATGCATTTACATAGGCACCCTCATCAGAACACTTATTTATCTTAAATGTTATAACATTTATACTCTTATCATCACTATCATATATATTTTCACTGCTGCTGATGTCATCGATGTGCAAATGGATCAAAACAGTGTGATTCTGCTGGAAGAAATATAGTTATAGAATCACTTGCTTAAGGCCAAGGACATGTTCTGAGAAGTGCATTGTCAGGGACTCTGTACAAACTTGGTAAAGTGTACTTAACACGAACTAAGGCGGCTGCAGTGTCACTAGGTGGTGTAATCTTACAGGACCACGGTCATGTATGTAGTCCATGGCTGACTGAAATGTCATTTATGGGGCACCTGACTGAGTATATGGAACAGGAAGGGGGAATTCCTGGCTGACGGAATCTGTCATCGTGATCTGAAGATGATTTCCCTATGATGTCCATGCTGCAAACATGTAATGCAGCACAAGCATTTCTAGTAGTAAGAAGATTGGGGTCTTCATGAGAATATTTGTTTCTATTTTTATTCTTGCTTGCCTATATGTATATGTGTAGAGAAGGGGAGGAAAATTAGGATTTTTTTGGGGGGGGGGATGGGAGCTTGAGTCTCTTTTTCTCCTATAATTTTCTCTTTTTTATTTCCCATTCTTTATGTTGATGGTCACATTTTCACATCAGGGTAAAATGTACTGCTAGATTATTCTTTTTGTGTGTACTTTTTTCTGAATTATGCAAGTAGAAGAGTTGATGTTTTTGTCTAAATCATCAATTTGACTTAAAACATTTTTATTGGGCATATTAATTATATAGAATAGTGGGTTTTCATTGCAGCATATTTGTACATGCACATGGCATAATTGGATCAGTTTTACTCCCCAGTACCTTCCCTTTTCTTCCCTTCCTCCCTTCCCCTGACCTTCTTCCTCTACCCTCGTGGTCTCCCTTGTATTTTCATGAGATCTATTTTTTTCTTTTTCCTCTTTATACCTTTCACATATGAGAGAAAACATATGACTCTTGACTTTCTGAGTCTGACTTACTTTGCTTAATAAGATGCTTTCTAGTTCCATCCTTATTTTCTGCAAATGACATAATTTTGTTCTTCTTTATGGTTGAATAAAACTGCATTGTGTATATATGCCTGTTTTAGTCAGCTGTTTCGCTGCTGCGCCTAAAAGATCTGACCAGAACAACTGTAAAGGAGGAAGAGTTTATTTGAGGGCTCACAGTATCAGTGGTCTTAGTCCATAGAAGGCCAGCTCCATTCCTGGGGACTGGGGGTAAGGCAGAACATCATGGCTAAAGAGTGTGGCAGAGGGAAGCAGCTTACGTGGTGGTTAGGAAGCAGAGTGAGAGACTCCACTTGCCAGATACAAATATATACCCAAAGCCATGCCCCAATTCCCACCTTCTCCAGCCACACCCCACCACTTCAGTTACCACTCAGTTAATCCCTATCAGGGGATTAAATCACTGGTTGGGTTGACTCTCACAACACGATAATTTCTCCTCTGAAACGCCTTGCATTGTCTCACACAGTGAGCTTTTGGGGGACACCTCACATCCTAACTATAATAATGCCACATTTTTTAGCTCATTCATCTGTTGACAGATGTCTAGGCTGGAACTTAGCTATTATGAATTGTGTTTTCATTAGATATGAGAATGTACCTTATCTCTAGAGTATGCTGTTTTGAGTTATTTTGGATGGATCCCACGGAGTGGTCCAGCTGAATCATGTGGTAGTTTCATTTTTAGTTTTTTGAGGGACCTCCATGCTGATTTCCACACTGGCTATTCTAATGTATATTTCCACCGACAGTGTATCAGTGATCCTTTTCCCTGCTCCCTCACCAGCATTTATTGTTATTTGTATTTTTGATGATTGCCATTCTTACTGGAGTGAGATGGAATCTCAGTGTAGTTTTGAGTTGCGTTTCTCTGTTGGCTAAACATGTTGAACATGTTTTTCTGTAAGTATTGGCTATTTGTACTTTTGAGAAGTATCTGTTTAGTTCAGTAATGCCCTTGTTTGATTTTTTAAATTTATTTATTTATTTTTTTGTGATGAGTTTTTTGAGTTAATCCTCTTTCAGAAAAGTACCTGGCAAAGATTTTTTTTCTCATTCTGTAGACTCTTCATTCTCTTGTTTCCTGTACAGGAGCTTTTAAATTTGATGCCATCCTACTTAATGATTCTGGGTATTATTTCCTAAGCTATAGCAGTCTTATTGAAGAAGTTGTTGCCTATACCTATATGTTGAAGCATTTCCCTTATGTTTTCTTGTAACAGTTGCAAAGTTTCTGGTTTTCTTCATAGGTCTTTGATTCATTTTGAGTTGACTTTTGAGCAGGGTGAGAGATAGTGATCTAGGTTTTTTCTATTATTACACATGGATATCTAGCACCATTTGTTAAAGAGATTGTCTTTCCTCCGATGTATGTTTTTTGGCACATTTGTCAAAAATCCGATGACTGTGTCTGTATGTTTGTCTCTGTCTTCAGTTCTGTTTCATGGTTCTAGGTGTCTGTTTTTATGCCAGTATCATTCTGTTTTTGTTACTATAGCTCTGTATTATAATTTGAAATTGGGTATTGTGATTCTTCCAGGATTGTTCTTTTTGGTTAGAAATGTGTTGGCTGTTCTGGGTCTTTTATTCTTTCAGATGAGTTTTCCCCCCCTAGTTCTGTGAAGAATATCATTGGTATTTTGATGGGGATCACATTTAATCTCTGAAACACTTTTGGTTAATATGGCCTTTTGAATGCTATTAATTCTTGCTATTTTTGAACATACAAGTTCTTTCCATCTTTTGATTGTCTTTTATTTCTTTATTCAATATTCTGTAGTTTTCCCCATAGAGGTCTTTCACTTCTTTGGTTAAATTTATTCATGTGTGTGTGTGTGTGTGTGTGTGTGTGTGTGTGTGTTTGTGAGAGAGAGAGAGAGAGAGGAGGCTTTGAATGATTTGTTTTCCTTTTTTCTTTCTCATTGAATTCACCATTTGTGTATAGAAAAACTATTGATTTTTGTATGTTAATTGTATATCCTGCCACTTTGCTGAATGTTCTTATCCAATCTAGAAGTCTCCTTCGAGCCTTTATGGTCTTTTGCAGGTAATCATGTCATCTACAAATAGGGATAATTTAATTTCTTCCTATCCTTTTATTCTTTCTTCCTTTTATTTCTTTCTTTTGCTTTATTGCTTTGACTAAAATTTCAAGTACTATATTGAATAGACATTCTTGTCTTATTCCTGACTTAAAAGTAAATGCTTTCAGTTTTTCCCCCATTCAATATGATGTTGGCTTTGGGTTTGTTGTATTTAGCCTATATTATGTTTAGGTAAAGTCCTTTTGTCCTTAGTTTTTTGAGGTCTTTTATCATGAACAGGTGTTAATTTTTGTCCAAGGCCTTTTCTTCGCCTATTGAGATGATCATGTGGTTTCTTACCTCAGTTCTACTTATGGGGTGTATTACATTTACTGATTTGTGAGTATTGAACCATCCTTGCATCCCTGGGATGAAACCAACTTGATCATGATGTATGATCTTTTTGATGTATTGTTGAATTTGATTTGTAAGTTGTTATTGTTTGGATGTGAGGTGTCCCCTAAAAGTTTACTTGTGAGACAATGCACGAAGGTTCAGAGGAGAAATGATTGGGTTGTGAGAGTCATAACCCAATCAGTGAATTAATGCCCTGGTAGGGATTAATTGAGGGGTAACTGAAGTGGTAGGGTGTGACTGGAGGAGGTGGGCATTGGGGGCATAGCTTGAGGTATATATTTTGGCAAGTGAAGTCTCTCTCTCTGCTTCCTGATCACCATGTGAGCTGCTTCCCTCCACCATACTCTTCTACCATGATGTTGATCCTCACCTTGAGCCCCAAGGAATGGAGCTGGCTGTCTATGGACTGAGACCCTTCAAACCATGAGCCTCCAAATGAACTTTCCCTTCTCATAATAGTTCTGATCAAATCTTTTAGTCACAGCAGTGAAAAAGCTGCCTAAAACACATTTTGTTAAGGATTTTTGTACTTATGTTCATCAAGGATATTTTCTTTTCTTGATTTGTCTTCATTTGGTTTTGGTATAGGTAATAGGTAATACTGGCTTTGTAGAATAAGGAGTCCTGATGTTAGTTCTGCTTTGAAAAACTTGTAAAATTCAGCTGTGAATTCATCTGGTTCTAAGTTATTCTTTGTTGAAAGAGTTTTTATTACTGCTTCAATCTCTTTGCTTGTTATTGGTCTTTTTAGGTTTCCTGTGTCCTCTGGGTTCAGTTTTGGTAGGTCATATATGTCTAGAAATTTATCCATTTTTTCTAGATTTTCCAACTTATTGGAATCTAGAATTTCAAAATTGTCTCTAATGATACTGTGATTTCATTGATGTACCACTGATGTCTGTTGTAAATCCCCTTTCTTGTTTCTAGCTTTATTTATTTGGGTTTTCTTACTCTCTTTTGGTTAATGGTTTATCAATCTTGTTTATCTTTTCAAAGAACCAACTTTGTGTTGAACCTTTGTATTTTTTTTTTATTGTCATTTTCATTAATTTCAACTCTGATCTTTGTAATTTTTTTCGTTGGTTAGGGATTGATTTGTTATTGTTTTACTAAGATCTTGAGATGTATCATTAGGTTATTTATTTGAGTTTTTCTGATTTTTAAAATGTGAGCACTCATAGCTATAAACTTTCCTCTTGGAACTTTGCAGTGTCCCATAGTTTCTTGTATGTTGTGTTTCTATCTTGTTTGAGTCTAAGAATTTTTAAATTTCTCCCCTGATTCTTTGATGATCTGCTTATCATTCAAAAGTGTATTATTCAATCTCCATGTGTTTACATAGGGTTTCTGTAGTTTTTTCTTGCTGTTGATTTATAATTTCATAAGATTATGTTTGGATTAGATGCAAATACAACTTCTTCGTATTTGCTGAGACTTACTTTGTTGCTGAAAATATGATCTGTTAGAAAGCTTTATGAGTAGCTGAAAAGAAAGTATATTCAACAGTTGTTGAGTGAAATATTCTGTAAATGTGATAAGTTCATTTGATCTATATTGTGTTTCAACTCTGTAGTAACTTTGTTGATTTTAGTTTTGATTGACCTGTCCATGAGATAGGTGTATTGAAATCACCCACAATTATTATATCCGGGCATTTATGTTGAATAGTGTACACTTACAAAATTAGGTGCACTGATGTTTGGGGCATAAATATTTACCACTATTATATCTTGTTGAATTGTTCCCTTTATACCAACATGTAGTGACCTTTTTTGTCCCTTCTAATTTTGTCTGGAAGTCTGCTTTGCTTGCTTTTGGATTCCCATTTGTAATTGTATATCATTTTCCATCCTTTTACTTTCAGTCTGGATATCTTTGCCAGTGAGGTGTGTTTTGCAGGCAACAGTTAATTGTATCTTGTCTTTTAATTATGTCTGGCAGTTTATGTCTAGTAATTGAAGAATTGAGACTATCTACATTGTTTTTATAGAGAGGTATGTATGATTTCCTGATATTTTGTCTTATTTCTAATGTTTGATTTGAATCTAATTCTCATTTGCCTATCTCTTCTTCTGATGAGATTTATTCCTTCTTGATCTCTCTCGCTATTTTTATCTTCCTGTGTGTGTATAATTCCTTTAAATATCTTCTGCAGTGCTCTCTAGTAGTCAAGAATTTTTTAGTTTATGCTTATCTTGGAATTTTAAAATTTCTCCTTTGATTCTAAAGGGTAGCTTTGCTGACTGTAGCAGTCTGGCTTGGGTATTATTTTCTTTGAGAACTTGAAATACAAGTTCTCCTGGCCTTTAAAATTTCTTTGAGAAATCTGCTGTTATTCTGATTGGTTTGGAGGTTTTTCTTTCTCAGCTTTTAAAATTCTTTTTTTTTTTTCTTTTTTTTTTTTTTTTTTTTTTTAACTATATAATGTGTCTCAGAGAGTTTATTTTTTGGTTTTGTCTATTTGGAGTTCTAAATGCCTCCAACATCTGAATGCCTATCTCATTTCCTAGGTTTGGAAGATTTTCTGTTGTCAGTGCCATTAGCCTGTTTCTCTGCTCCTTCTTTAATACCTGTAAGCCTTAAGTTAGCTTTTTTTTTTTTTTTTTTTTTTTTTTTTTTGGTACCAGGGATTGAACTCAGGGGCACTCGACCACTGGACCACTGGACCACATCCCCAGCCCTTTTTTGTATTTTTTATTTAGAGACAGGGTCTCACTGAGTTGCTAAGTGCCTCGCCATTGCTGAGGCTGGCTTTGAACTCACAATCCTCCTGTCTCAGCCTCCCAAAGTGCTGGGATTACAGGCGTGCGCCACCGCGCCCGGCTCTTAAGTTAGCTTTCTTAATGTTGCCCCAGAGTTCTTGTATATTGTGATCACAGTTTCTTATTACTTTTTCTGTTTTGCCATCTGAATATACAGGTTCATATACCTTGTCTTCTAGGCTTGTAGTTCTGTCTTTTGCTTGATCTCTTCTATTAGAGAGACTTTCAATGGAGTTATTTGTGTTTTTCATTTTCAGATTTTTTTTGCATTATTTTTAGAATATCTCTTTATTGAAATGTACTTTCATATGTTTTATTTTATCCCTTAGTTCATTTTTTAGATTTTAAAAAAATTAATGGATTATCCTAGTAGCCAACTTTTTGAATTATTTTTTCTTGTTTTCTCATATTTTCTCTGTTTCTGTATTGAGATTTGTCTGTCTTCTGGAGTGGATCTCTATCCCACTGTTATATGAGGGTCTGTTTAGTGAGGTGCTTTCTCTTTACTATGTCTTCTATGTCAGGAGTACATCTCTGTGTGAAGACACACACTCAGCCTATTCATGGTGCTGCATGATCAATCCTGTACCTGCTACTGCTTGAGAGCAAACCATATACTAACAAGCATAAAAACTTATTTAAAATTTTCTCTACAACTCCACTAGTCCAGAAGTGGAAAGAATTTAACACCCTATAGTAGGCTGGAAAGTTAGTTTTAAAAAAGTAAAATTGATATTAAGCTACAAAGGACATGAAAGTAAAAAAGAAAGAAAAATATGTAGAAAAGGAAAAATCATAGCAAGTTGGGGAGGAAAGAGGCAATAAAAGGAAAACCAGGGAGAGAAGAAAAAGAGGGAGAAAGTGTAAAAAAGAGAAAGACAAAGAACAAATAAAATTGGATAACACATTACCACATTAAAAAAAAAAAGGCAGGGTGGGGGAGAGAAGAAAATTGATGTGAGTAAAAAGAGAGGGAGAGGGTATAGAAGAGAGGAAGAAGACAAAGAAGGAATAAATCAATTGCAAACTATAGCTATAAATCCAAAAATCCAAACACATTATAACATTTAAAAAAAAAATACAGAGCTGGGCATGATGGCGCACACCTGTTATCCCAGTGACTTGGAGGCTGTGACAGGAGGATCGCAAGTTCAAGGCCAGCCTGGGCAACTTAGTGAAACCCTGTCTCAAAAAATAAAAAGAACAGAGGGTGTGGCTCAGTGGTAGAGCACCCCTGGGTTCAATCCCAGCACCCGCCACCCTGTAGTACTTGTAATAACAGAACTGGAAACAATATACCTTTCTTCACTTTGAATTGCCTTACATCTTAGTGGGATGGGTGTGAGCAGAAGCATCAGCTAGATGTTCAATCCCCAATACCAAAAATTTTTTAAAAATAAAAATAAATATAGGGAAGGGAGAGATAAGGGCAGTTGAATAAGAAAAACTCAGGAGAGAGGAAAAAAGAGGTAGAGAGTATAAAAGAGTAAAAAGAACAATAAAGAAAATGATTACAGTTAACACATTATAACATTAAAGAAAAAATACATAAAATTTGATTATGGTATTCAGTGTCAAATATGGTATTTAGTGTCAAATTACCTATTATCAAAGGTAATACCAGTAAAATGAAAAAAGCTAACATTGAAGAATACCTTTCTGAGGTATTTGAGATGAAGGAATTTCTCATTGGAGCTTCCATCTTTGGGTTACACCAGGTGTCAGGAGGCGTGGTAGATGCCCAAGTCTCGACTGCATGACCTCTGAGTGTCTCTGGGCTTGGAGCTAGTGATCTCACCACCGTCTCCAGGCTGGGTTAGGGTGCTGAGTGTTTCGTTCTTCACCTATGTAACTCAACCTTCTGCTTCAAAAGCTGCCCAGGGCCTCTCCACCTGCCCACCTCGTGTGAATCTCTGTGGCGCTGAGTTCTGTGGTGCTTCTGGATGCCTTCAAGTTCTGAGGAGGGCCTGGGGAACCACCCTGAGCATCCGCAGCCCTGCTGCCTCATCTTTCCCTGTCAGGAGGGAGGCTTTGTGTGGCCCTGGGGCAGGCAGTATATGCCCTGTCCTGCCCTCCAGCACCACAGATGTGGCTGGCTTGCAGATGTGGCTCGGCAAGTTCCAACTTGAATTCTGGTGCATGCAATCTGGACAGATGAAGTTGTGCCAGACTGCACCTGGTGTGTGAGGTCCCCAGTGGTTCCAGAGTGACAATTTCAAAGGGCCTGCTGTTAGCCACTCTCAGGTTAGAGCTCCCAATGAGTTTAAGCCATGGTCTCACTCCTGAGCCCAGGATAACTTTTGGTCTGGGCATCCGTTGATGAAGTAAAGATAAATGAAAAGGTGGTCATTAGTTCTCGGAGATTTAAAAAAAAAAAAAAAAAAAAAAAGATACAGAGAGAAGAGAAAAGGAACAGGGATTTCTTTCTTTTTTTTTTTTTTTTTTTATATACTTTGGTCTCTTTTATTTATTATTTATTTTTAATTTTATTTTTATAATTTTTAATATGTACAACTCATAGTGCATATATTTAGTATCTTTTTACATACAACTGTTTGTATACAAAGTATATTCGTACAATTCAGGTCTTCAATCATGCATTAAGGAAAATGATATCCGTCTCATTCAACCACCTTTTTTTTTTCTCCCCCTCCCTCTCCTCTTGCTCCCTCCCTTACCCTCCCTTCCCTTGACCATTCTAGTGTTCCTCTAATCCTCCTATGTACCCCCATCCAACAATACTTTGAAATAGCCTCCTTATATAAGAGAGAACATTTGGTACTTGGATTTTTGAGACTGACTAACTTCACTTAGCATTATGTCTTCCAACTTCATCCATTTACCTGCAAATGCCATTAATTTGTTTTCTTTTATTGCTGAGTAAAATTCCATTGTGCGTATATACACACATTTTCTTAATCCACTCATTTACTGAGGGACATCTAGGTTGGTTCCACAACCTAGCTATTGTGAATTGTGCAGCTATAAACATTGAGATAGCTGTGTCACTGTAATATGCTGTTTTTAAGTCCTTTGGGAATAGACCCAGGAGTGGGATGGCTGGGTCATAGGGTGGTTCCATTCCCAGTCTTCCAAGAAATCTCCATACTGCTTTCCATAATGGCTGCACCATTTTGCAGTCCCACCAGCAATGTATGAGTGTGCCTTTTTCCCCACATCCTCTCCAACATTTATTGTTGCTTGTGTTCTTGATGGCTGCCATTCTGACTGGAGTGAAGTGAAATCTTAGAGTAGTTTTGATTTGCATTTCTCTAATTGCCAGCGATGTTGAACATTTTTTCATGTATTTGTTGATTAATCGTGTATCTTCTTCTGAGAGGTGTCTTCTCAATTCCTTAGCCCATTTATTGATTGGATTATTTGTTTTTTTTAGTGTAAAGTTTTTTGAGTTCTTTATATATTCTAGAGATTAGTGCTCTATCTGATGTGCATGTATTAAATATTTGTTCCCAATTAGTTGGCTCTCTATTCACCTCACTGATTGTTTCTTTTGCTGAAAAGAAGCTTTTTAGTTTAAATCTATCCCATTCATTAATTCTTGGTAGTAATTCCTGCGCTACAGGATTCTTATTAAGGAACTTGGGGCCTAATCCAACATGTTGGAAATTGGAGCTTACTTTTTCTTCTATTAGGTGTATTGTCTCTGGTCTAATTCCTAGGTCCTTGATCCACTTTGAATTGAGTTTTGTGCATGGTGAGAGATAAAGGTTTAATTTCATTTTGTTGCATATGGATTTCCAGTTTTCCCAGCACCATTTGTTGAAGAGGCTATCCTTTCTCCATTGTACATTTTTGGCACCTTTGTCTAATATAAGATAGCTGTAATTATATGTATTAGTCTCTGTATCCTCAATTCTAGGAACAGGGATTTCTGATCCCCTGTGCAGATAGCTTTTAGGATGGTTCCCCTTCCCAGTACTCACAGAGTACACAGAGCAGTGCTTGCAGGTGCAGGGTGCGGTTCATCCACATGGTCTCCTTGGGTTGCGTCTGATCTCCTTTCTGCTCCAGCTGCATGCCTGTCCTGCAGTGGAGCCCACGCTTCTGGAAGTCTCTATGATCCCTTATTTCAGCTCTCCAGAGGGGAGCTTCCCATCCCCCATCACGCAGCCACACCCTGGGTGCTGGTGTGGTCCATTTCGGTTTTTCTTCTTCTAACTTCTAATACATCATTATTCTGTGTTTCACCTGGATGCTTACTCTCTGAGTTGGGTTCCAGCACTTTCCCTTTGCTCCCTATCTCATTGTGAAGTGTATTGCTGTGGATCCAATTCAGTACACATCATATACTACTTTTCTGCTGGTTTTGTTGTTTGTTTGCTTGTTCTTGTCTAAGCAGTTTTGGCTTAAAAAAAAAAAAAGTATTGATTTTTGTATTTGTGTATGTTTCATTGGTCCATAATATAAAGAAGTTCTCCACCAGGTATTTCCAATCTGGCTTTTCTCTTAATACCAATTTATAACAAATTTACAATTATACAATATTCATATCTGATCTTTACTAATTTTTATTTTTCTTGTGTAGTTAATTGCATTTATTTTGTATAATAGAATAAAAGGTATTCATAGCTCATTTGGATCTCACTTGAATTAGACTGATAATTTAGATCATTCACATTTTACAACTTTAGAATAACTTTTAAAGCTTGTATTTCAGAAAAGATGTATTTTCTTTATCAGAATTATTGACTTTTAAATGATTGCCACTTTCTTATTTTAATTCTTATATCTGTCACTTTACAATGCATATTTTGTGAATTTTTCCAGACCTCTCAGATGGATATTAAGAATAATATTTAATCCCACATAATAAATCCTGGCCTATTGATGAAATATTCATGGCTCAGTAAACTGAGAGATGTTTAGATACCCTGCTGCATTCAAGATAGTCATCATTTCCAGCAGGATTGGAAGGAATTCTGTCTGCTGCTTGGTATGTCTCTTGCCAAGCCTAGAGCTGTAGAGCTGTGAGGAGGCAGAGGAGCAGTGGGGAGACTGCCTCTGCACTGCAGTCCTGTGCTGCCTTTGGTGCTCTTGAAAGGGAGTCGCTGAGTCTGTAGAAGAGGAGACTGACATAAAGCACAATTGGAGAGTAGGTTCCACGTTGCCGATTTTATTGCTGATTTTAGCAAATTTTGGTGGAAGCTGTTTGGGTAGTTTTTCCAGTTTCTTAAACAATCCCATAGTCAATATAGAGTTCTATACGTGTAGATTTTTATACAATCTAAACTGCAGATGTTAAAAGTGTTTGAATTGAAGATCATGAGCTTGGAATTATTCTATATATTTTAGGAAGATGAAATTTAGAGATGCAACCAATTCATTTAACATGTTTATTTGCACAAAATCTAATCTATGTGTCTTGGCACCATTCATAGACATGAGTAAGATAGACAAGAGCTTCCAGTTAGTCAAAGCAGACAATAGATTAGAAAACAAACAACTTAATTTTAGATTCTTCATAGCACTATGACAAAATAAAATCAGCAGTGGTGCTAGGCATGAGACCTGTTTCATACTGAGCGGTCAGGAAAGACCTCTATTAACAGGTGACATATTAAGAGCATAAGTGGAAAAGGAACCAGTCTTGTAAAACTCTGAGGGTTGAAGTCTAGAGAAAGGGATTGCAAGTCCAAGTGCCCTGGGGGAGTCAGAAGAAACAGAGGTTTCCCCTGCTAAGGTATAGCGAAGGACATAGAGAGTGTTTGCATGGAGGATAGAAAGGCGCCAATGGAGCCAGGCTTGTAGGTCATGGTGGGAGGCTGGATTTCATCTATGCGTGACACTATTCCAGTACAGGATCAGGCGACTAGGGTGGTTACCTGATCTGATTTAGTACTGTAAATGATTATTTGGCTGTGGAGATTATGGAGAGTCAAGAGTGTAAGCAAGAGAAACAGTTGGGCTGCTACTGCAGTCGTCCAGAGGAGCCATAAATGGTGGCTTTGACTAGAATATATGAGATGCAGGTGATGAGAGGTGGCCAGAATCGGGCGATATTTTGGAGACAGAATCCACATGATTTCCTGATGGATTGGACATAGGGATAAGAGAAAAAGAACAGTTATGAATGACTCTTAGGTTTGGGGGAGTTAGTGATGCAGTGAACTGAGATGAGCAGAACCAAGTGAAGGAGGAGTACCTTTGAAGGGGTTAGGTGGTCTCATATTTGTTTGTATCCATGTATTTTCTTGGTTTGAATCTTGAAAGTGTATTAGTTCTAGGAATAGTAAGATTTATTGTGTTTAGTTGGCTTGGATTTAGAAATACTTTGAATTTGGGGGATAACAGTCTTTCAAAGATTTAAATTTGAACTTGAAAAATACGCAGAATATTCCACTAAATATCATATTTCTTCTAAATTTCAAGCATCCACTGATTCTAAAAATGAAGAAAGGAACGAAAGCCTTCAAGAAACAAACATGGAAACATGCATTAAAAATGTATTTAGGCCGGGCGCGGTGGCGCACGCCTGTAATCCCAGCACTTTGGGAGGCTGAGGCAGGAGGATTGCGAGTTCAAAGCCAGCCTCAGCAATGGCGAGGCACTTAGCAACTCAGTGAGACCCTGTCTCTAATAAAATACAAAAAAAAAGGGCTGGGGATGTGGCCCAGTGGTCGAGTGCCCCTGAGTTCAATCCCCGGTACCACCAAAAAAAAAAAAAAAAAAAAAAAAATGTATTTAGGTTTTACTTAAAACTTTCAGATACAACAAGTCATTTAGCTGGGCAAGTAGGGTGAAATTCTGTGCCAAGATCTTTCTGGAATTAAATTATAATCATGCCAAGGCATTGCAGGGAAGACCATGGCAACTTTTTTGTTAAGGCAGCCCTTGCCTATGCCAACAAATAGGAAGCATGGTGTGAGACCATAGTATTCCCCCCTCTTAGGGAAACATGTATTATATTTGTGTGTAGATACAGGAACAAGTTATGTGTCTCATACAGCTGAACATGTTTGCAGGTAAATGGCATAATAGTAGTTATTCTTTCTGAAACTTACTAGCCCTGGGGTGTTCTTGAATTTGCTTTCTTTAACTGTCTTTAACCTGATAAGCTCAGATTCTTTGAGAATTCCAGGCATAATGAATAATGTGACACTGTAGATCTGTTTAATTTTATGCTTCTTGAATTTTGCACCAACTATGTTGCCTAATAAAATGTAAAACCTGAACTTAAATACATTTGCTCAAAATAATTTTGAGGATTTTGGGGTATCTCTTTAATAAAAAATCATCTTCTAGTGTTTTGAAAATTATTTTTCTTTCAAGATTTGGATTTTTTATTACAAATATCAGATTTTATTAAATATCATCAGATTACATCATTGTTTTTGTTTTGAAAATTGAAGCTAAAATTAACTATCTCCATCTTTCTTTTTCTTTTGGCAGAGAAATTGCTTTTACTAGGCAACTTCATGAGAAAACATCTCAACTCTGCTATTATTATATGGGGTTCTACATTCATTCATGTTCCAAGATGAAATATAAGGTAAAGTTGATCTGTGTATGTGTGTCTGTCTTCATTGTGTAAAAATGAATCTTTAATAAAATTTTTATCTCAAGGCACAGGATTTGGAGCTTTGAAGGAGGGATGAATGGGTTAATAAGTAAATCTCTTTGCTGCTTCAAAAGGTAAACTTTCTATAATGAGAACCACAGTTTCTACTGCTCTTACTTTATAATCCATTATAAGATTTAAGCGTATTTAGAATTTCCTTTAAAAAGGAGTTTTATGACTCTTGTTAGTGAAACTCTTTGATGTTTGCTAAGTACTAGGGGAGGATTGAGCACTGCAGGGAGCAGACTCCTCCTTTGCCCACCATGACTACCACCACCAGCGTAGTGTGGTGTTTTTAGCTCTGCAGGTGCAGGAAATGCAGGCATGAATCTTCCACCTAGAACTTGTAGTCTAGGTGGATCTGGGGGCATTAGTTGGTGAGTGGCCTGGGAGGATGTGGGGTTTTGCTCCACAAGGTGTGGAAGAGGAGAGAAGGAAGGGCTCGTGAAGAGGGAAGGTATGATGGAGAAGCACGAAGGAGCAAGTGACTGTGCCTGTGATGTACTCATGGGAGGGAGAGTAACGAGAGGAGTAGGTGGGACCCTGAAAGGTGGTCCAAGGAACACAGGCAGCTGGGTGTCATTGATGGATCACACATCAGAGAAGAGTATAAATAAAATATATAAATTGTCCACATGCAAAAAATCCGATTTTTTAAATCATAAGAATTTAAAAACATGCCAAAATAAAGAAAAAGTGTACTGGAGCCCCTGTGTGCCCATTACCTGGCTTCAGCAATTATTCACACATCTTTTTCATCTGTTCCTTTACCCCATCCTCACCTCCACCTCCTTATGAATTAATTTGGGCAAAATCAAAAAGATCTTTTCATTTGTAAATATTTTAGTGTGTATTTATTTCTAAAATGTAAGGGTGCTTTGAAAACAACTGCAATCTCACCATGATGCATAAAAAGTATTAACAATGTTTCTAAAGATCATCAATGTTCATATTTCCCTAATCAGTGTTCATATTTCCTTAATTGTTTCATAATGCTTTTCACAGAAATTTGTTTGACTTAGGACCCAAACAAAGGACAAACATTATACTTGGTTGATATCTCTCTTAAATTCCCTGTTCCCCCATTCTTCAAAGGAATAATTCACACAGCTTGGTGATTGTTCACATGATCATGGTTTTAAAGTTTTGAGGTTAAGTACCAAGTACCAAGTGGCTGATGGTTCCATTTTCAGAAATTATAGATTCTAAAAGTAGGGCTGGCTTTGAGAGAAGGAGGAACACAGAGTACTAACCTTGCTGGGTTTTGACAGTCCATGTAGTTTGCTCAAGGTGTCTCACTGGTATTTGGAAGTTCTCTTTTGAGCTCATATTTAAGCATACATTGTAGGTAGATAACTTTTGGATTTGGTTGTCTTCAAAAATGATCTGTATACCTGGTTATTGTTTTACTTGATAGGCTTAAATGTTCTATGCAGAAGGAAAAACATGAGCATATTTCTGGTTGCCCCCAAATACTTATTTGCTACTAATTTTATTTGTATTTTCTCATAGCTTATTTTCCTTGTTACAGTACTATATTTAACTTTGTTCAGTGTAGAAAACTCAAATATTCATATATTTTAATATAATTATAAGACTCAGGGGAAGCTATGGTTACCTCCCCTCATGTAGTACTTGCACCTGACCCGTTAAACAGAAGTATTTATACCAGACTCGGGGACTTCATCTTTAGACCTCATCTTTAATGTCATGGTGTTAAATGTCTAGTTTATATTTAGTGTCAGAACCCTTCTCTTGGACTTTCCTTTTGTCTAACTAAATTCTAAATTGCTCTGTATTTTAACCCATTTCATAAGTATTTGTCACTACTAGAAGTGAATATAATTTCATCTTCCCTTTTTCTTCATGAAGATGTTGAACTCAGATTTGTTGGCTGTGGTCCGGACTGAATGTTTTATGTTCTCTAGTCTCCCTAGGTAGAGCTCTGCTTAGAAATTGAAGTCAGTTCATATCTCTGTTTAAGTTAAAGATTTTTAAAATGCCTTCTGAGCTGTTCAGTCTGACAGGAGCAGTCACCATCACTGGATCAGTGGGTCTCACTGTGGCTGTTTCTGATACGCATTGTGTGTGTGGTGGTGGATGGGGAGTCTGTTGTCAATAGTGCAAATAGCCATGAAAACATAGCAGTGTTAGCAAGTTTATATACAAAGTATATGAGTGATGTTTCAAGAAGTAATAAGGTTTGGAAACAAAAAGTAAGTACATAAATTGGCAATTTCAATTTGTGATTCTGTGTAGTGCTGCTAGTTTGCTAAAAGATCTGCATATTAGGTTTTTGAAAATAGTGCCTACCTAATGAGGCTCACTGGCACTTTCCAGTGCTTTAATATTCGTCAGAGTTCTTTTGTAAATACTACTAAACCTAGTATTTCTTTTTTTTTTTTTTAATATTTTTATTTATTTGCTTTTAGTTGTACACAATGCGTTTTATTCAATGTGTTTTATTTGTACGTGGTGCTGAGGATCGAACCCGGGTCGCCCACGTGCTAGGCGAGCGCCTTACCGCAGAGCCACAACCCCAGCCCAAGTATTTCTTACTTGTTAGATAAACTTTAAGATATCCATAATAGTGAGTAAAAAGTATGAAGACTATGGAAAGAATTTAAGAATAATTTAGGTTTTCAGGGATTTTAATCTCTCATTTCCCAATTTTTCAAATCAGTATCTGTTTGGAATTTGGAAACACTATCAAAACCTATAAGGCTGGGTTATAGCCCAAACTGGAAAGACTATTTGGGACTCAAATTAAGCTATTCAAACAGTACTTTAATTTTTTCCAGTGTATAGTATTTATATTTTATCTTCTTGGGAGAGATAATTCTTAAATTTTGTAGTATTGTTAGTTTTTTGGTAGATATTTGTGAGAAGATGAGAAATTTTTAATACTAAATTTTGTAAAGCTAGCATTTCCCCTGAAATCATTGTTTTTGAACACTTTTGGGTCCTTAAAAACATGTTGATATTAATTTTTAGATTGTTTTTAAAAGTTGTTTTCATTGCATTATGATTGGACTTAAGTAATCTTAGGTAACTGAGGGAGTAAAAATATTTTCATTTCATTTAAGGATTTTAAAAAATATTTTGATCAAATAAGAACCATCAGTTATGAAAGAAGAGCATATCTGCTTATTAAAATAGGTATTTTCAGTTAGAAAATGAGCCATCCAAAATTGTAAGACAGGTGTTGGTCTAAGCGTGAATATTTCTCATTGCAAGTTGAAGGTCTAGAACTAGAGACCATCAATAACAAAACAAAACAAAAAAAAATAACTCCTAGAAAATTTATTGCACACTATTATAAAATCTCTCATTTTCAAGATAAATTTAGCATGTATCTGCAGTATAGTTAAAGTTATTTTTTTCTTAGTATATAACTCTTTAAAGTATTAGCAGTGGCGTATTTCTGCCACATTGTAAAATTTACATGGAAAAATCTAACAAGTGTTTTGTGTCTGATATTAAGGAAAAAAGGAATATGTGTTTGTTAATAGGGACACTTTTGGTAACTAAGAAGGAACAGTCTGTTAGGTGTCTGGTACGTGCTGGACAGCTGTTGTGTCTAGATTTGAGCTCTTCTCTAATGGCATTTACAACATATGGAGAGGTGGAGGTACTTACAGTACAGTGCATGAAGTAGTGCCATATGACATTGAGCTGTACTTGAAACCAGATTAATGTTGCACTTGGATTTTCTTGTGTAGATTTGGACTTATAAAGTTACAGTCTATACTGGTCTATACTGTGTATTTGTTATCTGATGTAAAACAAATCACAGAATTTATACCCTCTCTCTGTTCTTCAGTAATTAGCTGAAGTGGTGGGTCTGTGTGTAGAGAGGACATCTTTTGGTAGAGGGTTCCCAGAAGTGTCTGCCATCCCCACCTCTTGCCCCCTCTCCTGTACATGCATAATGCACACCCAGCCCAGCCCAAGGGCCCTCACCCCAGATGGTACTGGCCTGGTGCCTTGCACTGACTGACTAGTGGAAATCATGAAAGCAACTGTCAGGGATTTCTGGACTCTGAGCTTAAGAGAACCGGCATCTTTCTCTACTTCTGTCTTTGGAGCCAGCCATAAGGTGAAAGGTCCAGCTATTCTGCTGCAGAGAGGCTGCCCATGAGGCCAGAGGCCATTGTGGATGTTTCAGCCCAGCCCAACTTCTGGCTAACTCATTGCATGATAGAGCCCCAGACACCAGCAGAGAAACCCCTCCAGAATCAGGAGGAATAATAAATTATCGTTTGAAGCCACTGAGTCTTAGGTTGTTTGTTACCCAGCAGTGGATGATGAAACACGTGGCCTAGGTGTGGAAATTTATCTTGTGTCGAGCTGGGCAGGCTCCTATCCTGATTCAGGCCAAACTGACCTAAGGAGTTTCTGATGGTCCAAGTGAGAGTTTTGGCAGTCACTTAATTTCCATGTGTAGTCTTGTCTAGAGATGATCTTCTTGGTTCATGAGACTCTATCTTTATAAGGCATTGTATTTAATACCCTGACTTGGGCCTGCAGGCATCTGAACCTGTTGACAGGTTTGATTTTGCTTTCCTTGTTAATGATGATCATTGCAAGATGAGAATCACCATGTGATCATCTTCAGAGTTCCATGAATAGCATGTGCTACAGTAAATTCTCCTAAGTACTCATGGTTTGCTGGTTTATAGCAGTTACATTCTTTTTTATGTTTTTATTGGTGTATTATAACTATACATAATAGTTGGGTTCATTTTGACATAATTATACATGTATGAAATTTCATTTGTCTTATTTCAGGCCCCAGTATTGCCTTTTTCCCTCCCCTCCTACCTCCCTGTCTTCACCTTCCACTTTTCTACTGGTCTTCCTTCTCTTTATTTATTTTTAATTGGCGTATAGCAGTTATGTTCTTGTTTATCATATTCCCTAAAATGTTTTTGTTGAATTCTTTTGATTTTCTATTCTGTGTGTGTGTGTGTGTGTGTGTGTGTATGTGTGCATTTGAAATAAAAGTCGATTTATGTGAACATTTCATAATGTTGTCTGTGACCATAGTCTTAGAGGTCAGGCGTAGGATAGTTACAGAAGAGTTTCATGAGAGCCACTGAACAGTCATCAGTGAAAGGAGAGTGTTTTGACAGGTTGTGTTGTCATTGTGCATAATCACTATTACGGAAGTTGGGGCCATTTGATTGTACCTGGTGATGTTTTGGCATAATTCACTTTTGGTTTGGGGAGTCAGGAACTAACTAAAATGAGTGGAAATTATATTTTCAGTGTCAGAGATTCTCCTTGGAGGAGCTCTTTTTACTTGTGCAGGAAGGAACAATGCTTTCCTGGCTGTGATCCTTGGGGGTTCTCATCCTGTTGGTCTGCTTCTGCACATACTTCTGAGGTGGTTGCTGCCTCTTCAGGCATCTCAGGCCGTTGGTAGTGACTTGAATCAGAATAGCATTTGCCCTCCTGTTTCTTGGTGGTTATTTAAAAAGAAATTTTTTTTTTAATGTGGTGAAATATGACAATACTTAACCATCCTCATTTGCTTTTTTGTGCACCATTCAGTGGCATTAAGTACATTCACATTGCTGTGGAACCACCTTACGCCCACCTCTGGGTGTCTTCGTCTTACAAAACCAAAACCCTGTACCTATCAAATAGTAACTCCCGTGTCTTCTTCTCCACAGCCCCTAAAACTACTTTTGGTGCATCATATAAATGGAATAATACAGTTTGTATTTTTGTTACTGGCTTATTCACTTAGCTCAGTGTTCTCAAAGTTATCCGTGTTATAGCATGCGTCAAAATTTCCTTTCTTTTTAAGGATAAATAATATGACATTGTGTATATATATCACATTTTATCCATCCATTCATTCATTTTGGGCACCTGGGCTGCCCCTTGCCCTCTGGCTATTATGAGTACTGCTGCTATGAACTTGGGTGTGCAACTAATCTGTTCGAGACTTGGCTTTGAATTCTTTTGGATATATGCCCAGAAATGGAATTGTTCGATCATATGGTAATTGTGTTTTTTTTTTAGTTTTTGAGGAACTACCATACTGTTCTATATCATTTCACATTTCTGCCAGTAGTGTGTAGGGATTCCAGTTTTTCCGTGTTCTCACTGACATATGTTGTTTTTTATTTACTTGCTTGCTTGCTTGCAAACCCTTACCAGAAAGCCATCTAGAGAGCTTTACACATTTTATTTTTCAGAATTGTTGTGTCTTTGTGTAAGCCCCTCACTGGAAGGGGGGATGGAATTAACTTAGGGCAAGTTAGTTGAAGAAGTCCTCCTTCCTTCTCATTTCCAATACAGAGGGCAAACATCTGAATAATTTACTGTTTATTCTGCCCAATAGCCAGCATTTTTTTAAACTGAGATGTTGGTTTACATATATTTTTATATATAATATAATGTCTTTATATATTATCTTTGTAACCCTGTTGTAGAAGAAATAAGGCTTTATAAAAAATGAATCCTTTTGGGACTGGGGTTGTGGCTCAGCAGTAGAGCGCTTGCCTCACACATGTGAGGCATTGGGTTTGATCCTCAGCACCACATAAAAAAAATAAATAAATAAATAAAGATATTGTAGGGAAAAAAATCTTTACAAAATGAGTCATTTTGGACTTTGATCAGGTTTTAATTTAGTACGTAGTGATATTCACGTTTATTAATCTCATTTTTTCTGTCATTCTATCTTTGATATACTGTGCTTTAAAAATCTTTTATTTAGTTAATTTCACATCTCAAAACTTATGTGTAGGTCTTTTTTTTCTTTTTCTTTGCTGTTCATGCTAGAAAATATTTTTTTTCCTTTTACTTTGAACTTGTTGTTTAATTTGTTAAAGCTTTTTTAAAAATGGGTTTTTCTATGCTTTCCAAATGTTGACTATTTGCATGTAAAGCTTAGATTATGATTATTAGATTAGCTTTTTTTTGACCCCTGCTCATTTAAAAACTATTTGATTATTTTAAAATGAAAGGGCATATAGAAGTGTTGTAATTTTTCAAAAAGGAGTTCTTCTCCATGTTATCACTCAGATTGCTGCTGAAAGGCCAGGCTGTGAGCTGAAAGAGGCGTTTTGATGGAGTTCTTTATCCAGACTTGTATGTGGGCCAAAGTAAACAGTGATTTCAGGCAGTCTGCTTTGGTATCATGGCATGGCCAGACATTAGATAGTGGAAACATCAGAAAGGGCTCTGAAACAAAAGGCTAATTCATCTGTGATTAATCATGTTCATGCTGAGTACCTCAGCTTGAGTGTGGTCAAACAGTACCCGGAGTTCTGCAGGACTTTGCTCAGGAGGAGGTACTTGACATTACTATTGTAAGAGCACCTACCAAAAAACAAAATTTAAAAAGTTGGAGTTAATAGAGTTGCATTTGCAAAATCATGACTACTGGAACCCTGAAACTTCCAAGCTTTTCAAAATTTCCTAACCAAACAAACTAGTAAGTGTGATTTTGCTACAGTCTAAAAGCGCAGGGGTGGGGGGCGATGCACATGGGTACTCGTGGTCATGACTTTGCTACTGCTGGCCTGAAATGAATACAAATGATCTCATCAGTTACCACAGCTCAGAGCAAAATACTGGATTCTTTTGATTCAGCATCTGTTTTTTTGATGTCAAATGTCCAATGGATTAGACATAGTCAGTAAAAAAATTACCACAGAATAATTTTAGTAAGGGATTTTTAATGCTTCCTAGAGGCAGTGGGAAATTAAAGAATTATGGTACTCATCACAAATTGTTGTTTCTGAAATTGTTGTATGTGCCATTATGTCACATAAGAGTCAAAAGCAGTTTCTTACGGGTCATCTGTCCTAAGCTTCTCATTACAGTTGAGAAAATTGAAACTCAAGATGGTTAGCTTGCCCAGGGTGTGCATTAACTCACATTTTAATTTTAGCAATATTAAGGAGAATTTAAAAGAATTGAAATTCACATAATTATCAGATTTATGAGAAGAAAACATGCACACATATATGTGTATATATATATATATATATATATATATGTATATATATATATATATAACTTTTTAACTTTGGAGTATTCTGAAATGCTTGGTTTATTAATTAGAGGTAAATTTAACTGAGGAATAAATATACATTTAATCGTGTGCCACATTTCCCCTTATCCTTTCTCTTATCTCTCCAAAATGAAATAGAAAGTTTGGGATAGTGTGTAATTCTCAACCTTTGAAAACTTCCAGTCATCTGTGGAGCTTTTGAAAAATACTAATGTCGAAGCTCTACCCTGATCTAAAGAAGGAAATTTGCTTCTTTCCTTTACATGGCCCATTCTCTGGAGGCCAGTCACTGTTTTATGTGCCCTTGAACTTCCTCCTACTGCCCTGCCCCCAGCCCTGTGCGGTCCCTTGCATCAGATGACTTTGACTTATCCTGGCATGTGCCTGTCCGTTTCCCTTTGGGATCAAGCTTGTGCCTCACTTCTCCCAGGAGGCCGTTCTCTGAATCTGTTCACGTCTTCCTATCCACTCTGCTCCTTACATGCTAAAGCTAGAGCTAATCATTCTGCTTCTGAGAATTCCTCTCATTTGTAAGTGCCTTATCTGTAGCTCCTCTGGGCTCTAGCTTGTAGGTCAATATAATGAGGCAATGGTTATGGAGGACCCGCTCTGTAAAAAAGCATCCATGCTGGATGCCAAGACAAAAGGAAGATGCTCAGACATGGTACCTGCTTATTGTCCTTGAGCAAACCGTGTCTCCATCTATCACTGTCCCCAGTGCTCAGCAAATTAACAGGCAAGTGCTCAGTGGGTTGTTTTTTTTTTGGCATGCATAGCATACAGAAGCAGACATCTATCTGTAGAATTGAAGGGAAGTAGTAGCGAGTGCTGCAGAGTGATTCTAATTGAAATTTTGAACATAGGAAAAATGTTAAAGTCTCATTTCAATAATAAACTTTATATTTTCTGTGAATTCTTCTCTTTCCTACCTACGTATAATTTTTAAAAAGTAAATTTGTTATTGGAGTTATATACACACACTTACGTATGCATATATGTGCAGAAAAGTACACAAAAGTATATAACTTGCTAAATTTTCACCAAGTGAATACACCTGTGCAGCCACCTAGACCAGGAAACACCATGACCAATTCTTCTCTCAACCCCCTCAAAGCTTCTTGATTACTTTTCCACCCCCAAAGATAACCACCATTCAGACTTGGAACACTGGAGTAGTTTTGTCTGTTTTATGCTTTACATAAATGGAAACATTCATTATTTTGTGACTGGCTTGTTTATTCAACATTTTATTGGTAAGATTTGTCTTTGTGGTTGTGTGTGGCCGTAGCTGGTTTGTTCTGGTTGAGTATACTGTTGTGTTGAACAAATGCACTGCCTTTCATGTACTCGTTCTACTGTGGATGGGCTCTCTAGGCTTGGCCACTGCAAGTGCAGCCGTGGGCATGCGTTTATATGGTTTGCTTGTGTGTCCATTTCTGATTGACCTAGGTGCAGATTGCCAGATCACAGGGTATGGATACATTCAAGTTCGACTGCCCGTGATTTTTTAGAAAGTGCTCCCCCAGCAGCTTTACTTCTCATCCTGAAGAGTGTGTGCATATGGTTCTGATTTGCATTTTGCTGCTGATGGACAATGTCGGGCGCCTTTTCGTTAGCTTGTTTGCCTTTGTCAAGCATCGGTTCAGGTCTTGTGCCCGTTTATCCATTGAGCTGTCTGTCCTAGTTGCTTGTAGTTCTTTTTACTTTCTGGTAGAGAGTCCTTTGTTGGATAAATGTTTTACAGAGGACTTCTTCCCCACACTGCCTGCCTTTTCATTTCCTTAATCATAGGTTCTGATGAGCAGAAAGTCCTCATTTTAATGCCGTCCCTTTTGTCAATTTTCCCCCCTTTATGATTGGTACTTCCATGTTTTTGTCAAGAAATTTTTTGCCTATGCTATAGCTGTGTACATTTTTTTCTGTGTTTTCTTCTACGAATGTTACAGTTCTACCTCTTTAATTATGTGTTTGAAATTGTTGTTTACATATAGTGTGAGCTAAGGGCCCAAACTGATTGTTTTTCCTGGGTGAATAATTGTAGCCTCTGAGGGCACTGCCATGCATACATCGTTTTATGAAGTTATTTTAATTGGATTATTTCAGTGCCATCATGTTTGTGTTATGATGTTTCAGCTTTCCCTTCATCCTATTTAGCACTGATTCCATTCAATGAGCATACTATTAATTAACTTTAGGTTTCTCCCTGTAGAATGATACCTTGCCAGACTGTTGTACAGTGAATGCTTGATTTAAGGACTGAAGGGTGTGCAGATGAGTCATTGTACTGGTAGATTCCTCCAAGTAACTTTAAACAGCAAACTGTGAGCACCTTTTTAATTAAGAGGACGCTATCTGTGGAAACTCAGTTGAGAGAAGGATTTAAACAAGCACAGGGCTTTGTATGCATTAATAGTGATATCAAGTGCCTTGGTCCCTGTGTACCACTTTGGTTACTTGCCTTATATCATTGTTTATGGTATGTGTAGTTGTTTTAATCATACAGAAATATTAAGTTTTTATGTAGTATGATTTATTAATCCTTTTCCTTCATGGTTTCTGGCTTCCGAATCCCCCTTTAAGAAGACCTTCTCATTGGGTATGGTGGTGCAGTCCTGTAGCCCCAGCTGCTTGGGAGGCTGAGGTGGGAAGATCTTTGGAACCCAGGAGTGAAGGGCCAGCCTTTCTCACATAGTAAGACCCCATCTCAGAAAACAACTACCTCTTCACCCCACAAGGAATGACAGTGATGCTATTAATGGATTTGAAAATGTTCATTATGTTGCTAGGTGACAAAAACAAACTGCAACAGCATTATTATGATCCGGTGTGTGTAGAAAACATGCATGTGCTTGTGGTATGTATGAAGGTTACATACTAAAATGTTAACAGCACTGCTTCAAGTGAGTACTGTTACCTTTATAATTATGTTTTGAAACTCTTTTCATTTGGGGTAAGGGACAGGAATGCAGTCTATCTTGGGGAATGGTGTTTGATCATCACATCCCTACTCTTCAATACTTCATTCAACTTTTAAGTGATAACGTGATTTTCAGGTTAATGAAAATGAACCTATTATGTAATGATGAATTATTCCCTTCATCAGTACAGTTGCACTAATATTTAGACTAAAACAGAAATGTTGACTTAATACTAGTTAGTTAGTTAGTTAGTGTCCTGTGGTCAGTGTTATTTCAATTACCAAAGTTCAGTTTAAAAAATATATATCAGTTATCTTTCTACAGAACAATTTCATTTACCTGACTTATCTGTTAATGGTCATTCTAAATCATTTTGTATCTTTTTGATTTAAAACAAATTTGGTGATTGTATGTATATGTTATCTTGTAAATCGCTTTCTAACTTTTTTGATCTGAAACAAGTGGTTTTATCTTTTTCTTCTCAAGTGAGGAGAATGAATTCAACTCTTACATGTCCATGAATCTTCTTGTTAAACAAGTTTTAAAATATATTCTTTGAATGTATCTCAAGGCTTTTGGTCCTATTTACTGGGGGATCTTTCTCTCATCATAATGTAGTGGGCTTTACTTCAAACAAAGTGGGCCTTTGGATAAAATCTAGGTGTTCATTTAGAAATAAAGAAGAGAATTCCTTTTTCCTCCACACAGCCATCCTCATGCTCTGAGGTGACAACGCTTAGTAGCCTGCTCCGGATGCCACGTTTTGGTTGTGTAGAGCCTTTCTGTTCCATGGGAACTCACTGCTATAAATTGCTTTCTTTGGGAGTATCTTTAGGTTTACTGTAAAAATGCTATGGAAGTCAGAGAAGTGTAGCCTTTATTTTCAGATGCTGATGTTTTTGTCAGAACCTTACGTGTTGGACCAACTATACTAAAGTTTAGCCATTTGTTATCTTTGATGTCAACTCCCCCACCAAGGAAAAAAAATTTTTTTTGGTACCCAGGAATTGAACCCAGGGGCAATTAAGCTCTGAGCCACATCCCTAGCCCTTTTTATATTTTATTTTATTTTATTTTATATTTTATTTTATATTTTTATTTTATTTTATGACTGGGTCTTAGGTGCTTAGGGCCTCACTAAGTTGCTGAGGCTGGCTTTGAACTCGTGATCCTCCTGCCTCAGCTTCCTGAACCACTGGTATTACTGCATGTGCCACCCTACCCAGCTCAAATTGTTTTTGAAAGGTAAATTAGAGCTTTAGTTCCTAATTTTAGATGTGTAGGGTTTTATGAGAAGCATCTTCTTCTTCTTTTTCTTTTTTAGTTCCTCTGTTACTTTGTGTTCAGGCCCCAGGATTGGAACCGTCCTTGGCACTGTTGGAGAAAGCTACCTGTGGACTCCGACTGGCCTCTTGGCTCCTTTGTGTAGTTTGCTCCCACCTTTCTTCAGTTTAGGGCTGGGTCCCCCACCCCACCCCACCCCCCGCTTCTTCACTCCCTCCCTCTCTCCCTCCAGGGTTCTTGGTTGAGGTTTCCACACGGTTAGAGGTGCTTGTTCTCCCGTCTGCCTCAGGAGGCTGTGAGTGTCTGAGAGATGGAACTGGGCTCCACATTCCTTCTGGTAGCAACACTTACTTTATAGTAAATGTTCAGTGAGTGCGTGGGTGGATTAGAGGTGAGGATAATGAATCATTTCGTCCCTATTGGGGGGAAATGTGTATCTATGTCAAATAAAGTTGTATTGTTTGGCATTTCTATAGGAGATCTTTTTATACTTTTGGCAATGTTAATCAAAGATAAGTTTACTGAAAGGAGGGGTTCTTTATAAAGTAGTAAGAAAGCTTTGTGTTTGGATTGTCAGATAAATGAACAGTGGAGATACCCTTGCCTTTTTATTTTTCTTCAGATTCTTCTCAGGCATTGCAAACAACATAGAATATCAGTAATTCTGAAGCAGCTATCCTATCTTATAGTATATGTATAGCATAAATGGAATTTGAACCTTGTATAGGTGGCATAATTTGAATTAAAGATTTAATAAATTAATTTAGAAATATTTATTAGTCTGTTTGTACTGCTATAACAAAACATTTGAGAATGGGTGATTTTAAAAGAATAGCAATTTAGTTCCCCTAGTTTTGGAGACTGGGAAGTCCACGGTCAGGGCACTGGTGGTTGTGTGTCTGATGAGGGCTGGTTCTCTCAGCTTTCAGGGTGGTGCCTTGAGTGTTGTCTTCACATGGAGAAAGGGACAAAAGGACACCAATGCTGTCTCTTCACATGATGGGAGAAGAAGAGGAACCTAAGCTGGTTTTCTTCAGCCCCTTTACAAGGCACCAGTCTGGCCTTGAGGGTGGAGCCCTCATGACAACTACATCTCCAAAGGCCCTTCCTCTTAACACCAACACAGTGCAGGTTTAAGTTTCTGCACAGATTTTGGAGGGGATGCATTCAAAACTTAGTAGTATCCAATTAAACAAAATCCTTGAAATAAGTGCTAGTATACAATATTTTGGGGGGGGGGCGGGGAATACAATAGTAAATTTTGAATAGTTGTGTAATGTAAACTTGTAATCTAATCACCATTTAAACAAAGTCACTTTGTTTCATGATCTAATGTATTAGCCGTGGTAGGGCAGTGAAGTGAAAGGGATAAGAACCCACTCTGGCTCCCCCTTCCTACTTGCTCTGAAATAATGGTTCTCTCCAGGGAGCAGTTTCACTTTGCCTCTCCAGGGTGGTGGAGGGGTGTGTACTGTTGACATCTAGTGAGCGGACGCCAGGCATTCTCTATCCATTCTATAGTACACAGAATGCCCACCCCCAACAGCAAGAAATTATCTGGCCCCAAATGTTAGTTATTTGGTCCAAGGTCAAGAGACCCCTGTAAAAGGGTTACTGACTTGCCATTGAAGTCTGTAGGGCTGTACAGTTGTGTGGTTGCCACGGGTAATTTGACTCTTGCTGTCAAAAAGGAACTTATAGAAAGATTAATTTTGAGTTCACCATAACAAGCTTGAAATAAATCATCCTGTATGACACACAAGAGAGAAATTTCTTGTTCTAATTCATGACCCTGTGCAGCCATAAACTCATGGAAGACCCTTGGACTACCTTAAATTTTCTTTGTTGGGGGGGCCTTATGTGCGACCTTCGTGTCAACTTAAAGGTAAGTAATGTTTCTGTGCAATGAGCTCTGCCTAACCAATCTTGAGGTCTTTTGAAAGCAGCAACAATGGAAAACCGAATTAAAAAAAGTACCAAGATGTTTTCTTTTTCCTATTCCCACATGTGTGGTAGGGTCTGAATTTTGGTGAACAATAAGTCATTGTTTTCCTTGTCATTGTAAGAAATAAAAGAAATTTGACAGCATGATAATAAGCGACTTGGATGACTTTCGCCCAAGCAGCTAAATTCAGTGCATCTTTTTTAGGACAGAGGGCACTGTGTTGGTCTATGCAGAGCATTGTAACTCATACTTACATGTCACTCGTGTAAGTCACTCATGTTTAACTTTAGTGAGGCAGAGATGTTTGGCCCATCTTATGTTCATGAGCTCAGGTCCACTATGGCTGACACTAAATAAACTGTTAGAGAAGCACATATGCATTTTAGTTTGTTCTTTTGGGGGCACAGTAGTCCCCTGTCCAAGGAACATTTGTCCCAGGACTTTAGTAGATGCCCCAAACTGCAGATAGTCCCAAACCCTACATAATATTTTTCCATACCTGTTTATGTATTATAAATGAGGTACAGTAAAAGCTTAACAACAGTAATAACAAAATAGAACAATTATGACAATATACTGTAATAAAAAGTATGTAAATGTGGATTCTCTCAAAATATTTTAGTATACTTTCACTTGTTCATTTTTAGGGAACACCTTATGGCTTTTCTTTGGTATATTTGAATTGACAGCATCACTACTCTTATGCTTGAGGACCACTATGTAAAATAAAGGTTACTTGATCTCAAGCACTGTGCCACTGGAACAGTCTCCTAAGAGTCTTCTATGCAATAGCTCTTGAACAAAAAACATGGATATGTGGAAAAAAGGAATGATTTGGGTCCTGAGCAGAATGGATTGGGATGGCATAAGATTTCCTCGCACTACTCAAGAATGATGCACAATTTAAAATTTATGAATTATTTCTAGAATTTTTCATTTAACATTTTTGGATTGTGGCTGACCACCGCTAACAAAACATGGAAGCTGACACCAGGGCTGAGGGGGGACTACTATCTAGTGTTCTACTTTGTTGTTACTATTAGAATGAAAACCAACATTTTCACCCCACCAGCAGGCTCCATCACAGCGTGGGTCTTTGGTGTGTGTGTTTCTTCAGTCTTCATCTTCTTGTTATGAAAATAGGGCACTTGTAATGTTTTTCCTGCTTGGCACTTTCAGGTGCCTGTTGTCTAAGTGAGTGGCATTAGCTGACGGGAAGTGGCCTTGGGTAGTTACCTGTCTTGGGCATATAGCAGGAAGTTGGGAAAGAAAGTTGAGAAGCCGAGTGTCCTGGCCACTGCTGCAGGGCCTTCCTAGGCAGTCCCAGCCTCCTCTCCCACCAGTGTCCCCCAGCTGTGCTTCCTTCCAGGCACCAGTTCTCCCTCTTAAAATAAAATTAGAGATTCCAGTATTCCATCTTGCTCTACTTTTATAAAACATCCTTTCTTTTTTCTTGCTTCCTTTCCGTCATTCTGCCAGGTGTGTGTGTGTGTGTGTGTGTGTGTGTGTGTGTGTGTGTGTGTGTTTACAGTTAATCTGCGACCCAGGTAATGATTTGCAGTAATCTTCCAGTTTTTTTTCCTGTTGTGTTTTCCCTAAACAGGGAAGTATCCTATTTACTCAGATGCCTGCTGTGCCCCCTCTTCTTTTCTGAGGGAACTTGCTATTCCTAGAGACCCTGCTGAAGAAAATGCTGCCTTTGAGTTGAGGTCACCTTCCTTGGTACCATGTGACCCTGCCATCTTAACCACTGTAGACAGGGGTGGGTGTCTGACCCAAGACAGCCAGTTCAGGGTGGATTGAGACTGGGGAGGATTGTAGTTAGTGGAGGTATTCATACAGGGCCACCCAGAGAAGCAGTAAGCAAAACTCAAGAGTCAGAGAGGGCTTCAGAAACATGGGTGCCAGAGTTTGAAATTATAGGCAAACTTTTGCACACAAGCATGTTTATCTGGAGGATGGAATCCATGGGTTTCTTTCATCTGGTTTTCAAAGGGGTCTGTGAATCAAAAGATGCCAAGATGAGAGAGCAGCAAGAGGGTAGGGGAGCGAATAGCAGATGAAAAAGATGGGGCCCTCCTGCTGCAGAGGAGGCATGGATAAGCTCTGTCAGACCTGCCTGCTAGTTCTTTAGTTACGGTTTCTCATCCTGAGGCCTTCGTGCAGCGTGGGAGTCACTGGCCCCACACCTGCCTGTGGGCCTGCCTGTCATAGTAGGTTCCCTTTCCTCACGAGCACATGCTACCCACTGGGATCACCTGAGGGAATATCCTTGTTTCTTCACCCCAGAGAGCTACCCTAACAGCCTGGTCAGCCAGCAGCATGGATGTGCTAGGGTGACAGCTGGCCCTTGTGGCCATTTCCCATCCCCTGGGTGCTCAGTACATACATGGTAAATCAACCACTTACTCGCCCAAGGTTGAGGTGAAAGACAAGGGGGAGGGAGCTTTCAGGTTATTCTGCAGAAACAGGAAGTGAGGAGACCCCACACTGAGAGTAGTTTTCCACTTTTACTACACAGTAAGACATTTTACCCTCTGTTTCTAATGTGTCCCCTAAGATTGCAGTGGAGGATTCAGAAGAGTGGTTGATGGACCACACTGTGTCTGGGCTAGGTTTAGTGTTAGAGCCACCAATGCTACATGAAAATAGTGATTTAAAGCTGATGTTGAGGAGCTGGGGTTATGGCTCAGTGGTAGAGCACTTGCCTAGCATGTGTGAGGCACTGGGTTTGATACTCAGCACCACATACAAATAAATGAACAAAATAAAAGCCCATCAACAGCTTAAAAAGTTTTTTTTTTTTTAAATAAAATTGGTATTGAGCATATAGTAGAAAATATTATTTGAGGTTTTAAAGTGTTGAGATGTATTATGGAGGTTTAAGGTTTCTTCCCTGAGAATTTTGAAAAACAAAATCAGTGAAAAAGAGAACATTGGTTTTCACACAGGGGTGTTTCAGACTGTAAGAGACAGGGAGAGGCCATCTTAAATTTTGACCTAAATCTTTGAAAACTGAAGCCAGGGTGGTTATAAGGAGTTGATAGGTGTTTTATATGATAGGTAGTAATTACTTTTGTAACCTGGAGTTACCCAAGTTTAACTAATTTGAATATTAATTTTTCTAGGGACTTGTGCCACTTAGTGCATGTTTGGCGGGGCAAAATTTTGGATTTGTTAAAGGAAATTAGGGTAAAAGAGCAAAGAGAAGGGAAGCAATATTGTCATAGAGAATTGAACACTAGAAAATATGCATTTTCTTTTTTCATGTATTACTCAACAAACTTTTTATTCTTTAATAATTTTCTTTGGGACTAAAATAATAAAACACGAAAATCAGAAATATATAATTTATTTACACTAATTGACTGTACTTCTCTGCATTTTGAGGTGAGGAGAATTTTAAGTTCTGTGTGGCCACCTTGATGAGCCCAGGAATCATAAATATGTAGAAGGAGTCTTAGGAGAGTGAGGACCTACCCATTTCTTTCTTTGTCACTGAGTATTATTTTTCTTGTACTTTTTATTCTGTCTGTTTTGCAGACCCCTGTGGGTGCTGGGAGCCTCTAGGGTCGTTACTGGGTGACCCTGTGTGTGGCAGCAGCATTTCAGTGTGTTGTGGCATTTGGTAACATTCCAGTAGGGCTAAGGTGCCCTTCTCATGGCCTCACGTCAGGACCCGGTGAAGCCACAGGACATTTCAGTTACACACACCACAAAGCACACATATAAGAATCCAGGAGTTTTGGGCCAACCCGTATGACATTTATTAATTTACTGATATAAGAGTTACTTTATTTGATACTTTGATAGTTCAGTTGAATTATTTAAAATAACTTTTATTTGGAATAACTTTGAATTTACAGAAAAGTTAGAAAGATAGTACAGAGAATTCTCATATACTCCTCACCCAATTTCAGATTCTTCTGGCATTATCTTATAATACATTTGTCAGAATTGTAGAAATACATTGGTGTGTGTCTGTTAACTATATTCCAGACTTCATTCAGATTTCACCAGCTTTTCCATTAATGTCCTGTCTCTGTCCAGCATTCAAGCGAGGGTACCACATCATTTTTAGTTGTCCTGTCTCCCCAGTCTTCTTTGGTCTGTAACGTTTCTCAGTATTTTTTTGTGGGGCTGGGATTGTGGCTCAGCGGTGGAGCGCTCGCTTAGCACGTGCGCAGCCTGGGTTCAATTCTCAGTACCACGTAAAAATAAACACATTGTGTACAACTGAAGCAAATAAATAAATATTTTAAAAATATATTTTTTATTTTTTTAAACTGATTTATATATTTTAATGTTATTTTAGAATGTACTTTTTAAAAGAGCTTATTTATTCCAATTTGTTATATATGATAGCAGGATGCATTTCAATTCATAGTACACATATAGAGGACAATTTTTCATTTCCCTGGTTGTACACAAAATAGAGTCACACCATTTGTGTCTTCGTATATGTACTTAGAGTGATGATGTATTCATGTGCAGATCCTTTTATTCCCAATTCTTGCAGTTTCTTGTCAAAACACCATTTTCCCATGTTACTAAGATCAGCACCTTCATTCAGTGTCACATGTCTGTGCTCAGTTAGGTTCCTTGGTAGCAGCTGGCTTTTCATCCTAGGATCCCCCAGCGTCCTGACTGGTGCTCCTGTTCCCATTTTGCACACACTGAGGCTCACTCTGTGATGTCCAGTTCATTGGATTTTTGCGTGCACCACAGGTACTGTAGCGAATGTTCTTTGCCCTAACAGTTCCCCTGTGCTTCTCCCTTGTGGTGAAAAACTTCTCTTCCTCCAACTCTTGGTGACCACAATCTTTTTTCTAAAACTGATGGTGATGTAGTTGTCATACATATGTGTGCAAAACTGGTATTTCTGTTGAAGTGTTTAGGCAGCCAAAACTTGTTAGCACTATTGGTGTTGGCCACTGGGGTGTGTGTGTGTGTGTGTGTGTGTGTGTGTGTGTGTGTTTTCCGTTTCCCACTTGAAAGAAATAGTGATATTCTGGATGAGCAGCTCCAAGGGGTGGAGCCAGGACTGTTTCTTTCTACTTAGTTTTGTGTACCAGCTTGAGCACCAGACATACTACATCTTCACAAGGGAAATATATGAATGTTTCTGCGAGAACACCAAATATCTCCTTTAGTTTGACATTGTATCATCTCTGAGGTTGTAAGAATTATTAAAATTGATTGAGTGAAATAACTTGTACAAGTGCAGAATCACCTTGCTTGAAATTATTGTTCCCTTTTTCCTATTTGCCTTTCCCCAATCTATTCTTTTTTTAAAATTTTAAATGAAGAATAACTTCTTTTGTGGAGAAGAAAATTGAATGTTAAGAGTTGCCTGTAATTGTCTTCCTTGGGGCTAGTCACTGCGGACCTTTTTCTGTATTTCCTTAGGCTTTGTGAATATGTATAACTTAAGATTTTCTTTTCTTTCTTTCTATATCATGAATATTTTCCTTAAGTCATTTAAACAAACAATTATTTAAGTGGCTAAGTGTTCTGATATTATAAGGTGTCACAATTAAATTTTTTCCATTTTGTTGAAAAAAATATGGAAAATATATTTTTCCATATTTATTTTGGAGACATTAACACAGAATTAACCTTTTTCTAATTAGTACATTCATGTTAAATGTCAGGAATCCATTCTTATTGTGTATCTGTTCATTTGAGACATTTTGTTTTCCAAGGAGGGTAGAGGAAAATCTCATAACAGAAGCTGCTTCAAATTAAACTGGTAAAACACACACAGGGATATAACAATGGATGCCCTCTTCTGAAGGAGCCCTAATTAGGAAGGGCTGTTGCAGCTAGCTGGAAGCCATAAGTTCCACCTGATATGTATGTGACGCACCTGTAGGCACCCGAAAAGCTGAAGGTATATAACCGGGTGAAAGCGGTCCGAGTTAGGAGAACGGAGAATTCAGTCAGCCGGGCAGTCACTCGGTCGGTCAGAAGAATCAGAGCGGCCAGAACGTAGGCAGAGCGGTTACAGAAGAGAAACCAGATAGAAGAAGTAATGACTGGCCAGAGTTAGGCCGAGGCTCCAGAGGACTGGTCAGAGTAAGGCCGAGGCTCCCGAGGAAGACAGAAGACAGAAGACAGAAGAAGGAAGAAAGAAGAGAGAAGAAAGAAGCTCTAGTCTTTCTCTAAGCTAAGCTCTATCTTTCTTTCTCTCTAAGAAGACAAGAAGAAAAGCTCGCTTTAATCTTTCTCTCTAAAAATCTTTCTTTCCCTCTCTCTAAGCTCTAAGAAAGTAGAAGTAAAAGTAGTAAAAGCTTAACTCTGCCTCCGAGAGTTTTTCCTCCCGGTTTTCGGTACCAGGCAGCTTACACTCTTCTTTGGAAAAATTAAAGTAGTTGATTTTCAATTTTAATTTTTCTCTTAAAATTTTTACACTAAAGCCGGGCGCAGTGGCACACGCCTGTAATCCCAGCACTTTGGGAGGCTGAGGCAGGAGGATCGAGAGTTCAAAGCCAGCCTCAGCAATGGCGAGGCACTTAGCAACTCAGTGAGACCCTGTCTCTAATAAGATACAAAAAAGGGCTGGGGATGTGGCCCAGTGGACGAGTGCCCCTGAGTTCAATCCCCGGTACCACACACAAAAAATTTTTTTTACACTAAAAATTCACTTAACTTGACTGCCTTTAGTTCTTTTATAAACTGATAAAATGTAAGTCTGTCTCTCTGTTTCTATAACTTTGGGGTTTATTTAGGTAGTGATAACATTTTATTCTACTTTAGGAGCCAGTAGTGCTGATCTCTGGTGGCTATTTAAATTTCGGGTTGAAGTACTAAAAGATTGCTTTTGTTCTTTCAGCACTTCCCAAACTTACCATGTAAATTCTCAAGAGCATTGTAAGGGAAATTGACTAACTCAGTGATGTCAGCCTTTGTATTGAGGGAAGTAAGGTTCTACTCTACTCTTACTTGCCTTAAGAGGCAGGCAAAAGGAGGATTCCTTCAAGTGACTTGGAAATAGATAATTGTCTTTGCCATTTTTGTTCTTTTTTTCCCCTTCTTTAACTTTGTTCTTCCTTAGGCATACAGAGCAGCAGTGGCTTTGTCCTGACTCGATTCTACTGTTTTCTTTCAGCCCCTTTAGGGTCCCTTAGTTCCTTGCAGATGCATCTTGTCAGCTGCACCCAAAACACAAGACCCTCTTAGCTGTGGTGTGGCAGGTGGGCTTCATCCTGATTCAGCACCCCCCCCCCCCCACCCGGGGCTCTGCTCTGCTGCTCCCTGCCCCGGGTCTTAATTCTGAGCCCTCTATGTTCAGTTCATCTGCTGATGCTTCCATTCCATTTGTAACTTACCTGGTGGTGCCCATGGCTCTCGGAATACTCAGTTCTGGCGACTGGTGGGTGACACTTTAGCACATCTGCATGTATGTTTTCATCATTTTTTAAATGCCAGTTTTACTTACTATAATGTTAGAATTTAATGAAATATTAAGTAAACTGATGGAGAATTTCAAAATGTTCTTTGCATTAAAATTAATTGGAAGCCTTGGAAAAATCCAAAGATGAGTCATTAAAAAAAAAATAGTTGCTGAATTAGTTGTAAATGAGAGAACTGGAAGAATTTAGGTTAAGAAGAATCTATAAGAATCTGGAACGATTCTGTGCTTTTCTTGTTTGTTTTGTTGTTGTTGTTTGAGGTATTGGGGATGGAGCCCAGGATCTTGCACATGGAGTCAAGAGCCCTACCACTGAGCTATGCTCACTCTACCCTTATGATTCTGCACTTTTCTAAGTGTCTCAGTTCTCGGTATACTTTAAAGAACCAGTAACTAAAAAGTCACAGTGGTGCAACCTTAGAGAAGAGCCTTGGTTCTGAATCACAAAGATTAGCCAACTAATGTACGGTTACTGCAAACCTGATTCAGGTGTGTGTCTGTATGAGTTTTCACACACATTCTGTGTTGGGCATTTTCAGTTAATCACCTCTGCTCTCCCTGTTCAATTTGGATAAAGCTGACATTTGCTGTGAAGAATTTAATAGTTGAAGATAAGCAAGTTGTGATTCAGCAGGTCTCCCAAGTCAGTATGGCCTGCTAGCATGCACGCTTTAGGCCTTCGCATTTTATCAGGATCCACACAACTACAGATGGCGCTGTGCGTGCACATTTCTGTAGTTGCCCATTCGGCATTAAATTACGAGTGGTGTTAATTTGCCTCTAGTCCTCCTGAATGCTAGAGTCTTGCTCTGGAATCTGCTGTGCTCCTGTTGCTTGAGTTGGAACCTGCTATTGGCATCTGCTTGCCTGAACTACCTTCACTTGCTTTCTGGAGCCTTCTCTAATGAGCTGCCCAGGTTGATGTGTGCATTCTACCCCTGACCACCCTGTACTCCATTAAGTCAAATCCTGATTCTGATAACAGCTTTAAAAATATCAATTTTCCATATTAATTAGAGAAATATTATCAGATTTATCTCCTTTATAAATCCTTAAATTAGCAATAATAGTTTTTTTTAAATTTTTTAGTTATAGATGGATACAGTACCCTTATTTTATTTATATATTTTTATGCGGTGCAGAGGATCAAACCTAGTGCCTCACACATGCTAGGCAAGAGCTCTACCACTGAGCTACAGCCCCAGCCCTAGTAATAGGGTGTTTAAAAACGTTTTTCTCAAGACAAACCCACTCTACATTTAGAAAAGTGTACAAAAGTATAGATCCTCATGAACGTCACAAGATGAACAGATCTCCAGGTCCCCATCATTTCTGGAAATGGAAACTTTTCTCCCTGGCATTCAGTAGGGTCAGCAAGATTTTTCTGTAAAGAATCAGACAGTAAATAGTTTAGGTTTTGCAGGCCTCATGGTCTACATTGTGGCAAAAACAGCCATAGACAATATGTAAACAAACAGGCATCACTGTGTAAAACTGTGTTTTATTTATGGACTTTCAATCTTAATGTCATAATTTTCATGGCACAAAATATTATTCTGTTTTATTTTCAACTATTAAAAAATATAAGAGCCATTCTTAGGTTGTAGTTCTTACATAAACAAGCAGCAAACCAAATTTAGCCCAGGGGCCATGGTTTGTCGACTCCTACTCCACAGTGTGCCACTGAGCTACTCTTGGCCTACTCCCCTGCTGGTCCAGCCAGTGCTAGTCTGAATTAATGTCTTTATCATCTGCATTATACAGTACCTCCCTGCCGTTCTCTTATAGTCACAAAATCCAACTGTACGGATAATTGCTATGTGAGGTTCAAAGATCACATTACCTGGGTATCTCTAGAACATGTATTACCAACTTGGGATACAATTATAAAATGGACTCTTACCTATATAAATCAAATTTATGCCATTTAAAGCAATAAACCATAAGGTATCCCATGGTGGTCCACCAACTACACATATGATGATTGATGAACTTTGGTAATTCTTCCTTTCTTTTTTTACTGTAACTTTCCAAATATATAACCAGTTTAAAATTCTTCTAAATTTTAAGGATTATGTAGTTTTGTCAACCAGGAAATAATTCTATTATAAGTGCTTTAAAGTATTGTTAAAAGCCATTTATTGTCACTTATGTGATGGTATCTTGTGAAATCAAATATTAATTCAACCATCACTTACTGAAGCCTGTTCTGTTTGAGGCCCTTTGGGATCCTGGGGCTGATGATTTGGACATAAGCAGTCTTCAAGCAGCTCTTGAAGTGGATAAACATTTGCAAATGATCTTGTAATATCAAATGTGTTAATTTAAGTTCTAGAAAAAAAAGGAACACAAATGTGTGCTGGGGTAGGGTACAGAGAAGTATGTATTTACTGGAACTAGATCTCCCCCCCCCTCACCCTACCCCCTTGATTTTGAAATTTTCAAATCTATAAAAAAGTTGAAAGCATAGTACAGTGAACCTATACACACCCACGTCCAAAGCCATCAGTTATCAGCATTTGTCACCTTTGCCTTATCTTTATTTATATCACATATGAGAGTTTGTGTGTGTTTTCTGCTAACCTATTTGAAAGTGTTTCAGACATCCTAACATTTTACTCCATGTACTTAAGCATGGATTGCCTAAGAACAAGGATGTTCTCATGCTTAACTATGATACCATGATCACTCTCAAGGAATTTAATATTTTTATAGTAGTACAACCAAATAGACAGTCCATGTTCAAATTTCCCAGTTTTCCCAATAATGTCTCTCCCCGCCCCAACCCTGGATCTGGTCAAGAATTACATATTTCACATATTTTTAGAAAGGATCATTGAATCTAGAACTGTAATTGTGTTTTTATTTTTTCATAGCATGGACATTTTTGAAGATTTCAGTGTCCTGTAATTTGAACTTGTCTGATCATTTCTTGATAATTGTGTTCAGGTTCATCATCTTTGGCAGGAATGCTATGCAGGGGCTTCTGCATCAGTCTCAGGACATCACGTCCAGAGGCCTTTTATCAGTGTGCCAAACTGTCAGTGATGTTGAGTTTGTTCTCTTGGGTAAGGTGGTCTCTTCCACATCCTTCGTGGTGCCACTGCTGGTCTCCCTGTGCAGCTGATCATCTGGGGACAGCTACTTGAGACTGAATGTTTTGTTGCCCACAGCATTTTACTCAGTGCTATGATCTTATCTTTTTTCAGTTTCTTCTGAATATGAGAATTTTAAGATTGTAAATGTTTAAAATGTAAATCTTATGCATTCTTATGTATACACTCTCTTAATGAAAAGCTGTTGAAAGTGGGACTATAAATACTTTTCCTTGTAGAATTCAAACATTTTAATTACCATTTTATCAGAAGAAAGCAGAGTGAAGATGTAGCTCCCAAAGATGGGAGAGCCAAATTTAAATCTGAATTCCTTATTTTATGTGTTCATAAGCCTCCATGTCTTTGTCTGCAAAATGGGCATAGTAATTTCTTACAGGGTCATTGTGAAGACTGATGTGGTAGCACAGGTCAAGCGTTTAGTGTTGTGGTAAGAAGTGTTGGCTTGTTATTTTTATTAAAACTAAAATTACTTAATTACATGTTATATTTACTAAAATTTTTTAACTCAATGTTATAGGAAGTAAAAACTAAACACTTATTTATTTGGTTCTTTTATTCAGATTTAACGTTCCCATTACATTTGATTTATTCTGGTTTTTAGATGTCTTTTATGTGCTCTTTTGTTAAGGCTAGATGTTGTGTAAAAGAGCAGTAGAAAGCCTACGTTTGATTCTGTCTCATGTAACTCTTTGTAGTCCTGATGTAGGCGCTTCATGCTGTGACTGCAGAATGAAGAGACTCAGATGCTCACAGGTCCTACTATTCCCCAAGACTAATAACTGGATGGAAGCCTGGCTTATATAGCGGTACATCTTCAACTGTCACTCACAAGCACACAGTGAATCTCGGGGATGGTTGAAACGCATTTAATAAATGTCTCTGTGAAGATAAAAAGAAGTAGGGAAGTGATCATAAACTAGTAGGATTGTGTTGGAAGCACTCAGGAGACAACTTAAATTGGCTCCTACTGGCCAGAATGTGGACAATTTGAGCATCAAAAAGGATAATAACTGCAGTGGATTCAAACACATTAAACATCTTCAGGTCTGTGAGCTCATAGTGATACCAAAAAATGCTGTCAGGTTGTGTGCTGTGTGCCACCTGGAGTTACCTAGCTGCCTCCTTCCTGGGCTGGTGGGTCAGCAGCTTCCAAACTTTTCAAGCTCCAAACCCGTAATCATCATGACAACTAACGCCATGATTTCAGGCTCCATAATAGTAACTTCTCTGAATTCTACTTTCCCCATCTGGAATTTGTAGGTTTCAGTTTCTATTTTATTTATGCAGGTTCTAGAGAGTTTTGATGTGGTAAACTGATAATATACTCTTTTGATTTCTCCAAAATGTTATTGGATGGAAAGATGGTGATTGGCTCTTTCAAATCATAGGAAAACGGCATGTTTTGTGTGGAGTCCAAGGTAGGTGACATTATAGAAGAACTTGAATGACATAGTCATTGAAAACTTTCCCTTTATATAAACATTTTAAAATAAATCCTCAGTAACACTTTCAAACCATGTGTGAAAATATTAAAAATCCTTACATCTTAAAGATTTGTGTGTGTGTTTGAGGGAGATGTGGTTTTATAATAGGCCAACAGTTTAAGGGACATAGTTATAAGATATACGTTAATAATTCCTACAATCTTGAAGATCTTTATAACTATCTATGCCAGCAGCTTGGTTAATCGAGTTTGGACAAATTATGATGTTTATAACTGGATGTATTAGAAGGAATGAAGAATCCAAGTGCCCCAGAGTTGTTGAATTCTTTGGAGTTGGGAACAGCATACATTTTTTCACAACAGTTTCACTGAAATTCTGTGAAATGGACTGGATTTGTTCACCCTTTGAATGACTGTTAAGTTAAAAGTGGTCGCAGCTAACCGACCCTTCAGGAGGGGAGGAAGTACCTGTCAGGTGTCTTGCGCCTGCTGAGGGGTGTGTGCTCCGCAGCGCTACTGCATCAGCTTTGCCCTAGGTCCTTCCTTAAAGAAGCGCAGAACAGTGCTGCCATCCAGGGGGACAGGTTGCAAATCCCAGCAGGACCCCCACTGCTGTGCAGTCCAGGGAGAAGAGGTTATCCTTACACTTGAAGTATTTAAGCCATTTGTGATGAATTTTCCATCAGGCGGAAAAACAGATTGATTACCAATGCTCACACCCGTGGGAAAAATATGCGGTTATGGCTAACTTCTTATTTTCCTCAGGGGTGTGATTAAACAGACCTTTAAGGTTTTCAGACATTGAAAAATGTTTACTGTTCCATATTCTGGGAAAAATAACGGCTCCAGTTGGCAATGTGATCAGTTATAGATTGCTGACTGACTTTATTAGAGCTGTATATTTCTTGGGAACTATTTTTTAGCATTTGATTCAGGGCCTATCGATTTTTAAAAGAATGCCAAAAAGTAAAATCACAATTATGTTTCTGAGGGGCAGATCCTAAATGATCCTAATCAGGCATAGCTTCTAAGCAGGATCATGGGGGTAGTGCCGACACAATTGAGGTCTTCATACTTAGGCTTATTTTTGCTTGGGAGTTTTAACAGAAAAAGATTGAAGTTTTAATCTTACCATTACCAGTAATCAGCCTCAATCAGGTCACTTAAGTTTTGTCTCACCTTGCCTCCTTTTTAAAATTTTAACATGAAACTGAGTACTAGTATATATGAGGTTCATGTGGTTTTAGGATTCTCTCATACTCTTCTTAAGAAATATAATTTGACACAATGCAGCTTAGTTGAATAAATATTTACGAAGTATTTGTGTGGAGAATTCAGCCCATACAAGGAATCTGGGCACAAGGAATGAAAGGAACACTCCTTGGAAACTCTGATTTGGGATTTGGAGGAAGGGTTGACTCAGGTAGGAGAAGCGCGGCGTGTATGCAGACAACTCCCGTGGACTGTGCTGAGTTCAGCAGGAGGCTTTGGTGGAAAGCCAGGTGGAATCTCCCAGAGCGTGAGCCAGAGCCTCTCGGGCAGATTAGGTCTCCCTGTCATACCCACGTGCTTCCTCTGCAGAGTTTGCCATCCTGTGTAGTAATGTTTCTGTTATTATTGCCTTAAAGTTTCCTCCCCTTTTAGACCAGAAGGTTCTCTGAAACAGCCAGTGTTGCTGTTCACCAGGGGGCCTGGCAGACGGTGGGTGTTTAGCTTCCACCTGTGGAATACGGGGATGGCAGCCTGGCCTGAGGAGCCCTGCACAGAGCACTGTGGCAAGGTGGGGCCGGAGCATGCAGGCCTTGGTGGAGGAAGAGCAGGCTGTCATAGGCTCCGTGGCCAGCACGGGGCTGGCAGCCTTGTGCCCTGGGGTGAGAGTGTGGGCGATAAGGAGCTAGGCTGAAAGTGGGTCTTGAGTAGGCAGGCACGTCCCTGGTGTTGCTAAACTAGGGAGTGTCACAGGTGTCCACACCCAAGTTGCTTTACCGACACACAGGCTCAGTTGTGATTATTAACTTCCAGATTCATTTAAAAACATTATTGGACTTGGGGTGGCTGTTTTCTTGTAATTTTTCATCAGCTATACCTAAAATTAGAACAGCATCATTTAAAGCCTATGAAATATTTTTGCTTTAGAAAGAGGTCCTCCTGGGTAGACTGTAGATACTGCAGAGCCAGTAAAGGGTTTAAATAGCATCCATTGGCTCAGTCTGGTGGCAGTGGGAGATGGATTCCAGGAGAAAAGTTGGAACCAGCCCCCACTGTCCTCCACGTACAGGTGGCCTCCACTCACGTAGCGGCAGAATCAAGGCCTCTCGGGGCTGTTTTCCAAACCATAGGCTGAAAAAACACGTAAACACCCAAACTGAACCTTCTCACCAACAAAGTGAACATCACATTCGTGTGTACACGGGTATGTGCACATGTAATCTCCAGCAGAAACGAAAGCAGCTCGGGTTCTCTTTTTCCCTGTGTATTATTTCCTCTGCCTTCGACTTTCATTCTAGTGTTTTTCATCCTTTCAACTTATGACCCTTCAGTTTGAAATTAAATTTGGGCTGTAAGTTGACTCCCTGAATCTTTTCTTCACAAGCTTTCTTTGTGTTTTCTAGAAGAAAAAAGATTAACTCAGGGTTTCCAAAATAGAAGCAAAGATCGTGATTAAAACTGAATTAGAATCTTTATTCTCCCTTATTTGCCAATAGTAAAATAAATAGCTCAGTCTTAAAGAAGCTTTAAAGTAAGTCCTGGAGCCTTTGAGAACCCTTGGATTTTAATTAAAGAAACACAGAATACCATCACTTTCTGTTTGTCAGTGGAGAAAATATGTATTTTTAAATTTTCAAAGCTTAGCGTGGCGCACATGGAGGACATCTGTTGGTGTTCAGAGTTTGGGGAACGCAAATGGATTCAGATGTTTAGGCCCTTTGTCTTTACTGGTCTCGGCTCACCTCGCCAGCTGAGCGTGGCACAACCCAAACACAGTTTTTGAAAACAGAGCAGCTAGAGTTACTTCTGAAGCACTCTCTTGGGGACGGATAAAGTCAGTCTCTGTTTACGTAATGAAATCAGGAGCAAGGGGTCTGCCTTGCACTCCGTGGATGGGATTCCGCTGGTGTTGTCTTTCAGGGAAAGGACTGGATTTAATAAGCCCTTACTCTGACTTTCTCTGGGGCTGCAGCCCACTCTAATGGATTGTTTTGAACTATTTTCCTTTAGGTAGTGTTAGAGCTTCTCTTTAAGCAGTTAGTTTTAGTAAAATCAGTATGTTTATTGTGGGAAACAACACTGATATCAACTTTGCCTGACATAAGACTTAAATGTCTAGTTAATCTCTTTTTTATTCCCTGCTTCTGGTATTCTCTGCGGGGAGGTGGGTGTATGTGTGTTGAAATAATTTCGTCTTTTTGGTGTACTCATATTAATTTGACTTGAACTTCTAAAAGCAACTTGCTGGTTTAGCTCTTTTCAAATACTCATGAAATCCTTCCTATTTTACACAATATTTACAAAGTATTCTTGAGAGTGAAATCTCATAAAGATCTTTGGTTCAGGACCAGAGTTCAAAGGAAAGTCCGTTTGGTTTTGATTTGAAAACTGTAAAAACAAAATACCCTCAAAATGGCAGGGTGTGAATTGGTAACTTCAGTTTTATTGCAATCTGCCAAGCCCATCCCCAGATGTTTCCAATTAAGAGCCAAGAATGCTAACGTGGGTGAATATCATATGAAAGCATTTCTTTACTTTTCTGATTTTTTTTTTGAGAAAAAATAACAGTCTCAAATACTTTTAACTTTAATTAAAGAAATAACTTCTCATTGTGTTGTTTAAACTTATACAAAGAAATATGTAACATTCAAAGGGAATTCTTCTCTGTCAGTTTAGCAAACATGCATAAACCTGAATACATAGGGTTCACATGTTTCTTCATATTTATAATGGCCAAAAAAGGGAAAAATGATTTAAAAGATGTGAAAGTCCTTTAAAGATTAAAATAATATATTTCTGGGTTTACTGTAATCAAAGAGTGGATGATTAGTCATTTTGGTGTTTTGTTTTTTTCCAGTATTTTTCTAGGGTGTTTTTCTTTATAATGTAAATAGTAAATCTTTTATTTCTGATCAGTTGTACATTCAGCTGTAAGAAGCACTTTGATGGAAATTTAGTAAGACAGGAGATTTAAGAAGATAAGAGAAACCATAATGCATTTTAAAAACTGTGGGTTTCATAATATTTCTCCAGATAATACCCAATTATAGATGAATCCATTCATGAACTTGAAACTTACTTCAAATATATCATTCTGTATTAAGAGGAAAAATACTTAACTGGTAATAAATTTGAATTTATGGAAATTGGCATTTGTTCAGAGAGAAGATAGAGTTACTCTTTAGAACTGACCTAATGTTAACATTGTGTGGGCTAGGGTTGTGGCTCAGCAGTAGAGCGCTCGCCTGACACGTGCGCGGCCCGGGTTCGATCCTCAGCACCACATACAAATAAACCCATTGTGTACAGCTAAAAGCAAATAAATAAATATTTAAAAAAAAACATTGTGAATATATAGCTGAAGATAAATGTGTTATTGAATCCTCCCCAAACTATGGAGACATGGACCACATACTAGCTGTAAAGATGAAACAATCATTTGCCTTTTCATCTCCTATTTGGTGAAGTTTTTTTTTAAATATTTATTTATTTACTTTAGTTGTACACAATGCAATGCATTTATGTTTACGTGGTGCTGAGGATCGAACCCTGGCCGCGCACGTGCAAGGCAAGCGCTCTGCCGCTGAGCCACAATCCTAGCCCTGGTGAAGTTTTGATGGCCATGATTTGGGAGCTCAGAAGGGAGACAGTGTGTGGGTCTTGCGTCAGCGCTTGCTGTTGGTGCCTGTTTTTCCCAAATCTGATGCTGCTCAGCCTTGGAGGTGCACTGCAGAGGGACCTTTGCTGCTGTCACAGAAGAAGCTGGCTCTTTGACCTTTGAGTTCCATGAGCAGCTTGTGTTTGGTCCTCTTGTTCTTGTCACCTCCCCGGCACTATGTGCGGTGGTCCAAGTTCTCCTCTGGCTGTGGAAGCCACCAGGGCACTGTTGCCACCTCCTAGACCCTGACTGATGGTGAGTAGCTCCCAAGGCCATTTCATCCACTTGTCCTAGATGCCAGGCACAGTTACAAATGCATGTCTAACTAAGCTGTGATTTCTAAGATTTTTTTTGGGAATTTATTATGCAAATACTTTTAAAGAATTGTGAGTATTTTTAAATTTAGGTATGGTGTGAGAAAGGGGATCAGAAATTTGGAGTTCATCACTACTATGAGTGATATTATTGTTTTATCCACACAATAGAAATAACATCTGTTTTCTTTCCTCCATTTATTAGGAGGGCTGTGTTCTTTTTTTTTTTTTTTTTTTTTTTTTTTTGGTATGATTGAACTCACACTCGACCCTATGACCTATTTTGTATATTTTATTAAAGATCTGCCATTTAGAAACTCGCGATCCTCCTGGCTCAAAGTGCTTCTTAACACAGAAATCGTCATTGTTACAGTGATCACCAACTAAAATGGCACTGCTCAGCTCTGCCAGCAGAAGAGGACATTTCTCAAGTTGTTTTTTTTAGTGAAATGTCACCTGAACGGCTGTGCTTCTTTGAAACATATGCCAGTGAAATAAATGTTTTCAGTTTTGCGGGGGGGGGGGGGGGGGGGAGAACTAAATGGACACAAGCAGGTCATTTCTAATCATCTTGAGTATGAAACTCCTTTTTTAATTTCAGTAACTCTTGTAGACCCTCTCATAATAATGTACTTGCAGTGTTAGTGTTTGGTGATAATTCTCAAGGATTGAGAACTACTCACACAATAGCAATACGAGTGTGACAACTGCAGATGGATCTATTGGTGCAAGGCAGGAGATACACAGCAACATCGCTGTGTTTGAACATTGCTGTTTTTGGAGAGAGGGTGCAGGTGAAGAGCAGTACCAGCTCACTGCCCATTCACCCAGTTATTTACTAAGCAGGTTTTGGAACACATTAGTAAGCAAACTCCCTACCTGCATTTTAACAAGAGTCTCATATAGATGTAAATGAATAGGGAACTAGAAGACACTCTGTGGAAGAAAAATAGGGAGGATAGGTGGCTTCCTTGAGAATGAGACTTTGAGCAAAACTTAAGTAGACGACAGCATTAGTCAGAGGAAGAGAGTACAGCCTGGAGAAGCCCTCAGGTGGGAGCTGGCGTGGTGTAGTCCAGGAGATGCAGGAAGCCAGTGTGGGCGGCCACCGTGGCATGACAGGAGGGGGAAGTCATAGGAAACTAGGCCAGAAAGGTGACATGGGCCTGTGACACCTGGGGTCTTATAGGCTGTGTCCTGTCTTGTGCTTTACTTAGACTCAAATAGGAGGCGTGGTAATATGAGGAAATAATCCATTTTGAAATGGATTGCTAATAGAGCAGGGGCTTCCAAGGGCCCTTGGAATGGGGAGTAACTGAGGATAAGCATGGGGTTGCTTTTGGGGACTGATAAATGTGTTATGTGATTATGTAGTGATGATGGTGGCACAGCCTTGAAATATAATGAAAGACTGAAATGTGTACTTTAAAAGGTAACTTTTTCCGGGTGCGGTGGCGCATGCCTGTAATCCCAGCACTTGGGAGGCTGAGGCAGGAGGATCACGAGTTCAAAGCCAGCCTCAGCAATGGCGAGGCACTTAGCAACTCAGTGAGACCCTGTCTCTAATAAAATACTAAAAAGGGCTGGGGAGGTGGCCCAGTAGTCAAGTGCCCCTGAGTTCAATCCCCAGTACCCCCCCCCCCCCAAAAAAAAGGTGACTTTTATAGGTATAGGAAATACATCATAAAAATTGTTGCAAAAAAATTGACTGCTAGAGTTTGCTGGAACCATTTTTTACTCCTTCTCCGTATCATTAGTATGATTTTGCTTTTGAAAATTCATATTTTTAACTCGATAGATACATTGTAACTGAGGGGAAAATCTCTTAGTGTTGTTTGCTTTGTTTTCATTAGAAGTAAAAGATGTTCATCTAAAATATCTTTGCTGAAATTATTACTGATTTTGAAATCGAATCTTTCCAAGTACATACATCTTCCACATACTCTTTAGATACTTGTATAAGATGTGATAGTGAGATGTTTAGTGTCTGGCTATCAAAATGAATGTAGTTTTTAGACTGAATTCAGACTATTGGGTTTTGCTAAACTAAGATATTTTCCACAAAATTTATTTTGTGATTCTTTTATAGAGTAGAAAATTAAATCAATATGGTAATGCTTTTCAAATTATGGTCTGAAGCATGCAAGTGAGAAGAATGTCTTTGTTCATTCCATTGACCAAAACCAAAATTGTACCATCTCCTTTTCCAGGATACACAGTCTTTTCTAATAGAAACAGAGCAGGAAATTTGTTTAGCTAGGGTTTTGGGCTTTTTTCTTTCAATGTTTTAGATTTAACTTTGGCATTTCCTAGACTTTTATTCTGTGACAACTTAGCAAACTTGATTGAGATATTATGTAACCATATTTTAATTTTTTCTTAGTGGGGAGATGTTGTATAATTGGGGTTTTGCAAAAAGTCTAAGTGGTTCTCATTAGAGAGGAAGCCATTGGATATTACAGCCATATTTTGAGCAGAACATTAACTCTTCTTTGGCAACTCGGAATATAGAAGCACTTGGCCAGTTTTTTTTTTTTTTTTTTTTTTTTAAATTTTTGTTTTGTTTTCCAGTTCCAAAACAGTTTATAAACAGTTGTAGATGTTATGGCACGTTGGTGAAGTTATAAATCACAGGATTTGCTCAACTTATTTCCCTTTGAGGGCATTGAATTGTGTGGTTGTTTCTCACTGAAGTGTTTAAAATACTAATGAATTTTGTCTTCTACTTTCAGGACTTTTAAAGCTAACTCTTATATTTGCAGGCAAGGTATCTTGAACTAGGCTGCCCTTTATGGTACCTGCCATAGATGCCCTTCTCAGTAAGGTCCACTTTGTACTTGTTGAGGGGGAAGGGGGGGAGGTTCAGAGAGTATTCAGAACTCATTTAAGTGGTACATCACATTGAAAAAACTCCCTGCAAAATTGTAAGTAAGCCCTGTTGGACCAGTCATGTTTTCAGGATTTTGAGTACTTCAGAAATCTTGGTAACTCAGATTTCTTATTTACAAAAAGCCAGCACCATAGGAAAGAATCTTTTACCTCTCTGTTCCAATCTGAATGAACGTTCTTAGAGGTTGATTAAATATTTTCCCTTCTTACCAAGGAAAAGTATGTTCAAATCCATAGGTCATTACGTTCTTCCTACAGACATTTCTCATCTGTTTACAGCACACAGACCAGGGCAGCTTTCAGATCCCTGCACTTTCCACTGGTGCCTTTAACGCTCGGCCAGCTTGATTTCGAAGTCATACATTTTGAAGTAGTTCACTTTATAAAATTCTGCATCTTTGATGGCTTGAGAGAATAGTTGAAGTACTGAAATAAGCTTGTACTTTGGTGAAAAATAATGTTTTAGCCTAACTAAAAATTTGATATCACTTGAGCAGAAGTCAGAATGGTACATTTATGATCTTTTAGTGAAATAAGCCAAGTACCTTGCTGGCTGTGTGAGCATGCCTTCAGAGGACGTGAGCTTTGAACAGTGGCCTGTGCCACACTCTGCACATTTCTGTTTGCTTCCTCTTGGCGCAGCCCTGTCCCTTCATTGGACTGAGAGTTTTCCAGAGGTGTGCATTGGTTCATCTTTTTCTGACCAGCACCTAGTGCCTGTCAGTAATGAGGATTCACTGAATATTCATTGCTGTTTTTTATTGACAGTACCATTGTTAAATCCGTCATTGGGTTTCTGTGGCTATTGGTGAGTCCACATATCTGCATGGAGTATGTTTACAGGGAAAACTGGGTCTGTTTCAACCGGCAGGACTTTCAAGTTTAGGCCTGCCTGACCCCTACCACCTCCAGTATTTGCCATGTGTTAGTCAGTTAGCATTCACTCCCTCCTTGAATTAGAAAATGGTATCATTTGTACAATTTTGGTTTTTTTTTTTTTTAACCTAAGATGCTAGACATTCTTTTTTCACTAGATGTTCTTGGTATTCTCTTTTGTGTTCTGCCATCACAATATCAAGGTGTGCCATTCCAGCAGGTGCAGTGGTGCACATCTATAATCCCAGAGGCTTAGGAGGCTGAGGCAGGAGGATTGAAAGTTCAAAGCCAGCCTCAGCAACTTAGGAAGTCCCAAGCATCTTAGTGAGATCCTGTCTCTAAATAAAATATTAAAAAGGGATGGGGATGTGGCTCAGTGGTTAAACGCCCCTGGGTTCAGTTCCTTTTTTTTTTTTTTTTTTTAAGCCATTCCATTTTTATTTCTGTTTCTTTACTCACCTGGACCAAATACGAAATCCTATAATAAGCAAAAGGAGCCAGAATATTCTGCAAAAGAAAGAGTGATGAGAGGCTATTAGATCTATCCAGAGATTAAAATATAAGACAGAACTTTACTATATAAAACTGTGTGGCACTGGCACTTGACTAAAGTCCAGAAAAGACTTCACAACATACAGAATTTTAGCAAGTTCTCAAGGAGGCATTTTAAATGAGGGAAGGATTATTCAAAAAATGATGGTGAGGGTACTGAGGAAACATCTGAAAGAAATTAGGTTGGATCTTTTTCCTATAACCTTATACCAAAATAAATCCAGATGGAACATAAATGTAAATGCAAAATTTTGAAACCATAAAAATGCTAGAAAAAACATGAAAGTATGTTTTAAAAAATCTCTAAACAAGGGTGGCCTTTTTAATTATTTTGCAAAACCCAGATGCCATTTTTTAAAATGATAAATTTAACCACATGTCAAATTTCCATGTGTCAAAGAGTGTGACATATAATATCAAAAGACAGATGAACTAGGAAAATATGTAAAATGAATTTTACAAAGTAAGGGTTGATTTCCTTAATATGTAAAGATTGTTTTTCAATTAATAAGAAAAAAATCAGCAATCTAACAATAAAAGGGGCCAATTTTATGGAAAAGGAAATGGCAAATTCTTTGCATTTAGGGAAAGAATGTAATGCAAATTACAACCAGTGAAATGCCATTGTTGGGACTGGCAGAGATTAAAAGTTTCTATAGGATACAGTCTTGGTAAGGATGTGGGGGAAATTAGCAATTGGATACATACATTGCTGGTGGTAATGTAAAATGGCACAACTTTTATGGAAAATCATTTGGCACTGATGAAAGTAAAATTCTTTTACCAAACAATTACAAATTCAAGGAATTTATCCTAAACACACTCCTAAATGTTATATGTACAAGAATATTTATATTTTATCAAATGGCTTCTGTTTTAAACCTGCAATAGCTGTGTTCTAGGTAGTTCAAATTCTTGCCAAACCTTGATTATTCCATCTTGTAAAATCTTAGCCATTTTAATGAGATCTGCAGTCATAACTTGTCACAGTTTTAATTTGCACATTTTTCATGTGCTGGTTAGGCATTCGTATATCCTTGACAAAGTTTTTAAGTAATTTTTTTTTTTTTTTTTTTTTTTTTTTTTTTTTTTTTTTTTGTGGTACCAGGGATTGATCTCAGCGGCACTCGTCCACTGGGTCACATCCCCAGTCCTTTTTTTGTATTTTATTTAGAGACAGGGTCTCACTGAGTTGCTAAGTGCCTCGCCATTGCTGAGGCTGGCTTTGAACTCGCGATCCTCCTGCCTCAGCCTCCCAAAGTGCTGGGATTACAGGCGTGCGCCACCGCGCCCGGCAGTAATTTTTAAAATTGGTTGAAATTCTTTATATGTTCTAGGTATAAGTCTGTTGTCTACTGTTTGTTTTGAATTTTCTCCCTTCTTTGACTTGACTATTAATAACTTTTTTGAATACTCAGTAATTTTTATGACGTCTAACTCATCAGGATTTTTTCTTTTTATTAAATTATTTATTCTAATTTGTTATATATGATGGCAGAATGCAATTCATTTCATATTACACATATAGAACACAATTTTTTAAGTCTCTGGTTGTACACAAAGTATTTTCACACCATTCATTTCTTCATACATGTACTTAGGGTAATGATGTCTAACTCGTTTCACCGTCTTTCCTACCCCCTTTCCCTCTCCCTTTCCCTCCCTCCCCTTTGCCCTATCTAAAGTTCCTCCATTCCTCCCATGCTAAACCCCCACAACAAGCCCTCACCATTATGAGTCAGCATCCTCATGTCAAAGAAAACATTTGGCCTTTGGTTTTTGGGGATTGGCTTACTTCACTTAGCATTATTTTCTCTAACTCCATCCATTTACATGCAAATGCCATGATTTTATTCTCTTTTAATGCTGAGTAATAGTCCATTGTGTATATATATACCTAAGTTTCCCTATTCATTCATCTACTGCAGGGCATCTGGGTTGGTTCCACAATTTAGCTATTGTGAATTGTGCTGCTATGAACATTGATGTGGCTGTGTCCCTATAGTATGCTGTTTTTAAGTCCTTTGGGTATAAACCAAGGAGTGGGATAGCTGGGTCAAATGGTGGTTCCATTCCAAGTTTTCCAAAGAATCTCCATACTGCTTTCCAGATTGGCTGCACCAGTTTGCAGTACCACCAGCAATGTATGAGTGTGCTTTTTCCCCCACATCCTCGCCAACACTTATTGTTGTTTGTATTATTTATTTTATTTATTTATTTATTTATTTATTTATTTATTTATTGGTACCAGGGATTGAACTCAGGGGCACTTGACCACTGGGCCACATCCCCATCCCTTTTTTGTATTTTATTAGAGACAGGGTCTCACTGAGTTGCTAAGTGCCTCGCCATTGCTGAGGCTGGCTTTGAACTCAGGATCCTCCTCCTCAGCCTCCCAAGTGCTGGGATTATTGTTTGTATTCTTGATAGCTGCATTCTGACTGGAGTGAGATGAAATCTTAGAGTAATTTTGATTTGCATTTCTCTAATTGCTAGAGATGTTGAACATTTTTTTCATACATTTGTTGATTGATTGTATATCCTCTTCTGAGAATTGTCTGTTCAGTTCCTTGGTCTGTTTATTGATTGGGTTATTTGTTTTTTTGGTGTTAAGGTTTTTGAGTGCTTTATGTATCCTAGAGAGTAGTGCTCTATCTGATGTGCTTGTGGTAAAGATTTGCTCCCATTCTGTAGGCTCTCTATTCACCTCACTGATTGTTTCTTTTGCTGAGAAAAAGCTTTTTATTTGAATCCATCCCATTTATTGATTCTTGGTTTTAATTTTTGTGCTATATGAGTCTTATTAAGGAAGTTGGGGCCTAATCCAACATTCATCAGGGTGTTTTTGTTTTTTGTTTTTCCATCTTCCAAATAATATCTTTGTATATTCCATGGTCAAGAAAATTTACTCCTTTCTTTTCCCTAGAAGTTTGATATCTTTAGCCTTTTAGCATTTTTTTTTTCCCCATTAGACTTTTCAAATGATCTCCACCAGAAAAGAAGAAAGATTTAGAACTCCTGTTTTCTGTTTTCAGATTTAATCTTATGGACAACTTGACCTCATACTATCCCTTCCCCCAGTAAAACTACTTCTGAATCAATGGAGGGTGGAGTTGCTTTCAATAGGAAAGTCAGTGCTGTTTAAAGGATCTGTCAGCACTGGAGGAAATGTTTATTTGAGGGCTCATGGTTTCAGAGATCTTAGTCCAGAGAAGGCCAGCTCCATTTCTCAGAGCTTGAGGTGAGAGAGGGTGGTGGAGGAAAGCAGCTCACATCATGGTGATCAAGAAGCAGAGACTCTAGCTCCAGATACAAAATATATACCCCATAGCCACGCCCCCAATTACCTGCCTCCTCCAGCCACACCTACCTGCCTTAGTTACCACTCAGTTAATCCCACAAGGGATTAATTCACTGATTGGGTTAAGACGCTCACAACCCAATCATTTCCCCCCTGAACCTTTTTGTATTGTCTTACACATGAGCTTTTGGGGGACACCTCATATCCAAACCATAACAAAAGGGAATGGAATTGACTGCTTTTGATAAGATAGATGGCAGTGCAGTGTCTGGCTTTATTATACTTTTTCATTGTGCATTTATTTTTAAGTAATCTTGTTGTGAATTCTAAGGGTAAACCAGGTGAATAGATCACCTGGAACTGACCCTTGCAGGTGGCTCTTAACCCCTATGGGGTGGAAAGGCATCAGCAATGCAGTGAGCACCCCAGGAGAGTGAAGACTGCAGACTCGCTTTCTAGTCTTCCTCCTGCACCTGCTCCTGTTGAAATGTAGTGTAAAGCCTGCTCTCTCAGCCAGCAAGCCTTCCATTTCTTCTAGAAGGAATTAGTTCAAAGCACACTTGAGGCTCCAGAATCTGGTCCCCAGCCTCCCTTTCCACTGCCGCAGCACCCTGCTTTTTCCTGTTCCTTAGTTATCCGTGGCTTGGCAGATCTCTGCGTTATTGTTCTCATTCCTTTTAAGTCCCCAATAAAACTCTTGTCCTCCTGGAGCCCTCTCCCCTCCTCTTGCTTCCTTGCCTTTTGCTGTGGTCAAGTCTCCCTGCTGGCTTTGCCTCTACCTGCCCTGAGTGATGGTGGGGCGTGGTGCTTCACCTGGGGCTGAGCCAGTGCTGTTGGAGATGGGATGGTGGGAGCCCTTCATAGTAGGCTTTGTGATGGCGATTTTCACAATCTCTATTGCTGTCAAAGCACTTTCGGTGGTTCCAGAGGATCATTCTTTAAAAAATGAAAATAGAATAGAATATAACATGGATGAGCATTGTGTATGAAATAATTTTATTCTAGTTTTGTACTTGAATATGTTTTAAGAGGCAATGTAAAATGTATTTCCATAAGTTATAGCAAAAAAGTTTGAAAAACACTACTCTAGATTTTAGCCACTATATGAATTTTGAATTTTAATAGAGAAGAGACATTTGAAATTTTATTTAAGCTCAAAGAACATAAAATATTGATATTTCTGAAATTTTTTAGTGAATGCTTTCACATAATTTGCTTCATCTCTGTTAACTATCACATTACCCATAAGTGAATGATTTTTCCCCCCAGCATGTGTTATATAGTGGTTTTTTTTTTTTTTTTTTTTTTTTTTTTTAGATTTGGGGTAGATAAATGAGTTATAAATATACAAATCATTTTTCTAAAATAAGTTTTTTTGAAGAAAGTTGATGAAATTATCATAGATGTTTTCCTGAAATGTCTATTGTTTTAAAAATTTCTTACTGTGTATTTATTAGTTTAGATTGTTTATGGAAGTATGTTGATAAGATAGTATTTTTAATACACTATAACAGAATGAATATCATTATCAATTTAGTCTACAGATTAAAAAAATATATGATTAAGGACAGTGAGGTTCCTTCCATTTTGGAAAATAAGTTCACTTTATACAGTTCTCTAGCATATGAAAAGAGGCTTTATTCTGCTCCATTCTGTTATCCACCACCTTATAAAAGACAATTTGGTTTTGAGACCTCACTCTCAAGGAGCCTTGAATCACAGGTGTGACTCGAGATGTGAAAGCATGCGTTCTCAAGGGGTTGCAGTGTCTACAGTGCAGCTGCTTCTGGTTGCTTTTCCCCCTCTGTGATACTGGGGATGGAACCCAGGGCCTCGCACATGCTAGGCAAGTGCTCTACAACTGAGACCCTCCTGGTTAATTGTAACTTCGCTATTCAGACCTCTCCTGCTGCTCTGGAGCTGCTGTTAGTAATGCCTATGCTATTTTTCTTCCCTTCCCTTCAGGGTCAGTACAGGCCTTCTGATTTGTTGTGTCCTGAGACATATGTTTGGGTACCCATCGAGCAGTGCCTGCCTTCCCTGGAAAACTCCAAGTACTGCCGTTTCAACCAGGACCCTGAAGCAGGTACGCTGTACGGCTGACCTTAGCTGGGGGTTGTTGATTTTTTTCACATTCCATGTGTGGCTGTGGCTCTGTCCAGAGATCAGGTGGCTTTTACGTACTGAAGAGTGTTCATGAGTACACACGCATACATGTGTAAGAAGGGGAAGACATCTCACAGTTCAGCAGAAATTCAGAAAGCTAACGGGCTTTTGCTGCTTACAGCCCTCACTTTCCATTGGATGAGTTTTTGCGTGCTTTGAGGGTCAACACCATTATCCATTTCTCTTGCAGCCACCACAGTACATCGAAGTTGTCCATTAGATTGATTACTTGGCCAGTGTAGAGAAGATGCAAGTATTAACTGGTGGGCCTGATGAAGTTATAGAATGGCGTCATGGAAGCAAACAAGCTGTGATGGGCTTTGTGACAATACTTTCTTGACTTCTTACTTTCTGGTGTGTCTCCTTTCCTGTCCCCTCTTTTCCTTCTAGTGCAGCGCCAGCCAGGTGTGCTTCCCATTGTCCCCCTGGGATGCTAGTCTGTACTAGATGTGCAGACTCTAAAAGAATGGCCCTGGAGTTACACTGGCTTGGTTCAGATCCTGTCTTCCTGATCACCTGGTGTACTGCGTGCTCTTAGGCAATTAGGAAACCTCCTGAGTGCTGGGGTGTGGCTTGGTTGCAGAACTTTTGCCTGGCATGTGTGAGGCCCTGGCTTCCCTCCCTAGCACCATGAAAACAAAAAAAGAAAGATATCTCCCTGGCCTTAGATTCCTGACCTTTAATATTAATATCTAGGACATACCTTTGAACTATCATGAGGATTAAATTAAGATTAGCATGTAAGAGTCACCCCCACCAGTGTGGTTTCAGAGGTGGTCACCCAAGTTAGAATATTGCGCCACATGTGTGCCCAGGCTTCTGTTTGCATTTACTCTCATTCGCTCTATACCTTCTTTCTGGAAAAATGTGTGATTCTGCGTACCTCCTCATATCTTGAGTCCACTAACAGTTTTAAATGGGCTCTTCCTGATGCCCGGGGCACTCAAGTGTGACTTTGCTAAGCAGGAGGAGTTGGCTCTTGGAATGGGTTGCTATTCGTTGATGGTGTGTCTTCCCCAGATTGCTTATGTACCAGGTGTGCTTCATTGAGCTCTGAGTCCTAATAAATCCACCACAGAGTAGCCTGACATATGCTTCTTAAGAACATATTTTTTCTCTCAGCCACCTATGATCTTAAAAGGAAGAAAAGAAATGCAAAGCCTGGCCAAGGGTAAGAGGCAAATGGAGAGAATCAAAGGGAACACAAGGGGGGCAAGGAAAGAAATGCAGTGATTTCTTTCAGCTCTAAGGTGTGCTTTTTTTTTTCTCCTCAAATATTGGGATTTTTCATACAAAAAAAAAAAAAAAAAAAGCCTCCTTGAAAAGCTAAGTTCATGTAAAAATGCCTTCTTGAAAAGCTGTTATGAAATCCAGAGTAGCACTTATAACCCATGGCGCGATGCCTTACAATCTGGGTCTGCTGAGGAGTGGCCCAGGGCCCTGCTGACTCATGTGCCAGGCACGGGGCTTGACCCCAGGTTTTCCAGATATTTAGATTTTATAGTTTAACCAGGGCTTTATTACGTTCCTATGCCTTAAATTATCAATCAGAATAGAATGGTTTGTTCTAAATAAACGTATATCTCGTTGATCACACAGATCTGCTGCTCACAAACATTCAATTTCCAGTCGTTTTTTTGGAGTCACAGCCAGAGGCCATAGTGTTGTAGAGAAGAGCATACAGGAACCCACTCTTCTCCTGCCCCCCACAAACAGCTTGTCTCCAGGTCAGGTTGGAGGCAAGTCCTCTATGGGGAAAGTGCTGACCACTGTGGTGGATTACTGCATGGGCACATGTGGAGTTTACAAGTTCCTTGCAACTGAACAGCATCCTGATCTTCCATTTGCTTCTAACTCCCAGATTTAGGACACAATTTCACCCATTTTCCTTCTTAATCTGTTTTAAAGGTTGCTTTTGTTATATAATACTTGGAGATTTAAGAGATCACAGGTTCTCCTTGTTTTTGTTTTTTTTTTTTTTTTTTTTTTTTTTTGTACCGGGGATTGAACTCAGGGGCACTCGACCACTGGGCCACATCCCCAGCCCTTTTTTGTCTTTTATTAGAGACATGGTCTCACTGAGTTGCTAAGTGCCTGGCCATTGCTGAGGCTGGCTTTGAACTTGCGATCCTCCTGCCTCAGCCTCCCAAGTTCTGGGATTACAGGCGTGCGCCACCACGCCCAGTTTCTCCTTGTTTTATAAAGTTGAGAAGATGACCAAATAACTTCCGTGCACTGGGTAGGCATGCAAGTAAACATTTACTCAGTTTAATAGATTTTTTAAAATTATTTCCCAAAATAAGTGTTAATGAGCACTTCACAGCAAAGAACTAAAGTCTCAAGTTGACTCTTTGTCTAGAACACATGATGCTCTGGTGAGAGCCAAATACATAGCATGTTCTTTTGCTGTGACCTAGTAAGTTACATTTCTCATGGCAATCGTTGTTTAGAATTTATTCACAAAACTCAGAGTAAATATCTTCAAGAATAGTGCTTTGAAGAAAATGAGGATCCTTTCCCATATGCTGAGTCTTTGAAACTTTCAACAGAGAAACTGTACAGTTTTATCAGTATTGAATGTCACAGACCAGACGCTATTTGAAAGCAGACTCATGTCCTGTGGTTTTAGGAAATTAAAATGCAGCTACATGCTGGAGTGTATGGCGCCTGCTGTGAAACATGGTCATCGGAGGCTTACATGGCAGCCTGTGAGGAATTCTCCTCTTCTCTGGGGCCAGTTTTACTGTTACATGACCCAAACTCTGACTCAGAAAACACAGAGCTCCACACGGGCACTGTTGCTGGTCTGCATAGTGCTTTTTTCACTGTGTCTTATTTCTCCCAGCTGTTCTCTAGTTCAGTTCTCTGCAAAAGGCACAGCTAATCGCCATAGGCCTCTGTAAGACAAACTGTGGCTTCAAGGTGCATCAGTGGCCAGTTTTAAAAGATTCCCACTCTCTCCCTCTCCTGGGTTGCGAGCGTCTAGATTCCCTGCCTCCCGCCCTTGCCCCCTCCACTCTGCACCACCCTCCTCTCATGGGAGGTTTGGGTTCGGTGGTTATTTACTCAGCCAAGTCTGTGTGACACTACAAAATCCTTTTGTATTTTTTACTTTGTGATACTATGGGGGGATGTTGACAAACAAAAGTAACTGGAAAAAATTCTAAAAAAATCCATCTGTTCATAGTGTTTTGTTTTCAGTTCAGGACTTTTACATATTCCATCAAAATTCTCAAATGATTTTTTTTTTTAAATATTTAATTTGCTTTAGTTGTAAGTTTGTTTATTTGACGTGGTGTGAGGATCGAACCCGGGCCGCGCACGTTCTAAGCGCTTTGAGCCACAATCCCAGCCCTCAAATGATTTTTAAGTTAAAAGTCTGTTTGATTTTTTTTTTAAAATTGGTAGTTGGTTATATCTAGATTTTTAAAAAATTCTGTATCACAGTTATATCTTCCTTTTTTTCCTTGAACTATGTTTTGAAAAATATTTACTGGGATCCCTAATAGGAAATTTGCAAAAATGTATAAAACTACTTGTGAGAGGAAAGTAAAAGGAACCACAGTCTCTTGATGTGGCAGTAATCACTATTAATTGTTCATACTCTCCAGTCCTTTTGTCCTGTGCATACATGTGTATTTAAAAAAAAAATAAATAAAGTCATGCTGCACACTTTTGTTGTTTTTACCTACTACCTGGAGTTACTTCACTTTTGATAAGATAGAAACATTTTTGGTAAGGTAAAATCTACTTGGCTGTTAATTTGTTCTTTCAGCAAACAAAAGCTTCTGCTGTGTGACAGGCAGCATCTTTTTTTAATATTTATTTTTTAGTTGTAGTTGGACATAATACCTGTATTTTATTTATTTTTATGTGGTGCTGAGGATCGAACCCAGGAACTAGCTTGTGCTAGGTGAGCACTCTACCACTGAGCCACAACCCCAGCCCTAACGGACAGCATCTTGATATCGCAATTTCACAGAGAAGCACCATTGGAGGGGCAGCCTGCTTGCTTTGGAGTTGGTTTTAGAGCCTGATTTGACACGTGATGTTGGTCTGTGTACCACACTTGTCATTGGTTCCAGATATGAAAAAAATGAAACCTTACCAAGCCTCTCCTGTTTCCCAGACACCAACCTGGTTTCCCTGAAATCACTCACTTTGTCCTCAGAACATTTGTCATTGACCCCCTCCAGTATTTGTTGTACCATTACTGCTAAAATTTGTTTTTATCACAGGATAAAAGCTAATTTTTATGCAACTATTATCCTATGATCTTTATAAGCATAGTACTTAGTGTTCATTTCAGTAGGACTAAATAGAATAACTTTTACTTCTGTTTCTACTTATAATTACAGCAGTATATACATCTTACCACAGATTAGTCTAGATTTTGTTCTCTTCTATACACACTTTGAAATGTTTGCAAAAAAATTTCTAATTTGTCTTATATGTAACTGAGTTATCTATTATTAGTAAAGCTTTCAAATTTTAATTTACTATAAAAATAACAAGCTGGGCGCGGGGCGCATGGGCACTTTGGGAGGCTGTGGACAGGAGGATCGCGAGTTCAAAGGTCAGCAATGGCGAGGCGCAACTCAGTGAGACCCTGTCTCTAAAATAAAATACAAAAAAGGGCTGGGGATGTGGCAGTGGTCGAGTGCCCCTGAGTTCAATCCCCAGTACCAAAAAAAAAAAAAAAAAACCTGGGGTGGCTCAGCGAGCGCTCCTGGCACAGCGCAGCCCGGGTTCGATCCTCAGCACCACGTAAACATAAATGCATTGCATTGTGTACAACTAGAGCAAATAAATAAAGATTTAAAAAAAAAATAACAGTGCATAATTTTGAGTGAGTGCCTTTTGCATCTTCCCAGGATAGTTATGTCCAGGATACCTTACCTCTCCTCAGCAGTTGCTGAAAATTTAAACCCATATAAAGAAGCTTTTTTCTAGTTTGATCCCTGGAAGCTCTGAGGCTCTAGTCTGTGTTATTTTCTTTTGTTTCAAAGGGGGCCTCTTTCTTCTCTCTCTGCTCCATTCTTCTGGAACATGGTTCCCTGATGGTTTGTTTCTTTTTTCTTTTCTTTTCTTTTCCTTGGGTAATTGAACTCAGGGGTTGACCCTGGGTCACATCCCCAGCCCTTTTTTGTATTTTTTATTTAGAGACAGGGTCTCACTTTCTAAGTGCCTCGCCATTGCTGAGGCTGGCTTTGAACTCGCGATCCTCCTGCCTCACTTCTGCGCCACCGCGCCCGGCTTTTTCTTTTCTTTTTTTCCTGTACTTCTGCACTAGCATCTGTCCACAGAAAAAGCCCATCCCACTCTGCCCTTGACAGCGTGGAAGAACCATACTCTGAAAGCATGAGGCCTGTGTTTGCAGCCTGTTTTTCCTGAATGCTGTATTGATGGTCCCTCTGAAGAGTAGACCAAGCCAGTGTTGTGTTGATCACTGGGAAGCAGTGCCTAGTGAGAGCAGGTTTACGAAAACTCCCCAGAGCCCCTAAAAATGTGCTTCAGTGATAACTAATGACCAGATGGACATTGTCTTTCTTTACAATTTTAGATGCAGAGGTCAACTGTTATTCTTTTGATATTTCAGTGGGTGAAATTATTTTCAAATTTACATTTGCAGTTGAACTACTCAAAATTGCAAAATGAATACTGTTGCTTGCTGCATACTTTAACACATATTCTTTGTTGTCAATAAAGATGGACATGCTTGGATGTAGCCACCTGGAGATAGAATTGGTTGAATCCTACTACATAACATAAAGGAAAAGGACATTTTAAAAAAATCCTGGAAATTTGGTGAATCTGGAGAATGTGTGTTGATATGAAAAATGTACAATATTACAGTATCCTAATTTTTCAATTTACTCCCTATCTACTTGAAAATATTACTTTATTATATTCTTGGTATCTTTTAAACTTATTTATTTCCTTTTCAAAGATACACTTTCTTAACCAAAATTTAGTACATAGTCAGCCTTCTATATCTGCAGTTCCACATCCATGACTTCACCCAACCATGAGTCAGAAATATTCAGGAAAGAAAATTGTGCTGAATGTACAGAGACTTTTTCTTGTCATTTTTCCCTAAATGATATAGTTTAACAACTATTTACTTAACATTTACATTGTATCAGGTGTTTTAAATAATCTAGATATGATTTAAAGTGTACAGAAAGACAAACATAGGTTATGTGCAAATACTGTGCGATTTTATATAAGGGACTTGAGCATCCCTGGAGTTTGGTCTCCATGAGGTCTTAGGACCAACACCCCCCACATGCTAGCGAGTGATCAGTGCTAATGTGACTCCCAATCTTAAAACTAGAAACTAGACTTCTCCAGTTCACACTGTCTTTTAGTGAGGACACCAAGAAATAGCACCAGAAGTCTTTCCTACAGTAGTTGTACCAATGACTAAGTGTCATAACGTTTTATTATTTGTATTTTTTATTTAAAAATGTGAAAATGATGACATATTAAGGTAAACTTCAACAGCTGTCAGTGACAGTGACTGTTTTTATTTTTTAAGAGTGTTCTAACACCAGTCTTGCAGAGAGTTTTTAAAATATGCTATTTAAAAAATTTTTACCAGCCAGCCTTTGTTCAGTAAACCATGCATGAGCAGCAAGCTAGCAACTGAAGCTTGTTAGGGCCTGGGCAGTGATAGGCTGAAATGTTTCTTGAAATGTTTCTGAAATGACTTAAAATTTCTTGCTACTAACAAAAATGCAGACTTAAAATTCACATCCCCAGACCTTTTTTTGAGCTACTAACAAAATATTTCTCTCATTCCTCCTTCTCTGCTTTCTTGTGGAATAGATTTTTTAAAATTCAAAAGAGCAATTCCTTTTACAGTCACCCAGTTTTTAATTGTATTTAATTAGTCCTGTAATAAATTTTTAAAAAATCCTTTCAGTATTATTCAAACAGCTCAAAAATATTGTGATGCTTTGTAACATGTCTATAAATGTTGGTGCTACCAGGTTCTGCTGTGTGGCATCTTACAGTGCTGCTTTCTTTGTTTGAGAAATTGAGAAACTCACATTTTTTATATGATGAGTGAGTTGTCCAGAAATGCTGGCTGAAGAATAAAAATAGAGCCCCCAGCCATCCACTAAGTGCTGGCTGAACTATGATAGTCTATTGAATTTAAGACATCATCATTTTTAGTCCAGTATTTTATGTGCCACTAAGAAAGAAAGGCTGCCAGTTAGATTATGACCCTGTCAGTTGTAAGGTGCAGGTGGGGTCTAGAGCTGCCAAGGTGTGTGAACAAGAGTGCCTCAGGGCCTCCTGTGATGCCTGCAGGACTGTGGAGTGCTGAGGGCACCTTGCACATTAGGGAGCTTTACGACCTCTGGAGTCTAAGCTTCAGACCTTACAGGTGAGGTATCTGAATCTTAGGATGTTTGTTTTAGATACATTTTACATAAAAATAAGATTACCATTATTGATAATGCTAACAAAGTTCTTAGAATAGTCTCATCTAGGTTCTTTAAACTTTTTGAGAAGGCCTGTAACTAATTCACAAGGATATTATATGCTAATGGAAGTAAAAATTTTTCTGGTACCCAGAAAATATTAAAATTTTGTAAATATTAATAATCTCCATTCATCCTGTTTTTAAAGATAAGAAGTAGCCGGGCGCGGTGGCGCACGCCTGTAATCCCAGCACTTTGGGAGGCTGAGTCAGGAGGATCGCGAGTTCAAAGCCAGCCTCAGCAATGGCGAGGCACTTAGCAACTCAGTGAGACCCTGTCTCTAATAAAATACGAAAAAAGGGCTGGGGATGTGGCCCAGTGGTCTAGTGCCGCTGAGTTCAATCCCCGGTACCAAAAAAAAAAAAAAAAAAGATAAGAAGTGTTTTTTTTTTAATGTGTTTGATTTTATGAGACATCAGCAAAAGTAGAGAATTTAAAATTTTTCTGAACTTATAAATTCTGCCATCTCTGTAACTGGAGTAATTAAACATTAAATAAAGAAGGAGGCAAAAGATGGTGCCCCGGGATGTCATCAAGCTTGACAGTCCTAAATAATCTGCAGCTATTTGAACATTTTCCTACCTTGTGACTTACTCATAAATGTTCTTAGTGTAACTTTGGCTTTATAGCAACAAAACATGAAACATTAGTTTGAGGAAATTTTTGAAAGGATACTTGATGTTTGATGGAACCTGCATTGCTAGGTATTCACTGCAGTGTCTCCTGGGTGTGGAAGAACTGACCCAGAGACAGACCTTGCAATTCACAGGGTTCTTCACTCATTCACACACGACTTCAGTGTAAGAGTGGAATCTCCATGTTTTTCTGCAAGGTATTTTTAAACTGTTTAGATTCTCTTCTGTGGATGTTAAAATTTAGTCTGTTTGCAGAAAAATAAACAAGCTTTAACATGAAGGTATGAGAAAGTCTGTTTATTTTATGAGTATTCTTTTATGTGATGATAGCAAAATGTTTTTAATGTAAATACAACAACGGGTAAAATTCCTGTTTTTATAAGAAATATATTTTCCTAGCCTAAAATAGTCACCATTTAGGGATAATTTGACTAGTTTATGCGTCTGTAGACCATTCAGTGATCATAAAATGAAATCTGGGGATTGGGGACATAGCTCAGTTGGTAGAGTGCTTGCCTCACATGCACAAGGCCCTGGGTTCAAACCACAGCACCACCAAAAAAGAAAAAAAAAAAAAAAAAAAAAAGAAAAGAAATCTGTCTAAAAGTAGGAAGGGTTTGTTGACAGGAGGGAAAGAATTAAATTTATTCACTTTACTAACCACTATAAAAATAAAATAAAAATAAAATCCTGAGTACTTTTAGTGCTAAAGAGTCTGTCTTACCCTCATTCCTCTACAAAAGCAAATCCTCAAATGTTGGTTTGTATTCAGGTCATTTATTGGGAAATGATCCCAAGGGACAGGAGGAGGAAATAGTGGAAGAGAAACCGGAAAGGTGGAAAGGACAACAGAAGGATGAGTCACTATGTGGCCACCACTCTAAACTGAGCTCACCCCTTCTGGTGCACACCTTAGAACGGGCTGCATGAGGGACCCGAGGAAGAAGGCTTGGCTGCTGGTGTCCATTTTCCACTGGCTGGTGGTGTCCCACTGGGTGTTAACACCTCTGCACTTCCATCGTGCATGTGCACAAATGCAGAGCAGGCTCCTGCCTGTGTACCAGCTGCTGCATCAGAGAGGTGGGAAGCAAGAGCGGTTGCCCTTGCCTGTCCTTCACAGAACAGAACAGCAGAGTTGTGGTGTGAGTCAGAGGTGAGGCCAAGGAGAAGAGAGGCAATGCCCAAGAGGCTTCTAAGACCTAGAAAGTGCAGACTGATTTAGCAAGTTGCCTGAGGCCAATGACTGTGTCAGTTGAGTGGAGGTAGATAAAGACTGAAAACATGAGGGAAGTATTAGACTCTTAGGAAGAAAGCTGACTTTGAGAGAGAGGCCAGCCAAGAGTTAGAAACAGGCATTTGACGAGTTCATAGATGCATTTACTCAACGTGTGCTTATTTCCCTCAGTAGCACATTTTATAACAGGAGATGCCAACTCTCAGGGAACCGAGAGGAGACAGAATCATCAAGCAAATGTAGTTAAGTGGGATAGTATCACATCAGAAAAAAACAGAAGTAGCGGTCCCCATAGGAGGGCCCTCAGTCCAGTTTGGGTGGAGTACAGATCGGGAAGCTTCTTGGATGAAGTGTCTAGGTTAAAACAGCAACAGAAGTGCTGCTGGCCGCAGCAGAGCAGACTGAGAGGGCCTGGTGGCTGCAGCCTGCCTGGGAGCGGGATGGTAGAGAGGTTTGCATATCATGGTGAGGGCTGTGGATTTTCCTCTTGAAAGTAAGGGAGGGCTATGAAAATGTGTAAAGCCCTGGAAGACATGAAGTTTGCCATTCCTCTTCCACCTTGTGGAGAATGAACGGCAGTTGGTTAAAACCAGAGACCATTTAGGATAGGTGCTTATGGTGTAACGTAAGCCAAAAATGATGATCGTGACGATGGGAGATGGCAGGGACAGGGTGGATGCAAGAGATACTTGGGAGGGAAATCCACAGGGCTGGTGGTTAATCATGGACAGTGATGGGGCTGGGAGAGTTACCAAGGCAGTTGCTTAGGATCTGACCCCAACTGAGTGACTGTGCCGTCATTTCTAAAGTGAGAAACATGGGAGGAGGAACAGGTTTAGCAGAGCAGAGAAGCACAGCAAGTTCCATTCTGGACATCACAGTGGGTGAGACCCCCAGTAGGTGTTGAGGCAGTTGGATGTGTAGGTCTGAAACTCCAATGAGAGGGCCGGGAAGGAGAGACAGATCTGGAAGGCCTTGGTACTTGAGCAGGGAGCCTTAGGAGTGAATAAGAGCAGAGCGAGAGCGCGAAGGAAGCCTAGCGAGGAATGGTTGATGGATGAAGAAGAGCCAAACTAGAGGCCAGAGAGGCAAAAAGAGCTGAGTGTGGGGTCAAGAAAGCCTCAGGAAGCATTGCAAGAACCAAGGGCAGATTGTGCAGAGAAGCAGCTGTTGAATGTCTTGGCGAAGACCTGTTTTAGTTTTGGTGAAAGTGGAATAATGGCCTAAAATGGAGTGGAATTTAAGAAAGGGACCATCATGAAACTGGATTTTGGAGGCACTGGCTGGAAAGGTTAACTGTGATGGAGGAAGCAGGGAAAAGGTTTGAGCATTTTCAGAAGCTTGAATGGGGGTCAGGGGAGGGAAAGGTTAAAGATAAAGAGAAGTGGAGATCAGTTTTTTGGGGTCTAGACCAAGAGCACAGAGGGGAAGATGGCCTCAGATAAGAACGGCTCTTCCCATCGGGAAAGGACGAGAGAAGGTGAAGTGAAGTGCAAGGCGGGACAGTGTGCTGGCGTGGTGGCTGAGAACTTTCTCACCCGATGCCTTTTCTCTTCCGTTGATGTAGGTGCTGGTGAAGAGGGGAGTCGTGTGGGTAGGAGATGTGAGCAGGTGTGTTGAAGTAGCTGTGGAAAGGGCGGAAGGTAGAGCTGATTGCCAGGCCTTGCTAGTAAGTCAGAGGCGGTGGAGTGGGTCAGAAGTCCTGCTTCTTCCACAGCTGGGGAGCTGCAGGGGCTAGTCAGGGTGCTGCCACGAAAGGGTAAGGATTTCAGGCTTTTGACAGAGAAATGGTTGGCATATTGAGATGGCACCTGAACTCTATTAGGAAGAACTGCAGATGGGAATGTAACAAAATGTCATAGTAAGGGTCAGAGGACCAGAGGTCTGTCTCACAAGTAGGGCAGTGGGGAAACTACATAGGCCAGAAGGACTGGAAATGGTGTTCTGAGAAGTGTCTGCCTTTCTGTTTCAGAGACATGACAAGCTATGGCTCTGGGCATGGTCATGGAAGAAGACTCTGTAGCAGCCCAGACAGACAACATTGTTTAGTGAAAGCTGGAGAGTCAGGGAGATTTTCATTTCTGAGTGCCGTTTGATGCAAGAGTAGTGATGTCCTAAAGAAACAAACAGCTCTAATGCTACCAATCGCAAGTGAACATAAGTGTGGAATAAAGCACCTCCTTTGTATCTATTGGTATATTATAGAGAATAAATAGAATTTGGGGGTTGGGTATAGTAACTAGGGACTGAACAGAGCCTCGTGCTTGCTAGACCTCATTCCACCAGAATTCTTTTTTTTTTTTTTTTTTTTTTTTGGTGGTAACGGGGATTGAACTCAGGGGCACTCGTCCACTGGGTCACATCCTCAGCCCTTTTTTGTATTTTATTAGAGACAGGGTCTCACTGAGTTACTAAGTGCCTCGCCATTGCTGAGGCTAGCTTTGAACTCGCACGATCCTCCTGCCTCAGCCTCCCAAAGTGCTGGGACTACAGGCGTGCGCCACCGTGCCTGGCTAGAATTCATTTTTTTTAGAAAAAGAAAAATTTGTATTGATGGAGGATATCTAACCACAACCTGCAGAAAGAAATACATTTTTACCTCTCTAACTACTACACAATATTTGTACCTGTGCATGCGTGCAAGTATTGTATATATATATATGCATAGATATAAAATTGAAACCAGTTTTGTAATATTTACCCTCGTTTAATATGATGCACCCCATTTTCTTTTTTGTTCTTGGTCCACTAAATTGACTTTACAATGCACCTGAAGATCTCAACCTGCAGTTTGAAAGACACTGGTTTTCACCACCAGTGAAACTCCACATCATGTACAACCATAAGAATGGGATCCTAATTAGAATAAGTTATACTTCATGTATGTGTAATATGTCAAAATGCACTTTACTGTCTTATACATCTGAAAAGAACAAATTAAAAAAAAAGAAGAAGAAAAAGACACTGGTTTATCTCAGCAGACATAACTTTTCAAATTTGAATTTTGGTGCCTATGTGAATGGCTTTTATTTGCAGGAAAGATGATTCCAAGGTTTCCTTTAATTTTAGAAATTAGTATTCAGTTCATTAACAACTTTTCTTTCAAGGGTTTGAATGACAATTGTGAATCTTACTTTCAGTATAGAAGTCTTTCAACTTTTAGCAGTTATTTTTAAGGGACTTTTGAATAACATTTGATTGCATTTACAAGATGCTGATTGAATTTTTAAAAACATTTAAAATTTCTTTTATAAATTTGGTGTCTCTCAAGATTCAGTTGTCTAACAAAGTATTTTAAACTAAATTTAGGGACACAATAAACCTAAATTTTTACTTTGTTTGAAACCAATTACTTAATTATACATTTTCTGTTGGAGTCACATTATTGCTTTACATAGAAAATCTTAAAGAGTATTAAACAACTACTGGAACTAATAATAAATGGATTTTAGGAAGATTGCAGGGCATTATGTTAATATGTAATAATCTATTGTACTTTTTCATACTAGCAGTAAATAATTAGAAACTATATTTTAAAAATCTACTTATAATTGCATAAAGAGCATATAGTACTTTAAAACACTTTTATCAATAGTCACACAAGACCACTACACTGGAAACCCGAGAGCTAGGTGGAGAGATTTAGCCCTTTGTGGTCAAAGACTCAGTGTTGTTAGGACAGATGAGGTGGTGACAGTGACCTTCTGGTGTTCTAATAGACGTAGTTCTGTCAGATATCACAAAACAGGAACATAAAAACCTGCTCAGATTCCATGACAAGCATTATCAGTACCATGTATTTATTCTTTAAATACTTTCCTTCTTAATTCTGAGTTTTCCTGGGAGGAAAGGCACACTGAAGCCTGTATGCTGCCTGGTACCGTAACCCGGGAGGAAAAACTCTCGGAGGCAGAGTTAAGCTTTTACTACTTTTACTTCTACTTTTCTTAGAGCTTAGAGAGGGAAAAAAGATTTTTAGAGAGAAAGATTAAAGCGAGCTTTTCTTAGAGAGAAAGAAAGATAGAGCTTAGAGAAAGATTATTTTTTAGAGCTTCTTGCTTCTTTCTTCTTTCTTCCTTCTTCTTTCTTCTGTCTTCTGTCTTCCTCAGGAGTCTCGGCCTAACTCTGACCAGTCATTACTTCTATCTGGTTTCTCTTCTGTCTTCTATCTGGTTTCTCTTCTGTAACCGCTCTGCCTACGTTCTGGCCGCTCTGATTCTTCTGACCGACCGAGTGACTGCCCGGCTGACTGAATTCTCCGTTCTCCTAACTCGGACCGCTTTCACCCGGTTATATACCTTCAGGTTTGCGGGTGCCTACAGGTGCGTCACATACATATCAGGTGGAACTTATGGCTTCCAGCTAGCTGCAACAGCCCTTCCTAATTAGGGCTCCTTCAGAAGCCTATCACAGTGCCTCCCCAGTGACTGCATCTCCATGGGTGCTGGGCACGTTCACTACCCAGTGCTCTCTGCCCAGTTGGTGCATTTACAGAATGCTAGAGAAGTTTACATCTCTTAAGCCCAAGTAGTTCTGTCTTGACTGGCATGTGCATTTCCTTAGCTTTTCAGATGTGTCATTATTCCCATCTCACGCTAAAGAGCATTGAACTTGATGGAATCCTGCATTGTCATATTCTCAGAATCCCTAAAAATTTAGGGATATTAGAATTCTGTCATTTGAATTTTAGCTACCTCTCATGGTGTTTCCTGACTATTCATTCACAACTTCCAAAATCATTGTACTCATTGTAACATTATTTATACCTAAACTTAATCATTACTATAAAATAGCAGGTACCGGAACATTCTGAGTAACTTATTTTGGTATGTAAACTAGCACTCTAAAGACAGGTTTATCTAGTTCTTCCACTCATCAGCTTTGTGACTTCTGATAGACAAGTTCTCAGCCCCAGTTTCATCATCTGTGAACTGGAGAACTTAAGACTACTACCTAAAGTTAAGGTCCTGGTATGTTTTGTGACCTCTGACTTTTTGTGAGGCTCAAAAGCTAGAATGCATTCTGTAAACACAAATGTGTGATCCTATAATGCCTACCTGAACATGTACCAAATTGTAACATTTTCCCGTCTGCAGAAGCCAACTACCCTGATCCCTTTCACCCACCTTCTCCTTCTCACCATTGTGATCAGAAGGCCCAAGTAAAAAATGCACTTTACAGTATGATTCAGAACTCAGTGTATAAAATATATGCTGTTAAACAATGCTAACCCTACGCATGTGATGCACTCTGACATTTTGTAATCTGTTCTAGTTTTTAAGAAATGCTGGTCACAATCCATTACATAAATTCTACAATTACTACCACCCACTATTCGAAAACACCAGTCTAGGAGAACAGCAGAGGTGGGGACTCACTCCAGCCCTGGCTCTGGTTCTGCTCTAGCAGACCTGGTACTGGCAGCAGTGATAGAAATGATTAGCATTCATTACTCCAGGCGTTTTTGCTGAACGTTGTCACGTGGCATCTTGATTCATCCCTCTCACAGACCCTGTGGGTCTTCCAAGTCAGTATTCATGAGACAGACAACTAAGAAGAAACAGAAGTGGGTTGAGATGGGTGGACTAGTGGAGTACTCCTGTCCCTGGAAGGACCTACACAAGTGTTGACTAGACATCCCTTAGTTTGGTTGATGAGAATCTTTTTCAAGAGACAGAGCTTGTCTGTATGTAATGCCTACCTCCAGCCCTTGGACCTGAATGCTGAGGTCAGACCAAGGAAGGGACTGACTGCCACGTTGTCATCTCTAGTGGCCATATTTGAGTGACTAGTTACTGCTTAGATGGCTGTGGACAGCTCCAGATTGGCATTGTGAGTCTGCATGGTGAAGTGCAAGGGTTTAAAATAATGAATGTGCTCATCAAAAACCTAAGTTGTGACAGTAGGTAAGGAAAAAGTGGTATAAGTTGGAACCCTTCTACATTGAAGAGTGAAACTGTGCTTTTCTGGATTTTCCTTGTTTGTTGCTGGTAGGCCTCCCCACCCCACCCCCACTCCTCGTTTTTTTTTTTTTTTTTGGAGACACAGTCTTGCTTAATTTCTTAGGGCCTTCCCAAGTTGCTGAGGCTGGCTTTGAACTTGTGATCCTCATGAGCCTCTGGGATTACAGGTGTGTGTCACCATGCACAGATAGTTCACAAATTTTGGGGCCAGCCTTAACAACTTAGACCATCAGCAACCTAGTGAGACCCTGCTTCAAAAAATAAAAAACTGGGAATATAGCTCAGCTCAGTGGTAAAATGTTCCTGGGTTCAATCCCCAGTCCAAAAATTAAAATTAAATTAAAATGGGTCTACTATCAATTTTAGTCAGATGTTAATATTTCGTACATTTTACTTGGGACTAATTTTGTAATTATACTAATCAAATGCATCTAAAGGTTATGTCTGAATTTATATATTTAACTGAAAACTGTCCAAAACTAAACAAAATTCTGTTAGATGGCACTATACAGTTTCATTGGGTATCATCTGTGTTTGAGCAAACTACAGCGTAGTTTTTAAATAACTCTTTGCTTTCGCCTTCTTTGCAAGGCACCTTCTTTTGTCTGCCAAGTGTCTAGGTTAATCTGTTGGCCTTGGAGAAAAGGGTGACCTGATAGACTTAACACTTGGGCAAACTCTAAACCAAGGTATCATGCCCACTTATATTATTATGTAGTCACAGATGTGTTTTGGAAATATTTTACTCCAAGTAAACGTCATTCAAGTGTGGTAGGGAAATTTAAAATAAATATTTTTTTCTCTTTTTGGCTCACTGCATTATACACTGAATTGATTGTCTCTTTGATGTGACAGCAGCAGGAGCCTGGGTGTCAACTCTTGTGTTCTAACTTCACATTTAGAGCCAAGTTTCCTCAGTAAAGAAGGTTTCTCTCTTCGCAAGAGTGAGTCCTGAAGTGTGGTGATTACTTCAGAGTATACGGGAGTGGACCACAGAGCTTTGTACCAGTACTGGTGCTATCTGAGCTTTCCCATTGGCATTTTTCTCACCTGTCATCTCTATTGGCCTTATAAATTCAAAGCAAATTATTGCTTATATGTCAGCTTTGATCTTCATTTTAAATTAATACCACTTAATTCCTCAAACCTCTGAATTAAGGAAAAAAAATTTTTTTCAGGTTAATGACATTGCTTAATTTTCTGACCTTGACCTATGCAGGCTTTGAAGTTAGAGGGTATTAGGGGGGTGGAGGATTAGATGTGTGATAACTAAAGGTTGTATGCAATCCATGACTATAAATTGAAATGTATTTTTAATGTCCTGTTGTTAAATCCATTATTATAAATACTTTGTTAAAACAAAGGTTCTTTTGCAGAGTAGCTTCATTTTTAAAATGAGGTTTTGAACATGTTTTTCTTTTTTTTTTTTTTTGGTACCAGGGATTGAACTCAGGGGCACTCGACCACTGGGCCACATCCCCAGCCCTTTTTTGTATTTTATTTAGAGACAGGGTCTCACTGAGTTGCTAAGTGCCTCGCCATTGCTGAGGCTGGCTTTGAACTCACGATCCTCCTGCCTCAGCCTCCCAAAGTGCTGGGATTACAGGCGTGCGCCACCGCGCCCGGCTTGAACATGTTTTTCTTAAAACACCCAAATTGCATTCAAGAATGCAAGAAAAAGTAGGAGCCATTTAGTTCATTTGTATTTTTTGAATGCGCCAGTATTACTGGAATTTGTTTTTGGAGCATAGTCCTGGCTTTGTACTACGAACTAGAGCTATTTCTTTTATAACTACACATGGTGAAATCCATTTTTAAAAAATATTTACTTATTTGCTTTAGTTGTACACAATGTGTTTATTTATGTGGTGCTGAGGATCGAACCCGGGCCGCGCACGTACTAGGCAAGTGCTCTACCACTGAGCCACAACCCCAGCCCGTGAAAGCCATTTTTTAAAACAAGTACTGCTTTTAAATTGTGATATTTCAGGGAGGGAGGAGTATGCAGAGGTGAAGAAAGCTGTGCTTTGTAGCACTGTGTTGCTTGTTTTTTAATCACAATCCTTAATTTATTTTGTTTTTCAAAATTCATTGGAGGAATAATAGAGATTTTTTTAAAATGTTTAACAGAATCATGTTTGGATTAAAAGCATGGAACAGCACTGCTGTATGAAAAGGCCTCTGCTTCTATAGATTTGTGTCACATGAAGCAGCAGTTTTAAGACCCAAAAGAAGCACCTGGGTGCAGAAAGAGTCTTTTAAGATGTGTTTTAAACTCTGAAAAGCTGGAATTTACTCCAGAAAGCCTTGGCTCTGAGGGACTTATGAGTGAGTCCGGAGCTGAGTGCTGGGAGGACAGGTTCTTTTTTTTTTTTTTTTTTTTTGTACCGGGGATTGAACTCAGGGGCACTTGACCACTGGGCCACGTCCCCAGCCCTTTTTTGTATTTTATTAGAGACAGGGTCTCACTGAGTTGCTAAGTGCCTCGCCATGGCTGAGGCTGACTTTGAACCCGCGATCCTCCTGCCTCAGCCTCCCAAGTGCTGGGATTACAGGCGTGCGACACCACGCCCGGCTAGCACAAGTTCTTTACTACTGTCTTTGTCCAGTGGTGCTCCATATCCATGGCACATTTTGTCTTGACCAACTCGGTTTCTGGCAAGCTTGCTCATTGAATGACAAGAGACAGGTATCAATATTCTTCTGAGAGTGCCCCCTGCACCTTTTTTTTTTTTTTTTTTTTTTTAAGATTTTGCTTCAGAGTAGGCTTGGAAAATGTAGTGTATTGAAATGAAAATGAAAACCAAGAGCCTTAACTCATTTGGGGAGATTTGACTTGGCAGGTAACAGATTTCATCTCAAACAAAACTGAATTGATTGGGAGGCTGAGGCAGGAGGATCGCGAGTTCAAAGCCAGCCTCAGCAATGGCGAGGCACTTAGTAACTCAGTGAGACCCTGTCTCTAATAAAATACAAAAAAAAAAGGGCTGGGGATGTGGCCCAGTGGTCGAGTGCCCCTGAGTTCAATCCCCAGTACCAAAAAAAAAAAAAAAAAAAAACTGAATTGAAGGCACAGTAGAAGCTCTGAAGTCCATGGCATCACCAGAGGAAGTGTGGCAGGCTGCTCCTCTGTCACACTTCCTGTTAACACATCACCTTGGAGAGACCTGTTTGCTTTACAGACTCGATTGTGTATTTTAGCCTCACATTCAACAATAACAGAGTCAAGACTTTTAGTTGATGATGTGTGTGAATTTAGGACTACCAATCATATTTTGGGGACAGTAGCAGAGCAGTTGGTAGTCCATGGCTATCTCAGAAGTGTCTGTAAATCTGCTCAAGCAGTAGACTTTGGCTATGATTTACAGTTGGCCCAAATTACCCTCTTTGTATAAGTCATTACCTTAGCTTTACCAGTTACAGAAAGATCTGGAGCCTGGGTGTAGAGCCCAAGTGTCTTGGTTTCTGGAATTCTTGCCTGTCTGGAGACTGGCCCATGATGTGCAGCATGAGACAGGGCTTTCATTCCAAGTAAGCTGAGGGCTTCTGTGATGGATTGTTTGCCTTAGCATCACCTTTTAACATTTTTTTGTGGTTAATTAATGGGAGTTTACTGAAGATTTTAGATAATACCATTGTTGGTCTAAGAATGGATCAACACAGCACAATATAAATCTATTGTGATCTGATTAATTTCAACATTTATATGAAATAAGGGGAAATAATCCAAGAATGATTTAACTTGAGAATTCAGACATTGAGTAATAAACATGTGGCACTAATTAACAAAAAAGTTGATAATAGCAGGGAGGTTGGCTCTAAAGATGTCTTCTGTTGCTTGTCTCTGAGGAACATGAGATTAAAGATCATCAGCATGAACCACAGATGTATTAGGGGCTGCTCGGCCCTCTGTCGAACATGTCTCTGTATCCCCAGTGTCTAGGGTACGTGGTGTCTAGGAACTGGGGTCTCCAGAAGCGTCAAATCCTGATCCCACTGTCAGAGGTTGCCGTCAGGTAGCGAAGGCCACCCATGTGTAGAATGATGAATGGCAAACAGTACTGTTCTTACAGGTGTTGGGTTTTTCCTGTATTAAAAAAAAAAACACACTTTTAAGTGGTCATGATAAGAGGAAGAAACTAAGTTAACAAATATAGCTTCAAGAAACAAATTAGTTGCCAACTAATCCCAGCTGTAATCCCACCTGCTTCCCGATCCTCAGGAGGATCACAAGTTTGAGGCCAGCCTGGACAATGTAGTGAAATCCTGCCTCAAAATTAGCAAAAGGGCTGAGACTGTAGCACAGTGCTTGCCTGGAACATGCAAGGCCCTGGGTTCAATCCTCATTATCAGAAGAAAAGAAGGCTGGGAGATGAAGGAATTGCTGAGATGATAACCGGTGCTTTGAGTCGACATTAACCACATCATAAAATGAATGTCTCATGTGTTTTCCTGTTGCTCATTGTTTTCGAGTATTGAGCTATTTTGCTCATTTCATTTTAGTCTCTAAATTGTAAGAGCAGATAGAAATTAAGGGAAATATAAAACATTTGCATTTTTAAAAAGGATATGAGTTACGTTTTCTCTTGATTTGTGTGAATGAAAGATCTAGGAAGCATTACCTTGGACTTTGTACTCCTGCCATTATTTGGGGTAAAAATAAAACAGTTCACGTCTTAGGTGTGTAGAATCTTTAGGATCCTAAGATAACAGCTGGTGAATCTGGGTTGGAGGAGGGACTCCCTGTGACCTTTGTTCGCTGGTGAGCAGTATGTATGTTTGTAGCAGAAGTGGTTCTGCAGCTTAAACCAGATTGTTGTCATTTTGGTGTTCAAAAAGTCACTATTTGTAGTAGAGATGATTGTGTATAAGTTTGACTTAACTTACTTCAGCTTTTTGTGATGGTTTTTGAAACCTCTAATTTGGAGTTTTGTTTCTTACCTATTTTTTTCTTTTTTTTCCCTGAAAGCCTTGATTTCATTTGTTTATGTTAAATGTTTCTTTATTTAAAAATTTGTTTGTTGCCAGGTGCAGTGGCACATGCCTGTATTCCCAAGCAGCTCAGGAGGCTGATGCAGGAGGATCACAAGTTCAAATACAGCCTTAGCAACTTAGTGAGGCCCTTAAGCAACTCAGTGAGACCCAGTCTCAAAATTAAAAATATGAAAAGGGCTGGGGATGTGGCTCAGTGGTTAAGTGGCTCTGGGTTCAATCCCTGATACAAAAAAAAAAAAGGAAAAGAAGAAATTATTTTGTAAGCTTAAATGCCTTTTTCTTTTCCTTTTTTTGGTGGTACTAGGCATTGAACCCAGGGCCTCCTATGTGTTGGGCAAGCATCTACCACTGAGTTATAGCCCCAGCTCTTAAATACCATTTTTGCTTTAGGTCTTGGGTATTTTTGTGCAAGAAATTTTAGACCATTATTTATTTATTCACTTAACATACTTTCAAAGAGTCAGTGTATAAAGTCTCGTTTTGAGATTACTGCTAATTGCCACAGATTATAAAAAAAAAAAAAAAAAAAAAAAGCCTGCTTTATCTGGAGGAAGCTAACTTTTCCTAGGACTTTTGGGGGTCTCTGTGTTAGTTTTTCAAGGTTGGAAGCATCTCTGGTATCTGGCCTGACATAGATGAGGCAAAAAGAAAGGGCAGGGAGTTTAGCTCTGGGCCAGAGTCACGGACTGGGCTGCCTCCTTCTCTCACCTTTCAGAGTTTTCTTAGGTTTGTTTTATGGAAAGTTCCAGGATTTTTAGTTAGTGGAGAGAATGGGGAAAAGTAGATCAACTTCATCTTCTTGCAAATGGAAGCCCTCCTGTTGTATGGTTTTTTTAAGTTAAAAAAAAAAAAAAAAAAACCTGAAGAACTAATTTTTTTGGAATGTGGAAACTGTCACTCTTGTTTTAGTTGTGTGTTTCATACTATACCATGAAGATATTAAACACATTACAGGTTGTTAACATAATAAATCAACAGTTTAAAAAATATAAATTGTTGGTAAAAATAGAATCTTATAAAATATGATTCAAGTTTTATGAAAGATTTATTTGTATTACTCTTTTATTACTATACTAACTTTAAAATAGTAATAGTCAGGGCTAGGTTTAAAAATTCAGAAAATTAAACCACATTTTTAAAGAGTAAAAGTAGGGCTGTGGATATAGCTCAGGGGTAGAGCACTTGCCTAGCATGTACAGGGCCTGGGGTCAAGCCTTATCACTGCAAAAAATAGAAATAAAAGAGCAAAACTGTTGTAGGTACAAAGCACCGTTATAATGTGTAATACCACTGTGACAGCCCCTTACCCCTGAGGGTTAGATATTTTTACCTGTCTCCCTCCTTCTCTTCCCCTCTCTCATCTCTTGTTAATCTATTGGGTTTTTAGTCTCCATAAATTCACTTTATCGAATCATAAATAAAATTCAGTGGAAGCCTGCTGATTCCTAATAAACAATAGTGAGTCAGACATAATTGTACTAGGGTGTAATATGACAGCTGAGCTTGTCTGTCTGCCCTCACTTGTACTATCACTGAGGCTTGCGGGGTGTTACTCTGTATTCCCAAGGACTAATGGGAGAAGCAGAAAATGGCCTCAAGTATGTGGCAATGTAGGAGTTCTCCTGCCACATTCTTGTTTTGTTTTTTAATAATTCTCTTAAAGGCATCATTTTAAAAGCCAAGTGGCAATAAATTGTTAACAGACCCTTAGATTCATGCATTTTTGGGGGGGGGGGGTTGTGGAGGTTTTCTATATGACGCCTGCATGGTGAGGATTTTGTCCACATCATTGTGTGTCGGTCCCCCTCTGTGATATTTTGAAGGTTCTGCAGTGTATCTGAGTCTGCACTTCTGTAAGCCGGGAGTCAGTGCCCTGGAACTGAGCTTGCTGTGTTTGCTGTGGTTCCCCTGGAGTCTGGCAGAGCTGTTTTTTCAGCTGTCTTCTAGACAGTTCATTTGTCCTGAAGGATGGATGAGCCCTGTGAGACAGCTTCTTGTGGAGAAGCAGGTCGAGGTAGTGGCTCTGTCTCTGGATGCCACACCCGCAGAAGTCCCCTCCTGACTGTCTCCAGCAGGAAGTGAGCTGAGGGAGCACAGTTGGCAGCACCCTGCCAGCTTTTTCTGTCCAACTCTGTTCTTTTGCAGCAAATGGGAAAGGCAGCTCTCCCTTTAACTAAGGACTCACTGGTAGAAGTGGGACTTCTTAGTTGTTCTCAAAACAGTCCCACTGTTTTGACTGATGAGTGATAACAAGCTACTGCTCACTTGAGCACCCACCTGGACTGGACCTTCGTGTTTACTCTCCAGTACTTCAGTTCTCCCCACTGCTGCTTTTTATGTAAGTTTTACTAGAAACAACACATGATTGACACACGCTTGCTATTATTAAAATCCAAGGTGGAAAGTGAAGCTCCTCCAGCACATCTAGTGCAGGGGCACACGCACAGGCCTCTGCCTGCCTGCCCTGCTAGGCAGCACTGCTGGAGTTGGATCGGGAGGCTGTCGGATCTTTTTCTGTGTCTTTCTTAAAAATCATGCTGTTCATATAAACTATCCCCCCCCCCCCCCCCCCCCCACCCCCCCCCCCCCCCCCCCCCCTAAATAAAATCAACCTAAATAATCTGTGACTTTTTACAGATTATTTAGATATTTTTACAGATTATTTAATATATCTTGCAAATCATTCCCTAAGAACTTCCTCATTCTTTTTAAAAATGGATTATATTTGAAAATAGTTGTAGATTTACAGAAAAATTGATAGTCATAGAGAGCATTCTTTTAAGTCCTACACCCAGTTTCCCCTATTGCTAACAGCTTGCATTTCATTCATTCCTTCATTTATTTTATTGGTGCTGTGGACCCAGGCCCCTCTTCTCTTTATTAACAGACTGGAGGTTTGGGAACTATTTGTAGCCATTTTAGATTTACAGAAAAGTTGATCAGACAGTACAGAGTTGCAATATGCCCTCCAACAATCCCCAGCCTACCCTTTCATTAATATGTTATACAGTTTGTTATGATTGATGGGCCAGTATTGATCCATTATTAACTGAAACCCATAGTTTGCATTTGTATTGTACATTCTGTGGAGTTTTGACATGTATGATATGTATAATACAAATTAGTATCACTGTCCTAAAAATGTCCTCTATGTTTCACCCATGCATCCCCCCTTTCACTTCTCCATCCTCTGTCAATCATTGAGTCTTTTACTGTCTACATGATTTTGCCTTTTCTAGACTGTCATATGTGTATGCTCTTCAGAATAAACTCAAGACTTCGTGGTTCTGGCATACAGATGGACATATAAACCATTGGACTAGATTTGAGAATTCAGAAACAAATCATCATATTATGGTCAATTGATTTCCCAAAAGGATGCTCAGACAAGTCATTGGGGGGCGGGGGAAGAATAGCCTTTTCAACCAATTATTCTGGGTATCCAATTGCGGGGGCAGGGGGAGATTAGTCCCCTATTTCACATCATCTACAAAAATTAACTCAAAATGGATTGGATCTAAGTGTAAGAGCTAAAACTCTAAAGCACTTGGGAAACAGCACATTCAAGTAATTCTTCATGACCTTGCGTTAGTTATTGTTTTCTTAAGTATGACACCCAAAGCACAAGTAACAAAAAGAAAAAGAAATAAGCCGGGCATGGTGGCGCACACCTGTAATCCCAGCACTTTGGGAGGCTGAGGCAGGAGGATCGCAAGTTTAAAGCCAGCCTCAGCAATGGTGAGGCACTTAGCAACTTAGTGAGACCCTGTCTCTAAATAAAATACAAAAAAGGGGCTGGGGATGTGACCCAGTGGTCGAGTGCCCCTGAGTTCAATCCCCGGTACCACAAAAAAAAAAAAAAAAAAAAAAAAAAAGAAAGAAAGAAAGAAAGAAAGAAAAAGAATAGAAAGTAAAAAGACAATCCACAGAGAAGGAGAGTGTGCTGGCAAATCCTGTATATGATAAGGATCTAATATCCAGAAAATATAAAGAACTCTTATAACTCAATAAAAAGGCAGCTAGACTTAAAAGCTGGCAAATTATGTGAATAGACGTTTCTTTGAAGAAGATGAATGAATGGCCAAACAGCGCATGAAAAGATTCTAGACATCATTAGCCACCAGAGAAATGCACATCAAAGCCACAGTGAGGTGCTACTTCGTACCCACTAGGATAGCCAAAACCCAGAGGCAGATGGTAGCAGGGGGTCGAGGATGTGGAGGAAGTGAGCTGTGCCTGCCCTGGTGGGGGTGTGGGGTGATGCGGCCCTGTGGAAAACCATCCTGGGGTTCTTCAGTGTGTTGGCAGCTAACGGAGTTTATTTCTCAGTTGATGAAATGGTCTAAATACGCGAGTTGGGTAGCACAACTCTAACAAGCACTAGAAACCTGAAATGGGTGAAGTGCATGATATTTCAGTTATAGCTCAATAAAGCCATTCTTTTACAAAGAAGGAAAGTTTAAATTTGTCTTAAGTTTTCATTTTTATATAAAAAGTATTCTGATTGAAACTACTAACAACAATATTCCTTACAGAATATGAAAATAAATGTATTACATTGGCTGGGATGGATTCCCAAAGTAATTTTTGAGCCTCCCACCAACTGTGCTCAAAAGAAGCAGCTGGCTGAGCTTAGTTACTACTGACAAACTGCTGGGCTTCCCCTCGCCTAGCCCTGTGCTGCCCTGTCCAAAAGGCTTCCTCTCCTCCAACTGCCCCAGAATGATTAAAATACTTGCTCACCTCTCCTGTCACTATAAAAGATTCTGAGTCATATTTGACTAACTTCAGAATTGACTTTTTGCTAAGTATATCTCCCTGTCATACATTTGTTTAAATTTTCTTTAATTCTCTCAGTGTTGCCCAATTATATTTAGTTGTGTCTGCCAGTTATACAGCTATCTTCATTAGAAACAATAAAGTGTGTAACTTGTTTTCATGTTTATGAAATAAAGCTGTGACAATAAATAATGAAGTTTTAAAAAAATAGACTACTTGATCATTTTTGGAAAAGCCTAGCAAATTCTGAAGTCTCTTTTAAGAATAACAAATGAGTTAAATCCCCAAAAGAAGAAGAGGCGAAGCTTTGATCTCCAGAGTCTTTTGCTTTGAAAGCACCTGTGATGCACACAGTTCCTCTCTTGTGAGTAAAAAGCTGGGGGGTGGGTGATCAAGCACTTGCTACCCCCAGAGTTTTCCTTGAAGATTAAAATATCATAGAGTTGACAGCATGTTTTTATCAGTAGTGATCAAATGCTCATCTCAGAAATTAGTTTGCAAGGTTGCCTCTGGTTTTTATTTTATGAAATTAAATCGTGATGCATTGGGGAAAGGAGAAGTGGAAGAAGTTCTTGTTGGAACACATTTATAAGACATCTCAGTAAGCTGGCAATTATCTTTCATCTCAAAATGGCTTATTTTTCTGTAACTCAAGGTCCCCTAAAGAAAAGGCCTGTTGTGCGGTGTTGGTTTAGCTCTATAGATTTTTCTCTTTAAGCAAATGGTGACACTTGGAAGGGATACAAGCTGATTGTACAGGGTTTTGTAAGGATTTGAAATATATCTTCTTCCTATGGTAAACAAATCATAACTTATTTTCAATGTTTTAAGTATCTGGTAGTATTTATTTTTGTTTAGGTTTTGAATTGGTTTTAACATTAACTACATAGTATATACCAAGAATTAGAATTTGCCTTTTTGAGAATGTAACTAAATGATCTTAAACCACAGATGGTTAAACCAGGAAACAGAAACATATCTAAGTCAATAATGTTAATCAGTGGTTTCTGAAGTTGGTACTTTATACCTACTGACAGGTGATTTGGCTTGATTTTCTGTGGTGAAATATGGCTAGAATGTGATCCCAAACTGTCTGGATATTTAAATGCATCTTGTGAAATTGTTAAAAGCTGGTAGCTTGGAGGGGGTTTGGGGAAGCAAGGAGGAAGACATAGGAGCAAGGATCACTGTAGGGGCTGGTATCACTCTACTCTTTATTTCTGTGTTATTTATTTGAGTTTTATAACAAGCACCACTTTTATTATTTGAAAAGACATAAAAACTAATGTGATTATTGCTGAATATTCATTAATTCATTGATAACTAATTCCCAGATAATTTATTGAGTTAATTTAATTTATTGAGATGTCAAGTTTTTTCTTTAACATTTTAAATTTAAATTTTAACATATTTCTTTGGTTTCTGTTACTACGTGTCTTGTTGACTGTGATCTCTTTTTAAAAACACTTGTCAGTTTTAGATGGACATCTTTGGGCAGGCAGAATTCTAAGTTTACTTTCCAAGCTTGCCTTGTAATTTAAGTTTTTTAAGGAAAAAGTTAGGATACTCTTTAAAAGGAAACTAAAACGAGTCATTTGTTTATGTGTAAACAGCTGACAAATATGCCTTCTTGGTTGAAAAAATTACTCCTAAGAGAATGTGCAAGTTAAGTTTAAATTCATGTGACTGGAGAATTATGATGTTGTCTGACCTGGGTCTTGTGAAGGTGGGAAGCAGTTGACTGAGTGTCCTGAGCAGGAATCCAGTCCACGGTTAAGTGTGAAGAAAGCTCCTGGTGGTGGGACCTGACGGATGTGGGCAGCACCTGAGATCCCAAGTGTTCAGTGCTCTTTTTATGCTCACAGTGTGATAATAGGAAAACTTAAGGAATTGGGACAATTAAGATATTAATTTGTATTTCAGTAAATTAATAAAAAATGTAAGTTTCAACATGCTCTGGTTCATTGTTGATAGAGTCATTACTACATTATCCGGAATGTTAAATAAGGCCAATAACAATCCCACAAGCTTCTGAAATATCTGAACACTAAAACTAAATATATCTGGGTTTCCAGATGACTTGGATACATTAATATTGAAGAGAATGAGGAAGGGATTTTAAAATTTATTAGTACTACTTATGTATGGTGTTAAGAAGTGAGTAGCTTGCTGGCATCTGCTTCATTAAATACACCACATATTGACTCTTTCTTTCCTGAATCACTCCAGATCTCAAAATTATTTGCAGTAAAAAGAGCTTGATTAATTTCTATGCCACACATCTCTTTAAAAATGCTATGAATCAGTTTAGAAGTTTAGGAGACTTTCTTGGGTGTATGGGATAACCAATAGAGATCACTGGCTTATAAGCCAAAGTGGAATTCTGTGGTCGAAACTTAAAATATTGTAGGTTCCCAAAAATGTGACCTATGTATATAATTTTAGAACTTGTCATGTGATCTCAGTAAATAGAATTGAAATTCATATTTTGAGAAATGAAGCAATAAAATTCCTACTTTCTAACATAGAATGCAATTTTTAAAAGTTGGTGTAAATTATAGTAGTGGTAGTTCGTCGTCCCCCCCCCCCTGCCCCGTTCTACATTTTTAAAAAATATGTCATAGGGGAAAGGGTAAAAATTGGAGGGTAGTATGCCATTCTAGATAAAATAAGGTAACATATCAAATCTCACATTTTTATTTGCTAGGTTGTTTTATCTGTTTGGTTAGTAAAGTATGTCTTACATTATTTTAGGATGAAGGTTTAACTTTAATATAGGCATACTTTTAAAACTGTTTAAGTCAGAAGACCCGACAAGAACAACTCAGAAGGAAAAGTTTATTTTGGCTCATAGTTTTAGAGATTCAGTCCACAGTCGGACAGTTCCATAGCTCTGGGCCCAATGTGAGGCAGTGCTGGGGTCTTAGCTCCCTCGGACCCGGGATCAGCCCTCCCTGGCCAGCGGAGAAGGCTGGGGAGCACGCCCCAGCCTGAGGCTGAGTCGGGAAGAGGCGGGAGTCGGCTGGTGGCCCACACTCAGCCCTCGGCGGAGGACAACCAGACACCAGGGAGAGCAGTCTAGCAGGAACTCTGTTATTGAGGAAGTCACACAGCATATAGAGGGTGACTCAGCCAGTCAGCTTTAAGATCAGCAAGCCGTGGGAGGGGACCCGAGCCCATCAGGGTGTTACACTCTGGGCGGGCCAAGTTCCCTCAACAGCAAGTGGGCCATTGTGCTGAGGTGTCCTTTTTTCCCCACAAGGCAGGACATCGTAGCAGAAGGGCTTAGTGGAGGAAAGCTGTCAGCTTGTGGCAGCCAGGCGGCAGAGGGAGAGCTGGCGTGGGAAGAGCCTGGGATAACACAGTCCCCAGGGGCAGGCCTCCAGTGACCTGCTTGCTCCAGCCGCGCCGGGATTGCCTACCTTCACCACCCGTTAATCCACTCAGGCGGATGAGCCCACGGAGTAGGTTACAGCTCTCCTAACCTAGTCATGTAGGTTACAGCTCTCCTAACCTAGTCATGTAGGTTACAGCTCTCCTAACCTAGTCATGTAGGTTACAGCTCTCCTAACCTAGTCATGTAGGTCACAGCTCTCCTAACCTAGTCTTCTCACCTCTGGACAGCCCCGCACTCTCTCACGTGCGTTTTCTGGGGATACCTCTTATCCAAACTATGACGAACTCCAATTTTTTTTAATTTATTTATTTTTCATTCTAAGATGTTATAAATGACAGCAGAATGCATTACATTTCGTATTACACATATAGAGCACTTTTTTACAAATCTCTAGTTGTATGCAAAGTATATTCACACCATTCGTGACTTCATACATGCACTTAGGGTAATGATATCCATCTCATTCTACCATGTTTTTTTCCTTCAGTAGATGAATGGATAAAGAAAATGTGGTATATACACACAATGGAATATTACTGAGCAATGAGAGAGAATAAAATCATGGCATTTGCAGGAAAATGGATGGAGTTAGAGAATATAATCCTAAGTGAAATTAGCCAATCCCAAAAAGCCAAATGCCAAATGTTTTCTCTGATATAAGGAGGCCAGTTCACAGTTGGGTTGGGATGGGGAGCATAGGAGGATTAGAGGAACACTAGAATGGCCAATGGGAAGGGAGGGGACAAAAGGGTGAAGGAAAAAAAAAAAAAAAAAAAGACGAACTCCAATTTTAAAAATCCAAAGTTTTACATTTAAAAGATTTGGGATCATTTTGTGCATGTTCTTTCCCTGCTTTTCTCATGGATCCTTCCTTTTTTATTTGGATCAGGTTCTGAATTTGCCTTTTTCCAGCTAGAAACATTTAGAGCAGGTGATCGGGGAGAAGAGCATCCTGTGGCAGAGCATACATTAAAGTGTCTGAAGTTGATAGCACAGCCAGGGTGTGCCTTTTCCTTTGTCATTTACCTTGGTGTCTTAGTCCTTTTTGGTTGCTGATAACAATACCACAGACATGATAAGTCATAGAGTCACAGAGAAAAGAGGCTTATTTGGGCTCAAGGTTCTGGGAGTCCAAGGTCAGTGGGCTGTTTCTGGTGGGGGCTGGTTGGTTGCGGCTCCTGCAGTACTGCATAGCATCATGTTGCAAGAAACAAGGAGGGTGCATGTGTGGCCTCTGGTCTCCCGCTTCTTGTAGAACCACCACCACTCGACCCTGGGAACCCCAGCCTGATGGCCCTGTCTGTCCCTGACTGCCTCCCAAGGCCTTGCCTCTGAACACCTTGGTTGGATTGCATTCCCCTTCTGACCCCTCACAGGAGGGTGATGCTAGCCTGTGTTTTGGAGGGGACAAACTATATTCCAACCACAGCACCTGGGAGCATGTGCTAACCTGGTGGGTGTTAAATATTTTACTGCTGTAAAGTACATGGACTTTCTGCCTTAGTTGGATAATAAAGCAATTTGTAAGAAACAACACATATTTTGAAACTGACATGTGTATCAGGATCTAACCCAAACCTCAAAACTACTTCAAGTATTTACAGTAGAGAAAATATAAAGCAAGGGATTGTTGGTAATGGGCAGTGCTGTTGCTGACAGTCATGCGAGGACCTGAGAGGTGACCTGAAGGGTAGCAACTACAGGAGGCCACTGCCAGCCAGGCTGGAGAGAAAGGGCCCAGGGGCCAAGGCTACCAGGAGAAACTGGAGCCTTAATAACTTCAAAGCAGCTGCAGCTGCTACCAAAAAGCAGAAACAAGAGAGTTTTAGGGAGAACAGCCCTTACTCCCTTTCCCCCGCTTCTGTGCCCCAAGGTTGGCTGGACTGGGTTGAAGACCAGCTGAGCCTGCAGGTCAGCCTCCTGCAGAGCAGGCCGAGCAGGCTGAAGCAGGCAGGCCCAGAGGAGACAGCAGTACTCAGGCCGCTTGTCTGGTCAGTCCACACCCTTGATCTCCCTTGACTGTCCCAGGCCAAAGTGAAACTCAGATACTGCTCTGGCACTGGGTCCTGTGGACTTGAGGACCTCTGGTTAGCCCTTGGTGTCCTTTCTCCCTGGTCCTCATGCCCTCCCAGGCTGATTCTAAGTGGAAGAATGTGGACTTCTCCATCATGTTGTTTCTTTTGGACCAGTCATACCTGTCTAACTTGAGTTTCCTGGTATAGCCTTTCAACAGGCATAGAGGATGGAGTTGTATGGGGTGGCCTGACTTGGTCTCATCTGAAGCTGATCTGGGAAGATTTCTTCTGATTAATTAATTATGACTCCTATAGCAGAAACAATAGTTGAAAAAGAATAAGCTTTTAATAGTTGCTTCTCTTACAAATTCCACCCCCCTGACCTTGTGACAGGTCAGTCAAAACCCAGGCAGCACACTAAAAATACTGCATAGTTATTTTCAGGCTGTGTTTATGAAATATAAATGAATTTTCATGTCTTGTGTTTCCCCCAAATATCTCATTATATATATGCAAAATATTCCAGAATACAAAATCTGAAACACTTCTGGACCCAAGCATTTTGGAAAGTGATACTCAGCCAGTACTAAGCTTTTAACTAAAAGAGAAATTATTGTTCTTTTCTACTTTTTTTTTTCTTTTCTCCTTAGTCTATCTCCTGTTCTCTTTAAAATAGCTGTATGATGTTCCATTAGTGGGTGTTCCTCAGCTCTTAACCAGGTCCTCACTGCTGGACTTTGAGAGGTCGCCAGGTCTCCAGAGTGCTGTTGGGCATCCTCACACATACAGACACATTTGGGGGGCATTTCTGGAGGACAATGCTTCTCAACCCACTTGAAAATGAGTAAAAAAAACAAAAAAAAAAGCCACTGATGCTCAGATTAGTCTTTAAATCAGGATCTCTGGGGAGGGGATCCAGAGACATGTTGGTATTTTTTAAAAGTTCCTCAGATGATTCCAAATGAAGTCAAGCTTGAGCACCACAGCTGTAGGAACCTTCTTAGAAAGTAGACTTGCTTTCAATGACTTTTTAAAAAATATTTTAATCTTGGTGCTGTGGTGTATACCTGTAATCTGAGCTACATGGGAGGCTGTGGTAGGAAGATAACAAATTCTAGGCCAGCTTGGCAACTTAGCAAGACCCTTTCTCAAAATGAAAATTTTAAAAGAGGTAGGGATCAGACTCCCTGGTAGGATACTTGCCTGGCATGTGCGAGGCCCTGGGTTCAATCTCTAGTACCCCCCCCCCACACACACACACATACAAATATTGCACATTTTAGTGGATATTGTAACATTGTTTTTCATATTAGGATTGGGAGCAACTCTTGTAATAGAAACCTAAAATAATGTTGGCTGAAACAAGATAGTTTAGATTTTTCTTTTTTTTTTTTTTTTTCCTGCTGTACTATGATTGAAACCAAGGCTTTACACATGCTAAAGCCACCATGGAGCTACATTACTAGTCCTTTCTTAAAAGTTTATTTTGAGGGGCTGGGATTGTGGCTGGTAGAGTGCTCGCCTAGCAAATGCGCTGCCCGGGTTCAATCCTCAGCACCACATAAAAATAAATGCATTGTGTACAACTAAAGCAAATAAATAAACATTTTTTTTTTAAAGTTCATTTTGAAACAGGGTCTCACTTAGTTCCCAAGGTAGGCCTTGAACTTAAACTTGTGATCCTCCTTCTTCAGTATCCTGTGTAGCTGGGATTGCAGGCATGTGTGACTATACCCTCCTGATATTTTTACATAAGCATCTAGACATAGGTAGCCCAGGGCTGGCATGCCAGTTTTGCTCCAGGACATCCTCTGTTACCCAGCTTCTAGCTTCTGTTTTTGCTAAACCAAGGATAAGTTCTGCCTTGGAGCTCTTAGCCTCCAGCTTTAAGGCAGAAGTTAGGGTTCCTGCCATTACGTGTATGTTCCAGGATACAGGCTGAAGGAAAAGTTGAAAAATGAAAGAGTCAAAGGCATAGGCCAGCTATTCTTTTTGTAAGATTTCTTGAAACTTCCTAGAAACATTTTCACTTGTATAACCATATTGGCCAGTGCTTGGTCATCAGGCCACATCCAGCTGCAGGGAAGACAGGGGGAACAGGTTTTCTCCTGGATGGCCTGTGTGCCCTGATCCAAACTAGAGGATATTTTATGTGAAAGAAGAGGAAGATGGACAGCAGCAGCCCCTGCGGTGTCTTCCATGGAAGCCGTGAGAACTGGCCCTTCCAGGGGAACAGGAGTGCCCATGACAAGTAGGACAGTATGTTGGCCCGGGGAGAGGCCCAGCAGATTTAAGTCCACTCTGGAACCGTGCTGGAGGTGCATGCTGAATTTTACCTTGTCCCAGAAAACCACGAAGGTGTAGAAGGCCTGTTTCTCAGTTACACAGAGTTCTTTCCATTGTCTTTGGGACAGCCTTGTCGTTCACTCAGTTAGTCTGTGTTAATGCTGCATCCCCTGCCGTGAACTGCTGGTCAAGGAGGGCCTGCTGAGGCCTGACCTCATATTCCACTCGGCACAGTTGGTAGGTGGCTGCTTTTAACCAGCATTCTTTGTCGTTGCAGTGGATGAGGGCCGCAGCAAGGAGCCCGACCGACTGCAGGTGTTCCACAAGAAAGCCATCATGCCTTACGGTGTTTACAAGAAAAACCAGAAGGACCCCAGCGAAGAGGCCACGGTGCTGCAGTACGCGAGCCTGGTGGGGCAGGCCTGCGCCGAGAGGATGCTGCTCTTCAGAAGCTGAAGCGCCGCCCCACGCGCCTGCCTGGGTGCCTGAGCTGCGGCGATGCTGCTGTCACCGTGAACTAGACTTTGCCATTTTGTCTATCTTATGGCTTTTCTAAAGTATTTTGTGGCAATGTATTTGTGAGACTCTCATAGTTAATATAAAGATTTTGAAAATAAGTTATGGCCTAGCCTCATAATTGGGGCTTTTCATTTTGTAAGTTTGTTTCTAGAGCAAAATATGCTCAACTCCTGTAGTTAACATGGTGAGAAGTAGTTCAGTCGTTGTTGTGCCGTTTGTGTTCTGATAGAGAGATTCAGACTTCTCGTTCCTGGAATCCAGTGGCACTTATGCTGGGGGAGCCTTAAGTGTGGGATGAAGGTGGAAAAGGTTTCATCTCTGGAGAACAAAACGTGCTGTCACTCAGTGTTTAGTGTGAAATGACTGCCAACCTCCACACGTGGGCCTAACAGGACCTGGAAAGGGAAGTGCAGACATTTAAAAGAGATCTCATGTTTGAATTGTCCTGTTCGTCTGTTATCTCGGCATAATTTTTTTCCCTAGAATAATTGTTACTAGTTCCCTTTTACTCTCAGAAGTATTCCAGTTTGGACAATAAAATATGTAATTACCTTAGTGATATATTATTTGCTTTATTTCTAAAAATCTAAGAAACAGAGTATTTAAAGAGATTTAACTGCTGCCTTGATCTAAGCCTCATCCAAAGGAAATAGGCACTAATTTTCCATCCTTAGAATGTAGGACACTTGTCTTTGGTTATTGATGACTGGTTAATATCTGACTACTTTTATAGCTATTCCACAGATCGCTTCTAATGGCTAGGAGTCACTCTGACCTCTGTGCTCCTTTTCTGGCCTTTTGATTGAGAATGGAGAATGGGTACTGCCCTTGGTACTTCAGAGCAGAGGGAAGCCCCCCTTTCCCTCTCATTCTTGTTGAGCCCTCCGCCCATTCAGCAGACCCCTGCTGTACAGGTGGTGGGCACTGGGCTGGGCACAAGGAGGAGAATGGAGGTAGTTGCTTGGAAACAGGATGGACAGGGAGAGCTGTTTCCTGGACACTCTATCTGCTGGTCCCCAGTTGTTCTGCCACCCAGCCCTTTTCAGTCCCCATTTTGCCCATTTTTCTGTTTTCTATTGATTGGTCTTTTAAAAAGCCATGCCGTAAAACTTAGTAGCCTGAATCTCATTACTGATTTTAAATTTTTCTCCCAAGATGCACTGAATTTCAATAAAACCTTGAATAGTAACCTTCAGCTAGTTAGAATTAAAGGATCACCAAAAAAGGGTTTTAAAAATCAAATGTCTATGAATTCAGTATCCATGTAAACTGTACGTGTGTGTGTGTGTGTGTGTGTGTGTGTGTGTGTGTGAGAGAGAGAGAGAGAGACAGAGACAGAGAGATATCAACCTGCTGTGTCCTGGGTACCTTGCTAACTGGGGATGGTGGACTAAAGAAAGCCATTTTCTCTGATCACAAAAATCCTGCCTTCTTTTGAAATTTTGACCTACAAAGTAGCTCCCAAAAGCATTTTAGAGACTGAGGTGGAACTACATTCAGAATTAGTAGAACTTTTTTCTTTTCCCTCTAAAATGAAGATGGCTTCACTATATGGATTTTTTTAAAAATAGAAATGATACTCACTGTAAGCAATTAAAATATTGAGAAAAGTAAGAAAGTAAAAGTGATCTAAAATTCTACCATACCCAGAGAAAGAAAAAGAAGACTGCTGTACACACGTGCATACCTATTTATGTAAATAAAATTATGGTCTACATGCATTTTTGTTTCAAAAATAATAATTTAGGGATATGTCTGAAATTTGAGAGAGATTTCCAGATGAGATTGCACCCTGCCTGTTTGGTGTTCTAAGTTAGCTTCAGAGAGACATGGGGTTAAAATTCTTCTACTTGGTTGCTGCATCGATGAGTACTGGTTTTGAGAGAGGAGAGTGTGCTCAACCCAGGAGTCTGGAGTCTTCAAGGCGCAGGTTGGTTGTTTTGAAGACTCACTGAGTAAATGTTGACAGTGGGCTAGGAAAGGACGGTGGAGGGAACTGACCCTTCCCTGTCGCTTGAGGAGCAGCCGCGAGGACTGCTTTTATGTTGATGGCTTTCATCTAAAGGAAGACCCGGGCAAACCTTGCCAATATAGTTGGTATCATTTACAGTCACAGTGTTTTAGTGTCCTGATTTCAGATAAATTCACACCTGCCTCCCTGCCTTGGGAGCAAAGTTACAATTTCAATTCCCCATGCCACTATCGTTATTTAAAATATTTCAGTTCTATGAGATTTTCATTTTCTTGTTAAATGTAATCTGAGCACTTTTTGTATTCTAAAGGTAGCCATTGTTATCAGATGAATATATTATTCATTTGATTGAATTTATTTAGGTAAGAAATTATTACTGTTTATGTTTTCTAGCTTATCCTATTTTTCATTCATTTTGCAATTAATAGTTTTGTTTGATTTCTTAATGTATCAGAGCCTATTATGTAAAAGAACTTTTCCAGATTTCTAAATGGTTTGATTTTTTTAGACATTGTATTATTTCAATATGAATAAAAGAGAGAATATGAACAGTTAACTAAAATGTACCTATTGTTGCTAAGTTAAAAAAGAAAGAAATGAAGTGGAAACAGTTGGGAAATGTTTGAATTACAAGTTATTCAAATGAGTGTTTTTTTCCTACAGAAAACCAGTGACTGTAAGGCAAAACAATTTTGATTGCATGTGATATTTTTGCTCATGTATATGCTTTTTGAACAATCCATTTGATAAAGCTTGAGTGGAAAAAATAAAGCTGTTTCTATCTGCAGTGGCTCTTTTCTTTACTTAAAAAACATGTTTTCATTTTTCAAATTCTTGACTACATTTTGCCTGCAGAGAACATGTAGACAATGGAGGTAATAGATTGGCTATATGAATTGTAAAATCTAATTTTCAGTAATTGGAGTTCCGGGCCATTTCATTACCTAAATCAAAGTATGGTGGATTCCTTTCTCAGGAATAAAATAAATCTCACTTTAAGCAAAATGTCTGCATTTCCACAAGATAAATTGGGGCCTAGATTTTTTTTTTTTTAACCAGTTGGATTTACCCACATCCATTTTAATTTTCTAAAGTTTAGTTGACAGAGAAATTTTAAAACATGTTGCATAAACAAAAGTGTAGGTAAATTGTTCTTCATAGTCCACAGTATGTTGGTGGAACACATTTACTAGTGTTTTGTCTTTTTATAATGAAGAGGACCCCAATAGGTTGTGATAAAGTGAACCTGATTTTTAAGTGACTTAAATATTAGTTTTAATTCCCACTGAATTTTTTTTCCAGAATGGAAATAGCTTTATTGGTTTTCAGATTTGAGATGCACAGTGTTCACCAGAAAGCACTCAGATGCTGTAGGAAAGAATAATAAAATAAAATCACTTTTATTCCCATCACTAATTACTACTGACTACCGTTTATGGTGTGCATTCTTTGAAACGGTTTTCTACTTAATACATGTCTATGTCTTGTTTTATTTTTGAAGAAAATGGGATCATACCATGCATAGTGTTCATACTTTTCATCTGTTTAATACATTGTGACATCTTAATATATTGTGAACGTGAAAATAAATGAGGAAGTATATAACCATTGTGATGCCTGCATAATATCCCAGGGTGCCTGTTGTCCTTGGGAAAGAGGGCTTAGGACTCGGACCCTCCTTATGAGAGGTGGGAATTGCATTTCACCAGCATGACCAGTTGTCATCAGTTCTTTGTAGTACTTGGTGCTGTAGACTGAATGGCTGAGCCCCTCCAGAATTCATATACCGAACTGAAATCTTTACTGTTGGTGGTTTTAGAAGGTAGGGGTTACAGAAGGTAATTAGGTAACAAGGGAAAAGCCCCGTAAATGGGATTAGACCCCTTATAAAAGGGGCCTTGGAGAGCTCCCTTACCCCTTCCATCATGAGGGGCACAGCAAGAAGTCTCTCGAACCTGAAAGTGGGCCCTCACCAGACACCAGCTCTGCAGCACCTTAATCTTGAACTTTCGTCCTCCTGTGCTCTGAGAAATAAGTTTCTTACCTCTTTAAGCCTCCAGTCTGTGTATTCTCTTATAGTAGCCGCAAGAAGCGAGACACTTGGTGAAATTATGCTCACCCCTCATTTCCCAGCCCCTTTCTCTCTCACTGGACAGCAGGAATTTCCTCTTTACCTGGAGGTTCAGAAAACTTTGAGCTTTTGAGACTTGGCTTCTCTCCTCTCATTGTTTCTTCTGCTAGATTTTTTTCTGGGAGGCCTAATATACTGTTTTTAAGTTTACCTACTTCTAAAATTTCTAATGAAATGTCTTGTTTAAAAGATAGTTATTTTAGGGGCTGGGGATATAGCTCAGTTGGTAGAGTGCTTGCTTCCCCTATACAGGACCTGGGTTCAATCCCCAGCATCCCCCCAAAAACAAAAAGACTGTTATTTTTTTAAAAAAATTAAGGGTCTAAATTATCGTTTCTTTAGAAAACAGGGAGTTTTAAATTGGGTTTACTGAAAAATGTGAATGCCCATTGAAGAAGCCCTAATCAGGGAGATGGCTATTGCGCTTAGCTGGGAGCCATAAAAGATGTTCTAGTTTCCACCTGATATCAATATATCAATACATTATTCACAGTATGCACGTGATGCACCTGTAAAGCTAAAGATATATAACCGGGTGAGGTCGGTTAGAAAGAGTCAGAAGAAGGTTAGACGTCATCAGAAGAAGAACGTAGTCAGAAGAAGAAAAGAGTCAGAGCGGTTAGACATCAGAAGAAAAAAGAGAGCCATTAAGAGTTTGAGAGGTTGCTGAAGCTAGAAAAAGCCAGAGAAGCTAGAGAGAAAAAGAGAAAGCTAAAGAGAAAAAGAATAATAATATAAGGAAAAGAGTTTAGTTTAGAAGCAAAGAGAAAAAGATAAAAGATTCCTGCCACCGAATTTCCTCCCGCGGTATTGTGGCTGCAACAGCATCAGGCAGCTACAGCCCATGTCACAGTCATTAATTTATTTGAGCTTTTTTTTTTAATATTTATTTATTTGCTTTAGTTGTACACAATGTGTTTATTTGTATGTGGTGCTGAGGATCGAACCCAGGCCACGCACGTGCTAGGCGAGCGCTCTACCGCTGAGCCACAATCCCAGCCCCTTTATTTGAGCTTTTTAATTGTTAGAATATATTGGCTGAGATTTAATCTAATTGGACTTTTATATTCTGCTGGTTTTCAGAGTTGTTATCTTCTGTCCTATTGAGAAATAGTGTCTCATTATCTATTTCAATTAGACCCAAGAATTAAAGTTGCTGAATATATTGTTTCTCAAATTCTTAGCCTTTTAGAGTTTCAAAATAATCTTGTAGACGCATAGCTTGGTGTTCTCAATTCATCTCTTGTTCTGTATTATGAAGAAACAATTCCAAATGAAAGTGCTGGTTTAAAAAAAAAAAAGAAAAAGAATACAGCAGGTCTTACTTTCTGTGGCATTTGCAATGGTGCTCAAAAGTAAGTGTTTCAGCTCCCTCAAAAGATAGAGGCAGGGGCTGGGGTTGTGGCTCAGCAGTAGAGCACTTGCCTAGCACGTGCGCGGCCTGGGTTCGATCCTCAGCACCATGTACAAATAAACGCATTGTGTACAACTAAAGCAAATAAATATTTTTTTTAAAAAGTTAAAAAAAAAAATGAGGCACCCTTCACTGGTCTGGCATCATGAGGCGACGATTAGTGACTGGCACAAATTTTTTTGTTCAATGATCAAAGGATCCTTAAAGTTTGATTAAATGCAGTATCAAAAAAGTGATTTTTAAAATTTATTTTAATGTTGCAGCTAGAGCCATTCATTACAAGAAAAGGCATAAACGTACTCCTAACTTGCCTAATTCAACTATGTGATTTTGGATTGAATTCTCCTTGAACTTTAATTTTTTATGCTTGTCAGTCTGAGCCAGGGCCTTAGAATCATTTAACATAGGCCTCTTTTTAAATTTAATTAGCGTTAAATGAGAACTCATGAATACTTCATGAAGTCCAATTCATCCTGCTATGTTAATTCAGTATTCAGCAAGTCTGAATAGGCATCTCTCAACTAATGGAGCTTTTTGATCATGACACAAGAAAAACAACATTTTAGGTTTGTCAATTCAGAGCGTAAGGCTCTTAGCTCAGTTATAGATACAGTTCTCTGTGCTTGTCCAGAATCTTTTTAAATTGAGAGGTGGCCAGACTATAATTTGGAAGTTTAGTTTTATATATATATATATATATATATATATATATATATATATATATATATATATATATATATAGTAGCCAGTGGCTACCTTATTGGACAGGACAATCTAGTTCTTTTGATTTTAAATATAAATACATATATATATATATATAAATAAATTTTGGAAGTTTTGAATATATATATATGAAAGAGAGAGAGAGAGAGAGCATGTGCATAAAACTATGATTACTTCTTTTTGATTCAAAGAAGCATCTTGATCAGGGTTTAGATTTATACAACTATGAGAGGAATCACACAAACATCACACAAACTTATAAAACCACCCTGTCCAGGCTGTGGTCATTTGTTATGGTGGCCCTAAGAAACCCATGTGGTATCTGTGGGCCACTTGTGGATCCTAAGCACTTGGTGGCTGGTGAGGCTGTGGGGCTGCAATTTTAAATTTTAATTACATTTAATAGACACGAGGCCAGTGGCTACCTTATTGGACAGGACAATCTAGTTCTTTGATTTTAAATTCCTTCTTTATTTATGCAATTTAAACATCTTCATTTAAAATATTTAAAGCAATATAAGTTTCTACTACTAGAAAACATTACAGTTTTCTATATACATGAGAATTTGTATACAGTTTCTTGTTACCATGGGCTGAGTCAGTTTCCTGGGGTGATTGCCATGTCATGATTTATAATTAAGTGATGTACAGAGATGACACTTTCTTGAAGAACAGTCTGAATTGCTGAAAGATTAATTCTAAAATATTTGCACATTATTCCTGCTATTGTATTTCATTTTTAAAATGTAGTATCTTAAATTTCCTTCAAGGTCTGTAGTAGTTCTAGTTACATGTTAATTTTAATCAAATAGAAAAAAAAGAAACCTTTAGATTTAACAATAACAGCCTCTGAATCCATAGCAGTAAAAGTGTTTTCATACATCTCCCAAAAGAACTCCGCCCCCAAATCTGCAGAGACACGACTTTGCAAAAAATGGGGAAAAAATAAATCCTCATTATCTCTTGCTCGAGCTGCCTAGTATACAGCTGGAGATTACTCACACAGGAAAGATGGTTCAGAAGAGAGATTAGAAAGGTATAATAAAAGAAAAATAATTAGAAAGGCATAATAAAGGTATCTTAGGATAATTTTAATTGCTCATTACTTTTTGGTTTGTGTTTGGTTTTCTTCCCTACTTCTACCCAAAACTATTCTTCAGCCCTGAGATCGCAGGGAATTTCAGTGGGGACGTGCTATTTAGATACACAGGTTGGTTTGGATTTGCTTCACCAAAAGCTGTTTGAGGCGCCCTGAGCACAGCTGTGGGGCTGGGAGATCTGGAGGCGCTGGGCAGTGGCCCTGGGAGGGGGCGCATGCAGTGGCAGGGGGTGCCTTCTATGGAAGGAAGAATGACCCTGGCTAGTGCCCTGGTTTTCCGCTCGTTCTTGAGAGCCACACTGTGATTTAACATGATTCCATTTATTATTTTACTAAAAATGTCAGGAAAATAACCAGATTATGACCAACCTCTGTACCTGTGCAAACCTGCTGTAGCTGGTGGTTATGGTTGAAGCAATTGGCATTTAGGGTACTGGGATTGAACCCAGAACCTTGTGCTTGCGAGGCCAGTGCTCTACCACTAACTTCATCCCCAGCCCTGTTTTTAGTTTATTTTGAGACAGGGTCTCACTAAGTTGCTGAGGCTGAACTCAAACTTGGAATCCTTGTACCTAAGCCTCCTAAGTGGCTGGAATTACAGGTGTGCGCCACTGTGCCTCCCTAAGGAATGAGTATTTCTGATAATGCCCCTAATGTATCTGTTAAAAAAGTGTAGAAATGAAGGGATCCGGTTTAGAGGGGAAGTCTGGGGAGAGTTGACTATTAGAGCAAGTGCATTTTCCTTGTTATTGCTTTGGTATTGCCTTTGTTAATCGGTGGGGATCAGGAGGTGTCGGCATTATCAGCATGTGATGAATGGTGGGCCCCACTTTTATCTGTAGGTTGCTTATCTAGCACTTCACCATCTGGAACATAAATGGAGTCTCACGAAGAAAGGAAACAAAGTTGCCTCTTAATAGCTAGAATGAGCTAGAATCTGCACACCAAAGCCCCATGTGTGCTTTGTGGGGCTCTGTCTCTGAAGACATTTTTAGTGGCAAAGTTGACTTCGGATAAAGAGAACTGGAAAAGACCGTGCTGACAGAAGGGTGCCCATCACCATGTGGTCACCAGTGACATGCAGCACCTACTCACCCCATCACCAGCAGTCGCCTCCTTTGACTTACTTAGTAAGCTTAGTAAGCTTAAAGAAGGGAAAGATACGCATGGGGAGACATGACTCCAAAGACAAGCCAGGCTGGGTTCGAGCCCCAGGATCTCTTACTATGTCTGTGACCTTGGACAAGTGCCACAAGGTCAGCAGACCTCAGCTTCCTCATCAGGAGTAGTGAGTGGAGCAGTCTGGTGGCCAGCTGGTGGAGGCCGTGAGATTTGCTGGCATAGGAGGAGCAGCACGTGGCCTTGCTGGTCCGCTGCTCTGCAGCCCTTGCCCGAAGCAGGCATCCGAGTTTTAACAAAATATTTCAGCAAAAAGAAAGTAAAGGCTACCAGTCCAAGGCTTGGAGTCTAAAACATTTTAACAGCTTCTGAGCACACAGCCATTTCCAGCCATAGTTGACATTGGCATTGGCAATGCTGAATAGTCAAGGAAATGCTAAAGTATTCAGGACACTCTATTATAAGGAAATGTACAATGCAGCTTAAATATTTCCATTCAAAATTGTTGAAGCCATAAAAAGTTTCTGTTACTGGGTAAATTACAGTTATCTGCAAAATTCACAATGTTGAAACAGGTCCTCAAGACCGTAGAATTTGGATCCATTTTAAATGTCCACTCTAACAGGACACTGTTATGTTAGAGGGGTAAGAACTCAGCCTTTTCTAATAGGATGTGGATAAACAATTATTCACAGGAGCCCAGGAGAGACCCTCTTTCCAGTGGCAGCCCGTTCTGGATCTGCTTGATATAATGGGGAATAAAATAGGCTGGAGGCCTCCAGACAATTATGCGCATTTTTTTTTGTTTGTTTTCTTGGAGGCGAACCTGAACAACAGGATAGCTGGAAAACCAGCAGCGTTTCGTGGGCTGTGCCATTGCCTGGCGCGGCGGGTTGCCATATCCAGTTACACTTGAACCGGTCACGACGACGGCTTCCATCTTGCCCCCGACTGCTCTTGCTTTTCTTCCTCGCCTCCTGCATTACTCTTCTGCATGCTGGCAAATTCTGGAGGAGGCATCGCATTGGGAAATGGGCCTTTCACAGAGCCACACAGGTTAGCTGAAGAGCAGTGTTAAATAGGCCCGGAACTCCAGCGTGCACTTTCTGGAATGGTGACATTGTGTGGTGACGCGGCCTGCTGTCCAGGTGGACAAATGATACTCAAGGTGAACGATGATACTTGGAAACAGACCGGTAACTTTTTTTTTTTAAAATAATTTTTAATATGTACAACTCATAGTGCATGTATTTAGCATCTTTTTACATACAACTGTTTGTATACAAAGTTTATTCGAACAATTCAGGTCTTCAATCATGCATTTAGGAAAATGATATCCATGTCATTCAACCACCTTTTCTTATTTCTATTTTTTTCCTTTTCTCCCCCTCCCTCCCCCCTTGCTCTCTCCCTTCCCCTCCCTTCCCTTTGACCATTCTAGTGTTCCTCTTACTATGAACTAGCCTCCTTATATCAGATAAAACATTTGGTACTTGGATTTTTGAGACTAACTTCACTTAGCATTATGTCTTCCAACTTCATCCATTTACCTGCAAGTACCGTTAATTTATTTTCTTTTATTGCTGAGTAAAATTCCATTGTTCTAACAACGTAGGCTTAGTAGTAGCTTTCTTGCAGCCTCGTTACAGGTGAGTTCTGTGCGTGTCACTGTGCATCCAGCCTCTGTCGGCAGGACCCAACAGGGAAGCCAGCAGACCTGTTTGCTGAGCAGTGTCAGCAACGCTGTTTCCAGCTCACGTCCCGCCACCACCCTGAGAGCCCTCTCTGGAGGCTGAGATAGAACCTCAGGGCCACCGCTGTGCAGCTGGGACAGGCAGGGCCTGCTCTGCCTTCAGGGGTCCCCCGGGGCTGTGGCCTGACTGCTGTTGTGGGGGAAGGAGCTCCCTGGGCCATCTCCGTTTGTCTAGAGGCGGCAGTTGACATTTGGGTACATTCTGAAGGCCACCAGGGGGCAGCAGTTCTGTTGATCACCAACTGAGCCTCCATCCCGAGCCTGGTGGGTGTCCGCTCTCTGCGGGGCTGGTGCGGCCCAGGTACCTGCGTTTGGGGTTGTTGCAGTAGCCTTTCAGCCAGCCTCCCCCTGCCTCCTGCTACAGTGGGGATCTGGAGTGTCCCCCAAAGGCCATGAGTTAAAGGCTCAATTGCCAGGTGTGGCACTACAGGAAGGTGTGGAACCTTTAGGAACTGGTCTAATGGAAGGAAGTTGGGTCACTGGGGATGCACTATGGAAGGGGATCTTGGGACCCCAGCCTCTTCCTCTCTGCTTCCCAGATGCTATAAGGCAGGCAGCCTCCTCTGCCAACGTGCTTCTGCCATGATGTTCCGTGTCACCAAAAGCAATGGGACAAGTAATCAGGACTGAGATCTCCAAAACCATGAGCAAAAATAAACCTTTCCTTTTTTGTTGTTGTTGTTGTTGATTTTCTCAGGTATTTTGTCACAAAGACAGAATTTGGTTAACGCCTCCCAGCCACATTTTATCTGTGCCACCAGGTCACCTGCCCAATGCACCAGCTTACTGGCCTGTGTGCCCCTTTTGCCAACATCAGGTACTCCTCGCTTCCCTCCCAGGGACGTCTGATTTACCCCTCCTGGCAAACCTGGACTTATTTTTCAATCTTCCTCTTGTCTATCACCCCTCCTTAGCCTCCTGTCCCAGCTCTCTCCAGTTTCTTGATCTTGTCTGGCTGTTTCTTCCCGAGCCAGGCCCCCACCTCTTCGAGCTCCACAGCTTCACGTCCTCAAGGTCTGAAATAGGTGCTGCCTCCTCATGATCCCCTGATTAGTCTACAAACCAGAATTCCTTCTTCCTTGGCATTTCTTTCTTAAGGGTCTAGAAAACTAACAACACAACTGGGCTGTAGGAATGACGCACGTGGGCTTGAGAAATCTCCCTGGAGACAGTTCTCACAAGTCGTGTGGACGCTAAAATCCCGGCAGCCAGGCTGCATTTCACAGCGCTGGGCAGAAATATTTAGGAAACATTCCTGGGAAGCGAGTCTGAACTGGACCACATTGAGCCTTTCAGGCCCATAATACACTAAGAACGATGGAAACACCCAGAAAGGAGAGCTGTAAATTTGAAGCATATAAAAGAATTATGCTTCATAACCCTCGAAAGTACCAGTCTGTCTGCTTTTGAGCATGCGGTTCTAAGGATCGCCACTAGGAAACTGTCCTTTGTCCTGCCCACTTGCACATTCTCTTGAAAGCGGTGGAAGGTGGGATGAACAGGTGTGTGGGAGTGTGTGGATATTGGTGAATAGCTGGTGCCTTCGTGGTCACCTGCTGCCAAATGACAGTGAGAGAAAGGAACAAATGAAAGTTTCCATGAGCAAGAGGGGATTAACATGCCTCTGAGCAGGGAGGGGCCCGCATGAGGAGGAATTGTCTGGGGACGCGTGGCTAATGGTGGAATGTCCACTTTGCATAATGAATTCCTGGCCTGGTAGGGTATGCGGCTCCCAGTACTCATGGGCAGGTCTGTTTGGGGTTTGATGTGCATATACCCTGCCCTCCCCACAAAAAGAAAAAAAAAAAAAAAACAAAAAACAATGCACCAATATGGACTGAAAATCCTTAAAGGACCATGTGATCCCTATTTAATTCGGACTTTTCCTCTTACACTCACTTTGCAAACAGGGAGACCTTCTAGCAATGGGCACAGAGGCATTTTGCACCTGAATCATACGCTTCGCCCTGGAAGAGCCCACTTGCATTTGATTGGGATCCGGAAGGAGGGACACCTTGCAAACCAGCCTCTGCTGGTGCAGAGAAGGGCGCCCAACACCACGCAGGTGGCATCTGTCATAAAAGTTCACCTTCTGTCACTCTCTCTCATGTCCATAGATTCCCTGATAATGTTTGGGGCAGCAGGGGCGGAACTGGGGGAGTGGGCTAATCGTGGAGATTTCATTGCTCTACACTTTACTTGGCCTTAAATTCTGTCAGCTCCTCCTGAATGCTTATAATGCAGTCAAGAGCAGAACCCCGGGTGAGATGTGTCCTTCATTGCATTGGAGATTCTGTTCCTAGAGGTGAGTACACAGCAATGTTCTCAGAGAATCGCCACGTTGTTGGGTGGTAGAATGTGCCCATTCCAACAGGCTGACAAGGAGGGGTGGTCCTAGGGTACCTGGTGGGCACCCAGCCCTAATTGTTAGCCTGGGGCTGCAGACTGACACTTCTAGAGGCCTGGGGCTCCCAACCTACGTGCCCTTTGAAGCTCTGTGCAGAATCTGTTATCACACATATATGATCCATTCGTTGATTTCTTGATTGACACACCCATCCAACAACCATCTGAGCACCTGCTCTGTGCCAAGTATTGTTCTTGCCACTGAGGGGAACAAGACAGATTGGCATTACCTTCCAGTAGGAGAGGCGAGTTATAGGTGAGCAAATAAGCGAGTGAGCTGCTCAGTAGCATAGAAGTCTACTTTGGGTGGGGTGACCAGGGAAGGCCTCTCTAAAGCAGTGACAGTAAATGTATGCTGAGTGGAAGAAACCAACACAACATGAACATTTGGAGTTCCTGCAGACTTAGAGGTGGGACAGTCGCCCTCTTTGCTCTTCAGAAGTTCCTGCTCCCGGTGTGTTCTCCGTGAGACGGAGCGAGACCCGGGCTAGGAGCGTGGGTGAAGTCCTCACAGTATTCTTAGGAAGGAAGCAGAGAGTTGATTTTGGAACTTCAGTTGATTTTAGGTAAGAAAAAAGGTCAGGAGTTCCGGGCAGAGGGAACTCCTGTGTGGAGGCAGAAGTACAGGCCATGTTCAGGGAACAGCTTGGAGCTTAATTTGTGCACAATACAGAGAAAGTTCTGGAAGCTGCAGCTGGACAGGCCAAGGGGGCATCACACAGAGGCTCAGCACATACAGCAACCCCGGTGTGGCTTTGAATGGCAGACGGTAGCTGTGATGGGAAGGACTGACGGACTCTGCGGAGCCTTCCCCATCTTCCCCACCAGAGAGGAGAGGAAGCCACACACGCACCCCAAGAGAGAAATGGAGCAAGCCACCAACGAAGTCAACAAGCCCAGGTTACTTCTTACCATCAGCTAAGCTGGTGCGTTGCCTGCACCAGGAGGCCTAGCGCAGACGCACGGAATCGGGAGCCTTCAGCCTGAGGAGGAGGCTTGACAGAAAGACTGAGGCTCCCACCAGAACAAACCTCAGGAGGACAGTGCCAGTGAGTGACCTAGTGGGCTTTGAGGGGTCAGCGGGGTCACCATCAACACGGGTGGGCAATCAAGAAATGACGGTGACAAAAACCCGTGAGGAGAGCATGCGACACTCATGGCTAGCACCATTGCCCTGGTCTCGTAGAGGCCTTCTGACATGTCACTGCACACTCGTGTGGGTGTCACGAGCCCGCCCTCCGCGCCCCCTGATCTAGCTGCCCCCGTGTGCAGCGAGTTTTCCTGAGGGCCACACTGACGCTCTGTGACCAGCACTCTCCTTTCTGGAACACCCCTGCCTGCCTTGTAAGTATGAAAACCCAGAATGAACAGGATGCAAATGCCAGAGAGACGTGTCCTTCTAGCCAACCTCCCCAAGACGTGTGCTCACATAAAAAGAGCAGAAGGTGAAAGTCCCCACAGCTGACTGAGGGCCGCGATGAAGCCATCTTCCCTTCCCCGTGGGTCCAGCGACTGAATGGCCCTGTGGGCTCCCTTTGCGGCCAGGCCTCTCCTCTGAGTCAGGCCAGCGCTCCTGGCCTCCTATGAGGAAGACAGGGCCAGGTGTCCATGCTGGATCTTAACCCTGGTCCCGAGCCAGCCGCTTGCTAGAAGTTCCCTGGCCTCTCAGTCCGTAAAGAGGGTCTCTGCCATCTGCCCTCCTCAGACGACGGGACAGGCACATGAGTGAGAAGACAGTGTGACAGAGAGAATCACGGGGACTGAAGTGAGGTCAAAGTGCATGAGAGCAGACCCACTCAGCATCCCTGGCAGCCCACGGATTTAAAAGGGGAGGCGGGCCTGGGGCACAGCGTGGTAGAGCGCTCACCTAGTGTGCGCAGGCCCCATACCCACAAGGGGAAAAGGAGGGTGGGCTGGGTTCTCCCACCACCACAGAAATTGGTTCCTGCTGGTACATTTCCAGAGAGAACATAGAACATTTGGGAACAGACTTTGATCTTACCTATTTTTTGTTTAAACTTTTAAAAGTACATAACACGTATAAAGAAAAATGCACCAAACTCACGTGTCCGAGCTCAGTGAATTTCTACAAAATGAACATGCCCATGTCTCCCGTACCCAGAGCAAGACAGAGAACATGGGCGCGTCACCTCCTGCCCTCCCAGAAGTCGTTGCCATTGTGACTCCATCCCCATGGGTAAGTCAGCCAATTTTTGAACTTCATAGAGATGGAATCGTAGAGCCTATTTTCTCAAGTGTCTGGCTCCCTTCATTGAACATTCTGTTTGTGAGATTCATCCCTGTTGTGGGTTGTGGGACTATTTTGTTCATCTTCCCGCTGCACAGTATTTCATTATGTCTGTCCTGCAATCTATCCATCCTACCATTGACGGACATTGGGCCTCCTCTTCCTGGGGTCAGTAGCCACCATTCACCACTGCAGTCATACCACCGTGGTCCTGCCTTTGGACTTGTATTTAATCTGCACTGGGGCAACGACTCTTGCACAAGAGTTGCATCTGGACTTGAAGAGCTAGAAGGACCTGTTCATACAGGTGGAACAGGCATCTGGAAAGACCATCTCAAGGAAAGCTTTAACAATGACTCGAAGGTCAGCAGCTAGGAAGGAAGGCAAGGCGAAGAAAATGGACTTGGTAGTAAAAAGAGAAATGCACACAGAGACACACAGCAAAGAGGCAGACGGGACCACCCAGCGCCAACTGGAAGGCCAGGAAAGGGAAGACCAAGTCATTCTGGTACTGTCACTAAAAGCCATGGGTCTTGATGTCGCTTCTGTCAGACCCCACCAGAGGAAGAACACCACACCCAAGCACTGTATTAGGCCCTACCCAGAATGCTCTTGTCCTTGCTGGGGCTCTGCCTGACCTCCCCAGTGTGCCCGCCCTTGCTCTCCCTCCCCCCACCCCTGCCCGCCCCCCCCACGCTTCCTTGGGGAGGCCTTGGCCCACCCTGTTTAGATGAGCTCCCTGATCACTCCCCGCCAACACAGTTGAAAGGGGTTGGGTTCTCGGTGGCCCTGCTCTCCACACACAGGCTGTCTTGCTGCTGGCCTTTCTCCTGATGGCACACCAGCTCTGCGAGAAGAGCGACCTCTCTGTCTCATGCACCTCTCCAGAGCCAGGCCTGAGCAGCACCCGCCATCGTAGGCGCTCAGCTAACACTTTCTGAAGGACCGAGTGGATCTGCCAGGGGAAGAAGGAAGATACCGAGAAAGAAATGGGGCTGGGGCTGGGGCTCAGTGGTAGAGCGCTCACCTAGCATGCGCACGGCCCGGGTTCGATCCTCAGCACCACGTAAAAATAAAAAACGCATTGTGTACAACTAAAGCAAATAAATAAATATTTAAAAAAAAAAAAAAAGATACCGAGAGAGGACCCGGGAAATTTTTAAATCATACACATAATTGACGTTACTAACATAGGTATTCTCCGGTAAGGTCACTCTGTGTTTTTCTTTGAGAATATAGATAGATATGTACTTTAGGTAAATGTTTTCCCCTTTCGAAGTGTGGAAACATGATGATCAAGGTGATTGGTTCTTGTGTCAAAGGATGAAAAAAGGGGCTGGGGATGTGGCTCAGCAGTAGGGCACTCGCCTGGCACGTGCGCGGCCCGGGTTCGATCCTCAGCACCACGTACAAATAAACGCATGGTGTACAACTAAAGCAAATAAATAAATATTTTAAAAAAAAGGATGAAAAAAGTGTATATACACATACATATTCAAAGAAAACCTATGCATATGCATATACATGAACTTCCGCTCCCCTCTGCACCCCCACCCCCGGCCTGGGCCTTTCTCATGTGCAGGTGGCACAGGCTGAGGCCTCTGCTCCCCTTCCTCTCCACAGGGCCGCTGGCTCTTCCACGCCCGGACAGAAGTGCTGGCACACGCAGCACGCGGCCTCTCCAGGCGCTCCCCACGTCTCCACCCACCTTTTTACTGTGTGCCTTGTCCAAATGTGTCCCCCCCAAATGTGTCCCCCGAGGATCATATGTTGGCCACTAGCCCCAGCGTGACGCTGTTGGGTGGCAGGGCTTTGGGGAGGCATTTCCTGTGAGTGGATGACTGCCGTTACACGGGGCTTGAGGAGAGAGGGTGGCGCCTTTGTTTGTCCGTCTGCCTTCTGCCACGCCAGCTCGCAGCACTGGCGGCGTCCTGATCTTCGGCGTCCAGCCTCTAGAACCATGATAAACGAATTTCCATTCTTTATTAATGGACTAAACTGTGCTGCCCTCTTAGATGCATAGTTGACAGGAAGATCTGTTTGGGGGCTTGAGTGATCTAGCAAGTCACCAACACCAGGACTCTGGACCTGGTCCAGAATAAGACACCTTGCAATGTGTTACAGCAGACTCTTGCACCAGCACCCCCATTTCCCTGCGGAGTTTTGGAGCCATGCATTCTCAGACTCCAAGGGCAGAGCCACACAGCTCCCTTGGCTTTAATAAGAGATGTGACTGAAACTGAACACTGTGTTTGCAAAGGTGAGAGTGGACCCATGTATCATCTCCAGGGAGGAGAGAGAGCTTTTACTACTCCCAGAGGAGGTCGCGAAGAATCAAAACCAAATGTGTCTGCTTGCGTGCGAGGCCAGACACACACACACACACACACACACACAAGTTGGTCTTTCTCAACTCAGTGACTTTGCTGGTCTCTCCAGCTGTGGTACACACACATATATATTTAAAAGCATGATATTACTTATGTGTGATAAGTCAGAGGTATTTAATGTCACAGAAATGGAAACTTGCTGATGGGCCTATTGTAAGCCAAATGCTCAGGACATAAATAATTTTTGTACACCAAATTCTTTCCTCCCCGTTATGGTTGAAGCACACTGAGTTTACCACCAAATTATATTCTGCAAGAGGATTGCTGGTTCCATGTTTGGTTGACAAAATGACATATACACCTAAGGTGGCATGCACATTTGACTTTGAAAATATACTTCATGTTATGTATGAAGTTCCCTCCATGAGTTGCAGTCTTGGAGCTTCCCCCCAACCCGTACCCCCTTCCTGCCCGCCCCCACCTTCGTGCAGTAAGAAGGCAGGGCCACCTGGCTTGCCAGTAGTAACAAGTGTTGCTTTTCTGGGTGGCTTTTTGCCTGAAGCTACCCCACCCCCACCCCAGTGACAAATCAAGTTCATTTTGCAAAGGAACAAGCTGCGAGTCCCCTGCTGACTGTGACCAGGGAGACTTGGCCTGCCCGGGACTTGAGGGTCTACCTTAGTTGTGGAGGTTCAGCCAACGTAGGGCGGGTTGGGTTGTCTGCTCAGGGTGCAGTGGTTGGCTGCACACCTTGTAGGACAGCTTAGTTAAAATCCCTTCATCCTAGCAAGGCCTCCTGAGTCCTCCACTATCTCATTCCCTGGCCCTCTGCCCTGTCCTCTGCCTCTGCTCCCAGCGCCACGCCCCATCGCACTCCTCCAGGGCGACACCACCCTCCCAGCTGGCTCCTGCTCCTTCTCTTTGCCCCACATGAGCCCTCAGTTCCGTCACCTGCTTGTGCAGCCCTGACACTGCCACGGACTCCTCTGTCTCCTGCGCTCCTGCACCCTGTCCTTCTCTGGGCTCTGCCTAGGTTGGCCTCGCTCTGCTCGGCCACTACAATGGGCTCCCTGCTGGTCTCTCCAGCTTTGGTCTTTTCTTTCCAGTCCAGCAGATGTCTTGCTAAATAATAAGAAAAAGATGTTCCTTCCTAAGATAAGGTCAGACCCTCCTTGCCTTTTCATTAGTTCCAGATATTTCTTTCACTGCCTTTTATTGTTCAATTAAATGCTGAACTTATATTTTCAACCTTACACCCATGAGGGTGGCTACAATCAAAACACCAGAAAACAACAAATATTGACGAGGATGTGGGGAAACCAAACCCTGGCACGCCATGGGTGGGACTGTGACATGGCGTAGCTGCTGTGCAGGACAGGATGGCCGCTCTCAGAACTTAAAAACAGAATCAGCGCGTGATGCAGCAACTGCACCTTGCCACAGGTGGCCAAGAGAATTGAACGCGGGGACTTGAAGAGATGTCTGTATGCGCGTGCTGATGGCAGCATCATTCATGGCAGCCAGGAAGTAGAGGCAGCCCGGAGTCCACGGCAGATGAGTGGATGAACAAAAGTGGTGTATGCATGCAATGGAATATTACTCAGCCTTAAATAGGAGGGAGATTCTGAAGCGTGCTACAACACGAATGCCCCTCAAGGATATTATGCAGAGTTAAACTAGCCAAGTGCAGGAAGACAAATACGGCCCCCCTGTGACTCACTTAAAGGAGACAGGTAGAGTGACCAAAGTCATACAGAGAGCAGAACGGTGGTTTCCATGTACTGCAGGGAGAGGAAAGTAGGAGCTCTTGTCTAGGGGATACAGAGCTTCAGTGTCACAAGATGAGAAAGTTCTGGACATTGGCTACGTAACAATCTCAATAAATCTACCACTATCGACATGTACACTTAAAATGTACATATTATGTGTGTTTTGCCACAATTAATTTTTTTTTTTTTTTAATTTTAAACTAACCTTACATATAACATGGCAGGCTGGTTGTCTGTTGTGGTTTTATGGAGAATTTCAGTACAAGGAGGGCATCTCTTATCTGAAATGCTTGGGACCAGAAGTGTTTCAGAATTTTTTTGGATTTTGGAATATTTGCACTACAAAATGAGATATCTTGGGATAGAACCCAAGTCTAAACCCAAAAGTCATCTATGCTTCATATATGCCTCGTCACACATGGAGGGTGGAGCACCACCTGCCTTTTGTCTGAGACCCACCACACAAGCCAGGTGTGGAATTTTCCACGTGTGGCACCAACTAGTGTAAGCTGCCTGTCATGGCCAGCCACGGCGCCACGGGAGAAAAACTCGGAGGCAGAGTAAAGCTTTTACTACTTTTACTTCTACTTTAGCTTAGAGAGAAAGAAAGATAGAGCTCAGAGAAAGATTATTTTTTCTTCTTAGCTTAGAGAGAAAGAAAGATAGAGCTTAGAGAAAGATTATTTTTTCTTCTTAGCTTAGAGAGAAAGAAAGATAGAGCTTAGAGAAAGATTATTTTTTAGAGCTTCTTGCTTCTTTCTTCTGTCTTCTGTCTTCCTCGGGAGCCTCGGCCTAACTCTGACCAGCCCTCAGGAGCCTCGGCCTAACTCTGACCAGCCATTACTTCTTCTATCTGGTTTCTCTTCTGTAACCGCTCTGCCTACGTTCTGGCCGCTCTGATTCTTTTCTCCGACCCAAACTCTTCTTCTGACCGACCGAGCTACTGCACGACTGACTGAATGAATTCTCCGTTCTCGTAACTCGGACCGCTTTCACACGGTTATATACCTTCAGCTTTTCGGGTGCCTACAGGTGCGTCACATACATATCAGGTGGAACTTATGGCTTCCAGCTAGCTGCAACAGCCCTTCCTAATTAGGGCTCCTTCAAACTAGCACTCAAATAAAACTGGATTTTTGGAGCCTTTTGGAGTTTGGGTTTTGAGTTTGAGAATGGTCAACCTATATTTGGCAGAAGTTAACCTTGAAAATGTGGAACTTGTAAATTAACAAAGCCTAAATTCTAAGGGCAGAAACTCACCCTTCTTCCAAGAAAGATAAATTAGATTCCATGTAGTACATGTGTAATATTGTAAAGATTTGTGTAGACAGACCCTTCCCACTGAAACTGTTCTGTTACTAGCATGACCAAGAGTACAGGTATTTACGTGACCAGCGTGCTCAGCAAGTCTGGGGAGCAGAGGACCCGGACTCTCAGGAAGGGCCACGTCAGGAGTGCATTTTGTTAGTGGAGCACAAAAGGATTTGAGAGCAGTTAGTTCCACGAATCTAGACGCCATCTCTGCCCATTTATCAGGAGACTTTCCATTCCATTTCAAAGGGAGAGAAAGAATAATAACTAGTATCCAGACCATTTTAATAAACACGAAGTTCCCCAAAAGGCCTACCGTTCCAGACCTTATGGCTCCTGCCAAATCCTGTAAAAATAAAGATTACACTGTACAGAGTATTTGTTTTTTTTCTGATTGCTGTTATTTTGTTTGGGTAATAAAAGTCCCCAGGCATCTGGCCTAAGAGAGTGCTGACGGCTACCCTCACCCATCGCTTGAAGGAGTCGCTTCTCCCTCAGCTGCACGAGATTCCTCTCCCCAGTCACAAGCTCTGCACCGCTCACAGGGAGCCTGGCACACGCTGTCCTCAGCCGACCCCGCCACAGGGACCAGAGGGAGAGCGGGCGGCCGGCAGGCAGAAGTGCCGGGTTCTGGGGCCAGCCGTGCGTGGCTCTCAGAATCCTCATCCCTTTTGAAAACCATGGACTTTTTAGTCATTTCAACCTCTTGGAAAAATTGCAAGACCAGTACAAGGAACCACTGTCTGCCTTTCAGGAGATCAAACATTGGCACACTAGTATCATGTAGAGGACATGGAATTTCACCAATTGGCCCCAATATTGCTTTCTATAGATATTCCGCACACCGCCCCGCCCCCCAGGCCAGGCCCACTCAGTGAGCCCACGCATGTGGGCAGGAGGAATCGATCCACCTCTCACCACCACGAAACCAAGCCAGCCCTCCCAACTCTTGCCCATTTTGCAGTAGAAATTATTGCCTGCGAGGAATTGGAGAGCATGGTGAACTGTTTGCCAGCCTCCCGGATCAACTCCTGTGTGACTTTTTCTTATCAATCAATACCTGTAATTATGGAAAATAGCCACAGATCATGGGAAGGTTCATGCTGCCCTTCATTGATATAGTGCAGCTTCACAGTAGCCGTCACCAAGAAAGCCTCCCTCTGCGGAAGTGGGGCAGTTAAGACACAAGCACTTTAGCAATAGGGACAGTGTCTCATCTGCTCATTAAAACTGCTGCTGTGGCCGGGCGTGGTGGCACACACCTGTAATCCCCGCAGCTGGGGAGGCTGAGGCAGGAGGATGGCAAGTTCAAAGCCAGCCTCATCAATGTAGCTAGGCCCTAAGCAACTCAGCAAGACCCTGTCTCTAGATAAAATACAAAAAGGATGGGGATGTGGCTCAGTGGTTGAGGGCCCCTGGGTTCAATGCCCAGTACCAAAACAAAAACAAAACAAAAGAAAAAACAAAAACCTAGCCGGGCGCTGTGGCGCACGCCTGTAATCCCAGCACTTTGGGAGGCTAAGGCAGGAGGATCGCGAGTTTGAAGCCAGCCTCAGCAATGGCGAGGCACTTAGCAACTCAGGGAGACCCTGTCTCTAATAAAAAACACAAAAAAGGGCTGGGGATGTGGCCCAGTGGTCGAGTGCCCCTGAGTTCAATCCCAGGTACCACAAAAAAAAAAAAAAAAAAAAAAAAACCTGCTGCTCTGTCACTGCCTTCAACTAGGGTAACCAAGCAACTCCGGGAAATCTAGCAGCTGCAGGGTGCACCAGGTTGCAGCTGCATTGAACCTCTCGGTCCTTCTCAGGGCTGCTTTGGTCACAGTATATTTCTTAGGTCAAAGAAGCTTTACTGTTAAGAAGGGATGGTCACAGTCTGTCACATTGTAGGAATATCAACCTCAGAGAGTTGTGACTAATAGTTTCAATTATTAACTTATAGGGATATTGAATCATACAAGGTGCTCAGGGTCAGATCAGAAAGTGGAGCCCGGGCTGGGGTTGTGGCTCAGCAGTAGAGCGCTCGCCTAGCACGTGCGCGGCCCGGGTTCGATCCTCAGCACCACGTACAAATAAATGCATTGTGTACAACTAAAGCAAATAAATAAATATTAAAAAAAAAAAAAAAAAGAAAGTGGAGCCCTTGATTATTCCATTAAAAAAAGAAACTGTTTTTTTTTTTTTCTTTCTTTCTTTTTTTTTTTTTTTTTTGTGGTACCAGGGATTGAACTCAGGGGCATTCAACCACTGGGCCACATCCTCAGCCCTGTTTTGTATTTTATTAGAGACAGGGTGTCACTGAGTTGCTAAGTGCCTCACCATTGCTGAGGCTGGCTTTGAACTCGCGATCCTCCTGTCTCAGCCTCCCAAGTGCTGGGATTACAGGCGTGTGCCACCATGCCGGGGACAGAAACTTTTTATTAATAAAAATTTCCAGTGAGCGGACTAACAATAGCCCCCAGGTACCTCAGCCCATCACCCCAGGGCTGTTTCTCGGTGCCCCTCCCTCGGTGCCCCTCCCTGAGCGCCCCTCCCCCACCCCAAGAGACTTGGAGCCCAGCTTCCCAGAAGGCCTCCATCAATGACTCTTGCAGTATGTCTCTGAGAGATGCAAGCCTTTACAGCCACCAGACCCCCTGTTGCATCTCCACTTGTTACAATATCAATAATCTTTGAATATCCTTGATTGAATATTCTTTCCGTGTTCACATTTCCTCAATGGTCATATAAATTTCTTCACAAATTTTCTGTATTTGGATCCAGATCAGGTCCATACATTGCAATCAGTTAATGTGTCCCCTAAATTTATTTTAATCCCTAAATCCCCTGTGAACCTCCCTTTTTTTCAAGTTCTTTGTGGAAGAAACCTGCCAATTGTCCTGTACAGTTTTAAAAAGTCCAGCTTTGGCTGATAGCAACCCCAGGGTGTCATTTAATATGTCCTTCTTTCCCCTGTACTTCTTGTAAATGGCTGGTTTAATCTCAAGTTCACGTTCAAGTTTTTAAATAAGACTCCTTTGTAAGTGATGGTGTATTCTTCCAATAAGAGTGTGGTGGCGAACACCTGTAATCCTAGTGGCTCAGGAGGCTGAGGCAGGAGGATCGCGAGTTCAAAGCCAGTCTCAGCAATGGCGAGGTGCTAAGCAACTCAGTGAGATCCTGTCTGTGAATAAAATACAAAACAGGGCTGGGGTGTGGCTCAGTGATGGAGTGCCCCTGAGTTCAATCCCTGGTACCAAAAAAAGAAAAAAAGTAAGAAAATGTCAGATTGTTTCTCTTCATGTGATATTGAGCAACACTCAGTACTTATTACCTGGATGTCACAACACATGACTAAACCAGTCAGGGTCACTCCAGGTGAACTGGGCTGGCACGAAATAATCACACAGAGACAGAGAAATACCTTTTTCTTTGGCTCCTCTGACCCAGCTCCCACAGAGGAGGCAAGGCAGGCAAGAAAGAGAAAGAGCATGCCCAGTTTTATTAGGAAGAAGCCATTCAAATGAGGCAAGGGGTCAGGTTTCAGGGGGTTGATTCTAGCTTTGTGATGTCTTGCTGTCAGCAGGTTGACTGACATCTTGAAGGCCACGCCCATCTCATGTGCTATGTGGGGATCGAGGGCAGAGCAAGCCAAAGGGACACACAAGGGGAGGTTCTATGGAACATTCTATCCCCAAAAGGACAAGGGGTAGGATTACAAAGGAGCAGGTGGGTGTAACTCAACCCCACCAGGTAACGCCTACTCCTGGAGCCACACCTCATTATCTGAACGGAGGTAAAGCCCAAGTTATTGCAGGGTGCAATAATTGTTCAGTACCTCTTGCTCAGGACTTCAAGGTGTGTACAGTCCAGAGCGGCTCCCGACACCTGACCACACTATTTAAGGGTGAAGAATGATATATTTATTTATTTTTGTTGTTGTTGTTTTGTACTGGGGGTTGAGCCCAGAGGTGCTTTACCACTGAGCTGCATCCCCAGCTCCCTCCCCCCTTTTTTTTTGAGACAAGGTCTCATTAAGTTAAAATCCCCCTGCCTCAGTCACTGAGTCACTGGGTTTACAGGTGTGTACCACCTCATCTGGCTGGAAAACGGAATGTTTGAATGCTAACAATCTATCCTCATTTGTGATCTATAAAGATAACTTACCTGTATTTAATTTCAAAGATATTGATAGCTATTTGATTTCAAAAATAGTTTGTATAAAAAAAACTTTATTCTTTATTTTTACTTAGCAATTTTCAAGATAAGGAGTTGGTTTCCTAGAACAATCCAAAGGTAATCAATCAGTTTCTTTTTAAATACTACATGAATTTGTGGATTTAAACGTAGTTGGTAGTTTTAATCTGTTGCAGCTTTTAGGATTCCGGGGATGTTATGGAACCAAATCAACTTGTATCTATCTCTTTTCTTTATGCTGAAAAATCCCAGTTCCAAATAATACCAATAATTACTGTTTTGCTTCATCTTGCTACACACACACACACACACACACACACACACACACGTCTCAAAGTAACAACTGTGTCACCAGTAATGTATTTACAGAAGATGGTTACTCAGTTGAATAACACACTATATATAGACTTGCTGGAATGACTTGGATTCCCAGTTGGTATTTGGGACAATTGAACATGCACAGAAAGAAGGTCCTCACTTAGGATTCAGCAAACGTATGCATGAGTCTGTGGAGTTCAAGGTGGCCTTGGCTAGGCTCTCCAGACCACCTTGAGGCCCTGAAGGAGCCCTAATTAGGAAGGGCTGTTGTAGCTAGCTGGAAGCCATAGGTTCCACCTGATATGTATGTGACGCACCTGTAGGCACCCGCAAAGCTGAAGGTATATAACCGGGTGAAAGCGGTCCGAGGAGGAGAACGAATTCATTCGGTCAGTCGGGCAGTCACTCGGTCGGTCAGAAGAATCAGAGCGGCCAGAACGTAGGCAGAGCGGTTACAGAAGAGACAGAAGAGAAACCAGATAGAAGAAGTAATGACTGGTCAGAGTTAGGCCGAGGCTCCTGAGGAAGACAGAAGACAGAAGAAAGAAGAAGGAAGAAAGAAGAGAGAAGAAAGAAGCTCTAATCTTTCTCTAAGCTAAAAGCTCGCTTTAATTTTTCTCTCTAAAAATCTTTCTTTCCCTCTCTAAGCTCTAAGAAAGTAGAAGTAAAAGTAGTAAAAGCTTCACTCTGCCTCCGAGAGTTTTTCCTCCCGGTTTTCGGTACCAGGCAGATTACAAGGCCCAGATGGAGCAGGTAGGCAAGCATCCTGCCTCTGTGTGCCATTGCATAAGACCAGTGGCAAGAATCTGTTGTCAGGTGTTCACGTAAAAGATTATTCTTCCTTGGAGCCTGGCTTCTTTTTAAGGCTAAAAGGCCTCAAATCATTTTTGGTTCAAAGTAACTCTATTTGAGTTCCTGAATATTGGGTGTGAAGGGAACTGCGGACTCAGGCAACCCTCTTATTTTACACCTAGGGAAATTGGCTCTCAGAGGAATGGGGCCTGCTTATGTTTTAAATCAAGGTGTGAGGTAGATGGGAATTCTCATCTGATCACCTTTTGCTGGGCTTGGGAGAGGGAAAGTTTTAAATTCAAATAACTTGCAAAATGACAAGATAATTTTATTATGAATTAGGTTAACAATTCTATCATGGTTTACAGATGTCAGAAATAACTGTAGAAATCAATAAGAAAGTATAATGACTAGTTCTCTCTATGTCATCTGACCACACTGTGTGACAGTGAGCATTTAAGAGTGACCAAATCAAAAAATACAGAAGCTAAAGCTGTGCCCTAAGAGGTCAGTCCTGTTGATGGCAATAAGAAAGGACAATGTCCTCGAAGGTGGCTGAGTCAGCATTCTGCATTTCTGGTCCCTTTGGGAAGAAATGAAGACCTGGTAGGAAAAAGAACTGTATGAAAGAGTTGAACATTTAACTCACAGCAAAGAACTAAGGCTACCAAAAAGCATCCGAAAAAATAAGAAGCTTTACTCATAATTGAAGAAATGAAATTCAAACTATTAGCAACATAAAGTTTTTCACTTATTAAATTATGAAGAATGTAAACATGATATCCAGTTTTGTGAATGATATAAGAAAATAAGCACTAAATATACTGTCGCTGAGAATGTAAAAACATGAAACTGTTAGAGGATGTTTTGACAATCTCTCTCAAAATTCAAGATGCACATATCCTTTGACCTAATAATTCCATTCCTAAGAAATCTACCCTATACACTTGCTTTGTGGATTAGGATGTTCACTTAGCATGTTTATGGCAAATGTACGTAATCATCAAGACAGGATTGGCTAAATAAACTATTGAACAGACATATAAAGGAATATTACTCAATTGTTTAATAAAAGTATAAGGTAGAGGGGTTAGGGTTGTAGCTCAGTGATAGAGCACTTGTCTTGCATGTATGAGGCACTGGGTTTGATTCTCAGCACTGCATATAAATAAATGAATAAAATAAAGTCTCCCCTCCAAAAAAATGTAAAGGTCCATCAACAACTAAAAAACAATTGTTTAAAGTACATAGTAGAACTATATGTGCTAAAGTAGAAATTACATATATACATATATTTATTTATACATATGTTTATATATTTATTACCCCCAAATACATTTTTTTTTATTTTTGGGGTACCAAGGATTGAACCCAGAGGCATTTAAACACACCCCGCACAAAATATATTTTAAATAAAAATGAGATGTAAACACCAGTGTGCATATAATGTATAATTTGTGGAAAAATAATTCTAAAGACTATGCATATATGTTCTGTATTTACATAAATTTTTTCTGCTTTTGGTATGCAAAAACTGGACACAGGCTTTAATTTTCATGTTATATCTTTTTTTCCCTGTTTGTGTTTTTCATGTGCATGAATTAACTTTTTTGACACTGTTGGCATACAACCCAGGGCCTCGTGCATGCTAGGCAAGTGTTCTACCACTGAGCTACACCTCCAGTTCTTTACTGCAATTCTTTTTCAGAGATTATGACCTTATACGCACATAGCTGGTAATCAGTAAATAGAAATGAATAAATAGTATCTTAAGTAAATACAGAATGAAGACTTTTGATTAGGAGTAGGTGTCCTGGCAGAGTCATCTGGACTTTTAAAGTAATTGGAAGGAAAAGAAAACAGGAAAACTCCCCGATTTTAATATCTCCACCCTCCTGATAAAACAGAACTCTGTGACCCAGCCTAAGGAGCCATGGGATCAGGACACCGGGTATAAGAGGAAACCTGGGAGATGGAGGAAACTGGACTTAGAGGACAGAGTTTGGAACTCACTCTTCTGAACTGGAGTGTTCCCATCTGTAAACAGCGGGGCCAGATTACATCAGACCAGGTCCTTTTCTTGATTCTGTGTTGGAAGTGGCCAATTTGGTGTCTTTTCCATGGGTAGCACAGCCATGAGTGACAACTACCTTGGATGACCCCTAGAGGAGAGGAAGTCACTTAGAGAGTGGTTGACTATAAGGCAAACACCTGTAAAAACCCAAGAAAACCAAGAAAGAGAGTTTTGCTGGCTAACTTGGAAGCCCTTCCACCAACACAAGTGTCTTCCTCCCAGGAGTGACCACCATCCTGACTTTCTTCTCTTTTCTTTTGAGGCCCTGAGGAATAAATCCAGGGCCTGTGCATGCCAGGCAAGTGTTCTTTCGTTGAGGGCTGCCCTGGCTCCTCCTGTGACTTTCATAGTCTTTACTCCTGTACCTTCTTATTTTTAGTGTTCTGCACAGTCTTACTCCCCTGCTATAACACACATGTGGAAGAATGCCAGTCCTTTGATAGTCCAGTCTATAGTACCCCCCTTAGTTAGAGTTTTACGTGAATCTCACACACGTGATGCAATTCAACAGGCACGTCAGAGACTTGAGCAATTGGATCTCTTTGACTGAACTACAGGGGCCACCCCATGTCTTATCTCTGTTCTTGTGATGTTAGAAGACTTTAACTGGGTCTATTAATTCCTTGGGGGGGGGGAGAGTTGCAAGATGATAATGCTCTAATACTATCATTTATTAAGCAGGATGATGTGATAAGAAACACTTCTCCTTGCTTACTATGTGGTGATCCTGTGGTACATATCACATAGGAAATAAAGGATAAATGATTGGTTCCTTCCCCTTTATCTGTCAGTTTTCATGATAATGAATTTTCTTCTTAATCTCTGAAAATAGACAATTAGATATGTGCATCTGCACATATATGTCTACATATGAACTATCAGAAATTTGTACTTGATGAATTTTAGTCCATTGCAATGATTATCCTTTCCCCCTCATAGCTTTATTGAGGTTAAATTAAAGTACAATAAAATGCACATATTTGAAGTATGCACTTTGATCAGTTTTGACATTTATGTAACCAATGCAATCAATATAAAAAGCATTTCCATTACTTTTTTAAATTTGAAATCATGCAGACTGTGTTTCCTGTATGATTTATTGCATTAGAAATCAATCACCTTAAGATATATGGAACCCCACCCCCACATGGCAACTATTTCAAAATTAAATGGCACACTTATAAATATCTCAGAGGTCAAGGAAGAAAGCACAAGAAAAGTAAATAAAAAATGCCTTGAATTAAGTGATAATAAAAGCTTGAAAATGAAACAATAGTCAGATGAACATTTATACTTGTATCAGAAAGAAGCTAGAATAACAATCAAATTATTTTTCAGTTATGTAGTAGGAGCAGAAATACATGAAATAGAGAAGAAATAATACAGCTAATTTGATAAAAACAAGTCTAATCAAGAAAAAAAGCAAGAACACAAAAAATTAGGGAGCTATCAAAATAACCCTACAGATGCTTAAAATATATTAAAGTAATATAACTGTATGCCAACATATGTGATAACTTACATAACATGGTCTATATTAGAGAAGGATCCATGTGCTGCTAAGAAGAAGGTGTATTCAGTCATTGATGGATGAAATATTCTATATATGTCTGTTAAGCCTAAATTATCACTTTTATTTTTTTTTTTTTACTTCTATAGCTTCTTTATTTAGTTTTTGTTTGGAGGATCTATCCAGTGCTGACAGGGGCATGTTAAAGTTACCCAGTGTTACTGTGTTGTGGTCTATTTGATTATTGAAGTTGAGAAGGGTTTGTTTGATGAACATAGATGTTCCATTGTTTGGGGCATAAATATTTATGATTGTTATGTCTTGTTGACACATAATCCCCTTAAGCATTATGAAATAGCCTTCTTTGTCCCTCCTGATTAACTTTGGCTTAAAGTCCACTTTATCTGATATAAGGATAGAAACCCCTGCTTGTTTCCATAGTCCACGTGAGTGATATGTTTTTTCCCATCCTTTCACGTTCAGTCTGTGGATGTCTTTGCCTATGAGGTGAGTCTCTTGGAGACAGCATATTGTTGGGTCTTGTTTTACAATCCAATCTGCCAGTCTATATCTTTTTTTTTTAATATTTATTTATTTGTTTTAGTTGTACACAATGCATTTTTTTTTAAATTTTATTTTTCAAACCCGGGCCGTGCACGTGCTAGGCGAGCACTCTACCCATGAGCCACAACCCTAGCCCCAGTCTGTATCTTTTGATTGATGAGTTTAAGCCATTAATGTTCAAGGTTTCTATTGAGATATGATTTGGGTTTATATCTAGGTTTTAATTTGAATGAGTTTCTCCTTTGATTGTGTAGTTCCCCCCTTTGCTGGTTTTCACTTTTTTTTTTTTTTTTTTTTCCATTTCATCTTCAGGGAATATTTTCTTGAGAATGTTCTGTAGTACAGTCTTTCTAGTTGCAAATTCTTTTAACTTTTGTTTATTGTGGAAGGTTTTTTTTTTTTTTTTTCATCTTCAAATCTGAAGCTTAATTTTACTGGATATAGGATTCTTGGTTGGCATCCATTTCCTTTCAGAGCTTGGTATATGTTATTCCAGGACCTCCTAGCTGTGAGGGTCTGGACTGAGAATCAGCTGAGATCTGAATTGGTTTCCCCCTATATATAATCTGGTACTTTTTCTCTCACAGCCATTAAAATTCTATCCTTATTCTACATGCTAGGCATTTTTATTATAATGTGTCTTGGTGTAGGTCTGTTTTGATTTTGTACATTTGGGGTCCTGTAAGCCTCTTGTATTTAATTTTTCATTTCATTCTTTAGGTTTGGTAAATTTTCTGATATTATTTCATTGAAAATATTGTGCATTCCTTTGGTTTGTATCTCCACGCCTTCATCTGTCCTGATAAATCTTAAATTTGGTCTTTTCCTGTTATCACACAGTTCTTGGAAGTTCTGTTCATGGTTTCTTAACATCTTCTCTCCATGGTCAACTCTATTTTCAAGATTATATAGTTTTTCTTCTTTGCCTGAGGTTCTGTCTTCCAAGTGGTCTAGACTGTTGGTGATGCTTTCTATTGAATTAATAATTTGTTTTTTTGTTTGTTTGTTTCCTTCATTTTGAGGATTTCTGCTTGGGGTTTTTTCCCCCCCAGAATTTCTGCCTTTTTATTGAAGTGACCTTTCACTTCCTGTATTTTCTCTCTGATTTCATTTCTTATTTATTTATTTATTTTTTAGTTGTCAATGTACCTTTATTTTACTTATTTATATGCGGTCCTGAGAATTGTATCCAGGGCCTCACATGTGTTAGGCAAGTGCTAACACATGGTGGTAACTGAGCCACAACCCCAGCCTATCTCTGATTTCATTTTTTATACCATCCTTTATTTCACAGATCAGTTTAACTATGTACATTCTAAACTCTTTCTCTGACATTTCTTCCACTGGGGTGTTGATGGATTCTGTTATTGGAGTATCTTGGTTTGTTTGGGACAATTTGTTCCCTTGCTTTTTTTTATGTTGTTTGTGTGTCTACCCATCTAGCAGTAAGGATCTGAGGCAGCAGAGTTCCTACCCTGTAGACTTACAGTGTCTCTGAAGGTTTCCAGTACCTCATTGTTGAGGGGGAGACAAATAATAACAACCACCAATGCAAACAATATACAGCATTAAACCAAATAGTTGCTTCTATGATATCTACAATGTTAATTGTCACAATAAACAGAAATTATATGATCAGTTATTGCCTACAATAAAAACAGTAAGTTTGCAAAAAGGGTTTATAATTTCAAACGGTGGACAGGAAGAGAACAGAAGTGGTATAGGATACATTTATGAGGGAGGAAAGAAGAAGTAAAAAAATAAAGGAAGAGTGGAAGAGAGAATAAGAGAGATTGGCTGTTAGTGGAAGAAAAGAGAATTAAGGAAAACATGTAGGAGAGAAAAAGTATATATAAAGTAAATTTTTTTAAATTAAAAAATAAAAATAAAAGAATATAAAACAAAACTAAAATATACTAATCAAACATCCTAGTTCACAAAAAAAGCTAACCCATGGAAAAAAACTGGCTTCAAAAATGCTAGAGATGAGAAGGAAAAAAAATAGGAAACCATTATGGTCACAATTAAACAGAGAAAGAGAATTTTAAAAAAAGATCTTGATGAAAAGTTAAAGAATTCTTTCTGTTGGAGTTCAAAAGATTCTCAGCTTCTCTTCTCAGCAGTTTTAGGTGGGGTCTTCTGGAGCGTGATGCTCCACCCTCTGGGTTAATGCCAGTTGGTCTGGAGATTTTAAATTGGTGCCCCTCCAGTGCCCAGCACTTGCTGGTCCACACTAGAAGACTGTACCCCAGAAATCTCCCTTGGGTTCCTCTTGTGTGGTGGGGGACCCAATTCTTAGTCCCCTATGTCACCTTTGGTCCCCGGTTTTCTGATCTTGGGTTCAGTCTCCAAACAATCTCCTCCACTCTCGCTCTTCCAAGTTCCCAGCCAGATGCATCTCTCCCAGCAGGTCCTGCAAGCAGTCAGATGGACTGGGAGGGGTAGAGCCAGGTGGGTTCCCATGACTGTTGCCCCCTGGGAACATCTTTTCATGTCTGGTTTTCTCCTGGCCACGTAAGCACACTCTATGTTGTGTAGTGTGTGTTTACTGAGCCTGTATTTTGGGTCAAACCCAGGATAGCCAGGAATCAGCCCCCTCAGGGACTGGCCCCCATACACCATGGCTGCAAAATGGTTCTTTCCTTTGTCCTCTGCCTGCTGCCTGGAGAGATGGCTGCTTCTTTGCCTGCACACAGTTATTTTGCAGCACGTCTTTCCGGTTTGCCGAACAATGTCCTTGATCTCTAAACACTCCGTACCCTGACATTCCTCGGGCCTCCCAAAAAATGCAGGTTCCTTTAGTTCTCTTATCCCTCCACTATGCTCGTGGAGGGACCTCTCTGGCCGGTGCTTCTGGCCAGGCCTCGGCAGCGGCTATGCTGCTGGAAATTTCTTCCTTATTTTATAATATCCAACCTGATCTGCTTTGATTGTCCAGTTTTTAAATTCCAGTGAAGTCCCCCAATTTATTTATTTATTTATTTATTTATTTTTGTTCACCACCTTGCTGAGAAGCTGCCTGTCTGCTTTCTTGGTTTTGCTCCACGGAGCAGCCAGGAAAGTGACCTTCTCTATTCCGCCATCTTGAAAAAACACAATGATTATCCTTATTGAACCACGTAGCATCCCATCTTTGACCAGGGGAAGGTAAGTGAGGACATCTTCATAATAAATCACTATTTGTTCATTGATATATTCATTCAGTTATTCATTTAATGGATAGTTATTGGACCTCTAATGGACAAGACAGATAACTGGATAATGTACAGAGTTTAAAAAATTAAAAATAAATTGGTCTCTGTCCACAAATGGCTCATAGTCTTTAGAGAAAAAGTATATACAGTTGCAACTAGAAGGTGGTATCATAAAAGATGTAGAGGGGCTGAGGCCATGGCTCAGCGGTAGAGCGCTCATCTCACATCTGTGTAGCCCTGGGTTCGATCCTCAGCACCACATAAATCAAATAAAGGTATTGTTCCCACCTACAACTAATAAAATATTAAAAAAAAAAAAAAGGTGTTGAAAGTAAAGTTGTTATATAAGACGTAGGTCACCTTTGCTCTGTCACCATAAGCATGGGGATTCCACTTTTGGTCCACAATGGCTGCTTCACCCCTTCCATTATGCTAAAGTCTCCCAAGCGAGTGGGGGAGGCACAGGGTCCTTCCCTATAGGGGCAAAACTTGGAAGCTGCCACATCATTTCTGCTCACCTACCGATGGCCAGAACTTAGTCACTTGGCCACACTAGCTGCTAGGGAGGCTGGGAAATGTGCTCTTTCACTGTGTGGCCACGTTCCTTCTTGCTCGTTTTGATTCTGTGGGCCTCAGTGGGGCTGCTGACGTCTTGCTCTTCTCACAAGCTCCCAGCACAGCTGATGGTGTTGGCTCCTTGAGAGTGTCCGTCCGCTTGGGGTGGTTCTGCGGACCACTCCAGTCTTCACTAATCTATCCTTGCTGCTCCTGCAGCTATTTGTGCAAATGCCTTTGGAAGGCGTTGCCAATTCATATTCAATACCCAGTGTGCATAATGTAATTACGAGACTCTTTGTCTACAGTAATGAAGTTTTCCCTTGGGATCAGAAAATCTGGGCAATAGTATTACTAGCATACTACTACTACTAATGAATTGTTTTCTAAAGTAGAAAACAAACCACAGTAGCACCACGAATTCTCGGTATGATAAATATTTTGATTCGTGGCCTTCATCCAGTTTTCTTCAAACATTTTCAAAAGTGTGAAAAATTATACTTGATGCCAGTATAAATAGCATTTTTATTTCCTAGTGAAATCTAAGCTCTTCAAGTCCCTTTAAGTATTTATCTTTTCAATTTTGTTAGTAAAAATAGAAGCAAGCATCTCGGGGAAGCTTGCCTGGCTCCTCAGCCTGGGCTGCCACCCCAGTCTCCTCCACCATCGCGAGCTGCCTTGGCCCGTCAGCCCCAGGGCACGGGACTGTCTGCATCTCTTTCATTGCCTGGAACATTCCTGGTCCCCAGGGCTGGAGGTTGGGGTTTGGATTTCTCTGTTTGTTTTGTCGCCAGCCACTGGCCTCTTCTGGCTGGCCTGGCAGTGCCTGGTGGGGGGGGGGGGTTGGCCTGCCCTCCAGTGAGGCACACCTGGGTGTGTCAGATGCACAAATGTCCAACAACAAATCCTGTCAATATGTGCAACTACAATAAAAATGGAAAAAAAAAATTAAAAGAATAGCACAGGATCATCAGGAAGACGATGGAAGAAAAGACCTAGGTGAGCCAGGGTGCCGTGTGCACCCAACAGGGCACTGTGCCATGTGGCTGTCATGACTGGTATTATTTCTGAACACGGTTGTGCCAGGAAATAGGTGCTTTGTTAATTCTCTCCTATAACTGTCTCTACAATCACTTGAGGTAGGTGCTACTGTCATCTCTGTTTTACAAATAGGGAAACAGAAGCGCCAAGAGATTTGGGGACTTCCTTTAGGGCACAGGACTGAGTGGCAGAGCCAGGATTCAAACCTGGACTTTGCAATCCAGAGTTTAGGCCTTTAAGTTGGATATTGGGGGGAGTTGGGTACTGGAGATTGAACCCAGGGCCTCCCTTATGTTAGGCGAGTGAATGCTGTACCAGTGATGTACATTCCCAACCCTTCTTATTCTACTTTTTTTTTTTTTTTTTTTGGTACCAGGGATTGAACTCAGGAGCACTCGACCACTGGGCCACATCCCCAGATCTTTTTTTGTATTTTGTTTTAGAGACAGGATCTCACTGAGTTGCTAAGTGCCTCGCCATTGCTGAGGCTGGCTTTGAACTCGTGATCCTCCTGCCTGGGCCTCCAAGTGCTGGGATTACAGACGTGCGCCACCACACCCATCCCTTATTTCACTTTGAGACAGGGTCTTCCTAAATTGCCCAGGCTGGCTTTGAACTTGCAATCCTCCTGCCTCAAGTCTTCCCAGTAGCTGAGATCACAGGCCTGCACCACTGCACCTAGCAATCAGACGTATTTAAAGCAGATTCTATTATGATAAGAACATATTTTGGATGTGTTCAAGCTCGAGTCTAGATCTTAAAATCACAGTTATATTTCATTTCTTCAGATATTTCAAAATGTGTCTTTAACTACAGGCAGTGCCTCCTGGCAACTTTTAGCCAGCACCATATTTGTGGGTGATCTAAGCTCCGTACTTCCAGCTTACCCTACAGGCAGGAGAGGAGAAAAGGCCATTCCTTGGGCATGAGAGGAAGAAAGAAGCAGGACCTAGGGACGGCCCGCCCCTCTGTTTGGGATGGTGGGTCGTCAGCACCATGATCGCACTCCTTTCTGCGTGTTTTAGTCTAGATAATGTGTATTTCCCCCTCCCTTCAACTTTGAAAATCATTTACCCTACAGTGTATAAAATAGGAATGCTGTGTGCTTTTGAAAGACACACAAAAATGGAAAGGGAATTTACCTTACCCCCTCTGGGCATCTCAATGAGCATTTTTAAAGCTGCTTAATGAAGCATGGGTCTTCTTTAGAGCTGACTTACATTCAAACTGCAGGCTTTGGAGTTTTTTCCTCCCCACCCCCTGAACAGGAGCCCAGGACCTCTTCTCTCTCTCCTCCCCACCCCCAGCTCCAGGCAGCCTCATCTACCACCCCCCAACCAGGAGGCACATATCCTGTGGCTCCTACCCCCAAGTCAGCCTGAAAATAGTGCTCAGAGGGAGAGAAAGAGGCTTTGGGGAGTGTGACCTGAGCAGTCAGCTCAGGCAAAATGTGCACAATAAACTTCTATCTGGACTGAATTGTTCTGTAAAGTGGCAATCACTTCCCAGACAGACAGGCCCTGGAGGACCCGCGATTCTGCATGGTTTAATCACCGTTGCTATGGAGAAAGCCACTATTTCATTAGAGAAAGCGCCTTAACGCAATTAACACATAGTTCAGTTGTTCTCCATCCCTTTTGGGTCCGGAGACAGAGGGGGTTATGGGGTGTTGCCTTCCCTGGGGGCCCCAAAGGAGACAGCAGGCCAAACAGGACAGGAGGTTTCCCAGGAAGTAAACTTGTAGCCTAGGACTGGCTGAGGATGAGGTGACTGAGGAAGGGGCTCAAAATGAGCAGAACAACCAGGGTGGGGTTGCAAAGAGAGAGAGAGAGAGAGAGAGAGAGAGAAAGTCTCCAATTATGGGTGTAGAAATACACTAAAAATCTGTACACATCCACTAGTGAAATAGACTTTTTACCAAGGCGGTTGCCTGACCAGTATAGACAGCAGCTCTCTGGGCTCCTCAAACTCCCTTTCACAAGCTCATTTGCAAACCAGGAAAGAGAATGTTTTTCTCCTTAACTGGGCCATCCAAAGAAACTTTCCCCAGGGTGCCCGCCTGGCTAGGAAAAGGAGACGCTAACAAAATGGTGGGTTTTTCTGGTTTATGAATGTGGATTTGAGAATGACTTTTCTGAAGTTAATAAATGCTGGGTGTCTCCCAAAGGCAGGCCGCAGCTTCACGCCTCTCTCCTCTGGCTGTGTGGAGCAAAAGACCTGCAACAGTTTAGCTCTCCATCAAGGGTATTTTTAAAAGAAGAAGAAAGAGAAGGTACGTGCACGCATCCCCTTCTGAGAAATCCTCCTGGAAAGTAGCAAAGTTGGCCAACAAAGCAACGCGGTAGCGTATGAATCCTGTACATGGATGTTTTGCATCGTCCCTAATTAGCTAATGTATTTCTTTCCGCTGTACTCTTGGGGGAATTCTCAAGCGTGTCCCCTGCTGCTCCTGGAGACCACAGAAAAGCAAATGACACCGAATTTTCCCTTCTTAATTAAAATGTTAAACAGGGTTAAGATGCCAAGCTTCATCAGAGGTATTTGTTCCCCTGGTGAACCCGGAGCCCTGCGGGGTTCAGTTCAATGGGACTTATTTGAGTCAACACGTTATTAAGTTTCCAAATGTAATCAGCCCAGATAGTTTAATGGAAACTTTCTCCTTTCTTTTAATAAGCATGTGGTTTGGTTAAAAAAGCACTCAGGTTAGGTGCCCTACGTTGCCCTTCCGTAACCAAATCACCATAGCAACAGGCAGCTGGTCTCCACAAAGCCGGGTGAGGCTGTGAGGGGGTGACCTGCAGGAGCCCAGCCCCCAGCTCAGCCCCTGGCCAGGCATAAATATCCTCAATGGGATTAGAATGTTTAAAGGGCGAGAGGCTGTGGGAAAGCTTTGGGCTGCCATATTCATCTCCTCCGCCGCGTCTTAACATTTCCACTCAGGCCACAATGGGGTTAAAAGTAAGAGCAAATGTTTTGATGGGTTTATTTTGAATTATGAATTCATGGATCTGCATAATTGCCTGTCAGCATGGACCTGCCTATGACCGGGACCCCCGAAGACCAGAGGATGGGCGGATGGAGCGGGCAGTGGGAATCGACACCAGGGAGTGACTTCAGCGTAGAGAATTAATTACATGGCTCCAGGGGACAGACCCTCGGTATCTTAGAGACAGGCTTCAGGCTCCCAGCCCTGCTGCTTGGGTCTGTGCAATGCAAAGAATGAGCCTTTTTCCTCACGGGTCGTTATTACAGAGGAAAGAAAGAAAAAGTGGAAGGCATCGCTGCTGTCCCCTGGTCTGCGTCCTCCGCACAGCGTGGGTAGGATTCTGGGTTCCCGCTAGGCAAAGGATTCTCCTGCCGTGGGCTGAAGCGGGTCCCCATTCACACATTGAGTCCTTCACCCCAGAACTACAGAGGCCATGTTTGTAGGCAGGGGTTTGAAAGAGGTGATCACATGATCATGAATGAGACCATCGGGGTGAGTCCAAATCCAATCTGACTGGTCCCTCCAAGGAGAGGACGTTTGGACACAGAAAGCTGTGGGGGACAGGGAGAACACCCTCGAGGACACTTGAACAGGAGCCAGCTGCCTGCCAGGGAGCCAGGCCTCAGGAGAGCAGGCCCTGGCAGCACCTCGATCCCAGACCTGCAGCCTCAGAACTGTGAGCAGATGTGCTTCCCTCGTCGGTTTTCCCGGGGGGCACCTGGTCCCGCAGCCCCAGCGAATCAGCACATGCCCCAGCTCTGCAAGCCGCCTCGCCAACCACATGTCAGAAGTAGTTAGGAAGGCCTGAGGAGACAACCCGGGGCTCCGCGGAAATCTTCTCTGTGGAGAAAAACAAAAGTCATGGTCCTAACCCAAAGATGCTGCCATTAAAGCAAAGTTAGCACCCACATCTCCCAGCCCCCAGCAGCCTGCCTTCTTCCTTGAGATCCTTCTCCCTGGAAATCTTATGGAGGCTCCTCAAAAGGCTAGGCATGGAATGGCCATAGGACCCAGCCGTGTCTCTCCGTGGCATTTACCCTGAAGAACTAAAGTCATCTTACTCCAGCGATCGATGCCTGCATACCTGTGTTGATAGCAGCACAATTTGCAATAGCCAAACTATGGAACCAGCCTAGGTGTCCATCAACAGATGAATGGATAAAGAAAATGTGGCACATATACATAATGGGATTGTATTCAGTCATAAAAAAAAAGCGAAATTATGTCATTTTTCCAGAAAATGGATGGAACTAGAGACCATTATGTTAAGTGAAATAAGCCAACTCAGAAGGTCAAGGGTCATATGTTTTCTCTCGTATGTGGAAGCTAGAGAGGAAAAATTAAAAGAAGGATGGGGGCTGGTCTCATGAAAATCAAAGAGAGATCAGTATAAGAAAGGGACCATTAGATGGGAGGTAAGAAGGGAGGAAGGAAGTGCTGGGGGGGGGGATATTGCAAATTACATTATTATGTTGTGTGCATGGATGAATATGTAACCAAAAAATCCTATCAGTATGTACAACTATAATGCACCAATTTAAAAATGTGGGAAAGAAAAAGAAAAGATTCCCCTCCCACCTCAGCATTAATAATAAGTTTAATGAAGCAGATGTTAGATTATTTGAATGGTTTCTTAAAAACTTCTGTGTTAAGCTGGGCACGGTGGCGAACACCTGTAATCCCAGCACTTGGGAGGCTGAGGCAGGAGGATCGCGAGTTCAAAGCCAGCCTCAGCAATGGCGAGGCACTTAGCAACTCAGTGAGACCCTGTCTCTAATAAAATACAAAAAAGGGCTGGGGATGTGGCCCAGTGGTCGAGTGCCCCTGAGTTCAATCCCCGGTACCAAAACAAAAACAAACAAACAAACTTCTGTGCTAAATATGATCAAAATAATACACTGATTCTTATTATGCATCCTATGAGCCCCAGTGATGTGAGCCCAAGAACATCCCCTTGTGGGTCCCATGCTCTTCCACCAGCCTCCCCACCTGCCACAGTGAGCAAGGGAACTCCTCCCTCCACTTGTCCTGGAGGAGGAGGAGCAAAGTTCAAAGTAGGATTGGCATGCCCCGATTTTAAGCAGACCTGATATATCAAACTTGGACTTGAAAACTGATAAACTTGTAACTGATGTTTCACTTTATAGAAATGATTATTCACTTTGTAAAAGTATATGTTGAGGATTTGTTAACTAATAGATTCCTTAGGTACGTTTAGAATTGAACTTACTATAGCAAAATCTGATTTGTAGGGAATTTCTTTCAGAAACACTTTTACAACGTTTACCTGCTTAGAGACCAAGACACTGATAATCAAGTCCCCCCCTCCCTTTTTTTATACTGGCCACAGTAAGGAAAGGGGGTGGTTCACCCAAACTGAAAGGCTGGTACAACTTAATAGATGACTTACGTGCACACATGAATATATACATGTACCTCTCTACTTATAAATAGACGAATAGATACATATCTATTCAATATACATCTGTATGTGCTATGTGTATTATCACACATAAAATACATATACCTGCTCATATGACACCGTTTCTTGCAGTTGAAACAACCATTCAGGAGGCACTTATTGACAACTTGCTGTCTTTGCTATTGCGCCAGGTACTTAGAATACAAAGACGCCCCGGTTTCTGCTCTGCTCTCGGGGATCTCAATCTAACGAAGGAGAGAGATGGGAACGAATGGGCAGCACAGGCGATCTAACATGACCGAAGCTCCTGCAGCCACGCGTTCCAGGGCTGCAGCTCACGGACTTCACGTCCACCAGCTATGAAGGGCCGCCTCCTTGGGTTACAGTCACCTACCACTCTGTCCTCAGAAGGCAGTAAGAGAAAAAGACGTGGCCATGTGGTGACCTACCTTTATACTAGAGGTAGGCATTTAAGGAAGTATGTTGCAGGCTGGTCTCGGGATAGTAATGTAAGTTTCTCTTGCCTGAAACTGTCTCAAGGACAATCTAAAAACCAAACAGGAAGCAGTTCAGTTTTCTTCTCATCTTTTACGACACAAAGCTTTTGCTGGTCTCCTGGTTTTGGAGTCTGGGCTCACAGTATTTGTTAGCTTTGAGGAGAATCTTTCTCCTCTCTATCCCCCACGCCTGCCTTCTCTCAAAGTCCCCTGCCTTCCTCCTCCTCCTCCTCCTCCTCCTCCACCTCCTCCTCCTCCTTCTTCTTCTTTTTCTTTTTTTTGGTACTGGGGATTGAACTCAGGGGCACTTGACCACTGAGCCACATCCCCAGCCCTATTTTGTATTTTATTCGGACAGGATCTCATTGAGTTCCTTAGCACCTCTCTATGGCTGAGGCTGGCTTTGAACCTGTGATCCTCCCGTCTCAGCCTCCTGAGCTGCTGGGATTACAGGTGTGCACCACTGCGCCCAGCCCCTTGCCTTCCTTCTTGGATCCCCAGTGGCCCTCTGTCACCACCATGCACCTTGGCCTGATATGCAGTCACAACTTGGCCCTCCCTGCTTGAGGGCCGTCAGCATCCCCCACCAGGAGGGCACACTTGACACGTACTGGCTGCCACCTCTGCTGGACAGTGTGCTCCATGTGGCTTACAGGACCTAGTCCTGACCCCTAACCCAGGGGTGCTGGGCTCCACGGCACGCCAGGCGGTCAGGGTCCTGTCCTTGCTGAGCTCACCTTTGCTCTCACCCTCACTCACCTGTCGAGCCCCTTTCCAGCCTGCAACAGTTTATAATAAATGAAAAAGAAAAGTCACAAATCCATTTATGTAAAAAAAAAAAAAAAAAAAAAAAAAAAAAAAAAACACCCTAGAGTCATGAAGTAAGCAATAAACTGATTTAAAACGAACAACTCTTGTCTGTAAAAACATTTTTGAAAAAAAAGACCCTAAGATATCAGAGTGGTCATTTCTGGATAATAGGGTTGTATCTGTCTATTTTTTCTTCCTTTTTGTTCTCTGTTTCCAAAACTTTTAATACCAAAAATAGTTTTGCTTTAACGAGGGGAAGAAAACAGGATTTAAAAAAATAAAACCTGAATACTCTTCAAGACTTAACTCAAATTCTGCTTGTGGTGGTGGGAAGGAGCATGAGTTTTGGACATTGACAGTGGAGTTCAGACCCTGCTCCACCACCTCCGCCTTTGAGCCTCAGGGCGTACATCTGTAATACCGATGGTGACTCTTAAAACATGCAGCATGAAATATATGGCCCACGGATGCTTAGCACAGTGCCGTGTAGTAGAGGGTTAATGCAGTCTCGATCCCTCCCCTTTCTCACCTCTTTGAAGTCAGACACCCTATCAAGAATCATTCTCTTTGTTCATGGCCCTACTGTGTGCTGTGCTTATTGGTATGCCTAGTAACTCCTTGACCAGATGGAGGAACCGAGAACAGGGATGTTATTTATCTACCTCTCTATCTAGAGCAGCCGCCTTGCCCATAATGGGCCCTTAATGAGTATCTGCACAGGAATGAGGAATCTACCAAAATAGTTCTGAGAATCAAAAATTCAATGAAAAACAGACTCAACTAGAACAACAGCAAAACAAAACAAAACCAAACAAAAACAAGTTAAAAAGAGTAGCTATTACAAACCCACTTTAAAGTCATAACTATCAGAAAATTCAGGCTTATGGCTCCCTTTCCCCCACTCACCCTTTCACATCGCACGGAGACTGTAAAAGGGAACTTGGCCTTCGGCAGTTCACCTCACAGACAGATCGTGCGATGGGGCCGAGTTACTGCGGCACTGGGAATCGTAACTTCCAGTTCCCTCGCTTTCATGCATTTCCAACAGCATCGGCCGTAAGTATGCAAGTATGCGTCGGTGGCCGCTTTGCGCTCAGAACCCGAGCTGTATTTATGACAGGAAGAAACGGAGAGAGGCCGCCTTGCTCCGGGCCACGGAACTGCCCCCTCTCTCCTGGGGTCCACAGGTCCTTAAGGCTTCCACGTGACCACTTCAGAAAGACGGTGGAGTAAGTGGAACTTTCCCCCTTAATGTAGCACTGGGTTTCAGTTTACCAAACAGTATTCATTTCCCATTGAAATGAATGCTTCAGGCAAGGGTGGCGTCGAGGTAGTGCCAGTGGTTGGTGGTGGCAGGAGCTTGCAGGAGGAAGCTCCTCCGGGTTTTGGGAAACCTTCGCAGGCCTTGGGGAGTGCTTGCTGCCCATCCACGTGTCCCCGCAAGACACAGGAGGTGAGATGCGGGAGGTGTCATCTTGGGCTGGGAGGTGATCTGGATGTCTGTTGACCTGGCTCAAGCAGAGCTACCTTATAGGACTCTAGAGATTCTGGGGCTTTGTGGGGTTCTGGGCAGGATCTTCCAGGCCTGCAAATGGCATCTGCTCTTTAATAAGTCAGGGCTGCTGTTCTCAGCGCCTAATGGCTAGCGACCCCCCTGGTTCGGAAACAACACCTTCGTTCTTACCTTCAGCTCCTTCTTGCTTCAAATCCTTTATTGGGAGTGTTTTCTCTCCAGATGGGGAAGGAACCAAGGTTTGTTTTTGTTTTTGTTTTTCAGGAGACTTCATAAACCTGAAAGCTGTTATCAAGGTTCCTACCACCTCCTCCCACTCACTCAGTCCGGATCCGGGGGGCCTTTCCTCCAGGCCTGTGCCCACCCGGGGACACAGCTGCCATTTTCTCAGGGAGCTCTGAAGACTCCACTCTCCACTTGGTCAAGCACAGTGGTCAGGTGATTACGAGAGAGAGACCTCAAGGATCAAACTCTAAGGTCATTCTGGGGTCAAGGCAGAGCCGGTCATGGTTCCCAGAGAAGTGTTTTTTAAAAGTCCTTGTCCAAATTGATATTTGTAGACCAAAACCAGCTTCTCTCTCTCTCTTACACACACACACACACACACACACACACACACACCGGTATTTGAAGGTGGTGGCGAGCTCTGTGAGCAGGGTGCTGTGGTGCACGGGTCCGTGCAGGGAGGGCCAGGGTGACGGACACGGTGGCACTGGAGGGTTGTGAGCCCCTGCATTTCATTTGCGATTCCGTTTCCTCTGTGGATGCCACTTGGTGTTTCTGGTCAAGGCTGCGTTCTGGAAAATGGCAAACAGTTCCCTGGCAGTACTTGACAGGAAAACTCTGGCAGGCACTGGAGCGAGGGCCAAGCAGCCTGTCCCCCGGGCGAGAGGGAGCGAGGTCACTGTGGCCTTTATTTGGGGGCTGGTGGAGGACTCAAATTTGTGGTTAAATAAAATGCCCTTGATATTTGTATGAACTTTGGGAAGCAGAGAAAGTTTTTTTTTCAGTAATCCAAAACCAGGGAGGAAATGGAGGTGATTTTATGCTTTTTTTTTTTTTTTTTGGTACCAGGGATTGAACTCAGGGGTACTCCACCACTGGGCCACATCCCCAGCCCTTTTTTGTATTTTATTTAATGACAGGGTCTCACTGAGTTGCTAAGTGCCTCGCCATTGCTGAGGCTGGCTTTGAACTCGCGATCCTCCTGCCTCAGCCTCCCAAAGGGCTGGGATTACAGGCGTGCGCCACCGCGCCCGGCTCAATTTTATGCTTTTGACTGGTGAGTCCAAATACCGGGTTGTTTTCCAGAAGGCCCCAGGAAGGGCGAGGCTGGGGGAGAGATGGGAAGTTTAGCCCCATCTGTGAAATCACCTGACCCTTCCTTCTCTGCGACACGCAAGCGGCTTTCACAGGCTGAACAAAAACTACATGCAAGTCAAACCTTTTTGAAGGAATTTGACGGCGCTGGAGGCTTCGCATCCCACTCACCGAGGATCTGTGAAGCCCAGTGTCTGCGCGTCTTGGCTAAGGTGATTCGGTGATCTGTTCTCCCACTCGGTTAGCCTGGCAGGACCAGGAAGCCCTGCCTGAGGGCTGCAGCTCTCGTTCCCAGGACTGGCCAGGAAATGAATCCGCTTGCTTATTCCTTTTAGGATCTTCAAAGCTGCTTTCTTTTAAGGCCACAAAAATTTCTGAAAGAGTTTCCTGTGGTCCAATCAGGATAAGGGGTCTTATTCCTGCATGTGGGTTTACCATCTAGGCACTGCTTCCAAGGTCAGACGTCTTGAAAGGAAGGCATGAATTCAGAGGAAGGGGGTTGGGGATTTTTAAAAAAATACCACAAAGAGAGATCGCCATTCACTTAGGGGAAAGGGAGTCAGGGAGGTTGGAGACGGTTCTACAGGAAGATGTGGAGCAATCGGGCAGGATTGGATTTGGCTACGAGTGACAGAAAAGCCAAAGGAAGATGGGCTGAGGTGGAAGAGAGGCTTATTGCCTTCTCCTATAAATGTCCAAGGAGAGGCAATCTACATTGAAATGGTGGCTTCACTATCATCTTTGCTCCTTCCATCTGCCAATAGTAACTTGTGGTACCTTAAGGTTCAAAATGGCTGCTCAAACTCCACCGAGCCCATTGACCTCTTAATTGGCAGGAAGGAGGAAATGTACACGCTCCACCATCCTTATGTGCTGCTGGCTAGAAGTTAGTTTATATCTCCACCTGGTTTCAAAGGCATTAGGGAGATACAGTTTCTATTCTGGTCACTATCCACAAAAAAATCAGAAGTTCCATTGTTAAAAGGAGAAAGAAGAGATAGTCTGAACACCAACTCTTCAAGAGAAAGAGAAATATTTTCTGAAATCTATCTGTAAAGCATAGCCTTACCAGAATTCATTTAATTTAAATTTGAAGTTAATAACAATACTAAACTATAATCCCAGCTACTCAGGAGGCTGAGGCAGGAGGATTGCAAGTTTGAAGCCAGCCGGGGCAACTTAGTGAGACACCACCCCTTTGCCCCAACCCCCCTGCTTGCTTTTTAAAGTGCTGCTGGAACTGGGGGTGTAGCACAGAGGTAGAACTCTTGCCTACACAGCACAAGGTCCTGGCAGCCATCAAAAAAGAAATTAGCAGGCTGGGATTGTGGCTTAGCGGTAGAGCGCTCGCCGAGCACGTGCGCGGCCCAGGTTCGATCCTCAGCACCACGTAAAGAATAAATACATTGTGTACAACTAAAAAGAACAAATAAATAAATATTTAAAAAAAAAAGAAAGAAATTAGCAATGCGCCCATTTTCACTTACTCAGAGTGGAAGTGACTTTGAGGATTGCAACGCATCCTTAAAATGAGCACCCTCTGCCCTTCCCTCTTCCTTGGTAGATCTTCCCCAACAGACATGCTGTTCTGTGGACTGGTAATTGGAACACACTTATTCTCCATCGCACACCCTGCAGCTCCTTCCCTGCAGTGTGGCATCGGGATAATCTCCCATGTCATTTGATCCTTAGTTTCCTCTTAAATAAAAAGTGCACAGTAGCCAGGCACAGTGGTGCACGCCTGTAATCCCAGCAGCTTGGGAGCCCGAGGCAGGAGGATTGCAAGTTCAAAGCCAGCCTCAGCAATTTAGTGAGGCCCTAAGCAGCTCAGCGAGACCCTTTCTGGGTCTGAGGTCCAATAGTTTTCTTCTTCTTCTTCAGAATCATTGGAATTAAAGCCATGCAAGCCCTGGGTACTGTCTCTAACTAAAATATAAAAAAGGGCTGGGGATGTGGCTCAGTGGTTAAGCACCCCTGGGTTTAATCCCAGTTCCAAAAAAAAAAAAAAAAAAAAGAGAGAGAAGTACACAGTAATGCCAACCCCAAAGGTGGCGTTTCAAGCCTCCTGGAGGGCATTCACTAAATATGACTGGTCTCTGTCCTGAGTCCTGGATCACGCTGAACCTGATAGAGGAGGAGTGGATATTGATTGGAAGGTTAGAATCTCTGCACAGGCTGCACATAATCTTCCATGGCTGTCTGTATTTACTAGGAAAGGGACCTACAGGTGAGAGGTCAGGAAACATGTCCTGAGTGACCAGCTGGACGGTGGCAGCCAGGACCTCCACCTAGTCCTAGTGATTTCTGGAGCCTGAGAATCTGCAGAGTTAAAAATAGCAAGGCTCCTTTTCACTTTTCAACTCTGTAAAAAATCTCAAAACTTTCACAATTTTATCAGCTCCACTTGGAAGCAATAAAGACGGTCTTACTGTCTTCCAGAGCATATGGCTGTGCTTGTTGATGGTTCAGGGTGGTGTTTGTAAACTTGACACTGGGGAATAGACCAAGCTTTTCTCTGTTTCATGAAATACTAACGAAGGATGCTGAGCCATTTTTTTTTTAAGAGAATCTGCATCTGGTACAGCCACACTTCCCAGCACTGTGGCTGCTTCTCCATCATCAGAAAACACAGGCCTCTGCCAGGACCCTCAGCAACCCGCCTAGAGAGTCCACAGGGCCCGCTTTCCGCCCTCTGCCCTGGGGAGGCAGGCGCTGGGTGAGCTTGTTCTTGATGGGTGCCATGTCCCGGTCAGCACGCCCAGGCGTCCATCTTCCCTTTGGTCTTTGCTCTCTTGCTGTGACCTGAAGCCCCCGCCCCCCCCCCTTCTCTCCCTCGGTCGTCTTAGGAAGCTGGCTGCAGAGAGAGACCGTGGGCCCTCGGCAACAGCCAGCGGGGAGATGAAAGGTGCCCACGTTGGCACCTACAAGCCCGAGAAGCAGAGCCTCTGCTTGTGCCAGGCCCGATGGCTGCCCATTCCACCGCTCGTGTTCTGCCTGAATGCAGGAAAATGAGGCTCAGAAGAGAACTGATCTTGGCTTTCTGGGTCTGAGGTCCAATAGTTTATTTATCTATTTTGTTTCAGATCCATTGGAGTCAAAGCCGCACGAGCCCTGGCTACTGTAACACCTCTGGTCCTCTGGTCATTGCCTGTGCTCAGACTCACCTTTCCCGGCAGTCACAGAGCGGTCCTGCCCGGCACGATGCCTGGACCCTCAGGAGGTCTGGTGGCTGCAACACTGACCTGCTCAAGGAGTGTGACCAGAGACCGCGGTGGGTCCCGGGCAGCTCTGTCTGAGCTGAGGCTCCTCTCAAATGGCTTGAGTGTCTCCATGTGGGACCCAAGACATCTCCCCTTCACCCAACACTTGCCAGAAGCAACGACACCTTGATGGGGTCTGGGTTTCTGCTGGACGCGCTGAGCTTCAGCACAGGACAAGCTGTTTGCTCCAGAACCCTCTTGGCCTGGGAAAACAGGCTCTTCCCATTCTGGGAGCCCATGACCATGGCCCCTGCCCCCCGTGACAGCAATCTCCTTAACCAGTAAGAGCAGAGTGAGGCGACCACACTCAGTTCTTCCACACCTAGGAAGGGAGGGCCCCGTGTCGAGGCGGGAGGAAGGGCCCTCTCCCTCCTGCAGCCCTCCTCCCCACCGGTCTCACAGCCTGTCTTCTCCACTGGCTAGCCCAGTGAGTGACCTTGGGCAGGTTACTAAACCTCTCCTAGCCTCAGTGTCTCCATATTAAAAAAAAAAAAACAGTGTTAGCCATCTCATGGGATTGCAAAAAAAGATTGACTGAGTTAACACATATCATGGGTTGAGTGTGTAGTTGGCCCATAACACACTCAATGAACGCCCATGCTGGCTCCTCCGAGTCTCCATAGGAAATCAGATCTCTGGTTGATTAGCTAGAGCTATGTTTAGCCTCATGCATGCTTCCTTAGAATTAAGGACACATTCTCCAGAAATATGGGCTGATTCTAGGACCCAGATCCTTACTAAGGACCAAAGATGATGATGTCAGAGAGAAGAAGCGGCCTGGCGCTGGTCCCGGGGTGTGGAGCAGGGTGAGGACTGGGAGTAGGATCCTGGGCTTTTAGGCCTAACCGATCCAAACTTTTATAACTTTCTTTCTTTAACTTTTTCTTTCTTTCTTTCTTTCTTTCTTTCTTTCTTTCTTTCTTTTCTTTCTTTCTTTCTTCCTTCCTTCCTTCCTTCCTTCCTTCTTCCCTCCCCCCTCCCTCCCTTCCTCCCTCCCTCTTTCCCTTCTTCTCTCTCCTTCCTTCCTTCCTTTATTTCTTTCAACAAATTGTGTGCATATTGGGAGCCAGGCACTGTGCTGAGTGCCAGGGACCCTGTGAGGAACAAGATAGATATGTTCATGGAACTTCTGTCCTGACTGAGGAACTGGGGCTAAGGGGAGGGTAAGTCCATAGACTATAAAGATAAGTGTACAGACCATAAACAAACATTTATGAACAAAGATCATTTCAGACAGTGAGTGGGCTACTGTTATTTAGCAAATCACCCAAAACAAAGTGGCTTAAAATAACGATCACCATTTCTTTGCTCATGATTCAGCAATTGGGGCAGAGGTGGATGGGGACAGCTTGCCTTTGCTCAAGGTGTCATCAGCCGGGGCAGCTCACCCTGGGCTAGGGGGCCAGTTTCCAGCGTGGCCTGCTCACTTGGCTGGAAGCTGTCGCTGGCCGTTGGCTGGGGTGGGGTTTGGCCGGGGCCGAGCCTCAGTTCTCTCCTGTGTGTCTTCTCCACGTGGCGAGGTCGGGCCAAGAATATTCTAAGCGTCAGGGGACGGGAAACACCAAGGTCCCAGGCCATCATGGGACCTCTCTGTCCTGCATCTCTCACTCACAAAATGATCGAGAAGCCAGCCTGAGTTCTGCTGAGTCTCCTCGGGCTAATTTTCTCAGAAGAGCCCCAGCTCTTTGGTGTCTGTAGCTTCTGGATTAGGGTCTTCTGTGGTGTCATTGTGCACCTGAAGGGCTGTGACACGGAAGAAGGCTTCCCAACAGTTCATGAGAAAAGACACCAAACCCGTTAACAAAGGAGGGGTGGGTACAACCGCAGACTGGGTCATGTGCCTCATCATCAAGTTCATCCTGCTTGCAAACAGGCATGAAAGGTAGATTAAGCAAATGCTCTTGAGAAAGAAGAAAGAATATCAGCAATCAGGGAATCTCGGGAGGCACAGATCTTCTAGTCCAGGCAAGAACAGCACCCAACCACATTCCAGGGAGCCGGCGATACCCAAGGCTCAGGGGCTAGGGGAGGGAGGGGGAGGTGGCATCAGGACAGAAATCTTCTTTGGAATTTAATTAGATTGAGATGGGTGATATGCTCCTGAAGGAGGAGCCAAACATTTAAAATTGTACCAAAGGTATTTTCCCCCCGGGGGGGATCTGTTAGGGGAGACATGAACCCATCAGAATGTGTGATAAGGAAGCTACTGTGTCATTTGAAACTAGTTCCAACCAGCCAGTCTGTTCCCTGCTCCGAGCTGCTGGCTATTAGCTGTCATCCAGCCTGGATGGGAGGCAGGCAGGTGGATAAGGAAGACCTCATCTCCCGGGACCTGCAGGAACAGGCAGGCAGGACGCCTATCATCAGTGCCCATCTCCGCGGCAGGCTCAGGCTCTGGCATGCAGCTCTGGGCTGTGATGGGCTTTTTTTCATTTAAATGACTTTTTTTTTTTTTTTTTTTTTTTTTTGGAAAGGTTAGAATTTAATCCTCTTCCAAGATAGAGTTATTTCAGTTAGGACTGATCCTTCCGATAAGTGAGACAGGGCTTCATTTTTCTTGCTACTGAGATATCTAATTTTATAAAAGCCTTCAACAATGTAATAATTTATTGTAGCAACAGGATGGCTACGTGCAAGGACTCGTCGACTTTCTATTAATTTTCTAAACGAATTTCTTCCCTTGCCATTGGGAAGCTGTGTGTGCCTTTCTCTGTGGGTTTCATTAAGACCGTTTGAAGTCATGATTGTAAGATCATTATGATGTTTTTGAGAGATAGTGGGTTTCAAAGAGTTATACTTAGGAGACTTAAGAAGCCTCATCATCCTAATTCCTGTCCTAGGCTACTTTTTCAGAGCTGTGATCTGGGTATGTGGTAATTGGTATAATTTTCCTACAGTTTCACCCACTTCTATTGTTCGTATGATTCCTACCCTTCTTCTGAAATGACATGTGCAATAAGAAGTTTTAAAAATAAACTGGAGCGTAGTGTCTTCTAAGGAACACGGGACCAAAATCTGTAAGATGGCATCTGTAAGAGGGCATTACTGGGCACATCCTAAGAGGGGAAACAGAGGCAGACGATCTTTGTGATACATTCTGGCTTAGGTCACTGTTTGTTTCTGTCCTCAATTAAGGGAACAACTTCTTGCAGTGGTGTCGTGGTCATTGCCAGGGGCAGGACGAGTGTGGTCGTACGTTAGCATCAGTGCCTGAGTCAGTGAAGATACTCAGAACTATACCCAGCTCCAAAGGATGGGGACAGGAGGGACGGAGGAGGAAGAAAATCCATTCTGATCCCTAGAGGCGGGGTTGGGGATTTTTGGTAAGGAGAAGGGAGGCAGGTTGGATCGGGACCGTCTTGGAACTGGGAAATTATTCCCACATACATGAACTTAGCCTTGGTTTCTAAGGAAGTGTTGTGTGTGCATTATGACCATTTCATTCTCAAGCTGTGAGGGAAACTTAAAAGTCTTCATTTTGCAGAGAAGTTAGGGCTCAAAAATGCCAATTAACTTATCCAAGCTCAAAGAAAGACCACACAAGTAAAATGAAAGATAGGGCATTCTTAGTGCTGGGCCTAATGGACAGGGAACATCCTAGGGCTTAGCTTGAGTCTCCCTGTCCTTGTTGGCTTTGGAAGAAAAGGTGGCATGTGTGTAGTGAACCCTGGGGCTCCTCTGTCCTATGAGGTCATTGCATGGACCACCTCCAGGCATTCTCTGGCAAATAATTGTTGGCAGAGCCAAGTTTCAAACCTATCCAGAATACATTTTTTGATAGATTTGATAGTGGAGTAGAAATGGCTCTGCTAGCCAAATGTGTCTTAGTGAGTTTTGTGATTTTTTTGTGGGGGAGGGCTGGGGGATGGAACCCAGGGGCACTTAACCACTGAACCACATTTACAGCCTTTTTTAAAAAATTTTGAAACAGGGTCTCACTAAGTTGCTGAAGCTGGCCTCGAAATTGCAATCCTCTTGCCTCAGCCTCCCCAGCTGTTGGGGTTACAGGCATAATGAGTTCTTAAAAAGGGGATAGTATGGCAGAACAGGGGACACAGTGCAAGAGGTGAGACTTTTGTAGAAAAACAATACTTTTGACAAAGTATAACTGAATCAGACATTCAGAGAAGTGTATTTTCTGATGTGCAGGAAATTTTTTTAAAAATTAGAGGTGGGAGGAAATTTGTAGAAAAATACAGCTGAGGCCCCTGTGTAGCCCTCCTCAGAATGTTCGTGCCCATCAGGCCTATGGGCCATCGAGGCTGCCGAGCCCACTCCCCTCGGCTCAGCTGATCCCTGCTAGTGATGGTCTCACTTGGATCCATGGTGGCCAGGCTTCCTGGTGGGCTCTGTGTAAGGAGCCATTTTCGTCTGCCCTGGGGCCCGCAGCTCTGTAATCAGGACTCGGCCTATAATGCGATGGACTGGGAACGACCCCCACAAGGTTGGCAGCCATGTGCCTTTTGTTTTGGGGCACTGGAGGTCTTCTGATCTGGGCCCCCCCTTGTGTGAGGTTGACGGGACTTTCTGTCTGGAGTAGGCCTGAGAGAGCAGTTTGGTTGAGAGAGAGAAGAGGCATACTGTCGTGCAGTGATGTTTCCCCTTCGTAAAACACACACGCACAGAGGCAAATGGCAGACTGTTCTAGAAACACAAGAAGAACTGAAGTCAGAGCTGAGGTCTCTTCTGGGAGGAGCCTTTCCTACCCGACAGGGAGCTTGATAATAGCCGTAGTTGTGGAAGGTAGAATTAAATGTAAAGCTACATTTCCACTCAGGGCTATTTATTTTTAAAAATCTAACACAGCAAGAGGTCCATAGCGTAGACTGGAACACAGGCGACCTGCACTCTGGGAGGACCCTTTGTCCTGGTCTCTGCAGTTTCACTCTGCGGGAGAGGCCAGGCGGCGAGTTGGGTTCCCCTTTCACAAGCCGCCACATGGGCAGCTGGACAAAGGGCACATACTTACAAAGGAAAAGTTAAAATGCTGTGGTTTGAATGTGTCCCCCAGATTCACACGATGGGAACAACCCTCGTGCTTCAGCGTGGAGAGCTGGGCCTGGCGAGAGGCGCGTAGGCCACCAGGCAGAGTGACAGCAATAATGCTGTGGTCACAGGAGCGGGTTCCTCACGGAAGGACAAACAGCCTGCTCTTGTCTCTGTCTTCCCAGCTCTTGCCCTGCCACCTTCCACAGTGGGCCAGTGCAGCAAGGACACCCTTGCTAGAGGCTGGCCCTCGGACTTTGTCTCTGCAGCCTCCAGAACTGAGAACCAGTACCTTTCTGTTCCCGATGAACTCTCCATTCTCAAGCATCCTGTTCTAGCAGTACAAAACACGGTAAGCCCCAAACCATCTCAGTGTTTAGTAGTAAGTAGAAACTGAGGGCATTGATCTCCTCGGCCCCTTTAGTTGGAGCATAGGAGTAAGCAAAACTCCCCAAATGCCTTTGAAAGATTCAGCAGCCCTTTTACTTATGGGAAACAGCGTCAGCAGCAGTGAGAAGTAAGAGGTGTCTAGCCCAGACCCATCCTGCACACGCCCAGCCAGCTCCGACCCTCGCCCCAAGCCCAGGGTGTCCTCCAGACTCAAGCTGCCACCCGATTTCTACACTTGGACTATTGATTTTTACCCAGAACAAACATGTGCAGCTCGTGAAAGGACTTGCCCCTCTCCCTTCTCAGGAGCAAGTTATGACCACTTCTCCCTTGGCAGATACTGGTGCAGAAGCTTAACAGGCAGGGTGTCAGGGAGCGGCAGTGTGGGCAGGAAGTACTGGTGAGCCAAGGCAGAGGACTTCCTGTTGTTGGCCAGAGTGTGTTTTATTATCCAGGAAGAACATACTGAATTTTAATCATCCTAGTAATAATTAATTGCTATCTATCTGTTGATCATCTTCCTTGATTGCCTTTGAGTGTGGATTTCTAGGTGGTTTTCCATGGCTTCTCCCTAAAATCCTTGAGAAGAAATGCAATTGTATAGACCATTGAATGTCCTTGGCCCATAATGCAGCCTGGGTCAAGATACCCACTGGGGAAAACACTCTCTTGGGGCTGACTGCTTCCGCAGAACTCAGAGTCCCTGTCCATGTTATTTCCCGGACTCTAGAGTGCTCAGGGCTGCTGGGTCCCTGTCCCATCCTTCCTCACTGGGGATCCATGATTAATCAGTGCACTGGACATCGGTGCCGACCTCCACCTCTTTGAGCAAATTGAACAGAGTGGGAGCTGTAAAAGCAGGACCATAAATCAGCCGCATCACAATGGCAAAGTTCTTGAAAGAACCTAAAAGCCCCGCATGCATTCCTCCTGGTTAATGAGCAACGAGGTAGAGCCCAAGTTGTAGGCTTGGTGGAGGCCAAGTTAGCACCGAAGACAGATGAGTGAAAGCAGTCACCCAGGAAAATCTAAGCCACCCAGAGAAGCACAGCCAGCTTCAAAGCCTCCTGCCCCGGCTCCCACACAATGCTTTGCTGGCTGAATGATTTGTGTAAGAAAGCAGCGGGTGTGGGAACCGATTTTGTGTGCCTCTCCTAGGGAAAGGGATTTTTCTCTTAAAAATGGTTTTCACATCTTCTCCCTGAAGTGCTGCATGGGTTCCCGTGACAGGGTGGGGAACAGGCCATGGCCTCCTCTTCTAGTCCTGGAGGCCCCGGTGTCCCTGCTTCCTTCAGGTTCTCAGGTGTGTTAAGCATGGGTCTTCTTCAGCAGTCTGGGCTGTCATGTAGATGAAACTAAGACAGAGTCTCACAGACGGCCAGAAGCCTGCAGGAGTTTCCCGAATGGGGAATGTCCAAGCCTCTGAAACAGAAAGAAAGGGAGAGACCCAGTAAAAGAGCAAGAACACCCTGCATTTGATCTCTGTGTATGTGTGTGTGTGTGACTCGAGTTTATTAGTCTTTTCTTACCACTGTCGTTTTGTAGACCTATCTATGAACCATGTGACTTTAAATTCTCTTACTCTTCTTTCTAGGGCGACTCCTTTTGTTCTGATTATTGGGCCAGGCACACCACATACCCCATTATTCTCCCTAATGCCATCAGTAGCTCAGGCGGGTCCAGTGAACAATGTCCAAAGGTCCATAGGAAATTTTTAGCTCTTCAGGGAAAACGACAACAACAAAAGTGTGTACCATGTTTTTTTTTTTTTTTAAATTTATAATAGTAGTATGTATTACAATTCATAGTGCACATATATAGCATCTTTTTACATGCAACTATTTGTATACAAAGTATATAAGTACCATTCAGATCTTCAATCATGCATTTAGTATAATAATATCCATTTCATTCAACCACCACTTTTTTTTCCTCCCCTCCCTCCCCCCTTGCTCCCTCCCTTCCCCTCCCTTTCCTTTGACCATTCTAGTGTTCCTCTAATCCTCCTATGTACCCCCATCCAACAACACTGTGAACTAGCCTCCTTATATCAGATAAAACATTCGGTATTTGGATTTTTTTTTTTTTTTTTTTTTTTTGGTACCGGGGATTGAACTCAGCGGCACTCGACCACTGGGTCACATCCCCAGCCCTTTTTTGTATTTAATTATTAGAGACAGGGTCTCACTGAGTTGCTAAGTGCCTCGCCACGGCTGAGGCTAGCTTTGAACTCGTGATCCTCCTGCCTCAGCCTCCCAAGTGCTGGGATTACAGGCGTGCGCCACCGCGCCCGGCTTTGGATTTTTGAGATTGACTAATTTCACTTAGTATTATATTCTCCAACTTCATCCATTTACCTGCAAATGCCATTATTTTATTCTCTTTTATTGCTGAGTAAAATTCCATTGTGTGTATATACCACATTTTCTTTATCCACTCATCTACTGAGGGACATCTAGGTTGGTTCCACAACCTACCTATTGTGAATTGTGCTGCTATAAACATTGAAGTGGCTGTGTCACTGTAATATGCTGTTTTTAAGTCTTTTGGGAATAGACCCAGGAGTGGGATGGCTGGGTCATAGGGTGGTTCCATTCCCAGTTTTCCAAGAAATCTCCATACTGCTTTCCATAGTGGTTGCACCATTTTGTACCATGTTTGAAAAAAGCATTTGTCTCAAGTGGTATTGATGTAATAACAAAAAGATTGTGTTCAATAGTTTCAAAACTCATAACCTTTTCCTCTAAGGCAAAGACTTTAATTCATCACACATTTTGTAGGAAAAGGAATATAGCAAATAGGTCAGGGTCATAGGATAAAATCCAGGTTTGCACCGGTGCTCTGTCTTTTTCCCTGACATCGGGCACAGTAGGTTCCCTTGCGGGAAGCGCACCTGCAGTCTTTGCTTGCAGGAGCTGTTGGGGTCCATTTCAAGACTGGTGAGGCCTCCAGTCCAAAACGAGAAGTGAAGTTGCAGTTGGGAGGGGAAGGCCAGCTCTGCCTAATTCTTATCATGTCTTCCTTTTTCAGTAAAGTAATTATTTTTATTCACTTCTGCCCAGAAGGTACCCTGCTCAGTTTTGTGTTGCAGGACGTCTGGCCAAAGTGGCCTTAGCATCTTTGATTTCAAGCCGTGACGTTTGTTTGTGCCATACTCTGGCCAGCAAGCAGTGGTTGGTTAGGTCGCTGCTGCCACCACTGGACATTATTCTCTGAGCTTCCCTGTTTGGGTCTTCAGAGTAAAGCCTGCTTCTTTCAGTCTTCAGGAAAAAAAAAAAAAAAAAAATCTTTCTCAAACCCCTCTACCAAGAATCCAGCATGGCTCACACAGGCTATAAGATAAGAGTAGCTTCCCAGCAGAGTGGCTCTTAACTGGGGGACCCTGGCCCTCGCAAGTCCCTGAGTTTGGTTCAGGGTTGCAAGTCAGCCCTTGAAACCACAGCACAGTCGTGTGTATGCAGACATTGACTCGGGTGGGGAGAGGGCTTACCATTCTCAGTGAATTTGCAAAGGAATCTGAGCCCTGTCCGAAGGTCACTGCCAGGACCCTAACTGGGCTCTGACCTTCCGTTTCTTCTTCTTTCCAGTGCATGCTGGGTATCGTGTTACCTTAATCTACCTAGAACTCCTTTACACAGCGCCTCCTGGGGCGCCCCTGCCTACAGCAGACACACCTCCCGAAGACCTCCCTCCTCACGCTGGTTCCTCCAGACGCTCCTACTGGTATCTCCCCACCATGCTCTGCCGAGGCCTCCTCACCCCGTCTCCTCCCGTCCTCACGTTCTCATCTTGCCATTCCTGGAAAGTCAAACCCTCCCACGAGCCTCTTCTTCCAGGACTAACAGCATCACTTCTTTCGGGGGCTCGGACCAGCGAGTCACATGTTGACTTTATCACCAGCTGCGCGGGACCCCTGTTAGCCCTCCACCTGTGCGCTGGCCGTGCAAACTGTACTGTGGATTCCTTGAAGACAGAACTCCATGAGCCCATTCGTTCCTCCGTCTGGTGAGTGGACACGTAGATGGTGAGCGGCTCGTTCATGGAGCACTGGGCTCAGTGCTGGGCCTGGGACTCCTCCTGGGCCAGTTGCACACACAGAGAACACGCTCAGTGAAGGCTGAGTGAGTGAATTCGGGTCACACCGAGCCATTCCACAGTGCTCGAGAACCTTTGAAATGGAGAATTCATAGCCAGGGCTTCTCTGGGTTTCTGGGACAAGAGCAGAACATTTAGGCATGGAGGTTCTTAAAGTGCAGCCTTCTAAAGGGTTCAGTAAGTCCCAAGGGACAAATCTTCCCCATGGGGAACCTGCTTTCTGCTGGAGTCCCTGGTGGCTCTGGCTTCTCCTTGGCTTTTCCTTTCCTGAGGACAGCTGCGGGAGGGAGGGTCCGTCACAGCCCATCCTGTCCTCAAGAAAACAGGGATCCTTTCTTTCCACCAAGCTTTCTTGAATTCTTGCCCCCTGGGCCAGCAGGTAAAGGAATATTCCTGACAGCGCTCCTTCCTGTGGGAGCCCTCCTCTGGAAAGGGCTCAGAGAGGGCAGCACCTATTCAGGCATTGGGTAGCAGGTTCTCACACCTCCGGGCGGCCCCAGGAGCCAGGCGCCGTGCCACACTGCTCCGAGGCTGCCTTGGAAGCCCCTGTGCTGCTTGTGTTGGCTGGCTCTGGGGCAGTGAGCTCCTGCCAGGAGCACGGGTAGAGGAGGGGGCCTGGCTGTTTGCACGGTTTCTTTGGTCCTGCATCTCGGTTTGGGATGGATTTTGCTGCTCTCCTTCTTTCACAGAAGGGGGAACATAAGCCCCCAAGGCGGATGGGTCGGCAGCAAGCCCAAGCCCACCTCGGAGCCACATCCTGGAGGCTTCCGGCCTGGCTCCACTGCCCGGGACTCTTCTCTCTGCGGCAAACCAGAGCTCTGGCTGTGCCCAGGAAGGCCCTGAGGTCTGCTGCTCTTCCTTCCCACCTCCTGCTCTCCCTTGCCAGCCTCCCCGCCCTCAAGGCGGCTCCCCGCTCTGAGGAAGGCGCTGGGAGCAGCTGGTGCCTCAGGGTGTCTGTCCTCTGCCCCTCGTGAAGGCTTGCTCTCGGATTTTTGCAGGAGACCTCTCCTCTCAACTGCCTTCAAAACAATAACGTTCAAACCCGCTGCCGCGCTGGTTGGTACCAATGACTGTGTTTTACATGGTGGAATGGGACCAAAAGTCAGCTTTGACTGATTATGAAATGGAACAATCAGACTACATGCTCATTGTCAGTATTTTAGTTATAGGAAAATACACATGCTGTCAATTTGCCCACTTAGTTGTCTTAAACTGAACAATCCCGTGGCATTTAGAACATGTTGCACACCACAGCCACTATCGACTTCCAGAATATTTTTATCACCTCTGAAAGAAATCCCACACGCCTTACCCAGTCACACGGTCCCTGCTTCCTCCAGTCCCTGGCAGCCATTAATGAGCCGGCTGTATGGATTTTCCTGTGCTGGGTATTTCTTATAAATAGAATCGTGCAATATGTGTTTGGCTTCTTCCACTTAGTGTAATGTTTTAAAGGTCTGCCCACGCCGTAGCATATGTCAATACTTCATTCCGTTTTATGGCGAATCCTGCTAAACCTGGAGGTGGAAGTTGTTTTCTGTCCCTTGTGTTTCTGTTCCTGTTCTCACCCTCACTCATCCAGGACCTTCAAAGGCCTTGAGGATCTGAACCCGATTCCTCCCAGCTCTTCCCCCTCCAATCTGGCCTGCAGCCCACTGAGCCGCTCCCAAGAACCACCTGCACCAGGGGCGCCTGAGGAGCCCGTGATGGCAGTAGCTCCCTGGCCCCACTTCACGCCTAAGCAGGACCCTCTGGGGACGGAGGCAAGGAATCTGCTTTTCTGACAGGCTCCTCGGCCCCTCGGAGGTGTGGCTCTTCTCTGCCCTAGCCCCAGATTCCACTGAGCCCCTGTGGCTGGGCTCCTCTCCACCTCTGCCCATGGAATCTTGTCTGTCTTCCAGATTGTTATGGTTTAGATATGAGGTGCCCCCCCAAAAAACTCATGTGTGAGACAATGTAAGAAGGCTCAGAGGTGAAATGATTCAATTATGAAAGCTTTAAGCTAATCTGTGGATTAATCTACTGATGCGGATTAACCGAGTGGTGACTGTAGGCAGGTAGGGTATTGCCGGAAGAAGAGGGTCACTGGGCGCATGCCTTGGGGTTCACCTTTTGTCCCCAGTAAGCAGAGCTCTCTCTGCTACCTGGTTGTCATATCCTGAGCTGCTTTCCTCTGCCACATCCTTCCACCATAATATTCTGCCTCACCTTGGGCCCAGAGCTATGGAGTCAGCTGACCATGGACTAAAACTGTAAGCCAAAATAAACTTTTCCAACTCTATGTTGTTCTTGTCAAGTATTTTGGTCACAGTGATGCAAACACAGGTCCAGTGCAAATGCCATCCACCTCCCCAGTTTCTGCAATGATCCTCAACTCTGGGCCAGAACCATTTCTCCTGGACTATGAGTGCCACACAAGCAGAGCCCAGCCTTCTCTGTGCACCCTTTCACTAATGTTCACCCCCAGAATGAGAATGCGCACCAAACGCTTCCAAGCACGCTGCGTTCCGGGTGCTTCTAATCAGTCAACTGAATCACCTTCCAGGGGGAGCGAAGGCAGTCGTGATCCCAAAGGACCTGGAAGAACTACCCTGTCCAGGAAGCACCCCGTGTTTCTGCTCAGTGACTGACGAAGATCGGCTCCTCTGCCTACATTCTGAAGGGGCGCACAACTGAGTGAAGTTTCAAACAACTATCCTAAAGCTCAGTGGGAAGGGGAAAATCCAATCCCAGACTGTGCTGGTAGAATAATAATAATTTAGAAACAAATATAGGTAACTTCTAAGGAGCACGTAAGTCTGCCCTATGCTGACCTCTGTGCTCTGCACAATTACCTGGCGAATCCCGCCGCGTCGGAGGCTTCCTGCGTGGAAGATGTGCACCCTCACTTCCTGCCTCCCTCATTCACTTCCTTATTCATCTGTCAGAATAGGAGGCATGTGCCACTTACTGTGACAGAGAACTTAGCTCAGGGGATTGGTCTGCAGCAGCATGGCCTGCATGAGCTTTGGGCTCCCGCAGAGTGGACTAGTACTGACTAGTACTGGCCGTAGCCACGGGAACGACTTTGAAGCAAAATCACAGCTTTGCTTACCTTGTGACCCAGCGCTTTCATCCCAAAGTATACTGTAGGCGCCAAAGGATCGGAAGCAGGGGCTCCAACACAGGCCTGCACCCCAGTATTCATATCAGCACTACTCACAAAGGTGGAGACGATTCAAGAGATGAATGGGTACATAAAATGGGGCATCTACATGCCAAGCAGTATAATTCAGCCTTAGCAAGGAAGGGAACTCTGATACATGCTGCAAACATATATTGTTTGTGCTAAACAAAAAGTCAGACACAAAAAGACAACTATTTTAAGATTCCACTGACATCAAACATCTAGAGTAGACATGTTCATAGAGGTAGACAGTAGATAAGAGTTTACTAGGGGCCAAAGGCAGGGAGGAATGGAGAGATATTGCTTCACGGGTACAGAGTTTCTATCTGGGAGTGATGAAAAAATTTGGAATTGAATAGTGGTTGCACAACGCCGAGAACATTCTTTTTTTTTTTTTTTTTTTTGTGGTACCGGAGATGAGAACATTCTTAACGCCACTGAATCGTACACTCAAAATGGCTAAATGGCAAATTTTATGTTATATATATTTTGCCATAAAAAAATTCTCAGCTTTGATTTCCAATCACTATAATGAAGCATGGAATCCTTGTGCCTAATGTCCCCTTGCATAGGGTCTATTAGGGGCTCCCTGCTGTTGATCCCTTAATCTCTTTAACCTTCCATTTCTCCATCCCAGCTGCTGCCATCTGGGGAGAAAGAATTCTGGCTCTCCCTGAATGGCCCCAGGATAGCCCAGCCCAGCGGAGAGGGCGACCAAGGGCCTTCCCGGCAGCTCTCACCCAGCAGAGGTGCCCCAGGGATCAGAGTTCTGGCTCATTGTCCTGAGTGGCCACTAAAAGGCTCCTCCATTCATTCTTGGAAACTCTCCAATGGGCTTCTGCCTGTGTCTTTTCCAGCCTCTGCAGAATCTTGAATAACAAAGCACAGATGGTTCCTGACTTACCGAGAGGCTGCAGCCTGACAAACCCCTTGAAACGTCAGGAATATCGATGCATACGGGAAGAGTCCATTTAACAAACCTAACCTACCCAACTTCGCAGCTTGGCTTAGCCTACCTTGAAGGTGCAAAGAGCAGCTACATCCGCTTACAGCCGGGCAAAGTCATCTACCGCCAAGCCTCCTTTGCGGGGGGAGGGTAGAATAACTCGGCAATTTATTGAATACTGTGGGGGTGACTTTCATCCATTGTAAAGTCAAAACAGGCTGAAACTTAGCACATTGGGGACCTTCTGTGATGAACCAATGCAGATGTGCCTGAGGTGACTTTACAGATCCCGTGTGGTGAAGGGTTACCAAAACCACTTGACAGGCCAGACCCAGGAGAAAACCCGGCTCACCAACAAGGCCCTGGGGCAGCTCTCAAGTAGTCACTAGTCAGAGCCCGCGGTTAGTAGTCTTCAGTCAGTCCCACTTCAATTACATATTAAATCAACTCTGCAGAAGGTACCCACATAGAAACTGGACGCTCTGTTACAGAGCTCTGACCCGCAGAGCCTCGTGCCCTCCAGGCTGTTGGGGAAACCTCAGTGCTGGCTTTGCTCTCCTGCGAAACCATTCACGGCTATTTTATTTTTATTCTTATTAATATATTAATGTGTTTTTATTATTTATCTTACCATATGTGGATTTGTTATGCGCCAGGCATGTTCCAAGGTTTTGACAAAGCCCACCTGGCTGAGTGCTCCTGATGCCCCCAGGAGGCGGGTTCTGTAGCCAGTGGGGCCCAGGACACCGCGAGGAGAGGCTGGCACAGACTCCGAGGGTGTTTCCTGAGGCGGCAGGAAGGGGGCCAGGCGGTCGCCCTGCATGAAGGCTGAGCGCCCCACCTCACCTGTTCCTCACACTGTCTGAGGCCAGGACTGTGGAGGCCGGGCAGGAGCAGGCAGGCAGCTGCCCGGCTGTCTTGAGATCTCTCCTCAGCTGGGCACCCTGTCACCTCGGCCTCCCTGGGAAATGAGGGAACGAGGAGCGAGTGTGGCCTTCGCACCCGCCTGCAAGGGCTGTCGTGGGAAGCAGATGGCAGAGGGGGAGTGGCCCCGGAGTGGATGAACGCAAGTGCTGAACCACTCTGTGGACGAAGACGGGAGCTCGGGAGGCAACTAAAATGCCCCTGTTTAAACCTGAACGAGGCCTGCTACGGATGGTCCCCATGTCCCCATGTCCTGGTTTAGATGTTGCACTTCAGTGAACATTTAGGAAAAAGTAGCTATTGGGGGAAACTGAGCCGAGGGCACACGTGGCCTCCCTGCGCTATTTTTGCAATTTCCTTCGAATCTATAATGATTTCAAAATAAGAAGGTTTTTTCTTCTTCTTCTTTTTTAATGCCATGGCTCAGGACCCCGGAGCGGTTGCGGCTTCTTCAGCGGTGCGAGTGCCCTGTGCTAGGAGTTCTCACAAGCCCCGACTCCGCCTCCCCAGGGGACAGGTTGACAGTCTCGGGCCATGTCCCGTTTACTGGTGCCTGGTCCCCTCTCCCTCTAGACTGGGGATTTTCCCGTCTGCTCTGAAGCTGGGATGTTTTAAGGTGTCCCCTCTGGAGCCTAGTGTGCAGGTCAAGTCCCCCGCCCAGGCTTCCCAGAATCGGCCGCTGCAGCGAGGGCAGCACAGAGGGGGGTGAGGGGGACGCCCCACGCAGGGACAGCACGGTCGTTGCTGGGGACCCAGAGTGGCTGGCCCCGTGGTAAATATGGAAGCAGGGCTCTCAGGCCAGGGAGACATGTCGTCCTGTGTGCTGTGACCTCACACTGTCATCTTCGCGGGCCCTGCAGGGCCCAGGGAAATGTCCACTCCTTGTCCCGTGGCCGGGCTGTGGGAGTCCGTGGGGTCCCCTCTGCCTGATGCTCTGGGTCCTAATCTGTTTCCCTCCCCCAAATCCCAGCATTTGGAGTTGGCCTCTGCAGAGGGCCAGCAAACTCAACGGGACGTGGTGACACCGTAACCGAATCCCCAGGCCTGGTGTGCAGTGGGGCTGTACCGCGGCCCGCCCTGTGGGTTCCACGGGGTTATAAGGCTTTGGAGTTGAGGGCCCATCTGTCACCGTGAGTCTGCGTGGGGCCCCTGAGAAGCCAAGAGAATGAGCACAGGGGTTCTAAAGCTGGTGGCCAGGGAGTGGGGACACCCCGGGACGTGCCATCTCCACGGCACTCAGATCCTGCCTCTGTGTGGAGGGCTTGCTGCTGCTCGGGAGAGGCCTGAGCTCCCCCTCCCCACTGCAGGTGGGGTCCCCACGTAGCCCTGAGGGCAGCTCGGCCCTGAGGTCCCTTCCCCCCAACCCCCACCCCTGTCTGGACCACTTCCCACCATCTTCTCTCTGCTCTGTCTCCCCACCAGCGGATAAGGTGACCCCCGTTCTGTCCTAGGTGGTTCCTCCCTCACCCGTGTCTGGTCTCCATCAGGGCCGACTGACACTCAGGGGCGTGGCTCTGTTGGGCCGACTGACACTCAGGGGCGTGGCTCTGTTGGGCCGACTGACACTCAGGGGCGTGGCTCTGTTGGGCCGACTGACACTCAGGGGCGTGGCTCTGTTGGGCCGACTGACACTCAGGGGCGTGGCTCTGTTGGGGACACAGTCTGGTGCTTTCCCTCCCCTCCCCTAAGCCTCCTGCTTCAGAACTTAAGTGCAGGGACGCAGGGACGGGGAGGAATCCCTGACCTGAAGGTGCCAAGGTCACCGACGTTCTCTGGCCACATCCCTAGTCACATCCCTGCTGAGAAGTCCCCAGCAGAGCTTGCAGCCCCAGGAAAGTGAAGGGGTGGGAAAGAGAACTTAAGTCCAACCAGCTGGACTCCAGGTGGAACCGGTGAGAGGGCAGGAGGTGATCGGTTGGTGCCGACCTGGTGAGAGGTGACCCCTCAGACCATCTGGCCGTGTCCTCGCTACAGCCTGTGTCTGCCCTCACCCTCAGCAGTGGCAGTGACACTAACCACCTGGCACTGACACACTAGTGCTGTTCTGAGTGCTTGTCAGCTAGCAGTTCATGCAATCCTCACAACGGCCCCATGTCACAGGCATGGAGACTGAGGACTGGAACCCAGGCTGTCTGGCTCCAGGGTCTCCCCTTTTAGTCTCTACATAAGCAGTTAATTTTTAATGATTGAAGCTTTGTTAACACCCCCCCCCAAAAAAAATGCACTGTGCTTTGAAATACATCCTGTGATCTAACTCTCACCCTCTTCCGGGGGAGACATTTTTATACCTGTGTTACGGCTGCAGAGAATGCAGCTCGGAGAGGTGGGCCTGGCGTGTGGGTTGGGGCTCAGGCTTCTCTGCTGCAGCTGCTGCTCCTTCCTGGGGCTTGTCCATAGAAGGCAGCAGGCAGAAGGTTGCCGAAGGAGGAGCACGGCCCCCTCTGCCCCGGGGCACCAAGTCGCAAGCGCACCCTCCTCAGGGCTCAGCCGCACCTGTCAGGAACCAGAACCTTCTTCAGCAGCTGCTCCTGCCTCACCCCATTCTCTCCACCGGGGCTTGAAATCAGCAGTTGCCAAGTTCGGAGACAAGTAGCTCCTTTGGGACAATCCACTGGGGAAAATCCTGGCTGGCCACCTGAGCACCTGGCTCTGCTGTTCAGAGGCAGAGGGCAGCCCCTGTGCAGTGGGCCAGGTAGGAGGGTGGGACAGGGACCCAGGAGGGAGGCCAGCTGGACAGCAGGGCTTTCTCTGTCAGCTGAGACTGAAGCGAGAGATGGATGTTGTGGTCACACAGGCAGAGTTTTCAGAAGCAAGGGACCAGGCATCTAGGTGGATGTGTGGGGCGGTGGGATGGGAGGGGAAGCTGGACCCCAAAGCCAATCAGAAGGTTGGTAGTTGGTCTCTGAGCACCCCAACTGGAATCCTGCTGGGATCTGGAGAAGCTTGAGATCTTGTTCTGCCCTCTGCCCAGCTGCGTCTGGAACCTGGCTTCACAATGTCGTGAGCAGGGAAGGCCTTCTGCACCTCCTCGCCAGTCTTTCCTGGTTTGCGTTCTAGCTCTGCTTGCCTTCGTCCAGCTGCTGTAGATCGACATAGTTGACCAGCTCTTGGCCCACCAGCCAAAGGCATACCCAAGAGGTACCAAAGAATGTGCCCCCCCCCCCCCCCCCCCGAGCTCCCTCCCTGGAGGCAGGGACTGGTCCTGGTGGATTTGGTGGGAATATTTCAGGACGATTCCATACCTACTCCACCACCCCCCAGTGCTGGGAATCACACCCAGGGCCTCGGGCACGCAGGGCAAGTGCCCTACCACTGAGCTACACCCCAGCCCCCTCCTCCTTCTTGACTTGATGATAGCATATTGCACTCACTGTCGTGGACGGGATTCATAGAAAAGTCTCCACATTGGTTCTCCTTATTCCTTTTACTGGCCTGTGTGACCAAGATGGGTTTACCCAGCCCCCTAATGATGCAGTAACCAGCCCTAAACGGACATTGAAGTTGTCTCCAGCCTCTTGGTGTCTTGCTAACCTGGAAGGTGAGACATGGTGGTGGAATTGATGGAGTGGGGGAAAGGCACAAGAGGGAGCGGACACAGAGGGAACGATTTTCCACTGTGTCTGTTTGCAAATATGTATTGATTGGACAACCAGGGGGCTATTTGATCTGTGTGAGTTCAGTTAAACCATGCAAAACTCTCCAAGCTGTTTCCCCATCTATAAAGTGAGACTAGGAACCAGATAGAGTGGTAAATCATTTTAAGGAGAGTTCACTAAGTTAACTATATTCTGAGTTTAAATTCCTTTTCCTGGGGCAAGAGAAATATGAACCTGTGTCTCTGATTGACCGTTTGTCAGGGTGTCCCATGCCCTGGGACAACCTCACTGGCTCTCTCCACATCCAGGTTTCTGGTGTGGGTAGTTGGTGGACAAATGGAATCAGTAGAGGATCCCTGTCCTTGCTTTAGTTGACTGTCCCAGTGTCCTGCAGGAGCCCTGTTTGGGGAGATAGCTAAGATTGCGGTTGACTATGGGCCATAGACATTTTTGGGCATTTCCGCCTTCCGTAGTCTCACGGGACTTGGCCTGGGATCTCGCGGGACTTGGTCCAGGATCTTGAGAGATTTGAGCCGTGACTCAGCAGATCGAGCTAGCGCCATTCCTGCTCGGGCGCATGGGATGAGACCAGAGAGAGAAAGGACAGGGTTATCGCTATTGTATAGATACATTGTAGTTTCTTGTAAGAGTAGGTGCCTTGGTTTCTTGTGAGAGTGTGTATGTGGTGTTAGAAATTACAAGAGACAGAGACAGAAAGATTAAAGAATATTTTCGTCTCCATCCTGTCTCCGGACTCCTTCCCGCGGCGCTGCCGTTCCAGGCTGCAATCCCTTTTCGGCGACAACAGTGTCCCCTGCGGATTCCCGCACTGTGAACTGCGGCTTAGCAGGTGGAGGTTTAACTCCTGTCTGCAGCCCTGCCCCTGCTCTGCTGCAGCAATGCATGCATTAAACTGAGAGAAGAAAAAGGAAAGCCCGAGGCCTGGCCTGCTGGGCCCACGAGATGCAGCCAGCGTTGTGGCAAGGACTCCATTCTTCAGGCCACACCCTATTAGCATCCCCAGGACTTAATTCCCTGAGCTGGTTCCTGCTCAGACACTGGAAGCCACAAATAAACAGATTACAGGTGGAAGAGGGAAACTTCAGAGCAAAGCTCCTTCTGAAAGCAAACCAGGTGTTCCTGGAGGGATTCCGCCATCCAAGAAATAATAAGCACCCCTTGGCAGAAAGCCCACTGCAGAAAGGAGTGGCTGTTTCAGCAAAAGATTCACAATTAATAGATATTTCTTTGATCCCGGCCCATGGATTACAGGGACAAGCTGTCATTCAGCATCTGATGACCCTGATATTTGGCATTTCCTTATTGGGTTGGATCTGAGTGGTCAGTCACAAGGAGGCCACGGTCCCCCTGCAGTGGGCATTGCCCTTTGGTAGACAGATGGCAACATTCAGAGACCCAGCAATGCTTTTTTGTAGACGGTACCTTGCTCTGACAAGTTGAAGCAGAGAGCTTCCGGGCTGCTTTGTGCCCTGCCTGTTTAAAAGTTATGCACAAAAGACTGGAAGGAGTGATTTCACGGCAGGATGAGATGTCGTTACACGTTATCCGGTGAGCAGGCGGGGCGGGCAGGGCGGTGGGCCCAGGCCTGCCACCTGGGGCGGGGGGCAGCTGCAAAACCCTGGAAATGGGACGGCAGGTGCTGCTGCAGGGCTGAGGGCAGGCAGCGGGCAGCGCAGCCTGGAGGGCAAGGGCACTACTGGCAGGTGGGCCCTTAGAATCATGGTGGACCCCCGTGGCCTCTGGAGGGCCACTGTGGAAATACCCGAGCCTGCAGGGCTGCTCCAGAGAGGGAAAGATGGGGACTTTGAGCAAACCCAAGGTACCCCCCCTTCCTTTGCCAGTGGGAGGCCAGCTCCCAGCACCGGCTGCGCGGCTCTGGAAGTCTGAGACTTGAGTTCATTGAGCAAATGGCCGTGAGGGCCCAGTGGGAGAGCCAGGCAGGGGCACCTGTGCCAGGGCTGCCGCGCCTGAGGGGCGCGGGCTCTTCCACCCACTCCTGTCTCCGGCCCTCTACGCCTGTCCCTTCGTCAGCCACCTTCCAAGCATGGTGGGGTCACTTGACTCCTCACTCTGAGCCCCGCCAGCCCCTCTGTCCTGAGTCCTGGCTCTCGAGGACCTGAAGGAGCTGGGCCAAAGACTCACCAAGGTGTGCTCAGAAGGCGTCATTCCCTCTGGGCTCCAGGGGCTCAGAGACACCCTGTCCTCCTGCCTTGGGCACTTTTCTTGGGCTTTGTCCGTGGCATCCTCTCTGCCCGGAACCCAGCCCACAGCCCCGCTCAGCCTGCACAGCTCCCAGCCTGTCTCCAAGTCTGACTCTCGCTCGTTCCCAAGGGAAGCCGGGTCCCCCCAGCCCCTCCAGCCAGCCCTTGCTCACCTGTGTGGGTGGCTCTGCCCAGGAGCATTTCAGATCTTCTGCGCCACCTAATGTGGAGCCCCCAGGGGCGTGGCCTTCCATTAAACCCTGCTCCTCCATTCAACAACCTCCCCCAGGAGCCTTTAAAGAACACCGGGCCTGGGTCCCTGGGGTTCTGATGTAACGGGTCCAGGGTGCGGCCAAGCCAGGAAGTCTCAAGAGCTCAACCAGGAGATGCTCACGTGCAGCAGCGTTTGAGGCCATCTTTGTATCCTCGGTGTCCCACAGGTCAGCTGACTGCACTCTCAGGACCTTGGAGGTGGAGGTGGCTCTGGCCAATGGGAATATAACATGAGCCACGAATACAAGCCATGCCTGTGACTTTCGGTTTTCAGTTACCACATGGAGGAAAGATACAAAGAAACAGTGAAATGAATTTTTCTTGGATTTAATCTAGGTATGCAAATACTATCATTTCAACATGTAATCAGCGCACAAATTATTAATGCGATATTGTGCCTACCTTTCCTTCCTAGTACATCTTTGAAATCTGGTGCGGGTTTTGTACTCACTGTCCATCTCAAGTCGGATGAAGCACGTTTCCAGTGCTTTATGTCTGCATGTGGCTTGCAGCTACCATATTGGAGCATCAGTGACAAGCCACAGACGGGCCCACTGAGTCACAGTGCTCCTGTGCTGCTGGCCTGGCAGGTAACTGCATGTCACTCAGGCAGGCTTGCTGAGGAAGAAAGGTGGCCTTGGTAGCTGCAGTGAGGGGATTCACACCCAGCCCAGGACAGCCCCTTCCTTCCAGTTAAATCAGAGCATCTTCTCACCTTGCCCCACCCCGCCATCTGGGTCCCACATCCAAAACAAATTTCCTCCCCTCCTCGGCCTCTGTGGCCCAGCTTTCCAGCCCCAGCTGCAGACCTGCTGCCACTTCCTGTCCTGGTTGCTCTTTGGAGAGTGGCTGCCAGCCCTGGTGGGAGGGCAGAGATCTGGAGAGGCCCAGGAGTTTGGAGGATGCTCACTCTCGCTGGCTTTCTCTTGCCGTGCCCTGGGTCAGCATGCTGAGCCCCAACCATCCCCTGTCCCCCAGGCCCACGCACCCTCGCCCCAGCCACTAAAAAGCCCCATAAACTGCGCAGGTCTAAGGATGAGACTCACTTGGTTCTTGGCCAACTCCCCAGGGACAACCCCTAGTGGGGACAGTTTGATGTCCAAATGTGCAAAGACAGCAAGGACAGGACTATAATTAGACCTTCCCCATCGTCCCAGTTATCGGCTGCAGGACTCGGCCCTTTGATGTCCCAGGGGGAACCAGGGCCCGTCTCCCAACACTGATGTGGTATTTCTGAAAGCGCTTTCCCATGGCACATCCGACCACTGTGCCCCTGCGTATCTTCTATTTTCCTAGGCGATTAATCTTCTTTGTCTTTTCTCCATCGCACATGGCCTGCTCCCCTTCTTTTTTGCTGTTCAAATCTGTGAATCGCGTGGAGGATCGGCTTTTATGCTCTGAGTTTTTGCTGAAAGCTGGGATGGCAGGGATGGCTAATGAGATTTTTTTTTTTTTTTTTAAAGTACTGTAATTCGTAGGCATGCAGTGGGAGGTTTTGCTGGAAAATTGGAGAGATAAGTTGTAGATGACCCAATTTCATGGCATTACGGAGTGCCACCACCTGACTGGTTCTGCAGCTCCGTCCGAGTGCTGACCGTGCCCAGAGGGAGGTGCTCCAGGGACAGGTAACACAGCCCCCGTCTGGTTGAGGAACTAGAGCCTGGCGTGTGGGTGGATGGCTGCATATGCTAAGTTAGAAAAGCCACGCGTCACACCTCCCTGCCACTGTGGGTGGTCAGAGGAGGAAGTCCATCAGTGGAGGTCCCCAGAGGAAGTGGGGGCTTTGGTGGAACAAAGGGACAGAATGCCACAGACACGGTGCCCAGAGCACATCCGGCGACCCCAGGAGGAGGCTCTGTGCTGGTGGGGAGGGGAGTGCTGGGCTCTACCATGCCCTAGGCTAGAAGTGGCTCCATTTTGTGTCTTGATCCTTGGAGTCAAGACCATTTGGTTTTCTTTCTAACTCTGCTGCTCATAATTCTCTGGTGGCTTTGGCCAGTCCTACAGCCACTTCAGGCTCCTTCCTAGGACTGGCAGGGCTCATCACTGCCCTTGTCTGACTCTGCTATTCAGGAAAGATCAGAATGACCATTCATCCCTTGTCTGCCTGTCCAGACATTCCCCCTGCCACACCCACCCATCTGGCCAGGCACCTACCCATTCATCTGTCTGTAAATACATACACCTGCCCACCCATCTGGCCATCCACCCGCCACCTAGCCCCACACCAATCCATTCATCCAAGAATCCAGCCTCTCACCTGAACATCCACCCATTCACTCACCCAGCCACCCACCTGTCTCAATTCCCATCCATCCACTAGCCCACCTTGCCTCCTGTCCCACGCCCCCATCCATCCGTCCACTTATGAACCCCTCCAGGAAGTCAGCGGGCCCTTGTTTGTCAGTGCTCTTTTGCGGAAACCTAGTCTGCGGCAGACGCTGTACCGAGAGCCAAGACACGCAGAGCAAACAGGCCTGGGTCCTGTGGTCAAGGCGGGTCAAGGACAGCAATGGCACAGGTTCAAGTGCTCCTACTGATTGAGCAGGCCACTGCCCTCCAGAGGGGAAAGGAAAGGACTCCTGGAACGCGGGAAGAAGGGGGCCCTTCTGAGCATGCAGGATGCTGTGGGCGCCTCCCCTGAGCCCTGAACTCCTGGGGTGGGGTCATCTCTGTATCCGCCCCGTTAGACTGAGAGCTCGTGAGAAGCAGGTCCTGCCTTCACTGTCATCCCAGACCAGGCAAGGGCGTCCCTGTCCTGAGAGCCCTGTTGAAGGGTCCTGCTCTGGTCCTCCTCAGCTGTGCCCCACACCACAGGGGGAGGAGCCTGTGAGGCCAAAGCCCACGTCACCTCCCCCTCCTCCTTCAGTCCACGCCACAGAGACCTGGGGCCCAACATTTTCTGCCTCAAAGGACCTGAGAAGCACTTCTAGGGCCTCTGCAGACCTCGTCCCTGTGTGCGTCCTCCTGAGTGGGTCCTGTCACTGGTGGGTGCACCCCTGAATTCATTCTGTGACCATGCCGTTTGTGGGCTGTGGCTGGCCCTTGGTAGTGCAGACGGGGGTGTCCACTTGTGGTCAGGCAAGGCCCTCATGGTGTGGGCCAGAGCTGGGATGGACATAGAGGGGGCCACAGGCTACAGGGTAGGAACCCACTCTTCCCAAACCATCAGTTCTAGTGCAGAGTTCCACGGGCACGGGATGTAGCTCAGTGGCAGATCACTTGCTAGGCCTGTGCAAGGCACTGAGAAGGAGAAAAAGAACTGTACATTCAAACATGGCGTCCAGATTGTTATGGAGGTTTATTTGCTAAGGTAGGAGGAGCGAACCTATTAACAGTTTTATTTTTAATAGCCTTTATATATTTAGATAGAGTCCGCAGACCAGCATTAGCACCCGTGGCCGAGACCTGCAGGTATGAGACAGGACTCAGTGCCTCGTGTCTGGTTGAGTCACGTGTTCCTAAGCACACAGGGCAACTAAGTGTAGTACATGGGTCTGGACTGGATTCTGGATTGGAGGGAACTCTAATAAATGTAACTGGGACAGTGAACAAAACTAGATAGAATGGGGACTTTAGACCAGGTAAAATACAGCAATGTTAAACTCTTAAATTTGACAGCTGTGGTTACTTAAGAGAATCTCCCCTACGAGAAACTCAGATGCATAAGGAGACCATGGTGTCTGTGAGCAATGGAGAGATCCACATCCTTGTGTCCAATGTTGAAGCTGATCAACGTGGGTAAAGGGACATGGAGGTCCTCTGAATTGTTCTTGCAACTTTTTTTTAAACGGTGAGTTTAAAGTTATTTTAGAATAGAAAAGTTAAAAACAAGCAAGCAGCACAGAGCGTTGGGCAGGGTAGGTGTTTAGTGTTTGCTGGGTGACATGTAAGCTGGGCCCTGGTTTCAACAGTCAGCAACAGGTTTAGAGGTTTAGAGCATGGGCCAGCACACATGGTGGGAACGACGTTCCTGTGCTGTGCTTTACCAACTCTCCATCTTGGTGACATTGGTACCCAATGCTGCAGCTACTATTATTGTACAGATGGGAAAAACACAGAAAAGCTAAAAGTGCCCAGGCCCTGTGGCACTTGACAGGGTTGAGAGCTCAGGGCTGGTGCCACCTCTGGTAACATTTGCTAACACCCCAGTGCTGGGTGTGAAGAGTCATGGTTCCAGAACTTTCTTGGGGAGTAATTCCTTTTGTTCCCCATAGACCTTCACAAACTCATCATCCCATTTACAAGTGGGGAAATGACAGCATAGAAAGCAAGAAGCAGGGACCCTGAGTCCTAAGCGCTGACCTCTATGCACCTAGCAGACTAGTTGGAATTAAAGCCCCCGCAGGGCAGGCACCGGCAGAACGTCAGAGGACGCCATTAACTGTATGCGTCTGGACTGGGTGGAATCCATGGGTGATGGGTGCTGTGGCCAAGAAGGAATGGCCAGCTGGGTCCCTGGCTGGTGGCCTGCAGCCAAGGGTGCTGGTCCAAGTGCAGGTTAGTCTGCAGGTGTTCCCAACGATGTTCTCCTGCGGCCGTCTTGGTCATGTCCTGTTTGGATCCTCAAAGCAAGTCCTGTGACACATGTGTATCCAAGGTGAGGTGACATGCAGCCAGGAGGAGGCACGCAGAAACAGCAGGCCTCCCGAGTCCTGGAAGGGCTGCTGTGCAGCCTGAGCGACATGGGTTGCAGGGGCGAGGAGGACAGTGGCAGGCAGTGGCCTGGGGACACAGATCCCATGTCTGGGGGGATATGGAGCGGGACAGTCATGAAGGGGTTAAATGCAGGAGCCACTTCGAGCGTGGCAGACAAGGTCTGGCAGCAGATGAGCAGAGGAGCCAGCCAGCTGTGGCGTCCAACCCAAGCAACAGGACTGGCTGAGCCCCGGTCCCCGCCCGCTCTGCCTCCCACTCACCTTCTCAAGGAGACCAGCACGGCGTGTCCGTCACATCCTGCAAGAAGCAGTTGACAAGGCGCCCGTAGACTGGCAAGAGGCTTCTGGGGAGCAACTCCAGCGAGACCAGGGGAGCAGGACGAGGCTGGGAGAGTCATCAGACTGCGATGAGGGCTGAGCCTGGCGGCCAGGAAGGCAGGTTGGGTGGCATCCGCTGAGTGGCAGCGCAGCCTCACCCCACGCTCCAGCAGCCCAGGTGGGCCTCCCAGCCCAGCAGCCGGACCCTTGACCGATGGTATCGACGCTCAGTTCTGACATGCGCATTTAAAATTTTTTTTTAGTTTTTGTTTGTTTGTTTTATTCATTTGTTTATATGCGGTGTGGAGGTTTGAACCCAGTGCCTCACACATGCTAGGCAAGCGCTCTACCACTGAGCCACAACCCCAGCACGGCAATTCTTTTTTTTTTTGGGTGGTGCTGGGGATTGAACCCAGGGCCTTGTGCATGTGAGGCAAGCACCCTACCAACTGAGCTATATCCCCAGCCCCAACATGTGCACTTTTAAGAGCACAGTGTGCCAATCATTTAGCACCTCAATCTGCCTGCCCATTGAGTCCCCAGTGCCCTGGATGCCCTTTGCCCTGGCTCTATCTGTCCCCAAAGCAGTCATCTCTCTTTGACACACTGTATAGTTCATTGATGCTCCAATGTGTTGATCTTCTGTCTCTCCAGCCCCACCTCCAGCTAGACTGCAAGCTTCACTAACGCAGGGATGTTCGTTTATTTTGTTCATCCAAGTCTCCCAGCATCCATGACGGGGTGTGGGGGGGTAGTGGCAGGTAGTATGTGCTCAGTAAGTACTTGTTATTAATTGCGATCAACCAAAGTGGGGAACCAGGAAGAGGGGCTAGTTTAGGAGGAAGCCTCCTGCGGCCAGGGAGAAAAGTTCTGTGATTTCTACAGGGCCCGGGTGATAAAGCGTTGCCCTCAGCCCCGGCTCCCACACATTCAGGTTGCCGAGGCCTTCCACAGAAAGCCCTGAGCTAACGCGTCCGTCATGGCAAGGACAACAGAGGACGAGAGAGAGTTTTCATTGGGAAGCAGCCACTGCTCGGTGGAATCGCGGGGATGGGTGTGGCATTTTGTAGGAGAAAACAGCTCTTCCCTTGAAAGTAAGTTTTCCCTGGAAGAGCTGCAGACGGGCACCTGTGTGACAAACAGCATGGGCCTGGAGGAGGCCCCGAGGGGGATCTGGAGCCCTGGCCCCACCTGCCGAGCTGCCCCTCCCTCCGGAACCCCAGCGCTCCCTTCCTGCTATGGCCGGGCTGTGTTGTTGCTGACCCGCGGCCAGGCCCCCCAGGGCCAAGTGTTGATTCCGATGCTCCTCTGGGCCACTCTGTCACTGTTGTACCTGGCACCGTGCCCCTGGCTGCCCATGAGGTTGGAGGAGGCATCTGAGGGCTGCTTGTGCTTGGCTCGCAGCTTGGAAATTCCGGCTGCTTCATAGCACCACGGGGCCTGGCCGCCTGCTGGGCCTCCCAGCATCTTCCTGCCCAGGGGGCCCTCCTCCCGGGGGGCCAGGCCTCTGCGGCAGTGGACGGCCACGCACTTCTCAGCTAGCCTCATAAACGGTGTCTGAAGATAGGAACCATCTGGAAAGCTAACACGACCAGCCCCTGGAGGTCTACCCAATAAACTGGCCACCCCCACTTGGGACAAGGCAAAGCCAGGATAACCAAACAGAGCCTGGGCAGGGTTCTGTTTGTCAAAACAGAACTTTTCCCAGCTAACACTGAGGGCTTTAGACGCTGGCCTCTCCTGTGCCTGGGCCTTCCCTGCCCTCCCACCCAAGTCCCCAACAGGTCCTACCTACACAGCACCCAGCACATGTAGGCCACCAAGTGGCAGGTGCCCAAGGAGTGCCTTCCTTCCCGTGGGATGGACACGCCCCACTTCTCTGAACCCCAGCTCACCTTCAAAGCCCAGGCCCAGCCTCCCACTATGTGAAGGTTTCTTGGAGTCCTTCGATGCCCAGGAGCTGCTCCCTGCTCCGAGACCCAGAGGCGGGTGTCTGAACCCCATGCACGCGGCACGACTTCTCCTTCATTATTGTCAACCAGTGGGTGTTAGGTAGTAAATTACCAGAGGAACAAAGCCCAAAGTCTCCCAGTTACTGCCTTTAGATAAGTTCCCACATTTTATAGGCGTGCTGGTCGACTCTGTGTGTCCACTTGGCTGGGGCATCGTGCCCAGATATGTGGCCAAATATTATCCTGGATGTTTCTGCGAGGATGGGTTTTGGAGGGGTTAGCATTTGAATCAGGAGTCTTTGAGAAAAGAAGATTGCCCTTCCTAGAGTGGGTGGGCCCCATGCAGTCAGTGGGGGCCTGAGCGGAGCCAAAGACCGATGGCCTCCTGCCAGCAAGAGGGGATTCTGCAGCAGGCAGCCCTTGGCTCTTCTCTGGTCCCCAGCCTGCCAGCCCACCCCGCAGACTGTAGATGTGCCAGACTCCACGACTGTGTGATTCTGGTTTCCTGGAGAACCCCGACGAGGGTAGCGAGGGGCCGATCAACAGACACACTACAGTGTGAAAAGCCGAGGGGGAAGAAGTGTCTTTGGAGCGCAGAGGACCCTCGCTCACACAGGGCTCAGGGACGGCTTCCTGGCTAGGTCTAGAGGACACTTTGCCATCTTGCCTGGGCTCGAGCTGCTCCCAGGTGGGGGGTTTCTTTGCTCCCCTGAGGGCACTGCAGGGAGTCCCCAGAGCTGATGCACCGCGGTCGTGTTTATTGATGAGCGAGAGCTTTTGCAGCCAAATCGTTTTATCCATGTCATTTCCTACCCCACTCCCAGCAGCCGTGGGAGGCAGCCCGCCCGCTCTGTGGTCACCGTTTGAGTCTACTAAGCACGTGTGAACTACCAAGCTGGCTCTCCTTCCTGTGCCCAGGAAGTCAGCAGGGGCTTTGCAGGCTCTCTGGGGCTTCCTCAGCCAGCGCCTCAGCAGGAGGCCAGGGATCAGTCCTGTGTCATTCCTCTCCTCCCCACACAGCCCGGCCCCAGGCCCTCCGCCAAGCTGTTTTGCTGCTCTCTAACTTGAATCAGGTCTGGACAAATGGGCTTACGTGACATCAGCTAGTGAGCATCGCTTGTTTCTCGTGACAGACCCAAGAGCTGACCTAGTCCCAGTTGTTTCCAAGATTGGAATCTCCAGCCTGTGCTGGGGTCTTGTGACCCCTCTGACCTTCCACAGGATTCCTTAAGTCAGTTGGCGGCAGCTTCTGTGGCTTACAACCAAAGACTTTCATTTATGTGTTCTTGTAAGTAGAGACACAGGCACACACGAAAGATGGGACGGGCCAGGGGGAGGGGACCCTCGTGTACGGGGAGTACCCCGGTGCCAGGCAACACCGCAAGTCTTTTGTTTCACAGACTCCAGCATGTACAGCCCCCAACACACACACACTTTTATTTTTAAAGAATTGGCATCACACGCCTGTAATCCCAGCACTTGGGAGGCTGAGGCAGGAGGATCGCGAGTTCAAAGCCAGCCTCAGCAATGGGGAGGCACTTAGCAACTCAGTGAGACCCTGTCTCTAATAAAATACAAAAAAGGGCTGGGGATGTGGCCCAGTGGTCGAGTGCCCCTGGGTTCAATCCCCGGTACAAAAAAAAAAAAAAAAAAAAAAAAATTGGCATGATTTTATTCTAGTCGTCAGTCACACAGCCCACTGCAGATAGGCACCAATGACACTGTCTGTGTGCAATGTCAACACTTCAGGGTGAGTGGCTTGGACCCCGGAGGTGAGAGAGGGGCGCTCTTCTAAGAAAACCTGTGTCATTCCCAGAATGAGGCTTTTAAGAAACACCCCATCTCCCCAGACAGGGAGGAGCACACCTGCAGTCCCAGCTACTCGGGAGGCTGAGGCAGGAGGATGTCAAGTTCAAGACCAGCCTGGACAACTTAGTGAGACCTTGACTCACATTTAGAAAATGACAACCACCACCACACAACACACAAACAAAAAACTACTGGGGTTGCAGCTCAGTGGTAAAGCATTCACCTAGCAGGCAGGAGGCCCTGGGTTCTATCCCTAGTACTGTGAAAAAAAGAAAAAACAGAAGCCTCATCCCCAGCAGGCACAGAGGATGATGTTTGAGGGAAAATGCCGACTGGACAGCTCTGAGAAGAACAGTGCTCCAGTGAGAAGACTCTGGAACCCCTGAGCCTGTTTAACTCACTCACTGGTGTTTCTCATTTCATGGCGAAAGTGTGAGTGGTTCAGGATGGAAAGTCCCATGTCCAACTGAGTCTCAATAAGTGCAAAATAGACGATCTAAGCCAAGGGCTGAATTTTTTTCTGCAAGGGCCAGAGAGCGAATACTTTCGGCTTTGTGGGCCAGACAGTCTCTGTGTCAACAACTTAACTCAGCCACGGTGGCACAAAAGCATCCCAGACAGCATATAAACCAAAGAGCACCCCATGCGGTGACATTGGCATTTCAGTTTCATGTCTTACCAAGTGTTTTTGTTGTTTTGAGTTTTTCTGAGCTCTTTACAAATATAAAAACCATTCTTAACCCTTGGGCCTTATAAAGCTAGACGGTGAGCCCATAGTTTGCAGACTCGTATTCCAAGGGATGATCGGTAGCAGTGTCGCAGACTAGTAAGTAGCATTCTTTTCCTTAGTTCAATCATGGTGTGCCTTGGCGTCAAGGAAATCAACTTTGTAACAATGCTGTAACATTCCCAGGTGGTCAGAGAGGTTTTGTTGCTCAAGATCAAAACCATTAGTAGTTCAAGTTGAGGTTCAACCCTTACTTAAAAAAGCAAGAAGCCGGTCGCGGTGGTGCACGCCTGTAATCCCAGCACATTGGGAGGCTGAGGCAGGAAGATCGCGAGTTCAAGACCAGCCTCAGCAATGGCAAGGCACGTAGCAACTCAGTGAGACCCTGTCTGTAAATAAAATACAAAAAAGGGCTGGGGATGTAGCCCAGTGGTCGAGTGCCCCTGAGTTCAATCCCTTGTACCAAAAAAAAAAAAAAAAAAAAGCAAGAATGCAGGCTGGGGCTGTGGCTCAGCAGTAGAGTGCTCATCTCGCATGTGTGAGGCCCTGGGTTCGATCCTTAGCACCACATAAACAAAATAAAGGTATTGTGTCCACCTACAACTTAAAAAAAATAAATAAATAAAAAAGAATGCCTCTTTTTTAAGACAGCAAGTCTGAGCTTCTGACATTACTGTCCACCTGGAATGAACTGTTGATTCTAGCTGCCTTTCATCTGATTCTGCTTCCTCCAGGGGGAAGAATGTTAGGAATTTCAGATTTTGGGAAACTGCAGCAGGATGGACCAACTGGGTCATTGTTCTAAGTGGAAGCCGATGGCACTGGTACCGTGATTGACATCTTCTGAAGGAAAAATCTGTTCGTATGATTCTATCAGGCTCACGTGCAACTCAGCACATGAATATTAAGAAACACAGTTTTTACAGAGAAAAATGCAAATGAGGAGAACAGAATCAAGTGTCACTTTGATAGGTGTCACTGGCCTTGTGACCTTCCTGGTCTGTTCATAGACGTGCCATCTCTTTCACAGCGGCAGGGACTTGCCGCCTTGCTTGGGTCCCCAGAGGCCAGAAGAAGCGGAGGTGTGGGATGAGTCCTGTGGTCAGTGGAGCAGGGTCTGGCACAGGCCGGTGCCCCAGAGCCACAGAAGGAATCGACAAGTGTTCCTCCTCATTTTTCCAGGCACAGCACCCGTGGCCTGAGCTCCTGGAAGAGCCTTCAGATGAGTTCTGCAAATGGGCTTCCAAAGTCAATAGGCTGCAAACATCTATGTGGCCTGGGGAAACTGCCTTGGTTTCCTTCACATCCCTCAGTGCCCGGTCCCTTCCCTCCACCCTGCACTGCCTGGTGGGCACAGCGCAGGCCCGGGGCTGCAAACAAGGGGCCCATGAAACGCTACCCAAGGTGAGTAGTAAAAATGGACGGTGCGAATGCCACCCCTTGGGAATTGTTCTAGTCCACTGTACGCACGGCCACCTAGGCCATCCAGAGCGCCCCCGGCTCCCCGGGTGTGAACCTGGAGTATTGAGCAACTTCTGACTGAAGGAGCCCTAATCGAGGAGATAGCTAAAGATTGCGGTTAGCTGAGAGCCATAAAAGATGTTCTAGTTTCCACCTGATATTCATACATTATTCAAAGAATCTTTTTATGCCCGTGAACACTGTGTGACGCACCGGTAAGCTCGAGCTGTAAGCACTTGTCCTTGTTAAAGCTAAATGTATATAACCGGGTGAGGTTGGTTAGAGGTGGTTGGGGTAAAGAAGAAGAAGGTTGTTGGTGGTTGGAGTTGGAGAGGTTGCTGAAGCCAGAGAGAGAAGAAGAATAAAAGACCTTTTTCATTTTCATCCTGCCTCCGAGTTTTCTCCCGCGGCGTCGTAGCTGCAAGCAACAGCATCAGGCAGCTGCATCTGAGGACCCTTGGAGTCTTGCTTCACATTCAACAGCTGGAGCAAATGCTGCGGGTCGGGCGGGCGCAGTTTTCTGAACTTCAGAAACATTCAACCTTAGTTTTCGTACCATCCCTGAGAGTATTGTCCTTATATTACAAATGAGGATACTGAGACTCACAGAGTCAATAAACCTGCCCAAATCAAAGATTGTTTGGTGGCTTTCTTGGGATTCAGTCCATTTCTGTCTTCTTGTGAAGCCGGGGCTGGTTCACGTTACGGAAACAGGGACTCCGTTAAATGGGGGTGTTGGGTTGGAAGCACCGCACCCTTCATGTCCCCACCACCATGCCTTGTGTTCAGGCTCTCCCGAAGCCCTTGTCCCTCTGTGGCCGGAAGCTGGAGGTGGTCTGCTCCGCCATGGGATAGGGAAGTAGGCGGGCGTGAGTTTCTCCTGTCCCCTGGGCTAGTGAGGGACAGGGATTGAGCCTCCCCAGCTGCCCCACCCCAGCCACTGCCCCTGGGGTCAAGGGCTCAATCACGAATCCATGAATGAGGCCACCCTCTGTCAGCTGTATTCTTCTGTCAAAGACGAGTCCAGGGGCTGGGATCGTAGCTCAGCGGTAGAGTGCTCCCTAGCACGTGCACGGCCCGGGTTCGATCCTCACGTACAAATAAACGCATTGGTACAACTAAAAGCAAATAAATAAATATTAAAAAAAAAAAAAAAAAAAGACGAGTCCAGGGGTGGGGAAAGTTCCCCTCTGCTGTGGCGCTGTGGTGGCTTCGGTTTTCACGCTGGTCCGTGTGTGCAGCGCCAGCCCAGAGCTCACGGACACCTGGGAAGGAAGGGCGTTCTCCTGGCACTAAGAGAACATATTTTGGAACATGTTGGTTTTGCAGAAGGCAAAATTCTTGGGGTTGTATTTGACCACAAAAATTGCAGAGGGTTGTCGGGAGCAGGCTGTGTTTCTAATCTGACAGGCGATTGGAAATAGCCACACTAGGAATGAGAAGCACCTCCAGTGTTCCTGGACAGTGAGGCACCTGTGATGAAGGATGGCCTGGCGGGACACAGGGCCAGGATCTGTGTGCTGTGGCTGAGGAGGGGAAGAGACACCCAGCGCTCTGGAGAGGGGCTGGGGCGGGGGCTCAGCGGTAGCACACTTGCCTGGCGTGTGGGAGGCACTGGGTTTGATTCTCAGCGCCACATATAAATAAAAAATATAAGTAAAAAAAAAAGGTCTAGTATATTTAAAAAAATAAATAAATAAAGAGCTCTGGAGAACGTTCCCTCCCACTCCTCACCTCGGGGAAGGGCAGCTGGGTGGCGGGGCTTCCAAAGGAAACCTCCATTCTGTTTGCACATTTGACCTGCGGCCTGGCTCAGAGATCACAACCGAGTTGTGCGTCGGTTTTACATCCATTCCTGCCCCTCACGAGACTTAAGGGTGAGTTTTCTGGTTAAAATGGATCCAGAGTGTGCTTGAAAGAATCTCAGAGGGCTGGGGTTGTGGCTCAGCGGTAGAGCGCTCGCCCAGCACGTGCGCGGCCCGGGTTCGATCCTCAGCACCACGTACAAATAAACCCATTTAAACCCATTGTGTACAACTAAAGCAAATAAATAAATATTAAAAAAAAAAAAGAATCTCAGAACTTTGCAGTTTTCATGGTGGTGTTTTTTTTTTTTTTTTTTTTTTTTTTTTTTTTTTTTGTGGTACCGGGGATTGAACTCAGGGGCACTCGACCACTGGGCCACATCCCCAGCCCTTTTTTGTATTTTATTTAGAGACAGGGTCTCACTGAGTTGCTAAGTGCCTCGCCATTGCTGAGGCTGGCTTTGAACTCGCAGTCCTCCTGCCTCAGCCTCCCAAAGTGCTGGGATGACAGGCGTGCGCCACCGCGCCCGGCTCATGGTGGTGTTTTTGTGCTAGGGATGGCACCCAGGAGCTCTGCAGGCTAAGCCCACCCTGCACCACTGAGCCACACCCCCAGTCCTTCACAGACCTTTTAAAATGTCACATTTCATAACCACTCAATTACTATTTTTAAAATGACTATTTAAATTGGGAGGCTACCAAGCAAAGACTTAAAATCACTGGTTCCAGGGGCTGGGGTTGTGGCTCAGTGGTAGAGCACTTGACTAGCACGTGTGAGGCGCTGGGTTCGATGCTTAGCACCACATGTAAGTAAATAAAGTAAAAGTCCACCAACAAGTAAAACAAAAACAAACAAACAAAAACTCCCTATGGTTCCAGCTGTTGGCAGCACCAAGGACACACATAGACTGTGGGGACGGCATCTGACGAGCGCGCAGCCTGGTCCTGCGCATCCTGCGGGGAGGGAGGCCAGGACTGGGAGAGGCCACTCCTGCTCCTGAATTGACACTGGACAGAAGGTGGACGAGGGCAAGGAAGGCGCCCAGTGGAGCAGGCAGGATGTGCCGAGTGCCCAAGTTGCTGGCGCCGATGGTGCAGAGGAGCCCAAGGCCTCGCCCCAGCCCCTGGGGGAAGTCTGTGTGGGAGAGGTGGAGTCCCGTGGGCCTCCTGTGCTTGAGTTGGAGGACAAGAGAGGGTCGTGAGACGCTGAGCCCTAAGAGGAGCTCGGCCAATGGATGGAGATGGTGCGGCTAAGCCTTGTCCGGCGCAGAGCAGGAGGGGGTCGGGTGCGGGCCAGGCAGGCTGTGGGGCTCTAGCGCTGGGGGACAGGGGTCTGAACTTTGATCTGGGGCCACCGTAAGGAGCAGAGTCCCCGCCTCCCCTCCCACCCCACACATTTGCTTCTCTCCCAGCTTCTCCACCTCAGAATCACAAGCTACTGGGGGCTCTGACCCCCGCAGGGAGTTGCCCTGATCCCCAGCTTTCAGTTCCCCTCCCCTGGCCACCTCGCTTCGGGCCTTCCAAAGTCCCCCCTGCTCCAATGCAAAACACACCCCCAATCCAGCCTCCCTGGTTCTGGTCCAAGGCTCCATCATTCCTGGTCCACCTCAGCCTCTCTGCTGCCTCCTCTTTCCACCTCCACCCCGTGGCAGCCGGAGTGGTCTCCTAAACCATTAAGTAGATCACATCACTTCTCTTCCTAAAATTCTCCAGTGGCTTTCTATTGCCCTTGGGGTAAAACCCAGCTCCTGACCTAGTTTATGAAACCCCACAGGACTGGCCCAGCTAACCTCCCGGCTCCACCTCTATCCCCCACGCTCCTCCAGCCACACAGCAACATGCCCAGCCGAGGCTGCCTCAGGGCCTTTGCATGGCTGTCACCTGTGCCTGGTCACTCTTCTCCACTCTTTCTGTGGCTTCCTCCTTATCATTCAGGTCTCCACCTGACGTCCTCTTCTTCCAGAGCCTTTTCCAACTGCTTTAGCAAAACATTCCCTCTTCTCCCACTCAGTCATCTGTCCCCATGACCCTGTCACATTTTCCTCATGATAATTGTCACAATAAATATTATTTATCCATTTGTAAACACGTTTCTTCTGTCTCACCCACTGGAGTGCAGCTCTGTGAGAGCAGAGACTCAGTCTTGCTCCGGATCCTAGGAGATGGTTGGCCCCTGGGGACCGAGGACCACCTTGGCCATCTGGTAAAACCCATGAGCCCCTTCTCAGAACAAGGCCTTTAAATGCATAAGATAAAATATTTAGGGTTGGAAAGGAAACCAAGAATATTGAAATATAACTGAAATGGTTATTAAAATATAAAAATGTGTATAATGATAAGTATATGCTTCTTTACTAGCACTTAAAAAAAGTTTCCATGGGGGTGAATATTGCAATTTCAAGGTAGTGATTAGAACACATGCTATTTTGCTCATCTGCTACAATTATAACGTGATATAAAACTATTTGCAATTTCCACTGGTGATAAAAGTCACAAGTTCTTCTAATACCACTGTGGTTTGGGGCCTGTGCTCAAAACTGATGGAAATGCAGAATAGTAGTTCAAGGTTAGTAAAATTAAAGATGTAATTTGTTTCCCATCCAAGTTCACAGACTCTCTAAATTCACCGATCCCAGCTTGAGAGAGTTTTGTAGGTGCTCGATGATCACGTGTTGCATAAATGAGTGAATGAAAAGATGAAGGTTTGGAGCAGAGCAGACGGGTCACAAGAGCTAAGTTCAGTGCACATCCAAATTGACTTAGGGCTGGGGATGCAGCTCAGTGGTGGAGCGCTGGCCTACTATGCTTGAGGCCCTGGGTTCCATCCCCAGCACCACAAAGAGAGGGAGAGAGGAAGGGAGGGAGGGAGGGAGGGAGGAAGAGAGAGGGGAGAGAGAGAGAGAGAGAGACTGACTTATGCTATTGTAAAGAGCCAGGCTCTGGGCTGGGCGCCAGGGATTCAGAGGTGGAAAAGACACAGCCCTTCCCTTGAAGCGTTTGCAGCCTAGTTGGACCATATACATGCCCACGAGCAGAAAATGTGAGTACAATATGGCAAATTCGCTGGCCTGTGTCTGTACTGATCCCAGGTCCTGACCCCACCACAGGATGCAGAGTAAGCCCTGGAGGAGAAATCCCTGGAGCTCAATGTCAGGGAAGAAATGGCAGTTGTCCCTGCAAAGCAGGCAAGGAAGTGTGTTCTTGACCCAGGGAAGAGTGTGAGCAGCACTCAGAGTTTCGAGGGGGTGGGGCTAGGAAGTAGTGGGAGATTCCTTCCACAAGTATTTACTGAGCACCTACCAAGTGCCAGGCCTTGATCCAGGGACTGGGAATCCTGTGCTGAATGAGACAGACAAGCCTCTGCTTCCACTGAGCTTGCGTGGTAGTCAAGGGAGTCAGACACAAGTTGAGCATATCCTATCACTGTGTCATGAGAAGTTCATGAGAAAAAACAAAACGCCAGCGAAGGCTGAGGTGAGAATCGCGGCGTGCAGTGTTCTGTTGAACGTGCTGATAAGACTCAGGCAAGGACAGGAGCTGCTGGGAACGCAGAGATGCTATGACGCCTGGGTTGTGTCCCCTTCATAAGTTGTGTTAGAATTTAGGCAAAGTTTCTTATGCTGGGAATGCCATTTTAATAAAAGGGAAGTTTATTAGGGGCCACGCGTGGAAGGGGGAGAAGAAGGGAAAAACAGGGATGAATGGAATCAGGGGCAAGCACGAACAGAGAGTGATTTCAGTCTGGGGGAGGCTTAAATAACAGGGTGGTGGTCAGAAAGCCCCCTGGAGTGGGTCCTTTCCCTATTGGCTGCCAGAAGTCAGGAGGTGATGGCCAGGGCACCTGGGAAAGGTAGTCTTTTCACAAAGTACCTGGGGAGGTGTGGCCTTCTGCCTGGGAGGCGCAGCCTCCTGCCCTGAATCCAACATTCCCCCCTTTTTGTTTTCTTAGGAAGCGGGGCATCGTGTTGCAATCTGGCTGCTTCAGAGCTGAAGTGGGGCGATGTGGGGTGCTATGAGGGGAGGAGATGTGGGCAGGCAGGTCCAGCTGGAGGGTGAAAAAATTCCCAGGAGGTAGGTGTGGAAAAGATGAATCTGTCCAGGTATGGGATGGATGAAGTTTCCTTGAAGCCATAGGTCGGTGAGGGTGTCAACCCAGGCTTCTGCAGAAAGTCACTGAGGGAGTCAGCCGGCTATCCTCTCGAAGAGCATGTAGAAATTGTGGGCCTTGTGAGTTTGCAGGTAACACTATTATGGAAGCAACAAAGGGAAAGAAGGTGAGAAGGATTATTGTCCATAGGCCTGCATTCCACCAAGTTGAAAGCCCAATGCTCAGTGTGACTGTGTCTGGAGGTAGGACCTTTAAAGTGGTCATTAAGATAGATGAGGTCATAGGGGTGGGGCCCTCGCCCAGGGGGACTGGTGTCCTTACAACACAAGAGACACCAGGATGCGCATGCACAGATGAAAGGCCCCGTGGATGCCGCAAGAGGGCAGCCATCTGCAAACCAAGGAAAGAGGCCTCGGGAGCCCGAACCTTCGACACCTTGACCTTGGACTTCCAGTCTCCAAGGTCATCTAGCTATGTGTGCAATGTTAGAAAGCCCAGGTTGGCAGCTGGGAGGGACAGACTGAGGGAAAGCCGGACAGGAAGAGGGCACTTGGGAGCACACGTGTGTGCCGTGGGAGTCGGCAGCTGGGGTCCAGACAGGAAGCCATGCGGTGTCCCCCAGGACCTCCAGAGGGCCTGGAGACCAGGGGACTGGTGTGGAGGTTCTGCTGGAGGCCTGGGCCCCTCGGCAGTCGTGAGGGGAGGGGAGTCCCTGGGAGGTACATGGTAAGAGGTGACTGACTCCTTCCAGGTCCGAGCGTGGGCCTGCCAGGGTCCCCAGACTCACCGAGGCTTCAAAACCTAGGATTTCTTCCACACACTTCCTCGCAGACTAGGAAGTGGGGGTAGGGAGGGCATTGTCCTGGAACTTCCTCTCTGGGAGGGTTGGGCTCTTTGGGGCCCATTGTTCCCACACACAAGGGCAGTGACAAGCCCTTGTTTGCAGCTTCTAGAGCCAGGAGGAGAGGGGGTCTCCCAGTCCTCCATTCCATGCCCGGAGCACCAGACGCTGCCAGGCCTCCCGGCTCACCAGCGGCTGCCGAGGAGGGACTGGGGCCTGATCACAAAAGAGGGATTGATGGGCTGGGAGCAGGCGGGGAGCTGGGACAGAGCCGGGGCAACAGTGGGCTGGCACAGGCTGTCCCAGGCGGAGCAGCACAGCTTCCTCTCCACCATGCCCACCTCCTTCCGGTCTGTCTTCCGGTCTCTTCCCCGTCCTCGCTCCTCCCTCTGACTTCTCCCACTTCCCTTACTTCCTTGCACCCCTCGGCCCATACAGCAGGTGTCCACCGGCCACAGGCCCTTTCTCCCAGGAGCCCTGAGCCCTCCTCCGGCTCTTCCACCTAGGGGAGTCCACCTCTGGCTAGGAACCGGGGTACCCTGACCCCTGTCTTCAGATGAGTCCTGGCCGACCTGCCAGCCCAGCCCCCGCCTCGTTAGGGTGTGCCTGTCCCGCATCCCAGACCCTAGGACCCCACGAGGCAGCCGTCGGGGGCTGCTGCTGCACACGCCTGTCCGATGGAGCTGATCTGGAACCAGGGGCTTAACATCCTCTTGGTCCCACGTCACCTGGGCGCCCTCAGGATCCTGGATCCAGCAGGTGGGGACCTGGGGAAGGGCCCACACTTTCCGTCTGCCCTCGCTCTTCTAGGGCGGCAGGTGCTCTGCCTCCCGGGGCCCCGCAGGCCTGGAGTGGAGGCCGGGTTCTGTCCCCAGGCCCCGCCCTGTGCTCGGCTCCTCCGCAGCTGTCGCGCACCTGCCTCTCACCAGCCGCCACTGCTCTCCCCTGGGTGGAACCAGGGTCTGTCATCATTTTAAATGACACTGTCCAAGGGGACAAAACCAGCCTTGGAAAAGCCACATTTTGGCTAGGTGGGCAGGTGGACTGTGGCCTTCTTGCTCAGATGCGTCACTGTCATTCCAAATCACAAACACGCCGTGTCACCCGCCCCCCCTGTCTTGTTTAATCACAGCTGCTGCCGAGTGTCCGCCAGGCCCGGGCTCCGCGAGGGGGAGTGGAGTGAGGGGCTCGCGGCGACTGTTCCTGCTCCCGCTCAGGTGCTGTCGCGGGGTGCGAAGGTGTGCCTGCCAGGTAGGGGGTTCTGTCCACTTGGTTCTGTTTCTGCAGCCCCTACCTGAGGGCCTGGTACAGCACCCCACCCCCCGCCCCGTGCCGTGAACAGGTGCGTCACCAGGTGCTGTGTCCCCGCCACGGGGCTGCACTCCCGGCTGCTGGGGATCCGCCAGGTAGGTTTCCCGTTCAGGCATCAAGAGGACCGCTCCTGTCCCTTACCTAGGGCGAATCTGCTCTCATGAGCAATTCCCAGAGTGTCTGGATGGCCCTACCATCACCTGGGAAGGACACAGGACCCACTACTGCAGGCCACCCCCTTCCATGCAGGGGGAGACCACGCCTTGGGGATGCTGAGTGTCTTGCCCAAGGTGACGAGGTGGGCCCTGGGCTCCCGCCGGGGGCCTGTGAGCCCTCCCTCCCTGCCTCGGGGGCCTGTGAGCCCGTGGCCCTGACTCACTAGGGAGTCTTGGGAGTCCCACAGACTAACGCAGAGGAGACCTTCCCTGGGGGACACGGGCATCCTGGTCCATCAGGGCATTTTCCCCCCACTGTTTTTCACTGGGGTGAAATTCACATGACAAAAAAAGCGTGCACTTGAGTGGCATTTGGCACGTCCACTGAAGAACGTGCTGAAGTAGCCCCCTCAGCCCCAGACAACAGCGGCAGCTGCCTCCCGCCCCTGGCTCCTCCATCAGCCCAGAAACCACTCCTCTGCTTTCGGTGTCTGTGACAAGGCCTGCTCTGGAGCATTTCATGTAAACAGGGCCACACGCTATGTGGCCTTTTGTGTCTGGCTGCCTTCACTTAGCGGAGCATTTTCAGGTTCCGTTCATGTCGCAGCAGTGGTTGGTACTTCATTCCTCTTCACGGCTGAATAGTACTCCTTGGTAGGAGAGACCACATTTGTTCAGGCTGCTGGACACCTCAAAAGGCTTCTGTGAGAGGGTGTTATGTACTTGGGGCGTCACATTCTGTACAATGGTTTCAATCCTCAGCCCAGGGAAATGTCACTTCTGCCTGGGGGACTCCATCTCACAGTTACAAGACGTTCGGAAGAGGCACACAGGTCAGAAGAGGGTAAAGATCAGCAACTCAACAAGACTGGGCCGCTCTCTGCCCAGTCCTACCCCAGGGTCACCGGCAACTGGGATGAGGACCCCCTCCCTGGGTTGCGCTTGTCTGTGCACAGGAAGTCAGGCCTCTCTGCTTTTCTGGCCACAACCTGTTTGTTCTCCAGCGTTGGTTTTTCCTGGCTGTTTTTTCCCCTGTATTTGCCACGTGCACAGGTCACTGGGACCCAGCCTGAGCCACCTGTGTGACTGTGTGCTCCTGCGTGAGGGCTCCCAGGGCTCATGTGAGTTAACTGCCACCCCCTGGGATGCCAATCCCTGACACCATGAGTTTTGCAAAAGAGAAAGATTTCCCACGGAGAAAACTTTATTCACGAGGAGGAGATGGGAGACCCAAGCCTCAAATCCCCCTCCGTGAGGAAGGGCTTGGGGAATCTCCAGGTGGAGGTGTGGCGAAGACGACTGGCGTTCAACAAAGAGCAGGTGAGATGGGAGGAGCCTGCAGGGTTTACTCAGGCACTGAGAGCAAGTGACTTGTTCAGGTTCCTCTGGTTTCAATTGCATGAAATTTCTGGCTTGGGGTAAGTTTTCAGTAACTATAGCTGTTAGGACTATTGACACTCATAAGAATAATTATTAATATTATAATTGGTGAATTGTAAAAAGCAGTACAAAAATGTGACTGGTTTGCTCTTGTCTGTGAGTGAATTTCCAGTTTCCTTGTTGGAGCTGAGCTGAGGACTGTGGTCCTGCCTTGTTTAGAGCAGAGCTCACAGGTGGCCGCCACCTGTGCCTACCTGGCTACCTGGCCAGCATTCCCAGGCTCCCTGGCCAGGATGGAGGCCACATTAACAGATTCAGCCCAGATGCAGCTTCCCCAGTGCTGCCAGCCCCACGTCCTGATCCCACGTAGCTTTGAGGGCACAGCCAGCTACTCCGGTGTCACGGCCGGAGCTCTTGCCACCTTGCACGCAAGGTCTGGCTGGTGCACAAGTCTCAACAGTGTTTCAAGCCAGTGTTCTGTGAACTTGAATGTGCCTACAACTCACCTGCTGTCTGGTCAAGATGTGGAGGCAGCCTGGCAGCCTGGCCTGCACCTGAGATTCTGCTTTTTGAACAAGTTCCCAGGGGAGCCTAAGGCCACTGGCCCTCTGCCCACCCGGGGGTCACGAGGCCCACACACATCATGCCCTGGCCTGGGCTGTGTCTATGCTAGCTCAGCCTCCACGGAACGTCTAGAAAATCCCCAGCAGACCTTCTCCTCTGCCTCCGTGGCCTCAAAGCAGGGTTTTTTGGTCACACTAGGAGAGGGCATTGTGGCAGCTGTGACCAGCCTGGCTGGTGGGGACGAGCTGTGGCCTTGCCGTCCTGATGGCCAGTGACCTAGGGCTGAAGGTGCCCCTGTGGTCTGCCAAACACATTCCTCAGAATCTGTGGGTGCCACTCTTGTCCCAGGGCACAGTCCAGGCTGCTGGGGGACTCAGGGAAGGGACTGTGGTGCTCACAGGAGGGCGGGCATTCAGGCCTGTCTCCCCTGCAGCCTCTGCTTTCTGTCATATGTGGACTGTTCCTACTGGTAGTGTGACTTTGGGTGTCAAGTTACTGCCACATGGGCTGCACCATGCTGCAGGAGACAGGAAGGGGGCTAGCTCCCCTCCTGGAGCCCCCCACGCAGCTCTTGGACCAGCACGGGTTCTGGGGTGCACTGGAGGGAGGGCAGGCCCCTTCCGAGTGCGCCCAGACATCTGGAATATTCTACAAACAGGAGAACACGCACCCTGGTCCTGGGGGAGTATGGGAAATGGGGGAGCTGCTTCCTGCTGGCGGGGGCGGCGCCGAGGCCTCTCCCTGTCACCCACGCGTGGGCCGTCAGCAGTCTCCGGGCCTTGGGACTCAGTGTTTTCCTGGTAATTTATGGGGCACCCGTTTCCTCTAGGAGATGGGGCCGAGAGCCAGAGACCCTCTACTTCACTCTTCCCTTTCCTTCAAGGGGGATGGAGCTTTCTCCGGAAGGAGGCAAATGCTCGTTTCCTGTTTACACTGCAAGTTTCAGATGCAGCTTACGTATGCGTGGGGACGACTGAGATGTGATGGAGCCCAGGGGGACGTCCCCAAGGGTGAGGGGCGAAGCTGTGAGCCGGTTGGAGCATCTTTGGAGATCGCCACGTTTCAAACTCGGGCAGAGGGGCCAGGCCAGGTGCCAGGCGTTCAGGTGGGCAAGGCCAGGGACTGTCTGGGCAGTCAGGGGTGTGGGGACCCCAGAGACCACCACTTGAGGTGCTGGGCCCGACACAGGGGCAAGCCGAGCGGCCCCATGGTGTCTCGTGGTTGGTGAGGGATGCAGAGACACCCAAGTGGGGGTGAGGGAGGCTCTGTGGGAGGGGCCGCCCCCGCAAGGAGCAGAGCCAAGGTCTTCTGCCAAGCCAGGCTCTACGTGCGCGTGCCCCACCTCTTCCCCAAGACCCACAGGGTCGGTGCCACCGCGCCGTGTCCAGGTGCAAAGAGTGAGGCTTCTGCACAGATGCGGTCCCAGAAAGCCACGGCATGGCCCCCAAAGAAGGACCACAGCTAGGCATTCGCCCCCCTGCACCTCCGGCGACTCTGAGCCACTGTCTGGGCCACGGTGCTGGTGGCCAGTTTTCAGGAAGGGCCATTTTGGCGTTAAAAACAGAGACGTAGCACCTGCAAAAGCTCCGTGGAGAAAAACACAGCAGGTGACCTTCCGGAAGCATCCTGTGGACTCCTCAGGGCTCAGGCCAGGGACCCAGCTGCCGTGGACAGAGTTTGACGTCTCATCGTGGACAGCAGATGGCGAGGACAGAGGACAGAGCCCGGCTCTTGCTCTCACGCAGAATTGGGGCTGACTGGCAGGTTTCCGTTCGCTCACGTTTCCAGAAGGTAAGACCTTGGCCTCGAAAAGATTTTATTGACTCGGGACACCGAGACACATCCCCACATCCCGTCTTCATCTGCTACCAGGCAAGCAGGTGAGCAGCAGAATAAGCTCTTCCACCCCGGGATGTTGCAAAGGAGAACACCAGGCCCGGAAATCTGGTCTGCTTGTTAAGAATGCAGACTCTCAGGCCCTGCCCCAGGCCTCCTGCGACGGGATCTGCATTTTAACAAGATCCTTGGGTGGGTGCTGTGGGTGTGTGGAAAGGCGAGAGGCCCAGGTGGGGAGAGCAAATTCCAGAGCCCGGCTGCCTGGGGGCGGTGGCAAGCAGGAGACTGCCGGGACGGTTGGCTAATGAATGCAGATAGGACCACAGGAGGGAAGCTCACCTGTCGCTGTCCCCAGAGACAGTGGACCCTGACCATGGTCATTAAAGGCTAAAGCAGGTGAAAGACAGAAGAGGAGCTTTGACGGACCCCAGCTGGCCCCGCCCGTCCCTCCAGACGGGCCACAGGTCCTTGGAACAGGGAGGGGGCCAGGCCGCAGGCAGGGCACCATGAAGTCGCCTTCCCGCGTCGGTCCCCTCTCTAGTTCCACTCCACTTCCAAGGAAATGGGAGGAGTGGAGGAACACGTCAAACGACACCACCAAGATGTAAAGAGAAAGTCCAGAAAATGGAAAATTCTACAAATGATTACACACGGGGGAAAAAAGCAGGAAATTATTATGGAAGAATGAAAAACGTCAGGCGAGTGTGGTGTTTGGTGATTGTTCCTGATTCAGATGAACCAACTGAAAAAGGGCATTTTCAAGGTGATTGTGGAAAACTGGGCATAGACCAAGTACTAAAGGATGGGTGTGATGATGACACTGTGGCCACATAAAAGAAGGAGACGTCGTTGTTTGTTATGTGTGGTTACTGAAGCATTTACAGGTAAAATGATATGATACCCAGGGTTAAAATACTCCAGAAAACAATGACTAAATATGAGGGAAAAAAATAAAGCAAGAATGTCAGATTGTCCATAATTGGTCATAGTAGGTGATGGGTACATGGGATTGATTATACGGTTCTCTACTTTTATATATACTTGTAATTTTCTGTGATATAAAGTTTAAAAAAAAAAAAAAAAAAACAACCCCACCTGAGATCATGTCCTGACTCCAAATTCCCTTGCTGTGTGATCAAGAAAAAGTTACTGAAACTTTCTGGTCCTCACTGTTCCCTTCTATACAATAAGCTAAGGACAGGACCTGCCTCATGGGCTTGTCCTGAGATAATACCTGCAAAGCAGTGTCGACAATATCCAGTACATAGTAAACACTCAATAAGCATCTGCCATCAGTTCCACATGTACGTACTGTCTGCATTCATTAGCCGACACATCCTGGTGGTCTCCTGCTTGCCACCCCCCCCCCCAGGCAGCCGGGCTCTGGAATTTGCTCTCCCCACCTGGGCCTCTCGCCTTTCCACATACCCACGGCACCCACCCAAGGATCTTGTTAAAACGCAGATCCCGTCGCAGGAGGCCTGGGGCAGGGCCTGAGAGTCTGCATTCTTAACAAGCAGACCAGATTTCCGGGCCTGGTGTTCTCTTTTGCAACATCCTGGGGTGGAAGAGCTTATTCTGCTGCTCACCTGTAGTCGGGCACCTCCCCTTATAGTGGCAGAGACAGTGGTTTTAACCTTGCCTCTCTTTTCAGATTCCTCCCCTGCTGCAACCTAGGTACCAGGCTGATATTCAGACTATACAACATTAGTGTAGCTTAGAATTTTTTGAGACAAGCTGACTCATCATATAACATCCCATTGAAGGTACAGTTTGTGGTATTTCCTTGTGTCAAAGTCGGATGGCCTGGTGGTGAGCCAGAACCCATTGTCTGCTGCTGCTGTTGATGGACAGCTGTGTCCTGCCTCCAGACCCTCTTCTCCTGGGGCGAGAGCGGGCCTGGCTCTGGAGCTGCCTCCCTGGGTGCTCTGCCCGCTTGCAGTCTAAGGGTGGGTCCTTCAGACCTCGCGCTCCGGGAGCTCAGACCTGCAGTTCAGCAACTGACCTTCAGGCCTGGAGACAAGGGAGCGAGCAGGAGGGACTGTCCACAGCTTCCTGGAGCCGCCCTGGCTCCTGCTTCTCTGCCTGCTCCTAGGTCTTTCCTTAACTGAGTAAAGCACCCGGACTTTCTGCTGAAGTGAACCAGAGTGGCTCAGAAGCCCCAACTGAAAGAGTCTGTTGCAGAGTCTCAGAGTGGTGAGACTCACAGACCAGCCCTAGAGCAGTGGAGAGAGTGAGAGGTCAGCAGGGACAGGCCTTGTCACCTGATGCTGGCATCATAATCACCCCGAGAGCAAGGGTAAACATGATGACTTGGGCAGCGGGGGACCCACACATGATCGCAGTCCTCTTGGGGACTTCTGGGGACCACACTTCCATCCCTGGTCAGAGGGCCGCGTGGCTTTGCAGGCTACCCTCGTTTTTATGAGACCAAAACAGCAAGAAGCTACCAGCATCAAGAAGGACCAGGTCCCATGTAGGTGCCTGCCGCCCTACCTCCCGCCACACCACATGGACACCTGGGGCTGTGGCCACAGCAAGGGACAGCAGCTGTGAGCTCAGCGAGGCCTGGGGCAGCAGGAGGCCCTGCTTGTTGTGTTCTGCTCATGAGAGGAGAGATTTTTGGCTGGAGAAGGTGGCAGAACATACATGTTCCTCAACGCCTAGTGAAATAAATGAATCAGTAAACAAACACACCAAAACAACAATAACCCTATAGAAATCAAACAAAGAATTACCTTTGTGTCTAGGAAAGTCATGACCTTGGAAAAACACCCTAATTCCTGAGTATAAGCCTCTCTCTCCCAGGAAGGAAAGAGGGCCGATGAAATCCAGAGTCCCCCCCCCAATCCTCATCATTCCAGGGAGAAACGGGTGCTCTAGCAGAGAAGGCAGGAGAAGGCAGCCCCCATAAGTCCAGGGGAAAGACCCCTGGATTCTGGAGGGCCCTAGCGTCACCTGGAAACCTCAGTGCAGGGAGGAGAGGTGGCCAAGGCTTGCTGTGGTCCAGGGAGCTGAGACCGACCCGCAGGTGCAAGACAGCCCTGGCTGGTTGGGGGGACCTTGAGATAGGACATTTTGTGGCATCTGGAAAGAGAAAGCAGAACTCAAGCTTTCCAGAGAAGGCTGCTGGCCGGGCCCCACCCCTCCCCCATCTCCTTGTCCCCAGACTATGGAAGTCAGTAAAATCCACCACCAAGCTGTGGCCTGGAAGGCATCCGGCCCCAGGTAACACGAGAAGGGTGTGGAGGAAAATTCCCCACTGCTTCAGAGGAAATAGATGTGCACAGGGCCACACCCACTGAACTTGAACACGGTGGTAAGACACTGCGCGTGACAGTCGTGCACAGCGTGACAGTCGCGAAAGTTATAGAGAACAACAATAAATGAAAGAAAGGGAACGTGGCTGGCAAAAAAATAAAAAAATAAAAAAATAGATGTGCAGCCTGTCCTGGTTGAAGAAGCTTTCTAAGAACTGCCGATGAACATTCTGGGTAAGAGAAGAATTTAATGAGACCTGAAGGGAGAGATGATGTGAAATAATACAACGAAATTTTAGAGCAAAGAAAACACATTAGGAAGCTTTAAAAAACAATGTCAACAATTCCTTTCAGAAATTAAAAGTAAGATGCCAGGTGCTGTAGCTCACACCTGTAATCCTAGTGACTCAGGAGGCTGAGGCAGGAGGATCACAAGTTCAAGACCAGCCTGGGCAATTTAGAGAGACCCTGTCTCAAAATTAAAAGTAAAAAAAAAAAAGGGCTGAGGATGTGGCTCCGTAGTTAAATGTCCCTGGGTTGATCTCAGTACCAAAAACCAAACAAAAACGCAAACAGCCCCCCACCCCCAAGCAGAAATGACAAGTAAGAAATTATAAAGATGCCATTGGAAAATGGGTCTACTTATTGAAGTGAAATTAACACACAAGGAAAAGGCGAAGATTGCAGTGTGGGGCTGGGGTTGTGGCTCGGTGGTAGAGCGCTCTCCTAGCATGCGGGAGGTACTGGGTTTGATCCCCGGCACCACATAAAAATAAACAAATAAATAAAGGTATTGTGCCTATCTACAGCTAAAAAAAATATTAAAAAAAATATTGTTGTGAGTTTGAGGAAGCAACAGCTATGGAGGTCAAAGGTGATCCAATATAACGATAACTAGTGTCTCAGAATTGGGCCTGAGAAGTGAACTAAGAAAGGATACATTCTGAGAGATTGTCAGAAATAAATTGCAAATCTTTAGACCAAAAGGGCATCAGGAAAAAAAAATGGTTTGTAACGATTGCCGTTAAGGTGCATCCTGTCAAGATATTGAACTTGGAGGGTAAACAAAGACTTCTTCAGACCTTGAGGCAGATAGAGCCTGCTAGAGGGGAAATGTCAGGTGTCTGGGACTCGCTGGGGAAGACAATGGAGCAATGTCTAGAGGGCTCTGAAGGAAAGAAAGCTAAAGCCAAAAATATTAACCGGTGCAAGTTGTTGTCGGGGCCCAAAGCAGCAGGCTACGCCAGACAGGGACTGCTGGAGAACAGCACAGCCCACCCTGCGGACGCAGCACAGGAAGAACTGCAAGATAGACTCGCTCGGCAAGAGCAGCACACGGGGGACAAGGAGACAGGTGAGAGGAGAACTGTCTGAGAACAAAAAATCATAATTAAAACAAAAAATTTTAGCCGGGCGCAGTGGCGCACGCCTGTAATCCCAGCACTTTGGGAGGCTGAGGCAGGAGGATCGCGAGTTCAAAGCCAGCCTCAGCAATGGCGAGGCACTTAGCAACTCAGTGAGACCCTGTCTCTAATAAAATACAAAAAAGGGCTGAGGATGTGGCCCAGTGGTCGAGTGCCCCTGAGTTCAATCCCCAGTACCAAAAAAAAAAAAAAAAAAAAAAAAATTTTTGAAAACCTTACCAACTTCAACCATGTCCTTATTCCCAGGGTTGTTTTTTGTTTGTTTGTTTGCTTTTTCACCTTGGAAGAATCTATTAGAACTCGTATTTCTTCTGGAAATAAAACATTTATTTGAAGTTCAGAAAGTCTGCTTTTTCTTTTTTTTTAACCTTTCATGAAATCTAAATTTAATGTGATTAAATTAAATGTGGCAATATGAGATGGTACCATTTGGCTCACTTATCTAACATACATGTATTTAGGGCCACCTGTGTGTAAGACAGGTTCTGGACACCAAGGAAACCCAAGAGAGGAAAAAAAGTGCAGAAATATTATAATAGAAAATTATTTTAGCTGGGGACTGTGGCCCATAATCCTGCTGAGGCAGGAGGATCACAATTTCAAGGCCAGCCTCAGCAACTCAGTGAGGACCTGTCTCAAAATCAATCAATCATCAATTAATAAAAAGCTGGGGGATGTGACTCAGTGGTAAAGTACCCCTGCATTCAATCCCTAGTACAAAAAAAAAAAAAAAAAAAAAAAAAAAAGAGAGAGAGAGAGAGAAGATAATTATTGAAAATAAAGAAGATTGGATGTATTAACACAAAGCCACATCCCCAGCCATTTTCATTTTTTATTTTGAGACAGGGTCTTGCTAAACTGCTTAGGGCCTTGCTAAATTGCAAAGGCTGGCCTGGAACTTGTGATCTTCCTGTCTCAGCCTCCTGAGTCACTGGGATTGCAGGCATGCACCACTTCTCCTGACTCATCCTTCTTTGTAGCCTTACAAAGATTCAGAATGACGTTTGCCCAACACTAATGCTGTGGTTTCTGGGTGGTAAAATTTGCTGTGGGTCTTTGAAAGTTTTTTGTTGATTAAGCTTTTTTTTTTTTTTTTTTTTTTTTTTTTTTTTTGAAGCACATGAGTAACACTTTTCAATTAAAATAGTTGTTCTCTTACATGACATAAAGGTCGTTTTAAAAACATATACAGCTTTTTTAATCCCCAATTTAAATACACAAATGTGAAAATGAAATGTATTCCTTTAGTTTTACTTGACAGACATTTCCATGAATTGTTCTGTACGTTGAGAATGTTCTATCTTGTACATGAAAACGCTGGGCTTCATGAGTTTTGTTACTTGAGGTAGAATAAACATAACAGAGAGAAAAAAAGAGTTTTTATAACATGAATGATTTAATTAATCGGAATGGAAATATTATTCCCTTTCATTGATTAGCTCGCGGCTTTTCACTGCTGGTGATGAGGACGGCTTTCCCATGTCCCTGTTGACTGGGGACATTCAGGTTTTTCCATTTCATATGCTCTTTTTTGAACCTTTGTTCTCCTTAACAAGTTTCTTTTTGCTGCAAGTACTATTTCCAGTCTCAAATGTGTATTGATTTTTATTATTCAAATGATCTTTTCTCCTTGTTAAAAAAAAAAAAAAACCTCATGATTATTGTACAACATTCAAATGATATAAATAAATAGGGGGAAAAAAGAGTAAAAAACTAAATTACACAATTGCACCTATTCAGAAACTACTTCCATTAACACCTCTGAGTACATATTTCCAGATGCTTTTTTATGTAAATACCAGTTGGGATTTTTTTTTTTTTTTTCACAAAAATGTCACCATATCGCACTGTTTTGCAATATGTTTTTCTTCACATAATTTACTGTGAACATCTTTCCATGTCATTAAATGTTTTTTCGAAAGTGCAATGGTTGTGCACTGTTTCATTGTTTGGCTCTATTTTTAGTTGCTTTTCTGCTGGTCATTTAGATAGTTTCCTGGCTTTCACTATTATAATCCCTAGTGAATGGCTTTATAAATAAACTTTTGTGCACACCCATTCTTCTCTCCATAGGGCAAATCCTATAAGTAAAATCACTGGGACAAAAGCTAAAACACATCGTAGGGAGATGTTTGACATGTGTCAAAAACTGTCACCAAGGTTTACCAAATATTTGTTCCCCCAAAGGTGTATGGGTGATTTTTCCCCCCTGCAGCTTGCTACAATGGCATCTCTTTAATTTCATAAGCCATCTTGTAGGTGCAAAATTATGTCTGACATTTTCTTTAATGTGAAATTATTTTATTACTCAGGAGACTGCTTACTTTTTGTACACACAGTCATTTCTAGTTGTAATTTAAGAACTGCTTCTCTGTGTTTTTGCCATTTTAAAATAATGGGGCATCTGTTTCTTGTTTGGGAATATTTGTTTACTTAGTAGAGATTGTCACCCTTGATTATCCGTTTTGATATCATTTTCCTTGTCTCACATGTAATTTGGATTACGATCTTCTTTGTGCAGAAATTTTATTTTTTTCTGCAGCCAAAATTGTCAAAATTCTCATGAGAAACAAAATAGTGTGATATACAAAAGTTTTATGGGGCTGGAGTTGTGGTTCAGCGGTAGCGCGCTCTACTAGCACATGCACGGCCCGAGTTTGATCCTCAGCACCACGTAAAAATAAAGACATTGTTACAACTAAAACAAATAAATAAATATTCATTTAAAAAGTTTCTATTTTATCACAGTGAAAACAGAAAAACTCAAGCACATGAATTCTTTCCTACCAAGCCCCAAATTTGGCTTCGAGCACCTTTGTTCCTATAGAAGCTCCAGATTACCTAGAGCAGTGGCCATTCATCTGTTCCCAGGGCCAGGACATCCGTGTCCTGCAGCAGTCCATTTGTCTTGTCTGGGGCACTGTGGATAGAAAGATCAGACAGACGGGGCCTGGCCTTTGGGTCCCAAAGTTTGAAGCCATGCTGGCCATTGAAGTAAAGGTTAAGGAAGCTGACCATCAGGAACGAAGCGTTGTCTCTGGTCCAGAGAACAGGGTGCGGTCAGAGTCAGGCTTGCAGCAAGAAAAGGACTTTGAAGACTAACACAGGAGGAGCTGGTGGCTGCAGATGCTCCGGCTGATGCACCCTCCTCCCTTCTCAGGCTCCCAGCACCATTCCTGTTTTCTCTTTAGCACACTGGCCTTGGTCAGGGTTCTTTTTTTTTTTTTTTTTTTTTTTTTTTGGTACCGGGGATTGAACTCAGGGGCACTCGACCACTGGGCCACATCCTCAGCCCTTTTTTGTATTTTTATTAGAGACAGGGTCTCACTGAGTTACTAAGTGCCTCGCCATTGCTGAAGCTGGCTTTGAACTCACGATCCTCCTGCCTCAGCCTCCCAAAGTGCTGGGATTACAGGCGTGCGCCACCGCGCCCGGCTGGTCAGGGTTCTTCATGCATAGGGTCATCTCTCCTGCCAGATGGCGGGCCTCCAAGGCCAGTCTCCTCTCTGGATTCCGTGAGCACCGGCTGCACTGGTTGGTTTGCACCTCTTGCAGAATGAGCACCGTGCAGGAGCACGGGCCCACACTCCTATGCTGCAGATTAGCAGCCACAGGGGCCGCGGCTCCTCCCTCTCCTCTCTGCGATCATCACTATCACTGTTACTATCCATCCACCCCCAAAGTTGGCCGCATTGACCAGCAGTTCTTCTAATGTGGAAATACAATTAACCAGAATCTCTGAAGGAACGGGCTTTCCCCAGCCGTCATCTTTGCTCCAGAGATAAGGTCTGCTGTAAATAAAGATTCTTTGGGCCGGGCGCGGTGGCACATGCCTGTAATCCCAGCACTTGGGAGGCTGAGGCAGGAGGATCGCGAGTTCAAAGCCAGCCTCAGCCATGGCGAGGCACTTAGTAACTCAGTGAGATCCTGTCTCTAATCAAATACAAAAAAAAAGGGCTGGGGATGCGGCCCAGTGGTCGAGTGCCCCTGAGTTCAATCTCCGGTACAAAATAATAATAATTCTTTGGTACAGGTGATGAAACGTTAGGTCACAATCATCCGTGCTTGCAGGCTCTCCTGAGACGAGAGCTGTCAGGACAGAGCTTACTCCTCAGTGCCAGTGCCACAGGAACATCCAGGACCATCCCGACAGCAGTACCTCGAGGGCAGGTGTCTGTGTGCAGCTCAGCAGAGGCCTGGTGAGCTCTCCAGGGCAGAGGTCCACTCTACGCTGTCACAGAGGGCCACGGAGGCCAAGCAGAGCACTCTCCATGCGAAGGGTTTGACTTCCTGGCTGCTGGTGAACCGGAGGTGGTGGCCCCTGAAGGACGCAGCAAGACGCGGTGATGCCCCTGCTCCTGCCGCACCATCGATTCCTTTCCAGCCTTTGACGGACAGCTGTTGAAAACAGGCCTGGATGGTGCTTCCCGTGGACAGGCGCGCAGCCCAGCCTTCGTGCTGGCGTTCTCCCACAAGAGCAGGACAGCAGGTCGCAGCAAGGCCCAGCACTGAGGATCAGCCCAGCCCGCAGGCCTGAGCCAGCATGGGGGAGGCCCCTGGGGTCCTGTCCCGCCCCCGCCCCACAACGCCAGCCTGCAGAAAGCCCATGTGTGCAGATTCTGACTGGATGGGAGAAGAAAGCCATGCTCTGGCTGGGTACTGCTGAGAGCCCAGGGCTGTCAACCCAAGGTCCCCTGGGCCACCAGCAAGGAACAGAGTGGGGTTTGATATTCTCTTAAATGTCTTTCAAGCATCTGGCAAATCACCTCCTGTGGAAGCGCTGTCTGTGCAGAGGACGCTGCCTGCCTGCCGCCTGGCCCCGTCTGCTTGTCATGCAGGACAGTCAGGACAAGTACCACTTGACGTTTCTTCCAAGGCAGAGTGTCTAGCGCACTGGCTCCAAGACGGAAAGCTGGTAGAGACCCTCTCTGTGCATTCACCTGCCACAGTGGTAACTTCTCGCCACGCCACCCAGCACAGAGCCACTTTCTGTGAAAAAACTCAGGGTCCAAACATTACTCCTTTGTTCTCTAGCTAAACTGGGCGTGTAAATGCCTGGCTTCTGGTCCGTGTCTGGGTACTATGCAGCTGTGTGAATGTAGACTACTCTCTTAGCCTCTCTGTGCCTTATTTGAAATGTTTGTAAAAAGCAGATGGTTGGACTTGCATTTGATTGGCAGAATATGGCCCATGGGCTACATCGAAACTGCCACCTGCTTTCACATAGCCCTTGAGGTGGGAGAGGGTTTTACATTTTTAAATCATTGAAAAAAAAGAAAGAATGATATTTTTTTAAAAAAATTTTGTAGTTGTAGAGGGACAGAATGCTTTTCTTTTATTTGTTTATTTTTATGTGGTGCCAAGGATCAAACCCAGTGCCTGACGCATGCTAGGCAAGGGCTCTGCCCCTGAGCTACAGCCCCAGCCCCAAAGAATGATATTTTGTGACAGGTGAAAATGATATGAAATTCACATTATTCAATAAGCCAGACTTCCAAATGCTAAATACCATACAATTCCACCTCCATGAGGCCCCTAAATGTTCAGGTTCATTGAGACAGGAAGTGCTTGCGGGGGCTGTGGGATGGGGGGGTGGTTCTAATGGGAGCAGTTTCACTTGGGGAAGTTGAGGAAGCCATGGAGGTGGGGGGTGGGAGGCCGCTCAGCCATGCAAAGGGGCTTAATGCATTTGAAGTGGTTTTAAGGGTCAAATGTTGTGATTGGATTTTGCCACAATAGAAAAAATTATATGGAATTTAAATTTCGGTGTCCGTCAGCCGCACATGGCCACGCCCACGCACTTGCGATGGTCTGTGGCTGCTTCTGTCGTGGGGCAGAGCTGAGTCCTTGCAGCAGAGATGGCACGAGCCAGGAAGCTTAAGTGATTCCGAACGACCTTTTCAGAAGATGTTTCTCAAGCCCTCATCGAGAGTCATAAACACGCTGCTTTCAGTCAGGGGGCCCACCTTACCTCCCAGGGCTGATTCTTCATTTTCCACACGGTTTGCTACAGAGCCAGGCTCCCCAACGTCACCATCTCCTTAAAGAGATGCCAGTTCTGCTCTGCTCCAGTTTCTCCATCTCTAAGGGGCAAGACGTCATCTCCCAGGATGAGAGGGTGGGGTGTGTGCAGTTGGGGGTGACAAACAGGTTCCAGGATGGCGGTCATGGCGGAAACTTGATGCGAATTACTTAATGCCACTACAGCTACACTTAAAAATGCCTAATCTGGTAAATTTTATCTTATGTCCATTTTGCCACAAGAATTAAAAAAAAAAAAAAAAAACAAAAAACAGAGTCGGTGTACAGTGCTTAGAACTGTACCTGGTATACAGCAAACGCTCAATAACACAAGCTGTCTGCATGAAACAGAGTTGGAACAAGAGGATGGCTAAGATCTACGGCAAGCCTCCTGATCTAAGTGGGCTGTGCACTGGGTATTTTAATACACACCCGTCCAATCCTGGAAGCAGAGTCTACCTGCCCGGGCGTTCTAACACAAGGCTTCGGTGCACTAACATGAGGGGAAATTGGGTAAGTGTTGGGGGTTTTCTTCCTACTAAAGGGAGCCACCAACTAAAGAGACTCATTTGAATTCTTCCCACCCGATGACTCCCAGGTGGCCTAGGAGCTTCCAGCTGCCCCCAGTCCCTGCTCCTGTAAGAATCAACCAGAAACAGCAGCCCCAGCAGGCCATGCAGGGCGCATTTGGAATAGGGCTCCTGGGGGTCCTGGCTAGACCTCCTCTAGTACCCTGAGCAAGTCGTTTCCTTGAGCGATGATTACGACCATGACTGCTGCAGAATTAATTGGCTTAATTAATAGTGGAACTATTCCACTTGGACGATTTACTATTTTTAGCAAGATTTCCCACAGTCGCTTTGTTTTGTTTCCAAAATAATTGAGTTACAGCAAAACTAACAAGGGGCGGGCATTTCAAACATCCTTGCTTTCAGAGTCTCGCGTCTTCTCCTGGAAGTGCACACACGGCGCCCACCGAGCACGTGCAGCAGGATCAGGAGCAGCGCGAGGGCCCCGGGGTTCTAGAAGCCTTTGGGGAGCTTCATCTCTGGTTTTACAAGGAAACAGGAGCGGGGAAAAGGTGGTGGAAGCCCCCGGCTTTCGGTGTCCTCCTGTAAGGAAAGGAGGCCCGACCTGGGAAACCTACTGGCGGGAAAGGGATCGGAGAGACAAGAGCGGCGCGGGGCACACGGGCTCCGCTGCAAATCACCATGCGTGCTGCAGAGCGCACCTTGGATTCCAGCCTCAGGGTTTGCCACAGTCAACCATCCTGTCCGTTTGAACAGTCTGGCCCTCACTTAATTCTACAAATCAGTGTTCCTCTGACAGAGGCTTCTTTTCCGCAGGGGGTAGGGGGGTGCTGTGCGGAGCCTTTCCTTGGCAGCCTGGCTTGGAAGAGGGGAGTGAGTACCTTTTGCCCCAGTGAGATCCATAAAGAATAAATTGAAAGAGAAACTTCAGCCTCTTGAAAAGAAACTCAGTCCATTTGTGGGCACTTGATAAAAGCCAGGGTGTGTTGGAGATACAAAATATGACAATCACACTGTGTGTGGGACACAGAACGGGGGAGGGGAGGGGAACTGGGCAATGATTTTAGCAAGTAAAGGCGCGTGTACAGCAGAGATCCAAGAGAAATTCTGTAAACATATTTTTACGGGCAGCATGCTGAGCAGATTCATTTTTGGGGGAAACTTGGTTGAAGAGGAGTCTGTTGCAGGCAATACATCTTTTATAATGCGTATTGACTAACCCAACTGCCACTCCGGAGCAGAAGGATTGAGAGACACCTGAGCAGGTCTCTGGAAAGAATGGACAAAGTAGAAGAAGATTGGGAGGTCCAGGTGGTGGATAAAGAGCATCAAGACAAATACAAGCTGGCAGGGGGAGGAGGCTGGGTATACTTCTAAACGTTTAACTACCCTTGAAATGTGGTTAAAGGAAGGAAGGAGGGCCCAATGTGTGGGGCTTGCCCATTGCTGTGGTGTAAATACGTCACCACAGCCAGTTTGCAGCTATCCACATGACTTCCCTGGACACAGCCTTGGCAAGAGACGGCCAGTCCAGCTGGCTCTTGCACACCAGGGGGAGCCAGCCTCAGCACACACGTGAGATAATGAAAGCGCACCTCAGGGAAAGGACCCGGGAGCGCAACTGGTAGGTGTAAACTGGGCTGTTACAGCGGGAGGGGAGGCTGTCCCTTGTCCCTTTTCCCTGGAGGTGGGACATTTCATTCAGCTGTGATGTTTTGGGCCCCTTCTGCTAGTGTTCACGTCCTGCAGGGACAAGGCTGGTTCCCGTTGGAGTGCCGGCGCGGGAGGTGCTGCGTCAGTCACCGTCTGCAGGTGCTTACGTGTGAGTCACAGTAAACTGCCCACTGTGCCAGGCACAGGTCTTCCTCTGGAGAGCCCCGTCTCCAAGCCGTGCATGGTGGCACACTCCTGTAAGAGAGACTCAGGAGGCTGAGGCAGGAGGATCACAAGTTCAAGGCTAGCCTCGACAATTTAGTGAGGCCCTCAGCAACTTAATGAGAGCCTGTCTCAAAATAAAAAAAGATAAAAAGAGCTGGGGCTATAGCTCAGGATAAAGCATCCCTGGATTCAATCTCTAGTGCCAAAAATATGCAAATAAATACAAGAAACTGGGGCTCCAGAAGCAGACATGTAAACAAGCATCTGTACCCCGATGGAGATTTATACAGGGGCAGTGAATTCTGACCCAGATGCCCGCATCGCCTGCCAGTCATCAGGGGGAACCAGAGTGCTCCCCAGCAAACACATCAGGAAAGGGGGCAGGTGAGCTGAAAGCCACCAACATCTGCAGCCTAAGAAAGCTGAAGGTGACATACTCGGTGCAGGAGAGCCCAGTCCTAAGTGAGAGGGACCACTCCCATTCTGGCAATTGCACCTACTGCTGTGTGGCCTTAGGCAAGTTTCTTAACTTCTCTGAAGTTCATTGTTCTCCTTGTAAATTAGGACCCTGTAGAACCTTGGTGAGAGTTAGAGACCCCCACCACACAACTCCTTTCAGCCATGTTCTTGGAGACCACAGCTGGGAGCTTAGCATCCACAGAGGGAGCCTGGACCTGGGCCCAGAACCAGTATGCCCCAACCTGGGCTCTGCTAATAGGCACTGTGACTTCAGGTCACTCTTAACCTGTTCAGGGCTCACCAGTTTTACGTGTCCAATAGGTTGAACTTGGTGGCTGCTAAAAATCTTGCATATTAAACAGCAACGGCTAGGGTGACCACATGGCACAAGTGTCCCTGCTGGGCAATAGCGTGCATGTCACCTTCAACAGCTAGCGTGTCTCAAGTACTTCCTCATTACCAGATAATGTGCCTTTAGACTACGATGTCATGTAATTGATTCAGCTTGTGAAGACCTAAGTTGAGGCACCCTCAGGCCACACCCCAGAGTTGACGCTCAGACCAAGATCCAGCTGCCAAAGCCAGCTTCCCCCTAGCCACGTCTAGAAATATTTATAGAGGACTGGGGCTGTGGCTCTGTGGTAGAGCGCTTGCCTAGCATGTGCGAGGCCCTGAGTTCAATCCTCAGCACCACATTAAAATAAATAGATAAAATATTGTGTCCAAATACAACTAATAAATAGATATGTATATATTTAAAAAAAGAAATATTTATAGAGTGTCTGCTGTTATATTCTCTCCTGTGGCCGAGAAGAGCTCTCTAGAAACAAGTTCAAGAAAGCTCTGCATGTGAACTTGGGTATTGCTAATGAGCTGAAGCACCATGACTTAGGCCCGTGCACAGGCCAGGCCTTGAGGGGACTGATGGGGAGTGGGCCTCGCCTTTTCAGCTTGGCACACTGGGGAGGCCGGAATAATCAGGAACATTGGCTTAAGTAAAGCACTGATTTAGCAGGTGTGCGGGGTGCAGGGCATGTTTCAGCTTGGTAATTGTCTGTGTGCTGCACAGATGCGGGTCAGATTCCCAGAGATGCCCAACCCTGATGCCAGGGAAAATCGGAGAGATCTACAAGAGGCTTAAAGAGACAGTGCTGATTTTCAGGTACGACTGGTTTGCTTGACACGGGGACATGGAGACGGGTAAAAACAGAGGTCCCTGGAGGAGGTGTGAGTGAAAAGGAGGTGATAGGTGTAGGAGCTCTGTCCTGTGGGGAGGGTCCCTCGAGGGTTAGACGTTGTTCTGGACATCAGTCCTGAGGGATGCTTAGACAAGCCTTCCTCCTCCCTGACTCCGGGTGGTGTCCTTCCCTCTAACTGCTGTGGTTTCGTTGATGTTGGGGGCCGAATCCCCAGGACAATGGGCCACAGTGTCAGTCAAGTTGAGCTGACTCTCAACGTGCAGCTAAGGGTCTCAGCTTATCCATTTTGAGGCTGGGTAACCTCCACCAGGTGTCTGATCTGACGTGCAGTCTCCTTCCCAGCACCAGGATAAGGCAAGGAAAGTAGGGGTAAATGGTGGCCCCGAGCCTAGATGGGACTCCCAGAGCTGGGAGGGTGGATGCTGGTTTGGGGGAGAGCTGGGTTTCAGAACCATCAAGTCCACACGTGTGTACTTCCTCAGCACCCTCAGGACCTGAGGGCTAAGTGAAGCTCTCAGGGGTTTGGGAATGAGGAGGGGAAGCCAGAGGTGGGTGAAACAGCTGGGCGTCCAGCTTCCGTAGATCTCAGAACTGTCCTGCCTCTGCCTTACCACAAACCCAATTGGAAGATATGTATCTATATATTTGATTGATTGATTGATTGACTGGCAGAGGAAGGTTTATTTGCTTGAGTGTCTTGGCAGCCCTAGTGCAGGAGCCCTGTTTGGGGAGATGGCTAAGATTGCGGTTGACTACGGGCCATGGAGATGTTTGGGCATTGCCGCCTTCCGTAGTCTCACGGGACTTGGCCCGGGATCTCTCGGGACTTGAGCGAGATTGCTGATCGGGTCTGCGCCATTTTTGGTGGTGTGTGTGTGGCGCGTGTTAGTCGTTGTTAGAGCCAGAGAGAAAAGTTATCAGAATAAAAAAGCTGTTTGTTTCCAATTTGCCTCTGAACTTCTTCCCGCGGCTTCGTTGCTCCAAGCGGCCATCGCTTCCGGCGGCAACACCCTAGCAATTTGTCGACGCCCCTCTGAGCTCTGCTGCAGCTCTCTGCGTCGGGGGACTGACGGAGCCAGGCCTGGCCTCGCTTCTCAACTCCGGGTGGTCTGTGGGTTTTGCTGGCCCCTCCCCAGCCTCCCTCGTCACACAGCCCGTGGCCCCTGGACCAGCAGCACGGCAGCACCTAGGAGCCCGCTGGGCATGTGGAATCTTGACTGCTGAGCCAGCCCCTGCTTTGTAAAATTCCCTATGTTTGAGGGGACCCTGAAGTATGAGTGGCACCTGCCTTGGGCAGAAGGCAGCAACCCAAGGCCTAGAAGCCCGAGGCCCTTCACATACCCCCAGCCTCCACCACTGTACATACTTTATTCCCTTGTTGTCTTGTTTACAGTCTCCCCCCAACCCCTGGTGTAAATTATATGGGTACAGAGATACCATCTTACCCCGGATCCCAGAGATCAGCTGCTAAAAAAGTATTAGTGGTTTGGCGGACGGGCTGGCTGGACGGGTGGGTGTGTGAGGATGGAGACGGGGGAGGGGAAGAGGCAGGGAGCCTCTGAGGAGCTGGCTGTCCTCCCCTTGAGTTCCTTAAGGCCTCTCTTGTCGTTGTCACCCTGCTCTGAGTCCCTTGTCCTGGGCCCAAGGCTGCCATTGGTAGAACTGTACCTGGAAGGGTACAGAGTGGTAGGAAGGACCCTCCAATTGCCCAGCACTGTGCCTGTCACATTTGTCATCCAGGAAAGCCCTTCCCTGGATGGAATTTGACCTACATGACGTGCATAATAGTGGTTCAGTTTTGCCCTTAGGTTCCAGATCAGGGGACACTGACGCCCCAGCTCAGGGCCCCCAGGTCCTCTGCAGTGGGCAGGTCTTCCTCTTGGCCTTCTGGGGGGCTGGCCCTGGACACCCCTTCACCTCCACATGCACAATGGCTCCTCTGCATCTGCCTGTTCACAACGGGCTCAGTGGTCCTCGGAGTGGTGCCAGAGCCTCTCCCGTTCCTCTGACGGTGTGACCTCCCAGGGGTGGGGAGACAGCAGCTAGGAGCCCTGGTGCCTTGCTCAGCCTTCACAAGGTGAGCTTGCTGTCCTGCTAACCAGGCAGCTGCAGAAGGGTCCCTAGAAGGGCTGTGTGCTGGGGGACCACAGCCTGCTTCCTAGGAGGATCCCCACCTGCCCCTGTCACCACCCCAGCTGCCTCACTGCTGCCTCTGAACAGCTCTCAGTGAGGGGGGGCGGTCAACCAATGCCTCCCGCCTGGTTTTGCAGATAGAAACGCCGAAGCCAGAGAGTAGCAGACACCTGCCCTTTGCCCTCCAGTGGCCAAGCTGGGTGACAGCTGCATCCCTTGGGAGATGCACAGCTCCTGTCCACGTCCCAGGATGGCTCCGTCTTCTGATCAAACAAAAAGGCTAAGCAGCCTTGACCCACGGATGCCGGGGGGCTGATTTGCAGACACACAAATTTTCTCGGTGGTTAATTGTCCATTTACTGACAACTCTTCATTGCTACGAAATTTAGAGCAATCGTTGCAGGATTTTTGGTGGCTGGGTGGCCATCACGTGTGGGATGGCAGGTGATCAAAATGCAGCTGCAGATGGCGTGGGCCCTGGAATGGCTGGTTCAAATTGTGTTACTTTCTCAGATAGGACTTCAGTTTACAGCTGCAGAAACAAAATTGTTGTGACTTTTTGTGGACATGCAGAACTACAGCAGGGTTCTTTTGCAGCAAGGAGCCCTGCTCTTCCCAGGCCCCTGGCTGGGTCATTGCTCCTTCAACCCCTGTGCTTCCACCCGATGGCGTTGTCCCTGGCGACAGGAGCATCATGCTCATGTTTGCTCCTATCCCAGGTTCTGGCATGCCAGGGGTTGGTAATTGTCGCTTGAATGCATAAAAATGAACGAGTCACGACCCAGTGGAACTTGCCCGGGGTTTTTTCTGTTCCTTATTGCAGGTTTGTCTACACACAGTCTGTTTATCCAAATCTCCCTGATGAGCCTTCGTGCAGTTACCCACCGACCTTTTTTGGTTCCTTTTGTTTGATTTCAGATTTGCCTGGGAAAGCCTTGCTAAGGAAAGTAGAAAAATATGTGGCGACAACAGCTGATGGCTACATATTAATTGCAGGGAGGAGCAGGGACACCCGTGGGCGGTGGCTGTCCCCACTGGGCAGCCACAGTCAGCGAGCGGCTCTGCCTTCCTGGGCTCTGGAATTGCCTTGGGGCTGAGCAGACACTTTCTGAAAGTCTGGTGTGGTTTTCACATTAGTTGTTGGGGAGGCACTTGACGCTATTTCTGACACCTGCCCCTACCTCCCTGTTTGCCCAGAAATTGCTAGAACTGGCCTTCTGGTTGTGCAGGGGTCCTCAAGGGCCCAGCTCAGAGGTCCCTGGTGGGCTGGAGATGTAACATCTGCAGTGTGTGTACATGAAATCAGGCAGGGAGAGGTGAAATGAGTTAAAAAACAGAAGTGCGTGAGAGCCTTTCTCGAAATTTCCCGTGCTTGCTGTCTCTGTAGTGGTAACTTACCACACAGGATCAAGCCCTAGGCTTAAGCTCCACTTCATTTAGTTTACAGCGCTGTCACTTGTGGAAAACAGGTGTTGGACGATGCATTTGGAGTTTGGAACTGAGAGGTGCAGAGAGGAAGTGGGTTTCCTGATCCGATCGCAAGGGCAGACCCAGAGCAGGCCTGTGCAATCAACGGAGGCTCCCTGTTTGCATCAGGAGCATCCAAAGAGAAGGAAAGAGGGGGCGAGGCCAGGCTGGGACCAAGCCAGCACTCCTACCCATCTCGCACGTCGAGGCAAAGGTGAAGATGATGCCATTTTCCCTGACTTTGCACCTCCAGAATGCCCGTCCTCTGGCCAGCTGTGGCTTACTGATCCTGCTGCCCCTCTGTAGGGAGCCCTCAGCCTACGAGCTGGGGTCTTGAGCACCAAACGATGTGGCCAAAGTGGAGGGAGTGTGGCATCCCCCAGCAGGGTAAAGATGTGGTTTCTTGTCACACCTCTCACCAAGGGTGAAGACTCTGCCCCTCTGCTGGACTCTGAGCCCACTTCTGACTTGCTTTGCTTGGTAAGATGTAACGGGATGCAACTCTCAAGGCCTGGCCTTAAGAGAGCTGTAGTTTTTCACTCTTGGAAGTCTGCTGCTCGGAACCATGCCGAGGAGGTCAGCCGTGGAGAGGCAGGCGGAGGGAACGAGGTGGTTCTGTGGACAGCCAGCCACGTGCGTGAAGGAGGGTGGGTTGCCTCCTGCCCCGAGCCTCTGGATCAGCCCACTCCTGGGTCCACCACAGGAGAGCTGAAGAACCACCTGGCTGAGCCGTCAGCCCCCAGAACTGTGTGATTGATAGTAAGTGGTTGTCGCACTAAGCCACTACCTTTTGGATCATTTGTTATGCAAAAATGGTTAATGGAGAAATGCAGAGATGGGCTTGCCAAGGAGATTTCTGAAGGCAGGGGGCTCATTCTCGTCGTTCTTACTAAGCATGGTGCACAGCCAGGCTGTGGATGGCCAGTGAAAGTTGGACTTGGCTGGCACCCCTGAAACAGACTCTGGGGCTGGGACTTGGGCACAGGGGCTCACAGCGGGGCTGACCTCGGGTTCTCAGCCATGGAGGAATAAAGGAAGCAGGACTGGCACAAGGGAACTGGGCCGCGGTCGTGGTCCAGTCTTCGTGCAGGCCTGCAGGAGGGGATCCATAAACCAGGCTCATTAACCAGCTGAAAGGCGAGTAGCTGGGGACCTGGGCTGTGGCGCTAGGAGGATCCGAACACCACCACATTTGTTTGTTAAAGTTTCTGAAGGTTTTTTTATCCACCAGATACACATCATTGAGCCCACCTCCTGAAGCCCGGCTAGAGGTGTCTGTGGCTCACTGGGCAAGCTCTGGGTCCCCGCCCCAACCCACCAGCTAGTGTGACCAATGTCACAGGATTGGGGGCTCCTAGAATGTGGGTCCTTTGATCTGACAACTGGGGCAGTCTGGGCAACCAGGATGGGTTGGCCACCCCAGCCCACACCAGTCACTGGCCATGAGCCGTCCTCGGGGGTGACGTGTCCTTGGGGAGGGAGGGCAGGAGCTCCTTTTCGGCAGAGGGCAATTCCCCACAGCGACCCTCACTGCCGGCCCTCACAGGGACAGAAGGGAGGAGCTGGGCACCTCCTCAGCATCCACAGGGATTCACTTATGCCCCACAGTGTTCCTGGCCATGTCCAAGTGACAGCAGCTATAGGCCCCAACGTCCTTCTAGTGTCAGGGGCATGGTGGCTCCTCTGCCTGGAGGGTGTGGGAAGGGGAGGGGCAGGGCCCAAGCCTAACACCCAAGGCCAACCTTGTTCGTCAGAATGAGCCCCTGGGCCCTCTGGAGGAGGGTCCCCTCTGCTTCCCCTCTTTCGCCCTTCCCCATCCTCCCCCTGGACTTTAAGCTAATGTGTGCACAAGACGCAGCCCCCGCAGATGGTGGAAGGACCCTCCATCCAGGAATCAGACCCAGTTTCCAGGTCCCTTTCTCTCTCACCTGCTAGGTGAGGCCTTGGCCAAACCCCAGAGATGTGTCTGGGTCTCCATCTCCTGAAGCCCGGTCTCTGTGTCCCTGCACCACGAGCCTCTGACAGGCAGATGCTTTCTGAGCACCAACCGCCGTGTGACCAATGGGCCCAAAGAACAGGGCCCGCTGCTCTGTAGGCTCTCGGGGAGTAAATGAGTGAGTGAGTGAGGGGCTGCCTTGCAGGGCTCCCAGGGGACCCCAGGGGCACCGCAGGAATAAATGCTGTCTGTCATGGCTCAAGTCAAGGCAGGAAGTGGTGAGCGTTCCTGGCACCCCCTGCCAGCCTGAGATTGAGAAAGGTGAACCCCACAACCAGACCTCCTTCCTCCTCCTCTCGGTGTGTCCCACAAGGGGACAGAGGCCTGGGAGGTGGCAGATGCCCACCTGAGGGGCCTCAGTCACGAGGAAGAGGCAGGCCCAGCTTAGCGCCCAGGTGCCTCCCTGCTCCCAGGCTGAGCAGGGGCTGGCGGCAGCAGATGCTGGGGCGCGTGAGGGTCACCTGCCCAGCTGGAGCTGGCCACTGCCCTGGAAGGCTCTGTTGCTTGGCCACTCCCTCCCCCACAGCCTCAGCGTTTCCTCAGAGCGGAACTTCTTCCCGCAGGCCCGCAGGAGGGGATCCATAAACCAGGCTCATTAACCAGCTGAAAGGCGAGTAGCTGGGGACCTGGGCTGTGGCGCTAGGAGGATTCAAACACCACCACATTTGTTTATTTTCTTAAAGTTTCTGAGCGAATGTATATTTCTGCATGTTTAGAGATTGGCAGCCCTGGAAAATGAAGTTTATTTATCCACCAGATACACATCATATAAACAGCTGCGCACGGCTCGGCCTCCCCAAGGCTGCAGCGCGGGGCCCTGATCCGCGGCAGCTGAGCGACGGCTCCACGTTCCTGCGCACTCTGCCCTCAGCCCGGCCTTGGGGTGAGCCTGTGGGAGGTGGGCCGCCTGCTTCTGGCACTTGGGTGGGGTTGAGACCAAAGCCCTACCTGCACTGGGGGGTAGCTTCCAGAATCTTCTCTGGCAGTCGCAAATCATTTCATGGATGCGTTCATTCAACAAACCATAATGATTGTTCCCAGGCCCTGCGATAGACTCTGTGGATGCCCAGATCCGACTGGCCCCTGGCAGGCTCTCCTCTCCCAGCAGAGAGCCTGGAGAAGCAGTGTCCTGAGGGGGCCTGCCTGTCCCTTCTGTTACCCCAGCAGCGACAGCTGTCCCTCGTCCTCCTCCAGCTCCGTTCCCCTGAGTGCCTGGGGAAGTGAGCTCAAGGACGCTTCCGGAAATGAGAAGAGGTCAGGATGCTAAAGTGTTTGGAAGTCATTCTTTGCTCTCCACGAAACTCCGCGGTGGCTGGGGACCACTCTGCGTCTGCACGTGTTCTAATTTATTAAATGCGGACGTCCGAAAACCACGGGGCCAGACCCCTGGGTGGCCGCAGGGATGTGTCAGGGGGGGGGGGGGGGGGGGGGGGGGGGGGGGGGGGGGGGGGGGGGGGGGGGGGGGGGGGGGGGGGGGGGGGGGGGGGGGGGGGGGGGGGGGGGGGGGGGGGGGGGGGGGGGGGGGGGGGGGGGGGGGGGGGGGGGGGGGGGGGGGGGGGGGGGGGGGGGGGGGGGGGGGGGGGGGGGGGGGGGGGGGGGGGGGGGGGGGGGGGGGGGGGGGGGGGGGGGGGGGGGGGGGGGGGGGGGGGGGGGGGGGGGGGGGGGGGGGGGGGGGGGGGGGGGGGGGGGGGGGGGGGGGGGGGGGGGGGGGGGGGGGGGGGGGGGGGGGGGGGGGGGGGGGGGGGGGGGGGGGGGGGGGGGGGGGGGGGGGGGGGGGGGGGGGGGGGGGGGGGGGGGGGGGGGGGGGGGGGGGGGGGGGGGGGGGGGGGGGGGGGGGGGGGGGGGGGGGGGGGGGGGGGGGGGGGGGGGGGGGGGGGGGGGGGGGGGGGGGGGGGGGGGGGGGGGGGGGGGGGGGGGGGGGGGGGGGGGGGGGGGGGGGGGGGGGGGGGGGGGGGGGGGGGGGGGGGGGGGGGGGGGGGGGGGGGGGGGGGGGGGGGGGGGGGGGGGGGGGGGGGGGGGGGGGGGGGGGGGGGGGGGGGGGGGGGGGGGGGGGGGGGGGGGGGGGGGGGGGGGGGGGGGGGGGGGGGGGGGGGGGGGGGGGGGGGGGGGGGGGGGGGGGGGGGGGGGGGGGGGGGGGGGGGGGGGGGGGGGGGGGGGGGGGGGGGGGGGGGGGGGGGGGGGGGGGGGGGGGGGGGGGGGGGGGGGGGGGGGGGGGGGGGGGGGGGGGGGGGGGGGGGGGGGGGGGGGGGGGGGGGGGGGGGGGGGGGGGGGGGGGGGGGGGGGGGGGGGGGGGGGGGGGGGGGGGGGGGGGGGGGGGGGGGGGGGGGGGGGGGGGGGGGGGGGGGGGGGGGGGGGGGGGGGGGGGGGGGGGGGGGGGGGGGGGGGGGGGGGGGGGGGGGGGGGGGGGGGGGGGGGGGGGGGGGGGGGGGGGGGGGGGGGGGGGGGGGGGGGGGGGGGGGGGGGGGGGGGGGGGGGGGGGGGGGGGGGGGGGGGGGGGGGGGGGGGGGGGGGGGGGGGGGGGGGGGGGGGGGGGGGGGGGGGGGGGGGGGGGGGGGGGGGGGGGGGGGGGGGGGGGGGGGGGGGGGGGGGGGGGGGGGGGGGGGGGGGGGGGGGGGGGGGGGGGGGGGGGGGGGGGGGGGGGGGGGGGGGGGGGGGGGGGGGGGGGGGGGGGGGGGGGGGGGGGGGGGGGGGGGGGGGGGGGGGGGGGGGGGGGGGGGGGGGGGGGGGGGGGGGGGGGGGGGGGGGGGGGGGGGGGGGGGGGGGGGGGGGGGGGGGGGGGGGGGGGGGGGGGGGGGGGGGGGGGGGGGGGGGGGGGGGGGGGGGGGGGGGGGGGGGGGGGGGGGGGGGGGGGGGGGGGGGGGGGGGGGGGGGGGGGGGGGGGGGGGGGGGGGGGGGGGGGGGGGGGGGGGGGGGGGGGGGGGGGGGGGGGGGGGGGGGGGGGGGGGGGGGGGGGGGGGGGGGGGGGGGGGGGGGGGGGGGGGGGGGGGGGGGGGGGGGGGGGGGGGGGGGGGGGGGGGGGGGGGGGGGGGGGGGGGGGGGGGGGGGGGGGGGGGGGGGGGGGGGGGGGGGGGGGGGGGGGGGGGGGGGGGGGGGGGGGGGGGGGGGGGGGGGGGGGGGGGGGGGGGGGGGGGGGGGGGGGGGGGGGGGGGGGGGGGGGGGGGACCTTTCCTCTGCGTCTCAAGGCAGGTCAACAGAGTAACACGAGTGAGCACGGGAACCAGCCCCGGCAAGCAGACCCCCGAGCCACGGCCCCTGGAAGTCTCACGTGGCCAGAGGGTGCGGACGTTATTTTTCTTTCTAGGAAGAGCAGTTCACACTTACTAGATGGATTGCCATTGGACCAGGAGAGGCAGAGGTTGCGATTTCTTTTCTTTCTTTTTTTTTTTTTTTAATATTTATTTATTTGTTTTGGTTGTACACAATGCCTTTATTCTTTACGTGGTGCTGATGATCGAACCCCGGCTGTGCACGTGCAAGGCGAGCGCTCTACCACTGAGCCACAATCCCAGCCCCATAGAGGTTGCAATTTCTTGTCCCCAACTTGCTTTTCTTGGGAACCTTGCAGCCCTCGAGTCAGCCCCTTCCTTTTCCTCCAGCCAGCCACGGAGCAGCAGGACTTGCGGGCAGCCCCGGAGCCCCAGGCCCTGTCTTTAATCAACCTTCTCTACCAGTGGGTGCAGCACCCGAGGGTGGCCTCCCAGCACAGTGGGTCTCGGACAGTGGCCAAGATGTGCCTTTGGGTGAACCAGGAGATGGGAGAGGGCCTCAGGGGCAGGGCGCGCAGGCTAAGGGGCTGGAGGAGAAGCTGGGCTCAAGGTGGGCGGGGCCAGGAGGAGGCCCCCTCTCCAACTCCCGTCACACACTCACTTGCCATCCTGGTCTGTCTCACAGTGACCCAGAGGGGACTTGACTGGGGCATTGCCTCCGGCTACTGTTTATTAAGCCAGCGAGAAGTAGGCCCTGTGCTAACTGCTTTTTCAGCATTGTCTGAATGGTTTGGGGTTGAATTGTGACCCCCTAAGGTAGACGTTGAGGTCTTACCCCCAGTATCTATGAATGTGACCTTATTTGGAAGAGGGATCTTTGTGGCAGATGTCATCAACCTGAGACAAGTTTATAAGGGCCAGCGGTAACCCAACACCGCTGGTGTCCTCACGAAAAATCAAGCTGGACACATGAATGCAGAGAGGGCACGGTGGGGACGGACGCAGTGAGCAGGTGCTGCAGCAGCAACTGGGGATGCTGAGGTTGGCCCAGGACGGCTGGTGACCAGGAGGAGCTGGCACAGCAGAGAAAGGCGCCTCCTGTGGGCCTCAGAGGCAGCACAGCAGCCTTGATCCGGGACTTCCAGCATCCGGGACTGAGATGGTCCGTTCCTGTGGTTTGTGCCCTAGGAAAAGAATGTACCTCGTCGCCCCCCCCCCACAAATGCATTATCCCATCTGTGGTAGGTGGAGCAGAGGACCCCCAAAATGTCCCCAATTTAATCCCCAGAATCTGGAAAAACATACTTTGCAGATGGAAAGGGAATCGATGTTCCCTTAAAATAGGGAGGTTTTTGGGAGAACCTCAGACTGGGAGCACCATGGGCCTTGGGTCTTGGCCTGTCAGCAGACCCCAGGAGGCTTGGTGTGTGTCAGCTTTGCATCATTGAGGTCAGGTGCCCTGCGTTCGTGCTCTTGAGCAGCTGGGGTAACGGCACGGGGCAAGATGCCTGGGTTGAGTGGACCTACGCCAATTAGCGTCTCCACCCCTGCGAGTGACCAAGAAGCAGCCTCCCTTCTTGGGTTCAGGGAACCCGCCTGACATCTTCTCATTGGGGCTGTGTCTCCCTTCCCCAAGGGAAGCCCCAGGGAACGTCTTGCCTGCACTTTCGCTCAGCTGACTTGGTTTTGCTTCCACTGTCCCTGGGTGAAAAGACCCCAGCATCCGGCATCCGACCCATCCCATCACCTGAGCCTTTCAAAGCAGAGAACTCTCTCCAGCTGGCCTAGAAGCCCGCGGGCAGAGGCTCATTGTCCTTGTTGGCTGTGAAAATGGAGGAAGGAGCTGACAGAGGCTCCCTGCTGGCAGCGCTAGTAGGAGAGGGGACGTGGGCTCTGGAAGATTCTTCCGCAGAGCCTCCGAGAAACAGGGCCCTGGCGACATCTCCATTTCGGCAGAGCCCACCCAGACTTCTGACGACGACGACGGTGAGGTGGTATGTTGCGTGGTTTGAAGCCCATAAGTGTGTGGTGACTTGTGACAGCAGCAATAGGAAGTGACTTAACCATCACCAAACAGGGGTAGCAGCCGAGGCACAGCATGAAAGATGTCATGGTTTGTATGTGAGGCGTCCCCCAAAAGCTCACATGTGAGACAATGCAAGAAGGTTCAGAGGAGAAATGATTGGGTGGTGAGTCTTAACCCAGTCAGTGGATTAATTTCCCGTTGGGGTTAACTGAGTGGTAACTGAAGTGGTAGGGGTAGCTGAATGTAGGAGCCCTGTTTGGGGAGATGGCTTAAATTGCGAGGTTAACTATGGGCCATGGAGTTTTGGGCATTGCTGCCTTCCGTAGTCTCACGGGACTTGGCCCGGGATCTCGCGGGACTTGGCCCGGGATCTCGAGTGACTTGGCCGAGATTGCTGATCGGGTCAGCGCCATTTTGGTGGTGTGTGTGGCGCGTGTTAGTCGTTGTTAGAGCCAGAGAGAAAAGTTATCAGAATAAAAAGCTGTTTGTTTCCAGTTTGCCTCTGAACTTCTTCCCGCGGCTCCGTTGCTCCAAGCGGCCATCGCTTCAGGCGGCAACAGCTGAAGGAGGTGGGAATTGGGGCGTGGCCTTGTGTATATATTTTCTCTCTGGAGCGTGGATTCATTCTCTCTCTCCACTTTCTGATCATCACGTGAGCTGCTTCCCTCTGCCACACTCTTCCGCCGTGATGTTGAGCCTCACTTTGAGCCCCAAGGATTGGAGCTGGCCTTCCATGGACTAAGACCTCTGACACTGTGAGCCTCAAATAAACTTTCCCTCCTCTACAGTTGTTCTGGTTGGGTCCTTTTAGTGACAGCAGTGAGAGAGCTGACTAAAACAAGAGGTCAGGTGAGCTTGCCCAAGATCAGAGACGGAGACCCAGGTCTGCCGACACCAAAGTCCACCAGACTTGCCTGTTCAAAGCTGAGGGATCTGTGGCAGTGGCAGGCAGTAGGTGAACTGAGTCAGGTGAGTGGCACTGGATGTGACGTGACAGGGATCCGTGATCCCTCAGGCTGAGATGGCTTCGGGTGGTGCTGACAGCAGGTGGCTGACTCTGGTGGAGTCACAGCCATTGCTGGGGTAGCAGGAAGCAGGTTCTGAGGACGAGAGCCGGGAAGAGCATCAGGGCTGGCGCCGGAAACAGCCGGAAAGGGAGCTGGGGCAGGGCACCTTCATGGCGGGATCTCACCTGTCTCCATTCCCCCCTCAGCTTCTCATCAGATGGCAGAAAAGGGGTGAGGGAGCCAGCTGTGGTGGCTGAGGGGCTGCTGTCACAGGCTCTGTTGCCGGTCCCTCCCAGGTCCCCACACTAGCCCTGGGCAAGAAGGCGGAAACCAGGAGACATCATTTCTTGGGGACGTGGCCACTGGGCTCTGGATGGTGGCCAGGCTTCCTTTTGAGAACAGATACCAGAGACCAGCTGCTGGGCACCTGCTGCAGTGACCACTCTGTCTGGCTCTTGGTGACCCCCGTGCTGTGATGGGTTGGGGTGTGGCGGCCATCACTGTGGCGAGAACTGACCACAGCTGCACATTTCAGAGGCGCGGGCTCAACACCAGAGCTCGGTATTCATTAAAGAGGAAACATAGCCGGGCGCGGTGGCGCACGCCTGTAATCCCAGCACTTGGGAGGCTGAGGCAGGAGGATCGAGAGTTCAAAGCCAGCCTCAACAATGGCGAGGCACTTAGCAACTCAGTGAGACCATGTCTCTAATAAAATACAAAAAAGGACCGGGGATGTGGCCCAGTGGTCCAGTGCCCCTGAGTTCAATCCCCGGTACTAAAAAAAAAAAAAAGAGGAAACATGATTTATAACAGATGATTGTCATCATCACCATATATCCATAGAGCTCTGGCAATACATAAATCAACCACTTAGAAACAGACCCCAACTTCCAGGGGGGCCCTGGCACCAGCCCCAGGGGAGACAGTGCAGAGCTCCTGGTCAGGCCTGCCCCCCATACTTGAAGGACTTCTCTGGCATAGGTCTGGGATGGAGGGAGTTCTCAGGGGCACTGGCCCTGTGACAGGGGCTTCTACCTAGCATGGGGCTGCCGTAGGAGAGTACTCAATTCAATCTGAACTTCACAATGCATTGTTTTCTAATGTATGTACATACCATGCAATATTTGCTCATGCAATATCAGGGATCCATTTATCCTAAAACTTTTTTATTATCTGGAATTAAAATTTAATTGGGCATTCCGTATTTTTAAAAATGATTAAATTTTTTTTTTTTTAGTTGTAGATGGACACGATACCTTTATTTTATTTATTTTTATGTCATGCTGAGGATTGGAGCCGGTGCCTTGCATGTGCCAAGCGAGCGCTCTATCACTGAGCTACAGCCCAGCCCCGGCATTCTGTATTTTTATCAGCTAAATTTGGCAACCAGGCCCTCCGTGTTCTGAGTGGTGTTGTGTCTTATTTGGAGACAATGAGACCGACAATTGTCTTTTATTTCTGATTTGAAGCATAAAGGAGATTTTTACAAAGAAAATAAATGGATTCTTTCCCTGTCCATAGAAGATAGCACAAAGGGGAATTTAAGACAAATGAAGGCTTGGTTGGATAAAATGAAGAATCCGCTGACTGCAAAGATGAGCTAACAAGGGAATGACTTTCTGTGTGATGCTGAGGGACCTTTGGAGAAAAGAGAAGAAGCTGTCTGCCTCAGACAGCGTAAGCCATGCCAAAATCCATAGTGTTAGCGGTAAATCCTGATGACGGTTAATCTAATAGTCATAGCCTAAACATGAAGCCACAGAAGCTCAGAAGGGCCAAAAAAACTTGTCCAGGGTCACAGCAAAGAGAAGTACCAGGATGTAAGGCCAGGGTTGGGATGGAACTCCAGCACGGGAGGTCTGAGTGCCCCCAGTCTGGAAATGACACCAGATTACATGTATTGATCATTAACCAGGAGCCAAGCTCTTCACTGAGGCAGTCCATCCCATCTGGCCAGCCTCTGTGAAATAGGTATTAGCATTCCATCCTCCCTTGGCGTCTGGGGGGTGCTGGTTCCGTGACCACCCACAGATGCCCACATCTGCAGCTGTTCCAGGCCCTGGTATAAATGGCAGGGTGTTTGCACATAGCCTGCCCGCGTCCTTCCAGATGCTCTACGTTACCTCTAGGCTACTTGCAGTATCTAATACAGCGTGAATATGCTGTGAATAGTCGTTGTTCTGTATTGTTTAGGGAGCAGACACACACAAAGTCTACACATGTTCAGTGTAGATACAGTGCTTCCCCCAATCATTGTCTCTTGAGTTTGTGTGAAGCTGCACATGTTGGAAGGTATAGACCTGGAATGCCAATGGTACCTCATTCTGCAGAGGACACGGTGGCAGGAAGGGGCGGATGTAGGTAGGGACCAGGCTAAGTTGACACAGGTGAGATCAGGATGCACCCCCCACCCCCACCTCAGGGAAATACAGCTCCAAAGCCAGGCTTCTTCCTTGTGACTGTGCAAACTTGACCAAGCTCTGTCTCCACAGCCCCTGGTTACCTTGGGGGTCACAGAGTACAATCTCACAGGGTCCTTGTGACTGAAATGTGAGCACCCACTGAAGGCCACGATTGCAGTTGCTTGGAACCTGTGAGCACCCACTGAATGTCCTCCAGCAGGCACCCACTCTGTGCTAACAGGCAGTTGCCGTGGTTCTGCAAGTGGGGAGCCACAAAAGCTCTAGCTGACCTGAGGACAGGGCAGGGTGGCTGGCAGAGAAGAGACTAGAGATGGGAATTTTTTTTTTCTTTTTCCTTGTGACTGTGCAAACCCGGGATCCTAAGCCCCTGGGTCCCTTTCCAAGGCAGTGATGGTGATGCCAGGAAACAGGAGGTGTTTGGCTCTCAAGAAAAGACAGCCCAGGGGCTGGGGTTGTGGCTCAGCGGTAGAGCGCTCGCCTAGCATGTGCGTGGCCCGGGTTCGATCCCCAGCATCCCATAAAAATAAAAGGCATTGTGTACAACTAAAATAAATAAATAAATGTTAAAAAAAAGAAAAGAAAAGACAGCCCAGAGCTGGGCACTAGTTGGCTTGGGTGGGAGGGGGGCTAGTGGGCATGGACGCTGGCTGCCCAGGTGGCCATGGGCCAGAATAGAAGCTGGCTTAAGCCTGGGCTGCAGGCTCCTTCTCAGCCTGGAGAAGGAACCACAGGGCGGCCTCCCTAGGGCAGAGCCACTGTGTGGACAGGAGGCAGCCCAGGTAGTGACACTCCAGGTCCTAGCCACCCCACAGCCCTGCAGGGTTCCTCCACCTTGGGGCGAGACGTTCCCTTCCAGCTGTGCTGGGGCAAGCACCTGCATTCCTGCTGCAGACACGCCTGACACCCTCCCTCATCACCTGCACCTGAAAGACTGCGAGGCCCTGCGGGGGTGCTGGCGAGACCACTCTTGGCCGCCTGGCAGCCCCCTCTTTCTTCCTGCCTGGCCACCTGCCCCACGCGCCCCTGGCATGCCGACGCTCACGGCCACAAGGGGGCGCTGGCGCCCTCTGCGCGCGTCCCTGCAGAGCCGTGAGAACAAAGGATCCCTGGGGCCCTGCGTGCCTCCCCAGCCACCTGCTTGCAGGACAGGGGCCTCTGGAAGGAGTTAATTTCTGCTCAAGGCTCCTCCTAGAAGTCTGTAAAAGAAATCGTATCCCCCTTGATGGCCTTTCTCCCCATCCTGGGGACAAATACAAGAGCGCTGGGACGCTAAAAGGGTTACTGGGTTTGTGGTTTTACGAGGCGTCCTGCTCTGTATTCTCCGGCTCCTTCCCAGAGTTTACCAGGATCCTGGCAGCATCAATTTCTCCCTTTGGTTTATTAAAGGGAACTTCTTTTCACCTTTGGACAAAGTAGACAGGCACCCTCGGGAAGTAGTTAAACAAAACCACACAAATCCACAGAAAAGAATGATCTGTGGAAATCAGATCGTTACAAGCGAGCCCACACAGCCGAGCTGGCCTTGCCCTAAAATGGCCTTGCCCTAGCTTCTAAACATACCTCATCCACTGTGTGCAAACTCTAATAAGGGCTTCCCAGATGCCATGGTGGGGAACCCAGAGAGGCTAAGCTGCAGTCACCATCAATCTACCGAGAGCCTGCTGGGTGCAGTCACAGCCCTCAACTGTCCCAGCTAGCCAGGCACAGCCAGGCCTGGGAGGCCAGAGATGCAGCTGGGAGGCTGGGCCTTTCCTGGTGTGATAATTTAGGGGTACCCAATGAATCTCTTTCTCCCCAAGGTCACCCCAGGTCACCCAAGGTCAGTTTCTACTGGGTTTTCCCCAAGGGCTCCAGCATGCCCCTTCAGGAGCCCTTCCCCCTTCTCCGGGGCTCATGGCCCTGCTGTGAGTTTCTGAGGAGCTGAGGGAACAGCAACCCCCTCAGAGAGGAGTTAGAACCTGCAGAAAGTCCCTCTGAGACCAGGGGCTGCAGGAGGGTGCCCAGGATCTGGAGGGGATGCTGCTGGCCACGTCACTTCCGTTCTGTGGACCAAGTCTTGTGTGTACTAAGCCAAGACCTGCCCCCTGTGTCTCCCACGTCGCTCTCATTCTAAGAAACGGAGGCCTTGTCGCTAAACCTCGCCGGCAGCCCGAGTACCCACGTCCAAGGCAGGGGAGAGTCTGGGGTGGGGAGTGCAGGGGGCCTGGGGCAGGGAGGCGGAAGCAGAACCTGGGGACTTTCTGGAGGAGGGAGTGGGAAGCAGGGACACCCCCAGTGCCGTCCAGCAGGGCATCTACCATGACAGAAATGTCCTGTCAGGTCTCCCTGTCAATATGGCCGCCCTGGCTGCGTGTGGTTATGGAGCTCTGAGGGGTGGCTGGTGCTACCATCGGAGTCAAGTTTAAGGTTTACTTAACTCTGAGCTAATTTAGCTTTAAATAATCGCCAAACTGGAAATCTGGCAGTGGGGTGGCAGAGGAGGGGTGGGAGCCTGAGAAGGATCAGAACGTGCTACTTCACTCCTCCCTCACGGCCCACCCTGGCGGCAGCCTCCTGCACAGCCTCCCTCTGGTCCTGGGAGCGTTGTGTGGCAGAGGTGGTCCTGCAGTGGGGACTGGGGGATGGAAGGGCACACAGTCTTTGCAACAAATAAATGACATGCCATAAATTGCTCCTAACAGCAATGGGCCAGGATTAGGGGACTTTTCCGGTAGATACTCATTACCAGTAGACAGGGTCAACTGCAGTGTTCCTAGACTGTGGTTTCAAAATACTGTAAAGAGGAGTTCCTGTAACACCAGGCCGGCCTTTGGTGAGGTGTAAATGACAAGACTCAGCTTCTTTGGACCTCAAGGTGGAGGCAGGGAATGTTCAGAGGTGGACCAGAGATCCTACATGTAAGTTTATCTTTTAAGCTGGAGGGCAGGAGGGACATCAGTTAGTCAAAAGAGGGTAGGTTGGAGCATGCTCAGTGACTTCCTCAGAATCGCACAGTAGCCCTTTGACAGCACTGGGATGAGACCCCCAAGTCTTGCGCGTCCTGGCCCCAGGGCTACTTCTACCACCCCACCTTGCTTGTCAAATACCTGGAGGCTTTGGGCTTTGTAGGCATTATATCTGACGGGGTTGGCTAATCAGTTAATTGACCAATCACTTTTCCTTCATATGTTCAGATTGGCAGATGCAGGAGCCAAAGTTGGGGACTTACCTGGGCCAGAGGGGGCATGCGGCACAAGAGGGCAGCGTTGAGGCCAGCGTCCGTAATTTCCTCCCTGGGTGTTTCCTCCAGCTTTTTATGATGGAATTATTCATACAGTCAAAAAAGTTGAAAGGATACTACAGCAGGCACTGCATGCTGTGGCTGGGACATGCCAGGAACGACACTTCTGCTTATCTTTGTGTTTGTGCTCTTTCTCCTGAGCCACTTATGCAAACACCCAGATGTTTCATCCTTAGACTTTGGCATGGATCTACTGAGATCACAAGCATTTTCCAACAAAACCAAGCTGCCATAACCTTACTTCATGAACAACAATACCCGATATCCAGACACATGCTCCCAGTTATTCTCCCACTATCTTTTGTAGTGGCCTCAGAATGCAATCAGGGTTCCCTTGCATTGTGAGTGACAGACCTGGTCACTCTTGGTAAATGACAAATGTGTGGAAGACTTATAAGTATAACTTCTCCAACACAAGCCTTAGCCATTCATAAACTTTTCCCACTTCCATATATTTTAAAAATAGTATGAATAAGCATCATCCTATGAGCCACAAGTTGGCCCTGAATTCTTCCCCTGTTTTGAAGACCATGCAGATTCAACTGACGAAACTAGAGGCGTGTGAGAAGAGGTGTCACAGCATCTGATGTACCTGAACTTGAAAGTTCTTTGAGGCATTCACAATAATAACCCAAGCACAAATGCTTCTTAGAGCACTTGAAGGGAGGGAGGTGGGCTGACCCATGGCGGGGGTAATTATTCCCTGGAAATACTAATATCTGGGGAAGTAAGGAATTCTACTCAAGATATCTCAGTTCCTTGGGGAGTGAGGGGCCTCTCCCCTGACACAGTGGGTGGAATCACCTGGCTGGCTGATTGAGGGCGTCCTGGGGAGCTCCTGTGCACTTCCTCACCATGATGGGTCCTTTAGGAGTCACTATCGTGTCTCTCCAACCAGAAGAGCACAGTAACCAGGCAGAGCACAGTGGCCAGTTTTATTCAAATGTTCCTCATACTCTTAAAGAAGCTCCTTCTTTGGGTCCAAAAGCGTCCTCCCTTGTGAAAGGTGCCTTCTGCCTCCCTCGCCCCTGCAGGTTCCCCTGTGGGGGAGCAGAGGGTCCCCATGACTGCAGCAAGGTCTAGCTCAGGACCACAATGGGGACAGCAGCTGAGACTGCCTTCCCAGGACAAGTCTCATCTCAGGTGGCCTCGCCAGGTTCCCTGGGGCCAGCAGAGTGGGTGGAGATGTGGGCCCGAAAGGCCTCAGGCTATTGAAACCAGGTTCACAACAACAACATAATAACCTAATAATAAAATATTGAAGGGTTGGTAGTTTCTGTGCTCTTAATCTTCCCAGTAGTCTCAAGAGAAAACACAGATTCTCACCCAAGGGTGAATTTCTCAAAACCCTGACTAGCATCTGAACCCAAGTGTTTTGAGTTGGTCTTGTCCTTACTCATTCGTCTTTTTAGTGAGCCCATCCAGCCGCTACCAAGTCGGAACCTTTCTTTTCCACGTTTTGCAGCTGAGAAAATGGAAGACTCAAGTCACCCAGCTATTGAAGAGTGCTGCCCCGAGCTTCTTAGGAAGCAGGGCTGATGCTTCTCAGTGAGGCGGGCGCCCAGGAAGGACTGTCCCCAGGGAGGTCTTGGCTTAGAGATTGGGGCCCAGTTCTAAGTTTAGAAGCTGTGCGGTGGGATGCATGATTGTGCTTCAGATAAATGCCAGCTATTGAAGTTGGGCGGGAGCTGCCAGGGACCGGGCCCCTCCCTCGCCCCAGGAGTAAGTGGCCTTATCACAGCCCTGGACCGGGCTGATTCCTCCTCTCCGGTCCTTCTTTCAGGCATGGATGTTATTGAGATGTCGATTAAGGAATGAAATTCATAGGGTCGCAGGCCGCTGGGACCCCCACTGGCAGGGCTTATGAGCCCTTAAATGTCACAGCCCTTATTCATCTGGCTTTTCAATAGGGTGGAGGAGCAGCCACCCATTACAAAACAAATTATTGAAAGGAAAATTTCCAATATGGGGGGGGGAGGGGAAGGAAGAGGAGAGGGAGGGAGGCCGGTGGCAGCGAGGGTCCCACCCGCCTCCCACCACCAACAGGCCAGCAGCGCAATTTGTTTCTTGGAGACGTTTGGGGCATGGAGCTATGGTGTCCTCGTTTTTCTTCCTTCCCATTGATGTATCATTACCCGAGAGGAAGAAAGAAGGGCGTCTCGGGGGCTTTGGGGGGGGGGGGAAGAAAAGGGGGAATGACTACTCAAGACATTTTGTAAAGGGGGGAAAATTGGGAAGAAAGGGGCCCCAGCAGGGGGCGGAGGACGGTGAATTGCGCCCTTGTCTGGCGCTTCTTTGAGCCGAAACCTGTGCTGGCCTTGGTCGCTCAGTTCAAACTGTCCCCTTTAGTTCTCGCTGGCTTTTCTGCCCTCGCCCCAGAACCTCAACAGATTGGGGCTTATTTACCTATTCACACTCGGCCGTGGAAGCCCATTAATAGGCTTATTAGCAACGCCATTCACGGGAGGCCTTGGAACAAAAGGGGTTCCAACCACTTGAAGGGGGAAGAGAAAAAAAAAAAAAAAAAACTGTAAAGAGATTATTTTCTCATTCAGGGGCCTCGCTGGTGTGAAAGCTTTCCCCGGACCGTCTGAGGTCACTTGAAGTCTAAATATGATGCCAGAATTGATTTTTCTGAAAAAAAAAAAAAAAAAAAAATTCCAAACGTGCTGGCGCGTTACTCAGAACTGAAGAGTTTGTTGTCCCGAGCTTCCCCACTTCCAGCTGAGCGCCCTCGAGGAAAGCTGGGGTGTTTGATGGACGGCTGTCTTTTCACCCCGCTGGAGAATACATTCTGCAAGCCGCTTCTGGGCCTTACGGTAGGTGTACTGACCTGCCGTTTTCAGGCGAAGGCTTCCTCGCCATTCAGCCTACAGCAAGCTGTTGATGAATGGGAGAGAGGGACCGCGCTTCCTGCACCATTAATTTATGTGAGAATGTGTTAACAGCGTTTCAAAGGCTGATGGCTGCCCTGCGGGATGGGAAAGGACTCTGTCCCCAGACCCTCCTGCTTCCCATTGGTGGGAAGTATAAAGATGTAAGTGCCAGCTCTGGCGGGCAGACACTCAGACACATCTCTTTTGTGATCCCAGGTCTGAGAACTTGAGAACCCGCACGGGGATGGCCAGAACGACCCGGGTGGGAGTGAATGGCTGGCTGAGTGTCACGGGCATGAAGTGTCCACTAATTAAAAGGTCCTGGGACTGACCCAAGGAAGCAGACTTGACCCAAAATATCCCCCTCCTGCGAAGTCTATACACCGATGATATTACTTGAGAAGCAGACTACTATTTTTGCTGTCAGATTTCCAAACTATAATTTCATAGCCATGGGCTTGAGGCATTTAAATGGGTTTGTTATTCCCAGCTCCTGAGTGATTTGCATACAAGTCTTCCAGGTTCTTTTGCGAACAATATGATTTTCTTTTGGTACCGGGATTGAACTCAGGGGCACTCGACGACTGAGTCACATCCCCAGCCCTTTTTTTTTTTTATTAGAGATAGGGTCTCACTGAGTTGCTAAGTGCCTTGCCATTTCTGAGGCTGGCTTCGAACTCGGGATCCTCCTGCCTCAGCCTCCCAAGTGCTGGGATTACAGGCGTGTGCTGCTGCGCCTGGCTATAAGATGATTTTCTTTTCTTTTTTTAAAAAAATATTTATTTATTTAGTTTAGTTGTACACAATGCAATGCATTTATGTTTACATGGTGCTGAGGATCGAACCCGGGCAGTGCACGTGCAAGGCGAGCACTCTGCCGCTGAGCCACAACCCCAGCCCAGAAATCTTTTTTGAGATGCCACCTGATTAGAAAATCATCTTATAGGGGCTGGGGTTGTGGCTCAGCGGCAGAGTGCTCGCCTTGCACGTGCGCTGCCCGGGTTCGATCCTCAGCACCACGTAAACATAAATGCATTGCATTGTGTACAACTAAACTAAATAAATAAATATTAAAAAACAGATTTCTGCAAACGTCGTAAAGTGTGCAATGTTGGTGACTACAGGCAACTGGCCCTTCAAAGGCAGGAAGAGTGGATGTTGCAGGTTGGGGTTCATTCTCCCTGTTCTCTGTCTTCAGGCCTCTGGAGAATTCTAAAGCATTTCTGGGTTTAGTGACCTTTTCTAAAGAAAAACAATTAAGGTTTTAATCTATGTGGCCTTGAACTTATGCATAACTGTTCAGGAGTAAGAAGGGAGAGTTATTTTTATTCAAAAATAAATTATGCAGAAGACAGGTCCTTGTGGAAAAAGCAAATGGAAACTATGAACTCGGGTCAGTTATAGCCTGGTGTCCAGTTGAAGAATCAGATTTTGCAGTCAAAGAATCTACGATTCAGAGAGAGGAATTGATTGGCTTAAGGTCATATAGCTGTTTATAGTAGTTGAGATTTTAGTCTCAATTCCCCTTCCCTGTGGTTCAAACCCAGGACCATGCTAGGTATGCATTTTACCAAGAGCTACATTCCCAGGCCCACTGAGAGTCTTTCAAATTTCTATTAGTCCAAATATATTACTAAACAACACTTTTTATTTTTTATTGCAGATTTGGCTTTTTTTTTTTTTTTTTTTTTTTTGGTACCAGGGATTGAACTCAGGGGCACTGGACCACTGGGCCACATCCCCAGCCCTTTTTTATTGTAATTTATTAGAGACAGGATCTCACTGAGTTGCTAAGTACCTCACCATTGCTGAGGCTGGCTTTGAACTTGCGATCCTCCTGCCTCAGCCTCCCAAGTGCTGGGATTACAGGCGTGTGCCACTGCGCCCGGCTGATTTTGGCCTTTTCTAAGAAAGCCACACTCAAAGTCAGGCTCAACCAGTAGCCAGGCTGTGTGACTCTGGGTAAATCACTTAATCACTCTATCAGAAACGGGGAAGATTGTCCCGCAGGGTAGCTGAGCGATTTAAGCAAAATCATCTATTCACTGTGCCCTCCCCATAGAAGGGTCTCGGTAAATGTCGTTTTGAACAGAAAAATGCAACATCGTCCTGCAAACAGTTGAAAGTTGCTTCCTCTCCAAAAGCTTCAGTCGCTCTAAATTTCTCGCCCCAGTACAATGAAGACGTTTTTCAGGGGGTAGATAGAGCATGCTGTCATTTGTCTCCCAACTTGACATAGGACAACGTAAGGCAAGCCGTTGGCCAGCCTCACTCGCCCGGGAAGGCAGGCGGCGGCGGCGCCGGGCGCGGACCAGGCCTTATTGGGAGGACACTTTGGCACCCCTCCGCCGCCACCGCAGCCGGGCCCCTCGCCTCCCGCCGGGGTCTCGGGGCGGCACCCCGGCGTCGGGGAGCGGCGCGGGGCTCGGGGCGGCCCGGCCGGCGCTGATTGGCAGAGCGGGCGCCGCCGTCCAGGAAACGGCTCGGGTTTCAGCGGGGGCGTGACCCGCGGGCTGCGGCGGCGCGGCGCGGGCGCGGCGCAGGAGAGCGCCGGAGAGCCGAGCGGGCGGCGGTGCGGAGCGGAGCGCGGGCGAGCGAGCGCGGCCGCCACAAAGCTCGGGCGCCGCGGGCTGCCTGCGGCGTACCTGGCCCGGCGCGGCGACTCCTCTCCGGGCTGGCGGGGGCGGCCGCGAGCCCCCGGGCCCCAGGCCGCAGCCCCCGCGCGCGCCGCGAGCTTTCGCAACTTACGAGCAAAGTTTGGAGGAGGAAACGCCAAGCCCGAGTCCTTTCTTCCCCTCGCTCCCCAAATCCGAGGGCAGCCGCGGCGTCATGCCCGCGCTCCTCCGCAGCCTGGGGTGCGCGTGAAGCCGCGGAGCCTTCGCACCACCCAGGACCCGAGGACCACTCTCTTGTTGGAGTTTTCTCCCCGAGCTCGTCGCTTGCTCCATCCCGACCCACGCCGGGCTCCGGGACAGCTCAGATCGAGGAGGAGCGTTGCCATTCAAGGTAATCGCCGTGCTGGACGCCTCCGGGAGCTTCGCCAGCCGGGAGAGTGGGCGCCGTGGGAGCCGGAGCGCAGGGCGCACGGTCCCCCGCGGAGGGCGAGGGGGAAGTGGCATTGTGGGCGCGCTCCCGGTCCTCCCTCCTTGGCTAGATAGGTGATAGGGGAGGTGGGTGCATGCTGACGCCTGGCATTTGGGGAGTTCTGCCTCTAGCACCCCCATTCAGATGCTGACATCTGCCTCTGCGGCTGACACCCACACCCTGTCAAACTTCGGCGGTCACAGTCCTGCCGCTGTGCAAGTTCCTCCGAGCTCAGCGGGCGTACGGCTGGGGCTGCCTGCCGGTGGCACGGCGCCTCTGGCTGGGGCTGGGGAGGGTATCCTCGGGGTGCCGTTCTGAGCCGGTGGAGCGCCCGCCGCGTCCCATCCAGGCCCGGGGGCGGGGGACCTTTCCCGGGAGGGAGCCTCTGTGTGTGTGTGTGTGTGTGTGTGTGTGTGTGTGTGGCGGGGGGGGGGGCAGCGACATCTCCAAAGGGGTGGTGATGGCCAGGGGTGGCACTTTTGGGGAGGGGCGGCTCGGATCCCGGATTCTGGTTGCTGGGCACACCTCGCCGGCAGCAGCCGTGGGCGTAGGAGGGAGCGCTGCGCGCCTGGGGCTAGGGGGCGAGCTGGACCGACTTTTTCTAGTTCGCCTGCCTGCTCTGCCCGCTGCCGCTCCGAGATGTCGAAAGCGCAGGCGAGTTCTAACTTGCGCGCTCATTCTTTCAGCGCCGGGGCCGCGCCGGGTATCGGCCGAGGGCCCTGCGTGATGCTGGTTGAACCCTTGCGGCCAGGGGTACTGGCGCAGAAGGCGGCCCGGGAGCGACCGCCCTCCGCCGCTCCTCTCGCAGTCCGCTCCCTTGAAACTCTGCTCCAAGACCATCTTCCCTCTCCCCAGCTCAATAAAACCCACCCTTAAAGGCAAACCTGCTTTCAGACTCAGGGCACCCATTATGTGTTTGGTGTGAAATGCTATCAACATTTAAAATTCCATTGTCCCTTTGGTCCCAAATCCCTGTAAATCTTCCACCAGCCCCGACTCATTTTCATCTGAAAAGCCTGTTTAGTTTGAATAGAAAAGCAATCAGGCGCCCCTCTCCCTCTCGCTGGAATGTCAATTAAAATGCAGATTTTCTCTGAGCTCTTTAGCGCCCCGAGTTGGGGGAGAAAACAGGATATTCCAAGCAGACAAATGAAAGAAATGTTACAATGAAACCGGGGGTGGTAGTGATGAGCACCCCCTAAGCCCGCTCCCGAGTGCTCAGTGGATTTCAAGCATTAACGCAGCTATTGTGGTCCTGGGTCTGCTGGTATCTTTTGAGATTTCAATATGTTGAGGAATTTTTCCCTCCTCTGAGACCTGACTCCTTGATAGCTCTCTGCCCTACAAAGCATTGGCCGGTAGGGAGGCTTCCAGGGAGGAGATGGGTTTGCACTTACAGCCAGCATCTGCGAACTTTTCTGGCACGGTTGACTCTGTCCATGCAAAAGCTACACCAGAACCAAAACTCAAAGTTGTTGGTGAGCTAGCAGAGGACAGTGGGGCCCGGTAAGGCTGGGCTGTGTTGGCCTGTCTTCTGGGAGGGAGGTGGTTTGGGCATGTTCTACTAACTTGAAGAACCCAGTGCAGGTCTGGCGTGGTGACCCCTCCCCAGCCAGGCTCTTTCTGCTGGACACTTTGCCTGTCTTTGGGGGCAGGCTTGTGCCGAGGTGAAAATGGACCCAAGGGGCGGGTGGCCCTGAAGAGCCATCCATCAGAGTGACAACTCCTCCCGCACGCAGGCTGAGCAGAGAGTTCCCTTTCAGGGGGAAAAATAAACACGCTGGGGCTTTCACTGGGGCTCAGACTCCAGGAAGGATTATGGTATTGAAGGCAGGAAGCCGGGATTGTGGCCGCCAGCAGCATGCTGGGCCTGTGTTCCCAACACGGAACCTCGGGACCTAATTATCCTGCCTAGGAGGTCGCACTACACTTTTGTCCACTGTGGTGAGGGGCTGTGCAGACCTGCTGCCTTCCGTCTCCGCCTTCCAGAGGTTTGAGGAGGGGTCTGCCGTGGGCCTGGACCTGCACATGGCTGAAATTCAAGTTTCTAGTGCGATTGGTGGGGACAAGTGAATGGCTTGAGATTCAGCCAGGGGCATTGTCCACCTTTGCTGGCCTAGAGCTAAGGAGTGTCTGCTGGGCAGAGGCAGGCGTTGGCTGGGGCGGGCAGCTGGGGGCAAGACCTCCTGCCAGGATGTAAGCAAGCCTGTTACTCAAGTTGCCCCAAAGGCAGAAAATTCCCCTGCATTGTGGAGATGCTTAGTAAATCGATGAGAATGTTTGTGTACTTTCCTCCCACATGTATGTAGAAATAGATACAGAATTATCTTTTGAGACTCTAAGGGGAAAGAAAAGTTAGGGGGAAAAATGCTTCAAGCTATCTGAACATGCACAGCTCCCACGTTCACACGCAATTTTCTGTCAGTAGCACTGTTTCACCTGTGCTTTCTTTAAAGCAGAGGTTCTCATGATGTCACCCTTAAACATGGTGCATCTCCTTTTACTGGCACTCCGTCCTCAGTCAAGGCTAAAAGAAGCCATTTTTTAGGCTAGAGCTTTAGGGAGGCTCTGGCGGTGTTGAAATTCTGTGTCATGATTTGAAACATGAGGTCTGCATGCAAAAAGCAGAAGGGTGGAGATGTTCCTCTTGGAGGTCTCAGCCCACCCCCAGTCTTACAAAATGTGGTTCATTCATGTGGTTCACAGACCGAAGCCCAAGGTTGGCCTACCTTTTCTTGGGATAGCTTTGTACAAATTCTCGAAAGTTTGTGCATTTCGCCTCCTCAACACAAATCACTGAAGGCACTGAATGAATTTAAAGTTATTTGGACTGTTTTGAGCTTGCTTGGAAACGCCTCTTTGCCTTGGATCAAGTGGGTGAACAGAATAGTAAGTTGAGTTCCCCCTTGCAACTGCTGCCAGTAGGTTAGCATATTGGAAGTTCGGGGCCATCCCATACCCTGATAACTTAGATTTCATCATCATCACTACTAACCTCCTGCATTATTCATCAGAGTCTGCTTCTGCTGTTTCTTAAGCCCCTTGACATAGGTCGAAGACGTTTAGTAGGCTTTCGCTGCCATTGAGTCCCTGGAAAGGAATTCAGGCTTTGAATCTCTTTTTGGATCAGCTGCTTTGAATGTATTGCAGTTCTGTTCGTTCTTTGTAAGTGGCCGCTTGGCGAAAGATTGAAATACACGTCTGCATTTGAAAATGAATCCTGACAAGTGTAAACTGGTGGGAATTCTTTGCAGTCTACCCGGGTTCCTTTTGATTCTGCTGGCCTCCTTTCTCTCCGAGAGCCACCGTGCGGTGGACACGCCGCCAGCTCCAGCCAGCTGAAACCCGGCCGGGCTGTACTGCAGCCACCTCCGCCAGTCAGCTTCCTAGCGCCCAGCTGGACTGAGGAGTTAACGAGGCTGGTTCTGCCAACCGGAGCATTTTTAACTTGCGTTTGTAGTTGCCCTTGAAACTAAGGTCACGTTGCCTCGGCCTTTTGTAGAGGCGATGGTGGATAGAAGAAGCGCACACTTTACCTAACCCCATGGCCGTGCGTGTAGCTCAGGATCCCGCAGCTACTGTTTCATCTCTATTTCTTAAAAGTACTCTTTTAAAAAAGATTAGCCTCACGTCTTGTGGACCCATCTGGTGGGCACACCTGGGGATCTGAGGTGAGGATGGAAGGCCCTGGCTGATAATGAAAAAGAGCTGTGTTTGCACACGCCGGCGAGGCCGAGAAACGGTTTTATCCCATTTGGGTCCAAGTGAGTGGCGCTGGGGAGGACTGCACTGACTGGCCGAATCTCTTTCTTTCAGTGGCTGCTGCAGCCGCAGCACAGCAGCGAGCCCCGCCGCAGCGCCCTGCCTGCTGAGCCCCCCGCGGGCCGAGGCACTGCAGGCGGTCCATGCTCCAGGAGGAAGTGTGCAGATGGGATTAACGTCCACATGGAGATATGGAAGAGGACTGGGGATTGGCACCGTAACCATGGTCAACTGGGGTCGGTTCATCTGCCTGGTCGTGGTCACCATGGCAACCGTGTCCCGGGCCCGGCCCTCCTTCAATTTAGTTGAGGATACCACGTTAGAGCCGGAAGGTAAGTTATTTAATTTCGCTTTCATGGCACCAAGTTTGTGTGGGGATTTGTCTGGGGGAAGTGGCATGGAATGGGAAGGTCTGTTTCGGAATGGGCTGCCCTTTCCCTGGCTGCCAGGCGGCCTGCAGAAGGTCTAGTTTGGAGGTTTGAGTGTCTCTCTGCTGGGCAGGGAGGTAGCTGCGGCTCCCCTTTAGCCAGTGCCCAGGAGAGCTGTGGAAGGGACGTGCCTCGGAAGGTGACTGTCCTGCAGTAGCTTTCTTGCTGGAGGGATCTTGCTTTCAGTGTAAAGAATTGCTATTTTCTTACCAAAGGGGACCACTGAGGGAAATTGCCAACATCTGAAATGCTGACGCTTGATTTTCATTGTTTGTGGAGAAGTCTCTGAAGTGCTATGGAGAGAGGCCTGACATGTTGCTTCTTTAAGCCATTGTAATTCATAATCCTTAAGCAATGCGCCACAGAGTGGCAGACTCTATTTTAGAGAGATCAGGAAGCGAATACACCCAGGGGTCTCCCTCCTCTCTGAGAACTTCAGCTTGCACAGGGCACGCACTGGTGATTCTGTCTTTGGGGACTTAATTGTAAAAGTGGAAGGCCACTCGGGAGGACGGTGCCCGGCTGCCGTATTCGGCTGGGCAGATCAGCAACCTTTTTCCCAGGTCCGTGGGAGACAGCGTTCATTAGCCAAGCCTCCACTTGGTGCAGCATTGAATCTGTCATCAGGAGGGAATATTGGTAGCCGAGTTATTTTCGAGTGGTAATCCGAGAGTAAAACGGCAGATCCCAGCACTCATCGCCACTTAATGAACCTGTTTGCTCCGAGCCCACCTGGTGCCTGCTGGGCTTTGGGAGTCCGCCCGGTCCTGCGTGGCGTCTGGGTTCAGCTGAGCTGCTGTGGGGATGCATGGGGCGTGTGCGGTGGGTGAGCAGCATGCTGGCCCAGAGGGGTGGGCTGGGAGGGGATAGAAAGCCCAGCTTCCTTGGCTCAAAGCAGGGACATCCACAAGGAGGGCTGTGCTGCCTGCCATCCTAAAGATGAGAATCAGAGAGGTGGGGCCCTGCGGAGGGAGACCCTGTGCACGCTTCACAGAAAAGGCTCAGGACCGAGGCACTGCTTGCTCCAAAGCTGTGAGTGAGGCTGGGGCATTCGTGGTTCCACAGAGGCACTGCGACTTTATAATTGCCAGGTGTGGTGACATCGTGGCGACATTGTGGCGGCGCCTACCACGTCTCTGGGAAGGGAATCTGGGAGGAGTTGTGTCTGAGGCTGGTACAAGCTCCTGTGTCCGACCATTATGGAACCGCCTCTTTGTGACTTGTGCTGTGACATCAGGGCCCGTGTAATTTGCGATGGTGACGCATTTTTAAAGGGCTTAACGTGAGGGAAACTGTTCCCGGTTTCTGAAAGTCATGCCTGTGATTCTTTAATTTTGCTAATAATTAAAATGGATGTTTCCCTAATTGCCGGCTCTCCCCTGAGTACGTGCCTCTGCACGGATGGAGGAAGCTGAGCTGGGATTTCCTACAGTGTGGGCTTCAGGAATGGCCCAGGTTAGGAAGAAACTGTCATTTTTCATTTTAGGTTTCCAGGGTAGTGTTATTGTGAGTTTATTTCAACATAAAGTGTAAAATGGTCCTGGTGGAATTCTTTTACCACATTTAATTATTGAAGGAAGTTTAAAATATGTGAGTACGTGTGGGGACAGACAGGTGAGACAGAGAGGAAGAGCAGGGGAGAGGGGTGACGGGCCCCAGTGGTTCTTTGTGTAAGACTTTATATCCAAGATGTGAACATGATTAGCAGCAGGCCAGGGTGCGGCACTCAAGGTCCCCCAAACTGTAGGTCACACTTTACCACTGTCCTTTGTGTGCGTTTTTCTGGGTTCATAGTTCCCATGAGGTTTGCACCCAGAGTTGAGAGACTGAGATGAAAGACAATGGCCTAGAGGGACCTGCCTAGAGGAACGTGCCAGCCCCCCCTCCCCCCAGAGGGGGCTTTGAAAAAGCATAGAGGCCCCTGGGCCTTGGTTTTCTTCTCTGTCATCTGAGGGTTGAATACAATGGTCTTCTGGGGCTCTGTTAATATTTGGTGAATAGTAATCTTCTCAGAAGCCTTCTGACTACTTTCCTCAAAAGATAGTTGGATTTCTGTTTGCCGTGGTTGTAAAGAGCCTGAGCTTAGGGCCTGGTGTCTTTCTCCCATACTGAAGATTGAACCCTGGGGCACTTCACCACTGAGCTGTGTCCCGGTCCTTTTTTTTATTTTTATTTTGAGACAGAGTCTTACTAAGTATGTGAGTCTCACTGTGTTGCTGAGGCTGGCCTTGAACTCGTGACCATCCTGCCTCAGCCTCCTGACTCGCTGGGATTATAGGTGTGGGCATCGCCCCGGCAGGCCTGGCATCTCATAAGCCACTAGTGCATGTTATTGTCAGCACTGTCCCCAGCGAGTGAGGAGGGGTCTTTCCACAGCCTTGGGTGGGCCAGTTGGGGCAGTGTCAAGGACCACATACTTGAGAAGAAAGTTGTTCTTGGACGGAGGTGGCAGTGGTACTGCTCTCTGTAGGGTCCGTGGGTCTCGGGTCTGTGGATCCAATATTGCCACCTGGTTGGAACGTTAAGACCAGTTCATCGGTTGAGTTTTGCTTTGCCGTCGGGTGACGAGAGGGTCATTGCATTGTAGGTGAGAAAGGAGCTTTGAACAACTGGAAGCCAGCCCGAGCAGCCCCAGGTTGGGTTCTGGAGCTGCCGGATGGTGTGTGTGTGTGTGTGAGTCCCGGTCTGTCCCTCTGTCCTCTGTGGTTAATGTAGCTATAGCCTGGGTTGACAGTAGTTTCAGCTTTGACCTTCTAAGGCCTTATCTTGGAAAGCTTGTTGGTTTGCTAACTTGTAAACTCAGCTTAGATGATGTCTGTTGAACCAGAGAAGAGTGTGCCTGAGAAGGTCCTGCAGACCCTGGTCTGACGGCCCAGTCACTGCAGCATTGGCCAGTGTCACATCAAACATCTCCTAGGTCACATCCTGGCATGCATTTGTCTTCTGAGCACTCTCTCTGGTGGTAACAGTGGCTTGGGTCTACCTCATTGACTTGAGAGAACACTCTAGAGGATTTGGGTTAATGTTGCAGATTAAAGTGGATTGTTTCATGTGTCACCCATTTTTCTGGGGATGGCTGAGTGCAGTTAGAGCAGTTATTGATTCTGAAGGGAGCAATCCTACTCTGCTGATTAATATTCTCAACGTTTAGAGTATAGTGAAGCTTGATTATAGAGAGGAGGGAACTCTTACTTTCAAATTCTTCCTGACATTGTCACCTACTCTGGTTAATTAAGTCATTGTTGACATTAAGGGAATCTTTGTTTACACCCGCCCAGTAGGAGCTAAAATAAAAGGGCTTTTCCAACCCTGAACCCTTAATTACTTTCCCACCCTCACAAAGTGCCATGATTCTGAAAACCACCAACCTGGGAAGCAAGTAGTTTACATGCTTTTTTTAAAAAGCCATTTTCCCAGCAGTCTTTTGGGGGTGTCATCCTGACCCAGACCAGAGCAGGTTGGTCCAGAGTTAATGGCAGAAAAATTGAGTGTGGGATCTGCATGGAGACCTCCCTAAGTCAGATTTTTTCCAGTGTGGTTTAAGTCCTTTGTTAGAAGTATTGTAAATGCCATAATATCAGCCATACGCATTTAATTGCAAGTTAAAAGAAAAGAAAGGAAAAAAAGAATATATCCGCATACCAAGAGTGAATGATTTAAAATAATCTTCTGTTTTGCATTATCTGCATCTTTGTTCCTCAACATGAGTGTTAATATTTAAGAGTTGACTGTAACTCGAGAGTTAGCTTAGGAACAAGGACTTATTCTTGGTCAATTAAACCAAATGCAGGCTTATGCAGTTAAATACACAATGAAGTACTCATTCTTTATTAGTATATAAAGTATTTCACAATTCATAGACAAAGAGCTGTGTTTAAAATTACTTCTAGGGCAAAAATCTGGCAAGTCCAGAAGTGACATTTGTATAAATTTCTATACTGACTCCCTCTGATCTGAATTTGGGGTGTGTGCTTGTATGTGTTTCGCCTGCTTAATTTTAACCAGTTAAAAGACCAAACATGTACTTATGCAAAAAAGCCCTTACCAGCCCAACCTGAGGCCCGTTTAAGCCTTTTTGGCCCAGTTGAGGGTGGTGAGAATTCCCATAGCCAGTGTCATCCCATAGGAACGATTCTAATATCAGTCAGACTTAATGAGTAATTACTTGGTTAGGAGAGAGCTGGGGCAGGGCTTAAACAGGAAGAGTGTGTTTAATGTTCACTCTCAGTAAAGTGTAGGTGGTGGCCCCACCTCTTGTGGACTGTTACTTAGCCCAGTGACTGTTCCAGTTTGCCCACCCCCTTTCATCAGAGTCTGTCTTACTTTTCCATTCCCCTTTAAGCCAGTTTGAGTCTTTAAAGGAAGACATGGGACGTTGATTTGGGGGGGCCAGCTTCCTCCGCGAGCTAGGAGCTATAGCGGGTTGGCTTTCCACAGCACTGGTTTGATTCTCAGCAGAGAAGTTGATGCGGTGGGTTGTGTGCAGCTGTAGAGAGATGTCTGTGGTCTTCATTTTTTTCGCTGAGGTTGACTTTAGCCTAAGGTCTTTTGTCTTTTATCCCTTTGCTGTGTCCCACGTCCCACTGAGAGCAGCTGCTTCCTGCTGCGTTGGTGGTGGCTGCATGCCCTCCTCCCGGGTAGTTTCCTTGAACTGACAGTGGTGGGGTCCAAGGCCCCCCATGTTTGCCACTGAGCCTGGTGTAGAGCAGAGCCCTGGCTGGGGAGGTGGGCTCTGAGTGAATCCCAAGACCTTAACTTTGACCTGTTGGGGTGCACCATGGCTTCTGCTTTGAGCAAAGTGAGGCCTTGAATCCTCCATAAACTGCCAGCTCCCTCCTGCTGTGGACGCCAAGTGACCTGGCCTGGTTGCACTCTGGCCTTGGTTAGGGAAGGGGAGGTGTAAGGGAGGGGGCTTGAGGCTGATGTACTTGAAGGAGAAGTGGGTGACCAGGTTGCTGGGGGCTTCACTGTGGCTGTCCTTCTTGTCTGTGTCCTTCAGAAACGAACTGGCCTTGTTAGGGCGTGATAGAAAAATCCAAGGTGATAGCTCCATCAGCGTGGCCATGGGCTTTCCGTGGCCTCCATTTTTATACTGTCAGGTCTTTACTATTTATATTTAAAAAGAAAAAAAAAATTGTTTTAGTTGTAGATGGACATGATGTTTTTATTTATTTATTTTTATGTGGTGCTGAGGATCGAGCCCAGTGCCTTACACGTGTGAGGCAAGCGCTCTACCATTGATCTACTGCCCCAGCCCACCTTTTATATTTTGTTTCTACAAACATGTATTTAATCACTGGGACAAACCCTGGTCAAAGTGTAGGCATGCTTTAGATTTTCAGTAATTTTGATTTTAGAAAACTTGTACCATGCTGGAGTTTTGAGATGTTGGATGTGTCATTTATTCCATTTTGGACTACCATAAGTAATTATACCCCTTCATGGACTTTTGCCACATCCTATGAATAAAAAAAATTTTTTTTTTTTTTACTGGCCTGAGTTAGGGACCTAAGCTATGGCGTATGCTTTCCTTTAACTCCTTGTCTGATGAACTATAAATTACAAGTCATTTCTGACCGGAATGCATGCATATAGAATTTCAGGGTATGGTGAACATGTTTTATGAGGAAGTTAAAAATAGCTCCTAAGAAAAATGCTGATAGAATTAGGAACGAGAACAAGGGACATATTTATTTACATGATTTATGTTGTACCTTTCCTTAGAAACAGCTCAATTCACAGGTCTATTATGCATAAAGTGAACTCTCTATAAATGGCCATGATTATTTTCTAACCCTAGGACTCCTGGATTACTATACGGGACCTATTTTGACGCTTGACAGTTGACTTATGAAGGTTTTTTTTCCACACGTGGCTAATTGTTATGTTTTAGAAGTGTCTGGACATTGAAAAAGGCCAACTGTGTGTGTGTGTGCAGGGGATTTGGGGGTGTTAGAAGTTGAAGATCAAGAGTTTCAGAGGTCACATTGAGAGTTTGAATTCATCGTACCCTTCAAGTTCAGATGTCGGTGGACAGTGGGATTGCCCTGCAGGCCCGAGGCGAGGCTGCCTTCACCAAGCTTCCTTCCTGTCCTGCTAAGCCTCCCGGATTTCCACTAAGACATGCTACATTCTTAGATGGCTGTAGTTGGCACACTATTGAATATATCTTTAGGTGATATTAATTTGAAACCATTCACATCTTTTAAAAGACCAGACTCCGCTATACGTTGGATCCAAATTCTGTAATGACATTTAAAAAATAAACGAATAAGGTTGCTTTCTGGAGACAAACTTGCAGAGGAACTTGGCCTTGGGAACTGGGTTCCAATATCTCCAGTATCTCCTTGTGACCTTTGACAAGTTATCTAACTTGTCAAAGATAATGAGCCTCAAAGATAATATCTATCTTGAAGGGTGACTGTGCAGATTAAAGGTAAATGACGTAAAGCCCCTCTGCGGATCCAGGCCCAGGGTAGGTGCTTAGTAAATGAGGGTTTCTTCCCTACCCCACCCTGCCTCCTTGTCAAAGTGAATTTAAAACCAATATTTCATAGAATGATAAGATGTTTACCATACAATATATAGGGATAGATCTGATGGGAGGTATTTACATTAGTGAAACAGAAAACAAGCTCTAAGCCCTGGATTCGTCCAACCCTTTTTATTATCTTGGGCTTTTGCAAGTCTCAAGGATTTTGGAGAGATGATCCTCTTGGTGCCTGTAGTTCAAATGGCTCAGGGTTCGCATTTTGCTCTCTTGCCTAAAAAACGTCAGTTACAGCTGTGCAGTGAACAGTGGGGCGCAGACGCTGAGAGGCTCAACATATTTTGGCCCAGGAGTCTCCTGTTTGAGGTTCCCTGCGAAGGTCGGGGAGGAGGTGGTGGGGTGCTGGGGTGGGTGGAGCGGGCTCTGCCGTTCAGGTCAGCGAGGACGTGCTGTGCTCCCTGTGGTCCTCTGGCCACCACGTTCCTAGGCACACGGGTGGCTGGGCTTGCTCCAGCACTTGTGGTGGGACCCGCAATGGTGGCAGGGCTGAGGAGTCATTTGCATGGTCTCCCCTGGGAGCTTCTTGATAGGACCGACCTGGGGATGAGGTCATGTTCCTTCCGCCCCTGCCGGAGATAATGAGGATGAGATAGTGATGAAGCAGGTCACTAGCTGCCATTCATTAGGCGTCCGCGGTGTGCAGGAGGCTGCCTGCGCCTGCGCCAGGTGCTCGGACGATCATCTCTGATCTTCAATCCAGCAGGTCCTCGGTGCTCCTGTTCTCATCTATGGATCAGGTCACTGAGCCTCTTGGAGATGAAGCGACCCCTCTGAGACCTCCCCCATGGCAAGCAGACCTGAGTGATTTTGTTGGCCCAAGACAGATTTCACAGCTGGCTCTTCCTTCCTGAGCAGGAGGGTATTCTGTGGAACACTGAGGTGGCCCCCTCTTCCTCTCTTTTCTAAATCTGCCATGGGACTGTTAACATGACAAGGACACTGGTGGTTGCTTGTTTCCTAAAGTAATTTGAGGAACAATCTCAGGCAATGGAACCATTCTAAGAAATACCACTTTGTGATTCTTCTAGAATGGCCTCTGATAGGGTATAGCTTATCAGTAAGAAGCCAGTTCTCTCTGGCTTCTGGTCCCAGGGAGACCAGTGGGAGACTTCCCTGGGCCCTAGTGACCAGGCTAAGTTGGGACCATAAAGACGTGCAGGCCACCCCCAGATCTTCCTCATCCCAGGTGCTTCTGGTGCCTGCCCTGGACCCTACCACCCATCAGCCTTTTTCATTGCTGCATTGATAACATGTCAAGCTTTTCTTCCCAGCATTTTTTTTTTGGTACGAGATTGAACCCAGAGTCACTTAAACACTGAGCCACATCCCCAGCCCTCCCCACCTTTTTTCATTTTGAGACAGGGCCTCACTAAGTTGCTGAAAGCCTTGCTAAATTGTTGAGGCTGGCCTTGAACTTGTGATCCTCCTGCTTCAGCCTCCCACGCTGCTGGGATTACAGATGTGCACCACTGTTCCCTGCTCTTCCAGCATTTCTGATTTAGTGATTCGGTGGAACATCGAGGCCCGCTGCACAATCCCTGTATCAGGACCTCCTGCAACCCGTGATTGTGGAAATGACAAGTACCAAAGCCCGCCTGGCCCTTGGCCCTTCCAGTCACTTTCCTGCAGAGATTAGGAACAGAGACTAGGAACTCCCTCCTCAAAAAAGAAAAATTCCAAGAATGAAGGGGTAGAGGCAGAGACACCTGCCCTTCCTTGGGGTGCAGCTCGTGAGGAGGCCGGGCCACACTCTGCAGGTCAGTTCAGTCTGCTCCCTGGTGGTCTCGCGCCTGGCACTCTCTCTCTCTCTGATTGGCAGTTTCTTGCCAGGCCACTGTGGAGGCAGGGGGATGGCAGGGGCTGGGCAGACAGGAGAGCCCAGCTTGGCCTGGCAGGGTAGTGGTCTGCACCTTGCCCACCTGGGGTGTCCTTGCTGCCGGAAGCCAGCGTGTCAGGAGACTCGCCCACCCTTTGCCAGGCCCTGCACCTCCAGGGCTTGGAAAGGGACTTACTGAGAGGTAGGGACTCTTCAGATTTGTCTGCTTTCTCAAAGCTTTTACCTCCATGCAAAGATGTGGTATAGCGCTGGGGTGGAAAGGTTGACCACGGTGAGGCCATTTTTTTTTTTTTTTTTTTTTTTTTTTGGTACCGGGGATTGAACTCAGCGGCACTAGACCACTGGGCCACTTCCCCAGGCCTTTTTTGTATTTTATTAGAGACAGGGTCTCACTGAGTTGCTAAGTGCCTCGCCATTGCTGAGGCTGGCTTTGAACTCGCGATCCTCCTGACTCAGCCTCCCAAAGTGCTGGGATTACAGGCGTGCGCCACCGCGCCCGGCTTGGTGAGGCCATCTTAATTTGGAATTTCCCGAGTGAAATGTGGATGTCAGCATCCCCAGGAGGGGGAGTTTTGCATTTCTCTGCAGAACACCTAAGAAAAGTGATCCTTGTGCCTCTGACTTGCCTTCCCAGGGTCCTGGGGTGCAAACTCATTTGGGACTATGTCATGCCCACCTTGGATGCCCCCCCTGCCCCCTCCTGAAAGTGAGTTTGGGAAACCCCTCTGTGTTTAGCTAGCTGCTTGCTGAGGGTTCCTCGGGCTACAGCCTCTTCCTCCAGCCACCACGCAGGCCTGGCCCTGACTAGCAGAGCCCCAGGAGCAGGATCAAACCCATTCAAATGAGGAGGGCCATCTGTTTCCCTGTCTCCAGCTGCTGCCCCTCCATTTGCAGATGGCTGGGATGCTGCTGGGGGGACCAGTCCTGGGACACATCTGCAGCCTCTGAACGGGTGTTGAAACTGGGGTCCTGCTGAGAGAAGAAAGGCCGAGCCCTTTAAATAAACGTGCTGAACAATACACCCAAAAGGTCCCCGCCAGAGGAGCCGGAGGCAGCCCTGCCCTCTTGGAATAACTCTTAACCCTGACCCCCTTGTCTTTTGTAGCTGTGCCACCAAAAGTATTCTTTTATTTAGAAAGTACTCCCCAAGAGAGGGCCTGCTCTGTGGCTGGGGGAAAATGTCATGTAGGATTTGGACATTGATCTGCCCTTTAGGGGACTTGGAGAACAAATGTTTCCACTTGAGTATGCACCCTGTATTGATTATTTCAGAGTCAGGGAGGCTGGCTTGTCCCTGCTGCAGCTTCTGGGAACCACAGGTAACAGTGCCGGAAGGCTACTGTCCCTGGACACTTGATTCTGGAATGCAACTGCAGGGCTGGCCTGGGGCGCTCTCTGGAATGCAGGCCAGTGACCCCTGTCACACTGGCCCTTGGCTCCTGGGACACGTGAGACACAGTCCTCGGGCCTCTTGCCCACAGTTTGGTGTTCACCGGCTTATTCCCAGGATGCTGTGGGGTTGTGATGAGCTAGTCAACTCCTGCGCCTGCTGGGATCTTGGTCTCTAGGGAATTCCGTGGGGTATTACCGTGCCACCCGTGTAAACATCAGGTCGGTCGGGTGGAAACGTAGTAGGTGGCATTTTAATAAGCTGCTGGCTGCTGCTTTTGCTAAATCAGTCGAGCAGGTGTTGGGCTTGGGCGTTGATGATGATGCATCTCACAAGATCTTCACAAGTTCAGTTCTATTTGGGCACATTCCAGGAGTCCCCCGCTTAGGTAACTTACATGTACATGATGTGACAGATTTGTTCATTTGAAAGAAAACCCTGTTTTGAAGTCGGAGGAATTCAAATTGAGGTTCTCACGGGGCTGGAGAAGGCTGTCTGCTGACCCGTTAGTATCAGATCGTGACCCTTGAAGAGGAGCCCAGGACGGCCCCTGGCCAGGGCCGGGCCAGCTGCAAGCTGGGGTGCCTTCTCAGGTGTGCCTCTTCTAAAGGGGCCACAGCGGCCTTCGAAGGCAGCCTTGGGTTTGTCCTTAGGCTGACCTTGGCCAGCAGCAGGAGACTTGGAGGTGCCTCTGTCCTGGAAACCAGGACTGAGGGTCCTGAAGGGATGTGGCTCATTTCTGGAAGAAGCGGATCTGGAGCTCTTGTCCGGGGACAGTGTGGCCCTTGGAGCAGTAGCACTGGCTCATCTGGGAACCTGGGGCCACTCGAGTCTCAGCCCCCAGCCCAGACCTGCTCACCGGGGGCCTTTCTCTGGGGCCTGGGAAGGTGGCCTTCACACACAGTAAAGTCTGAGGAGCGCTGGGTTGATTTCCCCCCTCAGGAAGCTCTCTGTGTCGCCACTGGGTAGATGGAGTGGCCTGGGAGGCAGATCGCGTTTAGCTGTTGCACAGACTGAGCAGGGAAACAAAGGCTGTGGTGTCCTGGGGATGGGAGCAAGCACTGTCTGCCTTAGCAGGAAGCAGGAAGTTTCATAGGGGAGATATTTGGGCTGGGCTTTGTAGACTGAATAGGAGTCTGCCAGGCAGAGGAGCAGGATGGATCCTGTAGGCGCAGGAACAGTGCCCTATGGGATGGGCCTCCTGTGGTGTGAGGGGGAGTGGTCTGGGGCACGTGGGCCTTGGCGTACCCTGTGTGGACAGGTTGGTGCCTTATTTATTTCCCCCTTAAAGGTGGAGGCCCCGTGGGCGTCTTAGAACACCAGGTGTCCTCAGTGGCTGAGGGGGAGACGGGGAGACCGTGGTGATGGGCCAGGCTTGTGGCAGAGGTTCTGTGGAGAGACGGAGGAGGCATGGAGTGGACCGTGGCATGTGCCTTGCCTGGGCTTTCCGACAGCTGTGTCTGAGGTGGGCTTCGTAGGTGAGGGGTGTTGGAGCTGGCGAGAGGGAAGTGGGGGTGGCTCTGAGCTTGAGTGTGGGGCTCCTCTGTGACTCCATTCAGCAAGAGACCAGCGGTGGGGGTGCCGAGGGAGGAGCTCTTACTAAGGGGGCCTCACGCCCCGGGCCTTCTCTTGTTTGTTAAGGTTCCTAGTTTGCAGGGCAAGAAAAATGAAGGACGAGTAAAGCCGAGGGCTTGTTCCAAAGACACGGTTTGTAGGTGGCAGAATTGGGACTCAGGCCTGCTCAGCCTGCGTTGTTAGCATCTCTGGCCTCATCCTGGCCTCTTCGCCAGGGAAGGGACCAAGACGAGACCGCAGCCTTAAAGCTGGGGTACGGCGGAGGGCTCAGGGTGTGGCCGCGGAACTGACAGTAGCATCTCATCTGCCACTTGGTAAGATGCAGAAGGCCACTCAGGACTGGTGCTCTCGCCAGGACTTGGACATGAAGAATTTGGGGGGGAGGTGGGCGGGGCAGAGGGTTAGGCTTCAGAACTAGAAATACTGTGCCTTCATTTTCCAAGGTGACACCTCAGCAAGACCCCCAACTTTAAGATCATGTCACTAAAGGTGACACACATGGCTCGCTCCTTCCCCTTCTGGGGGCCCAGGTGCTTTTCCTGATGCCGCGATGTGGGGAGGACATAGCTGGCTTGCTGCTGGATAACGAGGTTCTGGGGCTTTTGGTCTGCAGGGCCAGTTTTTGGGGACCAGGTTTTCCAGAACAGCATGTTCCCAGAAGCCCTGCAGAGCGTGGGAAGCACCAGCTTTCTCTGTGAGTGCATTTTCAGGAGGCAGGAGGCCCGGGACCCAGTGGGCAGGGCGGCCTGGACAGACTCCTCATTGTACCTACGAGCAGGCAGCACGGAGCACTTAGACATAACTCGTAGTGCAGGTTTCTACTTCCTGGGCGCTATAGGACCTAATGGCTTCTCTCTTTGGGACATGCTTTTTGAACAAAGGCTCAATTTTGTAATTCTTGCCCAAGCAAAGCCGCCAACCTCTAGGGATTTTATGCCTGCAGAGCTGATTTGATTTGCGCATCTTGCTGGTCCAGTGGGCATTTTGCTCTCACGAGTGTAAGAGTTAAATGCAGGTATTGTGACGGGGTGAGGGGGACTGTCCCTTTGTGCCTCTCTCCCTTTTGGAAAACATTGTCATGAGCAGGTGAAACACCAGGATTGGGAGAGAGGGGGATGCTGACAAAATTGGGCTTTTTTTCAATTCCACTTTGAGTGATTGCACTCAATTCCACTTTGAGTCCCAGTATTGGGTGACCAGGGTGACCCGTTCCTCAATAAGCACATTCCTAGGCCTCTGCTCTTCGTACGTTTTTATTTTCTCATGGGCATCCATATGATGTCATTCAAATGTAGAGAGCTGTCCACCCTGTCTCTCGTAGATGGACCTCAATTGTGTGAAGGGTGTGCCTGGAAATGCAGTTTAATGGTTACCATATTGGAGACATTAGTTATGCTCCATGTGGTCATGTGGTGGCGGAGCCAGGCCTGAGTTCCTGGAGCTGTCAGGCTGCTGCCACAGAGGTAGCTATTAGCGGTGGTGACAGTACCTGGTTCCTGTGACACTGACGCAGCCTATTGAGTTCTGACACGTGAGATTTTCAGCCCTATGCAGGTCTATAGGATGCTAGGCAGTTGGCTGGGAAGAGAAAGGCCTGCAGCCCTTTCCTGTGATACCTTTTCATTGCGTAGACTTTGTGTCCCCAATTTTGTGCTGGCAGCATTTCGTGAGGATGAGAAACTTTTTTTCTTGTTTTGCAGTGCTGGGGATTGAACTCGGGGCCTCCCACACCCTAGGCAAGCGCTTTACCACTGAGCCACATCCCCAGCCCCATGGATGAGAACTTTCGTCTTTATACTGTGCAGAGTATATGTCCCCTGTCCCCCTGTTAAAGAACAAGTGGCACCTCTGCCTTATGAGGCATGTGTTTGACGTCAGGGTTTTCAGCTTCCTACAAGTTTGGTTCTTGTAAAGGGGAGGGTTTAAGGTACCGGAGCTGGAGCAGCCAGCTGCGTGGGCTCCGCCTTGGTGTGTGAGTCCTTGCTGCAGGACACCCTCGAGGGGACCCCGCTGCCTTGGCGTCTCTCTGCTGAGTTCTTGTGCCAGCTTCACCAAGACCGTGCTGTGGCAGAGTGGGGGCTGGGCTCGTCCAAAGCCCCAGGTCTGGCTAAACAGCTCTGGGTTTCTAAAAAGCCAGGCTGCACACGTGGCCACGTGTCTGTCTGTCTGTCTGTCTGTGGGGATTCCCTCAATTCACAGTTGTGAGAAATATTCCAGAAGGGCCGAGTGAGAGGGGCTCTGATCCCGTGGACGGAGAACTGGGTGTCGTCCAGCTGAAGTGTCTCACCAGGGCCCTGGCATGGCCGTGCAGGGCGCCTGAGGCCAGGGACACAGTGCAGGCCAACTGGACGGGGAACCTGCTGCCCTCACCTGCATGCGCTGTGACTTTTTGCAGTGACTTTTACAGCTTGATCTCGTGTGTTTCGCTGGCAGTCCCTCAGCGCTGTGTTTGTTTGTCTTGTACCAGGTGGCAGAATGTCTGGGAGGGCACCAGAAACCCGAGGCCACTTTGCTATTTTTGCTGCAGATGTTCCGGGGACAGGACCTGTGGGCCTGAGCCATGCCTGGGGGTGCGGATGGGTTGAGCACTCAACAGGACATGACAGGACGGCCCGCCCGCTAGCCCTCCCTGCCCCCTGCCCCACCCCTGCTCAGCTCCTCCTTCTCCCCTGTCCCTTCCTTCTGGCCCCCTCCGTCTCTCTTCACCCCTCTCTCCGCATCCCTTCTTCTCCCTCCTCTTCCAGAGGGATCTATGTTCAAAGATCTCTCTCCTCCCTCTTCCTCTTTCTGGGGAATGTGCAGGAATTGGATGACCCTGTAGGGAGGAGCCTTTGGAGGGGCGTGTTCCCCGTGACCCCACTGTGTCCTTGAAACTGGATCATGTAGACATTTAAAAAGGCGCCGTGCTGGGGACGCCCCAGAAACCGCCTTCTTGGTTGGTGTGTGGTTAGTTGTCCTGTTGGCACAGCTGCCTTTTTCTCCCCCAGTAGGTTAAGCCCGTGGAGCCTCCCCACGGGAGGCCTGGACAAGGCGGGCTGTGGCTTCCCATCTGTCCCCTGTTTGCGTTTGGGCGCCACTTCAGAAACCACGCGGGAGAAGTTCATAGGCAGGCGTGATGAGAAGTGACAGTCTGGAGTGCGGCTGTCGCTGGGCCGGCAGCGGAAGGGGGTACCTGAGGGAGCGTCCCCTGTCCAGGCCCCTCTAGTGGTCCACCATCTCCTCCCGCCGGCCTGGGGGAGAGTTCAGCAGGCGGTAGGCGGAAGCCACTTTGGCAGGGTTCCCCCTCCCCAGGCTGCCTTCACCTGCAGGGAGGCCTCACCCCTTCATTTACCTGCAGAGCTTGTCACTGGTGACATCAGCATGATGTCATACCCACAGGTCACGATCCCTCCCTGGATCTGCTGAGGGCTTGGGAGAGTCCCACAGCCCCTGCCTCAGTGTCCCTCTCCCTGCTTGAGACCCCTTATTCCTAAATTCCCACGGGTCCTGAGGAGCACGGGCCTGAGGGAGTTCTTGGGGAGGGAGGAGGCTTGGGCCAGGGCAGGAGTCGCAGGCCCCTGTAGGTGACTCTTGGTCAGTGACATTGTGCCTGGCTCTGGCCACAGCAGCCCACCTGCTGAGCCCTCCCCAGCTGTAACAGGCCGCGAGCATCGAAAGCTGAGGGAGAAAGAAGGCCACCCGGCCCCCGCTGCCTGGGCAGCAGTGCTTGGTGCCCGTGCGCCTGCAGCAGGTGGAGGCCAGACCGCCCAGCCCGCCCAGAAAGTCAACCTGTCACCATGTTTGTTGAGCAGCTTTAGGTAACATGACAAAGAATGCCCAGTGTTTATCCCAGCTTGCTTGCTTGCTCCTTTTTGAATTTCAGTTTATATTATGGAAACTATGTGGGGACAAACCCTCTGTCTGTGGAACCCTCTGGAAGCGCATTTGGTGTTAGTAGAGTGGCTTCTGGAACCTTCTCCCTGTTGCATTTTGGCAGGACAGAGGTGGAAGGTGGGGCTGTGAGCCCTTGGGAGAGGTGAACCGTGTGCCGCAGCATCAGAAACAGCAAATCCAGGAAATGTTAATATTGCTATAAAAGGCATTGTTTAGATTTCCCAGGGAGTTCCTTACCCTGTGTCAACTGTCATATTTCACAGAGCAGGCCGTGCAGCGAGGCGGAGTCAGGGAGGGAGTGGCCGGCGTCAGTGACGGGCTGTCCAGGTTGGGGCCGCAGGTGGGGCGTGGCACGCACGGCACCCCTGGTCACAGCAGATGAGCAGATTGTCTCTGCCCCTCCCAGAACAGCATGAGGGGACTTGGGCTCTGAGGCCACCTGAACCCTTCAGACACAGAAGCCAAAGCCCCAAGAAAGCAAATGGCCTTTAGGCTGGGCCAGCTGTTGGGTCTCTTCTGTGTGCCCCCTGTGCAGGGACCTGCAAGCTGGGTCACTGCTTGGCATTCTGGCCCTCCCTGTTGTACCCCCGCCTTCTCTCCTTACAGCTTCAGCCTGTCCCTCCTGCTGTCCCCCTTCCTTTGCCTTTCTTCATCATCCTCTCTCCTTCAAGTGTGGGCTTGAATCAGCCTGGGACACCCAGGGTCGTGGCTGCGTTGATGGCTGCAAACGCTGCAGACCCCCAGGTGGGTGGGGCCTGTTGCCGGGCCACGCAGCCACGCAGCCACCGCCTAGCTCAGGGAGGAGGGGGGATGTTTTCTGAGTTTGCTTTTGAAGTCGGCATGGCTTGATTTTATGGATAAACATCATTATCTTACTGATACATTCAGGGGAGATAGTTTACTGTCCTGGGGGTTTATGATGTCATTGGAAGACTGGATGACAGTTGTGACCTGGGTTTAATGGAAATAAGAGCCATTTTTAGTACCCAAAGACACCCTAACTGTCCACAGAGATGGGAGCCCAGCCTGAAGTCGCTTCGTATCTTTTTTTTTTTTTTTTTTATGTATTTATTTACTTTAGTTGTACACAATGCAATGCATTTATGTTTACATGGTGCTGAGGATCGAACCCGGGCCGCGCACGTGCGAGGCGAGCGCTCCGCCGCTGAGCCACAACCCCAGCCCCTCGCTTCGCATCTTGATGTAAAATCCAGATGTCCTCTGTCCCTCGGAACACCGGTGTTCCTGGTCGTGGCTGGAGGACAGCTGTGATCTGCTGTCATCCACTCTGTGGGTCAAGTCCACACAAGGAGCCTCCCTGGAGCCTCACAGATAATGGCTGGATGTTTGGGCGCCCCTGCTTCTTGCTGGGAAGCCTGTGGCTGCGTGGTGAGGCTGGACGGAGAGTGGCTGGAGCTCAGGGTGTCATCCTCTTTGCCCCCAGGGCAGCACCCTGGTACCAGGCATCTCGTGTCCAACCCCAAACAGGACACCGTCCTTTGCTTCGCTGGCAGGCGGGGATGTGTTTTGGTGACATTGGTCCCGCAATGCAGACACCCCTGGCTTCAGTAAGACTTTGTGATTTCTTGAGTTCGCACGAAGGAAGGGATTCTCAAAACTGAGATTCCTAACTTAAAACTGAGAAATCATCACTGTATTTTCTCAGGAGAGGGATTTTTCTGTATCATAGTTGCAAATGCCTTATCTTTCTCCCCCCTGATGGAGTCTGAGCGCATTCTATGACACGGAGTAGGCTTGTAGCCTCCCCTTATCCGGGGGGCAGGACAGAGCAGAGGCGCTATGAGGGTCTGTTGCCTCTCCTTTCAAGGAGGGAAGTTTTGTGATTTGACCCAGCTGCTTCCCTGCTCAGGAATCCTTGATGACACATTCTGGCTCAGAGGAAAGCAAATTCCAGAACCTTCTTTTTCTATTTTTTTTAAATTTTGAGACAGGGTCTAGGTTGCTTAGGCTGGCCTCTTTCTTGTAGTCCTCCTACCTCAGCCTCCTGGGTAGCTGTAGCTGGAAGTACACACACACTCCGATGCCTGGCCCAGAAACATTCTTGATAACTTGCTGATCACATGGTGTGGTCGTAATAACTGTTGATGATTTTGTGACCTAGGCTAATCAATGTAAATCCATTCTGACATTGTAGGTGCCATTTTTGTAATTGTGGAAGGCAGGGGACCCAAATGATATCTGGTCTTTGCTCTGAACATCTGCAAAAGGGGTTGGACAGAGTGACCTTCGGGCCCTGTCACGGCTGGTGTGGGACCAAGCTGGTACTCTGAGATGCCGGGAGTGGAGCGGCCGGTGGTCTGTGATCTGGGGCCAAACCCAATCCGCCTTCCCTCCCGGAGTTCTCTTGCTCTCCCTTCTCTGTTCAGGGTCCAGACTTCCAGGTGTCTCTGTTAGCGCCTCCATTCAGCTGCCTCCTGCCTTACCATCCTGGAAGATCCCATCTGAGAACCTTCCGACCAAGTTCCCAACATCTTTCCCTTTGTCCTTTGCTTCTCAGCCCAAGTGGCCACTCCTGGAGGAGTTTCTCTGATCATCTCATGTCGTCAGGCCCTGCAGGCCACGGGTCTCTGTGCGAGGACTCAGCTCTGCCCTGGGACACAGAAGCAGCCCAGGCAATGCTGAGCCTGTGCGTGGGGCCGGGCTCCAGGCACACTGTCCACAAAAGCAAGCTGAGGAGGCTGGTTGGGCCCTGGACCATCACTGGCCAGTTCCTGCCCGCGCGGATGGAGTCCTCACCCGCCGTTTCTGTGTGGGCCGCTGGCTTGCTGGGTTCTTTTTTCCCATGCTAAAGACCACCTCGCACACTTTATATTTTTTGGTAGATTATTTACCGTCTGTCACCCCCACCACAGCGGAAGCCCCACAAGGGTAGGTTCCTGTGTTGCTTCCTGAGTGTACAGGACAAAATGTGGCCCCCAGGGGGTGTTCAATAAATAGCTGTGGGTGAGGAAAACAAGCCTTTGAAAAGTAGCCCGCCCGCCAGTGGGGCTCATTCTGCACCATGTCGGGGTCTTTGTCCGTGTCCCCCGGCCTCTTGAGTTCGAGTCTGTTAAACATCTGGGCCCCTCTGACTCGCGTGCCTCTGGTGGGGCCCCGTGGAGGGCCTGGGTCCCCAGGTTGGCTGGTTGTGGTGGCCGTGGCTCATGGGTCAGGTGCTTCCTGGTAGTGGGGACCAAGCCGTGGACTGACTGTATCTCAGTCACATGGGAGATTTGTCCTGAGTGGACTCTGGGCAAAACAATTGCCTTGTGACACTGCCCAGCTTTGGAGCCGTCCAGTGCTGGGAAGGAGGCTTTGTGTTCTCCAGGCCTGGGGCTCTGTGTACCATTCACAGCCCTCCCCGTGGGGATGAAAGCTGGCTTCATGGACCTCGTGGCCAGCCCCCGGTGGCCTTGGCTGCTCTTACAGGCCAGCAGCGTCCCCCCTCCTCCTTTGGAGACGTTAACGTGGGTTGGATCCTCTTGGGTCCGTTCCATCCTGCCTGTGTCTCTGGGGACTGTGATGATGCTCAGTCCTGCCTGCCCTGTGTGTGCCACGTGCCCTAGGGCAGGCGGAGGACACGCAGATCCACAGACCTGCGTCCCTCTCTCTGGGAGCTTGGTGTGTCCTCGGGGAGGTGGGATGAGAAGGCGGGCAGGTGTACAGGGAGGAGGCGAGGGCCACTTTCCTTCTGGCCAGGGGACGGATACAGGGCTTCTGCAGAGGACCCTTGATCTGGGCTTGAAGGATGAGTTGGGCTGAACAGGGATGAGGGAAAGGAAGGGGGGGGTCCACAAAGAAGCGAGAGGCACAGGAGCCAGGAGGCCGAGGACTGGGCGTGTGGGGTGGGGTTGGTGCTGGGCGGGATTGGGCCGTGTGTCGCGGAGTAAGACGTGTTCAGGGTCAGAGCGGCAGTGGAGACACCCCTTAGCCGTGGACATTCCGCTCTTTTGGGGTCTCAAGGCCTCCAGGCACGTCCCAGCTCAGCCCCAGCACAGCATTAAGTCTCTTGACCAGCAAAGTGCCGATCTGCACCGGGCAGTTCCACCTGGGACCGTCGGTTTCCCTTGAATTTGAGGCCTTTCATTTTAAGGAACTTGGTTTTACAACCACAGGCCAAGTGTGGCACAAATAAATGGATAAGTTACAGAGCGAGGGGGAGAGGCGTACACGGTCCTGGGGAGTGAACACACTGGTAAAAGCCAATGATTCTCTTCCAAATGGCATGTGCCACGGTAACGGGCTTTCCGGGGCGACAGCACGAGCAGGCTTCGGGTTGGTGGTCCGCTTCAGCAGGTCCCGTGGCCCATCCTTCCATGCCGGGTTCTGGTTTGCCTCTGAAGACCTTCAGCTTGAGGACACGGAGGCGGGACAGCTCTGCGGGGCGCTTCCTCTGGCTGCTGTTTCCGGGGTTCAGGCTGCCTCAGTCTACCCTTGAGTGTGGGCTGCTTCCTGGCTTCCTGGGGTGCGGGGAGAGATGGACGCCTCCTGGGGCCATTTGTAAAACAGGAACGGCCTCTCCTGGGAACGGAGGGCCTCACTGACTTTTGTTGGACATTCTCTCCTCCCCCTCCTTCCCATCTGTCTCTGTCTTCTCTCTCCCACCTTTCTGCAGAGCCACCAACCAAATACCAAATCTCCCAACCAGAAGTGTACGTGGCCGCGCCAGGGGAGTCGCTAGAGTTGCGCTGCCTGTTGAAAGATGCCGCCATGATCAGTTGGACTAAGGATGGGGTTCACTTGGGGCCCAACAATAGGACAGTGCTTATTGGGGAGTACTTGCAGGTAAAAGGCGCCACGCCTAGAGACTCCGGCCTCTATGCTTGTACTGCCGCTAGGACTGTAGACAGTGAGACTTGGTACTTCATGGTGAATGTCACAGGTGAGTTGGCCTGCAAGCTATGCTCTCTTCTCTAGCTGTCTTCTGGTTAAAGCTTTTATTTTCATTTATTTATTTATTTATTTATTTTTGCCAAGTGAAATCATAGTGAGATCTGCTAGTTGGCTGGCTGCTGGGCACACGGCTTCAGAGTTTGTTATTGATCCATTTTTAAAAATTATTTACTTACTTCTTGAGATAGGGTCTTGCTGTGTTGTCCAGGCTAGTCTTGAACTCCTGGGCTCAGGTGATCCTCCTGCCTCAGCCTCCTGAGTAGCTGGGCCTCCAGGTGCATGCCATCTCACCTAGATGATCCATTTTTGAAATGCTTATGTGGGACCTGGTGCTCCAGAGAGGCCCATCATTTATGAATGACAGAGATCTTGTGTGCAAGGCAACATTATAAGACAGCACACTTTTACATTTAAAAAGCCTCTTTTTTGTTTTCTTTCTTTATGCCACCAACATCTTTGGCATTTTGGATTTAGGATCGAAATAGAGAAGCTCCGAATTTGTGATTCCTTTATTAAAATATGAGTTCCTCTCAACTTTCTTCCCATGCAAGGCGGGGAACCGAACAAGCCCCCTGTGCGGCCAAGTTCAAAGTTCTCTGTGGCCCAGTTCAGAATGTTAATGATGAGAAGGGCCACACAGGGATTAAGTTTTGTTAGGGACTCATTTCTTCCTGGAAGGGGTCCCCAAATGCGAAAAGTTCTGTTGGGGGAAAAAAGAAATCGTTGGCTGTGACATAATCAGTAAATTTGTCGGGGACTTGAATGTTGTGAGAAGCTTAAAGTCCAGTTCCAGTAGATCCAGTCGGACAGCGTGTTGTAATAGCGTGGAAGCAGGAGGCATCAAGAATCACAACAGAGACCAACTGTCCTCCCAGAGGGACAGTGTAAGCCATGAAAAGCCACAGAACATGGTCTCGGACTTGGTGGGCTCCTGGGTAGTGGAATTGAGCCTTGAGGAGGGCTCGGCTGTAGGTGATTGCAGCCTTTGGCTTTGCAAAAACACATGCCTGGATATGTTCTCTTGCATACAGATGCCATCTCGTCCGGAGATGACGAGGACGACACAGACGGCTCTGAGGACTTTGTCAGTGAGAACAGTAACAACAAGAGTAAGTAGCCGCTGCCCCAGGCCTGAGAGAGGAGCGCGATGGGAGTCCCGACCCCGACCGCCACCTGTGTCCTTGTCCTACGGCCCTCGCTGTCCAGTGTGTCTCCTGTCTTAACTTTCAAACCTGAGAATAAACCACGTCACTGTCCACCCTTCTCCACCGCTTGTCCTTTCTTCTGTGTCTGTCGCGCTCTTCGGAGAGCAGTGACTGCCTTTTCGTGGTTTTCCTTTTTCCTTTGGTCTCTCACTGTTCCAAGACCGGCCACACCCCCCCGGGTCACCTCCACGGCCATCCACGGTGCCCGGCATCACTCAGTGACTCTTGACCAAGGGCGACTGCCTGTCCCTCTCCCTGGGACCTCTGTCGGTGTCTGGCTGTCACCGTGGGGGAGGGGACACGAGTGGCATCTCACAGGCGGGGCCAGGTTTGCTGCTGGTAACAGCTTACAGTGCACAGCTGAGCTCTCACAGCAGCGAGCCATCTGGTCCAGGCAGTGCGCCCTGGCTGAGAAGCCCTGGCTTTCGAAGACGCAGGCCTCACGTCGTAAACAGTGACAGGAGAGGGGGCCGGGTGGTGTTTGCTTGTTCTAAGGCAGTTCACACTGAGCGCTAACCCTGGAGGGGCCCTTTACTTGGTGGTAAGAATGCGACTGGCCTCTTGGGGCTGGACAGCCTGGGTCTGAGTCCTGCTTTACCACGTCTCAGTTCCCTAGTGAACATCTGCGCCTCAGTTTCTTGGACTGTAAAATGGGAATAATAACAATAACAAAATCTTCCAGGTGGTCGGTCATGAGGAGTGAGTGAGTTAATATTTGCACAGTGCTCGTGTACAGAAGACTAAATAGCATTAGTTGCGTGGTGCATTGACATGGCTGGAACGTCCCACAGTGATGGTCCTGGGGTTCTCTGCTTGTGTGGTATATACTGCACTTTCTCCAGACTGTTTTGTCAGTTAATTTAAACAGGGCCTAAATAATAAAACCATTTGCCTTTTGAAAAATCGACCTTTCAAGGAGCCGGTTTAGGTTCTTTCGCCGTAACCACCCGCAGCCCGTAGTTGACCTCAGGGTCACTCTCGGTGTTGTGGCTCTGAGTTTGGACGAGTGTCTGAGGCCATGTTCCCTCCGTTGCAGTCATGCAGGGCAATCCGCTGTGACCCCCTGGCGACCTCGGCCTTTGTACCGTCCCCATGGCTCGGCCCTCTTCAGGTTGGCCGCGTGGTCCGGAGGTGGGCTTGGGCTTCCTCCTCGCCCTCACGTCCTGACAGCTCCTTGCTTTTTGGCACCGATGCTGTTCCGTAGTTCCGATGGGCCTCAGTTTGCTTACTTACCTGCCCGGGGTTGGCTCGGTTGCCTCCACTTAGGGATGAAGCTGCGGGTTTTTGTGGAGAGGTACGTGCTCACCTCTCCTGGGCCAACGCCGTGGGGTGCTGCGATTGTTCGATGGTGCGGGAAGAGTGTGCTCAGGTTTGTGGGAAGCTGCGCCATCTTGCTTTCCCGCCCCTGGGGAGCGAGGGCTCCGTTGCTCCCGATCCTCGCCAGCTTTTGGTGCTGTCTGTGTTCTGATTTGGGCCTTTCGAGGCGGTTGTTGCGGTCTCTCTATTGTTGTTCTTTGCATTCCCTCCGGATGAGTGATGCCAAGCACTTTCTGTATGTGCTTAATTGCCATCCCTGTACCTTCTTTGGGGAGGTGCCTGCTAAGACCTTTGGCTCATTTTTTAATTGGGTTGTTTGTTTTCTTATTGTTGAGTTTTAAGAGTTCTTTGTATATTTTGGATAACAGTCCTGTGTTTTTTTGCAAAATATTTTCTCCCAGTCTGTGGCTTGTCTTCACATTCCTTTGAGCAGCACTCACAGCACAAAAAAAATCTTCAATTTGCATGAAGTGCAGCTTATCCATTCTCTCATGGATTATTGTGCTTCGGGTGTTGCTATCTAGAAAGCCATCAGCAAGGTCAGCTCTGTGTTACTTCCTAGTAGTTTTGTAGTTTCCCGTTTTACATTTAGATCACAGTCATGATCTATTTTGTTCATTTTTTAAGGTCTCAGTCTAATATTTCACCTGTGGATGGATGTTCAGGTGGGCCAGAACCATTTGTTGGAAAGATTCTCATTTAGTCCCGGGCTTCTTAAAAGGAAGAAGAGAAAATACAGCTTAGAGAAAATACAGCTTAGGCACCTGGGGTAAATGTGGTACTTAAGGTTTGGATTTGTCCCTGAGTCTCCCAGTCGCTTGGGCAAAAAGGGAAATGTTTTGGTCAATCGAGTTTTTACTCTTAGGCAAGAGGAAGCTTAAGGCAGTGGTTCTCAAAGTGCTGTCCCTGGGCCAACAGCACTAGTATCACTGGGGGTGGGGGTGGGGGCTTGTTGGCAATGCAGATTCTCAGGCACCTTCTCAGACTCACTGAAGTAGAAACCGGGTGTGATTCTGATGCACACGGAACTGTGAGATCCACTGGCTTAGGATTTGCACGCACAGTTTTGCCTTGGACTAGAGTTTGCCATTAGCCATTTTGCTCGTGGAACTGGGTAATAAGGCGACTAGAAATGCCTTATGCTAGCCGGGCGCGGTGGCGCACGCCTGTAATCCCAGCACTTTGGGAGGCTGAGGCAGGAGGATCGCGAGTTCAAAGCCAGCCTCAGCAATGGCGAGGCACTTAGCAACTCAGTGAGACCCTGTCTCTAATAACATACAAAAAAGGGCTGGGGATGTGGCCCAGGGGTCTAGTGCCGCTGAGTTCAATCCCCGGTAAAAAAAAAAAAAAAAAAAAAGAAATGCCTTATGCTGTGATTCATTCCGGCCTTCTAAAGGGGTTGTTGTTTAATACAAAAACACTGACACAGCCCAGCATGTAGTTCCTTGGCTCTGGTATGGAGCTGGAGGCAAAGGGGTGGAGGCCGCTGGCTGAGTTGATGCCACAGGACCCAGTCAGTGGAGAGCAGTTCTCCTTTTATTGATCTGCAGATCCTGACCCAGTGGGCAGAAGGTGGTGCTGGAGCAGGTCTTAGGCCTGTTGCCCGCGGGCACCCCAGGTTCACGCTGGGGGTGGAGTGAGCACGTTTGTGCCTTCGTTTGCCTCTCCACAGTGATACTGCACGTGGGCGCCTTTGCTACTGACTGGGACCTCAGATTCCCCAGCTCGGTTTTGCTGGCTTGCCTGTGAACCGTGCCCTGCCAGCTTGCTCGCCGCCACAATCCACGTGAAGCAGTGAGAGCAACCGCAGGTAGAACAGGCTGGGGCTTGGATCCTCCCTCCGAGGGCCCAGCAGACCTCTGGGTTTCCACCGTGACCACGAGCTGGCTGCCCAGGGTCCTCCAAGGGCCAGGCACAGAGCTGTCCAGTGGGTGCCTGCGAGGGAGCACGGACCCCGCTTTCACCTTGCACCCTGGAGGTTTTATAATTGGCTCTCGAATGACACCACGCTGGCCCTGAGATGGGCGCTCTGCGGTGGTGAAGGGCGAGTGTTAGCTGTCCCGGGAGGGGCCTCTGCTTGGTGCCTGTGAAACCTTAGACGCTATTTAAAGTGATAGCAGTTCTTAGCTGGCTGCTTGGCCTCTGCCATCTGTTAGTGTGATTAGGCTGGTCTGATTCACAGGTGCAGCCTGGGGCAGCCGAGATTAAGCAGCTGTGTCCTGCGTGGCCAGAGGAATGCTGTGGCTGGGGTCATTGGCAAGGCGGGAAAGGGATGTTGCCATTCAGACAGTTTTTTGCCACCTCAAGTGTCAAATGCCTGACCTGATTACTAAGGAAAATCGCAAAAGCGCAGAATTCTTAGCATTCAGCCCCCTGGAAACAGCCGCGTGTCCAGGTGGATTCCTCGGTGCCCTCTGATTGCCTGGGAAATGCCACATGGGGTGGCTTGAATGTTCCTCTAGTGAAGTTCACGAACGATGCTCTGCTGACTGTGTTGACAGTGACATTTTGGGGCTTCGCTGGGGAGATTTTTGTCTTTTTCTGGATTAAGACATCGCATGTTTGGTTCTCTGTCTTTAAGCTTGAGACATGTGTCACGGGTTATTCTGTTTTGGTACCTACATTGATTGGTGCATTATTGCTCACCCAGTGTTGGTGCTTAGCTGTAAGAAGGCAAGTGTAGCTGCCTGGGAGAGGCCTGGTAGTGCAGACAGGGGTAGCCAGCTATGATGGCCCAGTTAACAAGAACCAAGGTGAGGGCCTGGGCTCAATCCCAGCACTGGGGGAAAAAAAAAAGAGAGAAAATTAAGGCAGGATTGCTGAATTTTACACATGAAACTGGTATCCACTAAAGCCAAGGTGTTGCTTGATTTTTATAGGAATGTTCTGCAGGACCCAGTTTGCTCCTAACTTGTGACCCAGCTCTGATCCAGTCCCAAAGTGGGCTCCCAGGAGGAGGACTTTGTGTTTACACAGGCAGAACAAGCAGCTTGTTTTCGGTTTTGTTGCATCTTGTATGACCTAACACCTTGAGCCTGCCTTTCCCGGTAGACTGCTGGCTTCTTGAGGGCAAGAACCTGCCTGGAGCCGGGCGCGGTGGCGCACGCCTGTGATCCCAGCACTTTGGGAGGCTGAGGCAGGAGGATCGCGAGTTCAAAGCCAGCCTCAGCAATGGCGAGGCACTTAGCAACTCAGTGAGACCCTGTCTCTAATAAAATACAAAAAAGGGCTGGGGTTGTGGCCCAGTAGCCAAGTGCCCCTGAGTTCAATCCCCGGTACCAAAAAAAAAAAAAAAAAAAAAAAAAACACTTGCTTGGAGGTTGAGTGAATATTTTGTGGAATTACAGGCCTTATACCTATCTTTTACGGATCACATTAAAAACAGAGTGATGTTTAGGTTCTGGTTCATACATTAGGAAAATGAGCCTGTTTCCCAAAGACCATACCTTGGAACCCTTGTTCCAAATGATTCTCTGCCAGGTGAGTTGTGTTTTGAAATTTTAGAAATGTTGCATGCCGTAACCCTTTCTTGGAGATCTGCAGTGTCAAACAGTATAACCCACGCTCTAAGGGGTTCTACAGTAAGGCATCTGTTTAGTTTTGGTTTTTCCAGGCTTTTCCAAATGTATTAGCCATAAAACCCTTTTAAAAAAAATACAGCCTCTATTAACATACTGTTGTACATGATTTGGGAAACCCGGCAGGGGCTGATTTAGTGGGTCTGACCCTCACCCCTCTTTCAGTCAAGTTCTCCCTTCACAGATACACAGGGCATTCTTTGGTCATATTTTAGCAGCTGACTAGCTGATGACCTCACACCTTGCCAGCGCTAGCCGTTTCCCGAGCAGAGCAATCCTGTGATGTCATCACAAGCCGGCTGCCAGGAAAAAATGCTATATACATGCCCTTCAGTGAAACACGTTCTCTCTGGGCAGAAAGTTACAGTTTCACATGCTAGTTTTTGAAAGGCATCCAGGTTGAGGGTTTTGAAAGGTTCAGAATTTATGCCTTAGCATAGGAACGTATAACTTAACTAGTTGTTGCCTTCCCCAGGTATTAGGGATCTTGATGGGTTACTTGGCAGCAGATAAGTAAATGGGTATGCTGGTTTGCTCAAGGGGTTTTTATCACCTCCAGCTTGGGTTTAAGTGATTAATGTTTCTCGGAGCCTGAGAGTTAGTTCCTGGGAAGGTCGTGCTTGACAAAGAGTTGAGGCCTGTTGTTTAACCAGAGGGACAAGATGGCAAGTTGCGAGATGGCTGCATTTGAGGCTCTTCCTGCTGGAGGGGTTCTTTCTAGTGAGCGGAGACAGAGAGAGGCAAGGTAATTTTCTGCTTTGGTTTCATTCCTGTTGAGACCAGCAGATGCCCCATACTCCACGGCAGAGAGAAAGGCTTTTTTTTTTTTTTTTTTTTTTTTAAGTCACTGGGAAAAACACAGGTATTTGGCCTGAGATTCCAAACTTGTTTCATGGATGAATCTGCCCACAGTAATGGTTCTGAGCCACCTTTGTTCTTATTGGGATTTTTACTTGGTGGAGATGATGTCTAGGTTGGTGAGTGGAGCTTTCTTAGTTGTGTTGACACTTCTAGGAGTTGAGAGGAACCAAGAAACGGAGACCCCCGTCCTCCTGTGTTTTTGGAAATTCATTTTTTTTGGGGGGCGAGGGTGTGCTGGGGACTGAACTCAGGGGCACTTGACCACTGAGCCGCATCTCCAGCCCTATTTTGTATTTGATTTAGAGACAGGGTCTCACTGAGTTGCTTAGCGCCTTGCCATTGCCGAGGCTGGCTTTGAACTCACAATCCTCCTGCCTCAGCCTCCTGAGCCCCGGTGATTACAGGCATGTGCCACTGCGCCCCAATGTTTTAGGGAATTCTTGGTAATGGAGAGCTCGTCAGTGAGTTGGCTTGGGCGTTTCATCACAGGCTAGTAGTGGTGGCCGTGGACTGTCCTTGCTTCGCCATCTCCCCTGGTCAAGGTGCACAGGCAGTCGCTGGAGGGTTTTCCTGCAGGTGACTCGCCACCTGGTGGACTCCACTCATTTCACGTGGGTAACTTGTCTGGTTTTTAAAAATGTGTTTATGACCGGCCTTGAGCTGGTGGAGATTTCTCAGATGGAGCCACAGAGCTTTCCCTGGGCTCACGCCCCCTAAGTTCACGTCAGACCGAAAACAGATGAACCCCAGGCGGCTTCAAGGATGGTGACGTTTCCCCTCACAGGGGTCAGAGCATTCAAATGTCCTGATTAGTGATATTTTTAAAAGCCCTAATTATAGACTTAGGGCAGAGGCCTTACTGGGGCTTTAGGGAGTTTGTGACTTAATCTAGGAGCTGGAACCGGCTGCGTGTATGTGTGTTTTTATTTTTGCATCAATAAAAATACAGTTGGCAGTCATCAGCATCCATGGCCCACATAAATCTTGAACTTTTGACTTAATTACTATGGGAGAGTTCACAGGGCAGTCGGGAGCGGTTGAGAGAGTGCTGCTCAGGGGGCCAGAGACTTGGGGCCGGCCTCAGTGGGGCCTCTGGCTGTGTGACCTTGATCATATCACTTAACCTTTCTGGGTGACACTGATCACATCAGCCATCAGGCCAGATGGTGGCCGAGGCCTCTTTTGGTATAGCTCTGTAATATGATTCCATGTTTTTCCTTTAAAACCTTGGGCTGTGCTCTCTTTTTGATTGTGGAGAGAGAGCAGACCATAAACCTTAGGTGTCAATATTGGGGATATGTAAAGGTTTTTTTGTGGGGACGGGCTCAGCAGCCTGTGGTTTCTCATTAAGTTTAAATTGCAGGGGGTCAATAAAACCCCTCTAAGCCTACCATTTATTGACAGAATCACTATCTGCCTGGCACATAGATGCCTGGGAAGAATGTTAGATCTGGCCGGGGCCCTAGCAGAGCAGCTCCTCATTCTGCAGCTAAACCTTGTACCAGTCATTGCTTGTCAGGCCACGGTTCCTCCGTCCGTCAGCTCGGGAGAGCCCCCTCTGCGGGCCGAGGGTATGTTCAGGCCTCCACCCTCGTTGCTCAGCACACACACCACGAGAGACACCTGGTGCAGAGACACCTGGTGCGGAAGCACATGGCGGCCCAGGCAAAGATGTGCTCCGCTGGGGGTGGAGGGGGGATAAGGCTGGGCTGTATTGAGGGGGAGTTTCTGTGGGATTATGAGTCCCTCTTCAACCACCCACATCCTAAGACACTTCTGCTGCATGAAAGTACAATTCCACTCGACATGGTCACTAACAGGCAGTGCCTGTCTCAGTGTGGCAAATGGAAATGGGTGGTCTGCTATTCCTTGGTGATGGGATTTTTTTTAAAAAAAAATTTATTTATTTGCTTTAGTTGTACACAATGCAACGCATTTATGTTTACGTGGTGCTGAGGATCGAACCCGGGCCGCGCACGTGCAAGGTGAGCGCTCTGCTGCTGAGCCACAACCCCAGCCCTTGGTGATGGGATTTTATTTGTTCCTTGTGGCTGGGTCTTGGTTAATTCTTTTAATTTGCTCATGATTAGGATTCAGTGACTAAGAGAGCATTGCTCTTCTGCCACATGTGACATCGGAAGGTGTGAGAGGTCAGTGCTGAAGGGACCATGCCCTTGGGTGAGGCTAAGTGGCTTCCCTACAGGTGATGGGGGGGGTGCATGTCGCCTGCCTTTGGTGGTCTTGCTGCAGTTCTTCTTCAATTCATGACTTGAAACCCATCTTCATACACCCCCAGGGTTGTGCCGGGCGAGGTGCTGGGAGGTAGATACTCACATACTTGAACTCCCACAGCCCGTGTGCCCTTGGCTTGCGGGTTCATTCTAAGCAGGTTGTCGCCTGTCGGTTGCCTACCGTGGACAAGGGTGTCTCTGCCTTGGACCTCTTTTAATTGATTGCGCCGGTTCCTTCTCCAGATGAAGCTAGTGAAGCTGAGTCCAGCCTCCTTGGGTTTTGGCCTGTCCCTGGTGCCTGGCTGCGTCCCTGCAGCTGCCTCATGGTTCTTTGGCATTTGGTTAGACTGCAGACATGGCAGGAAATATTGAGGAGAGAAGAGGATACGGGGACCGAGGCTGCTGCTAAAGGGAACGCTGCGTGGCTGTCCTTACGTCATTACTGTTTTCTAGATCACCCATGTTCTTTTTTTTTTTTGGTACTGGGGATTGAACTCAGGCGCACTCGACCCCTGGGCCACATCCCCAGCCCTTTTTTGTATTTTATTAGAGACAGGGTCTCACTGAGTTGCCAAGTGCCTCACCATTGCTGAGGCTGGCTTTGAACTCGCGATCCTCCTGCCTCAGCCTCCCAAGTGCTGGGATTACAGGCGTGCGCCACCGCGCCCGGCTTCACCCACGTTCTTTAAGCTAGTTTATTTCAGGAAGAGCCACTGTAAATTTTATTTTTGGTGCCGGGGGTTGAATCCGTGGTCTCACATGTGCCGGGCAGGCGCTCTGCCTCTGACCTATAGCCCAGCCCAATAAAGCAGTTCCTTCCTCCCAGCATCAGGCTCAGTTTAAGAAATTTGGAAACTCAGCCTCCCTCCCAGAGGCTCTTGTGACTGTGTGATGTCAGGAAGCCCCAGAGCGAGGCTCGTCAGGTGAACAGCAGGGGCTTGAGGCGGCCACTTTGTGACGCCCAGGCCACCTTGCACAACATGGCTTTTGGGTCTTTTCTGTGGAGTCACGACTTGCAGTTCTTGAGGGAATGTTGTGAAATTTCAGCATCGAGCCGTAGCCATGCAGGTGATCTGGTCCTACTTACGGTGATTGGATTTCATGGTGCCCCACCCACCGTGGGCCTCAGACGCAGAGAAGCGTGTGCCCACACCCTGACGCATGGCTGGGCGTCTGTTTTGCACGAGCAGATTTTATAGGTATAGTTTTGATGATTGAAATTTCACCCCAGGGAAGTGGCTACCTGCCAGAAATTCCAGCAAAATTCTTTTCCCCTAACCTGCAGCCATTCCTCAGGCACCAGACAAAGGCCTGGTGGAGGTCAGGAGGTGGAGGGGCAGGCCAGTCTGCACGGCCCCGTGGTCAGGGGCGACCCTGTGCTGGGTACAGCCACTCTGATGGCTTAGCTCAGCAAGAGTGGAAAAGATCAACATTCCACCATTCTTAAGCCAAATCCCACTTTTTGACCTTTTAGGGAACATAAAAATCATGCCTAATGATATGTAAGCACATATCTGCTGATTTCTTTTATGTAGAGAAGAAAAAAAAGACATTCCAAGGGATAAGCTCAGCAGTAATTGATGCTCTCTGAAAGAGTTACTGCATTAATATTTAGCTAATTCGCGTGAATAGGCCATTGTGTTTACTTAAACAAATGACGTGAGTATAGACACCTGACAGCATGAGGTGTGCTTTTCATTTAGGTCAGATTTGTAAAAGTCTTTGTGCAGCAACAAAGCTCTTTATTTATTTTGTGCTCTCAAAGCTTTCTTTTCAGTGACCGTGGATGGATTTTTCTAAGTAGAAGCTTTGAAAATGAAAGATTATTGAAATTGTTTCAGTGTATGCCCAGCCCCAGGGGTCCTGTAATAAATGGGAATCCAGTAGCCTGGTGAACTCTCTCAAGAACAGGTGCACTTGTGGGCGCCGGACACCCCAGGCCAGCTGGCTGCCAGCAGTGTCTGCTCGGTCCGGATGCAGCCGGGGACCAGGGAAGTGAGCGCGGCCCACCTCTTCTCTCCCTCATCGTACTCCCTGCTGCCTGTGTTCTGCAGGTGACGGTTCTGCCCGCTCTGCACTCTCTTGCCACCTAAATCCCACTGACCTTGGTTGCCACTTGAGTGTGCCAGAGGATAAGAAGCCACAGTGTGGCCTTGGTGAGGAACCTCAGCCCCACCTTCCTTAGCCCTCTCAAGAGCAAGCAAGGCAAGTTGTACCATGGGCGTCTGGCTGCTCAGTGACGTGATTGCTACTGTGGGGGACATGCCGTGCCACCGGTAGAGCAGGGCAGACTTCGAGATATGGGCAGGGACCTGTCCCTGCCTGGGGCCATTTTACCTCTGGTTTGTGGACTGTGGGTGCTGTTGCTCAGGCTGACCCTCATCAGAAAGCAGCACAGTTATGAATCATCCTTCTAGAACCTTCTAGGCCCTGTTGATGGACCCTTTAAAGGAGGGAAGGGCATGGAGAGTGGTTACCAGTTTACTAAGACAGAAGCGTGTGTGTGAAAAGTTAAATGGCTGTCCAACATTTCAGTGGAGGTTCTGGATGGTGATAAAGGAAGGAGTGTGTGTGCCTTTAGGCCAGGCCAGCAGCCCTGGATGACAGTCTTAAGTATGACAGAGGTTGGAGGCGTGGGTTCTAACCCCTGGGGAAGCAATAAAGAACAGGCCTGGAAGCCATGGGCTCCGGTATCCGGCTGCTTGGGTTCAGATTCTGGCCCACACCTTTCCCGAGCCTCGTGGCTTTTGGCAGATGACTTGACAAACAGCCCAGTGCCTCGGTTTCCCCACCTGTGCGCAGCGATTCTCCTAGAGCCTTTCTCCTTGGATTGCTGAGGGCTAATGTATCACACCTGTAAACTCACTCAGAGACACGCAGCTTGACAAACGAGAGGCATTCTGTCAACAGTGATCACTTGCCATTATTAGCCAGCTTGGAGAATTTATAGCTTATCCTGGATTGATGCCACGGCTTTTCATAAAATGTATGTCACTTGGCGATTGGAAAACTTACCTCCTTTCTTGGGTTTAAAAAAAAAAATCACTTGTATTTATGGCTGTGAGGGCCACTCAGAGGGCACAGCTTTCTATAACATTTATTGGTGGCCTCCTGTCAAGTTATCTGAGTAGGCGTGCTGGTAGGATTCTGGTGTTCAGAACCACCATTGGAGAGGAAAAAGAACTTTTCATTAAAATATGTTTAGTGATAAGGTATCTTGTCAGATAAAGTTGGGACATTAGTGATGCCTCTCTGGATTAGTTCGTCACAATAGGATGATAATTTATAGTATCAATCGCCCTTTCAAGTTCAGCTCTGATGGATACGTTTCTGGGGCTTTGGAAGACAGCTAGCTTTTACCATTGTGTGTATGTAGCCATTTAAAAGGTGTGAGGATCCAAAATGATATATTTTTGGAGAACTGAGCTGTTGTAACTGCATGCGTTGTTACTGTGACTATAAAGTAGCATTTAAAAATATGACTTGACGTGAAATTACTTTCTGGCACCCAGCATGAGAGAGAGAAGGTGCCTTGAATGCTTTTTTTTTTTCCTTGTTAATAGACATAAACCAATAAGCATTCCCTCTTGGGATCTTCTGCTAGGCCAGCTGGATTCGAGTGCTGAAAATATTTTCCTAATGTAAATATTATTCAAAGATTGAAAAAAAAAAAAAGTCAGATCCTTGTCGTCTAAGACAAATTGCTCTTACCTGCTTGGAGCTGGCTCGCGGAGGTGAAGCTGTCCTTCTACGTGCATTGTAACGCTGTCTTTCCAATCAGGAGCACCGTACTGGACCAACACGGAGAAGATGGAGAAACGACTGCATGCGGTCCCCGCTGCCAACACGGTCAAGTTTCGCTGTCCAGCCGGGGGGAGCCCAACACCTACCATGAGGTGGCTGAAAAATGGGAAGGAGTTTAAGCAGGAACACCGCATTGGGGGCTACAAGGTAGGATTGAGCTTTCTTACATGTTTATTTTTTAAAGCCCTCCAAAGTTAGCAAGAACTAGAAGGAACATTAAAACTGGGGATGTGACCCAGTGGTCAAGTGCCCCTGAGTTCAATCCCCAGTACCACAAAAAAAAAAAAAAAAAAAAAAACAAAAAACCAAAAAAACCCAGTGATTATCATAATGGATTGTGTCAGTGTTTGATATTTAAAAAAAACCTGCCCTGGACTTGCCTGTGATTTTAAAGTACAATCCCCATTTGCATTGTTCTTTATATGAGGAGAATTTAATAACTGAAGGGTCGAAAGTTGAGAGTCTGTTTTCTATATGCTTTATGGTCTGTAAAACTTAAACTGGCGCAGAATTTGAGAAGTCTCAAGTAGAGTTGCCCTGGGAGAGCAGGATTGCATTAATAGAGAACGGGCTAGAGGCCGGGGCATGAAAAATTGTGCACTAACAGCACTGGAAGATGGCAGGCAGGCCTCCGTCCTCCGTCCTCAAGGATGTTGGAGGCTCCTAGGATGCCCTGGCATGTACCATCATTGCTCATGGGAGGGAGCCGGGGTACAGTTGACAGTGACCCTGGAGATGCCTGCAGGGGCTCCTTCTCGTCTTGGTTCATCTGTTCAGCAAAGGTTGATTGAGCAGCTCTGGGCTGGGCACTGTCCTGGGCTCGGGGGAAGCTACAAGGGTCAGGATGTGGCTGCAGCTCAGAGAGGCCCTGGTCCAGCAGGGAGGCAGACAGGAGAGCTGGTGGTGGGGCGATGCTGATGAGGACCACGTCCCGAGGGCATGCTGTGTCCGGTGGACAGGCAAGGAGAGGTGGTGGCAGCACTTGGGACGATAAGAATAAAGGACATCCAACAAGAGTTTTGGGCTGCGTTGGAAGGAAGGGTGTCTCAGAAAGAGAGTTATGGAATCTCTGTTTGGTATGGAAACAGAGAACTTCAAGAACTCAGATACACAGGACTTGAGGAAACCTTGTTACGAAATTCTTAGTGCATTTGGAATGTGAGTAGGCACATTAGTCACCTATTGCTGTGTAACAAATCACCCCAGGACACAGGGACTTTAAATAGCGTTATCTCAGTTGCCAGGGTCAGGAATCTAGGTGCAGCCTGGTGGGTCCTTCTGTCTCTTGGTGTCTCCCAGCACTGAACTCTGGGTTCCACTTGGGTGGGGTCTCTCCTGGGGACTTACCTGGGGAAGGGTCTGCCTGTGTGCCTGTTGTCACATGCACTTCCTGGCAAGAAGTTGGCAGTTGGCTGCCCACAGTTCCTGGCCACGTGGCCTCTTTGTAGGGCAGCTGCTGTGCTGTCCTCAGGGTGAGCACACGAGGAGCCAAAGAGCAGAGGGACACAGAAGTCGTGGCTTTTTGTCACCTCATCATGGAAGTGACATCCCAGCACTTCCGCGTCTTTCTGTTTTAAGTCTCTAGGGAGGAGATGATCTGAGGACACAGGACATGAGTGCCAGGAGTGGTGGGGACCACCGGGCCCCATCCGAGAAATGTGCACCCTGGGTGAAATCGAGGATGCAGCTGTTGGGAGCCCGTCCTAAGTCAGGTGGGGGAGGAGTTCTTGGTGGCAGCGGAGGGACCTGTGGGACAGTCTCTCCCTCCTGTTTAACATCACTCCGTGGCATGCAAGCCCCTCTTCCATCACTGCTGTGGTTACGTGAGCCCCTCCCTAAAAGTGCCCGGGAAAGCTGGGCGCGGTGGCGCACGCCTGTAATCCCAGCACTTTGGGAGGCTGAGGCAGGAGGATCGCTAGTTCAAAGCCAGCCTCAGCAATGGCGAGGCACTTAGCAACTCAGTGAGACTCTGTCTCTAAATAAAAAAAATACATAAAAGGGCTGGGGATGTGGCCCAGTGGTCGAGTGCCCCTGAGTTCAATCCCCGGTACCACAAAAAAAAAAAAAAAAAAAAAAAAAAAGTGCCCGGGAGTCCTGTTCTGAAACCCCATACACAGGTTTTCATCTTTAAAGGATTATTTGATTGTGCAAAAGTGTTTGCCTTTTTGTTTTAACATTTAAAAATTGACACCTAGAAGCCAAAACCCAGAGGAAAATGGGAAACGCAGGTAGGGTGCAGTTTTAGGGTGAAACAGGTGGAGGGCAGGCAGGGGGTAGATGTTGAGGTACTTTGATTGTCTGCCACGGCTCCTGCTTGGTGAGGGCAGGAGGCTGTGGCGAGATTTGTCCTTTCATTTTGAATTCAGTCCTTCGATGAATCTACTACCGTGAATTTGGGAGGTTGGCCCTTTAAAAAAACTTCTTTAATAACAAGTAGACGACGATTTCATTAGGCGGCCCTGCTTAGAAAGGAAGAGTCAACCCATTAGATTGTGGCCCCTGGGATTGTCTTAACCACCAAGCGCTCGCTGAGACTCACATAATTGGTGCAGTTCCAACACTTTATTTAAATATAATTTAAGCATAAGAATGGTGGTCAGGATCCCGGTGTTTAACTAATTCTGACAATTAAGGCAGCCTTGTAAATAAGTACAAAGAGAGCCCAGGAGCCTCCAGAGATTTCTGGTCTCAAAATAAGTGGGACCCACATCATCATTATGGGTGAGGAGCTTTTTGCAAATCTGAATTAGTGATTACGAATACGCTGGGAGACCAGGGGCTTAATGAGGAAACGCTGCTTGATTTTTAACAGGTGCAGCGCCGTTTTGATTATTTATGACACCGTTCTACTCAGTGAAGGGCGCCTGTGTTCTAAAAGCAAAACCAGGAGCCCTCTGGAGTGTCTCTCGCCAGTGGGGACACGTGTGGCCAGGGCCTCTTTGTTGGTTCATGTTTGATCCTTTTCTGGACGGGAAGAGGAATGGAATTTGAGTAGGTGGGGACAAAAATCTAGAGTATATTTTGCTTTTTTAGAAAAGAATAAAAGGAAAAGGGAGGAGTACGAGCCGCAGCTTTGGAACGCGGTGTGCTGGCTGGAGGCAGCGAGGCCCTGCTTCTCGTCCTTCTGGACTTGTCTCTGGCCGTGGTGGAGGGATGGGGTGGTCTGGGAGGTGAGCCCGTCTAGGGCAGACGATTGTGTTTGCACAACAGTGGTGGCACTGGACATTGATTTTGGGGGATGCTGGAAACTCAGAAGTCCAGAGTCCCTTCTAGGATGTGGAAAGGGGAGAGAGAGCGTTCCCATCCCCTGGTGAAGTCTCTTACCTAAAGTGTGATCCTGGCTAAGGGATATGCGAAGCCAGCCCCAGGTCCCCAGGTCATGGAGTCAGGGAGGTCCCTGGCCGACGCCTACCCAGAGCTGGACCCCCCGTGCCTGTCCAGCTGCCTGCCTGGCTCTGGTCAGCTTCAGGCTCATAGTCCTCATCAGGGCCTGAGCAGGACAGCATTTGTGGGGGGAGGGGGGGCGCGGTGGTCCCCAGTGTGGAGTTTGCTCCTGGTATTTTCTTAGTCACCTGTGTACACTTTTAAAGACATATGCCTCTGTGTCTCTGCCTTTTGGGATCTAGTTGTGCAGTTTGTCTTTGCCCTGCTCCTGCCTTTTAGCCAATTAATGAACAAGCAAAGTGTTAAGTTTTTTTAAATTTTTATTTATTTTTTTTATGTGGTGCTGAGGATTGAACCCAGTGCCTCACGCATACTAGGCAAGCGCTCTACCACTGAGCTACAGCCCCAGTCCCAAGTGTTCAGTTTTCCTCTTCATTCTTTTTTTTTTTTTAAATTATTTTTAAATTGTAGTTGGACACAATACTGTTATTTTATTTATTCATTTTTATGTGGTGCCGAGGATCGAACCCAGGGCATTTGCACGTGCTAGGCAAGCGCTCTACTGCTGAGCCACAACCTCAGCCCCAAGTGTAAAGTTTTTCAACACATATTTTTTTTCCAGAAAGCAAAGACCCGAAAGTGCCTACAAACAAACATTTGTTATTTCTGTGGTTTTTGCTTTTCCTTGGTACACGAATCTGCTTTTCCCATCAACCGAGGCTGAGCTTCGATGGCCCAGCCGTCCCCCCCGCCCTCTCTCCCTGTCTCTGGGGTGCCGGCCCTCCTCTGCCCAGCCACAGCTTGTTCTGGGGTGGGGCACGTTGGAGCCAGCAAAGGGAGAGGGGCAACGAAAAACAAAGTGAAGTCAGAGTAATGAAGCGACGGCTCCTCGGAACAAAAATGACCAACAGAACTCTGTGTCCTGTGGCTGGGCCTTGTTTATCAGAGACCTCCCGCTGAGCTGTCCCTAGGTGATTAAGAGTCAGATGATTATTTTTTCTAGTGAGTGCTCAGGGCTGGTTGAATGTTATTAATGTGTAAGTTTTTAACAGCGATGCTTGACTCGAACCGTGGCTCTGGGCTTGCTCCTGGGCTGCACGTCCGTCCCGAAGACCGGGGAGTTAGGAGCCCTGCCCCAGCTCCCTTACCTTAAAGGAAGGAGACTGGACAGAACATCTGGTCCCTTCCAGCTCCAAGAACTCTGAGTTAATTGCTGAACCATAAGGTGGCACCAGCCATTTTTCATCTTAAACAATAGCACTGACTTTTTTTTTTTTTTTTAAATGAAGAGGTTACCTTGGTTCCTGGATATCTCACAGGTCTCTGAACAGTTCCTGCAATGTAATAAAGCCGGAAGTCCCTGGGGTAGTTCATAGGCTGTTGCCGCCTGAAGCGATGGCCGCTTGGAGCAACGAAGCCGCGGGAAGAAGTTCAAAGGCAAACTGGAAACAAACAGCTTTTTATTCCGCTAACTTTTCTCTCTGGCTCTAACAACGACTAACACGCACCACACACACCACCAAAATGGCGCTGACCCGATCAGCAATCTCGGCCAAGTCACTCGAGATCCCGGGCCAAGTCCCGCGAGATCCCAGGCCAAGTCCCGTGAGACTACGGAAGGCAGCAATGCCCAAAACTCCATGGCCCATAGTCACTGCAATTTAAGCCATCTCCCCAAACAGGGCTCCTACAATAGGCCTCAGTTGCCACCTCGTAGGGGATTCCTGAAAGCCATCCTGACACTTCTCAGTGCAGAAGAATTTAGACCAGGAGTGAGCATGGAGACAAAGCTCCCTTGACACGGCTGTGAATAGCCACTGGACCCCAGGGCCCCAGTGTCCTCGGGTCAGAGTTCCCATGAGCCCCTCAGCTGAGAGCAGCACTTTATGGAGTAGGGACTACTGTTCATCTCCAGGAGTGGTTCAGAGCTGAGGAGACAGCCGCAAACAGCGTTTCATCACCATCACCCCCAAACTGGTGCTTTTTGATGCATAGCTTGAGTCGGCTTAGGTTTTCTAGGTTAGTTACTCGGACGTTGTTTGAGTGACTTTTCATTCTAACAGTTAGGTTTGACCTGTGAGTGAGTTTTGCCCACGTGCTGGGCAAGGCTTCCACAGAGCTATGTCCACAGAGCCGGGCTGGGGACATAGGGATTTTATGCGGAGGACATAGGGATTTTATGCTGGGGACATAGGGATTTTATGCTGGGGACATAGGGATTTTAGGGAGAAAATCAATACTAATGTATTTAGAGGTCAAACATCCCTAATCTGGAAATCCAAGATCCAAAAATGCCCCTAAAGTCTGAAATTGTTTTAGTGCTGATGTGACACCGTAGGTGGGAAGTTCCCCAACTAGCCTCATGACCATCAAAACACAGGGGCACCAAAAATACGGCATCAAATGACCTTTAGGCATAGGAAACATGAATGGCTTTTTTGTTTAGCCGCGGGTCCCATCCCGAGACATCTCATGAATTTGTAAATATTCCAGAATGGGGCGGGGAGGACCCTCAATCTGAAACCCTTCTGGTCCCTAGCATTTGGAATGAAGGGTTCTCAGCTTGTCTTAGTGTATTTATACTTTACCAAGGTGTTTCTAGGCCGTGACATTTCAGCTCCAGATGGAGCAATCTGTGGGGAGGACATGGGGTAAGTTGGCCTCAGCCAGCATTCATTGTCACCTGGGTTGTGCCTTTGCTAAGTGCCTCCTGTGCACTAGGGCACTGGGACCTTCTGCAGCCGGAAGGGGTGGACGGGTGCTGTTACCGTGTCGTTTTTTTTTTGTCCATGAAGTCTTGTCCTGTGCCCTGTGGGACCCTGGCTCTTTTCCTCTAGTGCATGCTCTTGCTAAACTGCTTCCTTCAAAGGAGGTTCCACATTTTATAAAAACATCATTAACAGCTAAATCAGAATCGTCACAGTGGAAGTAAATGCCCTTTGGCCCAAGGAATACCGTTGAGAGCAAACCTGGGGGTATGTGGTGCCATTCTCCCCACTTCCCTTGACCTCTGTGGGTTTAAAAATTATGGTAAAATATCATTTAAAAATCATTTGTGGGCTGGGGTTGTGGCTCAGCGGTAGAGCACTCGCCTAGCACGTGCGTGGCCTGGGTTCCATCCTCAGCACCACTTACAAATAAACACATTGTGTACAACTAAAGCAAATAAATAAATATTTTTAAAAAATCATTTGTAAGTTCAGTGGGCATTATGTTCACAATCATTTGCAACTAGCACTATGATTTCCAAACTTTTTCATCACCTCAAACAGAAACTCTGTACCCATAACTCATCAATCCCTGTCTCCCCTTCCTTAGCCCTTAGGATCTCTGTATCGACTTTTTGTCTATGAATGTACCTGCTCTGAGACTCTCATAAGTGGAATCACAGGGTGTTTTTGCTTTTTGTGTCTGGCTTATTTCACTTACTGTGTTCAAGAGTCATCCATATTTGTAGCTTGAATCAAAACTTCCATTTGTAGGGCTGCATAGTATTCCATTGTGTGGATATACCACAGTTTCACTTGGGTCATTTCTGCCTGTTGGCAGTTGTGGGTAATGCTATATTTGGTGAAGAATCTGTTTGAGTCCTCACTTTCAGTTCCCTTGGGTGTATACCTAGCAGTGGAATTGTTACATCATATCGTAGTTCCCTGCTTAGCTTTTGAGGAAAGTCATGTAATTTTTAGAGTTAGGTTCAACAGGTGGTGGATGCGCTGCTGTCACCTACCTTGTGAATACCGCAGGCAGCAGTCATCTAAGAGAGCAGCCTTGTGTTTTGCAGGTCACTTGCCACCTCCTCTGGAGAGACTCAGCAGTTGTGTACCAAGGGGAGGGAAGGTTTCTGCTACTGGTCCCAGGGAATCAGGTGGCCCGGCTCTATTCTCTGGACACCTCCTGAAAAGCAAACTTTGTGGATGTGGAGTTTAAGCATTAGCAGGTGTTTGCCTCACTTCTGCATGACCAGCCACAGTCCTTGACACAGTGAGCCCAGTAGGTACAAACCCATTTGCAGGGGGCGTTTTGGAGCCAGGAGCCTGCTGGGAAAGGGACTTGGGGCGGGATAGTAGGATTTGGTATGCATCGTAATGACAGCTGGCCTGTGTGGAACTGTAGTCCCTGGGGTGGCTTTCCACAGGCCACGGTTACGAGGGATTGCTGTCTTCCGGATGAATTGGGCCCGGCTGTGGGTGGAAAGAAGTCCCGGGACTGGGGACCATCACGTGGACAGTGTTCGACCCGGCTCAGAGAACGGCTCCGGGATGTTTGTTCCACTTGCTATCGAACACCTGGGTATTTGGAAATGTTGACTTTTTATTTTGCAACGTGGAAGCCAAACATCCAGGTGACAGTTGGGGGGTCTTTGACCTTTGACCTTTGACCTTCACATTTGGGTGCTACGCAATCTAAATCTACATTCCCAGTTGTCACCTGAAAGTAGCTGAGGATTTAACAGGCACCTTGGGAGATTTGGGTAACAGAAGCATTCCGAGGAAACCTGCCTGGGCCACCTTTTGTCTTTGCATGGACAGGGTGTGGAATGTTTGTGGAATCTGCTTTTTGTGCTGGAGTAGGAGAGTTCAGGCCCTTAGCTCCAATCTGCTTTGTTTCAATATTGAAATGTTATTTTAAAAGGACTGCAGTGAACATAGTTTTGAAGCCCCGTGCTCTCTAATTCTGTTACTTGGCAGATGGAAAATAATGATGAATTCCACAAAGATTTGGCCATGGGCAGGAATGAAAATAAAGAATTGTGTGTGTGTGTGTGTGTGTGTGTGTGTGTGTGTGTGTGTTGGTTGGCGCGGGATATTTTTCCTCCTGGCCTTTGTGTGTGACAGCGAGAGTGCTGGGCGCAGGGGCTCCGCGTTGCAGGGTCCATTTGTTGTGTGCGTGATTTGTGTTTAAGTTTGAAAAGTGAAAATGAGGGAGAAGTAAACAACCTTCATACTCTGACCATTTAATTAAAGTACATGGTTCACAGCTTGCTGTCTTCTTCCTGGTGTGAGCTGTGTCACACTGGCCTGCTCCGAGCTCAGGCCTGTGTGCCGCTGCTGTGGGGTTGTGCTGTGTGTGTTTGGATTTTTTATAAAATGGAATCACAAATATACTTACTCGTATTCAACCTGCTTTTTCTTTAATTTTTTTTAATCAACTACTCTATAACGGTATCTTACCAGGGCCGAACATGAGACTATCTCATTCTTTCAGTGACTGTGTACTGTACCATTGCAGTGAACAATACATTAGTTCCTACAGGATGACCTATACATTATTAGCGACTCTTTTCTTGAGAGATGACAGTTTTGGATTGTTACTTAGAGTGCTTGATGCAAGTTTTGTTCACCTGCCTTGAAGTAACCATGCAATTTCTGTGGGCTAGCTAGTTTCCTAGAAGTGGAATTAACCAGGTTTAAAAAAAAAAAAAAAAATATGCGTTGCTCATTTTAATAGGTACCACCAAATTCTTCTGCAGAAAGGTTTTTCTCAATTGATGATCCTGTTCTCAATTGGAGTCCCTCTTCTCTCCATACTCACCAAGTACTGAGTGACATGGATCCTTCTGATTTTTGTTAATCAGCTGGTGAATAACAGTGTCTCATTATTGTTTTGATTTGCATATCCCTGCTTGTTAATGAGATCATGCATTTTTTTCAGTGTTTATTGGGGATTTTATAGTCTGTGTTCTGTGGAAGCAAGGATGGCATATGTTCATTTGACCTGACAAAGTAACTGTAGCACCGAGAGCGGGCACATCATCCATTTTGGTGGAGGGTAGACACTGTAAGTTCTTACTGAGGCTGGGAATGGAAACACAGGGATTTGACTTTGTGTTTTGTCTCGATTTTTATCGAGTTACTCTTGTTTTGTTTGCTATTAAGCAACCACTAATTAGAGGTAGGATGTCCCCTACAGAAGTGCCAGCCAGAGTCCCACTGGTGGCAGCTTTAAGGGCAGCCATTTAGAACATGCCACAGCTCATAATATTTGGGCCTGGTGGCACGTCAAGGAATCAAATACTGGTGTAAAAAGTAAATATTAACAGTACCGCACGGGGCAACGTTGACCCACCACCCAGGTTCTGGGTGGGTGGAAACACCTGTTTGGTAAATGTGCTTCTCATGGTCAAAGCGGTTTTTATTAATATCAACTTGCTAATATTTGTAGCACATCTCCAGGAAGTCAGTATGGAGGGCGCGTAGTCCCTTGAAGGGGGATCTCACGTGGAATGCCGCAGCCCCAGCAAGAGACGCCAGCTGACCACGTGCCCCGGGGGGTGGGGGGGCAGCTGCCATGCCGAGCTACGTAGGCCAAGATTTAATGTCCCCTCCCCGTGCAGTTCAGGTTCAGTTCCATTTGGAATATGCCATGTGCCAAATCTGGGTCCAGGCGCAAGCAAGACATTGACAGCTTGGCCCGGGTCCAGGGGCAGGCACTGCCGTGATTAAGGGCTTACGCGCATGACATTTGAGCGGGGGCTCAAAGAACTGAATATTTACAGCAGGGCTCAACGCTGGATTCCGTGGCTGGGTGACGCTGGTCTCTGCTGCCTCCCTGTCTTGCCCTCCACACGGCTGGCGGCTCAGAGGCAAGGAGAGGACTGTATCTGTACCCTGGGGTGAAGGAGGGCCACCTGCCCCTTCAAGGGAGCAAGGTGCCTGCCTCTCTTGCTCTCCGTCCACAGCTCCAGGTGGTGCCTGGGGTCAGGACTTAGAGTTTTCACGGAACCCCGCCATTTAGTATCCACAGCCCACCTAGGAGAATTGTCTCTCCTAAGGGGAGACCTGGCCCGTTGCTTTGGTCCTCTGACAAGTTATGGCCCAGCCAAGCGTACAGGCTCATCTCCTGAGTGGAGACCAGACTTTCTCTACGGTGGGTCAGATACCCCAGGCGCCCCTCGGTGTCAGAGAGCTCCCTTGCGAAAGATCACTTTCCCGTCACCAGCTCCATGATGTGGGACTGTGAGATGACCTCCAGGGTCATGGCATCTGAGCGCGGTGACTGCCCAGAACTTGCTGCTTGTGCTCTTGCAGAGTCCCCTGTCCCCTGGTGATCCTCCAGTGACAGAGGTCTCGTCTGAACTCGGCGGCGGTGGTGACGGCAGGAAGGCTGTGAAGTGCCACTGCTAAGGTGAACTCAGTGGGGCCCTGGCGAGCTGCTGTGATCTCTTACCTCTGTTGGCAGAGTGGACAGCTGCCCCGCCCTCCTGCTTCTATAACTGGAGTAGTTACAAGACGGTTTTCTTTATTCTCTGGTTTAGTTCCTTGAATCTCTTATGTGCTTGCAAAAGCTCTGCCTGTATTATGGGTTTTTATGTGATTAAGGCTGAAAACACTTGCAATGCCCAGGGTATCATTCAGAAGGTCAGTTGAGATTCCTGAAATGATAGCTGAGATTAGTAGGCCCTCACTTTTTATTTTTTCTTTCCATTTCTCTGGAGTGCCTTGTCTAAAAATACTAAGAATGATTCGGATGGAGATGTTAAACCCATGAACACTAAAGATGCTGAAATTTGCATTTTTTTTTTCCTGGTAAGGATAATTCAATTTTGTTTAAAGATCTAAGTCTATTGAAATATTTCAAAAGCAGGGTGAGAACATGAGCGTCTAGTCTGTTTGCATATTTACAGACTGGGTAGGAGTCACCACAGCTTATTTTTTACACGTGCTGCTTATCTTTGCAAAGTCTCAAGAAGTTTGCAAACAAATGGATGTAGAATTGAAGTTCCATAAGGATTCGTCGCTCCCATATTTGGAATTCTGGGTATATCTCGGGGACACAACATCTACTCAACCACCGCTGGGGATGGAGAGGAGAGGGTGGGCCTGTGTTCTCAGCTGAAACTCCTTGAGATTCCTAGGCAGCATGGGAAAGCCATGAAGAAAGAAATGAGGGGCTCGCAGCCTCCAAGCTGGAAAGCTCAGGAATGGTAATGGCGCTTTCCTCGTGGGCTCCGTGGGAGAATTAACTTAGCTAAGTCAGGACAGAGGGCGCAGGGTGGCGCCTGGCATACAGTTGGTGCTTACTAGTGTTGACTTGAGATGGTTCGTTGGTGCTTCAGGGCTGAGGGCTCCCAGTGGATGAGTGATGTGATAGATTGATACTGCAGGCTGCTCTTCAAGCCCTGTGGCCACTCAGGTCTCCTGGAGGAAATGGTAAATCCGTGATAGCGGCAGATGCCCCTGCACATCTGGGTGTTTGAACGCCTGAGTATCTGCCCCACGGGTATTCACATATTGATGATAATTATTTTCATTTGTCACCATTAGAGTGCCAGTTAGAAGCACAGTGTAGCATCCAGGCGATTCTTCTCTGCCCTCCCTGCCCTGACTTGCCTCCCTGGACTTCTTGTTCTGCCTTTTATTTGTCTTTTTGGGTGCTGGAGGTTGAACCCAGGGCCTTGGCACATGCCAAGCACACTTTCTACCTCTGAGCTATATTCCCAGCCCCGACCAGCTTCATTTTACAGTAAGAAAGCAAAATAGCTGGTATTCTGTGCTAAGACTATTGAATAATCACCTTCACTTGAATCTTTTCAGGTACGAAACCAGCACTGGAGTCTCATTATGGAAAGCGTGGTCCCATCCGACAAAGGAAATTACACGTGCGTGGTGGAGAACGAATACGGGTCCATCAATCACACCTACCACCTGGACGTTGTCGGTGAGTCTGCTGCTCCAGGGCCAGCCCTGCACACACTGCCGGTTCTGGTCGACTCATTTGAAGCCATGAAGGTGGATTCACTTGTTCCTCCCTCAGATTTAAGGGGGAAATTTTTTTGGCGTTATTTCTACACACAAACTATCAGTCAAGAAGGATTCTTCTGTCATTTGACTGTTCTGATTCCCTGATCTGCTGGGTTTCTGGGTTTTGCAGTATCTTGGTTGTTCTCAAACCTGACCTTTTGGAAGGTGGACAGGGTATGAACCGTCTGGCATTCTAGAAGCTGAGATTCATTCTGAAAATGTGAGTGTGTTTGGAAAAGGGGTCAGATATGCTATAGGAGAACCTTGCTTTTAAAACAGAGGCACCTGTAATCCCAGTGGCTTGGGAGGCTGAGGCAGGAGGCTTGGGAGTTCAAAGCCAGCCTCAGCAAAAGTGAGGTGCTAAGCAACTCAGTGAGACCGTGTGTCTAAATAAAACACAGAATAGGCCTGGGGATGTGGCTCAGTGGTTGAGTGCCTCCTAGTTCAATCCCTGGTACCGCCCCCCCCCACAAACAAGCAAACAAACAAACAAACAAACAAACAAAAAAACCAGAGGCAACATTTCCTAAAGAAGGGCAACTGTGTCACATGGGCTGAAGAGGAAGGAAGAGGTATCACCAGCACTGAGCCCGCTCTGGCTACAGGAAGATGGATGTCCAGGTGCCTGACCCCTTGCGTTGGGAGTTGCCAGACACTTCCAGGTCAGGGTCTTTTCCTGGAAGGCATTTCCTCTGTGCAGAGGGAACCACCTGGACGAGTTTGTTCTCTCTGTCAGAGTGCACGGAGGAAGAGGCATTTTAATTAGACATCTTAAGCTCGTGAAGCCCAGTGTCTTGCAAGCTCATATTTCTTCCCAAGTTTTGCCTGTTGTGATGGGTTTTGTTGTAACTGATGACAAGAGGGTACTCCTGTCTTGGAGGGTCGCTTCCCTGTGGATCTGCACCGAAGGTGTCTCATGTTTGCGGGGATGGTGGTTCTGATCTCTTCTGTGTGGGAGCCAACTGCCCCTGTTCTTGGGCCTTTCTTTGGGCTACCTAATGGGTGTGCTCTTTCCTACATGCAGGTTACTGACTTCTGCTAAAGACTCCACTCCAGGCTGGCATGGACCCATTTGCTTTAATGTGCCCGTTGGTAGCTCTGTGGGCACATGCCCACCCACAGTGCTCTGTAAAACATCACTTCCTGGGCAGGTGTCCCCAGTGTTATTATCTCATTGTAGATATTTCTTCTCCTTCCATAATAAAGTGTGTTAATTCCTTGGAGAGAGAGAGAGTCCATAGGTATTTGAATTGCCCTCAAAGCCATTAAAAACCTTTGAAAAAACTGGATTAACTAAATGGTATCGATTTGGTTAATTGAAGATTTAGGTTAACTGAGAATTAAAACTATCTTGATTTTCTGTCAAATTAAACGAAGTTAGATTCACATACACTCTGCCTTAGAAAGCACAATAAAGTCTTTATTTGCATTTGCATATAGGCATTCCCTGAAAAGATTTATTTGAGCATTTGAGTCATTATGAAGACTTAGTATGGAATTTGATAGACCTTTGTGTAACATCTGTCCTGTGGATAAAGAATGACTCAGAGTCCCCTTTTCTCATAGAGATAGTCATGGTATGATTCTTAGAATTACTATGTTCATATATTTTACAGAACAAACAGAAAGAGGCCTAATATTCAAATATGAGAAGAAAATGGTTCATATGCATTTTGGCATTAATGCACTATATATAAATCCATCGATCAAAGAGCACATGACTTGGAATTTACTTTGGGCTGCGTGTGTACTGAATATGACATGAAGTGTTTCCAGTTAAGGAAAGCAAGTTGGATTTTGGGTTAAAAGTTCTAAATACCTAATTTTGTAATTAGGTAATTTATTATGGGGGGGAAAAAAAAACAAGGGGGCTCCAGCCATCTCCAGGGATCATGCTTTGCACAGGTCTATAAATTGTTCATTGAGGTTGGTTGGGGCTGCTCCAGGAATCACAGAGTCCTGTCAGGGCGACTCCCGCAGCAGGCTCTTGCTTGGGGCAGGTTCTACGTGGAGTTGTTATGTCAGGCATTCCAAAGCCCCTCACCCACCTCCCCTTTGAGCTCTCTGGCAGCTCATCCCTGTGAAGCTCTGAAATCTCTCTTAGAGTTTAGGGTTGGGATTTGAATCGGGCTGCTGAATAATGGAATTGTGCTGTCTAATGTTAATCCCCTGGCAATCGGTCTTGTTGAAAAGAGCGTGTGATTCAGTGGGTAATGTGCAGGGAGCCGGGGTGTATGGAGTAACGCAGAGAGAGGCCTGATTATGTCACAAATTTGGGAGATCGCCCAGCTCAACGCGGGCCAATAATGACACAATGCTGGTTGGGAATATCCATTAAAGCTCAACTCCAATAATTTTCCAAGCTTGAACCTTCTTTATAAATAGAAGCCAAAAGTCAGCGAAGTATAAGACATTTTCAGTAAAGATGGAGGCGTGAAATACTCTCATCTTTGCTCAGAACCCTGGTAATTGCTTTGAGAAGCACTAATAAAATAAGAATTGAGTCAGCAAGAGAGCCTTGTGGAGACTTACAGGGTTGGCAGTCCTTCTGAACATCTCAGCAAGGGAAACAAGAACGAGGCAGGCTTCAGCCGCAAACTTCTAGTGAGCCGGGCGCGGTGGCGCACGCCTGTAATCCCAGCACTTTGGGAGGCTGAGGCAGGAGGATCACGAGTTCAAAGCCAGCCTCAGCAATGGCGAGGCACTTAGCAACTCAGTGAGACCTTGTCTCTAATAAAATACTAAAATGGGCTGGGGATGTGACCCAGTGGTCGAGTGCCGCTGAGTTCAATCCCTGGTACAAAAAAAAAAAAAAAAAAAAACTTCTAGTGGCCCTTGGGCCCAAATTTAGTGTATCGCTGCGTGATCACGGCTTATCAGCGACACCACCGCCCTGCTTCACAGGAAGTCGGGAGCTCTGTGCTTTGCTCACATTCTCGTGAGGTTTTATTTTTGTTGCTACGATACCTAGGTTTGAGGCTCAGATGTGAGGAAGCATCAAAACGGGTGAGATCTTTTCACTGAAATTCTTCCTTGCAAAGGCATCCCCCATAAGCACTTGAATGTAAAGGCCGTGTAATTTAAGTGACGTTGTTGTGCTCTGGAATTAAACAGCAAGCCATTGTTGCAGGGAGGGGAAGGCTTGCATTTGTGGGAGCCCTTTTAGGAGCCTGTGTGATCCTCATTAAAGTCGACACCATTACTTTTCAGCCCTTTACTTCAAGGGAAAATTAGCGCGAAGCTCTACATCTCAGTAATTGTGGCAATAATAAAAATAGCTGGCTGCGGGAGGTGCTGAGTCTTTGCTGTGGTTTATCAGTGGGGGGTGCTGAAGCCCTGGATCTGATGGGGCTCCTGCCACCAAGAAGCTACGTCTAGGATAAGTCATGAACTCTTCACTTTCGCTGTGCCTGACTCACCGGTGTTTGAAATGAAAGCAGCCAGGTGGTGTGACAAGAGTACCAGGTCTGTCCAAGGGCACACCTGGGCACCAGGTGAGTTGGAACAAGTGACTTAACTCTTCTGAGTCTCCATTTTTTCATCAGTTAGATGGGAGTGACGGTCCTTGCTTCATTCCTCTGATGGCTGTATTAGTTTCCTAGAGCTGCTGTAACAAATGACCCCAAACAAGTTTGTTTGAAATAATACATATACATTCACTTACAGTGCTGGAGCCCAGAAGTCCAAAATCAAGGTGTCACCAGGTTTCATGGCTCTGTCACAGCTTCCAGTGGCTGTTGTCCGTCCTTGGTGTTCTTTGACTTAGAGACGTTTCACTTCCGTCTTTGCCTCTACCTCCACACATCTCACTTCTGTATCTCAGATCTTCCTCTTATGAGGACACCTGTCACTGGATTCGGAGCCCATCCTAAATCCAGGATGGTCTCAGCTTTGTATCCTTAGCTTCGTTACATCTGCAAAGGTTTGGTATCTTTATAAGTCCACATCCTTGGGTTCAGGGGTTTGGACATGGACAGTTCCTCCTGGGGCCACGATTCAACCCACAGTTGTCGTGAGTCCTCAGGTGGGTTAGCAGATGAAAACGCCACACTGGCGTGTAAGTGACCAGCCACCAATGCCAGTTTCTCCCCTTTGAAAGCTGCATTCTTTTGAGGGTTAGAAGGTATCTTGAATAGCTTTCATTTGTCTCAATCAGAAGTTTTATTAAACAGACTGAATGCCATTTTGGTACCAACAGAACTGGCCAGTGGCTGCCATTCCCTTTTCCTAGTGCCACCTTTGATTGACGCTGTCATTGAGGCCATCCTAAGACTGATTTGGTTGCTGCACTTGCAGCAGAGAATCATAGAGTTCAAATGCTTGAAGTTCCTTGAGTTGGCCTCTTGATCCCAACCTTCACCCCGATCATCTTGCAGCCAGAGGAAATCCAGCCCAGGAGGGTGAGTGATTCCTGCAAGGACTTGAAGAAGACGGCAGATCAAGGTCTCAGCCCAGGTGCTCTTGACTCCTAGGTCAGTGCATGCCAGCTGCGTCCTGTTGTGTTCACTGTGGTGTGGGCCAGTGGCACCCGAGAAGCAGCTGATGCCCCCCACCCTATCCCCAGCTCTTCACTGCCAAAACCACAGGAGGTGGGAGTTTTCAAAAGACTCGTTGCTCTTCCTCACCCACAAAGACCCTTTGGCTTTGAACTATGAACTTTTTCTCCTTGGGGTTCTGCACCAGCTCTGCACCCCCTGAGACCACCCACCCAGCATTAGGTGTTTTGGGCAACAAATGCGTTTGCTGAGGCTGGCTGTGTCTTCTCCCCTGTGAATTTAACTTTCTAGAACTTCACCCCCACTGCGGACTTGAAACCGCCAGCAGCAGTCAGCATTGGAGGGGCTGGTTGGGGCCCATCGGGGGCTGCACTGCCCTCTGGCTGGGTGGGGCTCCTGCGAGCTTCAGCACCAGCCCCAGCTTGCCTGGTGGCAGACCAGAATGGCTCTGTTGACTCGCCCTTGACATAAATCCTCTGTAACTTGGCTCTGGACATGATGGGACACAGCCCGAAAGCACGAAGGAATCCGTTCCGCGCTGACTCCCGCTCAGGTGTGTGCTCAGGAGGAATGAGGCGTTGCTTCTTCTAAGCCCCCCCTGGCACTGAGCTGCTGGCAGCCCCGTCCCCAGCCCCAGCAGAAGGAGAGACTACACAAATTGTGCAGAGGCACTGGGCAGTCTCTGTCCCGGGATGACAGAGGCTCTGGTGTGAAGGCCCAAGGACTAAGGAGTCAGAGGCCCTGGGCCCTCCACATCTCAAGAGCTGATGTGGAGCAGAATGGCCTATGTGTCCACCAAGAGGTGGTGGCCTGGTTAATTAACGGGCCAGCTCATCTTTGGCGCCAGCAGCATTAGGCTCATCCCGACTCCCTTTCTTCTGAGGAGGACCCCACCTCAGCCCGGGTGTCCGCCACGCCATGGGCTTTTGTCTGCCCCGTGATGAGGAGCGGCCCTGGCGGAAGCACCGAGGGGCACTGAATGCCCGGCCTCTCTTTCTGGTTGTAGCGCTCATGTTTTCTCCACCTTCTGGAGTCCCGTGAGGTTCTGAACTGGAACCCTCTTGACCTTGAGCCTCCTGGCCAGGCCTCATTTGATTCTTCCATATCGCTGACCTTGCTGCCAGTGAATTCTTTCCCATTTCTTGCTCTAAGGCTAAGACTTGGTGCCGGATGCCGACGCTGGCTGTGTGTGCCAGCCAGAGAGAGGCAGAAAGCCCCCTCTACCGAGATGGGATGGCAGTGGCTACTGGGTAATACTAGGTCATGGCAGGGCCCTTGGTGAGTGGCACTGGAGCAGCGGGGTACGTGAAGCACATGCCTGCTGCTGCTTTTGTGGCTTGAACAGCCGTTTTGGCCTTTCCTCCAAACCCCTTGGTGACCACGGTTGGCCCGTGGGGGTCTCCTTGCCAGAGAGCACCTTTGGATGTGAGGTGGTGGGAAGGGCCGTGCTATCAGTGACAACCCCAGGGACTGACTCTTGGCAGGTGGTCGCACACCTCCTCTCCTGTCTCCAGCGAGATCCACAGCCCGTCCCTGATTAAAGGAGTGGTCAGTCTCAGCCCTTCCTCCAGGACAGAAATTTCAAAACTCCTGGTCGCTACTGTTTAATGAGTGTCCAATTGCAACAGAGCAGTTCTTCATTCCTGTTTCACAGCAGGGATTCCAGGGGGCAAAGGCTGGCCAGTGGACAGCAGGATGGCTCCAAATACTGACCAGCAACCAAGTAACTTTCCCAGCAAGAAGTGACTCCTTCCAGGCTCCGGGCGCAGGTGGGGTCTGTGGAGCCAGCGCGGAGGGGCGTGTCAGTACTTGACCACATCAGCGTTTTTGCCATAGCCTCTGCAAGCTGCCTGGTGCCCTTTGGTCCACCGTTGAGGAAGGAAGCTTTATTGATTGCTTTCAATTCTGGCAGGAGGCCCAGCTGATGTGGCTGGAGAGAGGGCTAATATTTGGTCTGTGGCTGATCTTTGGCATTGAGTCTGTGGGTAAAGAGGATGCAGAAGTGTTATGATCAGGTTAATGTTTTGCAGTTTTTAAAAAAAATTTTTTAGTTGTAGATGAACACAGTATCCTTGTTTATATTTTATGTGGTGCTGAGGATCTAAGCTAGTGCCTCACACACGCGAGGCAGGTGCTTTACCACTGAGCTACAGCCCCAGCCCCAATGTTTTGCAGTTTTATGTAAGAAGCGGGTTTTTTGGCTATGCCTGCAGGTGAGATGTAGATGAGGCCTGGGAGCAGAGAGAGCTGCTTTAATCAGAGCTGGGCAGTGAGCTTAGCACGAAGATGAGGGTTCATCTATAGCAGCCACAGAGTGCAGCGTTCCAGCTCTTAGCCAGGTTTCTGTGTGCTGCACTGAAATACAGCGGAGCGTCCCTGATCTGAAAGTCCCAAAGCTTAAATCCAACGCTTTTTTTTTTTTTTTTTTTTTTTGTACCAGGGATTGACCTCAGGGGTGTTTAACCAATGAGCCACATCCCCAGGCCTTTTTGTTTTATTTTGGGACAGGGTCTTGCTAAATTGCTGAGACTGGCTTTGAACTTGCCATCCTCCTGCCTCTGCCTCCTAAGTTGCTGGGATGATAGGTGTTGCCGCCTGAAGCGATGGCCGCTTGGAGCAACGAAGCCGCGGGAAGAAGTTCAGAGGCAAACTGGAAACAAACAGCTTTTTACTCTAATAACTTTTCTCTCTGGCTCTAACAACGACTAACACGCGCCACACACACCACCAAAATGGCGCTGACCCGATCAGCAATCTCGGCCAAGTCACTTGAGATCCCGGGCCAAGTCCCGTGAGACTACGGAAGGCGACAATGCCCAAATCCTTATGGCCCATAGTCAACCGCAATTTAAGCCATCTCCCCAAACAGGGCTCCTACAGATAGGTATATGGCAGGATGCCTGGTTGAAGTCCAGAACTTTTGAACATCGCGTTGATTGCATTATAGACCAAAGATTGTCACATTGGCAATCTTAAAGTTTGATTTTGGAGCATTTTGAATTCTAGATTTTGTGGGTCAGGGATGGTCAACTGGTAAGGTCTATACAAATATTTTGACACCTGAGAAAGTCCAAAATCTGAAAGATTTCTGGACCCTAGTATTTCAGGTAAGGCATACCAACCTGTGATAGAAAAATACTTTAATGAGTTACTTATATTTGGAGTTTTGTAGTGCTTAATGATGTTCCCACTCCGAAGCAGGACATTCAGAGAGTTTTCCTGTAAACACAAGTATTCATATAGCTTAATCAACAGCTACCTATACAAACTGAGAGACCCTGTTGTGCAGTTTGATGCCACCTCTCTGTGACGCGCGTGGGGACGTGCCATTGAGTTCTTCCCCTCTAAGAGGTGCGTCCCCGGGGTTGGGGGTTGCTTTCACCGACTCCTTTCCTCAGGGCCCCACCACTTATTCCCCTGCTCACGTTTGGTTCCTGTTCCCAGTCCAGGAGAAGGGAGGCGGTGACAGGCTGTGGTCTCCCCTTGGAGAGCGGGTCTGATTGGAAGGGTGGCGTTGAGGGTTCGGTTGGATCTGTCACCGTCGCAGGTCTGGTGCAGGAGGCTGTGGGAAGGAGATGGCGGAGGACCCCAGTGTTGCTGTAGAGAGGTTGTTCTGCTTCGGAGAAGAGAGAGATGGGGCGGTGAGATTGTTGCTGCCCCTTTTGGGGAATGGAACTCTCCAGCTGGGCTGCCGGCATTTGCTCTGTTGTGACGCCGAGCCCTCATCTGTGGGGCACGGCACAGCCTGTACTTGGCCTCGCAGATGGCAGTCACTCGAATGAGGCATACTTCGTCCTCTTGGAGTTCTCATTTCATAGTGTGAGAGACCCCCCACACCGTCACAATGAGGAGATGATGAGTGGACATGGAGATTCCTGGACCTGGGTGGACTCCAGCTTTTTTCTTCCTCCTAGAGCATCTTCTCTTTAGGATTCTCCGAAGGTCTGCAGGAATTCCATGCATCCCTAAGGTGGGTCAGATAGTGCCCCGCCGTGTCCACCATCAGGCCAGGGAGGCGGTGGTCTGTGGAGGGACGAGCACGGGCTGTCCTCTGGAGGGGTCTTGGAAGCTGTGCTTCATTTGGAAAAGGAAGTTCTTGCCTTACTGGTTTGGTACATGCCCTGGAATGAGACAGAAAGGTGAAGGACATAGTCCTTTAAATCTGTAGTTTCGTCCAAAAGAAGCAAAGTCATCCTGTCTGTCAGATCATCAGGGAGTGCTCCTTAGGGGCTGGGGGTGGCGGGGCTGACTGAGGCAGCTCGCCCCTCTGGAGCAGGGAGCAGAGGAGCACCTAGAGAAGCAGAGTTTGGATCTGAGGCTTTTGAGATCTGGGTGACAATTTCAAAGCCTCTCTTTAGGCAGTGCTTGTCCCAAGGAATATCTAGAAACCCCGTTATTTTCAGTGTCCGAGTTTTGTCCCCTAGAAAACAAACGGGGTTGGTGGTTCAGCCTCCCCTGCCGATCCTGCCAAAGGGACTTGTTTGCTCAGATGGGCTGAAAGCTTTTCCTTCTGCTCCATCCACCCCAGGAGCAAAACATATCTGAGAGATTAGCATAGATCTTTCTGGACTTCCTCTAGAAGAAAGGCATTTCAGAGGATGGAAGTTGATGAAAGCCGAGAACATTTGTGCTGTGGACATTCTTCCCTGTCTGCCCACATCGATCTTCTTGGTGCCCACTGGCAGCAGCGTGCTGGTCCGTCATGCGTATAGGAGAAGTTATTTAATCACCTTGAGGTTGTGCACATCTTTTGTTTTCCAGTTACGGGAAAAAAAAAAAATGCTACAATGACAAGCTTTGTCTACACCTACTTATTAGGCACCTGTGTGAATATTTTTCTAGGACAGATTTCAAAAGGGGACTTTTTAGTAAATAGTTGCAAAACATTTTAAACCTAAGGAAATCCATTTTGACTTGAGTAGGGGCTTGCTACTGGTTTGATTTATTTATTTATTTATTTTTAGCATCTTTGCAAATCGTTTAGGAGAAGCTACTGTGATTTGGAGTTCAGCCTTTCTAACAAAAAGGTATTTTTTTAATTGTTCAGGAACAAAAGCAACCACTGCCAGGGTATTTTAAATTCCTGAACAATTAAAAAAAAAAAAAAAAAAAAAAAAAAGCAACCCCCTTCCCCTCCAGAAAAACAGATAACTTTTCCAGCATGCTCTTCCCATGAAAGAAATCTTGCATTCCTGGAAGAACGCTCCCCCTAAGCAAGTGGAGGTGCTGGAGCCCAGCGGGGTTGCGCTCAGCTGTGTTTTACCCCCACTCCTCAGGAGGGAGCCTGCAGAGGCCTGACGTCAGAGTTTACATCAGTGTCCACCCTGGAGCGCAGTACTAGGAGGGACCACGTGCGGATTCTTTGTATTGAAGATAGAAAAGCTCTCATTTAGTAAACCCCGACCAGGTAAACACACTGAGCCACCCGAGAACAGACGTTTCCCGTGACCCTAGAGACGTATCTTAGGCACTCTGCCATATTGTCACCTTTGCCACATCTTCTTTTTTCAAAAAAATGGTGGTAAGAGATGCATAGCGTAAAATTTACCATTTTAACCATTTTGAGCGGACGCTGCTGAGACATTTAGCACACTCGTACTGTTCTGCGGCCATCACCACTGTCTGCACCCAGAGCTTTCTCATCGTCCTGAAGGCATTTCTCCTTTTAACGAAAGGAGAGGCATTTTTAAAATCTAAATTTGGCATGGCTTTCTGGTCCCTGAAGAGTGGTTGGCTCTGGCTTTGAAGTCACAGAGCTGGATATCTCAAACATTGGGGGTGTAAATAACACACACAGTCCTGCTCCTGTAATTTGTCTTAAGAAGATCCAAATTGACACCCTGCAGGTAGAAGCTCAGTCCCCAGCCGAATCATATGGTCTGTGGCACTAATCAGGGAAGGTGCTTCGCCTCCCCCTCCCCCTCCGGGTCTTCCCAGGCCCCAGCCCCCGCCCGCACTGCAGCCTGCTCATCCAGGCTGGTGAGCAAGCACAAAGGAATTAGTGGTGTTTGGCTTCTAGCATTTCGCATGGTGCAGCCTCACAAGTCACTTTGTGACTTTAGTGCTGGAGGGAAGGCACTTCATTTCCCCCCCACCCCCCCCCCCAAACAAGCTTCTTCTGCAGACTTAGCTGTCTCTGCAAAATGATGCCGGGTCCCCAGCCCCATTCTGCATGAGTGTCCAGAGGCAGATGTCTGGGCAGAAGGTGAGGCGCCCAGGTGAACATACAGCGAGGGGGCTGGGAGGACAACACTGGAGGAGGAGAGGGCAGCCAACCGGTCAGTTACAGGATGCGGTTCTGTTTCTTGAAGTCAGCCAGGGTGCCCAGCACCCAGGGCCCTCGTCTGTTCAGAACAGGACACGCTGAAGTCCTGTCCGTGACCAGTGGCACTCTTTCCCAAAGTGTAGGGCTTCTTCCCAACCCAGCCTTACCTTTGTCTGCTGATCAGTTTTTAAAACTTGGGGAAAAGAAAACAAAACTCAGAACCCAACTGGATTTCGCCTGTCTGGCTTGGGTGCCTGGGGCGGAGCCTTGACAAGGCAGTGAACTCACTCTAGTAATTGTGGAGAGACGTGAGGCCTTCAGCAGGTTATCTGGCTCCTCCAACTTCAGCGGGCTTTGATGGGCCTCCTCCTCCTCCTAACTGAGCCTCATGCTAAGTGGTTTAGTGCATTTTTATGCAACAAAAGCAACCACTGCCTATTCTTCAGAAAAAGAAAGCTAGGCTGGGCTTTAGAAAACAGAATTCTCAGTTGTTTTCACATTTCTTCCAAATCTCAGAGTGTTCTTTTCCTATTCCGCTCCTCGCAGTTGCTAAGAAACTGCCCTTTTGGAGGAAGGGTGATTAAATTTTGATTTTAATTTAGAGGCAGAACAGGCAAGGTGATCCACGCTCCTTCAGTGAATGAGGGCGGCGGGGGTGGGGGGGGGATCAGGAGACCTGCCACTTCCAGAGCCATCCCGGCAGCTCGCTGTGATTCACGTAGACTCCTGGTGTCTTGCTGCCAGAGAGAGTGGTTTTGAGCTGGTTCTTTGTGGCAAGTGCTGCTTAACTTTTGGGGGGGAGAAATAGAGAGACCAGTGTGTGCTAGGAAACCAGCGGCTCTGGGCTTGATTAATTTATAGGTGTAATTTAAGAGCCTCGTTCTCCTCCTGATCCCTGGGATGCGTGTTTACTGAGCTTGTAGACAGGCGGGCTCTCTGCTCCGTGGACGTTTTTATGGCCTTAGCCATGTCAGAGCAAAAGCTGTAGATCTCTTATGAGTGAACCTGTTCTTAGGTCCAGCAGAGGACTGGCATGTTGTAAAGTTTCAATGGTCAATTAACAAAGATTGATTCTTTGTCACTCAGGTATTTTCCTTTTTTTCCCCCTCTCGCTCCATAATTACCCCTTGGAATGAAGCAGGCTGTGTTTTCCTCTGCAGTCTGTAGTTGGTTATGGCCCTCAGTGACAGAGCTGGACTGGAGAGGGCCAGTACGGATACTTAGCCTCTTAGCAGCTGCGCTTTCTGCTTTAGTGAAGTGGACACTTGAAAACGGGGCGGGAGAGGGAGAGGGAGGGAAGGCGGGGAGGGAATGTGTTTTAAGGGCTCCAGTCTGTGTTTACTACACGTTGATTCGGTGGAACCTCATTCCAGCAGTGCGGCCAACTGTCCCGTCGACCGCGGCCGCACCCTTTGGACAGCTTTCGCTTGTGTCTTAATTTGGAATCCGCACAGGGACCTCTGAGTCGCTATTTTAAATGAAGGATCTCACCCTGCTTCGGGTCCACGGATGGTACACGCGCAACCTGCCGAGCTCAGAGCATACCTATTTTAAAATCGCAGTCAAGAATCAGAGGTGAGCCGTTCGTCCGCCCTTTGGTTTTTCAAAGATTTATTTCACTCCCCCCGCAGAGAGAGAAATCTGTTTTCTACAACACCTGAGTTAAACATGCCGAAAGAGAACCTTGCTGAACGTGGCAGATCCCTCCCGGTGGGGAGATGTGACTTTGTTATCACATAGAAGAAGAGCTGAGCCAGCGCTGGGCTCTTGTCCCTCATGCAGAAATAATTCCTGGACTAATCCCTTTTATTTCAGCTTGCTGAGAAAAGTTGCAAACCCAGGGGGTTCTGCTTGCCCAGGGCCTGGTGAGGTTCCGGGGCAGTAGGTTAGTTGTTGGAGGGCCCATTGTTCCTCTTGCCCTGGTGCTGTCCCCTCTGCCCGGACAGCTTCGTCCGTGCCTGGCTTTCACCCCAGCACCTCAGAAGTCAGAAGAGAAGTCCAGGCACCGTCATCCAGTCCCGATCCCTGCTCTTCGGCGTGGTGGGCACCCAGACGAGATCCATGGCCAAAGGCGACCAGAAGAGGCGTGTGACGCTCGGCAGACGCTGGCATCCTGGGACCTCTTCCAAGACGTTTCAGGCCTCGTTCTCCAGCTTGTTTAAGGGCAGAGAAGAAGGTTGCAAAGGAAATCAAAGCCTGATGTGGAAAAACGAAACATGAGGCCTACTGACTTTTTGAAAACATTTTAAATAACGTTCTCGGAGGTTTCATTTTATACCAAAAGCAGCTGTAATAAGTTTTGGAAGACGGTGTAAGGTTTCTATTACAGAACGATCCTGCTTGCAGTTTTTGTACCTCAAGTGAGAAAGAGTGGAGGGGGTGAAGGGGTGGTTAAGAGACTATTTCATATAAGGTGAGAAAATTTGCAAAGATGAATTCAAGCCTGCCAGCGGTAACATTTGGCATGCTGTAATTTGCAAATGTAATAACATTAAACCATTGCACAGGTTTCTTTTCTTTTTTTTTTTTTTTTTTTTTTTTTTTTTTTTTTTTTTGCTTTTTTTCTTTCTTTTGGTGAAAATAGTCCAGATAGTAGTGGCATAACTTAATAACTGGAGCTCAGCAGTACTCTGACCACAAGTCAAGCAAGGCCCCAGCGCTGCAGCGGGCCCTGCCAGTGTTGCCCCAGCGACTGACGGCCCGTCAGAAGGCTGGTGCAGGCCAGGGGCGGTGGTGCTCTGAAAGCGCTCCTTGTTCCCGGGGCCGCGTTTTTTTTGGTATGACGTGCTCAGTGTTTGCTTGTGAAACGATTTACTAGAAACTAGTATGCTTCAGAAAGAGGACTTGTTTTGAAATTCGGTAAATCTGGCTTATGATAGCAAAGATTTTATAGGACTTTTGTTTCAAAAGATATCTTAGGCCCACTGTCAATATTTGTCTTAAACACACACACACACACACACACACACACACATTTGAGTGGGACACTGAGCCAGGGAATGAGTTGATACCTAAAATTCACTTTCCTGTGGGAAGGAATGAGCTGTCTTCATGCTTGACAGGTACAAAGAGGCATGTCTGTGAACCCGCTGCAGGGTCCAGCCCAGGCAATGGCTGCCCTAATGCTGTTAAACCTCCTGGTAGGTTATGTGTTGGGGAGTGAGGAAGAGGAGCGTGTGTAAGGGGACTCAATTCAGTCCTTCCCACGTCGACGGAGCCAGCCACCATGAAACCAGACCTCCTTCACTGCTGGTGACACACCAGGCCCCATGGCCTGTGCCTGAGAAAACATGTCAGCCAAAGAGGGGGTAGTTCATGTGACATTTGAAGAAACCAAGGTTTGAGATTTTTCTTCCCAGAAAAACCAGAAGCCTTGACTTGTGGGTTGGCTCCTCAGCCTGCATGGGTGATATTGGGGCAGATGAATGACTTCTCGAGGGCTCTGACATCCTTATCTTTATAATGTAGAAACGTAGGTATCTGTGAAGCGATGGGAGATCACTTACAGAAATAAATGTGCTAAGTGTAACCACTGGTACTTTTTCTTTCTTAAAAGTTTTTGAGGGCCAGCAACAGGCTGGTGCCGTAACATCAATTTGCACATGGTCTGGCTCTTGTCCAACAAATTCCACTAAATGATATTTTAATCTGAAAGGCCCCAATATAGGAAGGCCTAGATATCTATCATTCTGGTTCAGAGCACCAGGGTCCTAGGAATGGTGAGAAAACCTTTTGGTGTGTTGGGCTGGCCCGGGTATCCTCCTTCCCCCTGGCTGTTTTTGAAGCTGCAGTTAAAGGCAGTGTACCCTCACTTCAGGGAGAAAGGGGGAGGCTGGTTGGTACATGTAGGCATGAGGGTAGAGCCATGAGTGGGTGTAGTGTGGCCCCCGACAGCTCTGCGATGTGAACTTGTGGACAAGATACACAGCAACTTACTTCTTATCTTTTTTTCTTTTTTGGGGGTGGGGGGTGGGGATATACCAGGGATTGAACTGAGGGGCACTTGACCACTAACCCACATCCCCAGCCCTCTTTTGTGTTTTATTGGCGACAGGGTCTCACTGAGTTGCTTAATGCCTTGCTCTTGCTGAGGCTGGCTTTGAACTCTTGATCCTCCTGCCTCAGCCTCAGGAACCACTGGGATCATAAACATGTGCCACCGCGCCTGGCTTATTTCTCTTACTGTTGTGAGAACACCTCACACGAGATGTTCTGTCCTAATATGTCCTCATCTGCTGTCCCAACATATCTTTCAGTTGAGTAAGGTGCAAGGTTGTACGGCACGTCGCTGGAATTGATTCATCCTGCTTGACTGAAAAGTTTACGCCCCCAATCAGCAACTCCCCATCTGCCCCGGCGGCCACCCCCGCACTCTGAACGTATGCAGTTGGCTAATGCAGATCCCGCATATGAGCTGCACCCCACAGTGCCTGTGCTTCCGCGGCTGCCCCGCGTCAGCCAGCGTAATGCCCCCAGCTTCGTCCCTGCCCCGCGTCAGCCAGCGTAATGCCCCCAGCTTCGTCCACGTGGTCATCGTGGCAAGATTTCCATTTTTTTTTTTTTTTTTTTTTTTTTAAAGCTGATGGTTTTCCATTGTATGTAGAGACCCCATTTTTAATTTTCCATTTTATCAGTTGATGGATATTTGGGTGGTTGGCTAAATTAATATCTTGATCCTCAGTGGAGCCGTGAGGAATGTGGGCTTGCTAATGTCTCAGATCCCGAGTTCTTTTGGATGAATACCTTGAAGTGGGACCAAATGGTGGTTCCGTTTTGACTTTTTTTTTTTTTTTTTTTAAAGGGACCTCCATATTGATTTTCATGGTGGCTGCACCGTTTTGCACCCCCACCAGCAGTGTGGGCGGGAGCGCCAGTCTCTCCATCCTCCCCAGGAGCCACCCTACCAGGTGTGAGGTGGCAGCCCATGGTGATTTTGACTTGTATTTTGCTGAGGCTTAGTAATGAAGCATCTTCTCATATACCTGTTCACCATTTGTATGTTGTTATTGGATAAACGGCTGTTACAGTTCTTAGCCCGTCTTTCGGTTGGTTTTTGCTTAATTCTTGAGGAACCTTGGGTGTAGGTGCCAGCACGCCTTGGCTTGGTTGCCTCAGTAGGATTTCTGCAGAGAAAGCCACTCGATAGGAAGGGGTGCGCTTTGTTGAGAACTCTCTGCAGAGAAAGAGCGACAGGACAAACAAGGCCCAGGAAGCAATGGCAGGCGTGCCTTGTGTCAGGCCTTCTCCCAGACAGTCTAAAACGTAGCCCCGGCTGGAGAACTGGCATCTCCTGGTGTTTCTTTTAGAGCCACGTCTGTGGAAGCCAAGGGCTGTCTGCTTGTTCATGTAGTTCGTGGCATACAGTGACATTCGTATTTATCAAATAAATGGATGCGTGAATAGAGAGGCAATCAATTCATCTCTCCATGGTAGAGATGAATCCAGTTTCGGGTTTGGTCTAGAGACTCTGGTTTCTAGTATATGTTTTAACATAGGGATGCAGGTCTTCTCAGAAAGTTTTAGAAATGCTCAGGAGACACCATTGAGGACAGGAGCCTTTTTGGTAGTTACGGTGGCTGGGCTCTTTGCTTAGCCTGCATGGGTGGTATTGGGACAGATGAATGGCTTAAGGTAACCTTGATCCCAAAAGAGTTTGCTTGATACAACACACATTCGCTTCTAGTTCTGGGGCCTAGAAGTTCCAAATCAAGGTCTGGTAACCCAGGCCTCGTGGGTGTGTGAGGTGTCTTGTCTTTTGCCCCTGATGTTAAGCTTATGGTTACCATGAGTTTTGGAGACCATCCCAAGCAGAATAAGTGAAGAGGCCCCCTATTGCCATTTGTCTTTTGAGATTATCAAAATAAAATCTTTCCTTTTGTTCATTAGGTGGCCACGGATAATCACTAACTTGGGACATAATAAATTCTCTTCTGATTTTTCTAAATAAGAATTGTTTTTACAAGGGTTGTGCTCCAGCGGCCTCCTTTGAAGTCGTTTCTGTCCTGCATGGGGCCTCCGTGTTATTCCAGAGGAGTCAGCCAGCAGACGGAGGCCTTTTTGGCTTGAGGCCCCCCCCCCCCCCCCGCCATCCTTCTGGACGGCACACCTGATTTATGGGTCTCTTCCTCCTCCCATCCCTGCTTCTCCGTTCTCCCTTCTCTCCATCAGAGCGGTCACCACACCGGCCCATCCTCCAGGCTGGACTGCCGGCGAATGCCTCCACCGTGGTCGGAGGGGATGTGGAATTTGTGTGCAAAGTGTACAGCGACGCCCAGCCCCACATCCAGTGGATCAAGCACGTCGAAAAGAATGGCAGTAAATACGGGCCCGACGGGCTGCCCTACCTCAAGGTTCTCAAGGTGAGCACTTTCCAAGTCCCAGGGTGCCCACACCTGGGCTCCCCGGTGGGTTTGGCCAGGTTCTTTGATTTCCTGTTAGAATTGACAGATGATTCTCTTTTTTTTTTGGACTGGCCAGTATGTTAAGGAATTAGCAGATCTTTGGGCTTGCTGATAAAATATCAGAAGGGAACTGTGGGGTGGGGGAAGAACAACGAAACTTGGAGTCAGAGTAGTTCCGCTGTTTATCAGCCTTACAATCTCAGACAAAACGTCGAGGCGTAGCTGCACCTCTGTAAAAGCGGGGATCACGACACGGTCTCCCCTACAAGGTGGTCATTCAGTGTCAGTGGGATGGAGTTGATGGAAAGAGCTTGATGTTACTCTGATTTATTTTTTTTAAATTAATATGTTAGGATCAAATTTGAGTAGCCACCTTTTAGAACTCGCCCCCCCCCCCAAAAAAAAAAAATTCCCTTGCCCTTTGAAATCCATTCACACATGGTTTAAGGAGTAAACTTTGAGACATGTTTCTGTGCCCATGAAATGCTTTCTTTCCCCTTGTATTCTTTTTTTTTTTTTTTTTTTTTTGCAAGCCTCCATTTTGATAGCACCAGCCTCTTTATTTTTTTCCATCTCACTTGCTCTTGAGGATGTAGTAGCATGTGGCGGCCAAGTTAATCCTTAGCCCACTGCCTCCTTTGTCTCCTGGGCTAAGTTGCCCATAGAGAATGTCCTTAAGAAGAACAGTTCTCCCCCAGAGCCATAGATGTCCAACGACTCCAACCACGGGCGTTCTCTCCAGCCAACAATACCCAGGATCCAAAACGCTGGAGAAAGAGGAGCAGCCTGGGGAGCAGCTCCCCGCTTCCGCCTGCTGTCAGCCCCACCCCCACCCTTCTCCATCACCTCACTTCTGTTGTCCATCACCCCACCGTTTTCACTCTTCCTCGGCCCAGCCCACAGCTCTTTAAACGTCATGGAGGTTGTTTCCTTGTGGTGTATTGGTGGTGGGACCATAGACAGCACTCGGTCCTTCCTGGTTGGCCATTATATTGTTCTCCTATGTCTGTTCTAGCACTCGGGGATAAATAGTTCCAATGCAGAAGTACTGGCTCTGTTCAATGTGACTGAGGCGGATGCTGGGGAGTATATATGTAAGGTCTCCAATTATATAGGGCAGGCCAACCAGTCTGCCTGGCTCACTGTCCTGCCCAAACAGCAAGGTAACAATGTTTTTGTTTTTGTTTTCATTTTTTTTTTTTTTTTTTTTTTAAAGAAAGCTGGATATAGAAGCTGAAAAGACTTGGTGCTTTGGGAGCCTGCAGGCAGCTTCTAGGATAACCCCTGTGGCCTTGGTATATTCATAATAATCTTTCTTTGGTGATGCGGCTGGCATGGTGCCGGCAGCCATGGAAAAATGCCCACAATGTTCAAGGTGCTTGCTGCCATTTCTTCGGAAGAGTGCCCTCCACCCCTACCCAATTTTCCAAGTTGTCCCTTCTGGTTTGTCTTGTTGGGGCTGCACATTTCTCATCATGACTGCACATTAGCACCATTTTAAACACACACTTGCACAACTGTTGGATTTGTACCATTCAAATATCAGCAGATTTTTAGAGAAGTATTGGCATGATATTATTTGTCCAGGAAAGTCTCTTGGACAAATTCTTTGGTTCCATAGTTGATCCTATCCTAAATTTGAGGCTAGTGCATCTTACCTAGGGAGCGTACCACTGGATGCTGTCAAAGGCGGAAGGTGGACCTTCCTAGTTTGTCATGACTCCTGTTCAAATATTTTTCATTACAAAAGGGAAAAAAAACAAAAAAAGCCCAGCTTTTCCTCTGGCCAAGATTATGATTTCTTCTATTTTCTTTCAACGCTTTGTAATGCAAGATGGTTTTGCAAAAATGAAATTAAGGATCTGGTAACCAAGACAACCTTCCCACCCTGGTTGGTTTTCACAGGGCCATGGGGACTCGAGACGTATCTACCTGGGCTCGTTTATGGTGCTTTGTTCTCTTACACAGCCGTTTAGATAGAGCTACCCTTTTTTTCTCAAGCTGGGAGTCTGCAGCCAATAAGACCAGAAGCCGAATTAGCCTTTTGGGCACTGTGCCTTTGGAGAGCCACCCCTCAATCCAAACCAAAGCAAAGGCCTGGAGAACGGACCTCTGTGGGTTGATTTTTCCATGTGTTTGATTGCATGCATGTCTAGGAGGTGAAGCCGGTGTGGTGACGGGCCTGCGGAGGTGAGCTGGCCGGTGTCGCTCAGGGTCTTGGTTGTGGGCTTTGTGGATGGCTGCAGATGGAATCTCGCGGTGACCAGCATCTCCTGGAGCCGCCGGTGGAGGCCTTGTGGTTCCGTGGCTCCCTCCACAGTCATTCCTGTCGTCTAGCCTTTTTCTCGCTTCCTTTGTTTTCTAGGCTGCCGGTGTTAACACCACGGACAAAGAGATTGAGGTTCTCTATATTCGGAATGTAACTTTTGAGGATGCTGGGGAGTATACGTGCTTGGCGGGTAATTCTATTGGGATATCCTTTCACTCTGCATGGTTGACAGTTCTGCCAGGTATATACTGCTCTTTCTCTCCGTGGGTTTTTCCCTTTTCTTGGTTGATTGCTATAAAATTAACACAGCTTCTGTTCTCAGAAATGGCCCCTTTTATCCTTGCATAAAGATTTCAAAATATGCAAAATGATCCCCCAGGGATAAGAAAGTTGCTTTGGAAATTCACTTATAAGGAGATCCCACACTCACATTTATGATCAAGTAAAATTTCACCCTTAAAACCCAAAGGGATCTTATATTTTTTAGTGAGTCATTGAGCCAATGTATAAATTAGCCCATCCCCCTTCTCATAAAGAAGAAGTTGAAATCACTTTATAAAATTCAAAGTCATTTTTTTCTCATTGCAAATTCCATCCAGTTGAAATACCCTATGTGGTTTTTCTCCCCCTCTTGTGTTTCTAATGAGATGTGAGCAGATGGATGTCCCTTGGGGTGCCTGGGGGAAGCACCCCAGCATGTAGGTGTGCAGAAGCAGTGTGTTACCTACCTTGGGAATCGGTGGCTTGTTGCACGTTGCACTAGAATGGACTCTTGTTGGCCTTTTCTACCAAGCATGCTTGTGCCATCTTAGGCTTGATGTTATTTCTGCCCTGCAAAGAAATAAACATCAGTGAAGCCCTGTTGCTAAACATTGCTGCTAAGTCTAACCAACATCTCTGTTCTAGTCAGACTTTCTTGACAAACCCTGTTTTCTCTGTTGCATCTGCTGCTGTCATTTCCTTTGTGAAACTGCATAGACTATGGTTTGCTAGCTCATGATGTTCCACTCCAATTATTAATTCCTCGTTTTTAGAGTACAGTGCCTACCTGCATGCTTGTTTTATATCTGGTAAAAATAAATTGATCATTTCATTTTGTGCTGTGCTGCTGAGAGTTTTGACTATCTTTGCAAGTATTTTTTTTTTCTGATTAAAATGTATAAGCTTTAATACCATTGCATCCGTTTTTCCTTTTGTTGTGAATCTGCTCTGTGAATATTTGCTTTGAAACCATGAGATGCCTCTCCTGTTGAGCTTGCTTTAACTTGCGGTACTGCATTCTGCAGGTGCCTAACTGGCACTTCTTAACCAGTTTGCCTGACAATACTAGCTTATTAACTAAGAATGCAGTTTGGGGAAAAAAAAATACTGTTTGGAAATACACTGCTTGTAAATTGACCATTGAAGACTTAGAAGGGGGCACACAATATCTGATATAAAAAGGTGCTAAATTAATTATATTTGTACACACATGCAATGCCATTTATATTTTTTCTGAAGTGACATATCAGTATAACCAGATACACAAAACTCTTAATGGTTAGTAAGGAATATTGCTTTGTGTATCATGTACATAAAGATTTTATATCATAATTGTCTTTATAAAGAATGCATTGGTTTAACTGAATAACGTGGGGACTGTATTAAAGAAATCATTAAAACGTTTTTGGAGCCAGCCTACTAGCCTCAGTGCTGTGTTCATTTGGGGGAAAACAATCTTGTAGGGCTTTGCTCTAGAAGAGCTCACCCCAGTTGCATGAAGCCCCATCACAGCCTCCTTAGAAACAAAAGGGGCACGTTGATATTCAAGAACTTTGAATTTGGTTTGCCTTCAGAGGCCACCAGGAGAGAAGGTCCTTTTGTTGTGGGTGCAGCCAGTGGTCCAGCTCTGTCCAAATGACAGACAGGATGTGGCTTGTAGCCCGCCCATTGTAATTTGGTGTCAGCCACCCACTGCTGGCAGACGTCCACTGAGACCTGAGACGGTGACCTCCTGGGCCCTGATGGTGGAGTGAGGAACCCATGGCCATTTGTTTGCATCTGGGAGAGGCTCAGGCCTCTGCACCCGGCAGCCAGGGCCCCTGTCATCCTGCAGCCTTGAGTTACGGGGAAGCCCACCTTGCCTGGAGAATGGCCGTCGCCCTTGATTCCTTTAATGATACTGTGACTCATCGCTCCCCTGTCCTAACTCTGTGGCCTGCTTATCTGTTCCTCCCCCTGCGACCTGCAATCCAGCTCCTGTAAGAGAAAAGGAGATCACAGCTTCCCCAGATTACCTGGAGATAGCCATTTACTGCATAGGGGTCTTCCTCATCGCCTGTATGGTGGTGACGGTCATCCTGTGCCGGATGAAGACCACCACCAAGAAGCCGGACTTTAGCAGCCAGCCCGCGGTGCACAAGCTGACCAAGCGCATCCCCCTGCGGAGACAGGTAACAGAAAGTAGATAAAGAGTTTAAAGAACCTTACTCCTCCCCAACGACCCGGCCAGCTCTTGGACCTTTTCCTCTGCTTTGGTGCCCCCCCCCCCGATTTCTGCAACCATCAGTGTGTGGATAGTTCCCTGTGCTGCCTGGTGGGCTCGTGTTTGGATCTTGGAGAGTCAAGTCACAGGGCTTTGCTGGGGTTCGTAAATGAGGTCTAGTTCCAAGGTCAAGAAAGGTTAGTAATAAGAGAGGCAGCTATTCAGCAGGAATGGAAATAACTCTGGAGTTGACTCCATCCGTGTGCTTAATGAGACTCCAAGTATAGCTGTCTCTTCAAATCATAGGCCACATTAGTGTCCTGTATAGATTTTTTTTTTTTTTTTTTTTTTCCTGAGGTAGACATGGATGTCGGATGGGGCTTATCCCACTAGGAGAAAAGAAACTCTAGTCCTCTTTGATTTAAGTCAAGATCTGAACCCTAGGGTCCAGAGATGTACCTGAACGACTGTTTGTTTAAATTGGCCGCCAGTGACTTATTTCCAAACTGAATTTTGGCTGCATTCTTCTGATTCTTCAAATAGCATTGAATGCATATATTTCACTTTTGTTAGTGGGTCACAGGTGTGGCCATGGGGTTGGTGGTAGAATGGTTTTTCTATGGAACTGGGAAAGGATTGCTTTTGACCTTAAGCTTGGTCTATGGTGGCTGCTTTTCTCGTGTTTGCCTTCTGATTGGTTGATTTTGGATTTGGGAGGTGGGGCAAGATAAAGAGTCTCCACTGTGCCCTAAGCCAAGGGTCAGGAAATCGTATGAAGGAACAAGGGGAGGAGGGTGCATGTGAGTGTGAAGTCTTTAGGAAAGTATGTAGAACCCGAATGTGATAAAGTGTTTTTTTGTTTGTTTGTTTGTTTGTTTGTTTGTTTAAGTAGCAAGTGCCATGGCCAGCTCATTGGCCTTGCTTCAGTGTGAATTTTAATAGAATTTATGAGGTGTTTGCTAAAATCGCAGATTCCATCATCCCAGCGCTGATTCTTATTCAGTAGATCTTGAACAGAGCCAGGAATCTGCATTTTAAGCAAGTCCCCAGGTGATTCTTAAAAGTGCTTTGGGAAACTCTGGGTTCATCCCAGCCCTGCCGGTCCTAGGACTTAGGTAGCCGTGGCATTTGGGGGGCAGGGCGTTGGGGAAGGACCAGTCTCAGCCTGGATCTGGTTGTCCTCGAGACTCCTGGCGGAAAGGGTCCTTGTTAATGTCTTTGGAACCACGTCCCCGGCAGGACTGTCTTCGTGGAGGCTGAGGATAGAATCTGGGTGTGTTTTAAGGACGGGCGGATGTCACGTTATGCCAAGAGCATGGGCGAAAGGGGGCCCATTGGGTCATTTCTGCCACCAAGAATGCTGCTGTTATTTTAAGTGACAGCACTGTCATTTGTGGGGCCAGAGAAGCAGTGATGGCCCAGGGCCAGTTGCCTGGCCCTTCTCTGGGGAGTCCAGTCCTGAGATGACTCTTACGTGGCTGGATAGTGCTGTGGCTTGGGGCCACACGGCCACTTTGCCCCGTCCCACGCCTCACCTGTCACCTCTGGGCTGCTCGTAAAGCATCCATACTTGGGATCTGGCACAGGGAGTTGACAAAAGGGAGAGGTGTGTCCATTGCTTATTTTTTTCTAGTAGGGCAGGAGGGGAACCCTGACTTTGGTATAACTAGGCTCTTGTCCTGAAATTATGTCATCTTTTCTTTTTTGCAACTATGACAAGGGGGTTCTTTTTATTTCATATAAAAGAGGGAGGTGCCCTTAAAATCCCCTCGACACCGTGTTTCCCCTCCTCCCTGGCCACTGACTTCTCTCCATTGTCCATCTCCACTTAAGTGGTCATCTTCTCGCTTGCTGTGTAAGCCCAGGGAGACCCGAGGCCCTCCTGCTTTCTTCCCTCCTTCCTCCCACTCATCCTCCTTCACCTGGTGCTTGGTCCAACTCAGCCTCCACGGGAGGCTTCAGGGTTATTTGGAGGCCATTATTTGAAATGTGGTTGCCTTGTGTTGGAGAGGGGCAAGTAGTGTAAGAGAGACGGGGGTGGGGAAACATCTCTGGGAGTGAAGATTTGGGGAGTGTCGACACACCCCAGCTCTTCATATATGTGAAACAGGGAGCATTATTCATTGTTCACAAAGAGACCCCGACAGTGATCAATAAAGGCCCCGGTGGTGGAGGGGGAGATGCCCGTTCAGTGTCTGGGTAAAAGAGGGCTGTTGAGACCACGCTGGAGGGAGAAGCCGCACAAAGGCCCCAAGGATGCTGAGCATGCCTTCACCAGGTGACAGGTGAGCCCGTCATTGGCTGTCTCGGGACCCTTGCCCCCAGGCTCTCAGGAAGCCACTTGCATCCTGTGTTGGCCTAACCTCCTGTGTGACACAGGTCACACTCAGAGTCTTCCTGGCTCCAAGGCCGCTCTCTGGGTGTGCCCCATCTGCCGTGTTCCCCTCTCAGGAGAAAGCAGGTGATTTTTATCCTGCTGTGAGATTTTCTTCTTGACATTTACTAATCTGCACTGGATTTACTGGTGCAAGACAGACATTTGTTATTTATTTGAAACAACAAGATTTTTTTTTTCCAGCACTAAAAAAGGAATTTCTTGGGATCATTTTCCAGTAACTATGAATTTTTGAGACCTTTTATGCTCCTTGATGCTTGGGGGAAGGCAGATGGCGTGTGGCAGCCCCCTTGGGTGGGGGTCATCGCTTATTCAGGTTCAGGGCTCGGACACTGAGTTGGCCCTGCTCACCTGCTGTTGTTCCCTGAGCATGTCAACGGGACTTGGCATGTCACACGGGTCCAGCAGCCATCCACCCAGGAGGGGCTTCTTGGTGAGCCCGTTGGCTTTCCTGTGGCCCTGTGTGATGCCAAGGGCCGTGGAGAGGCAGTCTGGGCATGCCCATGAGCTGAAGGGAGGCTTTGCTCCCTGTGATGCCTATAAGTCACCTAGTGGGTGGCGGTGGGGTGGGGCAGGTGTGGAAGGGGACGCAGGGGATGAGCTGGGTGTGCTGAGGAGGGTTTTCAGGGAGTCCTTCAACTCCTTGCTCTGGAGCTAGAGGTATCTGTAGGGCCGGATGGAGATTCAAGGGTCCTGGAGTTGGAGATTCGAGGGTCCTCTGTCTGGATGGTCGTGTCCTGTGCGGCTCACACCGTCTCCCAGTGTCCCCAGCAGCTCACCGGAGGCAGGGAGGGGGTGGGAGCGGGGTACAGGATGGGGGTGCATTTTTTCAGGCTTCAGTTTCGCCCTCTCAGCCTGATATGGGTAAAGACCAGAGAAAATACCACGGGGGTCTTTTGTAATGATGCCTTTGAGGCTAGGAGTGAGGCACAGGTGCAGCAGAGGAGTGGGCGACTCAGGAGCCAGTTCTGGGGGCCAGTGTTAACTGGCCGCTGGATCATACCAAACCAAAGAAGGGGGCTCTGGTTCTGGAAGGGGATTTCTACCTCTAGAAGCAAGTTGTTCCAGAAGGGAGCTCTGCTTCTGGAACTTGCTCGCTGCCTGGCCGCTGGACTCCACGAATGTCCTCCGCGGGGCTGGCGTCCAGAGGCCTCGTGAAGCCTTGCTGGTTCAGAAAGCCTTTGGTGCCCAGCGTGGTCGTGGGCAACCTCAGTGGGACCTGCCCGTTCTGTGGGCCCCAGCCTTCCCCTGCCCCCGCTTGGCGCCTCCCTTCTCTCAGACTCCCAAGGACACGTGGCCTGACTAAGCCCTGACCGGGGCTCTGGCTGACAGGACCTTCTAAGTAGAAGCAGGCTGCCGGCTGGGTACAGGCGTCACTGCCCTCACAGGTTGCTCAAGAGACTGGGGGAGGCGGAGGCTTGTTACGGGAGAAACTCGGCGTCTGATAAACTTCCTTGCCTAATTACCCAAGTTTTGTTATGGAGGGGAAAAACCCAACCTAAGAAACCCCTGGAAGCTTTATGCAGACCCCCCAGTTTGACATGGTGACAGCATCTGTTGTCTGTGGGCCGTGGTGGGCGAGACTCGGGGCAAACGTGCCCTCCCCAGGCCTGGTCTGGTTTGGGAAGCTGGCCTCCGCCTCAGGCTGGGAGGGCTCCTGGGCAGGTCCAGGGCTGTGTGTCCGCAGGAGGAAACACAGATGCACCCTCCTGCCCACTCTCCTCTGTGAGGTCGCCTCTTGGTGTCCAGTTTTATCTAGTGTGAAGAGATAACGCTTGCATGGTGGCCCTTTAAAAAGCAAGGGGGAGAAAAACCCACCCCATTTTCTTGCTTAATCTCCCATATGTACTGTGGAAATATACGAAAACCACTTTTAGTTAAAAGCTTGATTTATGGCACATGGTAAAGGGAGATTCCAGAAAGCAAGGAAGCTGAATTGGAGACTGTGGAAATACATGCTTTAAAAAAAAAAAAAAAAAAAAAAAAAAAAAAAAAAAAAACCCTTCCAAGATTTGGGTGGGAAAACACTTTACTGTGTTAGCATTTATTGTTTAGAAGTAATTTACTTTTCACCAACAATGGGATTTTTAAAAAAATTATTATTAGTTGGAAAGAAAACTTCAGAATTGAAGTTTTTAAGTAGGAATTGAAAAATATGTAACAGGGGAAATTATGGTTTTATAGAAAAGGAGGGGAAAAGTGATAATCTCATAGTGCTGAGGAAGAATGGCTTCCTTAGGGGCTTGGGCCCTCCATTCCAAGGACAGCAGACCCTGAAACACAGCATCTCTCGGGACCTGCCGGCCAGGGTTGTGCCAAGCTCTCCAAACAGGTTTGCTTCCAGAGGAGAGGCAGGAAGAGAAAGCCAGTCGTACTTTACGGTCCCGGAGGGGGTTTTAAAAGCACAGTAAAAATGCATGGAGGTAAAATTAAGATGTACTTCGGTAGACAGAGCCATCAGACTCAGTGCTTTTTTTATACTTGGGGGCATTTTCTTACCGTTTTCCGCTTTCTGTTTTTATAACCAAAGTATTTTCCAGATTTGTACATTTAATCTGAATCTCTACACTTTGTCTCGACAAAATTCCCATAAGTAAACACGGTTTTGTGTTTTGATATTAACGAGAACCACAAAATTTGTAAAGGTTTTCCATTTCTATTATTTATTCTAGCTTTTCCGCTTTGTTTTGGTGCTGGGGATTGAACCCAGCAGCACTTAACAACTGAGCCATATCCCCAGTGGCCCACCCCCAACACCCCCCCATATATATATACATATATATATATATATATATATATTTTTTTTTTTTTTTTTAAATTTTGAGGCAGGGACTTGCTAAGTTGCTTAGAGCTTTGCTAAATTGCTGAGCTGGCTTAGAACCTGCGATCCTCCTGCCTCAGCCTCCTGGGCTGCTGGGGTGACAGGTGTGCACCACCATGCCTGGCTATCTTTTCCATTTTAACAGCTTTTGCATTACAGCCTTGTGGAGATGCTGTGTGTGTGGGGCGGGGGAAGGAGACGTACGTGTGAACTTTGGCCACAGTTAGGGGATGCAGGCTCCCTTTGGGTCAGAGGTTCACCGTGGAGCAGTTAGTGTCAGACTGCATGTTCTCCGTCCTCTTTATCACTAGGACTGTGCTACCCTTAGCTGTCTCCCTCCCGCCCTGGACTCTCCCTGACTCCTGGATTCTTCATTTCTTGCTTGCTGGAGCCCCACCTGGCTGGGAGCACAAGCCTTGTGTCCCAACTCAGATATGCCCATTAGGTCATATCCTGTTCTGCAGGCAGCCCTCCTGTCACCTGGCTGTCTTCCTGGTTGTGCAGTTCATGACACCTAACACCCAGAGCAAACCCGAGGCTCTGGGTGGTCTACAGAGAGGTGCCATCTGTACTCACTGGGATCTGGATACAACCAATGTTCAAGGCGCTGAGGGAAAATGCTGTGGGTTGGGAGCAAATACAACTGAGCTGAGGGTCTGAGCTCCCTCCAGCCTCCTGGGCACTGTGAGGTGGAGCTGGGCTGCCTCCTGTGTAACCGAGGGGGAACCTCGAGCTGGGAAGGGGGCGTGGCTTCCCGAAGCTCACAGCACTAACGCTTGTTGGAGCTGAGTGGATGGGGGGATGTGGCCTGCCCGAGGCAGGAGTGACCGTGGACAGTCCGTGGGGTACCCACATTGAAGATCACACGGTGTCATGATGAGGACCTTGCAGCCGAAGAAAGCAACAGAAGCGTCAATCTTGCCATTTCTCATTTTTAGAGATGGTGCGTGCTCTGTTGGGTTAAAAAAAAGTGCTGCTTCTAAAACATAAAAGAAATACACACACGGCAATAAAACCCGAACAGTCTAGAAAGTTCTGAAGTAAGGCCTATTTCTACCCTCTCCCCACTGCTGGTCTCTCCCCCAAGGGTGACTAGGTCTCTTAGATGCCCTCCAGAGCTGTTTTAAATGCCTGTGTGCTCACCCTCTCTGTGGGAAGGCTGCTTTCCTCCCAGCCTATCCCCTGAGCCTCCCTCAGGAGAGGGGCGATTTTCGGGGACAAGGCGTAGAAGCCTCACGTGCTTTCTGGGTGTTGACGTCATCGGCACTTGGCTGCCAGCAATTTCCCAATCGCTTTCCCGTCCTCCATCGATGGCAGCACACAGCGCACCCCAACAGTGCAGTTCTGGGAACTCTAGTGTGCCCTGGTGAGGGTCTACGCTGGTGGTCCTGCAGAGCGTCCTGGCTGCAGAATCTGCTGGAACCTGGCCATCCGGGGCCTGCATTGTCTCATTGCTGGGCCGACTTTTACTAGTTTGGCTGGAACTTCTTGCCTGTGATCTTCAAGCACAAGCGTCCACTTCAGCAAGTGGTGATTTTTGCTGGTTCATGCGGAGGAACTTTCCAGAAGGTCTTTTTATTTTTATTTATTTATTTTTTAAGCACCAGGTATCTTTTGTGCCTTTTGCAAGCACAGTGCACTGCCATGACACAGAATGAATCAAATGGAAATTAAGATTTGAGAAGCATCCTTGGCCAACCCCATTCCTGAATCTTCCTGAGTCCCTTCTCTGTGGACGGAGCTTAGGATCTTTGTGTGGTTGGTAGAAACTGGAAACTGGATAATCTCTGGAAGTTCCTGCAGTCTGATGTGTCCTGCAGATGAGGTCAGCCCACCACAGCCAGGTGGGATGCCACGTGAACTGTGGCAGGGCTTGGAAGTCGTTGCCTGCTGTGCCCAGGGAAGGGCCCCTGCCTGGACCTTGGTGGGCAGTGGGAGTAGATTTTACAGGAGCTCCGGCTTACTGGTTCTTCTTTTCCTACTTGTTCTTCCATTTGCCTTTGCATCTTGGATGCTTGGGTATGAGGCTTTCACCCAAAATCTTAAGTTTTGATGTGGCACAATCAATAAACCATTACTCAGGGTACATGCATGGTAAACTTGACAATAGCTCCCCCTGCCCAAAAGACAATTCAGGAGGCTCAGAAATGTCCTCATATACATTCGATTTTTATTTTTTCATATGCATTTTAAAAATAATTGAAATTCCGTGTTAAGCATTGGCCAGCTTCTTGATTTTTGTACTGAAAACATTTGGTGTCTCAACTAACCCCCCTATTCCTTCTTCGGCATTTTCTGGAGTTTCTAACCTGCCTTAAGGGTAGTCTGAGTTTAAAAGGAGAGAATCAAGGCTTCCTGAGTAGGTGAGAATAGGGGGTACTAGTCCTCTGGTTCCCTATGGGAAGAGTCCAAGATCTACCATGTCAAATTTCCTCCCAATCCAGTTGGTTCATCTGGGCTCCGTTGTTGCCTGTTCGACTGACAAGGTGTCTGTCACTGTAGCTGGGCACTCTGTCAACCCTCGCAGGAAACAGAAGCCAGGGGCTTGGTGGGCTGCTTGGGTGGCTCATGTTTAGCCTCACATTCTGACTTTGGGGCCAAAGTCTTGTTCCTGGTGTAAAGTAAGGGAATGTTCTAGAAGCCCGTGAACATCTGAGATGGTGTAATCATACCCAGCGGTGGCCTTCATGTAGGCTCTGCGTGGGTCTTCCTTCACAGATACCAGCCGGGGGGGATGATGGATTAAAGAAATAATCACCGTATCAGACACAGAATGAAATGGATCCGGGTGCGTGAGCAAAGAACCCCTCCTGCTCCCAGGTGACTGAGCAAAGGTGTCTTTCCCTGGATCCTCTGCCTTGCCAGTGCCCTGGTTTCTGAAGCTGAAGCTGACCAGAGGGAGCTCGTCCTCACCGAATGGCTTGGGGATCAGCAAGTTTCCCAAAGGACTGGGGAGACTGAATGGGCCCCCGTGGCTGGGCCTGGGCTGACCTTGAATAAAGGCATTTGGAGCTACTGGAACATCTCTGGTCCTAGAGCTCTTTCTTTGAGATGTTCTGCTTTATATTCCCAGTGATGGAGGAGATATAGAAAAGTTTATTTCTTACAAGTTTTGGTGAAATTTCAGGAGCCCAGCATGGGTCAACAAAGAGTAGGAAGAGAAGAGTTGGATTCCTGGGGGCTCCGGTACAGGTGTGGGTGCAGGCAGAGAGGCAGTGACAAGCCTGCATGTCCTGGAGTGGCTGTCTTAATTAGGATAGAAAGGAGACTTAATAGTTCAATCAGACTTAGGTAAAAATTTCGTTTTGAAAATCTGATCCAAGTGCTGCGTAGATGGGGGACAGAGGAACTGGAGTCCAGTGGGCTTTCTTTTTGGTTCATGGCTTTTCCCAGCCCCCCCACCCGCTTGCCTTCTAAGAATCGATACTCTGGCTGGGTTTTGGCTGCCTTCTGGCCTTCCCAGGTGGAACCAGGATTACATCTGTCTTTGCATTTTGTATCCAGGTTTCTGCAGAGTCCAGCTCCTCCATGAACTCCAATACCCCGCTGGTGAGGATAACGACACGGCTGTCCTCAGCCGCTGACACCCCGATGCTGGCGGGGGTCTCGGAGTATGAGCTACCAGAGGACCCTAAGTGGGAGTTCCCCAGAGACAAGTGAGTATTCCTGCCAGGCACACCCCTGGATGGAAATGGGAAGACTGGATGGAACTTTCATTCTATGGTCTTGAACAGCAAAGGTCTTGCTCTGATGATGTCAACAGGAGTGAGAGTGTCTTTCCTGAAAACAACTCCTGGAAAAGAAAAATATTTGATTTTTTTTTTTAATAGCTCATTAAAATCAGAACTACAAGGTTCTGGCTGTTTTCCCAAACAAGATGGCATCTGGTTATCATTTTTAAAATTTCTGGACAATTCAAAACCAGTCAAATGGAATAAAGGCAGAATGATCGAATCTATAAAACAGATCTGACATTCCACCTTCTGGTTACTGGAAAATGGTTGTTCTCAGGTTTATTTCTTTGGAGAAATTAGAGTGTGAATTGCCTTTAGGATCTTTACCCATTGCTGCTGTTTTCAATGGCTATTAATGTAATTTTGGGCTGAAAACCTTCAGATATGGTACCTAGTGTTTGAGGTCTATGGTGCATAGTATTGTCTTCACGGGGTAGTATACAGGTGTTGCCATTTGGGCTTCATTGAAGGCATTGCTGGGAGCTGTGTGTCTCTAGGTCTCACTTGAGCAAGTCCAAGTACTTTGGGCTCTGTTGGGCTGCATTTGAACCCTGGCTCTGCCGGTCAGTTCTTATAAAATGAGGGTCCTGGTGTACCCCTGCCAGGATTGAGCACAGTTCTTGGCCATGGGGTCCCTTTCATTTCCATTCATGTCTTGGTAACCTTGGAAACCCTCAGCAAGATGGTTGTGCCAGGCATAGAGCCTGTGGGCAGCTCACGGGCTGCTAGTAGAGACACCCCACGACCACTACCACCACCCCCACCCCCACCCCCACCAGCCCCATCTTCTGAAGTGGAGCTCCCCGGAGGACTGGCTGCTCACTCTGGGGTACTTGTACTAACTGAAGCCTAAACAGCTCTAGAGTGGTGGAAGGTGTAAATGCTGATTCTCTCTCTCTATCAGATAAATTGGAATGAGCTCTTGACCTGCTTATGAACAATGACCCCGTTTGTCTCCCTAAGATTATGTTAGACATGCATTTAATCTACACATCTCTAATATACATGTACAAATTTGGAAACACAAAGATCAGCTTTTCCGGAGAGCCTTATGACATGTTCTCTTTGGAAGGGAGAGGCAGTTTATGCGTCACTGTTATTTTGAGTTAAACAATTTCACATTGCTTACCTTTTCCAACAGCCAACGTAGAGATACGAAAGTGCATCATAAGCTAGAACCGAGTTATTGTCCAGGTATTATTCAATTAGAGTATTAATGGAAGCAATTTCCAGTTTGTGTAGACTGTGGAGAAAACACCATTCACCAAGGCCTGGCTGTTGGACGTGCACCGTGAGGCACAGGGAAACACAAAGAATGGTTTCTTTACCTGCAGAGTGTGGAGAGAGGAAAGGGTGTTTCTCGCGAACCCTGCCAGCCCCTGGCTGTGTGTGATTATATAAATAAGCTAGTTCTCGCACACATTCCTCTGTGGATAGCACTGAGCTGGGGAGTTGTGCTCATGTGTGAGGAACTTTGCAGCCTCAGGTTAGGTCTGAAGCTTTTGCCACCTGTGACACCGTGGTCAACAGTAGGAGTCTGTGTACTGCACTGTTAGCTCCCACCCGGGGATACCCTGAGTGTGGAAAATCTGAGTACTGTGCATTTCCAAACAGTGTTTAGCACAAATGTAGGTGGAGCTGATTTCCAATGAATGAAGGGTATTTAGAAGCAGTTTATTAGATCGGAGGCAGAATTTATACAAAGAGAGGATTGTTATGCTTGTAGTAGCAGGGCAGTGGGACATAAATTAGCCATTTTTCCAATGCAAATGTTTATTTTCTGCCAAGAAGTTAAATTTAATTTTAGCTCTGGATGGAAACAGGATGACCTCAGCATAGCATATGCTGCCCTCAGGTTTTTTTTGTTTTTTGGGTTTTTTTTTTTTTTTTTTGCTGAACTTTTTGCAAACCATTGTGTACTTACCGTAAATACCGTTTACAAATGGAAGCTCAGTATTTTGCTGTTATGCTTAAGAAACCACATTCAGAAGTATTCCAAAGACTGCATTTTGCCAGTTTCTGGAATGCCCAAGAGTGATATGTGGCCATTCATGTAATGGGCACAGAGCTTCTGGGCTTAGAAATGTAATTTGTGAGGCTCACTTTGCAATTTCTTCCTTATTAATTTCAGGTAGTCATAAGGATCTCTGTCTAAACTTACGTCAAAAAAGTATGCTCCCCATTTTCTAGAATTTCTTCTTTCTTTAGTGAGAAATTAAAGATTCCTTGAAACACGTTTAAGATTCAGATCCTGTAACTTGGCAAGGAATGTGACCATAAAATCCACCGGTGTTTGAATAATAGTGATTTTTAAAGCTGCCACTTTACTGGGACAAAAAAAAAAAAAAAAAAAAAAAGAACAACCTTAACATTTTTTCTTCTGGACATTCTAAATTACAAGTGTTTAATTGGCTCAAGATCTGAAGTACCTCGTTGTTGGCTCCTGGTGGTGGGGGAGAGGGGCACCCACCACCTCCCTAGCCAAGGGTGCCTTCCTTTCATAAAGAAAAGAAATTGAGACTACAAACACGAAACTTAATAGCTGTTCCACCAGTAATTGACATTCTCTGAAACGTCACTAAGAAAATACCCCGGTGCGTGTGTACCCGAAGTCTCATTAGTTCCATATGATAAATGCGCCACGCTTTTGCAAGCTGCTGAAAGATTGTTATATTTAGTTCTGGAATTTCCCTCGCCGTGCCCCTCTGCCAGATGCCGAGTGCTAATCCCCTATTTACACGTTTAGGCTGACGCTGGGCAAACCCCTGGGGGAAGGTTGCTTCGGGCAAGTGGTCATGGCGGAAGCGGTGGGCATCGACAAAGACAAGCCCAAGGAGGCGGTCACCGTGGCAGTGAAGATGTTGAAAGGTGAGTGGGGAGGCGGCGGGGCGCGGGGCGTCTTATCAAGAATGCCCCTTTTGTGGCATGTGAACTCTGTCATGGCAGGGGTCAGGGGGCACATAGTTGACCTAGAGGTTGAGGAGTTTTCAGGATAAATCAGCGTTTTGGACAGACTATTTATCTTGAGCCATGTGTACTGACAAAAAAAAAAAAAAAAGCCCCTTCTGTTAGCAAGTGGTCGCTGCCCAGGTTGAGTTGTCCTTGGGCTTCCTGCGGGTGACTGGGATTCTTCCCCTCTCTGTATTTTTATGGGCTTAGATTTTATGTATTTTTATGGTCGATGGATTTAGGTGGGGGTTGGTCCGCTGGCTTCAGGACTCAAACACAAGCTTACAAACCGAGAAACTGACATTTTAAGAAGGAACTAGAGGCTCAGGGAGTAGGACACCTTCTTTCTTTGCAAGGAGAGGAGCAGAAGTGACTCCGGGCTGGGGAAGTCACTTAGAAGCTCCAAAGGAACTAACGGGATCAGGCTGGTGCACAGCCCTGGACGTGGGAACAGCAGCTGAGACGTGAGCGTCCAGTTGTGCTCGTTCATGGGACTCTGAAGCCTGCACCAACCCTCTGAGCCTGCTCCACGGGAGCTGGAGAAAACTTTTAGCCATTAACGCATGCTCCTGAGGTGTTCTTTTTTTTTTTTTTTTTTTTTTTTTTTTTTTGTTGTTGTTGTTGTTTTTTGTTTTTTTTTTTTTTTTGGTACCGGCGATTGAACTCAGGGGCACTTGACCACTGGGCCACATCCCCAGCCCTTTTTTCGTATTTTATTAGAGACAGGGTCTCACTGAGTTACTAAGTGCCTCGCCATTGCTGAGACTGGCTTTGAACTCGCGATCCTCCTGCCTCAGCCTCCCAAAGTGCTGGGATTACAGGCGTGCGCCACCGCGCCCGGCTTCCTGAGGTGTTCTTTTATGAGAAGGGTTATAGGGAATGGTCACATTATAAACCCTATTGTAGGGATGTCAGAAAGGAGGTCTGAAGCCAGGTGTTTCTGTGGTTTCCAGGCAGAGAGGTCTGTCCTTGGGCCGCAGGGTGTGCTGTTCTTGCTGGAGGTTTTCTTAACATGGGAACTGGAGCCACTTTGAGTAGCCAGTAGGAGCCACAGGCATCGGCCCATTCAAGATGCTGCGTGCACGCACGCTCTTACGCATACGGTGGTGGGGAGCCTTCTGAGCCAGCTTTGGGTGTCCCAAGGGCCACTGGGGTTGTGTTAGGAATTCCTGCTCTAGAGAAAATTTGTAGTGATTCTAAATGTCCCACAGTGTTTTCTTCTTGGAGTGGCTTTTGGGTACCGTGACATTTGGTATGTTTTCTAAGATTCATTACATATGGCAGAGGAGGGGATGGCTCACAGTAGAGAAGAATACTCTCATGTTTGTGGGGTTGGCTTCAGAAGCCTTGGGCTTAGTGTCACAGGCCTTGTTTTGATCCCTGAAGAACCCTTTGACTCAGAACAGGGCATTCCCATCTGGGCCTTGGTCCCTTCGCTGATAAAATGAGGGAGATGATTGGGAAAGTCTTTCCTGGTTCTGTGATTCAATTTCAACCCAGAGTCTGGCCACTAACAGTGACAGCCCTCGAGGCAGAGGACCTGTCTGATTGGTGGTCACCTGATGTTCATAGATGATGCCACGGAGAAGGACCTTTCTGATCTGGTGTCAGAGATGGAGATGATGAAGATGATTGGAAAACACAAAAATATCATTAACCTTCTTGGAGCTTGCACACAGGATGGTGAGTAGGGGGAGATTGCTTCCAAGTGTCAGCCCACAGGTGAGAGTTGACATCCTTCTAGAAGCAGGTGAGCTTCAGGATCCTGCTCCTGGGGCGCCTTATGTGCGTGTTTATAGTTTTCCTTAAAATACCCTTTGTAAGATGTTCCCAGCCAGGGACACAAAGGAGGCTCTGTGCCTGCATCTGGGGACTGGGGCGAGGTGGGTGTCAGGTCCTGCTGTCTCTAGGTCATGATCCGGAGGCCGTTTTGGAAAAGGCAATCTCCTTATGTTTTTGTAATTACGAGAATGAGACCCTGTGTTTGGTTGGGAAGTTCTTCCCTTTGCGGTGGGAGTTGAGGAGCCCCGTCCTGCTGTAGGCTCTCAGGAGGGGCTCTGAAGGAAAGAGGGGAGCAGTATGGAGGAGTGCCTCTTCCTCAGCAGAGCGATTCCCTGGCTGCTGCCGTTGGGAACCAATTGGACAGTGATCGATAAACTTGAAAATGCCCGTTTGTCCTGGTGATTTTCCTTTAGGTCTACATTGGCAACTTCTTTCCATGAAGGCAGCTGTAGATATTTTAGAGTCTCGTGGACCCTGTAGTCTCTGTTGAAGCCACTTGTCACTGCCATCGTACTGGGGGAGCAGCCTTAGCACAGCAATGCCTGGATCTGGTTGCGTGCCAATGAAAGTCAGTGACCCAGACAGGCAGTGGGCGAGCTCTGGCCTGCAGGCTCTGGTTTGCTGACCTTTCCGTCGGTGCCATGGACAAGTGTGGCAATCTGTAGGAGACACACATGGCCATGTTCCTTGCCCGCTCTGTTATGGCGGAGACCCAGAAACAACCTAAATGCCCACGAATACAGAGAAGCAGACGAGGGGTGGGGTGTGTGATGGAACAGCGTGCTGTGCCACCGCGGAAAGGAAGGATCAGCGCGGGCTGATGAGAGCAGTGTATTGGTGACATGTACCCTCCACAAGGAGAATGTATCAATGAAAATGTAGCAACGCTCTCTTCATTACTCCTTTCTGTGACTAAAAATAATACATACGTGTTATCAATACTAGACGTACGTAGAGTCGCTAAGATGAACTGGAAGGAAATAGTGGAGGGAGCAGATTTATGAGAGCCACCGCCTTCCTGGCGGGTTGTGGTAGGGAGGGGCACACCTCTCTGCTTCATTTCTTGAAGCCTTTTGAAGATGTCACCACAAATGTTGAGTCTCATTTGAAGAGATTAGAACACAGGTGTTCTATTTTTGTGTGTGCTTTTCTGCATGTAAAAGATTAAAAACAAACAAACAAATCGCAAAAAAAAAAAAAAAAAAAAACCCACCCACACTTGGCCTTGCCGCTCAGTGGTAGAGACCTTGAGGCCCAGGCCTCCCTCCTCAGCACTGCAGAAGTGACAGACAGTGACACAGGGTGCCACGTTGGGTGTAGTAACTGAAGGCCCGTTGCTGAGTGGCCCCAGGGCCGATCCTGGCCCGCTGCCTCAGGAAGCGTGTCCTCTGTCCACAGGGCCACTCTATGTCATAGTGGAGTATGCTTCGAAGGGCAACCTCCGGGAGTACCTCCGAGCCCGCAGGCCGCCCGGCATGGAATACTCCTATGACATCAACCGCGTGCCGGAGGAACAGATGACCTTCAAGGACTTGGTGTCGTGCACCTACCAGCTGGCCAGAGGCATGGAGTACTTGGCTTCCCAAAAAGTGAGTCCTTCCCATTCTTCTCGGCTGGGGGAACGCCAATTAAAAGTGCCTTTGAAGGAGCAGGCGGTCGGGTTGTGCTCACTCTCTGGATCAAGCCCTTGCTTGTCTCGTACAGGCTGGAAAATATTTATGGCCTTATGCACATTCGAGTTTGACAAACACTAAAGAGCCAAGCAGCCTCATAGACCCATGCGGACGCTGCAGGGAGGAGCAGGAAGGGCGTCTGTTCTCCGAGACAGGCCTGGGTTTGATGCTCTTGGGAATTCAGTGCCCCGGGTGGAGAGGGACTGGCTCAGGGGTGTCATCCTGATGTGGGATTTTTTTTTGTTTTATTTTGTTTGGGCTTCATTTGTTTTGTAGTTACTGAGTGTGGGGACATAGACTTTCAGTGCTGTGTTTAGGATTTTGAGTTTGATATGGCCTTAAGTATTCCAAGAAGAGAGGTCAAGTGAAAGGGTGTGTTAGTAACGTAGACGCCTGGATAGCTGAGTTCATTCTGGCTTGTTGGGTGAGTGACCCTCCGTGGTCAGAAGTTGGCCAGGTCCCCCGAGGTAAATCGCTGGCATTCCAAGCATGCCGCTTGCGAAGGAACTTGAAACATGTGAGTTATTCTGGAAGCAGTTAAGTGGGTACCCAGATGTGCTTGGGGGCATTTCAGGGGACCCAAGACACCCTTCCTCAGCCCACGCTCAGGGAGGGGTGCAGAGACCCCTCCTTGGGCAGCACGAGCTCCACTCCTCTCTCCTGGGAAATGTGGTGTAGCATCAGGAACTTCCTGTGTCCCCAGAAAGCTGAGGTCTGGTGGGTGTGGACCTCTGTCACCCGGGGGTCTGGGCTGCTTGGACAGTCACAAACCTGGATCCCCACAGGGGCCTTGTGAGTCTGATGAGTGAGGTGGATGGGAGAGGCGGCCGTGGTGCAGCCCTGTTCTCTGTTCTGGGTCCTGTGGGAACATGGCCTGGGGCTGTTGCTGTTGTGTTTTATTGTCATTGTTTTGTTTTGATTTTTTAAAATATTTTAAGTTTTTAAAAATTTTCCAGAGAGTCCAGAGCTCAAAACTTTTCCAGATTTCTCCTCCCGCTATGGAATCTCTTAGTATACAGGTTTTGGGAAACTAACTAAAACGGTTTTTGAGTTCTGTGATTTTGCATGTGCATGTAAGCTGGGGAGTTTGCCAATCAGAACGTCTTGGGCATCAGGAAACAGAACCAGGATGTTGGCGTTTGTCAAGACATTGCTTCAAAATGTCAGTGTCACAAGAGACAAGAAGTGCCAGGGAGATCATTGCAGAGTAAAGGAGGCTAAAGAGATGGCAACCAAGTAGGAGAGTGTGGTCCTGGGCTGGTTCTTTTGGGGTGGGGGGGTGGGGCCAGCTTTTACAAAGGACACGGTACACAATTGAAACTTGAACTTGGCCTGTGTCTTAGGTAACATTACCATGTCACAGTTGAATTTGGGGCAACAGTGCAACTGTGTTAAGGAGGGAGACACAGGTCGAGTGGCGCATGTCCAAAATAAGTGTTGGAGACTCTGTATTTTTCCCAGAGTTTGGAATATTTCCATACACCTAATGGTATCTTGGGGGTAAGACCCAAATCTAAGCACAAAATGCACATACACAGAGCCTGAAGCTATCGTTATACAACAGTTTTATTAATTTTGTGCGTAAGACCGAGTTTTATAGCATGGAATTTTTCACCTGTGTCATGTCCGTACTCAAAATATTTTGGATTTTAGATTTTTGAACTAGGGATGTTCACTCTGTAAATGCTGAAGAATTTAGGTGTGAAGTGTTAGTGATATCTACAACTTTTAAAGAGCTGAGCGATAAAGTGTGTGTGTCTGTGTGTGTATGTGTAGATTGAATATAAAGAGAGAAAGCAAGCAGGTAAGAATAATTGGCAAGTTTGGTGACCCTGGTTAGTCACTGCACTATTTCACCTTTTCTGAAATATTTGCAGTATTTCAGGTAGAACTCTGGGGCGCAGCCTAGCTGGAGGTGACTCGAGGGCCTGGTCTCTCCCAGCTCTTCCTAGGTGGGAGATAGGAGAGGCATTTTTGGACCCCAAAATATATAAAATGGGGGAGGCCTGGCCGCAGCATTTTATTCAGTCCTTCAACTCCGTAGGGCTCCTGGGAAGCCTCATGCCCTAGTCAGAATGGACATAGCCCTCGAGCTCTTGCAGCAGGACCCATGAGTGATTTCCAGTTCATGTGAGAATAAAAACTAGTATGTGAAAAAACAAAACAAAAAAACTGAATGCAAAAGTTTAACAAGGCCCCCATTCCTTCTGGACCTTAAGGCCCCATGCAGGGACCCTGGACTTGGCCCTTGGTGGAGCCAGAAACCGTTAAGAGAGCAACAGGGCCAGGAGTGCGCTCTACAGATGGCTCTTCCTGTTGCCCAAATGGCAGGTGGAAAGCACCAAGTCCCTGTGGAAGGTGCTGGTAGGTTTGGGCAAGGCTTATCGGGTCCCAAGACATTGAAAGAAGTTGCAGGTGTGATTCAGACTTATTTTGCTGTCGGGATAGTTAGTGACTTGATCAGGTCGGGGGAGAGGAGTGGCCAAGGAGGGCTGCTCATCTCCAGCTTGAGAAGCTGACTGTGGTACAGCTTTTCAAGGTAAAGACGACTTGGGAATTGGGAGGCGGGGAGGGGGTGGGTTTGGGTGGAAAACCCAGAGCTCATGTATCCCAGAGCCATCCAAAGGGAGGTGTCCAGCATGCCGCAGGTGCAGACCCTTGGACTGGGCAGGCAGCTGGAAGGCTGCGGAGGAAGGTGGTTGCAAGCTGTGGCAGCGTACTGGTCACCTAGAGGGAAACCCTGGGAAGACTCAAATCCCGAGATTGGTGAAAAGCTCAGGAGGTAGTGGAGGCTGAGCAGGCCCTGCTGAAATATAGGAGAGAAGCAGAGGCTCCGAAGGTGGGCTCCAGGAAGGGGGAGAGGGGAGCTGTGCACCGTCCTGTCTGGTGTGGCCGCCCCTCACCCCAGGGAGTTAGGACACACCGAAGGACCCTCTGGGTTAGACAGAAGACTTGGAACCAGTGCTCAGAACGAGGAGAGAAGCACCATGTTGAGTCTGGCTGCAAAGCCAGCGGCAGCCTCCCACCACCCTAACCTCATGCATCCTGAGACCCTTCTTGGTTTGGAGTTGCTCAGTAGGGTGAAGAGAACTAGTTAGTCAAATGGACTTTGCAAAATGTGCAAACATTTAAAATGAGCGAGAACATTTTAGGATGGCAGTAGGAGGGTGGATTCCTCATAGACGGTGTTGGGATGGTAGTAGCTGCTGTTGTGACCAATCAGTGACTACCTTTTGAGAGCCCATCACTGGCCAGGCATGGTGGCAAGCTACCTGGCCTATAGGATCTTACATAACTAACCCTTGGAACAACTTTGCAATCAGTGGGACAAAGATCCCAGTTTTTATAAGCAAGGGTGCCAAAGACCCTTGGAAAGTGACAGGAAAGCTCTGAGCCCACGCATGGCAGAATCACTGTCCTTACTTTTGGAGTGAGACCTGTAGGCCCCCAGAGTAGAGTGGCTGGTCCTGGAGCTAAGTCCTCTGGTCCTCTACCCAGCCACGCCCAGCTCTCAGGCAGTCTGCACCTCTCTCTGGACTCAAGCAGGACCAAGGAGAGTCCCTATTCCGGGGCTTTAGTTAGTAACCTGGTGAACTCACTCCTTGACTCTGCAGAAGAATCCAGAGTCAAAGGGACAGTAATATTTCCTTGGGGCATTGCATGGGTCCAAAGCCCCCGGCCTGGGGCTGCCTGCAGTTAAGGACCTTGGAATAGATGTGAAGGGTGGGAGAGGAAGATGTTAAGAATGTTCCCCTTGGGTAGGAAAGATGGTGGAACGAGATGGACCTCATTCCCTAGTATATGTGTGATTGCACGGATGGTGCGTCTCTACACTGTGCACGACCAGAGAATTGAAATGTTGTGCTCCGTTTGTATACGATGAATTGAAATGCATTCTGCTGTCATGTACAACTAAGTAGAATAAATTAAAAAAAAAAATATATATATATATATATTTAAAAAGAAAAATAAGAATGTTCCCTTTAGGAGGCGCCTGTTTCCAAACCCAGAAGGTTCATTCCTGAAGGTGGAGAATGAGGAACCAGGGGAGGGTCATATCCTGCCTCCCACTCACAGGCGGGAGATGGCCTGGTTAGAGACCCACTCCCCGAAGGAGGGGCGGAGGGCAGCTCAGCAGACCATTCCCTGGCCGGGCTCTGTGCTCAGCGCTGGGAATGTTGAGGTCACACGCAGGTCCTGGCTTCACGCAGCTGTCAGTCATGTGTGGGGTATGCAGGTGTGGTTGGTCTTTCCTCACTGTGACAAATACCTGGGAAAAACCAACTTGGTGGAAGCAAGATTTATTGGCTCGTGGTCACCGAGGTTTCAGCTCATGGTTGGTGGGCTGCATTGCTCTGGACCTAAGGGGAGGCTGACCAAAGGGTATATAGAAGGACGCCTGCTCAGTGTGTGACAGCTAGAAACAGAGGAAGGAGGGGAGGGCTGGGGACAAGGTGTAGTCCCCAAGGGCACACTCCAGCGACCTACTTCGTCCAACCGTGGAGTCCATTCAGATTCTTAATCCATCCAGGGGACGTGTCCACTGACGACACCAGAGCCCTCATGATGCAGTCATTTCCCCAAAGCTCTGGATGGTGCCGCATCGCCCCAACACCTGAGCTTTTGGGGACATTCCAGGTCCAGGTGAGGGGGGGCAGAGGGAGTCAGCAAGTGAAGGAGCACCAGGGTTGCGTGTGGTAACAGGGTGCAGTTTGTAGGGGGTGCTTGAGCCTTACACAGTTTACAAAATCCTTGCTATTTTCAGTTCAAAGCACACAGTTCTCTTTTAACCAAATTGCACACCCAGTTAAGCTTCCAGAGTATTAAACCTGAGTGAGCTGGATTTTCCTTTTAAGCAGGCCCATCGTCCTGTCTCTGAGGCGTCCTGGGAGGTTACCTTGCCTTCCAGAGCGACCCTTCTCCTGCAGGAGCGGGAATGCCAAACTGTCTCGGGGCCCTAATTATATAAATAGTCAGCTCTTTGGGCTGGAGAACCACTCAGATTTCTGTGAATGATGGGATCTGGCTTGCTTTGAATTATTTTGCCTTTTCTGGCTCTGGTTCCAAGTCTTCTGTTCAGCACGGCGGGGCCTTTGGTGCGTCCGGGCTGGACGAGGTGGTAGCAGTAGCCCTAGGCAGCATCTCCTCCCAGCCGGGCCCTGATGTGTGGTCGGGGGCCGGGCGCAGGGGAAGCCTGATTCTCCCAACCCCCTCGGCTTGCCAGACACGCAGCACGTGCTGGAGGCCGCGTACCACCGGGAGAGTTTGGCCCAGGGCTTGGAAGTTCAATTTGAAGAGGCCTCTAGGCCAGGAAGGCGGCCCCAGCCTGCTGGGTCAGCAGGCAGCTCTGGGGCGCTCACGCTCCCTGCTCCTGTCTGGCCAGGGACGCGCAGACTTAGTGGCTTCCCTGCTTCCCTGTTTCTGAACTCGGCCGTCCTACAGAAGCGAGGGAATGCAAGGAATAGCTGGGGGTGTGGACAGAGTAACATAATTCTTAATTCATATTTCCAAAGTGGTTTGGCTCCTTTTTAAGTGCCTGCCTAAATGTGGCCCCGTGACAGCCGTGTCCAGACTCTCTGCGTCATGTGACAGTTACCCTTTGCTGGTGACCTGCATAAAGTCATTTGATGGTATTGTTGACTTGCTTCTTTATGCCTTACCTCTCCCAAAATTACAGGGTGATGATTTGGGACCCTAATTACCATGTACCATGAGGAAATCGTGGTATGTTAAAGTGCAGGTAAAACATCAGCATTTCATTTGTAAGAAGGAAATACAGAAGTTAGAATAGCTAGACCTTGCTGAGACCAGAGGGAGTACTAGGAAGCTTCAGCCCTTGCCCTCGGTCCCCCCGAGCAGGCCCTGTAGCAACAGCCTGGGGCCCTGTGCAGGCCCAGTGTTCTGACAGATGGGGCTGAGGGTCCCGATAGGTGGGGAATGCTGTGACAGGAGCCACGCAGGGGCACAACTGCGTCTAAAACACAGGGAAGGGAGGAAGAGAAGCTGCCTGAGTTTGAAGCACGGAGAACAAGCGGTGTGGCAGTCCACAGGGGCGGGCCGTGACCACGGCCTGCACCGAGGAGGGGTCAGCAGTAGGGTGACAAACTGGAGAGGCACTTTGGAGTCCGAATCAACAGGACTTGAGTGTCAAGGATGTTGGTGTGTCCCTTTCTGATTGAGAGAAACAAATGGAATAATAAACCTTCACCTTGGGGCGTCAAGGGGACACCCAGGTGGAAATGTCCCACCGTGAGTTGAAATTGAGAACATGGGTCTCAGGGAGAGGTCGGGGTGGTGATGGGACTTTGTGACTGTTTTTGTACATCATCTAGGGTTTGACACCGTGAGGATAGAGATGCACAGACGCGATGGGACACTTTCTCTACTCTTGAGGGACAGGGGAAGAGATGGGCCAGCCACGGAGTCAGAGAGTGTCCGGGAGAGGAAGAGAGCGAGCCAAGAGCAAGGACACGGAGAGGACAGTGGCATAGTGAAGGGACAGTTTTCAAAAACGAGCGAGCAGCCAGCAGTGTCTGAAGCTGCAGAGAGGAAGACCTTGGGGAGTCCAAGGGCCGCTGGGTCTAGCAGTGGAGAGCTGCTTCATTGTCTTTAGGAGCGGCAGGGGAACACGTCATCTGTGGAAAGGAAATACCAAGGTTGTAATTGCTGGACCTTCTGAGACCAGAGTTGTATTGGGTCAGAGTGTCAGAGAAGTGTCCAGGAGGCAAAGATTGAACCAGCTCTTCTGAAAGTGGGTTTAAGGATCAGGTATTGTGATCGAAGGTGTGGACACTCCATTGCCTTTCTGTGTGCTGGAAGGAGGTCACTGAGGCCGTGGGGCAGCTGCAGATGAAAGAGTGTGGTTGGCCGGGCGCGGTGGCGCACGCCTGTAATCCCAGCACTTGGGAGGCTGAGGCAGGAGGATCGTGAGTTCAAAGCCAGCCTTAGCAATGGCGAGGCACTTAGCAATTCAGTGAGACCCCGTCTCTAATAAAATACAAAAAAAGGGCTGGGGATGTGGCTCAGTGGTCGAGTGCCCCTGAGTTCAATCCCCGGTACCAAAAAAAAAAAAAAAAAAAAGCATGGTTGTTAGTCTACGTCTGCTCCTGAAATGATGGGGGCCTTGGTTTAGTTACTTATTCACGGTTAGAAAATAAATGCAGAGTCGTGTTGGGGGCTGTCAAGTGGTCTCAGCTGACCAGCTTCATCTTCCAGCCACAGTATGGTCCTTGGAAGATGGGACAACCCGTTTTTGACTCGAGATCTATGTTCTGTCTTCATTTTAAGAAATGAGCCTGTTTTCTTTTGCTTCTTTGAAGCATTTTGAAATTCATTCTTTCCCTTCTTTCTTGATTTCAGTGCATTCATCGAGATTTAGCAGCCAGAAACGTTTTGGTAACAGAAAACAATGTGATGAAAATAGCGGACTTTGGACTGGCCAGAGATATCAACAATATAGACTATTACAAGAAGACCACGAACGTGAGTCTACGGCGGTCGGCAGAAAAGGAGGCGGGGTGGGCACAGAAGGCTCCAAGGTGGTTGTTCCTGGCATATGGAGCTGGAAGGAGCTTCTGCCCCTCGTTCCTGTTCTTTGACCATACTCTTCACGAACTCTTAATAAGCAAATTCAGTCAATATTTAAGATGATCTTAGAAAATGCGAAACATCCTTTTATCCTGAATAAGCAGCAGCCTCTAGGGCGTTTAACATGACTCTTGTCTGTCAAGAACTTTCATAGCAGAGAACAGAGCTTGGGAGTTACTGGGTTAATTTTTGTGTAGGACCTGGCCAGGGTATGTCTCTGCAGGGGATAAATGGATTGAGAATTGAAGGAGATGGCAGTGGTTACCCTGCCCAAAGCTGACATGTTACATGTGGTCCAGTTGGAGCTTGTCTCGGCCCTGATGACTGACCCTGACCAGTGCCAACCGTTAGGCGTCCAGCTCCTGCCTAGGGGCAGCCCCGTCGAGCCTGCTGCGATCAGCTCGTTTTAATCTGTGGGGTTTGTACGTTTTTTCCACCCTTGCAGGGGCGGCTCCCGGTCAAGTGGATGGCTCCCGAAGCCCTTTTTGACAGAGTGTACACACACCAGAGTGACGTGTAAGTGACCTCCGTTTCCCGGCTCTTTTGTGGGGTCGGGTCGCAGGAACAGGGCGTGGTCTTCCTCTGTCTCCATCTTTTGGTGGCTGCTGCATTCCACACACTCACAGAAGGCCTCAGAGAGCGCAGATGTTGTGGTAGGCTGGGAACTGGGGCTCTGGTACTAGTCTGCCGCCTTCGAAGCGCGCAGGAGGCGGAATCGCCTGCGTCCCTCTGCTGGAGCGAGGTGCCCCTCCCACACCCTTGGGGTGTGCACCTGTAGAGCTGCTGTCCACCTTGCCAGGCCGCGGCCGCCACTCTCTCCAGTCCCCTAAAAAAGTTCCTGCACCCCTCCTGCTCAGGGGGCTTGTGCTCCCCACCCAGGTTTGTCCTTGGGGGACACTTGAGGGAGACAGGGTCAGCTCAGATGGTCTCTGTCGCATCTCCTTGCTGGGATGACTTTAAAAAAAAAACTCTGGTCTGGTCTTAGTCTCTTTTAGAAATATAGTAGAAATTACATAATGTTTCTGTTATGCACTTAAAACTACAATTAGGGTCAGGCTCCAACTGATAATTTTAGATTTTGGAAATTTTTTTAAAAATGATTTTTGAAAGATCTTGCTAGCTTTGGGAGAAGCTGGGTGAAAGGGACTATTTTTGCAAGTTTCTGGGAGTCTAGAATCATTCCAAAGGAAAAAGTTGTGTGTGTATTTGTTTATTTATTGGTGCTGGTAATTGAACTCAGGCACTCGGCCACTGAGCCACATCCCCAGCCCTATTTTTGTATTTAATTATTTAGAGACAGGGTCTCACTGAGTTGCTTAGCGCCTCGCTTTTGCTGAGGCTGGCTCTGAACTCGCGATCCTCCTGCTTCAGCCTCCCAAGTGCTGGGATAACAGGTGTGCGCCACCATACCCGGCCTGGTTTTGTTTTTAGTTGTTTGTTTTAAAGTCTGTTTTTTTTTTCTGTGTGAGCAGGATTCCTGGGTAGGCCTGGGCTCTGCCAGCAGGCTTGGCCCTCTTGGCAGCTTGGGCCAGAAGGGTCCTAGTTCCCATCTGTGCCGTGAGCACACTGAGGCCCAGCGGCTCCTCTGCCTATGTCATGCTTCTGCTCCGTAGAGAGCTGGGAGCAACTTCATTCCTGAACCAACCAGCAGAGAGCCAGTAAGGGCGGTTTCCAGAGCTTCAATGACATGGATTAAACCTGTGTGTGGTTCAATCCCCAGGGGTTGAGTCCCCAATGCAGGTCCCTAAGAAGCCTGTGTAAATGGCGCCCTGTGGGGGTGTCCCAGTGAAACTCAGCTGGGCACAGCGTTCTCCTGTCCTGACCCCAGCCCTGCACTGACTCCTGCGCCCTCTTAGTAAGTCACAGAGCGTCAGCCGCCCGCGGCAGCCATTCTCTCAGAACCATCTTGCGGGTCTTACTGCGTCAGCTGCTGGTCCTGCTGGATCACGGTCCTTGTGTCAGGCACCCGGGGAAGAGGGAGAGGAGCAGAGGGCCTTGGAGTGTAGGAGTGGAGATCCTTGTGTCTCTAATGCCACGGTTCAGACCACGAACTTTTATAAGAGCAATGGAAAATTCCGTCAAGAGTAACCCACGCCCTCCTTGTTCAAGGAGGCTCCTTGGAGTCAGGAAGGGGCATGTGGGATGAATCGCAGGAGGCTCATTTATCTGTGAATGCAAGAAGTGGGTAGGTGTTTTATTTTTCTCCGGTGGTTTGGGTGGGTCGGTAATGCTGTATTTCTCTCTCCTTTGCAGCTGGTCCTTCGGGGTGTTAATGTGGGAGATCTTCACCTTAGGGGGCTCACCCTACCCAGGGATTCCCGTGGAGGAACTTTTTAAGCTGCTGAAGGAAGGACACAGGATGGATAAGCCAGCCAACTGCACCAATGAGCTGTAAGGCCATCTTCTCCCTGCCAGGCTTGCTGCCACACCAGCCACCCTTCTGAGTCACCTCCGTTTCCTAAAGCCCAGATTTTTCTAAAGGTGCTCTGAGTTGCTGAAGGTGTCCGTGCTCAGTCCCAGAGTCGAGATAGCTGCTCTGACCACTGTACCTGTCCAAAAGAAAGACTGGCCTGCTGCGGTGCACGGAGGGGGCTCTCGGCCCCAGGTCAGGCGGCTGCCTGGGCGAGCGTAGAGCCAGCTGGAGTGATCCCCTGGGGTGCCTACTGTGCCTCAGTGACGGGAAGGTGTGCCTGGGTCAGGCAGCAAGCTAGGAAGCCACAAGGTGCCCTCACAGAGCCGAGGCGCCGGTTGCCAGCCCCAGCATGGCGAGTGGACACAGTGGGTGTTTCTGGAGCACCTTTGACCACTGACAGTCGCCACTGCAGATTGACATCAGCCACACCTGCTCAGAGCCCATGAGCTGGTGTCTGCCTACCCATGTTCCCCTCGCATTTTAGCGCAGAGAACTCAACATCCTCAGGGTACCGCGTCTGACCATAAAACCACGAGCTGATTTCTAGAAAAACCCACCTCGCGCTGTTTAAGGGGAGCTCTGTCGTGTCAGCGATGCGTGCCTTGTGCAATAGAAGCGGCGCTGTGAAAAGGAGGCTGTCCCCCCTCCAGCCTGGGGGTGAACTAAGAGCAGCGATTGTCTCGGGGACTGCGCGCCATTGTGCCTCTTTTTCATGGGGATTTTATGTCAGTAATCCCATGAGTGCGTTTAGGTGTACAGTGGACATCTGATGAATGGCCACATTTTATAGCGTATCATATAAAGGCGTGTATTGTGCTCCTTGTCATTCCTGTTGCTTTTCCTAACGCAGAGGGTCTGTTGAAACTCCCAATCAAGATAAGACCAGGAACTTTGGTCTCTCCAACAAGAGTTAATCAGGAAGTCGGCGTGCGGCCCGGTGGGGGCAGACCAGCCCCGAAACCCTTAGCTTAAAGTTGTGGTTTTCACACTTTATTTCGTTTTTAACTGAGGAACCTTTGTCAACTGGGAATCTTGAGAACAAAACCCAAAGTGTGTTCGGGGCGGAAGGCTAGAGAGAGACCCAGCAGCACAGACGCGGCTCCTCCCTTGCCCTCCAGAAGGTCCTTGAAAGAGGTCGAGGTGATGTCACGGGGGGTACCAGTGGAACACACTGACATCTAGCCAGATGTCATCCTGGGATATTTTGGGTGAAGCAATACTTTCATAACTCAAAGTGCCTTTCGGAGGAAGCAAGCGCTGGGTCCTTGAATAGTGACTGACTCCCTCCTCACTGAGTGGCTTGGAAGGAAGGTTCTGATGCCTTTTCATTACTTAGGGTACCTCTGCATGTTGCCCGTTGCAGCTGGCTGAGCTGTGTGCCTGCTGCTTAAATCAGCTCACCAGGGGCCCGTCTCTTGCCAGGTACATGATGATGAGGGACTGCTGGCACGCCGTGCCCTCCCAGAGACCGACATTCAAGCAGTTGGTGGAGGACCTGGACCGAATCCTCACTCTCACAACCAATGAGGTAAGAACCTCCTTCAGAAGTTCGGGGGGCCTTGCCCAGTTCAGGAGAGAAGCTGAGCTTCAGCCATGCACGTTCCCCCGACGGAGTCTATGGTATAGTTCATGCTTCTGCCAGAGGGGTCAGACAGAGCTGAGCTGCGTGCTCCTCTCAAGTCACGGTCTCTCTCAGAAGTGCACTTTGTGAAGTCTACTAAGGAGACCAAAGACAGAGGCCATGCCAAGGCTGCCCAAGATGGCTGCTGGTGGCATGTGGCCGGGATGGGGAGGGGAGGAAGTGTTCAGCTGCTGCATTTTGGTGTAGTGGTAGGGAGCTCAAACTTTGTGCTCACCGAGTCTGTGCCTGGTCATGAGTGTGAAACCGGCTGGGGCCCTGTCACTGACCCTGGATGGCACCTCGTGAGTTCTTCTGTGTAACCCACACTGTCTTGGGTGATCCCAGCTGGCAGGGACCATGGCTTGCACCTTTTTTTTTTTTTTTTTTTTTTTTTTTTTTTTTGCATTAAACACACACAGCCTCCTATGGGGAGTGACAATTCGGATTTTTAGTGAAAACGGGTACCTGTTGGTTAAAGTGTTTCTTTTCTCTAGGGGGCTGGGGTTATGGCTCAGTGATAGAGAGCTTGCCTGGTGTGTGTGAGACCCTGGGTTTGATTCTCAGCACCGCATATAAGTAAATGAATAAAATAAAGGTCCATCAACATCTAAAAAAAAAAATTTTTTTAAAAGTGTTTATTTTCTCTGAACTATTGGTGATCTAGGTCCACCAAAGAAAGACTCTGTGTCACTCAATACCCAACCCAGAGAGTGAGTGGTCTTTAAGGCTATGGCAAGAAAAACGTGATTATCTTCTGAGCAGGAAAGATGATAAAAACTCCAGCGTCCAGGAAAAGCCCACGGGGGAGAAATTAGTAATGAATGAAATTTGAGATATTTAATGAGGATGTAGGAACAGCATTCCCTCACATGGGGAAAGAAACAGAAACAACCCCAGAGTACACAATGGTCTTTGCAGCCACAAAATGTTAAAAATCTCCCAAATATGTTAGACTGATTATACACTTAATTTTTAATAAACAGGTTTACAGTGATTTTTTTTTTTTTAAATAAAAATACAGTCGAATGGACCAATATGAAGCTCAACTCGGTAACTTTTATCTTGTGCGTCTGACTGTGGCTTGTGCTAAATAAAGGGAGAGAGAGAGAGATTGCATTTAAATGAATGCAGCTGACCTTCAGAAGTTGAAAGAAAGGCACAGTTCAAGGGCATGGGGGGTAGGAGGGGGGACACCAACTTTCTTCTCCTGCCAAAATTGTTGTTTCTAGCATAAGTTCCTTCAACCCTCGACTTGGAATCCACGGATATTCCTATTTCTTTCCTATCAGATCTGAAAGTTTATGGCTTCATTTAGAAACTGGAGAAAGCACTAAAGTTCTCTTCTAATGATCCCATGTCCCCGCACCACGTTACACATTCATATATTTCCATTGAAAGAGGGTCCGTTCATACTGAAATTCATATGTAGTATCCTCAAATAAAAAGAGCAGAATGCCATATTGTCTAACGGATATAAAAATCGAAGTTTCTTTCCTTCTGAAAATCATTACCATATGCTCGAGAAAAATGGTTCCATTTAGGACAAAATTTCATTTTTATCATTGTAAGCAAAAAGTCCTCTTTTGATGTGGTGGGCGTGTTTGTTTCTAGTGGTGCGGTTAATACTGATGTTGTTGGAACCGACACATCCCCCTTTCTTGGATGGGGACTCGTTCTCTTGCCAGCCCTGGTGATGAATTATAGTGGGGGTGTGTGTGTGTGTGTGTGTGTGTGTGTGTGTGTAAAACATCTAGTCGCCAACATTCCATGGGCTCCTTTCTGATAACAAGGAGGCTGTTTCTGCTGTGGTCTGCACTTTTTGGGCCTCTCTGGGTGAAACCACATGTCACACAAAAGTGGTTGGCTTCTGGGCGTGTGAGCAAAGCCAGCTCGGTGGAGGTAGTGAGACTGAGAATGTCCCCGTTTAGAAATCTCCCCCTGGCTTCAGAGCCGGGTCAGCACACGCTTTTTGTAAAGGTCCAGAGAGTAAATATTTTCAGCTTCGAGGGCCATATGGTCTCTGTCGAAACTCTGCCATCGTAGCATGAAAGCAGCTACAGACTGTATGTAAATAAATGGGTGTCTGTGTTCTACTAAAACTTTACGGACCCTGAAATTGGAATTGTTATGAATTGTATATCACTTTTTGTCATTTAAGTGCCATAAGATATTACTCTTCTTTTGAGGTTTTCCATCCATGTGCAAATGTTAGCAACCGTCCTTAGCCCGTGGCTGCGTGAGAGCAGGCCACCAGCCCTTGCCCTGTCCTGGGTGGAGGGCCTGTTCTTCTGGGTACAGGGGGCGCCTCAGCAGCCACACCAGTGTGGTGCTTTGGGGAATCTCAGAACTTCAGAACTCTGAAACTTGACCTCCATTTCCCTAAGCTTCCCTTTAACGGCCCACTGTGGATTTAACGTACATGTGTGGATCCAAGCCTTTTTTGAACCTGTTTACATTTTCAACCGAGCGAGCTTCTGAGAGTAATGAAGTACATCTGTTAAATTACGTGCTGAATGAAGATGTGTTCCCTTAAATTGTCCTAGAAACTATAATAGTAAGATGTAATTCAGAAAATAAATCTTCATGATCTCACTAGGCGAAGGAAGGGGTCCTGGGGACCCGTATCCTATTAGGCGGGGGCCTTGAACTTGAACCGCATGCTCTAGCAAGGGGGTGCCTGGACAGAGTTTGCATAGGTCCCCTGCAGGCTGAGGAGACCCCACAACCAGCAGTGGGGAGTAGATGAAGCTGAGCTTGGGGGAGGTCTCCCTGGCCATTGGGGGGCGGGCTCCGTAGGCCTTCCAGGGGGTCCCTGTCCTGTCCCAGCTTACGCCGACATCTCAGGAACCTGCGTTTGAAACAAGACTCTTCTCTCCCTTCTTTCAGGACTACCTGGACCTCAGTCAGCCTCTCGAGCCGTATTCACCTTGTTATCCTGACCCGAGATGAAATAAAACGTCTCTCTCCCTTCTTTCAGGACTACTTGGACCTCAGTCAGCCTCTCGAGCAGTATTCTCCTAGTTACCCCGACACAAGGAGCTCTTGTTCTTCAGGGGATGACTCTGTCTTTTCTCCGGACCCCATGCCTTACGAACCTTGCCTGCCTCAGTTTCCACACATAAACGGCAGCATTAAAACATGAACGAGCCTGTCTTCCTGTCCCTGGACAGGCAGCGCCAGGAACCTACCTATACTGAGCAGGCAGACATTGCCTCTCAGGGCCTATTGTCTCCGCTTGTATATATGGATCAGAGGAGTAAATAATTGGAAAAGGAATCGGCACATGTGTAAAGATTTATACATTTGAAAACTTGTCATCTTCGCCAGGAGGAGGATGTTTTCTGGAGCAGTGGACAGCCACGAGCCACTGCCCCCTTACCCCAGCCCACTGTGGGTACTGGCTGTGCCCCATCGGACTCAAGGCAGACGCACATTCTGCCTTCCTTGTTAATTTTGTAATAATTGGAGAAAATATATGTCAGCACACCCTTACAGAGCACAAATGCAGTATATAGGTGCTGGATGTATGTAAATATATTCAAATTATGTATAAATATATATTATATATTTACAAGGAATTATTTTTTGTATTGATTTTAAATGGATGTCCCAATGCACCTAGAAAATTGGTCTCTCTTTTTTTTTTTTTTTTTTTTTTTTTTAAATAGTTATTTGCTAAATGCTGTTCTTATACAGAATTTCTTAATTTTCACCAAGCAGAGGTGGGAAAAATACTTTTGCTTTCAGGGAAAATGGTATAACATTAATTTATTAATGAATTGGTAATATACAAAAGCAATTAATCATTTATAGTTTTTTTTTTGTAATTTAAGTGGCATTTCTATGCGGGCAGCACAGAAGGACTAGTTAATCTATTGCTTGGACTTAACTAGTTATCAGATCCTTTGAGAACAGAAATATTTACGATATATGACTAACTTGGGGAAATGGAAGTTTTGATTTATTTGTGTTTAAACTCTGCTGTCAGATGATTTTATGCTTAAACCACCTAAATGCCCATATTACAGGAACCTGGTAACAGGAAGGTGTTTGGTGTTGGTACGCAGCTCTGTCCTTGGCCAGTGCTGCATTTATTTAGCTGGATTTCCCAAGACAAATGGTACCAGCGCCCTTGCTCAAAGATGCCTTAATCCATTCCTCAAGGACAGACTTCAGCTGGACGGGGTCTCTCGGCAGCTGGCCTTCTGCCCCTGAGTTGCACATTCGTCAGATGAGCCCCGCATCCTCCTCAGTGCGTTTCGATAATGGCTTCCAGGTTCTTTGGCATCAGAGAAGCCTTTTAGGATCTTCAAAGAACCGTCATAGAAAATGGAAACACAGAAATGCTCTACTGCTGAGAGTTGGGGACTGCTTCCATCTTCTTAAGGGTTTGCTTCCGTCTGCTGCTGACAAGACCTCACCTCGTGATCCGGCCCACCAGACAGAATAGCTCCGTCTTGTTCATTCTGTATTAAAGTATTGTGTTTTGCTTTTGGAACACCCACTCACTTTGCTATAGCCATGCAACATGAATGCAGAAGACACTGATTTTATGTGTTACAAAATTGGAGAAAGTATTTAATAAAACCTGTTAATTTTTATACTGACAATAAAAATGTTTCTACAGATATTAATGTTAACAAGACAAAATAAATGTCACGCAGCTTATTTTTTTAATACTCGTGTCTTACCAAATGGTTTCCTGTGCTCGAGGTGTTGACAGAGTGCTGTGTGGTATAAATGCACAGAAGGCAGAACTGGAAGGCTCTTTGTTTACCACAAGCAGCAGTGACATGGCACGGGGTTGGACAGGACCAGCCGTACTTGGGGCCCGTGGATCCAACGACACTGGAAGTTGGTTGAAGCCCTGACTGGGTTGCTCACTGGCACCTTGGGGGAGGGAGTCCTCACTCCTTCCTGTGTCCCCAAGGAGCAGCAGGGGGGGCAGGATGGGGAGGTATTGGTGAGGGAAGATGTGCAGGACACCTGATCCAGGGACCTTGAACCCTTCCAGGCTAGTTTCTCTGTGATGCACAGAGTGAATATATTTCAAAATTTCCAAGAAACATGAAAATATGGACAAATTTGGTTTCCTATCACCAGGAATCTGAAGATAGCAATGGAGTTTTGCCTGTTAGTTAGCACAAGGGGCTACGACACAGTGAGCTCCCGTTACGTCTGCTTGCCAGCCTCATTGGCACCAGGAAAGGAGATAATGGAACATTTCTCCTGAGCCACAGCCAAGCTCTTAGACCCTGGCAGGTCTGTGGGTCTCTGTTGGCTTTGAGGCCATCAGTGGTGGAGCCAGGGTCTCACCCGGCATCAGAGAGGGTCCTGGGTCCTGGTTCTGCATTTGCCAACCTCCTGTGCAGGGCTGTGCTCTATTAGTAGAGCGGGGTTGTGACCCCACCAAAAAAATAAATAAATAAATAAAAGTGAAATGAGAAAGCAGCCTAAGAGAAGTGTCACCTGATTAGCACGTGTGCATAGGGCGACTGTGCTGCAGCCCTGTGACGTTTCCTTGGCCAGGTGGAGGGTGGACCTGCTGGTACTGCCGGTATTCAGAGCAAGTGAAGGAGCCACAGGGGTTCTTCTCTGTGCAGCTCAGGGGTGCATCTTCCATACTCTGGAGACTGAAAGGACCCTTTGTGGCTTTGACCACGTAGGTTACATGAACCTCAAGAATCTCTGTACTTGCCCTTTTCCGGGGAGATGGGTGGGCCAGAGTTCTAAACCAGATGTTGGCCATTCTAGCTTTTAGAATTATTTTGAAAGGGGCATTTGTCATGAAGAAATAAGGGGCAGGGTGAGCCATTTAAAAGCCTGGAAATACTTCCCCTTTCTTTTAGGCCTGCCTCAAAAAGATTGGACTTGATGAGAATCCCGGGCTGATAGCCTTTACCCTCAGATCTACAAAAGATGACGGGCAGATGGCTTAGGTGGAGGTGGAGCCCGGGCCTTTGTGTCCCAGCTAGGAAGGGACTTTCAAGAGGCTGGTGATGGGAGGGTGGAGAGGTGACCCCTCGTCCACCACTCAGCCTGTCCTTCCCTCCTTCCCTCAGGGAGCTACTCTCCTTCCGATCTGCAGGAAGTTCCTTAGCCCACACTGGGAATGAGCACCTATGTTAAGACTCTGACCTGCGCACCTATGGATTGAGGAGTCCCCACCATTCTGAAAACTAGTGATTGGTCAGCCAGCTTGTCCTGTCTCGGCTCCAGAAGGCCCAGGTCCAGAGGGCTCCTCTATTGCAGAACAGGGACGTGAGGCTCAGCTTAAGGGTCTGAGGGTTACCAGGCTGGGAAACAGTTCAATCAAACAAGGCTGAAGTTTGTGTGGTGGTGTGGGACAAAGATGAGGGGTGGCGGGCTCCGTGGGGATGGAGTGGTGTATTTCTTAGAGCAGGGTGAAGCTGGGCAAGTCACAGATTGTGCCTGGACTTTCATTTCCTCCGCTGTGAAACCTGCTATCACCAGCCTCATGGGCCTCCTGCAGGAGCTTGGCTGCAACAGAAGATGCAAAAAAAAAAAAAAAAAAAAAAAAAAAAAAAAAGTCTTCTTCCTGAGAATTTTTAAATGTATCTCAGTATTTTTAAGAAATTTTTCACAGTGTTGTACGATCATGACTACTACCTAATTCCAAATATTTTCATCACTCCAAAATGAAACCCTGTACCCGTTAGTGGTCTTTCCCCATTTCCCCTCCTCTAGCCCCTGGTGCCACCATCTGCTGATTGTGGATTTGCCTCTTCTAGACATTTCACATGAATGGAGTCGTACCTGCATGGCCTTCGTGCCTGGGTTCCTTCCCTTGACCTATCTTGAGGTCCGTCCACAGCGCAGCGTGTATCTGTACCTCGTTCCTTTTCTTCCCAATTACATGCCGCTGTGTGGACGTGCTACCGTCTGTCTGTCCACTCACCATTGATGGGCACGTGGATGGTTTTCATTCCTTGGCTGTTAAGAGCAGCGCTGCTGCTAACAGTCACGCATGTTTTTATTTAACCTAGTGCACACCCAAGAGTGGGGCTGCGGGGTCCTGTGGTAACTGTGTCTAGCCACCCTGAGGTGCAAGGTCACCGCACTCTTACGTCTCCCCTGGCAATGTAGGAGGGCTCCACTTCCTCCACATCCAGCACTTACTGTTGTCCCTGTTTTTTATTATTGCTCCCTAGTGGGCATGAAGTGTCCCCCTGAAGATTTAATAGCAAAGGAGAGACCGTTCAGATCATGGGCCAGAGATGCGTGCGTGGACCTTACTGGGCTTTTTAGAAAAGGGTACTTCAAGCCGGGTATGGTGGCGCACGCCTGTAATCCCAGCACTTGGGAGGCTGAGGCAGGAGGATCGCGAGTTCAAAGCCAGCTTCAGCAATGGCGAGGCACTTAGCAACTCAGTGAGACCCTGTCTCTAATAAAATATAAAAAAGGGCTGGGGATGTGGCCCAGTGGTCGAGTGCCCCTGAGTTCAATACCAAAAGAAAAGAAAAGAAAAGGGTATTTCAGTGAGTTGGCCTGGCTTCCACACTCAGGGAGAGGCTGAGGGTCTGGTCGGTTGATCTCCTTCCTCTGCTGGGGGAGGAAGGGAGCGCTGGCGTTGATGCAGGCAGGCAGAGAGCCTCTGGCTGGCATCCTGCAGCGCCGCTCTACCTCCGACCCCCTCCTTATTCCAACTGTCGCCTGGCCAGCCTGGGCAGCCCCTGGGGATGGCGAGTGCGCTGTTGCTTGTTTGTGTATGTGGAGTCCTTGTCCAGCCTGCGTTTTGATGTTGTTTATTTTCTGATGTTTTAAAGATGAAAGCAAAGTTTATCTTCTCTCATATTTCATCCTCAGGAAACCTTGGAGTGGCTTGGGTGTCTACCCCAGGGCAGGGATGGCAGAAGCCTTCCACACTTCAAGTGACATTCTGGAACGGGGCCCTTCTTACACCCTTTCCCCCCAGGGTTTCTGGAGTTTTGAATGGACTCCTCAAAACTGCCTTGTGGTCCTGCCTCAGAGGGTCACGTGAGGGACTGTGACGAACAGTGGACAAGCGGAGGGTCAGTGTCCAGCACTGGGAGACTCCATTCTCCCGGGACCTTTAAAAGGTGGCGGATTCCTGCCTTTCCACAAAGTGGAATCCCGGGGCCTGAACCTGTTCAGTCACAGAATTTAGCGTAAGCTACGTATGCCGACATGTGACTTCTTCTGTGGCTCAGGACAATGCCTTGGGCTGGGTTTTCTTAGCTCCATCCTCTTCCAGTTCTTTTGTTGAGGACGCTTGTATGAATCTTGCCTGTATCCCTTACAAATCAAAATCCACAGTGCAAATTAGAGGGAAAGGGACAGGATGCTTACAGATTGGTAAGTGAAGAATAATGGAGGGACTGTTTTTTTGGTCTGTAAATGTGACAGATGATCACTGTGTCAAATAATCGTCGAGTTCAATGAGGTTTGACCTGAACAGTGCTCCTATGTACACTCAAATATCTCTAGATATAGACATAAAAGTAGGTTTTGAGACAAATACAAGAATATATCTTATATACATAAATAACAATTATTATTATTTGCTAGTTGGCTATGAATGTGACCAGGGCCCTGTCCACCACCACCACTCTTTCTTAAAAAACATTTAATATGTGTTAAAACATTGAAAATGATGATCAAAACTTTTGAAAGTCATGAAGTCACGTTTGCAACACTCAATGTGTAGGTTTCCCTTTTTGAAGGGGCATTCATTCACTCTCCAAACACTGCCGGGCAACTAAAGCCCTGTCTGATCTTGAAAGCGCATTTGGAGAACGGCATCGACGAAGCTAGCCAGTGATTTCAGTACGGAGACCCAGAGCAGAAACGAAGGTTCCAGAGGGCTTTGCCCTGGAAATTCTCTGGCCCCAGGTGTGCTGTTGGGACAAGCGAATCAGAAATGGGCACCGTGGCAGAGTTCTACCACCAGGACCAGGAGCCTGGTACACGCACGCTGTTCTAGTGGCAAGCTGTGTCCTGCTCAGGGCGCCGCCAAGTCTTGGAGGGCTGGGAAACTTGCAGGACCAGGGTGACTGAACCCCTCGCTGTCCTCTGCGGGGAAGTTTTAAGGGGGCCTGTTGGCTACAGGGGGGTCTCGCACCTGCAGGAATTTGAAACAGAAAGTTCACACAGACTCAGGACTGCCGTTGCATCTTGTTTGGTGACCTGACTTGCTGCCTCTTCTGGATCAAGGCTCTGCGTGTCTTTGCCTACATGTCACAGCAAGGGAAGAAATCCGAACCTGGCCTCCTTCCTGACCTGCCTTTGCTCCCTGGGAGACTAGCCCTTTGGTTACCTCTGGCTGGATTTAGGTTTAGCCAAAGCGCAGAAGTTTCTCATTCGTTGCTGGCCCTCTCCCAGGAGTTGCCAGAGCTGTGAACAAAAAAGGCAAAGTCAAAACACTAAACCACAAAGCCAGCGGCGACTCGCTGGGCTGGGGGTGCGGGGTGGGGTTGGGGGACAGCTTGTTCCATCTCAGACCAGGGGCGACAGATCTGGCCGCTGCTTGTCTTTGTTACTGCCTGTGAGCTAAGGAATGTTTTTAGATGGTTGGAAAAGATTTTTAGAAAGATATATTTTGTGACACATACAAATCATACAGGATTCCAATTTCAGAGTCCGTAAGTTAGGTTTTATTGGAATGTAGCCAAACACTTTCATTTACATAATGTCTGCGGGAGGCTTCCCCACTGTGAATGCAGAGCGGAATCATAGCAGCAGAGATGGCCTGCCAAGCAGGAAATGCATCTGTTGCTCTCTGCAAAAAATGTTTGGTGACCCCTGGCTTAGGTGACACTGTATCTGTTGGATGCCAGCCCCCCCCCCCCAGCAGGTGGCTTATGGGCAAGGACCGTAGCAGATAGCAAGGTCCTGAAACCCAGTGATGGATGCCTTCAGGAATGGGGTCTACTTGATGATGAGACCTGAGAGTGGGGGCGAGAATTGCCCGTGGGCCAAGCGCCATGTTTTAAGGTGCTCTGGAGACAGTCCGAGGCCCACCTGGGCACCTACCCCAGCCTTCCTGGCACCGATTCTCCCCTGGAGCACCATGTAGTGACAAGCCACAACCCTTCCAAACAAGGTTGCCACAGGGATCCACAAACCAAAGGCTAAATAAATAATGTGGTTCTTCCACCAGGAAAGAAGGTGAGAGGCTGACATTCAGGTTGAGTGATGCTTATTTGGCAGGAAGTAAAGCAGGCCTGTCCTGGCTAAGGGGCACCTTTGTACCAGGACACCATCAGCGTCTTCCTGGGTCGGGCTGGAGCACGGGTTCGGGGGGCGGGACGGGCTGGGGGGTGGGCTGTCCACCACTCTGGAGCGCTCCTGTGCAGGGAGATTTCCGTGGACGGGAGGGCAGACACGTGTGCCCCCCTCCCACCTCCTCTCAGAGCACGAAGGCCATCCCGGGACAGACTGGCTTGGAGTCACTGGAGTTCTCCCGGACACAGAACTCGGTGTGACGTCCTTTGGCTTCCCATTAACTTTAGTTAAAAGTGTCTCTAAAGTGCCTGTTGCTGAAGGTCTGAGATGACCCTGGAGCCACTTGCCCCACAGATCAGCAGCAACTCCCCCACGTGAGCAGACCCGGGGAATCGCCACATGCACTAAATGTGCGCAGCTAATTGGAGACGGGTGATAAAAATGCTAGGCTCTGGTTTCGGCTTCTCCCTGGTTTCCTAAACGAGGATGAAAGCAAATCAAGCGCTAAGCCCTTATTTTTCTGACCTGAAAGCAGGTGAATTTAGTCAAGTGCAGGAGACGTGAGATGAAGCGGAGACCCCTAGTAACGGGAAGCCGGGGGTGGGGAGTCACTGTGGGAAGCCGAGCGCCAGGCAGACCCCAGGGTGAAAGGCGAGACCCTCTTCAAAGACGGGCGGGGCGGGGGAGCAGGGAGGACGTGGGTGGCGCTGGGGAAGGCGCACCTTGCAGGCCTGCCCTGATTTGCAGGGCGCCGCAGACCCGGGAGAACCTGAGAAGGGGGTTTGTCGCCTGTGCCTGTGCACTGGTGCTCCTGCGGACCAGGCTTTTGCAGCTTCTCAGGACAATAAAAGCTCTCAGGATTCTTTTGGTAGCCCCACCACGTAGGGCTGGCTGGTTGTTTAAGGTCCCCAGTGTGACCCGGGAGCATCTCAGAAGGATAGTTCAGATGGACTCTGCAGAGCAGAGCAGAGGCAGAGGTGTGGGTAGTTCCAGGTGTGTGTGTGTGTGTGTGTGTGTGTGTGCGCGTGCGCGCGTGCATGCGCGCGTGTGTGGTGCTGGGGGTTGAGCCCAGTGGGGCTCTGCCGCTGAGCTACATCCCTACCCCTTTTATTTTTATTTTTTTGATTTGTAGACAGGGTCTCACTAAGTTGCCGAGGCTGACCTCAAACTTGTGATCCTCCTGCCTCAGCTTCCTGAGTCTCTGGGATCACAGGCATGCGCCAACATGCCTGGTCAGCATTTCTTTAGGGGATGAGTTGAGGGTCTGAAGCGGGCAGGAAAGGGGGCTGGGGGAATTGGGAATCTGACTTGGAGTTGCTTTTGCACAAGAACACACTGCTTTTGTGTAAGCCAAGTGTTTTATGGGGTTGGATTTGGGGGGCAGGAGATTGAACAGGGTATAGTCCAAAAGATCTCAGTCAGCCCGCCCTGACCCACGGCTTCCAAGAGGTCTAATTAGTCTGAGTAGTTTCACTTCTAAGCCAGGCAGTCAGCCAGACCAAAGTTCTGATTATTCCTGACCACCCCACCTCTCCCCATCCCTGCAAGTAGCCGACCCTGTAGTATCTTCCCCGTGCCCACCTGCGTCCCCTTAAGCCGCGCCCTCCTGTCGAGGTGCTGGGAGTGCCTGCTAGCAGACACAGCACCAATCGATGCACCCAGAGCAGCACCTGATTGCGAAGCTGAGATGCTACCAAAGTGTGCGCAACCGGGGCTCAGACAGCATGTTAAACCAGCTCCCACGCGCAGGTGCTTTGATGCTCAGCAGAGCCAAAGGTCATGGTACATTCTAGGAATGTGTGGCCACACCCTGTTTCCAGGGGATCAAATGCTGTCTGGTTAGAGCTGGCATTGAGTGAGGAGAAAGGAGGATGATACCTTTGAAGATGGCTCTATAAGTCTGCCCCAAAGCAAGTCTGTGACGTTGCTTTGTCAGGATGACCCTTGTGACCTAAGCTCACTCTGCTCCCCAGCAAGTCACCATGTCACCAGTTATATACTGTGGGAGCAGCTTCTGCACCAGGGATGGGACGTTGTATTAGTTATTAATCAGTCTTGAAAGAATCCTAAAGTTTTCTTTGTTAGTGTTCTGGGGCTACTATAAGAAACAACCACAAACTGGTGGCTTAAAATAGCAGAAAGGTCGTTAAATGATTTATTTTATCTTTAGGCCGGCAGTCTGAAACCAAGGTGCTGGCAGGGCCACACTCCTTTTGAAAGCTCTAGAGGAAAATCCTTCTTTACCTCCTCCAGCTTTTGGAGGCTCCTGGGCTTCTTGGCTTGTGGCTGTGTCAGCCAGGCTCTGCTCCTGTCTTCACACGGCCTTGTCCCTCCTCCGTGTGTCTCTTATTAGATCTAGAGCCCACCCCCATAATCCAGGGTGAGCCCCTCTTGAGGTCCTTAATTATATCAGCAAAGTCCACATTCACAGGCTCCAGGGCCTAGGCCACACGGGCACGTCTTTTTGACTCGTTGCAGAGTGGAGGGGGGGTGTGGATTTGAGACTCGATGGCCTTCTCAGATAATTCCACAGCCTCTTCACAACTACCGGGTTGTCACGCAGGAGCGCTGGGATTCAAACCCAGGCTGGCCAGACTCTACCTCCGAGGTCTTTCTCAATGTCTGTGCATCGGAAACTGTCCAGCAGTCGCTCCTTGAAGGGTAAGCGTGAGGTGGGGCCTGCAGCCGGACAGGCTGAGGAAAGAAGGCCAGAGGAAGGCTTGGGGTCCTCCATTGGCGGACCGGCCTCAGAAACAAGCCCCACAGGGGAGGGAGATGATGGCAAGAGGAAGTCTGCCCTTGGGAAGATTAAGGGACAAAGGGCCACCTGAGCTGACCAGAGCAGCCCTCCGCCCGGGTGGCCATGGAACGGGAATGGGGATGGAAGAAATTTGGGGAGAGAGTGTCAGGCAGGGGGTCCCTGGGTGGTGGCCGGCCCCTGTGTGGTCTGTTCTTCATCCTCAGAACTTCTGAGTTCATCCTTGTAGTTCGCAGTTCTGGCCGCCACAGCAAAATGCCACGACAGGGCAGCTTAAGCAAGAGACGTTTATTTTCTCACGGTACAGGAAGCCGGAAGTCTGCGAGCAGGAGCCCGTGGTCAGGGATCTGCTCCGGGCTTCCACCCTCTCTGTGTCCTCACTTGGGCTTTCCTAGGTGCAAGGTGTGTGGAGATTGAGGGGTGGGGGGCGGAGAGAGCTTATCTCCCTCTCTTCTCACTTGCAGTGCTGGGGTTTGACCAGGGCGCATGCACATGCTGGGCAAGCCCTCTACCACCGAGCTGCCTTCCTGGCCAGTCCTCTTCTTCTGAGGCTCCTCATGGTGTCGGGTCTCACCCTCATCCCCTCCTGTAAGCTCCATCTCGGTGCAGTCACGTTGGGGGTTAGGGCTTCACTAGATGCGTTCAGCAGGACTCAATGCTGTCGCCGCCAGCCTTTCCCCCTCCTTCCCTCTCTCTTTTCCTCCTGGTGTCATGCTCTGCCCTGGGCACCGTCCACTGGAGTAGGAAGGGCTGGATTTCTCAGCAAACCAACCACAGCCAGGGGTTTGTGGGCACAAAAGCTTTTCTCTGCAGGCCTGTAGGGTGGCTTCTGAGGAGCCACTGGTGTCAACGCCAGCACCAGCACCCCTGCCTGCCCTCACTGTCTGGACCCCAGGGAGCCCCTGGCCGTCAAGGGAGGGCGAGAGGGGCGGCAGCATGGCCAGGTGGCTCAGCCCAAGGGAGCCCAGAAGCTGGACTCCGGCTCAGCTCCCACCAACCCAATGGCCCCCGGGAAAGCCTCTCAAGCCTCGAGCTGCAGATTTCTCTTGGATAACGTAAGGGCAGGGTTATGACCCCTGCCTCCTGGGTGTGGCCCTTGTCAGGTAACTTTGAGAAAGCCCTGGAAAGAGGCAAAGCAGGGTACAAGTCTGAAGGACAAGTGTGTGTGTGTGTGTGTGTGTGTGTGCACGTGTGTGTGCACAACCAGCAACCCCAGCCAAGAAAGGGACGCCCTGCCCAGGTCCACGTTTGGTCTGCGTCCTGGGACCCTGTGTACACGCTGGGAGCAGGCAGGGGCCCTCCAGCTGGTTCCAGCCACCCCAAGGGCACTATCAGACAAGGGGAGCCCCGATTCTCTGAGAAGACGGGGAAGGTGGTCTCTCTGGAAACAGAAGCATGTCTGCTGCGGCCTCCCTGGGGCCAGAGGCCCCGGGGATGGGATGGAGCCCCGTGGCAGAGCCCTTGCCCGGCATGTGCCAGCCCTGAGTTTCATCCCCAGCACCGCAAAAGGAAAGGAAGGAAGGAAGGAAGGAAGGAAGAAAGGAAGGAGGGAAGGAATCAAAGCGAGGAGAGCATCTCCCCTGTTTTACACAGATGAATCTGAATTATTTTGAGACTGAGTAGTGGAGAGGAGAGGAGGAGGGTCAGCTACTTGGTTGAAGAAAGTCCTTTGAAAACAGAGTGTGGTCCAGGGCAAGGTGGAGTCTGATAAGCCAGGTGGAAAACCAGACCACCCATGGCTGTCTTGGGTGGCCTTTCCTCACCAAACCAACCTCGGCTTACCATGGCTTCTTCTTGGCCACCTCCTTGCTGGGTGACTTTGGGATGAGACGCTTAACTCTTCTGGGCCTCCATCTCTTTATCTTCAAAGGCAGACAGAAGTACTGAAAGGCTCCGTGCCCTGGGCTTCTTGTGAGGTTAAGAGGGAAGACAGAAGTGGGGTTGCACACCTGCACAACCGCAGGGTGGCCACGGAGTCACGGGAGCCTTTTGACCTCTTCTCTTGCCTCCAGAGGCTAGGAGGGCCCTCCCGAGTCCTCCCGAGGAGTGACACCTGCCAGGGTGAGACAGAGGACTTTGCCTACCTGAATTCCTGCTTCACCCTGAGCCCAAGGTTGCCTCTGCTTCCCAGAAAATACCCGCTATGTGGCATGCTTTCCACCGGCCAAAGGTGTCGAATCCCGGGTTGTGGACGAGCCCTAGACTTCACCTTGTCCCACCCCTCTTTCCACAGATGGGGCAACTGAGGCACAGGGAAGGGGCCAGGAAACTGGGCCAGTGACCCGCAGAGAGCCGTGGAAGCACAGGGAACCCGGGCCCCCAGGTTTGCAGTCCTGATGCTGCAGGCTGCGAGGCCTCTCTGCTCTCCCTCCCGACCTGCTGAAATTCTGCCTTGATAGCGCGTCTGGAGGCGACAGAGACAGATCTCCAAGGGCGCCAGCAAGCCCTGCTTTGTTTGGCGCACGTTGCATCTAAACTATTTTGGAATTGGTCCTCAGTGTTAAAATGAAGATTTCCTAGGAACATGCATATTTGCAGTGTGTCTTAGAGATTCAGATGTTGGCCACAGTGGCCCACGCGTCCCCGTGGCCACAATCCCTTGGGGGTGGGGGGGTGGGGCTAGAACTGGTTCCTTTTAGACAGGGCACATGAGCTCACCTGGTCAGTGCCCACCTAGACAGTGTCACTCCTGGACGTCTCTGCCTGGTCCCTGTGGTCACTTGAGCTGTGGCTTCTGAGTAGAACTGGGTTTGTCCATGACGGTCAGTTCTCCCCGGGTTGCAGGTCTCTGGACAACAGGTGGTGCCTGTCTGACCACCTCCTTCTCACAAGCAGGTCACTGGGCTTGGGGGGACAGGGGAGGTGACAAAGCCATCCAGCCCACAGCGGAGCTCTTCCCAGAGGCGACTCTGCTCCCCTCCCCTGCTGACCTAGTTGTGAGGGGAAAGTCTCCTTTTCTGAAGGAGCTGTGGATGTGGCGAGACTGCTCAGCCTTTCCATGAGGAACACTTTCCTGGGCCTGAAAACCCAGCCATAAAGATGTGTTTTGGATGAAAATCGGTCCCTTCCCACTGCTGAACCTGGGAATCTTTACTTCCAACCCGTTCAAAAGATCTTTTACTCTTGAAGTACAAATATGTGTGGTTTGCGGCTCACTAGACCCGGCCTGGGGTTTTGGATTTTGCTGCATGACATTTTTCCAACCTCTAATTTGAAAGCCATCATCTCCTATATTTATTCCATGGTTAAGATTGGTATTTTCTCTTTTTTCCCTGTGTGGGGTAGGTTACATAAAGGGGGACTTTGTCCATCATCCCTGGTGGGGGTGTAGACAGACATGGGCTCTGGTAGAATCTAAAGTGGACGTCTTAAGTGTGTTAATTTCTGTTACCGACAAAATCAAGTGGATGTGATTGGCAGGGGAGATGAACTTCCAGAGGTGTTACTCTGGAGCTGGGCCTAGTGGGGCCAGCACGGGTTTTTGTTTTTATAATTGTCTTGATCATTTTCGTGATCAGAAAACAGAGCTCCAGGCCTGATGTAATTATTCTCAGAGAAATGTGTGAAAATCTACTCGGTGTCGTCCACACACTTCCTTTTTTGTCTTGAAGACACAGGAGGCACCGTAAGCATGAAGAGGTGGCCTACAGAGAAGGCAGGCCTGCCCAGTGGGCACAGTCACACCTACCTGGGCCAGCAGCTCCTTGTCACACTTGGGCAAGGCCATCCACCCGGCCTCCCAAGCTAGAGGCTCCGGACTGGGCCTGGAGGCCTCCCTCGGCCTCCTCCCTGGGATCCAGTCACTGCCACTTCCTGTCCGTCCTGATAGAAGCCCCGGAGCCCAGCCCCTCTTCTCCCTCTCCACTGCCCAGGCGAGCTCACTGTCTCTTGCGTGGGCCCAACTTCCTGACCGGCCTGGCTGGCCCAGTCTCTCTCTCTCTCCCTGTCTGGCCCACCCTCCACCCTGCTACCTGTTTAAGTTCCCAAACAGTCGTAGCTCCCCCCATTCCGTCCTCCTGCTCAGAACTCCTGGTGCCTCCCGGTGCCCAGGGCAGAGTCCACACTGTAGCTCGACACAGGCGCAGCCCTCCAGGCCTGTCCTACCCCCCCCAGCAGGAACCTCATGCTCCTGTCACTCCGGAATCTTCGTTCTGTGGACAACCATTCGTGACATGAGCTTTCTGTGCTCTGTACCTAGGACAACTCCCCCCAGCCACCTCCCCTGGCCAAACTCGGTCAAGGCCTTGGGGAGACACCACGCCTCCCAGTAGCAGTTAGCTCTTTAAGCAAAGCTCAGCAATAGCGTTTCTCATAATGCATGGTGGTTTCTCTTTCCTTGAATCTTCTCCTAAAGTATGGACACCTTGAAGGTACGGTTCTGGATTCTTACTAGCACCTAATAGAGTGTCTGACTTGTAGGAGCTGCTTCGTTCATGCCTAGGGACTGAGTGACCGTTGTTAACGTGTATTAGTAAGCACTGCTCAGGCACCAGGCAACATTTCAAGTGCTTGCCATAGTTCAATTTTCACAACCACCTAACCTCTTAGGTATAGATGCTCTTAGAATTTCATTTGCTGATGAGAAAACAGAGGCACAGAAAGGTCATGTGAGTTACCCAGGGTCACACAGCATGGATTGCATGCACTCAGGCTGCCTGAGCACAGAGTCTGCCAGAATCCTGACCTTCTTCTGTTTTCCAATGAATTAGTCTCAAGTCAAGCACCCTGATAATCTCTGAGTAGATTTGGGGTGCAAGTCGTAGCAGCAACTCGGACCTGAGATTTGCTCTCACACTGTGGACCAGTGCTGAATCTGTGTCTTCACCTTCTCAGCAAGAGACCTGGCTGAGCCACCAAGTAGGGAGGGAGATAAACTGCCGGCCTGCCTTTGGGAGAAAACCATCTAAAATTAAAATTCCTGATCTGAACAAAGACCTTATAGGATGTGTGAAAACCCACTGGGCGCGGTGGCGCACGCCTGTAATCCCAGCACTTGGGAGGCCGAGGCAGGAGGATCGCGAGCTCAAAGCCAGCCTCAGCAATGGCGAGGCACTTAGCAAAACGGCTGGGGATGTGGCCCAGTGGTCGGTTGAGTGCCTCTGAGTTCAATCCCTGGAACCAAAAAAAAAAAAAAAAAAAAAAAAAAGCAATGGATGTGTGAAAGCCTCAAAGACAGAGACACACAGGCACCATCGTCATTGTCATCATTCACCCTCCCTATTTAGGAGTCTCTTTGAGGTCAGTAATAGATTGTACACAAGTCTTCACGCCCAAAACCGAGTTATGGTTTTCTGCACATTCGTCACCGAGCACAGGTTGGTACATGAATGACCCAGGGCAACTGGACGGTGAAGTTTCCCCAGGATCACGAGTCAGGAGAGTGAGCTAATTGTCTCCTTCCTGGAAGAATTTGGGTGCAATTCACCCGTCTGGAATGGGCTGGGTACTGTCCTCCCTGGAGGCAGGTCCTCCCTGCAGAAGATCCTTTCCAGACTTCTGCCACCCAGCCACAGGAGCCTGGCTCTGGCAAACACCACCAAGAGCTGCCGTCTTCAACAGAAGGACCACATGGAAACAGCCGGGTGTGCTGGAGAGAGCAGAGGCTCCGGGCAAGCTCCATCTAGCCCCAGTGCTGGCTTGTCACTGTGATGGGCAGTTGCTGCTGGTCTCTCCTAGGTAACCCCCTCCCTTGATTCATCCCCACAACCCCCACTCCCTACTTTGATGTGGTCTGGGGAAGCTGATTCACCTCCTGGCTCCAGGGATGGAGCCCAGGACCTTGGCCTGGCCAATCAGCACACAGATCAGGAGTGCGCATGCAGCCATTGGTCAAAAGTGGGCACGTGATCCAAGTTGGTGCAATCACAAGACTTGGGCTGGGAAACAGAACAAGGAGGCTCTTTTCCTTCTGCAGGTACTTGAGGAATCTGTAGCCCCGGGTGTCTGTTAGAAATGCAGGTTCTCAGTCCCCACCCCAGGTGTACTGAATCCGAATCAATCTCTGTGCCCTGGCCCAGGAGGCCTGCCATCCCGGTGACTCTGAGGAACCACTTGGAGCATGAGGCCCACTTCTCCACTTCATTTAACAAACAGGTGGAAAAGCTCAGGTGCAAAGAACCAAGGTGACTTTCCCGCAGTCACAGGACTGGTGAGGACCCTGTCAGGGCCAGACTAGGCTTTGTGCACTTCCTTTAAGAGTCGCCTCTGTGTCTTTATAAGTTGTACAACCATCATGGCTGGGGCAGCCTCACCTTGTGAGGCCTCCTTCCCCGGGGCCTCTGCTCCGGGGTCAAAACTCACGCGCTCTGAGGTTACATGGGGCCGGGACTCCCTGCTTCTCACGTTCGTGTGCCACATCACGAGCTCAGCGTTGGTTGCATTAGGGTCCCCCAGGACCACAAGATGCCTGAAGAAACAAGCCCACCTCGGGCCCGAGACCCCAGGCGTGCTGGGGGAAGGCTGATTTCATCATTTCAGGGGGTCACGCTGCTAGGTGGTTGACTAGCTCCTTCCTCTGGATCTGAGCCTCCGGTCTCAGCCTGCCACCCCAAGGCTGTGCCCCTTGTGTCTGGGAGGGTAGGTGTTAGAGGGGGGACGCAGCTGGTTGCTGGCCAGAGTCGTGGCTCCAGTCTGAAAGTCCAGGCATACCTAAGCCGTCTCTTGTGGCTCCCCAATGCCATATTAGGCTGCCCCCTCTGAAGGGTGGAATCTCTGACTCATCTTCCCCTCCCCCACCCCCTCCCTCCTGCCAGTTTTGGCCAAGATTAGAATTCACTCAAATCTGTGGGTTCTACGGTTTATGTGCTATTTCAGTTTGGCAACTGGCTCCTTCTCATTTCGAGTTAGACAAAAAGCCCTTTCCTGAAAGGGACTTTGGAAGACTTTTCTTGGCGAGCTGATATTTTGTAACCAGAAATTAATGTGGTGGTTTTGGTGCACTAGATCATCGGGAAGCTGATGGTGATTCTCAGATGCATCCTGGGCTTAATGGATGGTGGGTGAGCAAGGGGGGATTCTGCTCAGGACAGTGGCCACCACCACCCGCCACTCTCGAGTGCCTGTGGGTTTCCAGCATCCTGTGTTTCGTTAACCTTTACCCAAGCCCCAGCAGGGAGGCAAACTGTCCATTTGAGAGATGAGGAAACCGAGGTTCAGAAAAGTCAGGTCCTGAGCTCAGCAGAGGGGTAATGTCAGGCCAGGGGCTCCATCCTTGCCTGGGATTGAGTCTCGGGAAAGGATGGGGCCTGCTCTGCTACCTAGAGATGACTGGAGGAGTTTGTCCCAGTGTCTGTGCCCTGGGATGTGGAGGGTGAATCAGTCAGAGCTTCTTGGTTGTCAGCAACAGAACAGGAAGTTGAAAAGGAGGGAGCAGCTGGAAGAATCAGATGGCAGAAAAGTCAGGGCAGACGGAGCAGCCTGGGCTGCCCCTAGGCCCCGTGTCTGCAGTGCTGTGCTGCCGAGCACAGGCACCCACTGTCTCCTGCCTTGTCTCTGGTCGTGACTCAGATTCCTGGGGGGGGGGCGTAAGCAGCGGGCTCTGCTGGGGTCAGGCACCCGTCTCTCGCTTGGGGAGGACAGGCGTCCTGAGCTATGATCCCAACAGGCTGTGTCTGAGTGGGAGAGAGATCACTTCCCCAAAGGAACTCGGGATGCTGTTGCTTAAAGGAAGGAGAAGGAGCGTGGATGTGGGGGCAGTGGCCACAGGGCAGAGGCGTGGTACTGGGCGCTGGACGGGGCGCTAGAAGCTGTCCAATCCTCCGGCTCTGGGTGTCTTCTCCCTCCCCTTCCTAACATCGAGAGCCAGACACGCAGTTTTAGAGCAGCAGGCTGGAAACTGGTCTGTTCAGGTCACTCTGGGTTGGCGTGGGGCAGCGGGGCAATGGCTGTGGCCAGGCCGAGGACTGGAGGCTGTCAGAGCTCGGCCTCCTCCCTAGAACACGCCTGCCCGGGCTCGGCATCAGACCTGCAGGGGCCAGCAGGGGCGGTGCTGGGGAGTCACTGATACCAATCACTAGAACTCCCCCGCCGTCCCCGGACTTTGAAGCTCCGAGGGCAGGAAAGGCTGGTAGATAACGAGCAGGAGCTGGCGGCTCCTCTCCGCGGCTGCTGCTGCCAGGAGCATGCCTGGGACCCGGGGGCTTAGTGGTGACCCTCGGTGGTTCCCCTCAGGGAGGGGGCTGAGGCTGGAGAGGGGAGGCAGGGCCCAGTGGTGCCGATGGTGGTGGGGAGCACGCGGGGCCTCCAGGCTCCCCAGCTGCTAAGGGCGTGCCACGGGCAGCTGGGGCTCTCCTCCCATGCTGCTCCACTGTCCACCCTTCCATTCCATCTACCAAACACCACTTATTGAGCACCTACTGTGTGCATGGCTCTGTGGGCACACAGGACTCATGAAATCTACCCTCCACCCTGAGGGAGTTTTCGCTAATAGGGAAGAAACAAGGAAACCACCTTGACACAAGGCCGCTAGGGAAGGGCTCCACCCTGGGGACTCAAGCAGGGGCCTCCTTCCCTCTCCAGTTTCAGATGGCCCCGAGCTTGTGTCTGTGTCCTGAGAACAGGTGTGTGTGTAACTGTGTGTGCAGGTGTGTGTTGGTGTATGTACAGATGTGTATGCATGCATGTTTGTGTGCACAGGTGTGTGTAGGAGTCCATACAGGTGTGTGTGCAGGGGTGTGTGCACAGGTGTGTGTAGGTGTGTGTGCAGGTGTGTGTGCACAGGTGTGTGCAGGTGTGTGTGCAGGGGTGTGTGAAGGTGTGTGTGCAGGGGTGTGTGCACAGGTGTGTGTAGGTGTGTGTGCAGGGGTGTGTGCACAGGTGTGTGTAGGTGTGTGTGCAGGCATATACGTAGGTACGTGCTCAAAGGTGTGCAGGCATTTGTGTAGGCGTGCATGTACACAGGCGTTGGTGGTTTTTGTGCAGGTGTGTGTGCAGGTGTGGGTGTATGTGCAGAGGTGTGTGTGGGTGCGTGTGTGCAGGAATGGCTGAGGTCTGTGGTCAGATCCTCTTCCTCTCCTCCTCCCTGGCAGGGGTTGCCGGGAGCTGGGTTATCTGAGGCCCTACTGCAGGGAGCTGGGGTGTCGCTGCCTGAAGCGATGGCCGCTTGGAGCAACAATGCCACGGGAATAAGTTCAGAGGCGGACTGGAAACGAACAGGCTCTTTATTCTGCAAGCTTCTCTCTCCGGCTCCAACAACAACTCCTATCTGCCATCCACACTCCTCCAACCACCCCACAAAATGGCTCCGACCGTCTGCAATCTCCCAGGCCAAGTCTCGAGAGATCATGCAAATGGCGCCCACCTGATCCACGATGTCCCGGGCCAAGTCTCGCGAGACCAAGGAAGGTGGTAATGCTTATGGCTCACAGCTAACCGCAATCTTAGCTATCTCCTTAATTAAAGCTCCTATACTGGGGGGGGGGGTTGTTTGTGGTGCTCCTGGGGTCATGTGTGTTCTCATGTTCTTGGCCAGAGGTTTTAAGAATGAAGAATTTAAAGATTCCCTGGCAACAGCCTCCCCACCTGGCCTTGGCTGCCTGGCAGCCCCATGACCTTGGCCTGTGCCTCTGCATGGCTGGGACCCTCCAAGCCTGGGCTCCAGGGCCTCCTGCACTCCCCCTTGGAAGCCTTTCCCTCCCGTAGGTCCCGGGAGCCCCTCTGCAGGTGGAGAACTGTGAGTCTGCCCTGGGCCAGCTCAGGGGTGGCTCATCAGGGCCACTTTACATTCAGTAAGGACACTTGATATGAGCTATTTGAAAAAAAAAGAACGATTCAAATCTTAGTGCCTGGGCCTAATCTGTATGATAAAAAGAAAAGGAAAGAAAAGAAAGAAATCTAGCAACCTGTGGCCCTTGCTGTTTGCTCTTGAAAATGTTACAGCTCAGAGAAAGGCCTGGAAACTGAGCTGATCAGATAACTCAGAGCATCTGCGACCCTCTGAGGAGGGTTATCACAGGTCTCTAACAAAGCCCGTGTTGACCTTTCCTTGTGGGGGTCCCCGCCCACAGCAGGCCTGGCGACTGAGCTCCGAGGGCTGATGTTATCTCTGGGTGTGCCTGCTGCAAGGAAAGCAGAGGAAATGGTGGCATCAGGGCCCCAGAGGCAGGCGCAGTGCCCAGGCAGACGCGTCGAGGCCAGCGGGCCAGGAGGCGCCAGGAACTTTGCCCTCCTTGAAGGGAACGTGTGATCCTGGAGCAGGAAGGGGCATTTAAAGCACTGGCCCCGCTGTGATTCTACTCCAGAGACGATGACAATGCTTTCAAAGATGAGAAAGGAGAGCAGCAGCTATGGCAGCAAGGACGGGAGCCACCATGGGGAGGAAGAGCTCTCGGGAACAGAGAAGTGCTGGTAGGCAGAGCTGTCCCCAGAGAGGGAGAGGTGTGGCTATGGCGGCTCTGGGAGTGAGGGTGCTGCACATTAAGTGCGGCGAAGGTGGGTGGAGGGGCATCTAGTCCTGGGTTCACAGGTTCTTCCAGACCTGGGGCTTGGGGTTAAGTTCCAGCAGTGCCTTGTCAAGATGTAATCCAGGGCCACTAGGGCAGGGACTTGGGCTCTTAGGATCTTCGTCGTGCCCTCCATTCCTCCCATACAGGCCCTGCACAAATGAATATTAGTTGAATGATCAATAGATGCGCGGAGTCCAGTGGTTAAGTGTGTGTACTCTGTGGTCAGATAGCCCTACTTCCTGTTACCTGTGTGACCTTGGGCAATGATTCTACCTCTCTGTGCTCGTAGCCCTCATTTATAAATTGGAGATAGAAATGCATTCTGTGTTCTAGGTTGTCATGGGTTGAAACAAGGTGGTATGTGTGGGCTCCCAGGTACAAGGCTGGCACGTGGTGGGAGCCCAGAGGTCAGCAAGGAGGTCATGGGGCATGGTGCGGGACATCTGTACTTCCAACCTGTGAGGATCTGTAGGGCCACAGCTCTGGCCAAAGCAACATGCGTGGCAGTGAGACGTGGGACTTGGTAGGCAAGAAGTCCTTGCTGGTCTTGTTTCTTCCCGTAGAGTTGTGACTAGAAGCTGAGACGGTCCCCGGGTCCCCAGGGGACTCTTATGAGCGGAGCCCCCAGCCTTCCTGCAGTGGACGTGTAACAGGAGTGGGAAATAGACCTAGGGATTGAGCCTCCCAATTACTTGGTCGGTCTCTGCCCGGAGGCCTAACTGATAGATGGGCTCCCCCCCCACCCCCCAAGAGTTTTCCACATCCTGAGAGAAGCAACCTTGTTTCATTCTCTGGGCAGGATGTTTCTTCTTCCCCGGCAGGATGTTTCTTTTCCCCGGGCAAGAGCCAATAGGCTTAAAGGTCGCCCTGTTCTATGGGCAAAGAGCCAATGGTGTTGGGGTTGCTCTGGTGCACCTCCCACCAGAAATCCCTATATAGGGCCCTGTTCGAGAGACTCAGAACAGACACACACACACACAGATGCACATATGCCCACATCAGCTCGTCGCTGCTGAGAGGAGGAAGCCACTCAGACACATCAGCTCGACCCTGCGGAGAGGAGGAAGCCACTGCAACAGCTCCAGACCCATCGCCTCCAGCTGACGGCAGCTGCCCCAGCCGGCAGCTCCAGACCCATCGCCTTCAGCCCGACGGCCGCTCCCAGCTGACAGCTCCAGCCTCCAGCCAGACAGCAGCTGCTTTAGCCGATAGCTCCAGAGATCCCAGCCGCCACAAAGGCTGTTGAATAAATCTCTTGGCTGCACGGCTGTCCCCTGTGTGACGTTTTGCCCTTCACTAACCCCTCCCCTAACACAACCCTAACACAGACGCCAGGAGCCCCCGTCCAGACATACTTCCGTCTTTTCTGGGAAGGGGCAGCATGACGGGATGGCCAGAGCCCAGAGTCCTCCACAGAGCTGGGTCTGAGTCCCGCTGGGCCACTCCAGCACTGCCGGGGTGGGAGGTTGGGCCCCTCAGGCTCCTGTCACTGCAGGGTAACTCCCCCAAGCCTGGGCGGTGAGCGCTGGCCTCCTGGGGAGACGCATCTGCGGTGGCCTGGCTCCGTTCTGCGCACACTGGGATCAGGCTCGCTGAGAAGGCCCTGGAGTGTGGGCTGCGCGTCCCCTCCTCCCGCTGGGCAGCTCGGAAGCCTCCTCTGATCCCCTCGCTGGGCCAAGCTCCTGTTGGCCCCTGGAGCCACTCTCCACTGTCCCCGCCCTCCTCACCTGAGTGGACACAAGCAGGCCACTGGCTGCCACTGGATTTGGGGCCAGAGGAAGGAAAGAGGGAGTTGGGGATACTTATTCCTTCTACTGTGTCCCCCACTGCCTTCCTGAGAGGTGGCCTCAGGCTGGCGTTGCCACTTGGCCCCTTGTCCCTGCTTCCTCGAGGAGCCTCCCACAGGAAGCTCCCTGCACCGTGACGGCGCCCTCCCCCAGCTCTGGCGCCCTCCCCCAGCTCTTCGTAGTTATCGTACTAGAAATTAAATCTGGGATAATAAGTATCAAAAATACTGACTCCACATAGAGTAATGATAACAAACCCTTCACACATCAAAATGATAATTAAGTGTATTTTCCAAAACACACACACAGAAGGGAGAAGTGGCTTTTTTCTTCTTCTTCTTCTACATTCTGCAAAGTTCTTTATTGGCCGCTAACAGAAGGCAGCTGGCTTCTAGTATCTGCTTGTGCCTTCAATTTGTTGGGAGACCACCCGTCATGTAGACTGCAGAACCTGACTCGACTTCCGAGAGAATGCAAATAAAAAAGCCGTATAGCGTCTTATTGTTACCACGAAACTTGTTTTAAACTCGTGAGTCCTGGGGAAGGTCTCGGGGACCCCATGGGTGCCTGGGCAATGCTTTGGGGACCTGCTCTGTGGTGCTAAGCTCAGTCTTCCTTGGTCCTCACTGTTCCCAGGGCTTCTCGTCTGTCCTCATCGGCACCATCGGGCGTCATGCTTGCCTTCCTCATCCTCATCCTTTGTGGCCAGTGATAGATAGGCTTGGGCCGATGGGCCACCTCTCCCATGGAAATTTCCATGAGGAGCAACCTGGTTTCATTTTCCCCAGGCAGGAGCCAATCAGCTTAAACGTCACTCTGTTTCCGAGGCAGGAGCCAATCAGCTTAAAGGTCGCTCTGTTCCCCAGGCAGGAGCCAATCAGCTTAAAGGTCGCCCTGTTCCCTGGGCAAAGAGTCAATAGTGTTAAAGGTCACTCTGGTATGCCCCCAACCCCAGAAATACCTACTTAAAGCTCCTGCCTGCCCGGAGCTCAGACACAACAGCTCCTCCCTGTTGAGAGGAGGCAGCCACTGCGACAGCTCCAGACCCACCGTCTCCAGCCCGATGGCAGCTGCCCCAGCCGACAGCTCCAGAGACCACAGCTGGCACGACCAGGCACCCACCTTCCGTTCAGAGCTTACACACTCCCCTCTCCCTGACTCCTCGCTCCCACCAGAGCTTGCACACTTCCCTCCCCCTGACTTCTCTCTCCCCGTACTTCTTCTACCTCCAACCAGCCATAAAGGCTGGTGAATAAATCTCTTGGCTGCACGGTTGTCTCCGGTGTGATTTTTGCCCTTCAGCCAGGAAAGAACTGCCGCCAAGTGCATCTGGGCTGCTGAGATTCTGGGGAGCAGCTGCTGTGTTCCTGACAATGACATTTGCTACTTCTTGCAGGGCTATGGGGCTGGGGGTTCCTGACCAGGCTTCCCAGGACTCCATCAGCTCAGCTTTATCGTGATCCTGTGACTTCCTTCCATCAATCACTACCACTTATTTTAGGGGAGAAACAAGAAAGTTATAAATTTTTCTAGCAAATTGGAGATGGAAAATGTACCGCTGCCAATTTGCAGGGAGAGAGGGCTGAGCCGGTGGAGCACGGGATTTGGGGACCTATTCTATATGGTAGCCGTAATGGTAGATATATGTCAGTATACATTTGTCAAAACACAGAGAATGTACAAGACTAAGACTGGATCCTAAAGTAAACCATGGACTTGAGTTAATAATTATGGATCAATATTGGAATGTAAGTTGTAAACAACATATCACTCTAATGTGAGATTTAATATAGGGGCCGTGGAGGTATGCAAGGCGAACCAGTAATTTTAGATCTTTTCTCCATGAGCCAAAAAATGGCTCTAAGAACACTGTTGCCGCCTGAAGCGATGGCTGCTTGGAGCAACGGAGCCGCGGGAAGAAGTTCAGAGGCAAACTGGAGACAAACAGCTTTTTATTCTGATAACTTTTCTCTCTGGTTCTAACAACGACTAACACGTGCCACACACACCACCAAAATGGCGCTGACCCAATCAGCAATCTCGGCCAAGTCACTCAAGATCCCGGGCCAAGTCCCGTGAGACTACAAAAGACGACAATGCCCAAATCCTTATGGCCCATAGTCAACCACAATTTAAGCCATCTCCCCAAACAGGGCTCCTACAGAACACCACATTAAAGAACACAAATCAAACTTCATTGCCCTAGCTGAGATGTCCTCCTGAGATTGTTCTTCCCATTGACTCCCCGAAGTCCACAGGAGCCTGACCAGGAGCTGGAGGGTGTGATTTAGTGGCAAGACAATCATTAGAGAACCGTCTGAAGATGGCTGATGTTGTCCAGTGAGGGGGCAGCAGCCTGTCCCTGCAGGGGTACAGGCTCTGAGGTACGAGGAGGTAAGGACAGGAGGTGTCATTCTGCCCTGCTGGGGCATCTGCCCTCTGAGATCTGGAGGGGGCCCCGGCTCTTCTGTTCAGGCTACCTGGGGCTTCCTGTGGCTGGGAATTTGACAGCAAGATGTTTGTTGATGGAGGGGTGGGTCAGAAGGGGCAGCAACTGTCCATTGATGGCCAATACCAGCGGACAAGCTGTGGCTTGGTACAATATTTCCTGGCCCCCAGTTGAATCTTAGGCTCAACCATGCTGGGGAAATGGAATCTGTTACTGCCATTCTTGGGGGTCTGGGGACCACAGGGCTGGTATGAGGGTGCAGCAAAAGAGGTGCCTGGAACATCTGTCTTAAGGAGGTCCTGTCTCGGGCTGGTGCAGGCGTGGGGCTGGCACCTGAGAGCGAGGGACTGAGCCCCTCTCTCTCCTCACCCCAGGTGCATCCTAGTCCTGACCCACCATGCAATAGGTCTTCCCTTGAGAGCCGCTTTATCTTCAGGGGTGCTACCTGCCTTCCCCTCACCTGAGTCATGCATGTTGTAAAGAACCGTTCATGTGGTTGTCCCCCCATTTCTCCACCCAGTTTGCATCTTCTTCCCTGGCTCCTTCAGGGCTGGCCCTCTAGAAATGTTTGATCTGGAAATTTCCTTCCACAGCCCAACGAGCACACAGACTCCCAGATAAAAATGTGCTGAGGAGACAATAAGTAGTTGTTCTGAGGTTGAAAGCGGAGACCCTGGTGACAAGGCGAGGGGGAGGTTCCTCCGAGTGCTCTCCTAAGACTTTCCCTGTTTGGGGTGCGGGAGGCTGGCTCCCGTGGGGACAGGCATTGTGGTGACCCTCTCCGAGAATTTATTTTCTTTTTCATTTGTTCTCTCTTTGCTCAAACCTAATTGGTAATATTATAACTTTCAATTTAATCATTGACCTAAATGAGTTGCATTTTTATCTCAGCAGGAGCCTGGCCGGGCTGCAAGAAGCAGCTGTGGCACCCAGAGGGAAACTCTTAGGAGAATATTCTTGCTGGCAAGTGGCACCACTTCTGCTCTGAGATAAGATGGAGACTTGCTCAAGCTATGTTTTAAAATCATAAAAGCCCGAGTCTCCTGCTGGAGATAAGCGCCGTGTGGGTCTGGAGCAGCTGGGGGCTGCAGGGGAGGGGGTCAGACAAGCATTACCGAAATTTTCGCTGAAACCAAGATTGTAAGTCATTCGGGCTCTCAGAGTTTTCTCCAGGTGCACAATGGAGGCCTCAGTATCTTGGATTCTTGAGTCAGGGGTCGGGTTAGCTATTAAAAAAGACAGAAAATATTTCTAAACAAAACCTACGGTTCCTTAAGGCATACACCACTCCCGTGGCTGCTTTTGGTCTGGTTTCGAGCTTTTGCTCTTTTCCTGGCTCTCCGGAGATCTGCTGTCGACTCTCTCCCTGCCCAGATCGACGGTGTCTTCCTTCATTGTCTTATTCAACGACCTGTCTCATTGCCTGCAACGGAAGGGACGTGCCCCGCTGCAGTGTCCCTGGTGGTCAAAAGAGAGTCACAGTCACGGGACCAGGGGGGACAGATCATCATGGCCTTTCTTCTCCGACTTGTAAGCTCCCTGAGCAGACCCAGTACCAGGCGGCCCGGGGGAGCCTCTCTTGCTCTCTTTCTCAGACAGAACAGATTGCATCTTTCTTTGTAGGAGCTCACATGCCATAACCTCTGTGTGCCTAAAATCTTCTTTTATAGGCCTCCTGTTCGGGTATCTTTGATCTGGAGGCGGCGCAATCACATTTTCCTTGAAGATACCAATCATCTAGGAAAGCGCAGGGGAGGAGAAATGCTCTTAAATATCTCCTCAAGCCAAATTTAAAACACACATTAATTACTTTGAATTCTTCCATGATTCTCCCTCCCCTATCTCCTGTTCTCATCTGGTCTTTGAATGGGAGGACTCTGCAGCCATAAAGGGTCTTAGCGTAAAGGGTTTGGGCTGGCTGCCCTGATTACCAGATGAGACACTTTGTGCAAGAAGGAAAAAAATTTTCATTTGGTCCAATTGGTATGGGACCATGTTTTCAGGGACTGAGGATTTAAATTTTATTTGTCTATTTTTTAGTTTAAAAAAAAAAAAACATGAGAAACCTTGACAATCGTTTAATTCACCTTACACCATGGTAGTCAGGGTTCCTTGGGTTGCAGGTGCCAGAGACCCTCCTCAAGGAAAAGAGCAACTTATGGGGAAGGATTGGGGGGGACCCCAGAACTTCATGGAGGTTTTAGGGCAGGGTAGCTTTGAGGACGGTGGGAGCAGCCCCTGAAACACAGGAGACAGCCACCCAGGCTGCCTGCGGCCCCTCCTGACTGTCCTGCAAGCCTGTCCTCCCTGGATGGCCAGTGCTGCTGCTTCCTTTATGGGGGCATCTTTGGCACTTGTGTCTATAAAGAAAAAGGAGGGCTTTCCAGTCTGTACAGTTAGGGGGGAAAAAAAACCCAGCCCAGCGTGGATGCTGGTTTGTGGGACTCGGGTCATGAGCTCAGCCAACACAGGAAGAGCAGGCGATGGGCAGCTGACCACCAGCCTCAGCAACTTGCCTCTTTGGGTGAGAAGGGACACCTGAAACCCTCCAAGGGACTTAAGTGACTGTCCCTCCGGGGACCAGGAGAGTTGTCTCCAGGAGCCCCAGGGGAATGCATTTGTCCCATCACAGAGTCACTTCATCCCCTCCATGCCAAATCCTCAAATTTATTTTTTTCTCTTTGAAAAAAAAGTGACCGAAGATGGGAACACACAGAAGCCTCGGTCAACTGGAACCCTCAATTAACCAGAAACCCCTTTCTCATTTGACTCTGGGGAAGAGCATAAGAAAGTCTCCGGGGTGGATCCCACCACCTCACTTTTAGAGCACGTTCCAGGGGTCATGTGTACGTGGCTTCATCTCCCACTGTTTCCAAATGCCTTTTTTAGTGAAAAAGTGAAAAAATTGTGATTATATATATATATATATATATATATATATATACATGCTATTTTCATCATTTCAAGTGTACAATGCAGTAGTATTACATATATTCTCACTGCTGTGCAACTACTACCACTCTCAATTTCCAGAACCTTTTCATCATCCTAAATATAAGCTTCTGTCTCCATTAAATAGCAGCCCTCCCTTCCCTCCACCCCCACTCCCTGGCAACTACCACCCTCCTTTCTGTCTGTGGGTTTGCTTGTTTGGGGTATCTCATGCAAATGGAATCATTTGTTCTTTTGAGTCTGGCTTATTCACTTAGCAGGCTGTCTTCAAGATTCATCCACGTTGTAGTAGATGTAAGAATTTCCTTCCTGTTGTGTTTTGGATCTGGAATGGCCCTCAAAGACTCCTGCACTGGAGGATTGGTCCCCAGTGTAGCAGGGTTTACAGGTGGGGCCTTAGGGCAGGTGACTGGATCGTTGGCTCTAACCTCATCAGTGGATTATTAATTCATCGATGGAATCATAATTTGATGGGATTACTGGTGGAAAAGGTAGGAAATGGGTTGTAGGTGGAAGAGGTAGGTCCCTGGGAGTATGCCATGGAAGGGCTTATCTTGTCCTAGCTCCTTCCTGTCTCTCCCTGCTTCCCTGTGTCCATGAGCTGAGTAGCTTTCCTCTACCATGCCTTTCTGCCATGATGTTCTGTCTCACCTCTGGCCAAAAGCAATGGAGCCAGCCAACCATGGACGGAAACCTCTGAAACCATGATCCAAGATAAACCTTTAGTTCTTTCAGTTGTTTTTTCTCAGGCATTTCATCACAGTGACAAAAAACTGATGAACACAATTCCATTTTCGTGGATAAATAATATTCCATTGTATGGATATACCACATTCTGTTTATTCATTTGTCATGGACACTTGGGTTGTTCACATTTGGCTATTATAAATAGTGCTGCTGTGAACATTGATGTGCACCATATGTTTTTTTTGGCAGTACTGAATAATTATTCATCTCACAAAAATTGCACTGAGGTATCCTCAATGACCATACAAGAAAGTTAAGTATACCATCACAATGGAGATGCTGTGGGAATGTGGGCCCAGAAGCCTGCAGGCCTATCTTTAATGCTGCATTTATGATTTTCTAACCTAGGAAGCTGGGCAAACTTTTAAAAATTGGGCATTAGTTTTTCTTATCTGTAGTCGCCTGAAGCGATGGCCGCTTGGAGCAAAGAAGCCGCGGGAAGAAGTTTTGAGACGAACTGGAAACAAACAGCTCTTTATTCTGGCAACTTTTTCTTATCTATAAATGGCTGGCAAAAAAAGGCTGAAGGTTGACATTTCTTGGCTGCTTTGAAAATCTGATGCTTCCCAAATTCACTTAGTAATCAAACAAGTACCTTGACTTTAGGAAAACAGACTCCTGAGCTCTATACCCAAACTCCTACCTTAGAGTATCTAGGAGCGAGACCCAGAAATGTGCATCTTTACTAAAATCTTTAGGAGATGCAAATGAGGCAAGTTTAAAACTTGTCATTGAAATTAAGCACAGTAAGTCAACCCCATGCTCAGGACCTGATACTCAGAAACAGCTTGGTACTGTTAAATCATCCTATTAAAGGATGATTGCATTTTAAGGGACACCATGTCATATACCAATACAAAAATACTAATAATGGATTATTTTCCATTCTAAATAACTAATCAGTCATCTCGGACTATAAAGGGTGTTGGTAGTTGGGACTACAGAAACAGTCACTGTATTCATTTATTTTTCAGTTATGCATTTGAGTGCAGCAGGTACAATACCAATCTGCTGATGAGGTTGGTGGAATGGAGGGGGCAGGAGGCACCACGTCAGGCTGCGTAGAAGAGAGAGAGAGCGCCTTGGAGATGATCATGCAAACTAGAGACTTCCATGAAGGGAAGAAGCCAGTGAATTTATATCTCACAAACCACATTAATGTTCTTTTCTTCATTTTTTCCCCCTGTTTTTGGTTCCCTTCAAATTATAAAAGGAGTGGACAGAGGGAATGTTGTAGATGTAATTTGTTCCAGGCTTGAATAAAGCGTATTTGTGCCTTCTGAAATCCTATGAGAAAAATGTAATTCAAATTGGCTTGGAGATGAGAGCTGTCAAATAGATTGAAAGCTGGATTATAAACCAAGACTAATGAGAGCCTGCAATGTGCACAGAGTTAGGGATGGAGTCCAAGAGAATCTCTGCAAGGTCTTACAGGGGAGGTAAACAGCCTATTAATTAAGGTAGCAGATGGTAGTAAGTTGGGAGATGCTTCAGATTCCAAGGACAGAAAAAGAAATGAAAGTGCAGGAGCTGGATTGGGTAGTTAGAAACCCCAGCACGGAGTCAATGACAAGAAAATAATAAGAGCTCCAGGTAGTCTTGGACGGGAGCATATTTGGGATATCACAGGGTGAGGAAGGGACAAGGGTGTACGTGGAGTGGCAGAGCTGCTCCTGGAGAGGGTGGTGCACGATACGATGGCACGGCTGCCGGTCTCCGGGGTGCCATGGGCTCCAGTCGAAAGCAGCACATCTCTGGGTAAGAGTTGACTTAAAGATCTGCTCAGTGGGTGTTTGCAGGCAAGGAAGCTGCCAGGATAGAAGGACTAAACTGGATATAAATTGAAGAAAGAAATTGGCACAGGGAACAACAGCAGGCGAGGGAGACGATCTCGGTGTGATTGGGCCAGCGCTGGAGGGCAGGGTGGAGCGCTGGACCCCAGGTGGGCTTGGAGCTCAAGTTGGGGCTACCTCTGTCTCTGCCACTTGGCTGGGGATCATGACTTAGCCTTTCGGAGCCTCGCTTTCCCTCCACCAATAAACCGAGCACACTATTTCTTACTTTCTGTAGATAGCCTACGTTTGGAGGAGATCTGCATGTAGATTACCCTTGAAATAGGTGTGACCTCTTCCCTGGGCACCTGCAGAATGAATGTGCTCAGCACAGACTTGGGGGAGGGGAAGGGGGGGTGCTTGGGGACACTTTGGGTGGCAGTGATTCACCTGTCCCCAGGGACATCTTACCACTGAGCTACATTCCCCGCTCCTTTTATTTTGAGGCAGGGTCTCTTCAAATGGCCCAGGCTAGCCTCAAACTTGCAATCCTCCTGCCTCGGTCTTCTGGGTTGCTGGGATTACAGGCGCGCACCACTGCACCTGGCTCTTTTCTAATCAGGGAAGTTGGCTGTACTCTCTTGTTACAGCCGTCACGTTTACCTCGGGTGTTAGAGAGTCCAAAGCCATCAACGTAAATTGAGACTCACATATGGTTCAAAATTACCCTTGAAAATCCCTGAATGGCTCATAAAATAGAGTACTGCGCTATCTTTCAAAAAGTTCTTCGGAACCAGTTTACTCTCCAGTGTTGGCACCGACCACGATTTTGTGGTTGCTGTTTTTCTTTCAGCTGAGCGCAGGTGAAGCAGTTGCCTTGCATTTCTGGGTCATGCTGTAGGAAAATGCGTATCTTCTAATACTACTTCATCGGCACTTAGCAGGGTGAGTGCTGGCAGCTCAGGGGCCCTTGGGGAACCGAGGGCAGGGCATTTCCCCCTCACTCTACACCTGGGCTGGACAGGTAGAACTGCCAACCTTTGTTTTCTCTCTTGTCTTAGTCATCTTGGGCTGCTATCACAAGACAGCATGGATGGGGCTATGGCTTTTGTAATTGTTCCTCAAAGGCCCACATATTGAAGGCTTGATCTGAGCCTGTGGCACATTTGGAGGTGGTGGACCCTTTAAGGGGTGGGGCCTGGTGGAAGGACGTTAGGTTGCCGGAGGTGTGGCCTTGGAGGCCCCTGCTTGTCTCTCTAGGCCTCCCAGCTGCCCCGTGCTGTGTCCTCACGTGGCAGAGGCTGCAGCCTCTGTCTCTTTCTAATCTCATCCAGGGGACACCACCCTCAGTACTTCCCAAAGACCCTGCCTCCTAACACCACTGGGGATTAGGACTTCGACACATGATTTTTGGGGACAGATGTGTGTGGTCCACAACAGACCTGGATTTGCATCCTCTCTGAATCCAAGCAACTGCAATGGCTCGGACTGGCTGTCGGGGGTCCCATGGGCCCAGCTTTGGTTGTGGAGAAAATGTCACATTGAGGTTCTATCTGGTCAGCTTGCTCGTCCCTCTGCTCAGCTGGCTATATGATAGGCCCAGGAAGCTGGCTGTGTCAGAGGACACAGTCCTCCACTTGGAGCTGCCCACGTGTGGGCCCTGTGTAAGTGCCCAGAGTGTAGAGGCCTGACCTGGCCTTTGTCACTAAGAGGCCCAATGACAAGGGCTTACTCAGCCACCGGCTTCCCCTGGGAGCTGGGCGAGCTCCTCCTCGGAGTCTGCAGATGGCTCCTGTGGGTCTGTTTCTCCTCCTGGGCAGCTAAGCCATATTGAAGCTTGCACTAAGAAATGGTAGGTTCGCTTATCTGTCCACTGTTCTGCAGCTTTCAACTTAAAAAACTATTTTAACTTAAAAACCATTATTCTTATTGATACATGAAGAACTTCCTTCTTTTGTTATGGAGGTAAAATTTGCCTTATATAAAATTTGCCACTTTAACAGTTTGAAAGTGTGCAATTCAGTGGCTTCCGAGACTACAGCCACAACATCTTACAAGCATCACTGCTCTCTAATTGCATGTTTTATCACCAAAAAAAAAAAAAAAAAAAAAAAAAAAAAAGAAGAAGCTCTGTATCCATTAAGCAGTCACTGCCCAGCGGTTTTGATTTGCATTTCCCTAAGGACCTGTGATGTCCAGCATCTTTTCCTGGGCTTATTGGCTATATCTCTTTTTTTCTGGAGAACTGTTTATTTGGATTTCTTTGTTTTTCAATTGGGTCATTGTTTGGGTGTGTGTTTGTTGACTAATAATTGTTCTTTATATATTCTGGACCCTAGACCCTTATCAGGTACGTGATTCACAAGTATTTTCTTGTATTCTGTGGGTTGTCTTTTCACTTTTTTGATACTCTCCTTTGATGCATAGAAGTTTTTCATTTTGATGAAGCCCAACTTATTTTTCTCTTTTGTTGCTGTGCTCTCAGTGTCATAGCTACAACCCATTCCCAAATCCAAGCTCATGAACATCAATTTCTGTATTTTCTTTTTTTTTTGGCACCAGGGATTGAACTCAGGGGCACTCCACCACTGGGCCAGATCCCCAGCCCTTTCTCGTATTTTATTAGAGACAGGGTCTCACTGAGTTGCTAAGTGCCTCGCCATTGCTGAGGCTGGCTTTGAACTCACGATCCTCCTGCCTCAGCCTCCCAAGTGCTGGGATTACAGGCGTATGCCACTGCGCCTGGCTTCTGTATTTTCTTTTAAGAGACATTGCAGGGGTTGGGACTGTGGTCAGTTGTAGAGCACTTGCCTAGCACCACACACACACACACACACACACACACACACACACACACACGATATTATTTTTATTTAAAGAATTTTAAAAAATATCTTTTATTTATTTATATGTGGTGCTGAGAATCGATCCCAGTGCCTCAAACGTGCTAGGTGAGCACTCTACCACTGAGCCACAACCTTAGCCCCCATGACATTGTTTTAAGCACTTATATTTAACTGATTTTGAGAAAATTTTCATATGTAGCGTAAGGTTAGGGTCCAACTTAATTCTCTTGCATGTCAGTCACTTTTTTTTAAAGTCTCTGCATAGCATTCATTCCCAGAGTTTATTTAAACAATTTTCTATTCTACTGTACTATTTGGGTTACTTCCAACATTTTACTACTAAAACCAATGATACAATAAATATTCTTGCGTGTAGCTGTTTCCCACATACCCCAGTGCGTGTGTAGGCTCTCTACAGTGGAATTTTGGGGTCGGTGTGATTGCCTACTTGCTCCAGTACCTGGTGAGGCTGTGTTTCTCTGCACTTTTTCTGACCCTTGTAGATATTTGCCAACCAGCTGGGTAGCTTTAATTTGGAATTTTTTTATTATAAGCAATGTAGTATACCTTTTCATATATTTTAAGACACTTTTATCATTTTTTGTTATGAACCTTTCATAGCCTTAACCTATGATTTCTGTTGATTTATTTATTTATTTATTTATTTATTTATTTATTTATTTTTGTGTGGAGGGGTGGGGGGTTGGGGTTCCAACCCAGGGCCTTACACTTCTAGGCAAGTGCTCTGCCACTGAGCTGAATCCTCAGCCCTGGACTTTGTTTTGTAGGAGATATTTTTGAAGCACATGAGGTCTGTGCCTATATTTGTCATTTACCTGTTAGTTTATTAATAGTGTTTCTTTCTTCACAATAAAATAATCATGTACAGTGTTTCAACCTTTTAAGACTTTGAGTTAAGTAGCTACTCAGACTTCCTGTTCAGATATGATAGTATTTTTCTTTTCCCTTACATTTTCATGATTTCAATGCATTGTTTAACCTTTGATTCAGCTGGAATCATTTGGTGCTATGGTGTGAGGTAGGGATGCACCACCACCCTCCTGCCCCCACCTCCCAGATAATTGAGGTTGCTGATTCTGAAGTCAGATATCCTGTTTCCCACAGCAAACAAAACAGTAATAGTTCAGTTCTGACCTGAGGAAAGCCCAAACCCACATGGATCTTGGTCCTGGCTGGGAAGGGATCTCTGTACTCTGGACCGGGAGAGTGGCCTCTTGTAACCTAGGGGGATTCTTGCCTTACCTATTGCTCAATCTTTTTAATGAAGTGAAATCAAGTAAAACCAAAAATCAAGTATAGCCCCACGAGAGATGCAGTCTCGCCAAGGGTTTGCACCTGGTGTCCTAGAATTAGCTTAGCATTTTGCCAAGGTAAACTGAGGTTCACCGTGCAAAATGAACGCGTAAACCCAAATTAATGATTTGTGGTAGGCCAGGACCCCAGGACCAGGTTCCCTCAACAGGGCTCCACCCATGCCACCATAGCTCGGGGGGTTCTCACCCTTCAGGGGCCAGTGCCAAGTGGGCAAGGGCCCTGCGTCCCCTCCCCCACCTTAAAGATGGTCAAGAAGGCCATCCCCTTATTCCTTACTTGGGGAGGGGCCTCAGTTTCAGGGAGGGTCCCAGTATAAGTAGGCAGCTCTGTCTGGGAGGGCCCTGGGCAGCACCCTGCCAGCTGCTGGGAATGGGCACTGAGGGGCTCCCAAGCCCGAGGGTGGCGATTGGATGAGTTAACCATTACTTTCTGTTATTCTGTGACCTTCTGTGAGGGAGGGGCCTCTTTCTTTTCCAGCCTCAGGGAAGGGGTGACACAATTCAGTGAACAAAAGAGTCCAATTCTTGCCTTTAAAGTTTAAAAGGAGACTAGATGAAGAGATAGGTTGCTGGCCCCTGGGTTGTCAGGACTGGGGAGGGACCTCAGGGAAGGAAGAGAGATCAGGCCCAGCTGGGTCCTAAGAGGGCCTCAGTGGGCTGCTGATGCCCTGGGGGAAGAGCTGGCAAAACCAGAATTCCAAGCAGGATGGGGAATCAGTCCTGGGCATTCCTGTCTCCCCTTCCTGGTGAACCTGGCTCTGGAGTGGAATCAGCTGTCAGTGGTGTTTGTCAGGCTGCTTTGCAGAATGTCTCCAAATCCAGGGGTGGATTTAATTTTTATGGGGCTGAGGCTTGCACAAGTTGGGACCCTCTTTAGAAAACAGAATTCAAAGCAAGGCACAGGCTGTGTTTCTTTGGGGCTGATGAAATGCTCTGGAATGCGTGGTGATCACTGGGTACCTTTGAAAATATACTAAAAAAAAACCCTCACTGAATTGCACACTTTAAGGGGGTGAATTTTATGGCATGTGAATTAGAACTTAATTTAAAAAATGTACATTGTTAGAAAAAAAAAAAAGAGGTATGAAATTCTAGAAGGGGCCCTAACAAGAGAGGACCCCAAGCAGAGGTTAGTTTGTCTCACGGTGCTGGGTCTGCACCCCAGAGTGGTTAAGAGGTGACATGGCCAGAGGACAGAGGAAGGACTTGTTAGTAGCTGGGTCTTGGTGATCGCACCTGTAGGAGCAGATCCTCCTGTGTCCCTGGCTTTCTTCCCCTCCCAAGGCCTGGGTGGGTCTCTAGAACCTCCTTGCCATCCAGGGGAAGAGTGACGGGAGAGACAGCAGGAATTGATGGCGATGGAGCAACAGCTTTGTGGGACCAGGAAATTACAGAAGTCACGTTCTTGTACTCCTGCCTTTAACCTGGTGTGTGTGTGTATGTGTGTATGCACGCGCACAAGTTCTAGCTTAGAGGGGCTCCATGACCAGCCCTCCCCCTGCCCTGTAGGTGGTGGCGAAGCAGGGCAGGGGGCCGAGGAACGCTGCTTCCACCTTGTGCATTTTTGGACGGAGAAAGTGCCTACAGTCTGGGCAAACAGATGAGGCTCTTTGGAGGCCAGGGATATGCCACTGTCATATTTATAATCGAATTCTTGTTTATCTTGAATCAGACCCGGCTCTCTGCATAACTTCTGTTCCTCACATTTGGAAGATTTGGGCCCAAAACACATTTCAGGGAAAAAAAGGAGAAAGCTCTTGTTTGAAAATGAACCAGCAAAATAAATCATTGTGTTTCTGACATGATGCCCATTGCATGCTTTTCAATGCTTAGCTTTGGCAGCAGCGTTTAAAAAACGCACACACACAAAACCTATCACATAATTCTTTCTGAAAGGCTCATTCAACAGGCCTGCCCGCCTCGGTCACCAGCCCCTCCTTTTCTTTTTCTTCTCTCTCTCTTTTTTTTTCTTTTAAGCCAGCCCTTCTGGTGAGAGGGCGAGTGTACATACAGCCTTCCATTGTGTTTGTAAAACAGAGCCATATCAGTGGAGAAGTAATGATAACATTTGTAGTTATGCAAGCAGAGATAACAGTAATCAGATCTCTGCTCTGGGCAAAAAAAAAAAAAAAAAAAAAAAAAAAAAAACCACAACAACAACAAAAAAACCGAATGGCCAAAAACCTCACAAGGGGTTGGGTGTTATGTTGAAAGGCGGCAAAATATGTATATGTTTTTGTTTTATAGAAGCCAGCACTTTTTTCCCTCCTTGCCTGCAGAACTTTCTCCTGGTTAAAGCCCTTTGGAGGCGTCCAAGAAAGAGGACCCTACCCCGAGACAGAGATCCTAGGTTCCCCTCCCTGCCCAAGTTCTCCTGGCTGGTTTTTCTTGTACCAAATGATTTAGGGTTTCCTTTGCTTTCCCCGCAGGTAATTTGACCTCTCTAGATTGGGAGGAGTGAAGGCCAGGCATTCACTCCAGCAGAGGCAGGTTGACCGATAGCATCAGTTTGCAATGCCATTTGGATTTTTAAAAAGAAAGGTGTGGTTCTGCAGTTGCCCGGATGTTTTCCAAATCGGGTTTTCCCTGTGGGGGTTTCTGTTGCATTTTATTTTACCCAAACAACATGCAAACATATTGATACCTGGGAGCTTAAACGGTGTGAAGGACTGGAAGTTGCGATTTCCAAGGCCGGCCAAGCCAAAACACAACACCCAAGCTGCATGCAGTTCAGAAAAATGAGGAGGAGGGCCTTAGAAGATGAGCTCAGTTGGAGAGCAGGGAGCTAGCTCTTACTAGGGCTTGGGCGTGGGAGTTGCTCTACTTGTTGGTTTCTCTGATTTCGTTTATGGTTTTAGTTCAGTTACTTGGGGGCCAGGGGAGGCAGGAATTAGCCCGGGTTCTCTGGATGCACCGAATAATATCTTAGTGGGGAGCAAAATGCCCCAGTTCAACACGGTTGTCTGCACATCTGACCCGGGTAGAAACTCAGACCCACAATTGTTACTTCCTCCAGTCTGAAGAATTCCTAATTGCATACAAAATGAAATGCATTTTCATTTTACTTTTCTGCTGGACACCTGAGAAAATGCTCTCTTGTCTCCTCTTTCTGCTCATACCACCCCCCCCCCCCCAAAAAAAAAGAGTAATTGCAAAGGTAAAAGCAGCCTTTACAAAGCCCACGAATCGCTCAGGGAAGCGGGTGGGAGGAATTCTCTAAGAAAACAAAATTTTGCTTTATTTTTTCAAAAGGTATTTTCTTCCCCGTCTCCAGATGTAAGGGTTTGAGTTGAAACTTCTACTTCAAACGCTGTGCAGATGTTGACATTTTGAAAATCAAACCTTATTGGCCCGTGAGTTGCTAAGCAACCGGTACAACCCAATCAGCCCCGGCTTGAAGGTGGAAATTTTTCAGGAAGCCGCAAAGCGAAGCTGGGGTTGGGTTCACCCCTGTGATGCGGTGGGCGGGAAAGTCGCCTGCCCCACGTGCTCCTCTCGCTGGAAGTGCAGCGTTCCTGGCTTTTCTGGCCCGAGCATGCATGTTAATTTCACTGTCAGTTCTCATTATCTGTCTACATGGATTCCCCCTTTTTGGTTTTCAGAAATAATTAAGTAAAAAGCCCTTTCACTCACTGCATTTTGGCCTTGATAAAGACATCTGAAGCATTTCAGACAATGCTGGAGCCAGTATCAGAGCAAGTCTTTGAAGATCTTCTTTAAAGACAGTTCTGACAAACAGTGGCAAACAGACCAATTAACCCCAGAATCAGAGTCCTGGCTGCTTTAAGCTCCCTTCTAAAGAAATTAGCCTTCATGTTAATAAAGTGGGTGTTAGACCATTTCAGAATATCAACTTCAGCAGACTGAGTCAATTGGATGGAATTATGATGCTGTCTTGCCAAAAGAGGAGCCCGAGCTAGTGTGAATTGCTGTTACAGTTGCTGTCTGAAAATTAGAAAAAAGTTCCAAACCATAGTTGCAGCAAGAATTCCAAGTGGGATAGCACAGATTTATTATTTAAAAAAAAAATAAATAAATAAAAAGGAAAAGAAAAGAAAAACACTTAGGGAAGGAGGAAAAGGAAGTGCCCAGAAATGTGACCTGTAGTGTTGGCTTTGTGGTCAGAAGGAGGACTGTGTTCAGGGCCCGGCTCCCCGCGATAAGCCTCTCTCATACGTGTCTGCTTGCCAAGGAAGGCTTGTAGCGCAGCCCTTGATTCCTTATTGACTTTTTAGATCACCAGGGAGGAAGCAGGAGCTCAGGCCCTGTAAGTAGTGCTAAGGACTGGCCCACTGAGGCCCTGGGTGTCTCTTCGTGTTGTTTTGATGCTGTCTCAAATAGAAATTATTTGCTGGGGGAATTATTTTCATCTGCTAGAACCGCACAGTTGGATTTTGTCTTTGTTTTGGTGAAGTGTTCATTTCCAAGGGCTGTTTCTCATCTCAACGTTTTCTCTCTCTCTCAGAAGAGAGAAGTAGGCCTTTTGATCGATGCAACCTCTGAGAAAAGATATCTCCTGCTTGCCCTGCCAGCATAGTTGTTTGGTAACAAAGGGTAGGACAGGAAGAAAAAAGCAATTGCAACTCCTGGGTGGCTGGGGTGGCAGCAGGGAGCAGTGTTCTTTCTGGTGCCCAGAAGCTCCAAGCACTGGCCTGAATTGGGGACAAGGGAGGAGGTTTGTGTGTCCACATGAACTCCTCTTCCCGTGTGGACTCTGAGCCACTGAGTTGACGTGTCTGAAACGCACCCAGAGCGTCAGCTTTAAGGGACCACATTGAGCCTTGCTGCCATCTCCCTGCCTTCTTCAGCCAGCCACGGTCCAAAAGGAAGACGAGGCTGGGAGGTGGCGTCACTTGCTCAGAGTCACATCACCCAAACCCAGTTCTCCTGCCTTAACTAGTTCCTACCCCTCCTGCTGCACAGTGAGTCACCCAGGTCTCACCTGTGTGGGGGTGTTGAAGCTGGCAGTGGTTGGGTTAGGCTCTGGATTTTGTGACAGGTGGTTCTTGCCCACCCTCTGCATGGCAGTGTTCTCAGACTGGCTGTGGCTTAGAGGAGGGGCTCCCTCTTGGCCGAGGGCCCTTGGTGTAGGTGAGGCTCTTGCCACTATGGTCGAAACCAGGGCGGACCTGAGGCCACCGCCCTCCATGCCCCTCTGGCTCCACTTTCTCATGCTTGGCCTTGGTGCTCCCAGGTACTGCGCCTCTTTCCCAGCCATTTGCTTCTCTGATCCCCAATTAGTAAGAAGCCTAACTAGGTATGACAGGAAAACACCCCAACCCTCCCCATTGCTTTAAAACTCTTATGTAATTTTTCTTTGCTAATCTATGAAAAACAAAGTTGCGGGCTTTGAGTGACTTGGGAGGTCCAGGCCATTGCAGTCTCATCTGGGTCCCTTTGTCCTTTGCTTCCCTGGGAGAGATGCCTCAGTCCTCCAGGTAGTGTGGCTCATCAACCCAGTGTCCAAAAGGTGGATTCCTTTATTTAGCTAAATTCTCAACTTTATATCTGTTTTGAATCCCAGAAGAGCAAAACTCAAATCTCCATCAATTGAGGGAAGCTTTTCTCTTTTCCAGAAGCTTTTGAGCTGCCAAGGTTATGGGGCCAGGCCCTTAAGAGCCACCCACTCATGGTGACATCTGCAGAGCTCTGTGCTGCTCCTTCTGGGCACGAAGGGTGCTGCTGAGTTGGTGTCCTGGTTCCCTTTTGTAATACCCCTCCTCAGGTGTGATGGGACCCCCAGGTGTGGTGGCTGTCTGTGCCATGCCAGGGTGCCCTGATACGTCTGCTGCTCACACAATAGGCAGGGGCACAGGGACTTTCGGAGGGACTTTGGCTCTGTATGCCCAGATCACAGAGGGAGCACTGTTTTGGCTGGAGTTTGGCCATATCCTTGGGATCCACCCAATCTATGTAGTTGTGCCATCCAGATTCAGGACATTTCTGTCACTCCAAAAAGTTTTCCTACGCGACTTGCAGTCAGTCCTGCTCCTCTGCTCCAGCCCCTGACTGCCACTGATCTCCTTCCTATTTCTACAGTGTTGCCTTTTCTAGAAATTTCATTCAGTGGAATCATATACAATATGTAGTGCTAGGTGTCTGGTTTTTCTCTTTTCATATATATATATATATATATATATATATATATATATATATATATATATTTTAAACTTCCTAGGTGACTGTGGTTCATGTGGTCAGGGGACGGGAACTGGTAAACACAGCTTTGATTACAAGTCTGGTTGTGGGGGCTGGGGATATAGCTCAGAGGGTAGAGTGCTTGCCTTGCATGCACAAGGCTCTGGGTTCAATCCCCAGCACCAAAAAAAAAAAAAAAAAAAATTAAGATAAAAAAGGGGTCTGGTTATAAATGGGGGTTATCAAAATTGTGGTGGCTGGTGGTGGCAAGAGGTTAAGCGAAGAGCTTGTTAAGATGTAAGGGACCTCGGAAGCTTAAATGCTGGTTGGAAAGAGTCATTAGAGAAAGAGACTGAAGATGCAGGGCGGGACGCAGGTGCTGGGAGGAGCCAACAGTGAGGGGCTTCTGAGGTGGGGAGGGGACTGGAATCTAGAACTTGGGGGGAGAGGTTCATCTTGGACGCAAGGAGGGGGACGCCCCCATTTGGGCAAGCAGCTTTAGAGGTATGGTGGATGCTGAGGCTACTCCATTCTAACTAAGGGCTTTTGTTTCTCTGCCTCCTGCCGAGAGCCAGGAGGGTGGGAAGTCAGTGGATCTTTGGCAGAATGTGAGTTGGAAATAATTATTGTAGAGATTGGAAGGCCGACCCCCTCGAGGAGATTGGCCAGGCAGAGTGGAAGGCCCAGGTGGCGGTGGTGAAGGAGAGGGCGGGACGGCCCTGATCCTTCTGTGACACTCACTCCAGCACGACTGTGCCGTCAAGGTGTGCATGGTGGAGAGAGGACACCAACCAGGTGGGTTTGGCATTTAAACTCCACCCTATGACAATGAAGGCTAGATAATGGGCAAGGGCTTTAGAATGCTGGAAGGAAAAAAATTGAAAAACCATTGAAACCAACTTGAATGTGGAGGCAAGTCGAGAGGAGGAGGAAGGAGAGAGTGAATGGGACACAGGACGAGTGATGGAGTGTCGGGGTCATGGAGAGGGCAGGTCTGGGAGCTCGAGGGGCTGTGTTTAAAGGGTGATGTCTGGGTCTGCTACGCAGAGGTGAAGGCCTGGGGCTGCTGGAGGGGAGTGCCCAGTGAGGTCCGGGAGGCAGTGGTCCAGGGCTTGAGAAGACAGGTGTGCCAGGCTTGCCCGCAGGCACAAAGCTTCTCCCAAGGTGATGGGGGGCTGGGGGAGAGAGGAGGAGTGGCAGAGTGACCACACAGCTGTTTGTTTGTCACAGAAGCAGGCAGGGATGAAGGATCGACTGACAGGTCACTTACCTGAGCGTGGAGGGATGGCAGCTGGCCCATCTGGAGTGTCGAGGAGGCTCCTGAGGAAGCTGCCGATGGAGGGAGGAAGAACCAGGCTCCATTTGCCAGGGGGCTGTGGGAGGGTGAGATTTCAGATCAGGTCACCAGAGCAACATGGGGACAGGTAGGAGCTCATAGCTCCTCCTTCCCACTTGTCCAGGTGAATTGTGGTTGGGGAGCAACAAGTCAACCCCAAGTGTACATTCCTCTCCCAAGTTTCTCTGAGAGTGCTGCTCAGCCAGGGTCCCAATAGCTGCGGGGCATCTCTGGGTTCCCCAGCTACCGCCAGAAAGGAATTGAAATTTTGGGAGATGCTTTATGTTCACATCTGCACTGCACTCTGTCCTCTTTTTTTTTTTTGTGGTACAGGGGATTGAACTCAGGGGCACTCGACCCCTGGGCCACATCCCCAGACCTTTTTTTGTATTTTATTTAGAGACAGGGTCTCACTGAGTTGCTAAGTGCCTCGCCATTGCTGAGGCTGGCTTTGAACTCGCGATCCTCCTGCCTCAGCCTCCCAAGTGCTGGGATTACAGGCGTGCGCCACCGCGCCCGGGCTACTTTTTTTTTCTTTGCACAGTGTACCTCCGGTGGGTACTGCTGCCCAGAGTGGTCTAGGCCTCCAGCCAGCCAGATGGGCATCGCGCTGCCATGGCTGGTGGTGGTTGGCTGCGGCAGCTCATTCTGGCGAGTGCTACAAAATCACTACGGGAAATTTTTCTTTGTGAAAGACCAAAACGTCTTTGTTTTGTGGAAGAAAAAATGCTTCATTTCATCGACCTACGTGATTCCTTTTCCTATGCCACTTGCACTCAGTCCTGCTCATCTGCAACTTCCGGGCAGAGGGAAGAACTATGAGGTTGTGTGCACCAGTTCGCTACTTTTCATCATGGCTCCCTGCCCGGAAGTGACTTTGCAATAGTGGCAAGGATGTCCTCCTTGGCTGGCTCCAGTGCCTGCCCACCTGTCTGTCCTGACGAACAGAAGGCTCTGGTGGGAGCTGTGAGGGCCTTCCCTTCTCATTTAACCTGACACCAACCTGTGAGCTGGGTGAGAGTGTGAAATTCTATAAATACTGAAACAAAGACTCAAAGGTTTTAAGAGGCTTAGTTAGGGTCAAGTTCCCCAAGCTAGAAAGATACAGAACTGGGAGTCACATCCAGGCCCAAAGACTCCAAATTGGGGACCTGAACGCCCCCCTGTGCGTCCTGCTGCAGCTGATATCTGAATCCAAGGTATTGGGGAGTCTGATATCATAGTCTGGAAGATGTCAGGAAGAGTTCATCAACGACCTGATGCTCACTTCTGCTGAGAGTAGGGGGGAAGAAAAAGGTTCAGTTTTCTCCTGTGGGTGGGAAGACCTTGGTGGCTTCTGATGGTTCTCTCATATTTGCTATGCATCAGCATTGACATATGCTAGCTTATTTCACCTCTATAGCAATCCCACAGCGTTCCCACCTTGCAGGAAAGGAAGCCAAGGTACATAGATACTAAGCTGTTTGCTACTAAGCAGCAGAGCTGGGATCGTGAGCCCAGGCTGTTTGCTCTGAGTTCTTGCACTCTATCCTTTTGGAGCATTGAATGATATTCCTGAAACTAGGTTGGGCTTCAAGGTCCATCTCCCTTCCTCCTGTACTGGCTGCTCACTGCTGTGGGACCTCCTGGGAAGATTATTCACTTTTTCGATTTTTTTCCCCTAATGGAGCAATTGAAAAAGTTAGGTAGATTGCCAATTTAAATTCCTGCCTCATGGTGAGTACTCAACAAATGTAGGTTACTCTAGTCTGGGTACTTTCTCCAAAGTATCACTTGCAGGAGCCCTGTTTGGGGAGATGGCTGAGATTGTGGTTGGCTGCGGGCCATGGTCGGGCATTGCCGCCTTCCGTGGTCTTGCGGGACTTGGCCCGGGATCTTGTGAGACTTGGCCCGGGATCTCGAGAGACTTGAGCCATGACTTAGCAGATCAGGTCGGTGCCATTTTGGTGGTGTGTGGTGCATATGGGAGTTGTTGTTATAGCCAGAGAGAAAAGCTACCAGAATAAAAAGCCTGTTTGTTTCCAGTCTGCCTCTGAACTTGTTCCCACGGTGTAGTTGCTCCAAGCGGCAATCGCTTCAGGCAGCTACAATCACTTAAGTTTTATTCAGAGAGAACGGAATCACTCACATTCATTCATTTAAGCAAATAGAGTTTTATTGATTTATACCCACCCCAGAAGTGTTAAATGACTTAACATATTGTCAAGAAGGCTGAAGAAACAGATTCTAAGTTGATCATTTGAGAGAAAGCCTCAAATCTTGAGTGCACAATTGGCATAAAGGAAGATGTGGGCTTTTCTATGAAAAGGAAACCTTTTGACTCCTGCAATTCAGAAGTCACCCTAAGCAGGAGGCCACCATTGCTCCCACCAGCCCTGGAACAATGCCACATCTACTGTGATCCACATCAGCAAAATGGATGTCCCCTGCTTGCTGAGAGTCATGAAGCCAGAGACACTAGCACTGCTGATCACTAGCCAAGCTGATCAGTAGAGGAGTCAAGAGAAGTGCTTCCACCTTCTACTCATGCGTGCTTGCATCTGATTGGCTGACACTAAATCACATCCAGAATCTTAGTTGCAGAGGGGTCTGGGATGTGTAGTTTTTATAGTTTTTAGCTTTCTAGCTCTGCCATTCAAATAGGCATGCAAGAAGAATGGGTGTTGGGTGCCCGTGGATATTGGGTGCCAATCCATCCTGCTAGGGTTGGCTCCCAGGCAGGGCCATCTACAGGATGCTGAACAGTGCTTGTGGATAGAGCTGCTGATGCTCCCTGCAAGGTTGCCAAGTGCTCAGATGAGGAGCAGGGTGGGGACAATGGCAAGAAGCAAAATTCCATGATCCTGCCCTGCCTCCTTGGAGCTGTGAGTTCGGCTGCTGTTGAGCATACACTCTCTGGCACTTCCTTCCCTGCATTTCCTGTGCTAGGTGAGTGGACAGTACCACGTGGTGCAAGGTGATAGATGGGTTACCCCCCCCCCCCCAGAGTTTTCCACATCCTGAGAGAAGGAACCTTGTTTCTTCCCGGGACAGGATGTTTCTTCCCGGGCTGGATGTTTCTTTTCCCCGGGCAAGAGCCAATAGGCTTAAAGGTCGCCCTGTTCTATGGGCAAAGAGCCAATAGCATTGGGTTTGCTCTGGTGCACCTCCCACCAGAAATCCCTATATAGGGCCCTGTTCGAGAGACTCAGAACAGACACACGGACACACACATCAGCTCGTCGCTGCTGAGAGGAGGAAGCCACTCAGACACATCAGCTCGACCCTGCGGAGAGGAGGAAGCCACTGCAACAGCTCCAGACCCATCGCCTCCAGCCGACAGCTCCAGCCTCCAGCCAGACAGCAGCTGCTTTAGCTGATAGCTCCAGAGATCCCAGCTGGTGCGACCCAGCACCCACCTTCTGTCCAGAGCTTGCACATTCCCCTCTCCATGACTCCCCTCTCCCACCAGAGCTTGCACACTCCCTTCTCCCTGACTCCCCTCTCCCAGCACCTCTTCGACCTTTGACCAGAGCACCTCTTCTCCGGTTTTGCTACCAGCCACGAAGGCTGTTGAATAAATCTCTTGGCTGCATGGCTGTCCCCGGTGTGATGTTTTGCCCTTCACAAGGTGCTCTGGAGCAAGGATCTGGCTGCCTTTGCTATCGACAAGATGTGACACTGGGCTGGCTTCCTATTTGATCAGTGGGGGTTGGGGATTGGATGAGACCCCTGTTATCCTTAGTAATCTCTAAACTTATAAGAAATACATTTGCATGTGGTCACTTTGTTCCAGAGCAGTGCTGGAAAAATAACACATTTCTTTTCAATATCAACATTGTCAAAACCACAGTTATCTGGTCTGCGTGGTTTCTGGTAAAACAGAGGCTGTTAAACCTCTGTTGGTGCAAACGTGGACATAAATAGATAATAAATCTTGATAGGTATATAAGACTGCTGTATTTGGATTCCAACCTGTTAACCCTCACAAGATAAAGTTTAGTGCGAAGGCTCAGCTCCTCGGCCTGGGCAAAGTTCAGAGATGGAAGGTTTGTGGATTTCCTTGCTAGGAAAACAGAAACTGGAAGTAGCAATTAGAACATTAATGTGGAAACTGAATTGCACTGTTGGAACCCAGGCCAAAATCGGGCCCTTGGTCTTTGGCTCTGTGGAGGTCAGATGTGAATTCCTGGATTCTATCATCCTGACATTTCAAGGGACTAGAGCCGCTTCCCTGAATATGCCTGCAGAGGCCAATGTGAAAGGCCAGCATTTAAATTCTCTTAAGAACTCCCAGCAGCCCAGTGACCTTCCCAGCCCAGGTCACCTGTGTATAAAAGCACAAATACACAAAAGTCTAATCAGTGGGTTCATAGGAGACTATTTACCTGGCAAAATCCCCAGTGTCAGAGAACTAGTTTCCTTCTGCATTGTACGTAAACAGGTCCCTCTCCACGCCGCAGGAGTCTAGCCTTTCTGGGGGCACGACGCTCTCTATACCAGGGCAACGCTTTCTAGGAACGCACGCCCTTGTGGTTGCTAATGGTTTCACTATATCACGCTATTAGATGGGTTAAGAAGACTCCAAGGGATGGGCGGACCTCTAAGTCCATCCAGCCCAATCCCCCGAAGAGAGGAATCAGGGATGATGTCAACACAAGGTGAGGGGGTGGATCCTCGTCTTGGGACTGCTCCTCCTGTTTGACCTCCTCCCCTGCCGCGGCCAAGGGTGCGTGCCACTCGCTCCTCCTGGAGGTTTGCTGGGTCAGCCGGCTCCTCTCGTTCCCGTCTCATCGTTTTCTTTTCTTCCTTAAGTCTACGCTGTGTCCCCCTTCTCGTAGCTGGCGGAGCTCAGGTTTTCCCAGTGGTCCAGCATCTTGGCCCTTTCACTCAATCAGCCTTGATGTTGTCCAGTTTAGCTTAGCTTCAGAGTCAGCTCAGTGAGGATCTGCAGACTAGCCGAATCCCCGGCTGCCCTCCCTTAAACACCCCGCCCCCCTCTCAGGGGGGTGGATGGTCTCTGCTGGGCTGGGAGGGCCTGGGCCAGTGAGAGCAGTTTCTTACCCAGGGTGGCCAAGGCACCCAGGAGAGCTGGTGGAGAGTGGAACAAAGCAGGCACCTGTTGTCCCCAACTAAAGGAGCCACCAGCAGCTGTTTTTTTTTTTTTTTTGTGTGTGTGTGTGTGTGTGTGTGTGTTTTTGTTTATGTTTTGGTACTGGGGATTGAACTCAGGGGCACTGACCACTGGGCCGCATCCCCAGCCCTTTCTTGTATTTTATTAGAGACAGGGTCTCACTGAGTTGCTAAGTGCCTCACCATTGCTGAGGCTGGCTTTAAACTCGCGATCCTCCTGCCTCAGCCTCCCAAAGTGCTGGGATCACAGGCGTGCACCACCGCGCCTGGCCCACAAGCAGCTGTTTAAGGCAGGAGACCAGAGAGTGAGAACAAGAAGAGGGGGACCTGGAGAGCAGGAGAGGGCTTTCCTGGAATGCAGGAGCCCTGTTTGGGGAGATGGCTTAAATTGCGGTTGACTATGGGCCATGGAGATTTGGGCATTGCCGCCTTCCGTAGTCTCATGGGACTTGGCCTGGGATCTCGCAGGACTTGGCCCGGGATCTCGAGTGACTTGAGCGGAGATTGCTGATCGGGTCAGCGCCATTTTTTTTGATGGTGTGTGTTAGTCGTTGTTAGAGCCAGAGAGAAAAGTTATCAAAATAAAAAGCTGTTTGTTCCCAGTTCGCCTCTGAACTTCTTCCGTGGCTTCGTTGCTCCAAGTGGCCATCGCTTCAGACGACAACACTGGAAGAGGGTTGCTCTGTTGTTAATCAGAGTGAGTGGTGGATGGTGAGCCTGGTTCTCAGGCCAGTATCTACCATGATTTCAGCACTGTGTGTGTGTGTGTGTGTGTGTGTGTGTGTGTGTGTGTGTGAAGCTGTGAGTGACAGGAGGCTTGAGGCATTGGCTGAGTGATGTTTCCAATCCACTTGGAAACATGCAGCCAATCCACAAAATACAGAGGCCAGGTAGTAAGCACGAAGATATGTTGCATAGAGAACTCAACTGATAAGGAGGCTGCCCAATTAGAGTCTTCTGCCTGCTCCTATAACTGGGTGTGTGGGTCTTGGTTTGCCCTCCTATAATGTGAAGGTGGCTGCTCAGGTTGCCATGACAACACATTCTGGGCAACTTAAACAACAGACATTTATGCTCTCACGGTGCTGGAAAGTCTGACGTCAAGGCGCTGGCAGGGCTTGTGGCTGGTGAGGGCTGTGCTCCAGGCTCATGCATGGCTGCTGTGTCCTTGTGACCTTTCCTCTGAGCATGTGCAGAGTGGGAGAATGCTCCCTGCCATCTCTCATGTGGACATTCCCTCTGGATCAGGGCTCTGCCCTCATTCAACCTTAACTACCCCCTAAAGGCCTTCTGTGGCCTGCATGGTTGTGTTTTCCCAAATTCCATATCTTGAGACCACACCCCAATGGAATAGAATTAAGAGGTGGGCCTCTAGGAGGTAATAAATTAGGTCACAAGGACAGAGCCTTTGTGGATGGGACTAGCATCCTCATTAAAGACGCCGAGCGAAAGCCAGGCACGGTGGGGCACACCTTTAATCCCAGCACTTGGGAGGCTGAGGCAGGAGGATCATGAGTTCAAAGCCAGCCTCAGCAATGGTGTGGCACTTAGCAACTCAGTGAGAGCCTGTCTCTAATAAAATACAAAAAAGGGCTGGGGATGTGGCCCAGTGGTCGAGTGCCCTTGAGTTCAATCCCTGATACCAAAAACAACAACAACAACAACAACAACAAAACAAATCACAAACCCCAAAAAAGACCCTGAGGGAACTGTTTACCCCTGCCACACATGAGGCTGTAACAGGAAGGTGCTGTCCCTAAAGCAGAGTGAGCCCTCCTTAGTCACTTGACCTTGGACTTCCACCATCCAGAACTGTGGGCAATGCATTCCTGCCTAAGGTGTTTGGCCCCAGGAACCCACATGGACCAACACAGGCTTGATCTCCAGAGACATCACAAGGGTGATTAGCACTTCTGCTTATGAATTTTGGGAGGAGCACAACTGGGTTCATAGCAGAAAGGTTGGGACTAAAAAATTCTTTAGGAGTATTTAAAAAGTAACAAATACACACGCACAGAACACGTGGATTCCCACAAAGCCAACACTAGGGTTTGTGGGGGTGTGAATGCCATCCAAGTCAAGAAATGGAAATGGAGTAGTGCTACCACCCAGCACTCCTTTGCTCCCCTCCTGGTCATTCCCCTCCTGTCCCCAGCAGCAACTGCTGTGGTCTACACAGTTTTAGAAATCCCTCCGAGCACTAATACACAGTGACTCTACAACCACAATGGGCAGATCTCCACATCCCTGGGCCAAAGCTGTTAAAACCTGGAACTCTGTGCTTACCTAAGCTCTTCGTAATCATCTCAGCAGCAACTGGTATTTAGGGCCGGCCTGGATTGTTCCTTTGGCCATCAGAACTCTAATTTTTTTTTTTTTTTAACAACTGAGGATGATCAACCAAGTTTCCATATCTGATCTCTCCCTGTGTACTTGGCACTGTGGTTCTGAGGTTGCAGCATGGGTCAGAAAATTCCTGCTTTCATCCCAAAGCTCAGTGCTGAGCTACGGAGCTTTTTTTATTTTCGGGTGGTGCAAAATTCAGCTGGGTGGGTACATCGTGGTGCTAAGCTGCTCCTTGGGGCTGCCAAATTGGGACTTGGCTTGTGTACTTATGCCCGTAAAAGGTTGCTTCAAGCATAGGAAAGGCCAAGCATCCTGATTTAAAAAACACACACACACACACACACACACACACACACACACACTCACACTCACGCAATCACACAATCTGGAAGCGTGCTGCCAGCTCCTGGACCACAGAATATGCACACGATGCACCCATTTTAAATGATGTTTGCAAAAGGAAATGGATTCGAAACTTCTTCGAATGGAAAAAATGGGCCTGGCTACTGTTCAGAGACACATGAACACACAAGGTTTTACTGAAAAGCTGGTTTCCAGCAGGGCTTAGGATCATCTTGCTGTGGCTTTCACCGTATTAGAGGTTTCTAACCTCTTTCAGTTGGTGACGCAGTTGGAGCCACTTCTGATGATTCACTGGGGAGCGAGTGACCTTCTTTGTCTCTTTTCATCCACCCCTCAGCTCAGCCCCTGCCGGTCATGCCCACCCACAGCTCCCTGCCTGAGTGCCTGAGCACGTCCCCAGGCCTGCACACACACACGTGTGTGTGTACACACGTGCCACCGTCACCGTCACCGTCTCTCCATTCTGGCAACTTCCACTTCTAACTACTGGTTGGAATTGAGGTCCCAGATGCTTTCAACTACAGCCTGCCGGTTGGAAACAGGTAGGGCTTCCTTTTGACCTCAAAGTATACTGGGATGATGGCTCTGATAAGCTGAGACACACTCTGTTGCCTCCCTTCTAGGATTTAAAGAATTCTCACCATGTGGCATCTTCCACCAGGAGAGGGTCACCCATGGGGCTAAAGCTGCTGATCTCTTTTTGTGCACAGTTTAAGTATAGAGAGGTCCCTGGCTCTTAAATCTTTCTCCTCTTTGTCATCTCACCTGCCTGTCTAGTGACTGGAGTCCACCTGCCCCGGCCCCTTTCCAGGGCTGTGAAGGGTCTCTGGTCACCAGGAATTTCTGCTTCAGAAGCCTGTGTTGATGCAGTCCTGGGCTACCACCTACGGAAAGCTCAGACAACACTAGGGAGGACCCTGTGAAGGTGGGTGGCAGCGGGCAGGAAGGGGAGCAGGAGGGAATCTGGGACAGGGTGGCGGGGCAGACACCACTTGTCTTCTCAACAGCTCTGTGGAAGGCTGAACATCGGGGTTGAAGCAGTCAAAAGGAACATCCTGTTTGTAGAAAAGAGCACATTTATAGATTAGAATGTTTGTCGCTGTCTGAAGCGATGGTCGCTTAGAGCAACGACGCCGCTGGAATAAGTTCAGAGGCAGACTGGAAATGAACAGGCTCTTTATTCTGCTAGCTTCTCTCTCCAGCTCCAACAACAACTCCAACAACAACTCCAACACCATCCATACTCCTCCAACCAGCACCAATGGCGCTGACCCCCTTCACAATGTCCCGGGCCAAGTCTCACGAGACCATGGAAGGTGGTAATGTTTGAACATCTTTATGGTTCACAGCTAACCACACTCTTAGCTATCTCCTTAATTAGGGCTCCTACAAATGTTTCCCACTAGGCCGAGGGGATGTGTGTTCACTGGTAGAGGGCCCCGAGGTCTCCGGCATTACGAGGCATGAAGAAGGATGTCAAGGACACTCAGCTCAGCACCTGAGACCAGAGTTCCTATCTCTGGACCATGTGTGCTGCTGCTTCTCAGTTTGGACTTGAACTTGTGATCCTGTTACCTCAGCTTCTCAAGTCTCTGGGATTATAGGTGTGCACCCCCACACCTAGAGCTCCTACTTCTTGCTGGAATTTCTCCAAAGCATTTGATTCCTCAGTGTTGTGCTTTGGATCTGAGCTGTCCCCCAAAAGCTCTTGTTAGTGCAGGGGTATCCTGAGGTGAGCTGTAACCTAGTCAGTCCATCCTAGCTTGAATGGACTAACTGGGTGGTGACTGTAGGCAGGTGGGGTGGCTGGAGGAGGTGGGTGGCTGGGGGCCTGCGTGGCAGGGTTCATCTTCTCTGAAGCCCCTTCCCTTTCTGCTCTCTCTCTGCTTCTCAGCTTCCATGCAGAGAGCAGCTCTTTTCTGCCGAGACCTTTGGCCGCGATGCCCCACCTCACTTCAGGCCCAGAGCAATGGAGTCGGTCAACCATGGACTGCATTTTTGAAGCCATGAGCCCCAAACGAACTCTTCCTCCTCTAAGTCATTCTTGTCAGGTATTTAAGTTACAGTAATGCAAAGTGGACTAACACACTCAGGGATGATTTTAAAACATAGAATTTTTGGCCGGGCGCGGTTTTAAAGCACTTTGGGAGGCTAGAGGATTTTCAAAGCCAGCCTCAGCAACGAGGCTTCAGTGAGACCCTGTCTCTAAATAAAATACAAAAACGGGCTGGGGATGTGCCTCTAGTGCCCCTGAGCTAGTTCAATCCCCGGTAACCACAAAAAAAAAAAAAAAAAAAAAAAAAAAAAAAAAAAAAAAAAAAACAGTAGAATTTTAAATCCCAGCTTCAGGAGATGGTGGCCCTATCTGGCCTCCCTCAGCCCAGCAGCAGAAGGCCTGTGGATCTGCAGTAGTGAGGCCCTAGGTATGGACTGTGTGCTTAGGGACACACTCAAGCTTGCCCAGTGTTCTGGATTTGGACAACGCGGAGTCACAGAGGCTGGGAATTCATCGAGCAATGTAACCTCCTGAGGGTCTCGCAACCCCTTAGAAAAGTTTGGAGGTTTTTAAGAGACGTAAAGCAACGTTGTTCTTGAGTGTGAGTCCATGCACGACTGCAAATGCAAACACCCAGTGAAACCTGATCAAACCTGACCCTCCTCTCAAGGCTTCCTCAGGGCGGAGGAGAGGGCTGTAGACTGGAGAATGTAATTTCAAGGGGGCCTGGAGAGAGGCAGCAATGAAGACTAGTTGGTTTTATTGCAAAAGATGAGGAGAAAGCCTTAGGAAGTGCGCTAATGGATGAAATGAGAGATGGTTCTAGAGGGCAGCTTGATTAAAGGAAGGCAGTCCAAGCCCTCAACAGGAGAGATGATGCTTCTTTAATTTGTTGGGACTCATGGAAGTTTTTTTTTTTTTTTTTTTTTTTTTTTTTTTTTTTTTTTTTTTGTGGTACTGGGGATTGAACTCAGGGGCACTCGACCACTGGGTCACATCCCCAGCCCTTTTTTGTATTTTATTTAGAGACAGGGTCTCACTGAGTTGCTAAGTGCCTCGCCACTGCTGAGGCTGGCTTTGAACTCGCGATCCTCCTGCCTCAGCCTCCCAAAGTGCTGGGATTACAGGCGTGCGCCACCACGCCCAGCTCTCATGGAAGTTTTACTGTAACTGCAGCAAAGCAAAGATTATGGGCTTTTTGAGTTTCTATTTATCAGTGTTGATGAAGCACGAGAGGTAAGAGCTACAGCTAGTTGCCAGATAGACAGTGGTGTGCTGCTAGGTGCTAACAGTGGGCTCTGATGGGCGGGAGAAGCAGGACTGATGGTGACTGCCAATTTCCGTGGTGTAAACATTCCCATTGGAGCTAACTTCAAGCTACTGAAGTGATGTCGCTGAACATGGTTGGGAAGGGATCTGAGGAACGTGTTCTCTTGGGCCATTGGGAGCCAGCTCCAGCACTGCCCTGCTTGAGTGACCCAGCCAGTTGTTGGCTTTGATGTGGGTGCTGGGGGGGGGGTGGTGTTGGCAATGGCTGAGCTGGTTGTCTTTCCTCAGATGGGAGCTGACAGCCTGCTTCAGGATGGCAGGCCTGGCTGCCTTAGGTGCCCCATGACCCGGGGGCTGGGGGAGGAGAACCGGATACAGACCACGACCTCCTGAAGCTGCTATTTAAAATTCTACTCTTTAAAAAGATGATTCCCGAGGAATCAGATGCTTTGGAGAAATTCCTGTAAGCCCAGAGGATTCTGAACCACACATGATGCTAACGGGAGCAGGGCGTGGGGTCTTCAGGGGGAAGCGTCTGTGACTTGCAGGGACTCTTTCTAATGAGGTGTGAGCTGACCTTGGGTAACAGGATCAGCAGGGGTCGCAGGGTCATCTGTTGTAGCTGGCGAAGATTACTTAAAAAGGAATGGGGTGGCTCCCCTTGTGCTCACCCCATATGTCTTGCATTTACACAAGACTGGACCTGAGTTAAAATCTCAGCCCTGAAAGCACAGCCGCGCGTGCAGACCGAGCTGAGCGTAGGACCAGTTGTCTCGCTTTGGGGGCACCTTTTCTTTGAGTGCAGGGTCCTCACCAGAAGCCACAGGAAGGGTATCCGAGTCAGAGTCCAGAGTCCCTTGCCCCCCCGTGGGGCAGTCCTGCGGTTTGGGCGTCTGAGGCAGATTCTGCTTGAACAAAGGTTTCTGTATCTATCTAAAAAACAAATGATCAAGACCCCAAAGTGCCAACACCTACCTCCTGGATGAAACCAAACACTACGAAAAGGGCAGTTTGCTGTCGAAAGGCTTATTCCTGCTTGCTTATCTCCTCTTCTAACTTATCCTAAGTTTGGTGGACACTTACTGTCTTTTATATTTAAAGACAGAACAGCTAAGAAATCCCTTATGCAAGTTAATCTGTGTATACTTATCACTAAGTGCTAAAGAGAGAGAAAGAGTAAGACCCAGTTTCCTTCTCTTCAAGATATTCATTATTTAATAAGCAATGCAGTGTCTTGAAGGAGTTTAGGTTTAATTGATGGGCAGTTTTTGATTGGGGCACTACAGTCTGAGCTGTGTTCTTAGGAGGCAGCCTGGGGAGGGTGGATCAGGAAGAGACCAGGAGGAGCGACCATGACCCTTTGGAATGATGCTCTGAACTCCATTTTGGACTAATCCAGTCCAGCCAGTACTTTCTTGCTGCCTGCCTCCAAAGCTTAGATATCATAACCTTGACTTTGACTGATCCTTTTATGAAAGTGCAGTGGAAGCATCTAAAAGAAAGACAGTTAAGAGTTTCTCGAATTTTTAGAGTAGGTAGTGTGACTGTTTTTTTTTCCTGCCAACTTGCAAATAAATGTACATATCTGGGGCAGGAATCAGTCCGAGACTAGCTTTCCTTATAAGCCAGAAGGAGTTATAAGGAGGCTACTGCTAGTTTCCCCAAAGAAACCACTAACTGGAAATAACCAAATTGACTTGTGTCAGGCTGCAGCTGGCACCTACGAGCCGGGTCTTATTAACATCTTCACACCACAGATAAGAAAACAGATGCACAGGAAAGAGGCCTGGCTTGCCTATGGCCACACAGCTGGGAAATACGAGCTCTAAGATTCCAATGTCACCTTTCCTTGTTCTGCTAAAGAAAACCATATCTTCCTCATCATGAAAAATTAATAGGTAGCAAGGAAAGAGTAGAGATGATGAATGTGGAGTTTGCTATTTAAAATAGGGGACTGTCAAAGCTCTGTATTTTTAGAATCCTTTGCCAGGGGCAGATAGAGTTGTGCATAGGCTAGGCCCAACCCTTGGGCTTTGGCTTGTCTTTCACAGGTCTAAGGGATCCAAATATAGTTTTTAACACTAGTGACTTTCCCTCTGGCTCATTCTGATCTCACTTTAAGGGCAAAGAAGAATGCTGTGCTTGACTTGGGTAACACTGGAATTCACCTGCCTGGTGTTTTTTCTTCTTACAAGTCCTGGTTCCAAGAAGGTAGGTTGATGAAATCTTCCGTAGATACCTCCCCCGAGCTCTCTCTCTTCCTCCTTTATAAGGCTTAGACCAACTAAGGTGAGCTCCTTAAGTGGCTCAATCAACCCTGGCTGGCCAACCTCTAGCCCAATTTTTGTGGGAGACTAATAGTGTAAGCTACTTTCAGTTGGCTATTCTTTTACTTGTAGCTGAAAGCATTCCTAATTAAATGATTGCTAATTAGTAAAGCACAAATAAAGGGAAGATTGACTGATTCTCTGAGTCAACTCTAATATACATGAAAGCTGTGTCCTGAGACCTTGATTAATCCATTAGTCAAATCAGTGATAGGCCCATAAGATGCAACAAAGCATTATTTAAAATATTAAAGGAACTTATCCCAATAAGGGACAGTTTGACTGCAAATGACTAAGAAATCAAGGAAAGGAAAGCACTAACCCACTAAGTGAAAGGTGGGAAGTGTGTTTCAGATATAGCTTGATCCGGGACCCAAATGATGTTCTTAAGTCTTGGCCCCTCCCTGCCCCTCAGTTCTGATCTTCTTGGAGTTGATTTTGTGTTCCAGCTCCAAGTGGCAGCAACAAGGCTTCCATCAGCTCTGGGCTACCACCTCTGTTGTTGTAGTCCAGCAGTAAAGGGGAAATTCCTCCACAAGTCCCAGGAAGACTCATTATTTCCATGGATGTAACTGGCCTAGGAATCCCCAGGGAATGGGATGCTTCAATTCAGGCACAGGTAGAATCAACTCAGCTGCCCGTCCCCAGGCTGGGAACAGGAAGAGCCTCTTTTCCAAAAGAAATCAGGGGCTGTTCCCAGAGGGCAAATGAATGTGTGGTTGGAAAGACTGGTGATGTTTCCTTGCCCCTTTAGGGTCTTTAAAACATCTGTTTCCTACTTTAAAACACCCCTTTCTTTAGCAACCTCATTGTTAACACGTACACACACTCACAACCGCACACACATTTTTAACATCCATCACAAGCAATAGCAATCAGCTTTCTTTTCTGTACTGTGTCATTTTTCTTGGAGTTTTTACATTACGAAGAGTGGCGACCACAGCCCGGTACAGATGGAACGCAGACCTGTCCCCGAAGGCTCTCGCCAGCCTCGTGGTGGACGTGATTTTAGTTTGCACCTTGGAAGTTTATGAATTGGTGCAGGGCACACAACGCGTGGTGGACCGTCCAGTGGTTGGGAGGACAAGTTTGTGATGTGTCGAAGAACTATAGCAGTGAACATTTTAGTGTGAGTGACAAGGACAGACAGCGGGTCCTGTTTGTGACTCTGTCACACTTGAGCAGAAAATGAAGATGCGTCTTTCCTGGAAAGCTGTCACAGGCCTAGGGTGTGTCTGGCAGAGGCCACTAAAAACCCTCCCACAAGTTGCTGGAGGTGATGCAACTTCACTACCCGTCTTCCAGATCGTGGGACTCACCCTAGGGGAAGGAAGATGTGACGACATCAGGGCTGACACAGGTGAGTCCTTCTTCCCTGACGAGTAGATGCAGGCTCTTTTGTTTATATTGGATTTCAAGCACCCCAGATGGTTAGAGCACCAAGCTTTGACTTTTGGGGTGCTGCTGCCGGGGACAAGGCTGACACAAATGGCCCTCTGATACTTGCCTTATGCAAACTTCCTTAGTCGCCCCGGCAGCATCCGTGTGAAAGTGAACACAGGCTGCAAAAGGCAGAGGTTTGGGCAACATCCTTCAGATCCTTACAAAGGCTGAGTTGGCCTTTGTCTTAGTTTTCTATTGTGGTATAACAAATTACCACACGCCTGGCCGCCTGGAACAGCGCACATCTGTTACCGCCCAGTGGTCCTGCGGGCTGGGAGCTGGGCAAGGCTCAGCAGGACCTCTGCTCAGGGTTTCGTGAGGCTGCAGCCCTGTCGCAGGCCTCTGTCCTCCCGAGCCCTGGGCCCTCATCCATGCTGGCAGAAGCCAGCCCCTGGTTGTCCGGCCGAGAACTTTGCTTTCCTGCTGGCTGTTGGTGGGGGCCGTTCTCAGATCCTGCGGGCACCCAGAGCCTTGCCATGTCGCCCCTTTGCAGCTCCATCTGTATTGTGGCAGCTAACTTCTTCAAGGCCCACGAGGGAGTGTCTCCCTCCAGTCTGTGAGGAGGGAATCTTGGAGTATTGTAATGGGAAGGTTGACAGTCCCATCCCCTAGCTATGTAACTTAAGAGAGTGACGATTCCATTACAGTTGCTATCCCGCTTGCACTCAAGGGGAGGAGGGACACAGGGCGGGTATGCCAGGTCCAGGAATCTGGCGCCATCTTGGAATTCTGTCTGCCACAGTATTTGATTTCTCCCTGTGATGGTAACCTCACGGGTCGGCGCTCAGTCTTGCCTCCTATGCTTTACAGGCATAGATGTGCAGGCCTGCATTAGCTGTGTGCCATAGAGATGGGATGTGTCTGCTGTGTGGGGGGAGGAGTTGGGGGTGCTGGAGGAGTTGAGGTAACCACTGGGATTATAGAGGAAAGGGTAGGTTTGGGCTGTGCAGTGGCCCCTCCAGCATTCCAATGTGGGAGGGCCTTGGGGGTGGCAAGTCCACAGAAAGTGGGCTGCAGAGGCTGGACTGGGTGTACCACCAACGCAAGCATTTGGGTCTTGCTCAGATTCTGTGTAGCAGTTGTGTAGGAATGGCATTATTTCAGGAAAATGTCAGTCATCCATCTCAGCCCAGGAGAGTTTGGAAGGGCTGCAGGGGATAGTGACAGGCAGAAGCTCCTTGAGGCACTGTCCCAAAGCCAGCACTGCCCCTGGAGAAGGTGGGGGTCTGCTGGGCAGAGAGGGCAGGGCCAGGCCGGGAGGAAAGCGCACCTCAGCCCTTCTGTTCAGGTTTGCTGTGTCCCAGATCAGAATTTGTGTGTGATAAAGTCAGAACCAAGTCTATTTGAAGAATTTAAAATACATACCTCACAAATGCTTGCCGGTTCACATTTGAAGATACTAACTCTTTGGAAAGACATGGTTTTGACCAGAATGGTGGCACTGGCTTTGTGCCAAGGTGGGCTAGAGAAGGCCTCGGAGCTGTCCTGGCCAAGGACCCCAGGGGAGAGCTGGAGGGAGAGCCCCCGGAGTCAGCCCCTTCCCTGTGACTCCTGCCAGGGCTGGAGGACACCTGCTAGCCCCGGGGGAGCCCCTGGGCAGCTCCCTTCCCCGAGCTCCTTCCTGACTCCTGGGACCCCGGTGTCAGTCAGTGGAGTGCTCCAGGCTCCTTTCTTGATGACCTTTAAAACCTGAGTGAGAGAAACTTCTGTTGGTGGCGGGATTGGTCAGGCACCGCCCACTCTCGGGGACTTGGAGTTTCACGCTGGGCAACTGGACATGTGCGCTGAGTGCAGAGGCCTGAGGGGTGAGAGTGGCATGATCAGAACTCACCCCCAGCTCTGGTATGGCTACTGTCCAGGTGACCTTGACCGCTGGCTACCTGCAGTGGGCCTCTGCTTCCTCTCCTGCCCCAAGGGAGTTGCTTTGAGATTCAGTGAAGCAGTGAGCCCAAAGTGACCTGTGTATCATCTCCTGCACCCACTGCAGGGACTCCCTGCGTGCTAGTCTGTCTCCCTGTTCTCTGACAGGTCAGATCAGGCCATGGGGGGTCTTTTCAACAGCTGTGCCCATGCTGCACACGAGGCGGATGCACCCCCAGCAACCTCTGCCGCTACCAGGGGTCATTCCATCCCAGGGCACCTAGTGCTCCGGGTTGCGGGGGTGGGGCGGGGGGTCAGCTACCATGAGCTGGTAGGAAGTGCAGCCTGGAGGGCACAGTGTGCTGGGCCTGGGAGCGCGTGTCCTGTGCCTGAGTGGTGGCACGGCTGCCTGCAACACACCTCCCGCCCCGAGTACCAGGCACGCGGTTTATGCTGGGGTGTGGGCGCTGGCTGCCTCTCAAGCTGGCTTGTGAGGATGGGGCAGGGCTTGCAGGGGTTGGGGGTGCAGGGTGCCTCTGAACCCCGCCGGTGTGGCCTTTCTGTTTTGCCCTTTCTCTCCTGAGGTTGTGCCATGTTTCTTCTTCCCTCTCTTGGCTCTTAAACAAGGCACTTGGCTTCGCTGCTCTCTTGCCTCCTGCCCACGTTGGGGGAAGTGGAGGGGTCTCTTTTGAGTCAGAGACTCCATCTAGCAGGCAAAGGCCTTGTCTGTGTGCCCCTTGACCTTCGACCACTACATTTATGCCTGAATATGTACTTGAACTTGACATTGTTGGCCAAAATTATTGGAAAAAGCCACGCCGGGACCGCCTTGTAGAAAAGGGGGGGGGGTTATTAGGGGCCACGTGGAAGGGAAGGGGGGGTAGGGAAAGGGTGGCGTGGAAGGGCAGGGAAGGGAACAGGGAAAGGAAGAACAGGGGAGAAGAAGGGAAAAGGCCTCCTTCTGGACTGGCCGGGGCTTAAGTACAGAGGGGCGGGGCTTAAGTACAGAGGGGCGGGGCTTAAGTACAGAGGGGCGGGAGCGTGACTTGTATGGTCTGGATTGGCTCAGAAAGGGAGAGCCCGCCCTGGGGCGAATTCCCACAAGAGGTGAGTATTCCCAGGATCAGGGGGTGTGGCTAGTCTTCAGGTATCCAGGGGTGTGTGGCCTGGTTAGGCTACCTGGGAATTGTGGTCTCCCTGCCCGGAATCTAACAAAAATCATTACAAATGTTTCTCTGTTTACAATCACCATCAAACACGATTTCAGTGCCCATTCCATGTGAATCCCTGGACAGAGACGGTCTTAACAACGACCCCGAGAACACTGGAACAGACAAATCCAGAGACTCCTTGGAGCGGAGACAGGGGACTGAGTCTGCAGGGGTTAGGAGAGTGTCCCACAGAGCCGCAAGGAGAGCGCAGGGTGTGGAGGGTGGCGGGGGATCTCTAAGTCCCCGTGTCAGGAGAGGAGTGAAGCTGGGGGACACTGCTGGAGACACTGAGGCCAGAGCCAGGGCTTGAAGGATCACGGAGGTTAGCCCAGCGAAGGGTGGGATAGAGATGTGTGTGTGTGTGTGTGTGTGTGTGTGTGTAAGCATGAGTGGGTGCATGTGTAAGCACGTGCTGTGGGTAGGGCAATATTTTAGGCAAATGTGGCCACATGCACAGAAGCACAGGCAGTGACGAGCATGGCGCCTGCAGGACTCTGTAAGGATCCTGTCATTGCCAGACGAGTGTCAGGAATGGGCAGCAAGAGATGCAGCAGGGAGGACTGAGTTTGAGGACCCCGGAAGCCCTATTTTGATGGCTGGGCATGGCCCTATAGGTTGGTGTGGAGTTGTCCACATCTTACAGCAAAAGAGACTGACTCTCAGAGAGGCTGTCTGCCCGGCTCCAGTGTGCATAATTGGTAGCAGAATCAACATCCAAGTCCGGACCCCCAGGAAGGGGGGTCCAATTAAGTTTGAATTTCAGACAAACAATAAATAGTTTTTTGACAAACAGGTGTATCCCAAGCATTATTTCGGATTTGCCTATACTTATAAAACATTTGCTGTATAGTGTATAAATTTTGAATTTAAGTCCTGTGCTTCTCTTTGATAGATCTGCCAAGCCTTCTTCTTCCACACGCTGTTCTCTGTTCTCTCTCTCTCTCTCTCTCTCTCTCTCTCTCTCTTTCTCTCTTGTCGCGATGGTGCACCCCTGTGAGGGCTCCCACAACCATGGGTGACTTCCTGGAAGAGGTGAGAGTTGGTATAAGCTGAGGGATGAGGGGGAAAGGGTCTAGAGCACACAGAGTTAAAATTTAAATAGATGTTTTAAAATAAAAGCCTTTCAGGGTTGCCTGTGCCATGCACTGGCATTGGAAGTCACCTGTCCTCGGGCTCCGCCACCCACTGTATCCTGAAGGCTAAATGTAGGATTCTCTAGTTTCACGCACAGACAGGGAGGCGGGGAAGAAGGTTCTTTGACAACAGGGATTATTCTGTCTTTTTTCCTGCATTATATTTCAGGAGCTTTAAAACTTTCAAGACAACCTCAGGGGCAAGTAGGGATGTCACTTCTAGTTTTAAGCATTTTCCATTGTGTAGGATAAGAAGAGGAATTCCAAATATGGAAGGCCGTGTTTTCCAGTGCTCCAGCCACTTTAAATATCCTTCAAAGAAAGTGCCAACAAGAGCAAGAACTAAGAAAAGTTGTTTTTTTTTTTAAATGACTCCCTTATTATATTCTTGCTTTCTTAAGATCTTAACATGCCTGTGTCAGATGCAAGTAGCTTTTTACTATCATCTTAAAACAGAATCAGGAGACATTTACTCCAGAAAAATGTGGACTCTTTTTCTTTTTCCCTAAGTAGAAACAGCACATTATGGCTAGCATATGTGTTTCTCCTTTTCATGTGCTCCTTTTGATTATGCATCCTGTCTCTCCTGGTCTTTGTAGTTGGAGAGGTGAAGCTTTCCTCATAAACGCCAGAGTCCTGCAGAAATGGCTCAGGCTGTGTTACCCCCAGAATTGCATCCGCATGAGGCGGTCTTCAGCGTTCAGAGTGGTGTGATGCAGTCCTGTCCCCAGGGCTCCCGCCTCTGGGCTGGGTTCCATCTGTCCGTCCTTGCTGCATTTGCAGTGTTTCTTTCCCTTCCTTGGGAAGCGTTTTCCACTGTGGTGGAAATGCAGGGGCTCTTGGATTCCTGTTCCTGGCGATGTCAACGTGAGTGACACCCCTGGCTACTCAGTCCTCTTGCTCACCTGCAAATCGCACACACCAACGCCTCCCTCGCAGGGGTACCACGAGGGCTGAACTCCCAATGCGTGGTCAGCTTGTACTCATTTCCTGGGGCCTCCATAACAAATTGCTACCAACTTGTCCAGACTTCAAGCCATAAAAACTTTTTTTATTGTCACACAATTCTGGGGGCTTAGAAGTCTGAGACCAAGATGTTGGCCGTGCCAGGCTCCCTCTAAGGCTGAGGGAGGGATCCTTCCTGGCCTCTTCCAGCCCCTGCAGGCCTGAGTGCCCCCTGGCTGATGGCAGTGCCACTCCTACCTCTGCCTCTCTTCCTGTGTCTCTGAGTGTCCTTTTCTGTCTCAGATGAGGTCAATCTTACCGGGTGGTGGCTCCACCTCTTCTAGCATACTCTCATCTTGGTCCCTGCTTTCACAATGCCCACAAAAACCCTATTTCCAAATAAGGTCACATTCCGAGGTGGCAGATGGACACGAATTTTGGGGGGGATGCTATTCCCCCCGCCACCTGGTTTATAGCGGGTGCGGATCTTTCAGATAATGAAGTTACCTGTTCTACCTCTGCCGTCCGGGCACACGTGAACTTCAGCAGGATTTTATGTAATTTTCCCCATCCCCTATGAAGAATAGGCTGTTTATGTAAGGCTTCAGAAAATGTCTTGTCGGGTCACTTGCCAGGTGGCTCCTGCCAGGTGGTCTGTGCCAGGTACTTGGAGCCAGGAGCGAGGTGACAGGAGTCCCAGCTCCTCAGGAGCCCTGTGTGTCTAATGGAGGAGAGTGGCATAGAAACAAGCAACGACAATACACCTATTTATTAGGCTGGGGAGAGCCCAGGACTCTGTCCGGAGCAAGACTCCAGCGCTGTTGACTCAGCGTGCTGGCGCAGCCAGCTCTACGCTGGCTCTCGAGGCTGCCCTGGGGCCGCGCCCCCCTGGCCTGCTGCTGAGCTGGCAGGTTGCTCACGGGTTAGTCCCTCACCGTCCTCTCCATCTCGTCCACTGGCTTTATCTCTCTTGGAAGCGTCTCAGCTGGCTTACTGCGCTTTGATTTTTTTTTTTCCCCCCTGGTGATGGATTTCCACACCCCTTTGCAAAAGACAAAACAATTTGTTTGTTTAACCTCCCCAGGAATAAGTGGGGCAGGGGTGGCGTGGGAAGGGAAGCATGCTTATTGTTCTTATGGGCAAACCTTCCTGGATATTTCCAAAGACAGTCCTGACTGATGCACCTGATTTTATGTTCCCCATTGTATTAAAAAAAAAAAAATAGTCACCTTTCTCATGGTTTCTACCCACATCCTGGGCTCGTTTTATTCTCCCTGTCCTCACACTCTCTCCTTGTAAGATGTGGCCAACTTATTTTTGCATTTTTTGAAGAGATGGGTGCATGGGGGCAGAGTAGGCGTGCCAGATGCTATCTGTTGAGTGATCATATGAATGTCCCGTGGTATTGGTTAAGTGGGGTTGGGGATAATATTAGAAGCTGGGGCTACTTTGCTAAGGCTGGGAAGACCTGATTGTTTGGACAAGCTCCTACAGTATGGTTCTTACGCCAGCGAGTACATTGGAATCACATGGGCGGAAGGCGCCTGTGACATCACTCAGCTAGCTCCCCTGGAGGTTCTGGTTAAGCCAGAGGGGAGCACCCCACAAAGGTGTTCTCACAAGTCCCCAGGAACCTCACACGCAGCTGGGCTTGAAGTTCTAAGGCCTAGCCTATTGCCCAGACCGACCGCGTCAATCCATCAAGGAAGTCAGCAGCTCAGGTGGGGGATGTCCAGTCACTATCTCCCCAGGTGAGTCCAAGGTGTAGTAGAGGCTGGGCCCCACGCCCATGCTCCAGCTTGAGCTGTGGAAGGGTTAAGCAGAGATGGTGGGCCCAGGTCCAGACTTCCATTTGGTGGGCTGAGGAGTGGCGTTTCTAACAAGCCTCCAGCTTTGCTGCTACCGCTGTCTGAGAGGGCACCTTGGGAACACGGCCCTCAAGCCATAAATTATTTGAAATTCTTCTATATAGGGATTTGTCTATTCCCCATTTATTCAATCATTCACTTATATTAGTATGAATTCATGGAATTTTTATGGTTTAAATTATAAATCCAATCCTATGTTATTTATTTTGAAAGATATTTATTTATTTTTTTTTTACCAGGCATAGAACTCTATATTAACAAATATTTTCTTTTAGAACTTTAAAGATGTTGATCCACTATCTTCTTGCTTGCATTGTTTTCAGATTTAAATCTGTCGTCACTCTTATTTTTGCATTCCTCTTATATAGCATGTCTATTTCACTGGTTGCTTTTAAGAGTTTCTCTTTATCACTATCTTGATCAATTTAATATGGTATATCACTGAAGTTTTCTTCATGTTTCTTCAGCTCAAGATTTGTTAAGTTTCTTGGATTGGGAGTTTATGATTTTTACTAAGTTTACAAATTTTATTTTTTAAATTTTACACATTTATGTTATTACTTCTTTAAATACCTCTCTGTGTCTTCCTGTGGCAATTCAAATTTTTCATCAATTAGGTGGTGTGAAATTGTTCTGCAGAGTACTATTGTGCTGTTTATTTTTATTATTGTTATTTATATTGCATTTTGTTTTGGATAGTTTCTGTAATTAAACCTTCAAGTTTACTAATTTTTTATCCATCATGTCTAATCTGTCATTAATCCTATCTAGTGTCATTTTAAATCTACAGATATTTATTTGGGACTTAAGTTAAGACTCTTTAATGTCTTAACTGTATTTCATATGTCCAAAGAATTTTAATAACCAATTTAATATCCTTCTCGGATAATTCTAACATCTGTGTTGGTTCTGTGTCATTTTCAATTCATTGATTATTCTCTTTATTATGGATCATGTTTTTCTCTGCATACCTGGTGAACTTTGAAAGGACACCAGACATTGTGATTTTATCTTGGTAGGTGCTGAGTACTTTTGTAGTACTATAAACATTCTTGAGCTTTGGTCTAGCATGCAGTTAAGTTTCTTGGAAAGAATTTGATTCTTTAGAGTTTTATGTGTATGATTTTTGGGCTGGGCCAGAGTAGGGCTGATTTCAGGGCTAATTATTCCCACCATTGAAGCAAGACCTCCCTGAGGACTCTACTCAAAATTCATGAGGCATTGTATACTTTTTGACTGGTTGGTGGGCACTAGTTATAGTGCTGTTCCTAGTTCTGTGAGAGTACCAGACATTATTTCCTCTAATCCTTTCATATGACTCTTGCCTTGACCTTGTGATGTTTTCTTACACCCACATACTGCTGAATCCTTGAAGAGTGTCCTCTGCAGATTCTGGGGTTTTTGCTTGAAGAAGCTCATTCCTCTTTGGTACTCAGTTGTCTAAGCTTTAGTTGCCTTGGTCTTTCTAGACTCTCAGTTTTGTATTCTCAACGTAGGGAGTCTGTGAATCTCTGCCTATTTCTCTTCTTTGTGCCACATCTTGCAATTTTTCTCAAGGCAATTATAGGGCTCACCTTGTTTGTTTTCTAATTCACAGAGATCACTGTTCTTCATTGCCTGATGCCTAATGTCATGATAACTATTGCTTTGTAAATTTTGTTTGGGTTTTTTACTCTTCTGATGAGAGAGTAAGTCCATTCTTTTTACTCTGTCTTGACTAGAAAATCTAGAGAGCTTTAAAAAAATGTACACGTTTAGATCCTAATCCTAGGAACTCTGATTTGTTAGTAGCTCTGGGAAGAGTGATGAGAAGTCAAGTTTGAGTTTAACAAACAAAATCATAGCAGCAACAAACTAGGTGATCCTTACGTACTGACCAACTCCCACCAATTGAGAACTTTTGCAGATAGCCTAATGAGAATAGTTATCATTCATTACACATTTCCCATGTATGCTTGCTATTTTATGTGTTTTAGATAATGTCATTTTTGTGGCAAATCATTGGTCAAACTATTCTTATCAGCATATTATAGAAGAAGAAACTGGGACTGAGAATAAGGGAAAAAATCTAGCCTGTGGTTACCTTGGGCCAGTTCTCTAGCCCTGCTAGTGTTGTTAACAGTCCAAAATATCACCCATCTGCAAAGCACTCACTCTTTGATATTTGAACAAAGCAGGCAGCTGCTTTCAGAATCATTTTTGTTCATTATGATGATTTACGGGGTTTTACTAACTCTGCCCTTGTGCAATTACTTTAGCATTTAGAGACATCTTTTCCTTTCTTGGTTATGAGGTTTTTGCTGTTCTTTCAGTCCTTTTAAAGAAAAATTGGGAAAAAAAAATCAAATATTAAACACAAAAGAACATTTATAGCCTGTGCAAGAAATAAAGAATGTCTGTGTACCCCCCAGGCAGCCGGAGCGAGAATGACTGCCTTGCCTCGTAGAGACGTTTTGGGGGAGACTGAGGCTGAGGTACTTTGGTTCAGGGCTTAGCCCCAGCTCTCCAGTTGGCTTTGTCTTAGTTCCAGGCTGGCTCTTCAAAATGTTTCCCTGGACAGGGTTGAGTGTCATGGGCCTTCATGAACAGGACCCACAACCCCACACACCCCAGGGACCCCATGCTCTCAGAAGAATCCTTCTGTTTGCAAAAGACGTACTTTCTTCTATCATGTAGCAGAATTGATAGTTCTTAAAAATGGAAATATCTGTGAGAGAGAATGGAGCAGACGTGACAGTCTCAAGCCAGCCACAGCTCACATCCTGTGCCCAAACTCAGAAATGTTGAGGAATCGCTTGAAGTGCATCCCTGCTCTAGTGTTGTAGGCCAGAGGAAGCCGTCCTTGACCTTCACCTCTCACAGAAGGTGAATGACAGGATCTGTTCCTTTAGGTTTCTCTCCAAAGAAAGTTTAAAATATATATTTTTTTTTTACAATTTTGAATGAAGAGAGATGAAATAATATCACGAGGGGTTTTGTGACATCTTCTGACTTTAGAGATAGTTTTTTTTTTTTTCTTTTTCTTTTCTTTTTTTTTTTTTTTTGGTACCAGGATTGAACTCAGGGGCACTCGACCACTGGGCCACATCCCCAGGCTTTTTTTTTGTATTTTTTATTTTAGAGACAGGGTCTCACTGAGTTGCTAAGTGCCTCGCCATTGCTGAGGCTGGCTTTGAACTCGCGATCCTCCTGCCTCAGCCTCCCAAAGTGCTGGGATTACAGGCATGCGCCACCGCGCCCGGCTAGAGAGATAGGTTCTTTACTCAAGTTGAGAACCGCAGGGTGAGATCATCTCTAACCTCGCTTCTCTTCTAAGTTCTCGAGAGGCTGGGACTTACTTGCAGGCAAGGCTGCTGCATGTTCTGAGCTTTTTACGTTTGCAGTGCTGAGGAATCTGTGCTACATGTGAGAATGTGCCTCTGGCTTTTATGTTTTGAGAAGTTTATTGCGTGGATCTTGGTCTGAGGCGCTTTCTCAAGGTTCACTGTTGGTCTTTGTTAAACCTCCCAAGTCATCGTCCAACCCCCTTGGGCCTGTCTGTGTTCACCTCCTCACTACTTCACATCCTAATTCCCTGGCTGCAGCGTTATCCAAAGGTATTACACTTGTTTCTCATCTTATATTAAAACTCCTATTCCCTTGGTGCAGGCAACCTCAGGATTCAGGAGGAATGTAATCCGACTTAATTAATTCATACAAATCCGTGAGTGACTTAGAGCCCTGTCAGAGACTTAACTCTCAGTGGCATTTATGACTCTCTCCTCCTGGGGTCCTTCTCCCTCCTTATACTTCAAGACACTGTAAGTTGTCCCAAGTGCCAATAATTTTCACAGTATATATTTCCCACAATTTGTAGCTTACAACAGCCACCTAGCTCAGAGAGGACTGAGGAAGAAAGGAAAAGCTGGAGGTTGTTGGCAGTGGCTGATCTTTTTATAAGATAACTTGCTTGTGTAAGTCTAGGGTTTCCGTATTTGAAAGCTTGCTTATAATCATAGAATACTGAAGATGGCTTTGTATTATGTAGCTACGTTGTTATGTTAATAATTATAATTGCACTCATTTAGAAGTTCTCTGGAGCTCTTTCCTATTCTGTGGAAACAGTGAGCCAGGTGGACTTGGGCAATAAAGCCTGATTTCTAGATAGTTTATTCTGGAAGAATGGGGGGTTGGGCAGATAGGGGGGATGGAAAGGGCCTTTGCGCAGCAAGTGGCTGGTCCGGAGAGGCCATGACACCTGATATCGTAAATCCTCATCCATAAGAAAATAGTGGTGGGGGGAGGATGGTGGAATGAGATGGACATTATTCCCCTACGTATAGGTATGATTGCCCGAATGGTGCAACTCTACATCATGCACAACCAGAGAAATGAAAAGTTGTGCTTCATTTGTGTAAAAAATAAAATAAAATCGATTGCAAAAAAAAATAGTGGTGAATTCTAGTCCCTGGACAGTGGGTGGAGCAGGGCAAGCCCCACACTACTGAAACAGAAGCTGGGGTTTAACATCTCCATGACCAGAATGGAGAAGCCGTGGAGAGTGGGCACAGGGATGCTGCTGCCCCAGGCATCAGCCCCAGAGTCCACATCCCCAAGTCAGCCCAAGAGTCAGCGCGACCTGATGCTAAGACGCTGTGTAGAACTGGCTAGAAAACTCAGGGATTCGCTATCTCTGCTCACGTTCGACTTGGCGACTCAGTCTCCACAGGGCTTATTCTGTTTGGGGATCCGGTGGTGCAGGCAGACCCAGGGAATGCAAAGCGGTAAGTACTGCGGCAAGATAGATAGTAAACAGCGTTTTGGAAGAACGGAGGGAGATAGAGAAGGGCAAGAGGAGGCTCGCTCTGCCTGGAGGCTGTTGTGAAAGGTTTTCATGAGGAAGATCTGCCAGGAGGTGAAAGAACAAGGGAGAGAAGGTGGAGAAAAAGACGTTCAGAAAAAGGCACTGTGGCGGCGGCGGGGGGGCGTGAAAAGGAGCCAAGTGTGGTAGGAGCCCAGACAGCCAGGGTTAGAAAGCTTGACTGTGGGCAGGATGAGCTTCCGGGGTGAAAGGTTATGATCCTGTATGCCTCTGTCTGTAACAGGTTTACTGTGATGTTTGTCTAACTGTGATTTTCTATTTCTCACTTTCCTTCAGAATTCTTCTGGCAGGAAGAGCTATTCTTTCTGCTCCATTTATTTATTCATTTGATTATTCCATCATTATAAACACTTAAGTATTGTTTTATGGGTTAAAATCCAATACTGTCATTTAAAAATTTTGCTCAGAGCATCCCAGCTTTAGACATTAGGGCCTCCTTCAGGCTGCCTCCTATGCTTTTTCAGTAAGTCTCCCACTCACTGATTTATTTTTTGTTTGTTTTATGTTATTATTATTTATTTTATTTTTTGGTACCTCCCTATTTTCTGGCATAAGACACGGAAGTCTCATAGCCTGTTTTCTCTGCCTCAGTCCTGAATCAGTCATTTCCCAGAGGGGCCCAGGATTGTTCTATTGGAGAATGGTGTGTAGATGCCAGCCTCTGGGGCCTGAGTGTGCTCACTGCTACCGGAGTGCTTCTGCAGATAGAGCCAGGCCTTACTGTGTATGCTAATCCATTCGTACACACGCCTCTGTGTACAAGCTTAATCCCTGATTCGAGTTCAAGACTGTGGGGTTCTGCTAGTCTTTCCTCTCTCCTTATTTGTAACTTCTCTCTCCAACATGGGGAAACCTGCTTCTCATCCACTAGAAACTTCTTTATTCGCTCAATTCTAGTACACACATCAAGTCACTTGAAATTGCCAGTCCACATCCCTCTGAGAGATACCTTTGCTAACCAGGTTTTAACACTTGTGCACGGTCTTGTCTTTTGCTTTGTGTTTCCGACCAGGACACTGCTCCCCAGAGTTCCTTGGGTTGGTTCTCTTCTCCCCATTCCTCAGTGTGGCTCTGTCATCTCATTGTGATGCAACTGGGTTCATGTTTCCTGTCTACATTTAGTTTGGGGTTTCTTGCACACCGTGGCTGGTGTGCTTGACTGTGGGTAGGACGAGCTTCCTGCCTAGGACTAGATCCTGGATTACCAGCATGAGAAGAGCATTTGAACAGTACTGTGGTTCTCAGATTAAGTGCCAAATAGAAAATACACATACATATATGTGTATATATATTCCAAAGTGTCATCCTCCCTCCATCCTATGCCAGCTCCACCCACTTTTTTTTCTTACCCTTCCCTCACTCTTCTCTGGTTACCAGGATCTTTGGCTTCTGGTTTAATCCTTTCCTCATTACTATTATTATTATTATTTTTTTTCACAAATGAGCAGCCACATGAGCAGATATTTTCTAATAGTCCCTTTGATGTATTTGAATTTGTGTCCTTCACCTCTGAATTCCTATGGTGAATTCCCAGGCCCCAGTTCCTTAAAAGGTGACCTCATTTGGAGATAGGGTCATTGGAAATACAATTAGTTACAATGAGGCATCAGGATGCGCTTGATCCAACCAGACTGGAGACTTGACAGGGAGGGGAAACTCCGATTGACACTCACACCAGGACGGCACCATGTGCAGGCGAAGGCAGAGAGCCAGGTGATGCTTCTCTGATCAAGGAATGTCCAAGATCGCCAGTAGGTCACCTAAGCCAGCAGGAAGGGAGACTAGATTCTTCTTATGACCTCGGGACTGCCACAGCTGGAGCTCGGACTGGGCCTCCGGAGCTGTGAGACAGTATAATTTCTGTTTGCGGCACTTTGTTGCCTGCTACCCTAGTGAATGAACACAGCCTCGTTCCTTTTATTAAAAGATGACGGACAGGCACTAGAGGAGCTTCCTGTGCTTTGCTTTCCCTGGACAGTATGTCTGGGAATCACTCGACGCAGAGATCTTCCTCTTTCTGCTTTTTAATAGCTGGATGGTCTTCCACTGTGCCAGTGTGCCACCGTTTACTGAGCTTCTCTCCCACCTAGAAGCATTCAGGTTGTTTCCTGTGTTCTGCCATTGTAAAAAATGCTGCAATAAATGGCTATGGGCATGTGTATTTTCATATGGCTGAAGGCGTGTCTTCAGGAGTGATTTCTAGAAGTGGAATTGCTGGTTACAGAGGAGTGTGCACATGTGGGTTTATTAGGCATTGCCAGAATTTCCCCATAAGGGTTGTACCAACTTGCGTTCCCACCAGAAATGTGTGAGTGTCTAACATGCCCAAGACAAGACAGTGAATATGTTGTCAAATTTTGAAAAATTTTCAGTCTTGTAGGTGAGAAATGGTGTCTCAGGAATGTTTTGATTTTTCTAATTTTGAGTGAGTTTAAACATTTTTTTTTGTCATTCGTTCAAGGGTCGTTAGAGTTGTGTGTTTTCAAATTGTCTGTTTAAGTCCTCTTTTTTTTTAATCTCTAATGGATTTTAGTCTTCTGCTCTGTAAGTTTTAAGAGATCTTCATATATTAGAGGTATTGGACTTTGGTCTGTAGTATATATTGTGAATATTTTCTCCAGTTTGTCAGTTAATTTTATATAACCAAATAACACCCTAAACTATTTGTTGTTTCTCTCTTTCCCTCCCTTCCTTCCTTCTTTCCTTCCTTCCTTTTATACCAGGGATTGATCCCAGGTATGTTTAACTACTGAGCCATACTGTTTTGAGATGGGGCTTCACTAAGTTGCTGAGGGTGGCTTTGAACTTGCAGTCCTCCTGCCTCAGCCTCCAGAGCTGCTGGGATTACAGGTGTGCACCACCACACCTGGCTTTTTACTTTCATGTACCCAAGTCTGTGAATCTTTTCTTTTATGGCCTCTAGGTTTGAGGAATAGGTACCAGCCTTCTGCTACGCCAAGATGAACCCCGTTGAACCTCAGTGCAGTTTTCCAGGTAGGGCATTGACCATGTGGGTTAGGCCATCGATTAGGAAATGACCGTGTGGGTTAGGCCATCTTCTTGCTGTTTCATGGGATTTGTGTGATAGTCTAGCACACACCTGGTTATTTAGAACCAATTTCTATAACCATCTCCTGTCTGCACAGCCAGCGAGCCACTTCCTGTGGTCCACAGATCTCATGCTCCAAGAGGCTTCGGGCATGGTGTGTGGCCCCAAGGGAGCACAGCTGGTTGAGTGGGAAGACACCCCAGGCTTTGAGGTCAAGGCCTGCTTCTAGAGAGTGGGAAAATATGTTCTTATCTGTACCGATGAGAAACTGAGGCAAAGGGAAGGTTGACTCGAGACAGGAATGCAGAAAATTCTTTTAAAACTTTCAAGAGCCAAGTCTAGGGTTATAACTCCAAGAATATGTACCAAGAGAGGGGGAGAGAAAATGACAGGGAGAGAGAAAATGACAGGACGAGAGAATGAGAATGAATGAATAGGAATTTGATCTCGGCCCTTGAAAGGCAGTGATCTTTAAAGCCCTTCGGAATCTCTCATCTTTTTCTACTTCCTCCTTCATCAAACCGGGCAGCCCTGGAAGCTGCGGTGACTATATTAGTGTGTCGTTCAGTGAGGTCATTCGTGCAGATCAGTCAGCAACAGTGATCAGGACTTAGTATCTTCCAGGTACCTTTTAAAAAGGAAACTGATTACCGCACCTCACCCAAGTCCACTAAGAATCTGGGGGTGAAGCCCAGACATTGAGATGCAGTAACCAGCTCTGGCCCACGTGGTTCAGATCCTCATGTGTCTGCAGGTCACCCAGGGATCTCCACAACACACAGATGGACTCAGGAGGTCCAGGGGAGGCCGGAGCTTCTGCATTTGGAACAGGCTTCTGCCTGAGGTGGGTGCCGCAGGTCCACGGACCACACTTTGAGTACAGAACTAGATCGTTCCAGAAAGCCAGTTTGTGACTGTGTCGATGGAACGGCTTCACTTGTTAGCACCCCCTGAATGGTCATCCTGAATACAAGGAACCTTCCCCTAGAGCCCTCTCTTCCTTCCTTCCGTGTGTGTGTGTGTGTGTGTGTGTGTGTGTGTGTGTGTGTGTGTGTGTGTGTGTGTGTGTTTTAACCCTCCAAGCTGGGGAAGGCCTTGCCCATGAGGCCCGGGGCTGCAGTGCAAGTCCTTGGAACCCAGCTTGGTGGCAAGGCGTAGCTCCGCTGTGCTCCTTCCAGTGCTGTGGCTTGTCTTTTCAGGAATGACGTCTGCCCGGCTCCCCTTTGTTGTTCTCTGTGGAATCTGCTGGAGGCGAGCTGGAAGGTACCTTCAGTTCTCCCATCTGCGGCCCAGAGCACCACACGCTTGGCCCTTCTGGAGACCCTCCATCCCCTAATCAGCAACACAAACAGTGGAGGTGTTACCAACATGAAGCAAACCCAGGGCTCCGCCTTTGATTTTCAGGGTGACCCAATGGCAGCCCCTTCCTTAGCCACGGAGCTATTCTGCTAGTTTTGATCCAAGATGTGATTAGTGGTTAATGGGCCTTGAAAGACATCTTTATTCATTACTGTTGCAGATCACTGCTGTCTTGATATTGATCTTTTCCACTTTTCTTTTTTGTCCTTTGAAATGCTCAGAACACAGCGGGGCAACTCATGGCCTGCAGCGTTCACTTTGCTTAAAACTCATTTCCTTTTGCAATTAATGTAGTGTATATTTCATTGTTATTGTTATTTGGTTTGCTTTTCTTTTTCGCTGGAGGCCTGATCTAAATGAGGACATGCTGTTTTAAAGGCAGGTGGCGGATAGATGAGAACCTAGTTTGAAAATAGGTTCGAAACTTCTGATAAGACCTCAGTGCTGGGCTCAATCAGCATTTTATCAAGGAGTTGTAATTCTTGATATGGCAACACAGGAAAAAAGCACTGGATTTGGGAATTTAGAAAGCTGATCTATTTTGTGGATGGGAATGTTATCTAGTGCCAAGTGTTCCTGGAGGTCTGTGTTTGTGGTGCACACAAGATGAATTAAGTAATGTTACCGTTTATTCAGTGGGTAGTGTTTGTCTTCAATCCCTCTGCTCAGGTCAGGGCTTGAACTGTTACCTGTCTTTCAGAGGCTGGGTCTTGGAGCTGATGTAGAAATGAATAACATATCCTTGGAGGCAAGGGGCTCAGGGTTTAGGGGAGGAAAGAAATAAGAGAAGATACCACTTCTTCGAAGGAAATGGGCTTCCAAGGCTAGACCACATGTCTTAGAAGGGAGTGGGGTTCCAAGGCTAGACCACAGGCAAATACTGCAAGGGGGCTAAACATGACAACCCAGTGTCATTTCAACAAATCCCCTGGCCCCATTTCCTCCACAGTGGAGGACAACACCATTCTTTCATTTATTTATGCTCCGTCTAGAAAAGCTGGCTTATGCATGGGGCCATGCTATTCTAAAAGTACACATCTTTGCACTGCAGAATTATTTCCAAAGAGGGAAGGTGTGCACAGGAGCGGAGGCAGGTGGGGTGGCCGACGCACGTGTCTCCCGCCCTTGGAGGCGCTGCGGGAGGAATCCCTGTGTTCGGTCATTGTTCTTGCGTGTGTGGATGTGTGTAGTTTTTTGTTTGGTGCCCAGAGCTGAGGTGAGTTATTTGACCTGCTGACAAAGCCAGGCAAATGTCCCAGATGCTAGAAGGAAGGTGTGTCTGCAGGACAGTTCTGGGGGAAGGAGATTTGTTCCAACCAGGGGATTTGGGGGAGTCGTGGGGATGGTGTGTGGGAACTCGAGAGCAGGGGGAACAGCTTAGGGACAGCCACAGAGGAAGCTGAGTGGGGCTCGGGGACGTGGGTGGGAGAGCATGGGGCATGCAGAGGTGACATGTAAAAGGCTTCCTGCTGCCCCCAGCGGCCTCTGCTTGACTCTGTAGCAGGTAAGAGTGGGGAGGAGATGTTGGCTGGCCTGGGAGTCATATGGTGGGGGGGGTGAGTGAGGAGGGTACAGGCGGGGACATCTCCATGGGCCTGCAGTGGGCTTGGAGTGCAGGTGGGTGTTTAAAAGATCATATGATTTTATACTTGGAAACCCCAAATGAGATTCTTATTTTTATTTTTTAGTTGTAGGTGGACACAGTACCTTCATTTGATTTATGTGGTGCTGAGGATTGAACCCAGGGCCTCACACACGCGAGATGAGTGCTGTACCACTGAGCCATAGCCCCAGTCCCAGTGAGATGGTTTTAATGATGTAAACAGTAGGAAGTAAATGTGGGAGTCATTTTAGGGTTGGGAGACAGGGAGGGGAGTGGCCTGCTTTCTTGGCCATGTGACTTTACTAGAATCCAGTGGGGCTGAGGAGGGGCTGCAGGAGGCCTGAGCCCGCTCAGCTGAGGGTGGGCTCCAGGCCTGTCCTTCACCTGCACTTGTGCCATGGGCCCCTCAACAGCCTCCCAGTGACATTCTTAAGGTGGGATGATAAGGCAAGCTGATTATATTGGAATAGGATCCCCTAAATCTTTAAAATTCATACTATATGCCCTCTTAGTTGAGACATTGAATAGTAAGCACTAGAGGCAGGTCTGGTCATTAATTGGTCTGGTCACTGATGTTGGGGTGGCGGTGGGCCTAAAAGAAATCCTGAGAGCTGTAATAATTATAACGTAATATTAAAAATCTTTGCTGTCTATTGTTATAAATATTTTCATGGTCTGTCTACTCTTCAGACTTGCAGGAAGTGCCACATTTCAGTTAGAGGGGAAGGAAGACGCCAGTGTCCTGGTTTTCCCACCCAGGGTCACAGACCATGTGAATTCCCTGAAGTCAGGTCAAGATCCCCTGGAATCCCACAGCTGCCCAGGTCTTCCTCTGGGCCTTGCTTCCCTGTCTCCATCCCATGCTCCAGAGCAGTCAGCCTCCATGCTTACAGAATTGCTCAGAGAAATCAGGGGCAGGACCTGCACCCTTTGGTAGGCTAGATAAAGGGACCAGGAGGAATTCAGAAGGGATTTTTTGTGGGATTGAGGCAAGACCTGAGGGAGAAAGTTCAAGATCACAAATAAAGAGAGTTTGGGCAACTCATGGCAATGGTGTAGGCTTTAATGACTGTGGGACGGATAACATCACCCCAAAGTCTGACCTCATTCAGAGAAAAACATTGCATCTCTGGATTTTTGAGATGCAAAGTGAAATATCTCTTGATAACAATGTTCTCATGTAGAAACCTCACCCCAAGTCCATTTTGGGTGCAAAAAGCTTGTCCACAGCTTGAGTGTGGTTAGAGAGTCCCTTACTTAATAACCCAGCACCTCATTAAGGACATGAGAGAATGTCATGAAGACGCTAATTTTGAAAGTGTTTAGACTATAAAACTGTAATCTCTGCTGTTATGACAAGTGACAGTGACCAATCTCATTTCTGTTGATGTCCCATGCAGGATGGCCCTGCAAGGCTCTGATTTCATGTGAGAATGATAACTGTCATTGCCACACTCACCCAGGCCCCAAACAAGGTGGAGCTTTGGGGTGACTTCGCTCTTTCCCTAGGGGAGCGTTCCAAGTGGGCCGTGTTGAGGGGCCTTGGAAATCAGGCTTGCCTTACATTTTTCTTCTGCCAGCTTGGAGCTCAGCACAAAGCAATGATGTTTAAGCACGTGGATGTGCTGGAATTCAAAGACTATCTATCCAAAAGTATTGCAACTAGGACTGAAGATGTTAGAAAATGGTGCGAGGAAAATGTGTCTCAGTGCTTACAAGTAATTGTATTTTCCCTCTTTTGATCTGGAGAGGAGATAAAATAGGAGACATGTCCTTGTTGGTTGATTCTTCTTAGCAGACAGCCACACAAATCAAACTCACCACCCTACTTGTCCAGCCTTGACGACAGAGCCCCAAATACTACCAAATTGTAACACTCTTGGGCAGAAGTTGCGAGCTCTTTGTGAACACACACTTTCTACTGTGTTCTAAAGAGCTAAGCTGTCATATTCTTGGAGAGCCAGCTGGGCCTTGAATTGTGGAGCTGGGTACTTCTTTCAGTGGCTGCCTGTAGGATTTCCTGGTAAAACTTAGAAAGATCTTCTGTCCTGGAAGGGGGACTATTTCTTTCCTAGGGTTGCTGCAACAAAGTTCTGAAAACATGGTTGACTTAAAACAACAGAAATTTATTGGCTCACAGTTCTGTAAGTCAGAAGTTCAAAATGAAGATGGGACCAGGGTGAGTCCTGTGGAGGCTCTGAGGGAGGCCCTGCCTGGTGCCTGGTACCTGGCCTCTCTCTCAGCTTGGGAGCAACCAGGGATTCTCAGGTTGGGGCAGCTCTGCTGCCGTCTCTGCCTGGCTTCATAGTTCTTCATGTGGCCTTTCCCCCTGTGTCCCTGTGTGACACATTTCTTCTTCCTTTCTTGTTTCAGAACACTGGTCATTGGGTTTAGGACTCACCCTAAATCCAGCATGATCTCATCTGGAGGTTTGGAGACCCTATTTCCAAAGAAGGACCCTGGGGTCAGGAGTGGAGCATCTTTTTTGGGAGAAATGATTCAACCTCCCACAATTATCCCGAGGAGAAGAGGCCGTAGCTCTGTGGGGAGGAGTGCAGATTAGAAATGAGAGCCACCAATTTGAAGTCTCAGCTCTGGCCCATGAGGCTCTGCCTGTTCTTTAACCTTCTGAGCTGCATTTTTCTCATTTATGATAGGAAGATGTTGCTGGGCTCATGGATTTGTGTCTGATTCAGGGAGAAGATTAAGGGACTGGTACCATGCCTGGGACTTAATGGGCACCAGGAAATAGTAAATGGTCTTAGTGTTTTGAAGGCCAGAGAGAGAGCATGGGGCCGCCCAGCTTGCTCTTCTTCCCTCTCCTCATGGGGAGCTACTGTCTTCTGCCTGGACGGGGCTGCTATGGGGTATTTACAGTGGGTTATGAGACATGACGACTTGACATCATTTGGATTAAAAATTGGGACCCTTTCCCTCTCTGTTACCACTCCCTCTGGTGGCTTTTATCCTCCTCCATCCTCCCCGAGGAGCCACAGTGTCCAAGCCGTAGTGTCCGAGTCTTGTGCTGATGGAGACCCAAGTCTGGAGAGAGTCACAAGAAAAATGAACATGTGTTCCAAACACTGGCCGGCACGTGCAGGTCAGCGTCCGCATGCTGGAGGTCAGATCCTCAGTTTGGGCTGACTTTCTACAGCCTCCTGACAGACAGAGTAGAAAAGGACCCAGCTAACCTGTGTGGCTTAGCCCGGGGTGAAAGGAAGGGTTGAGGGATTTTGCGGCTAATATCCTTAGAAGCTTGTCAATAGGATTTTGCCAACATCACCAGCCGGGTAACACTAGATAAGGGACTTGATCTCCCATGTGCCTCAGTTTCCCCACCCATGATGGGGCTGTCTTCATCTGGGGGTGGCTTACATGGTCAGTGAGGCAGGCAGCACCTGAGCCATTGCCTGGCAAAAACCCCAGGCTCTCCGTGTGCCTGTGGTTGTTGTCACCAGTAGTGTCATTGCCACTCTTGTTCCCCAGGGTGTCGGGACCACAGTTCTGTGCCTTTGGAGGAAATGTTTGCTCACTCTGGTTTTATAAAGTCAACCCTCACAGAAATCCAGTTTTGTGTTTTCCCAGATGTTTTTCCCATGATTCACTTGTTTCACAGGCTGAACGTCTTCAAAATCAAGAGGAGGACCTTCTAGATGAGTTTTCAGGCAGAGGGGAAAGGATGGTGTAATAGGATACTTCGGGAACTGAGGTCTGAGGTGACCAGGGAGATGACAGTAGAGGTGTGTACTTTGCTCTAGAACAGGAGAAGAGTAGCAGTTAACTTCTGAAACTTGGTTTCAGCTTGGGGCTTTAAAACACTTGAAGACTTGATCATTCTCTTCAATAGAAATAAAAGTAGAGGAAACAAGTCGCTTGACTACTAACATGAAGGTGATCATTATCACATTAGCTTCAGCATCCATTGAAAGAATCATACCATGGATGTAGTCAAAGTTGGGTCCTTGTCTGTCTGCCTTCTTACAGCTGACTCATTCTATAAATGTCCCTTTTTATTTACAGTATTAATGTTGTCACCATTGTTAGTGCCTCCAGACAACGTCTACCTCTCGGAGTTGGTGTACGTCTGTTTTGTATATTTTAAACCACGTGAATATGGTGAGCAATACATCTTCACATGCTTTTAAACTTTAAATGAATGATGTTGAAATTGCAGAGGTCTGATCAATACAATTTCACTAAATGACTAACACATAGTTTATTTGCCAAAACAACCCCCCGAGGGACAGTTGGCTTCCATTGGCACACACACTTGTCCATTGCATATGGTGGTGCACACTCGTGAACCCGTCTACAGAGGTGGCCCTCTTGGAGTAACGACTATGCAAGGAAGCACATCGTATTAGATATTGACAAATTGTTCTCTAGTTTTCCTGTAGTTTGTACCTTTAGACTGAGGGTATGGTGACATTCAAAAACAACCTTAAATATTTCTGTGAAATCGAAGAAATGAGTTGGTGAAACATGCATTTAGCAAAATTTGAATAGAGACATTACACATTTTGCATTTTTGACTTTCAAATTGCTTCCTAACTTTCTGCCAAACGTAATGTATGCCCCGCCCCCATTTTTACAGCCTAGCTTCAATTTTTCTGGGCCCATAATCCAAATCTCCAATTGGTATGCCTTTTGAATATGTTTTTCATTTCTTGCTAAGATACTAAATACCCCACATGCTTTGTTAAATTCTTCCAGTGTTTGGCTTCAAAGAGAGAAATGCTTCATATTAATAAAACAAATCCGGACTATTTCAAAGAATTTAACCCTTTCACAGCAAAACTGAAGAAAATGAGGGGGGGAAGGAAATGGAAAGCTGTTTAACTATGGCCAGATATTGTTTCCATTTTAAGGAATTTATAATCTAGCTATGGGATCTTCCATATGAAATTATTTAGCACAGCTTTGTAGCAACATATGAGCAAGTACACGGCACATTTTCTATATTTTAAGTTGTGGAAATAAGGAACAAGACAGGCAGAGCAGAGTAGCATTAGGAAGAACTCATAGGAAATTAACAGCCCAAGAAGGAAACTCACGTGGCATCATAGGAAATGCCATTTATCATCTTCAGTTCCATTGATTAATAGGTCCTGGTGATGCTACATGATTGAAGAAAGGAAATAGCGTCGCTGGCATTCCATGGTGAACAGTGTTAAGGTCACTCTTGCCACCGATTACTAAGTGGAATCAGGGGACCGACCGTGGCCGGGACTTTAAACCTGCCTTTCTACCCTGGGAACAGACCTCTTGTCTGTGAATGAATGCCAGCCAGGGCGTCTGAGCCCATCGCCAGGACCAAGTAAACCTGAAAAAGTAAACCCGCCACGTACGTTTCCAGCAGTCTCAGGCGACCAGCGTGGAGCTCAGATGTCACTTAGAGTTGGGAAGCGAAGCTGCGTCTGCCCTGGGAAGATGCCCGATGGGAACAAGAAATGACGTGAGGCCAACTTGGCTGCTGCTCCAGGAAGCTGGCGGCCTCTTCTCGGGGACGTTTTGGGAGGGGGAAGGTGGCACTGAGATGTTTATAGGCTTTCTTCCCAAAGGGGAACAGTGTTCCCACCAGCAAGTTAAAGGATCAGGTGAGGAGGATGAGTTTCACATCACGTTTTTCTTTCCAGTATTTTCTGTTAGCTGTCGCGCCATTTTCCTGCTGGAGTCTTTCCCGTGTTTCCCCACCAGGCTTCCCGCCGGGTTCTGCACGCCAGCATTATTGACACTTTGGGCGAGGTAACTTATTGTGGAGGAGGGCTGTCCTGTGTGTTGAAGGATGTTTGGCAGCATCTCTGGTCTCTGCCTCATCAGATGCCAGTGACCTCTCTGCCTCCTGCCACCAGTGGAGACCAGCCGAAATGTCTCCCTTGAGAACCCCTGACTTAGCAAGATCCAGCCTCCTTGCAGTGCCCGCGATGCCCTTCACTTCCTCTTGGACTTGTCCTCCTGCTGTCCCCCGAGTTCTCTCCCTCCTCTGGGTATCTGCTCAAGGCAGACAGCTCACCTGCAAGGCTCTCTGCTGAGGTCTTGGCGTGGCTGGCTGACTCCCTCTTATCCCAGAGGTTCACCTCAAAGGCCTCCCCCGATCTTCCTATCTAAAGCCACCTCCCTCCTTGCTCCCATCTCTTCCCCTTTTTCTGTCCTATCCACTTATTTTCCCCATCATGTTTATCCCTCGTGGGATGACATGTCGTAGTCCATTGGCTTCTTGTTTATTATCTGTCTCCTACCAGAGTCAATTGAAGGTAACTAATTCACTGTATGCAGGTAAACCTCCAAGAACAGAAATCATGTCTCTGTTGCCTTTGACTATGTCCTGAAGTCCAATACCTTGAAGACACTCGATAAATTTTAGGTGAATAGAATCATGAAAATATACTGCCTCAAGTAGACCAGATGTCCACACCTCGACCTGGTCGAGACTTCACCAAAGGATGGTGCAGACAATGGGACCTTGGTTGAGTGGGGGCACACCCATTTTTGGGGGGTGGCTTTAAGATTGACAAACCTCTTATTCCAGAGACAACCCCCGCCCCCCCGCCTCCCGGCCATATCTCATCAGCTTTTGTGGCTATGCCAGCCACTCTAACAGATCGTAGTCCTCCTGGGGGTCAGAGGTGACTCAGAGGCCTACCTCATGACCTCCACTGGTGAAAGATTGGCATGAGGGCAGGTTCTGATTGCTTCCTAGGCTGGCCTCTCTCGCTGGTTCTTTTCTGCAGATAATTTCCTAAATGCGCTGGCAGCCTGAAATGCGAGGACCCGCGGGACCACGGGAGGCTCTTTGAACTCTCAGCCGCTCCAAGAAGCCGGCGTGTGGGGGCTGCAGCGCTGGCCCTGGCGTAGGGCAGAGTGCTCCTCAGTGTCGGGTCAAGGTACAGAAGTAGGGTGAGGAGCCAGTCGCGTTCATAAGAGCAGCGAAATGAAACTTCAGCATGGGCGGTGAAAGAGCTCGATTTTATTTTGTTTTCACACATTAGGTTCTGCTTATAGCCGACAAGTACCAGTGAAAATGTTCTGAAAAGAGGCTTTGTGTAGGAGCTGGATGTTTTGGGAATGTCGCCAGATGTATTGACTTACTAGCAATTGCTTTGGTGCCATCTGGCCTCCTGGAGGCCGCGTTTGGGATGGAAAAAAGCTGAACAGAAGAAGCGAAATTTGTTCATCAGGCCCTTACCCTCGCTGCTTATTTAAAGAAGGGAAAAAATGTAACTTCTTGGCAGGAGGGATGTCATTTGAAAATAAAATATAAGGTTTTCAAGAGTAAGAGCTCCAAAACCCAAAGTCAGCCGTGATGTTTACACAGAGACTTGAAAGCCGGCCCCCCTTGCTGTCATATTGTATATAGATATTTTGTTCAGTGTAAAACTTCTGAGACCCTACTGTTCGGCCTGGAAAAAAAGTTAACTCCTTGGATCCTGGTTATTTGCATGACCTTCCTTTTATGGTTTCTTGGAATGTCACCAAATAATTGTGGCTCGCATTCCATGACAAGGATTTCTGCTTCTTCCTGGCTTATAATAAATATCCTAGTTGTCACCTGGTACGAACTGTTTTCCTGCAGAAAGGCACCTCTCCAGGAAAATCAGATTCAAATTGCTTTCCCCTTGTGCCGCGGCCCTCCCCCCTCCATTCATAGCAAGGGCTTCGTTTCTAAGCATTGCTTCAATCAATTTATTCAATCTGGGGGTGGTGTGGCTGTATAAATACCTCAAATGTTTGAATTAATAGGTGTTTTTCTAGGGCAAGTGGAAAAAGCACCACTGTATATTCAGAACTGTCTGTATAATTTCTAGGGCTCAGTGTAAAATGAAATTGAGGGATCTCTTGCTCAAAAAGCAGTAAGAATTTCAAGACGGTGGTAGGAGAGAATCAAACTGAGCCTGGTTGGTACCTTTGGAGCCCAGGGCTCTGTGTGACTGAGCTAATCACACATTCATGAAGCCCACCCCATGTGAAGATGCTTTGGGGACCCAGGTCCCCCTCATTCATCCTTCTCCACCATCCCACTGGCTGCCAAGAACTCAGAAATCAGCTAAGTCACCATCTCTTGTTTGAGTTCATCTGTCTCTGACTCTGTGTTCCCCTTTCGCATTGCACACAATTTTCAAACTTTATTCCATGAACACATTAATGCATATATAATGATTTGGATGTTTATAATAATGCATTTCCATTGTTAAGCACCAAGAACATACCAGGCACTGGGGACATGGAGTTGGAGTTTTCTCTTATTCATTTCTGTGCTTATCTATCTTCCCCCTCTCTCCCCGGCTTGACTGTTATCCTTCCTGTGTTATCTGTCTAGGAAGGTGGAAGTCTGAAGGCCTGAACCAAAGCTACAAATAAATAGCTGGGAAAACACAGGCCACTACCCACATTGTGGCGGGCTCTACGTGGTGCACGGGTAAACGAATGGTAAAGAATTGACAGAAGGAAATGATAAGGTACCACTGAGTTTTGGGTTTACTAGTTTAATTCTAAACAACAAAGATCCTTGCGATTTTAGGAATGGGGAAACCAAGCTTCCGAGAGGGAATCTAGTCTCGGTCACATAATTACTAAAAGGCAGAGCCAAGATTTGGATCCAGGTCAGACTGAACCCCACACTCCTGCTGTGGCATTTGATCTGAATCCTGTGATCTGAACATGGGAAAGTGGACGGAGAGGAGGAGGGCCTTCTGGGTGCAGGACACAGGCAACTGGACAGGCAGGTCCCTACTCGTCGCCTGCCTGGTGGCAGGTTTCACGTGGTGCCATGTTTAATATGTCCTATGTGTGCATCAATCCTTCGAGGTATGCAGGGGGGCATAGTTTGTCTTATTCCACATCCCAATTTATTTGGAAGGGTTCCAGCGTCAAATATTCTCCCTTGCCTCTCCAAGCTTGTCAGATGTCACACCCCTTGCCTATAGGAAATATGGTCGTCATTGTGCCTGGGCAAGACATTTGGCACCTGGGCCTCAGTCTCCCCCTCTGTAAAATAGGCTCCACAATCGCTCCTCATACTCTGAACTTCAGTCTTTAGAAGGAGTACTCTGATGAGACAAAGAAGATCTTAATCACCTTGAGGAGAAGATAAGACTTTATCTAGTCTTTGGTGTGGTGTTTTCTCCCTGAGGATTAGTGAGTGGTCTGCTGTAGGTATGTGAGCCGTTTTCCTTCCTCTGTAGTTGATTTGTATCTGATTTGAACCACAACTGTCTTCCAAACCCTGCTGGTCTGGCTTCATCATGGTAGAAAGGGACCAAGTGCCATCCCTCTGGCAGAGGGATCAAACTTCTTCATTTACTGCAGCTGCAAAGGACACACAGGAAAAGTGGGTGGCAGCTACTGGGAGCCAAGTTTCCATTCAGTAAAGGACAAGCCACCTCCCAGGGAACTGCCTGACTGACTTCCTAGCACAGTTCTCAAAGTGACAGTGGAACTGTTCACCCTAGATCATGGGGACAACACGGCAGCCCGGGCCTCACCTCTCAGGTCCGGTGGAACAGAAAATCCTTTTCCTCTGTTTATCCTCCAAGAAAGTCACTCCAGGCGCCTGACTGGAGAGCTCATGGCTAGGGGAGGGACCTTGTTTGGGGACAGTGGCCAGACCTCACTGGCTGACTTGTGAAGGTCAGTCCTGTGGACATGCTCTGTGAGCTGGGAACCCACTGCTGTGCAATTCTTTGATAGGAGGCCTCGGGACGTGGGGTCCTGCGTGGTCTGGCCCTCTGTGGGTCAACCAGGAAGCCTTCAGCATTGTCACTCTGTTGAAAAACTGTTTTACAGTGGCCGGCTCTGTCTGCTGATGACGCTGAATAACTAAGGCAGTGACATGGTAGACAACTCGTCCTGCTGGTGACTCATGGACTTCCTTGTTGCTAAAGGGAGAGGGTGTTCAGGACATGGACGGGCCTGGTTGTTGCTGTCTTAGACAAAGCCGCGTGGCTGCTCCCGCGCTCTGGCCAAATGGCGTCAAATGCTGGGCCCTCTACTTAAAGCCACGTGGCCGTGGCGAGTTATTTGTAGCCTCTTTCAGCTTCAGTCGACTTGACTGGAAAATGGGACAGTGCTCTTGGGCTCACACGTGTGTGAGGATCAAGTCAGGCACCGAGCACAGCATTGGGCTCAGACACCCTCAGCCTGCCACTGCTTGTGACCTCAGGTCCCCTTAAAACAGAAGCAGCATGCGGGTCGGAAGTTTGCAGTTGGAGCGTTCAGGAGTGGTGGGTTCCAGTGAGCGGAGGCAGGGGGCCTCCTGGGTGCTGCCGGGGGAGACGGGAAGAGGGTGCTCAGGCCTCTGACTTCCACCTCCACTCAGCCCCCAGGATGGAACCCTGGGCTTCCAAGAGCACGTGACACTTGAGGACATTGCGTGACCTTTCTCCAAACCTCTCAGGCTTGCAGAAGGAGCTTAGATTTCACAAGACGCTTTCTGGAGCTTCCTGCTCCGGGTCTAGGCAGCCCCGTGTGTGTTTTGGCAGGGCTTGGCCGGAACGGGGAAACGGTGAGGTGCAGGGCTCGAGAGTCAGAGGGAGAGACGGGATCCTCTCTGAGCCTCAGAATCTCCGTAGGTTCACTTCAGATTCGGGCCTTAGCGATGGGTGGTGGTCCGGCTGTATGAAGGAGGCCTGCTCCCTGCCCCCGTGGGCTGGAGCTCTGCAGCCCGTCTTTTCCTGTCCCGAGCACTCTTCCACACGGTGGGCTTTCAAACGTGCCTCCCGGGCTGCGTGCATGGCTCCGCCGCTGCCTTTTTCTTGATCTCTATTAAAATCCCTGGATCTCTTGCAGTGACTGGTATTTCCCAGCCCTTTTAGAACTAGCATTGAGTATTTTTAAGGAGACTTACTTTGAACGCAGCTGTAATTTTGGTCTCAGGGAGTGACATTTCATGCCATGTAAGTCCCCTTCATAGAATTCCCAATGGTAGTGTGAACGAGGGACAGGAGCTGACCTTCGCAATGAACAGGTCTGTGGTCCCGTGAATTACTAATTTTCCTTACATAATAAGATCAGCCGGATGAATCAAGCTCTTCATTTCCTTGGGAGTGAAGCAAAGAGCTGCTTTGTTCTTGATGCCTACCTGGAGTGTCCCAACGTCATCCCTGATACAATGGCTTTCCCTTGAGACTTTACTTTCTTTAATTCCGTCTTCCAGCTCTCCTGATAGAGCTTATCTGAAAGGAACATCTATTGGAAATCTGCAGACTTGGTGCTTTATCCCAGGCCTTATCTAAGTCGTTAGCTGCAACCATTGCACAGTGCTCTCTGCGGTCTGCAAACGCGCCACCCTGACGCTCTCGGTTCCAACATAGGATGAAGCAAGACGAACTGGAGTCTGCACAGGCTTATACTCCTGGCAGGTAGCACCGTCAAAAGCATTTTGGATAGGATTTAAGTGGGTCATGTTCTTTCAGATATTGATTTATCATTTTCAGTGAATGTTCCGGGTTTGTTGAGCATTGGAATATTGGCTGCTTCCCGGTGACAAGAGCAGAACGTGTTTCGACATTAATTCACAGGTGTTCTGAGCATTTGCTGTGGGCCGTGAGGAGTTCTGTTCCCCTCCTCGCTCTAGAATGTTCTTCCTTGAATGAGTTTCTTCCTGTCCCCGAGGCTGTGTTCAGGCGTGCCCTCTCTGAGAAGGTGCCATGCTTTCCTTTCCTACTCTCTGGTGTCCAGGACCGTTGGTGGCTCAGGCTCTGCCGCCCACAGGCTCCTCTCAATTTGGTGTGTGTCTGCTGTTCCATAGGGTTCAGAACCGTGTAGAGCAGGAAACTTCCTTTGCTTTTTTTTTTTTTTTTTTTTTTTTTTGCATCTCAGTTTTCACGTTGGGCTTCTCAGATGCCTAGAAACTATTGATTGAATGGTTGTTGAATGAGCCTCAAAATAGGTGTTGGATAGGTGAATGGTCACCTCTTAGGATGGGGGGATCTGCAACAAGCTGAAGATGAAGGTTCCCAGGGGTCCAAGTCCTTCTGTGCCTCTGGCCAGCTGCCTTTGTCCACAGCCTCATGCTCTGAGAGGCAGCAGACCCAGTGATCCACGCATATGCTTCTTGTAGTGTGAACCACTCACAGTGGGACCCCCACACCCCGCCTCCTGCAGTGCAAACTTCCCACTGTGTGACCTCCCTTCTTGCAAGGGGAGGTCTGCCTGCTCCTTCTTTTTGGTTTTGTTCTGTTTGGCTACGTGCTGAAGGAATCAGCGGTGGAGTTTATTTTCACATTGGGTGGTCTGCGACACGGATCGCCACCATCCATAAAGCCCCCCACCAATGAAATCAGCAGAAGCCCCCGCAGCCGTGGGAGTTACGGGCCTAGAGGCAAAGCCTGCGCTGGCCTCCCGTCTGCCCTTTCCAGTCCCGTTTCTGCCTGAATCACCCTGGGTTCCTACCGGGCAGGCGCTGAGGTGGCGGTGCTTCAGCTGTGTAAAACCAACAGCTGAGGGGAGAGGAGGAAAGGAACGTGGCCTTAAGATGGAGGGAGGGAGGGGGGCGGGGGGTGGGGGCATCGTAGATCTCTTTTCGTTTTATGTGTTTTAACTTGGAATTTTAATTCATGTTTTTCTCCACATCACGTTCAAGAAGGACTGCTTCAAAAGACTGCACAGCTTCCTCGGGGTGCTGAGCTCCACCAGAGATCAAGGTCCCCCGGCCCCGACCTCTTCGAACTAATTTTCTGAGCCTGCTGGCAAATTCCTCCAACACCCTATGTGATCACTGCCTGACCTGGTGACCGTCCTTTCACTGGGAGTGACAGGGGGTTCTAGGCTCCACTGAGACGGCCCCTGTGGACATCTGTGACAGAGAACACTGTCCTCTCACTTTCCTGAGAAGCCACATGGGCTCCCAGGCTCCCAGGGCAGAAGCCACATCCTCCTGGGCGTCTCCAAGAGACTCCAGAGGCAGTTGGGGCAGCAGGCAAAGGGACCGTTTGCTGGACAACTTTCCTGAGCTGGCCAGACCAGGGCACAGACATCACCTCCCGACTGCTGAGGTCTGCCCCGTGTACTCAGAGCTCTGAGGCTTGCTGAACGGTAATCCAGGGTCTTGGCCAGGAACCTCAGCCCAGAGGCTGCCCCAAGCCAGTTGCCAGGACTTCAGAGTGAATGCTGAGGTCAGCGTGCACACCTGGGGTCACTATGCAGATGTTCATTTTGTATATTTCTAGGTACTCACACACACACACACACAGTACATATATGTGGTGTGTATATAAGATTTTATTTAAACAAAGAACTCCTCAACTTTAACACAGAACATTTCAAAATCACTGCCACATTTAAAAGGGCTATTTATTTATTTTTTGTTTATTCAACAAACAGCTGTAGCACTTCCAAGGCTCTGGACTCTATCATAGGGGTGTCGTAAATAGACTCACTGACTCTTCACCACTGACCCAAGAGGTGGAGACTCCACTTGTGCCCATTCTGTGAATAAGGGACAGAGGCATGGGCCACGGTGTGCATTGGCAGTGACCCTCCAGTCCACGCCGTCTGGCTGGGGTGGCGCTCCTGCCCGCAGGCTGGACCCTCCTGCTGCTCGGGGGCCTGGCACCCACGGCTTCATTCCTCCTGCGGGCTCCAGGAGGTGGGCTCACCCTGCGATCTCCAAGGTCCCCTTCAGTGTTGAGGTCTGTGGCTCTGCAGTCAGACAGCTGGCCACTTGACTTACGGTGCCCTTGACTCTGTGGTCGCGAGGATAGGGGTTCAGGGAGTCAGAGACTCCCAGCAGATGTGGGTGTCAGCCTTCAGACTCGGCTCTGGACAGCCCTGACAGGGGCCAAGCGGTTATTAGATGGTAATGAATGTGGGCCTCTGTGGGCCATCAGCAACCTGAACCAGATGTGACACGGCTCTCGGAAACAGGAGGCCGGCATGCCAGTGCCTGTCAGCGGGGACGAGGACAAGGCAAAAGTGATACTTTTTCTTAACTTCAACATACTGCATTATGCTTTCACTTAACTGATACTTACTTTGAGTGACCCTTAGAAATAAGAAATGATTGACTGACTGCTGAGTAGCCAGTTGTAGTCAAAAGTTGTCTGAGAGTTATTAAAAATTAAAACAGATGTTATGAACATAATGAAATAGAGAATAAGTAGGGAATCAATAAATGTCGCAGCCATTTTTTTCCTACATAGTATAAGGGATCCCTTCTATTTTTTATGGTCTGTTGCTTTCCTGGGGTGGGGTAATTATCCTTTGAAGAAGAAAAACAAAGTTTTCAAGTGATATTTCTAAAAGCTGCAGCGAAATGTGTCTTAAAATGACTTGTGTGCATTGATGCAAATTTTTGTGATATTGCTGCAGTACAAAATTACGCAGAGGATGGTTTTTAACCTAGACAAGCAAAGCACCATTTTCTTGCGACTCCCAGAAAGTTCCAAGCTGTGTTCCAGTGTGAGTTAGGGAGAGGGGTGCAGGTCTAGAGAGAGGAGATTTTTTTTTTTAATTGTTGATGGGCCTTTATTTATTAACTTATTTATATGCAGTGCTGAGAATCGAACCCAGTGCCTCACACCTGCTGGGCAAGTGCTCTACCACTGAGCCACAACCCCAGCCCGAGAGAGGAGATTTTGAAGATACGAGACGTTTAACTTTTTTCTCTCTGGGCTGAAATCCTCTTCCATGGCACTAGGCTTGGCGGGCTTCTTTTCTGCAGAAAATCTCAATTGTCTCAGGGAACCTGGCTCAAGGAGGAGAAAATGAGAAGATGCCCTGTGGGAGGGGCCTGCCCCAAACAGGACAATAGAAGGCCATCACTGGGTTGGGTAGAGTGGACAGTCTCCCACATGGGGACATCTTCATAGTGAGAACAGTATTTGTTATAATTCCATTCAACAGGAAAGGCTTCAGTACCACTCAAGAGCTAAGTCTTAGAGCTGGATAGTCAGTGAAGGAGTGAAAAACATAAATAAATAAATAATTGCATTAGAATATGAAAAGTGCCACAGGGGAGAATGGTCACCAGGAGAGCTATGACCAGCTAGGATTTGTCAGACCAGGACATTGTTCACAGATGGGACAGGGGGAGTTCAAGCTGGACTTGAGGGATGTGTGGTGGTTTGAAGGACATGGGGGGGGGGGTGTAGTTAGGAGAAGGCAGTCCACTTCTAAGTCCAAGTGCTCAACACTGATTTCTTGAAGAGAAATGTGGGAAGGGGCTCTTTTGTCCTTCAGGCAGCTTTTAGGTCTGAAAAATAGTGTTAGGGAACAGAAACTCCATGATTCTCTAACGATCCTTGTATCTTTCTCCATCCCTCTCTTCCTTCCTTTCTTCCAAAGATATTTATTGAGGGCCTCTCTGCGTCGAGCTGTAGACCAAGTCCTTATTTCAGACGAGTGGGACAGTTGGCTCCCCATTCTTGGGCCTTCCTGAATTCATACTCTTGTGTAGTCTCCTCTGTCACTGGGCCAAGGTTGGCTTGTGTGATGGATAGCATAAGTGACATACTGTCACTTCTGAGATAAGGTTATAAAAAGAGTGTGGTTCCTTCTTGGTTGGGCCCTTACTGGCTGAGACCACTTGTTCTGGGAGGAGCCAGCTGCCTTGTCGTGAGAACACTCAGCAATGGTGGGGGCGGGGTGGGATTCTGAATCTGGACTGGCTCTTCAGTCTGAGGAGAGGTCCACGTGGTGAGGGATGGAGGTTGCCAGCCAGAATCTGGTGAGGCGCCAAGGCCAGCCAACAACCCCATCAGCGAATCTGGAGGTGGCTCCTTCCTCCTTTTCCTTGTCAGGGCTTTGGCTGAGACGGCGACCCAGGCCAGCAGCTTGACCGACACTTCATGAGAGTGCCTGACCACAGCCACCCTGCTGAGTTGCTCCCAGATTCCTGAACCTGGGAAATCTGGTGTTCAAAATGTTTATTGTTTTAATCCGTTAACTTTGGGAATAGTTTGTTATACAGTAATTGATAAGTAAAATGAAGGCTACCTTCTCCTCTTCGATCACTGCCCTTGTCCTCTCTCTAATGTCTATACTGGCCAACAAGGAACATGGCAGCTAGAGGTATTGCCTTTGCATATGGCAAGAGATGTCTTGGCACAGGCCTGTGCTTTAACGAGCTCTACTCTGGCCTCCCTGTCGTCGTGCCTCTTTCTCTGGACAAAGAATCTCAAGGCTAAGGGGACTGCAGCCTGTACTGCCTGTTGTCCCCCACAGGGCAACTGTCTAGGTCCCTGGGATCCTCTGCCTCAGGGTTCCCACACCTGCTTCCAGGACCTGGGGACATTAGCCCTAGGCGTGGTCTCCGCTGGTGATTGGTCTGTGGGAGCAGAGGAGGCTGTTCCTGTGGCTTCAGCAGGTCTGAGAAGCCCAGGCAAGGGTGTCCACGTGTATACCCTTAGGGACCGCTGTGGTGATGGAGCGAGGGGCTGGGTCTTCCACGGCATTCTGGAAAGAAAGTCTGAGAAGTCTGAATTGAACCTGGTCCTCTGGTCATTATGGTGATGCGTTTGTTAAGGGATGACAGAATGGATTTGATTTAACAATTTGTCACTGTGATTTATAACTTTTACATTTAGGCTTGCAGTATGTGGGCCCCAATTTTACTCTTGTTCTGGGTCCTGTAAATGTTGGAGTCAGTCATAGCCACTTCATCTCCAAAGGGATTTGTAGAAAATAGTTCTTTGGAAAGAGAACTAGTCAATCTACCAAGAAGAAACGCAGTTCTAACTCTCAGAACTGGGAATGAAGTGAAGTGGATCTCACGTTTTTATCTTCATCTCTCTCTCTATACCTAAGTAGGTAGGTAGGTAGATAGATAACCAATCTACCCATTCATCTGTCCACCTGCCTGCCCACCTTCCATTCACCTACCTTTTCATTCTCCTTCCTACTTACCTATTTAAATACACCCTTTTGTATTAGGACATTTCTTATCCAATAAAGTTTTTCTGCCACATAAATACTTTTTATTTCCCTTATAACCACCTCATCTATTTCTTTGGGCCATCTTTCTTAGTGATTGCTTGTTAACCTTGGGCTGGCCAGCCAGAGATATTAGAGACACTGGTGAATTTGCAGGATTATTGGATTTCTGAACTCAGTTATCTCTGCCATTCCCAATTAGAAGAAAATGTCTGACTTCACCATTTTTTTTTTTTTTTTATGCTGGAAAAATGCTTCCTTCCTGGCTTGTTTTTCTGCTATGTCCCATGACCTCCAGCCTCCATCCAGCCCAGGAGTTGACACATTTTAGTGGTGGAAGGAGTGATGGGGTTTATATTTCTGTTTATATTTTTTTGTCTTGTGAAGCTCTATTTCTATGTGGCATTCTGGTCACTGGGGAAAAGATACCGAAAAGGAATCATTTTCTGTTCCAGTTGGAACTGGGACCTTAAACATGAACCATATTGCATTTGAAAATGACCCTGTGGTGTGAGCATGCTTGCAGGGAGCTTATCGCATTCTTGTGTTCTAATGAAATCCAAAAGACTGGCTGGCTATTAGTAAAATCAGTGACCATTAAACAACGCTCAGGTTACCCGACCCGTATCTTTCCTTCCCTAAAGTATGTGATAGCGCCATTTTAGTAAATACGATACAGGAAAGCAATTTTCAAGTTATTTCCTGGTATCTAAAGGCATTTAATAATCTGTAAGTTCAAGATTATTTTGGAGTGGTTTTCTCAATCAGTGTGTGTGTCTTTGCTTGTATGTGTGTGCATGAGTGCACACACGTACATATTAGATTTTTTTTCCGTTAAAGTTGATGTTTTCTCTGGTTATCCCACGTGCCTTCTGGCCGGGCCTGAATGCGCCCATCTGTGAGAAATGCTGGTTTGGTCACTGTTGCAACATCAAGCAGAGTGGGGCGGTGCTCCCCGTTATCAGTGTAACTCCAACAGACACGTTTATTTAATCCTGACTCGTGGAACTGGGGCCATCAAGACCCTCTGTCTCCTTTGCCAGCAGAGTAATTGCTACCACATTTAGCTCCACGAATGCAGTACCATTTCCCTGCAATTGTGGTTAACTAAGGAGAAATCCTGAGACACATAAACCTTGGTTTCTGTGAGACATATATGTATGTCACTGAAATATGAGCGCTCGCCCTTACAATGGTATCCTTTTAGAGAGCCAGGCTTGTCCGAGGCTCCTTGGAATGGTTCTTGAAAAACTTTGGCAGGGCTGCGAGCTTTTTTTTTTTTTTTTTTTTTTTTTTTTTGAGGGATGGGGGTACAGATGAGGGAAAGAGTGAGTAAAACAGGTGGGGGTGCAGAGTATTATTATTTTTTGTTGTCAGGAATCTGGCATTATTCAGTGGAAGCCATTTAGGCCCATTTTAGGCAGGGGCCTTAAGAGTCCCAGCGCGTTTGAAACCTCGCCCTGTACGCGTTCCAGTTTGCTGGATGGGCTTCCAAGGGGAAAGTCTCCGAAGTGTGGCAAGTGATGACAATCAGTGCCTTGAGATCAAAGCGTCCTTACCTTATCTGTTGACACCTGAGAACATTATCAGAGGGAATATTGAACTGTCAGCAGCAGATGTAAAGGAATTATTTACCGGAGATGGGGTGAATTATAGGGGGCTAAAAATACAATTGTCGGTAAAATACATAACATTTCAAAGCCAGCCTCTAATAGCTTCAGTCTGGCTTCTGCTGCCGCGGCCATCTTGGATGGGGGTGCACAGCCACAATCAGGGCATTGATTCCTCCTTCCTCGTGGTACAGGGGTACGCGCTTCCTCTGGTGGGTGCCAGGGAGCAGCCATTGCCAGGTTTGATTCACTACTCGTTTGAATTTCCAAAAGAACCATAAAACTCAGGAAATAAACGGACACCCCGGAGAGCATTTCTGCTCCAATACATACACACACACACACACACACACACACACACACGTGCGCGCGCGCGCATATGACACTGCATCTGTGTGTGATCGTGTTTTTCTTTTGGAAATTTGGAAAGCATGTTCATAATCACGTCGCTCTCCTGCACGTCTCAGAGTTTCCCAGTAAACATGCTCAAGTGTCCGGAGTGCCCACAGAAGGTGGGTGAGGTGTGTCCTCCTCTTAGATGTGCAGGGGAGGAAATGGACACAGTCAGATGCTACCTGTTCAAGGAAGCAGGAGAGCAAGGCCGAGCACAGAACGGGTTTGGCATGTCCAAGTCCAGGCTGGGGAATTTGTCACCGGTTCCTCTATTCTGCAGCTATTTACTGAGCCTCTTCTCCCAAGCAGCTCCTGGGATGGGCAAAATAGGCAGATGCCCAGATTTTGCAAGCTTTGCCTTCTAGCGGAGGCGACAAGACCTCAAATAAATAATCACACCAACAGAATGGTAAACTGTGATGACTGCTATGGAAACCAAGCACAGGATGCTCTGCAGGAGCAGAGTTAGGGAAACTTACCTAGACGGTCAGGGGTGGGGGTGTTCAGGGTGCCCCCACCCAGGAAGGGATATCTAATTGAGACCCGAAGTTGAGGCTGACCGGGGCGGAAGGAGCGAAGAACCTTGCAGGCTGAAGGAAGGACATGCGCACATGGCTCAGGACGTAGGGCAGAGCTTGCCCTGCTGAAGGTCTTGGCTGGACCCAGAGCAAGAAATACAGAGAGAGAAGTGGGGGAAGCCAGAGAGGGACTGGGCCCAGAAAACAGGAGGTCGGCTATGAGCAGCAGCCAGTCTCCAAGAGATTTTCTACCCTCCATGGGGAAAAGGATCTGCCACCTTCAGTTTTCTGTGAAGGTTCGGATTCAACTTTGGAAAATCAAATATTCTTAAGGCAATTTGATAAAAAGTATCCCCTCTTCCCACTGAACCCAAACGGGAATTCTGAGCCTATTGTTTATAGAAACCACTCTGCGAAGGTGTGTAGGTAGGGGACTTCTGTTTGACCGTTTCAGTAATCTGGTGGCTCCTGTTGATAGCACTGGAGTAACCCCAGAAAACGAGACATGCTGGAGTTGGGCACCCAGAAGGTTTGCAGCAGACCTGTTTCAGTTTTGTTTTGCAAGACTTCTTCTTGTCAACAAACTCCCTGTCAAGTTAATACATCTCTCTAAATATTTCCGTAGTTTTGAAATACGCAAATTTGAAAAAAAAAAAAAACACTATTTCTTGTTGCTCGGATCCCAGGTCTGATGCCATCCTTAAGCTCTTCTAACAGAGCCTGACTGGGATGGTTACCTCAGGGACTCCAGGCGAGAAACTGGAAGTAAGATCCTGATGCCGCCTGAAGCGATGGCCGCTTGGAGCAATGAAGCCGCGGGAAGAAGTTCAGAGGCGAACTGGAAACAAACAGTTTTTTATTTTGATAACTTTTCTCTCTGGCTCTAACAATGACTAACATGTACCACACACACCACCAAAAAATGGCGCAGACCCCATCAGCAATCTCGGCTCAAGTCACTCAAAATCCCGGGCCAAGTCCCGCGAGATCTCAGGCCAAGTCCCGTGAGACTACAGAAGGCAGCAATGCCCAAATCTCCATGGCCCATAGTCAACCGCAATTTAAGCCATCTCCCCAAACAGGGCTCCTACAAGACCTGGCTCGGGGGTTGCTCTCTCTCCTCCATCATTTTGGCTGGGCCTACTGAGAGCTTGGTCAGATCCGTGTGGGAGAAGAAGTCACAGAGAAATTAAAGGTAAAACAGCAATCTGACGTTGACGTTCTGAGTTGTCTACTGTGGCGTGGGAGAAAAGAAAGCTTTGCCCGCCAAGCTTCCTACTGTAGTGACTTTTAAAGGGGCACAGCTGCCCTTGAAGAACTGTCCCTTTGACAAGCAGGCGGTGAATGTTTGCTTTGTGCCAGGTATTGCAGCACGTTTTCCCCTCGGGAAAATACTCCACCCTGTGTTGACAGAGCTATGATAGAACAAGGACATGAAACCCACCTCCTTCTACCCCAAAGTGAAGTTAGGGAAACACCATATTTACAGTTCACCTGGAAAAGGCAGCCTGGAGTTAAAGTTTGCACAAATACTGGGGGCAGTGGGGCTGGATACGGTGGGGGAGGGGCTGAGGGCCAGGGAAGGGTCAGGCCACAGGCAGGTGGGTTCACAGCAGACTCGAAAAAAGGAGGCACAGGGGTGGGAGAAGGAGCACAGACTCTTAGTGGAGGGTAATGCTTGGGGGAGCCCCGTCTTCCTTCATGGGATGAGCAGAACCTGTGTCCTATTTGCAGTGACTCTTGAGAGCGAGGGCCCGGCTGCCATCGATGTCATGAATGGACTGTGGGGGAGGTCTTCAGTAGGTCTCTGGATGGAGCAGGGAGGGTTGGGGGCCGCAGGAGCCCTGTCTTGGTTGGTTTCCCACACATCTGCTGATCTTTTTATAATTTTTTATTTTAATTTTTTTTTTACTACTTTTTATAATTTTAAATGTCATGCATGTGCGACATAAGGGCATGGGAAGTCCAGAAAATTAGAAGTAAGACTATCCCATAATTGTGCCGTTCTCAGCATATGAGTGTACTCATTTGCTGGTGCATGTGTATTTACACATACCCACATACATGTTTTTAAGGAAAAATGGGTTGATAGTGTCAAACATTTTTGTTATATTATTTGAACGACTGTATGATTTTTTAGTCATTCTCATTTTATTAGACATTTATGTGGGGTTTTTTTTTTTTTTTTTTTGTTAGTATGATTAGCCATGTGAGAAGCACCTGGAATATAATATCTGTTTTCATCTATCATATGTCCTTAGAATAAATTCCTAGATGTGTACTCACGAGCTGTCTGAACATATTCCAGCTTTGGGCACACCTACCCAATTGTTAGGACTCACTGTTGACCTGCTTGGTCTTGAACGGGAATAAACATCTTGTAAACCAGGCATGGATATTCCGATGCCCCAGAATGTAGGCACCTTTGCACTGTTAATAGACCATACAGGAAAATGGTCTGGTGTGACGGGGTAAACAAAATATGGTGTACATACACACAACGGAATGTTATTTATCCACAAAAGAAGTGAAGTTCTGATACATGCTCCAGTGTGGGACTTAAAAAAACATTATGCTAAGTGAAAGAAGGGGTGAATACTGTGTGATTCTATTGATATGAAATATCCAGAACAGGCAAATCTATAGCAACAGAATGAGTGGTTGAAGGTGAGAGAACACTGGGGTTGTGCTAAGTGCCACCGAATTCTGTGCTTGAAAGCAGTTCAATGGTGTATTTTACCTCAGTGAAAACGAACATAAAACCCAGCCACTCTCTGGTATGTGTGATTGTTCAGGGAACCAGTGAGGGAACTTACTGGGGTAAATGGGCTCTTCATCTGTGTCAGCTTATCCAGTCCAGGCCATCAGAGAAGAGCACATTCCTTTGAAAACAAAAGAAATTAGATCAACACTTTGATTCCAGGAAATGGCAATTACTTTCCTCGTAATTCTCTAGGTAAATTCAGAGGCAACACATTTCTTGCAGCATTTAGTTTATCTTCAAATAGACTTTCTAATAGGATAAGATGTAGTCTTGTCAAAATAATTTTTTAAAAAGATGTCTGGGAATGCCAATGTTCCAATATGGCGGCAGGGTGCTATTTAATGAAAAGATAGCTCCCAGAGCCATTGTGGTGGACTTGCTTGGTTCTTTAATTACTCATTTCATGAGGGAATGCCTATTATCTCTAAAGTTGGCTAGAGTTTCTGGGAATTAAAACTTGAATGTGAATTAATAATTAGCTTACCTGGCTTCAATTTCCAGAAGCCAAATAGATCCATACATCTCTGTAAGAAGTGCCAAGAGCTTGCTCATTGGAAATCTAATCACAGGGAAATGGCATTAAATCTTTTCCCTTCACTATCTCTAAGATTTAAGATTTTTAAATGACAGTTTTGGCTTTGGTTATGCATTACAATCAGTGTTTCTGGATGTTTAAAATTATTGATATAAAATAAAAATAGTATTTTGCCTAAAAATGTGAAGAAGGAAAGAAAAGTACCGCTAGAAAATTCTATTAGAAGGCGGCAATAGCGGAAATGAAATTTCCATTAGTCTTATTAACAAAACCTAGGGGACTTTTGAAAGAGGTTTAATAGAAAAATCTAGCTTAAGAGACTTACAATTAAACCTGAAAAAGAAAAAAATTTAACTACATCATTTTTTTTTTCCTTTTTGTGCTGCTGGGAATCAAACCCAGGGTCTTGTGCATGCTAGGCAAGTGCTCTACTCCTGAGCTATGTCCTCAGCCCTAACTTCCTCATCTTTGTCCTTACCAGATCTGTCATGGAAGACAGTTCAGGTCAAAGAGGAGCCGTCCCCAGTGACGGAGCTGTGTGTTCACATGTTCATTCATTCAGCAATCATTAGTGTGCCGGGCCACCTGCTGTGCACCATACTAAGTTCCATTGCTACGAGACTCGATGAGACACAGCTGACATTGGGTTCTTACTGAAAATTCAGGGTACACAGGTTAGTAGTGCTGATAGGAAAATGTGCCCCTTAATGATACAACAAATTCTACATAGAGGTCTAATATACGCCTGTGCCAAGGAGATGCGAGAAGATTTCATAGAGAAAATGACAGTGAACTTGACCCTTGAAAAGCAGGTGGGCCCACAGGAGGCTAAGATGAGGGTTGTAGGAGCCCTGTTTGGGGAGATGGCTTGAATTGCGGTTGACTATGAGCCATGGAGATTTGGGCATTGTCGCCTTCCGTAGTCTCACGGGACTTGGCCCGGGATCTCGAGTGACTTGGCCGAGATTGCTGATCGGGTCAGCGCCATTTTGGTGGTGTGTGCGGCGCATGTTAGTCGTTGTTAGAGCCAGAGAGAAAAGTTATCAGAATAAAAAGCTGTTTGTCTCCAGTTTGCCTCTGAACTTCTTCCCGTGGCTTCGTTGCTCCAAGCGGCCATCGCTTCAGGCAGCAACAGAGGGTGAAGCAGATGGCAGAAATGCAAGTTGTGAGCTGTTTGGGCTGTGAGATTATGGTCTGCTCGGGCATGATAGCTACTCCCATTTGACTGATGGGATAGAGGCCAGGCAGGGCAAGGTGGAGCCTGGCTCCGGGGGGTGGGGGGGCCGTGAGGCTAGGGCACTGCTTCTATGGGCGTTTATCTGAGGGGTGTCTTGGGTCTTGGCATCTCTCGTGGGGTCCACTGAGGATACCAGCTGTCCCCTGGGTGGAGTCCTTTTCTGTTCTTGCCTCTTCCTCCCCCCTGACAAAAACCCTTACATGGATGGGTGAATGTGACTTGTTCTAAGAGCAAGTTAGAAATCTTGGACTTAGAAGGCACTTCTGTTATTTAAAAATAAAATGAAGCACTTCTCATTTTATTTGGGGCTGTGATTCTGTGGCGAGTTTAAAAAGTAAACTATTGTCGGGCAGCGAGTCTCCTCCCGCACCCGACGTTTCAAAGCCAAACAAGGGTGCAGCCGCGACACCCAGGAAGGTTGTCTCACCCCTTCTTTGGGCGGGGAGGGGGTGTCACCCACATGATTCAAGCTGGACGAGGTGGTGACAAAGCACATGCATCCTGGGGTGACAGGAGGAGGCACAGTTGAGTGTGGGGGGAAAAGAGCACCCAGAAGAGATGCTGGAGGCCACACCAAGCCTGGGCAGGGGACAGGAAGGCCAGCAGGCAGCCATGGAGGCTGGGGCACTTTTGTGCGTTCCAGAATGGCTTCTGTGGGCACTGTGAGTTCTGAAGGCTGCAGTGTGAAGAGGGTGGGTGGCTGTCCCCAGGAGGCCCGTGAAGATCCGGAGTTACAGTTTGGGTTTCCTTTGCCCAAAGGGGGTTCCGGTAGGTCTGCCTTGAACTTCACTCCAAACCACTCCCTGTGGCTCTGTCCACCTCCGAACACCGCGTGTGACAATGCCTTCCCCACGCGGGAGCACTATGGTCGCCTTATTTCTTATCCTTGCACACTTTCCTGTGTGTCCTCTACACCATACCTACCATGAGGGTACAAGGTCAAGTGTGCCCTGTTCACCCCCGTACCCCCAGACCCGGGGAACTGCCTGGCACATACTAAGTGCTAAATAAATGTCCATCGATTTATCAACTCCATATCATTTCGAAGCTCATTCATCAAACACTACCTCTTAGCCCTGTGCTCGATTTCGGGCACATACAAACGAATAGGGCAGGTCCTTGTCACACAGAGAAGGGACATCAGGGAATAGGAAAAACACCACCACAAAACCCACCTTTTATAAAAGTGATGTAGGTAGAAAGGAAGACGGAATACCCGCTAGTTGCTAGGCACTAGGTTCTAGGTCGTCTTCCACGGAGTGTACTTCCTGGTTTCATTCTTGTAAGGCGTGAGCTGTATTCTACAGATGGAGACCCTGAGCTTCAGCGAGAAAGTGATGGATCTCCTGTTGATTAAAAATACTCTAGGAGAACAGAAGAGGGTGTGCTTCGTTATGTCTGAGAAGGTAACACAGATCCAACCAAAGACCCGAGGAGGAGTTAGCAAGATGGCACCCGTGCAGAGGCTGGAGCTGGGGGCTGGCTCTGCTTTCTGGCAGAGGTACGTATCAGAGCAACCCCAGTGCCATTAGGAAACTTGGTAAAATGCATGGATTAGTCAGTGTGGCTGGAGAGCTGGGGCACCCGGGGGTGAAGACAGGTCGTCTGCTGCCCACATACCCAACACTGTGTTTCCAGCACATTCTCCCCCATGAAACCGAGAAACGGCTGACTTGGCCACTGGGCTTCTTTTTAAGGACAACAGTGTTCGCAAGGAAGGGAAGACCTGTTTGTCTTCCCAGAAATGGATTACGGTCTTAAAATTAGCAGGCTGAGTCAACATTCTCCAGCGCTGATGCCTACAACGAGCAGATTAGATTTTCCTTAAAGAAAGAATTATCTTTCGGAATAGAAAGTTGCATAAAACGTTCTTAATTTGTTAATTTGGGGTTGCTCCATTCCGCTTTGGACAGTAGCCTTTGTTTAGTATTTAGCCATAAAATATTTATCCAAACGATCTGCCCCCTCCCATCTCTAAATTACATGGGTCACTGCCTTGGCCTTAACTCCAGTTTGACAGCCCCCGCTCTGGTGTGAGAAGAAACGAACAGTATCAGGTTCCTTTGCTCTAAACAGTTAATTCATCTCACATGGTTGAGTGGCTCATTCTCAGGAAGTGCCTGCCCAGGCTCAGAACAGGGTCAGACCCAACTGTCATTGGGGGTGAGGACCCTGGGTTTCCACAGAGCCCTTCCTTGGCTCTTCCCCTCTAGGGAACACCAACCAGTCAGATAATTAAAAATAAAATCAATGTTGGCTTCGTGCGTTCAGTTTCTGTAACTCAAGTACCCAACCCACTATGTTATAATAATTAAAAATGTGGAACTAATGTTAAGAATATGGAGGTACTTGCAGAAGTTGTATTTGCTGGATGGTTTCCCTAAATTCAAAAGAGATAAATGAATGTAGAATTAACAAAAAAATGTGTTGTTACTGACAGATGGAAAACACAAATCCCCATAAAAGCAGAACTGTCTGAAGGGCCTGCCCTTCAGGTTCCGGCTCTGGGTATAAACGGAGATCCCCGCTATCTCTGAGCTTGGGCAGAGCTTCAGATTTAGCAGTTGTTTTACTGAGGTGTCCGTTGGTATTAAGCCCCAAGTGTTTGATCGTCTAGACTTGCTTTCTCCCTGGGAGCCGCGTCTCTGTAACCAATTTGCAGGACTCTGTGTTCAATTTCAGCGGTGCCCTGGCAGCTGGCAGGGACAGTGGAGCCTGGAGTCTGAGCTCCTTCCCTGCTGGACAGTCAACATATGGGGTCTCCTGCTCCTTCACAGACTTTGCTGGCGGTGAAAGTCCAGGAGAGGCCCCCAGGTCTGTCCTGGTAAAGGCAAACAGGAGGTCAGTCCTTGAAGGCACCCGGCGAGGGAGTCAGCTGGCCAGGGACCAGTCTGCCAATGAACTCTCCCTTTACCCCTTAGCTTTCTGGGTAATCAGACGAAGTACTTGTCTTTCTTTTAAAATTGGTAGGAATTTTTGTGGTCCGACAGGTGATATGCAGGTGCTCCTGACTTAACTACTTTCAACTCAGGATGGGTTTATTGAGGTCATGTTCCAGTGAGAAGCCCATCATAAATTGAAAATATCATAAGCTGAAAATGCATTTAATACATCTAACCTACTGGGCGTCAGTGCCCAGGGCAGTGATGGTTCCCCCCTGCCATGGCTGGGCCGGCTGATCCTGCACCCTTGGAAAGCAGGAAAGATGTAAATTGAGCCATCGCACATCGGGGACTGTGTGTTTCTCCCTCTGAGAAAGCCTTCTTTGTCAGGAGAGCAGCTCTCGAATCAGTCATGTATTTATTCCTGGCTAACAATGGGGGTTTAGAATGATTTCCGATCTTAAAGTTTGTAAAAACTCAACCCAAACGCTAACATCTGCTTCCAACCCTTCCTCAATCTTCAAGAAGCCCTTCCCAAGAAGACCCCTAAACGTGCCCCCTTTTATGACCAGCCTCTCCATGGAAAGCGATATGGCTTGCAGTGGTCTCTCCTCATATGCGGGTGTCCCCCAACTCAGATCCCTCCCTCCTTCTCTTATAAACCTCTGAGTGCAGTGGGGGACAAACGTGGCACTCCCCCTCCCAGTTGCCTTCTTCCACCCTCAGATTTGCAACTTGGGACCAGATGGGGGCCGTTTGTGTATCCCCTCCCACCCCTGCAGCCCACCGCCCAGGAGCGCACAAAGCAGTAATAAAGACCCCGCTGAGGCTTACCCCATCTGACTAAGCACATCCAAAGGGATGGGGACAGCAGAGGACTTTATTTAAAAGTCTGCTGCTGGGATGAAGGCTTTGGGACAGGCTGGCCCTTTTCTTGTTTAATGTCCAATCCTGGGGAGAGGGCGGTGAGCTGTTGGGACCGTGGCCCCAGTGAACCTAAATATTCCTCCTCCGGCATTATGTGAAGTGGCGGCTTGGAGCCTTTCAGAGACTGAGTGGCCTGGAGGGGGTGGGGGACTGGCCACTTCAGAGGAGGGAGGGAGACTGTGAGCCGTGGCTGGGAACAATGGGGCGGGGGCTTTGCAACTCAGAGCCCTGCGCCCTGTGAACTCTCCTCCTCTGACCTCCCCAAATTGAGCCTAACAATGGGACTGTGGGAATGCCCAGCATGTAAGCAGCTCTGCCAGGACTTTTGCATTTCTCCTCCAAGTCTTGTTTCCAGATGGGAGAAAGTGGCTGAAGGGGGGGGGGGGGGGGTCTCTAGCAGAGGCATTGAGTTAGGCTGTGTGGAGAGGCTTGATGGCTTCGTCAGCGAGAGGTGGTGGTCATCCTAAGATTCCTGATTTCCTTTTGGATGGTTCATATCTCTGCTTGTGCCCGGGGACCACAGCCGACTGAAATACTGCGGAGGGACCGAAGTCTGCAGATCAAAGATACTTGACTCATCACCCAATATTGGCAACATTGAAGGGGTGTTGGACAGTCCCCAAGTTATTCAAGAGCTCATAACCAGATAAAGTATTTGGGAGGTGCTGGGGGACCTGTTGGGGTATCCGCGTTTGGATGTTCAGAGTGTGTGGCTTTGTCCCTTCCCATCCATCTGGTTTGAGAATGTGGAGCACTGAATTTCAGATCGATCCCCCTGGTGAATTTGAATGGCTGGTGGATGGAGAGGGTTAACTTATTTGGAGCAATAGACCCCAGGGCTTTAAAGGCTTGTGCCTGCAGAAAAGCCCCCAGCCACAGTGGAAACCGGAAGAAGACATAGAGCCTGGCCTGGTGCGTTTCCATGGTTTTTTGGTTTCGATTGAACAGGAAACCTGGAGGAAACAGCTTTCTGACAACATACACTTCCACTCTTCAGTAATCCTCCCACCCCCCGCCCCACCCCGCCAAATTTGAGAAATGCCCAGATTTTCCAACCTCAAAAGGATATTTTGATTCCAATCTGCTCAGAATTTGCTTGTGGACTATGAATTTCTTGTCTTTGGGGGTTTTGCTCCTCCTGGTGAATAGACACGTTTATTTCCGAGATCCCCGAGGTGATCACCTGTCCAAGGCCAGCTGACCTGGAGGTTCTGCTTCTGGGCAGCACGTGTCTGTCCGTGCGTGCTCTGAGAGTCCAGAAAGAAATTTCTTTCTACTGATAACCTAAACCAAGGGGGATTCGGAGGATAAATCATTCTGAAGAGCACACAAAACAGTTCATTCTGCTCTCCCATCCCTGGTATTAAAAAATAACCTGCTATTCTTGATTTCTTTTTGAATTCTCTTTCTCTTGATTAAGATTTAGTTTATAATTTCAGATGCATTTTCTGAGAGAAGGTGGTTGGGTTTGGAGGACAAGTGTGAACTGGTTCTTTGGTTGAATATGATTTTTGCCCATGGAGAGAAGTAGTCACCGAGAACAAAACAATAAAACCCCAAACACCAAAGAACCAGGAGGGTGCTGGACCCTGGGGAGGGAGGATGTCCTCTTGGGGCATGCCAAGCCCCATCTGGCTCAGCCGGTGGCACGCTGGACACTGCATCTGGAGACGGGCTTGGCTCCGGTGCAGTTGGTGGCAGAGAGGACCTCCGACCTCCTGAGGCTTGATTCACATCCTGCACGTTGAGTCTGGACTCACAGAGCGCCCCTCTTTCCCTGTCACCTCACCCTGTCCTTGTCACTACGGCTCTCGCCAGCCTGACTTCCAAGGCCACTTAAGATTCTGTCATGCCTACTTCCAGGCATCAGGGATATATAACCATGGACAGGACGGGCAAGGCTTTTGGCCTCGTGAAGATTTCTTGCCAGAAGGGGCGACCAGAACAAAACAGCTCGTAAGATAACTATTGAGGCCACTTCTGAGAGAGAGGTGTGCTCTCTAGACACAGCGGACGTTAACCTGATAGATGGTGACCGGGAGGGACATGGCCCAGGAGGGCAAAGGGAGGTCACGGTGAGGAGGCCTGAAGCTGAGCTCTGTGACGTTGAAAGGAGTGGCCTTCCATGCACAGGGAGCAGCAGGCACAAAGGCAGGAGGCAGGACTGAAATTGCAGAAGGTCTGTGCTGAGGGGCAGGAGTCGGGGAGAATGAAAAAGATGGGATCCTGGTATGGTACCCATGGTGCCTGTTAATGCCCTTTCCAAATCCAATCCTGAGACTCCAGCTGTTGCCTGCGTAGGTCATGCTGAAACTGGCCACCACGCTGTCCGTAACATGGGAGCTTGAGTCTTCCAGAGTTCCTTGTAGGACAGACAAGGATAATAAAATCAGCCTTAATAAGGGCCCAAGGAGACTTCAGATGGAAATATAGTCTAGATGGTGGCAGTGATTCGCAGGTGTTGGTAACCCTGAACTCGCCAAGTTATACACATTCAACATGTGTGAATGTTTATATCAGCCGTACCTCAATAAAGTGGTTTAGAAAATAATAACAATGTTCACAAACGCATTGTGGCTGCAAGCAGAGCTCCAGGAGCCCGGCGTGGTTGAATGAATCGGCCTCCGTCTCTACCGCGGGCAGCACCCGAACCAGCCCCCAGCAACTGCCCCCCAGGCTCCCGGGACGTGGGTGCCCCGCCCCCTCGCCACGCTGTTATTCACGTAGGTGGGTGTGATCTGAAAGGGAGCATTGTTTCCCAATCAATAAGGGGCTGAATGTGTGTTGTACAGTGAGTGTCTGAGCCTCACTCAAGTACCTCCTTATCGCCAGCGACGTGGAGGATAGGTCCAAATAAAACACATTATCAGGCTTTGTTGACTTTCCAAGCCCAGCAGCTGTATTAATGGGGCTCTTTATGTCCACTGCCTTTATGAACTGGGTTTTCTCACTTTCTTTCTCTGGGAACTTCTAAATAAAGCTCTCGCTGAAGAATGATGAGGGCGTTGCAGCTAGACGGTTGAACAGGAACCGCTTGCTTAGTGCAGTTCTTATTTGCAAAATGGGGGAAGAAGTATAAGACAAGACCACCCCCAAGAAGAAAGGGAGGAGCTGGGTTGCGACTTGGTGGCCTTCCTTATCGTATTTAAATTTATGGTGCTCAGCTGATACGTGGAACAGTTACTTCATGAGAAGGTTTTCTCCCAGTATACAGGCCTGCGATTACCAATTTGAAAAAAAAAAAAATTGACAGACGTTTTTGCAATTAGAATCCTAGTAATTGTCTGGTCGATTATTATAGTGGAATGGCACTGTAATAATTTTGAAAAGATCTGGAGTACCAGTATTATGTTATTATCTAAAACTTTAAATATGCCTACTTGTGGCCTACTTTCTACTACTGAGTAGGTTACAGTTATTACTGATGGCCGGGCACTTTCAAGACAAATGGTAGCTGCAAATAGTTCCAATTCTACTAAATCCAAAATGAGTATGTTTAACAGCTTTGTTACTGTTATTCCATGTTATGGATCCATAGACTTGCTTCTCCTTGGGTTTTCCTTGGCTTATATGCTGTTTGAGTATTTTATGAATCACCATAAAGAGGAGATTTGAAAATAAAAGTTTGAATTTCTATCTTCTCTTGAAATATCAAAAGATCCAACAGCACCAGGTCTCCTCAGGGCCTTTGCTTGCCCTGACTCCATAGTCCCCATCACTCCCTATTGTCTCTCTCCCTTGGAGGCTTGATTTGGTTTCTTGTTGCACCTTTGTTTTTCCTAGAGGAATGTTTCTCTGTGCTTATGTCTTTGTCCAAGTAGAAATGTAGAAAATTACCCAGGTGGTTGTACGCTTAACAAAACGTGGAGTGTGCTGCTTCCTAGGCTAAGCCCTATTGGCAATATTCACTGGGCCCTTGAATTCTTCTGCATTTGTCACTTCATACTTGTGTCCCTTGTGCTTGAAATCACCTTTCCTCCCTCAAGATCTTGGCTGGAATGTCATCTGCCCACCTGATCAGGTTGGCTGGCTCTCTGATGGCCACACAGCACTTGCCTTGCTGTCTTGTTGCTTTGTGCTTGAAATGAAATCTACACACGACTGTCTTGGACTGACTCTCAGCTCTCTGAGTTCAGGAACTTCTGTTTTACTCCAGGAGCCCCTTTCCAGGACGTGGCAAACACGCAGTAAGTATTTTAAAACACAATAAATGAGCTACTTGCATTGCATTTTAGACAAGAATTATATAAAATCATTTTATTTGAGTCCTGTAGCAACATTTTGGATCAATTCCTGGCAGTTTCAGCATGGGGTGACTGCTTCTGAGAAGCGAGAAGGGCCCTTTCCTTATTTTAACTCTCTAGCAGAAATTGGTGTGAGCCCTCATTTCAGGGATGTGCTCCTAAGGTGAGTGAATCGTCACCTTGGGCCCAGTGCTGTTCCCCATGCATGGGTCACCTGTGGCACTTTGACTCTAGGGGGGTGGGGGGATGCAGGCACTAGCATGTGAAAACAAATAAGATAAGTGCAGGTATTGATTAACACTGGCAAGAAGTTAGAACAGGTGGGTGGACCGGGGAGTGGCTCAAGGGGTAGGTGGAGATAACAGCCTCTGTGGCTGAGGTCAGCTGGGAATGTCTTGGCCCCTGCCTCGCCCCACCCCCACCTGCTGTTTGCACGGAGATTCCAATGATAAGAAGACAGCACCTTGAGGAAGACCTGGGGAAGGAGGGCACCAGGTCTAGCAGAGGGCAAGTGCAAAGGTCCTGGGTAGGAGCAAGCTTTGTACATTTGAGGGACTTAAAGAACAAAAGCTTGGTGCCGGTGAGGTGAGGGGAGAGAGGAGCAGGGGACACACAGGCAGGAGCTTACAGACCACTCAGGGGCGTGGATGTCTACATTCCCCCGGTGCTGTGCCTTTCACAGACGTGCAGCCTCTGGTTTCTGCTTGACCAGCTTGAGTGGTGTCCTGGAAGCTGTGGGCTTGAGAATCAAACAGACGTCCCTTTGAATCTGCCTCCACCTCCTGCCAAGCACCACCTTGATTCAAAAATCCTTTGGCTTCTCTGAGCCCCAGATCCCAGCTGTCAAGTCAGATTCACGCTGTCACTGGACCGAGTCTTTCCTCGTCGATTCATCCCACACACATACTTACGGTGCTCCTGCTGAGCGCCGGGCACTGGAAACACATTCGTGAACAAGGCCGATGCGGTTTCCCTGCCCTCTCGGAGCTTACAGTCTACTTGGAAGAGACAATTAATAGTAAGCAATAGGAATAAGATAACTTCAGGTACTGATAAGGTTATGAATAAAGAGTGACTGAGATGGAGCTATGTGACTGACCTATTAAGTTGTCCCCATTTTACTTTCAAGGTCACTAAAGGTCACAGCACCTAAAAGGCAGAACAGATCAAAGCCTGTCCTCCTGGCTCCACAGTCCTTGCTCGTTCCCAGCACCACCTAGCTGGTGGCTTTCTCCTCTGACTTACCTTGTTTGGGTGAATCGGGGAGTGAGACTGTCTGCCTAGAGCGTCCAGGGGCCTGCATGGGGCTGTGTCCACTGCATGGGCACAGATGAGGACGGTCGGGGCCTCTCTGGAGTCCCGTGGTTGCTGTGACAGTCTGGGGCTGTGAGTCTGTCCCAGATGAAGGGCCGTGTGGCTGGATCCAGGGGGCCCCACCCCACACGCAGCTCCACCTGCTGCCACCCTCCCGGGCTCCAGGGCGCTTTCACGAGCTGTTCCAGGGGAGTTCCGCACTGAGGCTCAACGCTCCAAAACAAGGGCTCTCACCCTGGTCTGTGGCCAGAGCCCCTGCGCTCCTGAAGAGGAGCCAAGGGGCTGCCCGAGCTGCACACAAGTCCAGTGGCCTGGACGGGACTTGAACGTGGTCTTCACGTCGGAATCTACAGCACATTCCACCCACCATCTTCCTTCCCGCTTCCTCTTCCCCAGACCAGGCCGCTAGGGGGTCACCTTACAGTGGCACATCCTCACTGTTACCTTCTGATTGTAGGGTTTGCCTATGGCAGGGCGGTGGATGCCACTGGGTGACTTGAGTCAATGCCGGCCTTTAGCCACTGTGCTGGGACACTAAACATCATAGTAGGGAGGGGAGTTTTTGGTTCTGGAGCCTTCCTCAAGGTGACAGGTGCCTTGCCTGTCAAGAGGTCGGGCCTGGTCTTAAGGAACAGGTTCCATTCAGAGCTCCTGCTGTACCTGAAAGATTTATTATTTGTATTTTTACAATTTGAAACAAGTGAAGCAGATTCTCCAGTGTGATTGGTTAAAGTGGGGAGGGCCGGGGGCCTAGGGAAATGATCATGCGCCCTCCCTCCTTCCTGAGGCCCCCAGGCTCCAGCCCTCTGCAGATCCCTCCTCTCCACCCAGCCAGTTCTCCCTGTCTTTGGGGTCTCATCTGCTGAGCCCGGAGATGCCGAGGTTTGAAAGGCGGTGCTGGACTCTCTCAGGCCCTTCTTGTTTCCCTCTTCCTGGAGTGTCTATGCCCAGCGCAGCTCCTCTTTCCTCCTGGGTGCTCAGGTCACAGGCCCACTTGGCCCTCTCACACTGTGCCTGTCACCTGGGTGTCTGATGTCTGCTGATGTCATCTCCTCCCTCCCAACTCAATGTGTCCAGCTGGATCTTCACCCCCAAACCTGCTTTCATTGATCACTACCTCCATCATTACATCATTATGTCATCATCACCATTTCCATCATCATCATCACCAGCACCACCATCTCCATTATCACCATCACCACCATCTCCATCACCACCACCTCTATCATCACCATCACCACCATCTCCATCATCACCATCACCATCACCATCACCATCACCATCTCTATCATCATCAATACCACCTCAATCATCATTAACACCAGCACCACCTTCTCCATTATCACCATCACCACCATCTCCATCACCACCACCTCTATCATCACCATCACCACCATCACCATCACCACCTTCTCTATCACCACCATCATCATCACCACCACCACCACCACCACCTCCATTTCCATCATCACCATCACCACCACCTCCATCATCATTACACCACCACCATCATCATCAATACCACCAGGACCACCTTCTCCATCATCACCATCTCCATCACCACCACCACCACCACCATTTCCATCATCATCATCATCATCATCATCATCATCACTACCACCTCCTTCACCACCACCATCATCATCTTGGTAATCTTAAACCTGGTATCACAGTAACATCAGTTAGTCTTTTTCTTTTTTATGGAAACTGGCACAGAACTAGTCATGCTAGTTCCGTGGACCATCAGAGTTCTGATGAAGTTTGCCTCTGATATTGATATTTTTTTGTCAATTTTTGAAAACTAAACAATAAAAGAATAATGCTTTTGATTTAAAACTCAGAGGGTTTAGGTCTTCAGACTGAAAAATATGTGAATCCTCCCAAGGATAAGAACTGGAATCTCTTTCATTCATTTAACAAACATTTATTGAGTGCCTGCCATGAGCCAGTCCCTGTTTTAGGGGTGGGAATGTAGTGCCCTCATGGAACTTGCATTACAGTGGAAGGAAATGGGCAAATAAATCAGAAACTGCATGTTAGGAATATAAATGCTATAACAGGAAAAAAAAAAAACAAAACAAAACAAAAAAAACCCAAAGTGATACACTGTAATTGGAATAGGCCATTTTCTCTTTCTTTCTTTTTTAAAAATTTTTTATTATTCTAATTTGTTATACATGTTTGCAGGGTACATTTCATTTCATATTACATATAAAGAGCACACTTTTTCAAGTTGCTGGTTTTATATAAAGTATTTTTACAACAATTGTGTCTTCATACATGTATTTAGGGTAAACATGGATAACTCAGTCTACCATTATTCCTATCCCCTTGCTCCCTCCCCTCTCTCCCCCCTCTTTGTTCTATTTAAAGCTCTTTTATTCCTCTCATCCCCTCTCTCTTGCTTTTATAAGTTAGTATCTTCATATTAAAGAGATCATTCAATCTTTGTTTTTTGGGGATTGGCTAACTTCACTTAGCATTATTTTCTCCAACTCCATCCATTTACCTGCAAATTCCATGATTTTATTCTCTTTTAGTGCTGAGTAGTGTTCCATTGTGTATATATACCAAAGTTTCCCTTTCCATTCATTGGCTGATGGGCATTGGGATTGGTTCCACAATCTAGCTATTGTGAATTGTGCTGCTATAAACATTGATGTGGCTGTGTCCCTGTAGTAAGCTGTTTTTAAGTCCTTTTGGAATAGGCCAAGGAGTGGGATAGCTGGGTCAAATGGTGGTTCCATTCCAAGTTTTCCTAGGAATCTCCATACTGCTTTCCAGATTGGCTTCACCAATTTGCAGTTCCACCAGCAATGTAAGAGTGTGCCTTTTCCCCCACATCCTCACTAGCATCTATCTTTCTTTCTTTCTTTTTTTTTTAAAAATATTTATTTATTTGCTTTAGTTGTACACAATTTGTTTTATTTGTACATGGTGCTGAGGATCGAACCCGGGCCGCGCACATGCCAGGCGAGCGCTCCACCGCTGAGCCACAATCCCAGCCCTTTCTTTCTTTCTTTCTTTCTTCTTTCTTTCTTTCTTTCTTTCTTTCTTTCTTTCTTTCTTTCTTTCTTTCGTACCAGGGATTAAACTCAGGGGCACTCTGCAACTGAACCACATCCCCAGCCCTATTTTGTATTTTATTTAGAGACAGAGTCTCACTAGGGGCTAAGCACCTAGCCGTTGCTGAGGCTGGCTTTGAACTATCGATTCTTCTGTCTCAGCCTCTCGAGCTGCTGGGATTACAGGCGTGTGCCACCACACCCGGCCTGGAATGGGCCATTTTAGATTGCATAGTGTATTAGCTTTTTTGCTGTGTAGCAGGCAACATTAAAATCTCAGTGGCTTATGACAACAAAGGCTTATTTTTGGGTTGCTCTTTTATCCTCGGTTTCCTCATCTGCACTGGATGAATGGCGCTGGGTAATGATCTGGGCATGTGCTTCTGATGCTGGACCTCAGCAGTGCAAACGGGTGGGTGGAAACACGTACTAGCTCTTGGAACTTCAACTCAGGCCTGGCCTCCTGTCCTGACACCCGTGTGTCTCTGACCAAAGCAAGTCATGTGACCTATGTCCTTAGAAGTTGCCCTGCCCATGGTGAAAGGTGCTGCAAAGTCCCTGGGCTTTGGGTGCATGATCCTACCACCAGGGGACAAGAGTGGAGGCACACAGTCTAGACTACCCTAGAGACTGGGAAGCCCTTAAAGTAGGTGACTTTTCAGCTGAGACCCAAACAGAGAAGGAACCGGTCCCATGCTGCTCTTGATGAAGAGTCGCAGGTAGAGGGCCCAGGCAGGAGAAGGGTCCTTGTGGAGCAGACTGGGGCAGCATATAAACAGAATCAAGTGCAGCTGGAGTGCTGGGGGCAAGAAGGGGACACGGAGAACTAGACGGGCACCTGGCCACATGGACCCGTGGAGCACAGTGACGAGTTTGGTTTTGCAGTGGAAGAGTAGGGTGACCTACTTGTGCTTTCAAATGAAAACTCTTTGCTGGGTCTGGTGTCTGTTATTGGCAGGTAAGGCCGCAGGGCAGGGCAGTTTTGGAAACTTGCAAGAATGACCTGAAGCCTCAGAAGTATGCCTGTCTCAAAGGACTCAGAGTCTATCCTGGAAAAACCAGGGGACAATGCAGCCCAAGCTCTGGCCGCCACTTGGTTGCAGAGTGCAGGCTGTCCCAAGGGCTGTCCCTCCCTGTGGAACTACTTGACTTGTCCTGGAGAGAGAAAGAGTTCAGGGTGGGCCCTAGATATGTACACCACCCCGACCCAGCCTCCTTTTAATTCAGAGCAGAAGCCTCAATAAGGAATCACTTGAGAAGAAAGACTGCTTTCATTTATTGTTTTTTCCCCAAAGTTTAAACATTCTTTGCACCCGAGTGGCTGTTGCTTATGCATCTGACTTATTTAGGCCATTTGCTCTTGTGTGTGTGGTCCAGGGCAGCCTGCCTCAGTAAAGAGTATGTTAGACACTTGGACATTATCCAATAGGCATTGTGTGTGTGTGGTGGGGGGGGGGCAGAGAAAAGGGAGGGAAGGAAGGGGAAGAAAGAGGAGAAGAAAAAGAAGGAGGGAGGAAATGAGCGGGTAGGGGGAGAGAGGGAGGAACAGAGAAAATTCAAATAGCCACTCAAGCACGAGGTTCACAGATGAATGGCACACATTTAATTTGAAGAATGAGTTCCTTTTTAAAAGTTTCGGCCACTGTCAGTCATACTGCAAGCACACCAGCGTGGTTCAAGTTGGCGTCACGGGTGCGGTACGCTCCAGCGGCGTGCGTGACTGAATTATTAAGAGCAGCCCGCAAGGAATCAAGCACGAAACCATCTCAGCAAATAGAAAAATTTTGTCCAGTGCTTTCTTCCAGCTGTGTCCCTGGTCATGGAGCACGATGTGTGACAGTTTGCCCGTGGACTATTTTGGGAAAAACAGTCATTTCATCAAGGGTATGGCTCGGGTCGGAGATTTTGTTTGGATCACTTGCCAAGGAACTGGTGTCCAAAAATTAAATATGAAAAATGTTAGGAGGATTGGAAACCAAGGCAGAGAGCTCCAGCTTGTCAGAATTTAACTATTACTAACCTGTTAGAAAACAGGATTGCGGAGCTGCTCTGTCTCATTAATACAGTCTGTTCTATGTGTCATGTCTGTAACCCTCTGGTGGATGAGTAGACGTATCAGAAGCATTAAAAGTAAAATGGCCAAGACGGAGCCTTGGCTTTGTCACTTACGAGTGGCATGAACATGGGCAAGTCATCTCATTTCCTGTGCCTCAGTTTACTCATCTGTAAATGGGGAGCGGTCTGTGCACCTCACAGGTTTCTGAGATGGATGAATGAGATCGTGCTTCCCACTTTGAGTATGAGCTAATGCGTCCGATATCTTTAGTGACAGTCACAAGCTGAGGCTCATCATTGAGCACTGTAGTAGTACTTAGGAAATATTAATTTCAACTTTTTTTTTTTTTTAATTCCTGAGGCTATTTGATCAAATAATCAAAGAAAAAAGCCAGGGCAAATGTTTCTGCTCTCACTCTTGGGTACTGGGTTTGGAAGACTGTGGGGAGCAAATTGTAAGCACAGGAAGGAAGAGAACATGAGGACGATGGGTTTAAATCTGATTTTGCTCTGAGTCAGAGCAATAAGGGAGGAAAAAGAGAAAAGGGAGGGAAGGAAGGGGAAGAAAGAGAGGAGAAGAAACAGAAGGAGGGAGGAAATGAGAGGGTAGGGGGAGAGGGAGAAACAAAAGCAAAGAGAGTCCTTTGAGACCCTCATCTTGTTCTTTTTTTATTTTAAAAATATTTATTTACTTTAGTTGTACACAATGCAATGCATTTATGTTTATGTGGTGCTGAGGATCGAACCCGGGCCGCGCACGTGCGAGTCGAGTGCTCTGATGCTGAGCCACAACCCCAGTCCCATGCATTTATGTTTACGTGGTGCTGAGGATCGAACTCAGGCCGTGCACGTGTGAGGCGAGCGCTCTGCCGCTAAGCCACAACCCCAGCCCCCACTCAGCCCATTTTTAAAACAGGAGGAGTTTCCCACCTAGAGTGTCAGCTGTGAATTTGGGACTGCCCTTCACCCTGAAGACCCCATAAGAAGGGGGTGTGCACTCCTCTGTTGTTGAGCTGATACTGGGGGCAAGACTGATTAAAGAAAAAAAAAAAAAACATACCAATAGCCAACACTTTTTCTGAAAAAGAATAAAAAATGGCCAGCACACACACTCAAAAATGTTCAACATCTTTAGTCATCAAAGAAATGTAAATCAAAACCACAATGAGAAACCACTTCATACCCATTAGGATAGCTGTAACAATAGCAAAAACAATAATAATAATGAAAAAATGGAAAATAGCATGATGGCTGGACTTGGAGACATTAAAATCCTCACGCACTGCTGGTAGGAATATAAAATAGTGTCCCCACTGTGGGAAAGTTCAGAGAGTCTTTGAAAAGTTAAACATGGAATTAGCATATTAACCTAGCAATTCCTCTCCTTGGTATATACCCTAAATAATTGAAAACATGTGCTTAAACAAAAATACACACTAATGTTCATAGCAGCACCGTTTACAATAGCTGCAAGATCTAAACATCCTGGATGTCCATCAACAGACAAATGAAAAAAAAAAAATATGGCGTACCCATACAACAGAATGTTATTTAGCCATAAGAAGGAAAGGGGTACTGATATGGACTGCAGTGTGGATGACCTTGAAAACACATTAGGTGAAGCCGGGCACGGTGGCGCACACCTGTAATCACAGTACTTGGGGAGTCTGAGGCAGGAGGATTGAGAGTTCAAAGCCAGCCTCAGCAATGGCGAGGCACTTAGCAACTCAGTGAGACCCTGTCTCTAATAAAATACAAAAAAGGGCTGGGGATGTGGCCCAGTGGTCAAGTGCCCCTGAGTTCAATCCCCGGTACCAAAAAAGAAAGAAAGAAAGAAAAAAGAAAACACATTAGATGAAAGAAGCCAGACACAAAACACTACATAGTGAATGATTTCAGTTAAGACGAGCAAATCCGTAGAGACAGAGAAGAGTGGCTGCAGGACCTGGGCAGGTGGGAATGGGAGTGGCTGCCTCGTAGGCACAGGGTTTCCTCTTGGAGTGAGGAAGATTCTAGAACTGGGGGTGCTAAATGATACATTTACAATGGTTAATTTTATGTCGATTTTGTTGAGATACAAAATACATTAGTTAAAAAAGCAAACAGTGATTGCTGATGGCTTTGTGAGAGTGTAAGAGATGTGTGATTCTGGCCTGGGGGACTTGGGTAGAGAAGAGGTCTCTCCTGGGTGGAGTGTTGGATGGGACAAGTTTATGGACAGAGGTGACCTCGTGAGGACAGGATCTTGAAGAGAAGGGGGTGTGTCCAGGCAGAGGAGGGAAGAGTATCATCCGAGGCTTCAGGATTGAGTCTTCTTGCAAGGTTGGTGAGGGGGATGGGCTGGAAATAGTGTAACAGGGGGAGAAACAACAACAACAACAACAACAAAACCCCAGCCTCCAGCATTCACTGAGTGCTCATCACATTCAGGCAGTGTCGTAAGAGCTCTACATCAGTCAGGTGTTTGATCACCCCCCAAACTCTGACTTTTCCCCTCCAGTTTTGCCTGTGATGAAACAGTGTGAGAGAGACTCACCTGCCTGTCATCATCGTTTGTGTCTTCACTGGCACCGCGGTCGCAGAGCACATGCAGAGGTAGGTGTCTGTAAAAGAGGGGTGAGGGGTGAGCAGCTCCAGGCCCCCAGACTGAGGCCACTGTACTAGGCACCCCAGGGTGTATGCAGGGACGTCGGCAGCTTTGTTCTCAGAACCACATGTGCGGTCATGTGTCATTGGTCTCCCGTGTGTTGGGTTATGGAGAACAGTTGTGGCATTGTGTTGCTCTTTATTGCAGTGTTAAAAATAGTTGAAACAATGTAAACAGATTTAGACCAGCATTTGTAGGTCACAGAAAACCACTGCTAACATCCTATCAGACACTAGTTAGCCTCGTCCGGTCATACCGTGTTGGAGTAGATTGCAGTCTTCTTGCAGCCCACATTTATTTGGAGTCCTGTCTCATAATATGAGTTTGAAAAATCATTGTTTAGTCAATGACAGCTTCAGCCGCTTGTCTTCAGGTAGAACTGCTGTGAATCAAACTTGATGAGCGGTTGTCAGTCCAGTTCATTATGTATGTAATGTCCATGAGCAATTCCACTCTGGCCTTTGCAACTGCTAGAAAGTTCTTTGTAGTTCTCCGACAACCCTTATACCATCTTTAAAAATAATTAAACATTTTATTTTATAATACTTTTAGATTTACCAAAAAAAAAAAAAAATTGCAAAAATAAAAGTTTTTCTGTATCCCCTGCCTGGTTTCCCCTGTTATTAACAACTTGCGTCAGTCAGTGTGGTACATTCGTTACAACGAATGAATCCATATTGATGCATTATTAACCAGTCCATCCTTCATTCAGATTTCCTTGGTTTCACCTATCACCCTTTTCCTGTTCTGGGATTCCATCCAGAATTTCCTGTCATGTTCCTTAGGCTCAGCCGGGCACAGTGGCACACGCCTGTAATCCCAGCACCTGGGAGGCTGAGGCAGGAGGATCACGAGTTCAAAGCCAGCCTCAGCAATGGCGAGGCATTTAGCAACTCAGTGAGACCCTGTCTCTAATAAAATACAAAAATGGGCTGGGGATGTGGCCCAGTGGTCGAATACCCCTGAGTTCAATCCCTGGTACCAAAAAAAAAAAAAAAAAAAATAAATAAATAAATAAATAAATAAAAATAAAATAAAATAAAATGTCCCTTAGGCTCACCTTGGCTGTGACAGTTTCTCAGACTTTCCTTATTTGTGGAGACTTTGACAGTTTTAAGGAGTGCTGATCGGGTATTTTGTGGATTATCCCTCAACTGGAATTCTTCTGATTTTTTTTTTTCTTTTTTTTTCTGAACTGGACTGGGGCTGTGGGCTTTGGGGAGGTGAGCCACCATTCTTGTCCCATCGTATCAGGAGTACTCTCTGGCAGCATGATAGCACTGTTGACATTGACCCTGACCATGGGCCCGGTTGCATTTGCCAGGGTTTGCCACTGCACAGTGGGCTGCTCCTCCCTCCCTCTCATGCTGTAACCTGGGGAAGGGAGTCAGAGCACAGCCCACCCTGAAGGAGCTGAAAGTTCTCCTGGAGCTTTAAGAGCTTTATACCATGTAAGTGTTTTCCTCCTTTCTGCTCTCAGTAAAGGAGTGCTTTGGTCAGTATAAAATGAGAAGGATTCACCAGAGGACGGTGATTATATGTCCCTCAGCCTTCCCTGCAGGCCGGGTTTCTCCGTAGTGTCACAGTTGATGTGTTGAGCAGAATAATTTGTTGTCACGGAGCCACCTCTGCTGTGGAGGAGATTTACCAGAATCCCTGAGCCCCATGTACTAGAGACCAGCAGCACCCTACCTCTGCGAAGACAACCAAACACACCTCCAGAAATTTCCAAATGTCCCCTGGAGGGCAAAATTCCTTCTTCCCACAGCCCCTGGTTAAGAACTACACCCTTGTGATAAATCATGCTACTGTGGTGGCACTGCAAAGAAAGATCTTCAAAAAGTATATATAGAATAAACAAAGATTTTTTTTTTCTAAAGGCATTATGCTATTATATTGAAGTAAGAATGCCCCCATTCAGGAGTTAAACTGACAGATTCTGGTAATAATTAATTTAGGTTCAAAGTGCTGCCTAAGTCCAGGGACACAGAACACAAAGTGAACAGCTCTGGTCCATGCATGCTATTCCCATAGATTCAGCATAAATGGTGCCTCCTGGAGTTGTGCAAGGCATCACCCCTAAGTTTACAGATCCTAAAGAAGTCCCTAGAATACCTCTCCTTTTATATTAGTCAGGATTGGCGAGGTTATGCTGTGGTAACAAACATCCCCTCAATCTCAGTGACAAAAACCATCAAAGATTTATTTCTCATTCATGCTATGTGTACCGTAGGGTCAGAGATGACTCTGCTCTTTGGAGTTACTTGGAAACCCAGGCTGCTCTGGGCTCTCTTGTGGCATGTCAAAAATCTTCATAGAGTTCCATGTCTTACACTGGCAATCGCAAATTTCTGGAAGTAACATTCATCATTTTCTCATAACTTTCATTGGCTAAACCAAGTCACAGGCTATGCCTAACTTCATGAGGACAGAGAAGAACACTCCTACCATGCACCTGGGAGAAAGTGAGGCAGAGTGACTGTGAACAGCCTAACAACCACCACAGCCTTGAAATGCAAACAATGCTACCGCGTGGGTAGGATGCTATTAAGGAAACACCATACAGGTAGTTCATGGGATACCTTTCCACCTTGATGGCAAGTCCTCAAAAATATTTGTTGAATAAAATGAATATCTCGAAGTATCCGTACTTTTTTTTCAGGGAAAGGAAATCGCAGAAGAGCCATTAGTATAGGAGATCTTCCCACAAGGTCTAAACCAAGATTCAGGGCGTGGCTGTGTTGGAACAGTGGCCCTCCCACGTCTCCTCCCACGGCTTCCTGTCTATAATGATTTAATATTTCTCTTTTTTGGAGTAGGCACTGGAGTTGGACCGAGAGGGCTAGTGAGAGAAGAAGCTGCAAACGAAGGGCTGGAGGAGTTGTTTGGATAAAGATTCTGGATAGAAGTAGTGTAGCAGGAGTAGGGGTGGGGTGGGGGTCTCAGTGATGACAGAGCACCCTAGAGTGAAGATGGGGGGTTGCCTCCTCTTTCTTCCCCTGCTGTCCAGGGAGGTCTCATTGAGGTGGGTGCAACCTCATTGTGACTGTGAAGGAGCACACGCGAGGTGCCTTCCTCAGCAGGCTCATAGGGAGGCTGGCGTGGGGAGGTGGGTGAGATGCACCTGTGGCATCCTGGGAGTGACTGGGGAAGGTAGATGTGGAGGGCTGAGCCTTTGCAGATAAGCAGGGAAGTTTAGGAGCTTGCAGATTCTAGGCATTCACTTAAGATCATCCCATTTCTATCCAAAGTCTTGTGAAACTGGGAGACATTGCAGTTGTGTGACAATTTGAGAAGGTTTTACAGAATCTGTGGAAGGAAAGAATGGGGCTAAACAGGTTGGCTGATGCCAAGATCTGTGAGTGGGAGACGTAGAAAAGAGGTCTGTTGCAGGCATCTTAGTGTTGGTGCTTGTTGAGCAGCAGAGCTCTCGTTTGTTGGTGAATGGCAGTGCAAGCCATAACGCGGACTTAGGTTAGAAAAGGGATCAGGACAGCATGGTCAAATTACTGAATCCTGCAACTAAGTATTGCTTAGAGTGTGTGTGCATGGGAGTGTGTGTAGTTGTGTGTGCGCATGTGCAGAAACACACATCTAGCTAGCACCAAGGCCTCTCTGCATGGCAGCACACACGGGGCCAGGCCTTGGCTTATGCCTGCTTGCTTGCTGTGCACCTTCCCCTGGGACCCTCTGTGAACATAGGTTCTGGCTGTTCAGGGAAGTGTGGTTTGGGACTCGGGGCCATTAGCAACCTTGGCTCTCATCAAGCCACAAAGAGGGATCACTCTTCTCTTGGGCATGGTGAAACATTCCCTTCTCACCCACAAGGTCTCCAAGTTGTTTGGTCTGGTGTTGTTTGTGATGATGGGATGTTCCTTCATGTGGTCAAGTTTGTTTTTGTTAATTGCCTGTGAGTCAACAGCTATGCTACGCTCTACAAGGAGAAAGCTTATGCTCTTACCATTCGCGTGTCCAAGTTTTATTGAGTAAAGAAGGAAGGGCCTGGAGAAGTGTCTTGGAAGTTATCCACCCCCAGAAGAGAAACTGATGCGCCCTCCCCATCAGTGATGTGCAAAACAATCAAGAACTGAGGCTGAGCCATAATGAACCTAGTTTTGGGGGGTTAGGGGAGGAGGGCGGGGATAGAGGCAGGCAAGGCTGGCCGAGCTCTGCTTCCTTCAATGCAAGTTGCAGTTATTGATGAGTTTAAGAAACGGTGGGGAGGGAAATGAAATTATGGATCTTCATGAGCTAGGAGCAACTCTCAGAAAACAAAAGCAGAATGTGAATGTTTCAACAAGGCAAAGAGTTTGTTCAACCCAGTGGAGAGCTAGAAAGGAGAGGAAAAAAAAAAAAGTATAGTGACTGAAAAAAAATAAGTAAAATAAGATGGGAAAAGAAAATCCTAATGTAACTATAATTACAATACGATCAAAAGTCAAGGTTGCAGATTTGATACAGAATTGAACTCCAATGATATTTTGTCAGAAAGAGAATAGTGATAGAAAAGAATTCAGTAAGACTTATAAGAAGAGGAAAGAAAACCACATATAGGCAAATGTGAACCAGAAGAAAGCTGGAATCTCAATATTCTGATGAAATCAAGTTAAAGATAAAAAACTATGAAGGGACCCAGAGGAACGTGACATATTTCTATGTGCAACACTGGGGTAATGTGTCATCATAATGAACACAAGTTCTCCTGATAATATTGCTTTAAAAATATATCAAATGACAATTGACTGAACTCTGGGAAGAAATAAGTCAAAATTGTGGATGGTAATTTTATTTATTTTTTCTCACTTTTTAAAAATTGGTACATTATAGTTATATGTGTTGTTGTTGGACAGTAATTTTAAAACAGTTCTTTCAAACTGATGGATCAAGTAGACCAAAGGTGGGCAAAGATAAGATGGATTTGAATAATGCAGTAAACCGAGAAACTATTAAGATAGTTATGAAATTATAGACCCAACCAACAGGAAAGATAGTTTTTTTTTGTTTGTTTGTTTTGTTTTGTTTTTTGGTGGTGCTGGGGATTGAACCCAGAGCCTTGTACATGTAAGGCAAGCACTCTACCAACTGAGCTATATCCCCAGCCCCTATTTTTTTTAAATTGTTGATGGACCTTTATTTATTAACTTGTTTATATGTGGTGCTGAGAATAGAACCCAGTGCCTCACACATGCTAGGCAAGCACTCTACCACTGAGCCTCAGCCCCAGCCCGAGGTTTTTTTTTTTTTTTTTTTTTTTTTTTTTTTTTTAAGAATAGATTTTTTGAAGGAGCCCTAATTAGGAAGGGCTGTTGTAGCTAGCTGGAAGCCATAAGTTCCACCTGATATGTGACGCACCTGTAGGCACCCGCAAACCTGAAGGTATATAACCGGGTGAAAGCGGTCCGAGTTAGGAGAACGGAGAATTCAGTCAGCCGGGCAGTCACTCGGTCGGTCAGAAGAATCAGAGCGGCCAGAACGTAGGCAGAGCGGTTACAGAAGAGAAACCAGATAGAAGAAGTAATGACTGGTCAGAGTTAGGCCGAGGCTCCCAAGGAAGACAGAAGACAGAAGAAATCTTTCTCTCTAAAAATCTTTCTTTCCCTCTCTAAGCTCTAAGAAAGTAGAAGTAAAAGTAGTAAAAGCTTAACTCTGCCTCCGAGAGTTTTCATCCCGGGTTACGGTACCAGGCAGCTTACAATTTTTCACCAAAATCACCATCTCCTAGGCTACCAAAAAATCTTCTGTATTCTGAAGAATTATATTTAATGCAGAAAGTATTCTCTAATAAAACTGTAATAAAATGAGAAATCTATGTCAGAGGAAAGATTAAAAAAATAGCCCAAATATCTAGAACCTAAATAATCTAGGTTAAACCAGGAACCATAAGGGAAAATTATAAAAATACAAAGAACAAAAGGAAAAAATTCTAAAAGCTACCTATTAAAATTTGTTTATACAGCTCAAATAGAACTTGGTGAGATTGTATAGAAAGACTGAAAACAAATTAAGAGTTCATATGGAAGAATTAGAAAAGGAATAATTTTTAAAAAATATTTATTTATTTGCTTTTAGTTGTACACAATGTGTTTAATTTTTACGTGGTGCTGAGGATCGAACCCGGGCCGCGAACGTGCTAGGTGACCGCCCTACCACTGAGCCACAACCCCAGCCCCAGAAAAGGAATAATTTTAAAGAAACAAGAAGGATAGAGAAAATAAATTTATGATAGGAATTTAAGGTACATTAAAAATAATAGAGAAGGTTAACAAAAACCTAAATTGAGTACCGTGTGAAAATAACTATAAGGCAGGCAGCTTCCTCCTGGCAGGAATGATCAGGATAAAGAGAGAAAAAGTAAATAATAAAATAGAGAATGAAAAAGAAGGAAATAAACTAGACATAGTTGAGGAAAATACTATGAGAGAATTATATGAAAAACTATCAGTAGATTTAAAAACTACAGGAAATGGAAACATTCATGGAAAGTTTTCTGTGAAAACTACATTTCTGGAAAAATATAAAATGCCAGAGTTGATGAAAGAAAAATTGGAAAAAGTAAATAGACCAGTAAGTAGTAATAAAATTAAAATGACAATCAAGGTCTTTTCTTGCATAAAAGTCCCAGATCCAGCAGTGTTATTGGTAAGTTTTACCAAAGTTTTAAGAAATAGACAACTCTAGGAAATAGAAAAATGGTAAAGGCATTAGAGATCATTTTATGAGACCAGTATATTCTTTTTTGTGTGTTTTTAGTTGTGCATGATAGTTATGCATAATGTTGGGGCTCACTGTGGCATGTTCACAAATGCATGTAACATGATTTTCTTATTTCATCCCTTAGTATCTTCCCTTATCCTCACCTCCTCCCTGCCCAATCCCCTTTCTCTATTCTACTGATCTTCCTTCTATTTATTTATTTGTTTTAATCAGCAAGACTAGGATATTCTTGATTCCATTTCTGTCAAAGCCTTTTGACCTTTGGACATAAACCTTAAAACAATGCACAATTAAATACTAGCTAAGCAAGTATAAATGTGTACAAGGAAGAGATGATTATGTAGTTTCTGGAACTTAGAAAAGCAAAGATAGTTTAACCTCGAAAATGAATTGCTATATTAAGCCAAAGGAGAAAATCCCCTGATCATCCCAAAAGACATAAAAAAGCATTTTTATAAAGCTCAAAGTTCATTCATGATAAAAACTCATGGAAAACTGTGTCAAGGAGAGCATCACCTTGCTGGGGTGACTATTTTTGCCTCTAACCTACAGCAGATGACACACCGTAGCCTTTGGACTCATCCCCTTTATGACTAGGAATTCACATTGGACATTGCCATCCAGGGCCTGGACAGCTCTAAGATGAAGACAAAACCAAACAATGGTGTTCGATGATGGGAGGGGGTGGTTACGCTGTCACTTGCTGATGATGAGATCTAGACACAAATCTAACAGAATCAGCAGAAGACGAGACTAAAGGAGCTCAGAAAGTTTCCAAGACACAGATCGACTCAGAAAAATCAGTTGAATTTCTCCATGCTTCCAGAAGCCAATCCAAAAATATGATGTACTATCATGTGTATTTAAAAGAAAAAATTAAAAAAATTAAAAAATGATGGAAAACAAGACACCTTCCTAACGGAAACAAAAATTGTAAAAATTATATAGGAATTAACAAGGAATGTATGTCATGGGTAATGTTTTTTAGAATTTTCGAATCAATGGAGCGCTTCTCCATGCTTTCAAAAGAGGTGATTGACATGTTAAATACATTAATTCTCTCCAAACTAATCTAAATTCCAATGGACTTTTTTTTTCTTCTTTTTTAAAGGAATGTGACAAAGTTACTCCATGTACAAAAGTGTATAGGTTCATGAATAGCTAAGTTACTTTGTACAAGAAGAGGAAAGAGGTAAACTTCCATTACCAGATGTTAAGACCTATCTAGGACAAAACTATAGGAATAAAACAGTGTGCTACTGTTATAAAATAGAGAAATAGACTTCTTGATCAGAAATGACTCAGAGAGTGATTCCTTTAGATATGGCAATTGGGTATGATAAAGGTCAATTGGCAGTAGAAGAAATGACTTAATAGTGTGGAGAAAACAAAGAGACCATATAGAGAAAAACAAAGCTAGAGCCTTGCCTCACGCCATATAGAACATAGACCAGGATGGATGGAAAACCACAGAGTGTAAAGTAAATCTAGACTTCCAGTGGAGAATATATTGGACTTCATGCAAAAGATGGACTTCTTCAATATGACCCCAATGGAATAAACTATTTATACATAACATAAAGGGACGTGTTTTAAAAAGGACAACAGAAACAAAGTTAACAGACAGATGAGAGATTAGGAAAATATATGTACAATGTCCTAGACCAATGAAAGACCAGTAACTAGGATGCAAGGAATTCCACCAATAAACAAGAGAGAAAAACTCTAGAAAATCATGGATATAAACAGCAGTTCACAGAAGGGAAATGTGTGGCTAACAAATACATAAAGAGATGCTCAAACTCAGTAGTTTTCAGAAAAATGCAAATTAAAATTAGAATAGGATAAATTCTCTACCCATTTTATTTATTTATTTATTTAAAAAAGTATTTATTAGTTGTACACATTTTTTTTTATTTGTACGTGGTGCTGAGGATCGAACCCGGGTCGTGCACTTACTAAGTGAGCGCTCTACCGCTGAGCCACAATCCCAGCCCCTCTCTACCCATTTTAATTGGAAAAACTCTATCCAGTTTATACCCCTGGGGTGGCAGTGATGGGGTACTAGGAACTGTTGCATCTTGCTGGTGGGAAGGGGAATGGGTCAGCATCCTGGAGAGCAATGGGGACAGGGCTTACTCAGAATCCCACCTGTGGGCAATCTCAGAAAAAATCCCATGCATGAGTCCAGAGGAAGACATGGGTGCAGATGCTTGTAGCTTGCTGTTTGTATCATGGGGAAATGGAGTCAATGTCAATTTCCATTAGAGAGGAGTGGTTTAGTACAGGTGGAGGAGGGGCGTCATGAAATACCACTAAGTAGACAGAGGCTATAGTTGATGTGCTCTCAGCAATGGGAACAGATCTTTAAAACTTGGCATTGAATTTCAAAAGGGGGAAAATGTGGTCCTTAGCCCAAATGCCACTGATGTAAAATTAAAATATAGATATGCATGCAAAACAGGTAAACATTTTATAGAGACGCCTACCAATTTGAGGATACATATCAAATGCATTAGAACTATGGCTTGTGTAGAGGGAAATAAAAGCAGGAGATGGTGGCAGGGAAGAGACAGTACATAATGAAAATAATGCAAGAAGCAGATTTGCTTGGACTGCAGAGATTACTAGCCCATGAACCCAGGTATAAAATAAACTCAACCATCCGCCTGCGAAATCCGGAAAGCAAAGTGAAATGACTCCGTGTTTATATATTTCTGTTCATGTGTATTTTCTTTATTTCTTGTTTGCTATCAAACATGGACGACTTAAAATGAGGATTTTCTAAACTTTGACATCATCGTTAAAAGCAAGAAGTCAATTTTCGGTTGCTGTAATTTGGAGGAAATAAGTAGGCCACATCCTGAATGTGGACAAGGCCAGTCTGGGGCTCATCACCTGTTCCTGGCACCTGGTTTTACGTGGCCTCCCACTGTATGTAGCCTGTGGAAAAATTCCACAGAGACCTTCTGTTTTCAGAAACAAGGCCTTGGAGCCACCCTCCCCACCCCACCTCCCTCTGCTGCACAGAAGACCAGCTCCGACTGATACCTTCCCTCCCGTCAGGCTGCATCAATTATAGTAGCAACTTTATGGGCTGATGTCTGACCCCTGGGCAATCCCACCAGGCAAATGTTGAGTTGTCACAGGCAACCAGGTCCTCAGACAATGTCCAGGTTTCCCAGATAATAACTTCTGAGGATTTATTTTTTTCATTAAGAGTCTGTTAGATTCCTTAAATTTTATTTGTAATGCGGTACAAAGCAGGTTACTTGAATGCTGGTGACTTTCTTTTCTGAGGTGGCCTTTACCCTCTCCTAATGTAAAAGATGAATCATTCTGGGGCTTGTGACGGGTCAGCTCATTTAACTCCTGCCTTAGCTTAGGTCACCGCCAGCCTGGTGTGTCGGTCTGATTTTCAGAAAACTTGTGGACATAATATTTCCCCACCTCCACATGACCCTCAGGGGAGTTTCTGCTTTATAGTGAGCCCATGCTCGCCACACTGCAGGTTTCAGTTCCAGTTATTGCCTGGTTCTGTGAAGACCCTGAACATCTGGAAAATATCCTTTGTTCAATAAATGTTCACAAACCCAAAGCCTATTAACAGTTCCCCAAGCAGCCTCTTTCCTCTCCCTGATCAATTTCTGTTTTATCCACGTGTCTAACAATAACACTACTGTGGAAGCCTGTAACTCTAGGTGTTTAGCAAAATTCCTAATCACTCATTTTGTTGCTGTGGGTGACACGGAATTTGTCACCAACTGTGGTCTACCTGAAGAACCTGGTATTCTTCCTAGAGATTTGGTGTGGACTTAGCTGCCATCGTTCAGGCAAGGTTAGTGGCAGTAGATGCTAGTTTTCCACAAGTTTCCAGTCTCCAGAGTAATAGAAATATGTCATGGAGGTAGAATGCTCCACCTATTAAAAGCACCACATTCTGTTATTTTGTGTTATAACCAGTTCAGGGTCATAAAGGTCAGGGTCTCTAGGAAGCTCACCTGTGCTATATGGGCCTTAGATAAGACCATTGGGAATATGGACATTTTCCTGTTCCCTTTATCATGAAGACATCTTTTGCATCTAATTCTATTTATGAAATATATACATATACATATGTACACATATATACATATACATGTGTGTGTGTTTAAAAGACAAAATTCCCTCTAATAAATTAACTCACTTCCCTAAGATTGAGCTTCCTTACCTGAGATGAGGATTTTCATTCATATAGTAAACACTTACTAAATATGTGCATATGATTTGAGGTGCTGGGAATAGAATTGTCAGCAAGAGAGGCAAGGTCGCCACTATTGTAGAACCTGCATTCTGCTTGAAATTTAATAAAAAAAAAAAGCAAAAAATGAGATATAATGGTGATTCAGTGCAAATATCATCATATCTTATAGAGCAGTCAGAAGACTGATATGATGGCTGTTGCAAGAATTAGTGAGAAAATGCACTTCTTTTATTTTTTAATTTTTATTCTAAGTTTTTATATATGACAGCAGAATGCATTACAATTCATATTACACTTATAGAGCACATTTTTACATATTTCTGGTTGTATACAAAGTATATTCACACCATTCGTGTCTTCATACATGCACTTAGGGTAATGATGTCCACCTTATTCTACCATCTTTTTTTTTTTTTTTTTTTTTTTTTTTTTTTTTTTTTTTTACCCTTTTGCCCCCTCCCTTCTTCTCCCTCCCCATTGGCCTTTCTAGTGTTCCTCTAATCCTCCTATGTTCCCTGTCCCAACCCCACTGTGAATCAGCTTCCTTATATCAGAGGAAACATTCAGCATTTGGATTTTTGGAATTGGCTAACTTCACTTAGCATTATATTCTCCAACTTCATCCATTTACCTGTGAATGCCATTATTTTATTCTCTTTTATTGCTGAGTAATACTCCATTGTGTATATATACCACATTTTCTTTATCTATTCATCTACTGAGGGGCATCTAGGTTGGTTCCACGGTTTAGCTATTGTGAATTGTGCTGCTATAAACATTGGTGTGGCTGTGTCCCTGTAGTATGCTGTTTTTAAGTTGTTCGGTTATAGACTGAGGAGTGGGATAGCTGGGTCATAAGGTGGTTCCATTCCCAGTTTTCCAAAGAATCTCCATATTGCTTTCCATATTGGCTGCACCATGAGAAAATGCATTTCTGTAGTTGTTCCTCGTACAATGGTAACTATTTGAGTTGAGAGAAGAGCCGTAGTTAAAGACGGTCATTTTTTTGGCTATTATTATTATTATTGGCACCAGGGATTGAACTCAGGGGCACTCGACCACTGGGCCACATCCCCAGCCCTTTTTTTTTTTTTTTTTGTATTTTATTAGAGACAGGGTCTCACTGAGTTGCTAAGTGCCTCGCCATTGCTGAGGCTGGCTTTGAACTTGCGATCCTCCTGCCTCAGCCTCCCAAGTGCTGGGATTACAGGTGTGCACCACCGCGCCCAGCAATTTTTATTGTGGCCCTCATTAAGAGACCAATGGCCACGGTGACAAGGATGCAGCCAGTGATCTTGCAGTGGTACTTTCATGCCCATGGAAATTTTTTCACAATAAAATATCAGGAGAGACACACACATGCCCATTGCATCCTGAGAAAGAGTGTGTGGAGTGGATATGGAGGTAGGTACCAATACCAGTCTGTGGAGCCCGCCTCTCACCTGCCTCCCTTCCCACCCCACGTACTCCACTCTACATTAGACGTTGGACTATTGCCCAGCAGGGGCTTGAGCAGGGCCTCACTGCCCTCTGAGTTCACTTAGGGTTAAATGGAATGAATGCTTTTGCAGCCGCAGGCCAGGCCACGCCCTTCCTCCTGTGTTTTGCCTCGGTATTGCTATTGCTTACAGAGCATGCCCCCGGCAACCCACTTCATCCAATCCAGCCTCTGCCTCCCAAGGCTAAACCTAGAGAATGTCCTGGGTCCCTCCCATTGAGGCACATTGCAATTCTAAATTCAAGAGAGTTTCTCACCTTTTCCATCCCAGTAGGACTCATGTCTCGGCTGGGGAAGAAGCTACTCTAAGGGTTGGGGCTAAACTGGGGCTGGCCATTCACCATCTTTGGACCTGTCCATCTAGGCCTTGACTTTCTCTCTCCATTCTCCAGAGCCTGGCTTAGCTTGCCTGCTTTATAAAACCTCATAATATGTAGTCACTCGATAGGCTGAGCCTATTGCTGGTGCTACACTTTTGTGGTCCTTTTGGAAGCGACTGTGAAATATGATTGAAAGGCCAGTAGAAGGAAGGAAAATAAACGTGGTATGGCTTGACAAGTCAGCAGAAATCACGTCTGAATTTGTGAACCAGTCAGTGGAGCGAAAGCCAAGAAATTGGAAATAAATCAAAATGACCGAACACATTTTTATATTATCCTTATTTAAATATTTGTTACATCCATTACAGCAATGAGGACTATTGACCTTTCCCTGGGGACGTTGATTCTTGGGCTGTTGGATTTTGTTTCCCTAAAGCAAGTAATCAGTTGAACTCCCTGGCATTGCTCTTGGCCATGAAGCTTGTGGGGGAGCCATGCGGGGGGACTAATGCCTTCCCGGCTTCCTCCGGGCCTGAGCGGGCCAGGTCTGTAGGCCTCGGGACCCCGCGAGCCAACACAAACATGCTGATTCCCCTGAAGTCGTTAAAAGGGGTTCTGTTGGGTTAGAGAGAATTCCAGCAATGGCTCCTGGAAAACACAGCCAGGTCTAACAGTTTAGATATGTCACCACGGATTGGAAGCGTGCCTTTTTCAGAGAAGCAAAAGCCAGCGCTGACTTCCTGTAGGAATTCAGTATGATAGAGATTTGAAAATATTTAGCACAAAAGATTTTTCACATCGGGTATGCTGAGCCGTACCTGGGACGTGAAGAAGGTAAATTCATTAACTGGGTTGTATTTCAAGCCAGAAGCATGTCTTCGGTGAACAAGATGTAACAGCTCAGTCGCCCCGAGACACGTGGACCTCTTAGAGCAGCTGTGTCAGACATCCAAGTCAAGTCGGGGCACGAGTGGCCTCTCGGCGGCGTCTAATGGAAGCTTGACTCCTTGTAAGTGTACCCTCCCATTTTTTAAGAAATAGTGTTTGCTGACATACAGCCTTCATTAAGCTGCCAGACATGTCAGATAATTACAGGAAGCGCTGCCCAGATAAACCCAACGTGGGGAGAAAAGGACTTCGTCAATTAAATCATTAATGGATGTTTGAAATGCCGTGATAATGGGGAGCCATGCGGCTCACACGTTCAAATAAAGGAGAAAACATCTTATCTCATTCCATGGTTCTTGTTGGGGCCAAAAGATTCTCCCTTGAACTCTCTCTGTTTATAGATGGCAAAGAGCGAGGTTTATTTGAACTGGTTTTGTTTGGAGTTTGTGTGGGTTTTTCCTCTCCACTGCAGAATGTATTCTCGGACGTTTTGCGTCTCTGGGCCTGGGTTTTTGCTTTCTGTAGCAGTGCCAGATTTTTATCACCACTCACTTCTGGAGAGTGTAAATGCTGCAGTCGCTTCCTGTCTGCAGAGCAGTCAGAACCATCACCAGAGTTCTGGGTGTGTCACAGGCTACGAGTTGGGGGACCGTTACCTGAAATGGCTGGAAAAGTGTTTATAAGAACTCGGCACGAGACGTTCACACTGTCTGTAGGGAAACCGTGTTCCCAGTTAAGCACGTGCCCATCCAGTGCACGGGAAGAGTAGAGCAGAGCTGTAAACAGACCAGAGACCAGAACTCTGCCTTTGCCCCTCGGCGGGGAGAATGAGCCTGAAGGCAGCAGATGGGAAAGGCCAGAGAAGGGGGTTCATCTACAGAAACGGTCCTCATGCTCTCTGTGAGCCTCAGAGTTATGGAGAGAATTTATGAAAGCTTGTGTTGTGGGCTCTGTTCGGAGGAATTCTGATTCAGTTAGGCATGGGTAGGGGTAGCCCTGACAATGTGCCTTTCCGATCAGTCCCCAGGTGATACCAATGCGTCTGGTCCAAGAGTACATTTTGAGCATCATTGATATAAGGTAAAAGGCACAAAGGGCCTTGTCAGTTAAGGTCAAAGGTCAAGAGGCCAAACTTTCATGCTGGACGTAATTCTTTACTTGTCCATTTTAGAGGAGAAACTATCTTATGAAAAAATACAATAGTCCACCCTTATCCTCAGTTTCATTTCCTATGGTTTTAGTTTCCTGAGGTAAATCACAATCTGAACAGAGTAAATGGAAAATTCCAGAACTAAACATTTCATACATTTTAAATGGTGTGTTATCCTGAGTTGTAAAATCTCACACTGTCCCTCCCTGTTTTGCCCGGGATTTGAATTGCCCCTTCGTTCAGTGTATCCACCCTGTATATACTGCCTGCCTGTTAGTCACTTAGAAGCCATTTAGGTTATCAGAACCACTATCATAGTGTCATAGTGGTTATGTTCAAGTAACCCTTTTCTGACTTAATAATGGCCCAAAGTGCAAGATTAGTAAGGCTGGCAATTCAGCTATGCCTGGGAGAAGCCGTAAAGTGCTTCCTTTAAGTGAAAACGTGAAAGTTCTCAACTTTAGAAAACAAATTGTAGACAAAAGTTCACAAATCTTCAGTTCAATGAGATGTTTTAAGAGAGAAATACCATGTTCACATAAATTTAAATAGTAGTGTATTATTATACTTATTTTATTGTTCATTTCTTACTGTGCCTAATTTATAAATTGAACTTTGTCATGGGTATTCATGCATGGGAAAATACATAGTAGGTATAAAGTTTGACACCATTTGTGGTTTTAGACATCTATTGTGGGAGCTGGAGTGTATCCCCCACTGTAAGCTGCCTGGTACCGAAAACCGGGAGGAAAAACTCTCGGAGGCAGAGTTAAGCTTTTACTACGTTTACTTCTACTTTCTTAGAGCTTAGAGAGGGAAAGAAAGATTTTTAGAGAGAAAGATTAAAGCGAGCTTTTCTTCTTGTCTTCTTAGCTTAGAGTAGAGAGAAAGAAAGATAGAGCTTAGCTTAGAGAAAGATTAGAGCTTCTTTCTTCCTTTCTTTCTTCTGTCTTCTGTCTTCCTCAGGAGTCTCGGCCTAACTCTGACCAGTCATTACTTCTTCTATCTGGTTTCTCTTCTGTCTTCTATCTGGTTTCTCTTCTGTAACCGCTCTGCCTACGTTCTGGCCGCTCTGATTCTTCTGACCGACCGAGTGACTGCCCGACTGGCTGAATTCTCTGTTCTCCTAACTCGGACCGCTTTCACCCGGTTATATACCTTCAGCTTTTCGGGTGCCTACAGGTGCGTCACATACATATCAGGTGGAACTTATGGCTTCCAGCTAGCTGCAACAGCCCTTCCTAATTAGGGCTCCTTCACCCCACAGATAAGGGGGGACTACTATAATTTTTTTTTTGTCTTAAATGTAAATACAAACAATCCTGGATTTATTTGTATACAGCAATATTCGTATGCTATTTGCTTGCTGATCTCTACTAGTGACACAAGGGATGTGTTCCTTAGGAGTGGGATTCTCTGAGAGAGCTGAGCAGGAGAGCTCAGGTCAGGAAGAGGCCCAGTGCCAGGCTCCTGGCATTCTGGTGCAGGAGTCTTGGCCTTGGTGCTTGCGCATGCTCCTGCTTGCTGAACTGTACGGCTCCACCTTCCTCCAGATAATTTTCTCCATCCTGGGGTCTCTCCTCCCAGTTTCTTCTTACCATATTATTGTTTCTCAACACTTGGCCCGTTCCTCCCCAAAAGAGATTTCTCCTGTTCCTGTAGACCGACTGATGCCACCCGACCTGTTCTTAGAATGTACCTTTCCTCTTGCCACCTGAGTTTTCTAGTGTCTGACGTGAGTAGACAATGTCTGACCTCATTTGGAGAAACTGGCACCCAAATCTTCCGCCACGCCTGGAGAATGCTGTAAATAGAAGTCCTTGGGTTGTGTAGAGTAAACCAGGATTCAGCCCCAGGGTTCTGAATCTCCCAGATTCATAATTGTCCCCAAATGTATTTACGACCAGGGTGAGACCCGAGGGGATTTTCACTTACCAGGGTTCTAGAGTGGGGAAAAATGGGACAATCACATCCACGGTGAAGGCAACAGAATCTGACCACTTGATGATCTTTCCAAAGTGAAGCTGGGGAGTCACTGGGGACAATTAGAAACAGGAGCCGTTTGTGCATCCCAAACTGGGGGGGGGGGGCGGCATTCAGGACTTATTTCTTTGGAGAAGTTTTAAGGGAATTCACAGAATGTAAATGATTCATTATCTTAATGATCCAAAACATGTCAGCGGGTGTCAGGAATACAGATCGTGTTCTCAGGTTGTGGTTAAATATTGGATCAAGCTCTAGATAACACTGCACATGTCACCACCTGGGGCTTAGAGATTGGAAAGGAAAGGAGAATCAGATTCAGCTGGGGGAACTTTTCCCATGAAAGCAAAAAAGAAACTAGTCCTTGTCCTCGTTTCAGAGCTACCTCTTTGGCCTCAGAGACGTTGCAGCATGGCTGCTTGTGGCCAAGTCGGCCACTGTCCCTTGCCCCCCTTCCTTGTTCCTTTTCCAACTCTGTTTTTCCTCCTTGCCTCTGCTGTCCCCTTTATTGTCAGGGCTGCTGCGGAGCTGGCTTCCCTTCCCCATCTCTGCAGGCACCCGCATGTGACAATCCTCCTTACTGACCCATCCACCTGTTCGGAATGGTCTCACCCGTGATGCCACCATGGTGGCTCGTAAACATGCTCAAAAGGATAATTGTGGTTTCTCGGTTACAAGCTCGATGTGAGGTGACAGTTTTGTGGTCAGTCTAGCTGTAGAGGGAGTTAAAATTATCCACGCTTGTCTACACTCGTGCTTACGGAACTGTCTGGCTTCACCTTTTCCCAGCTGATTTAGGCTTCTCCCTGCTGTGGGGTGTACAGCCTGAGTCCTGTAGCCAGCTCAGGAGCTGTCCCCTTGCCTTGGGACATTCATCAGGCCATGGCTGGTGCGTTCAGATTTCTCTTTGATGAATTGTGAGAAACCATTGTTTATTTATTTACTTTTTTAAGGTACCAGGGATTGAACTCAGGGGCACTTGACCACTGAGCCACATCCCCAGTCCTTTTATGTATTTTTTATCTAGAGACAGGATCTCACTGAGTTGCTTTGGCTGGCTTTGAACTCAAGACCCTCCTGCCTCAGCCTCATAAGCTGTTGGAATTACAGGTGTGCGCCACCTTGCCTGGTGAAACCATTGTTTTCAATGTGACATAATAACTAGTTGTTCCCCTCATAGGAGGAAAAGCATTTCTAAATTCTATTATTTTCTCTCTTCTGGTTCCTCCCCTATGTCATCTCTGAATTTTGCTTGAGGTGAATTTTGAATCTTTTTGAATGAGCCTTGTTGTGTAATTATGATTTGGTGATGAAGACAGGAAGAGACAGAAATAGCACAAAGGGGTCTCTGGATTCATGAGTTATCGGGACCTTCGTGGTTTCCAACTCTGCCCTTCAGATTCCAAGAGAGGTCATGTTCAGGACCACGGTGCTGTATTCTCTCAAGGATTCTTCCAGGAGGAACATTCTCACAAGTTAGAGAAGTCCAGACTTTAAGAGCCTTATTGTTCACCACGCAAATGGTTTTCCCTCATCTTCCTCATTCATTTGTCTGGCTGAGTGTTTCTTCTAGAAACCCACTGTGCATTTTTTTATTTTTTATTTTTTGGTACCTGGGATTGAACTCAGGGGCGCTCAACCACTGAGCCACATCCTCAGCCCTATTTTGTATTTTATTTAGAGACAGGGTCTCACTGAGTAGCTTAGCATCTCACTGTTGCTGAGGCTGGCTTTGAACTGGTGATCCTCCTGCCTCAGCCTCCCCAGCCACTGGAATTACAGGCATGTGCCACCGCACCCAGCTCAGTGTGCATTTTAATCAGGAAATCCACACGGGGCCACTTGTGGATTAAGCCTGCGTGGACCTGGACTCCGTGTGGATTTCGTGACTTGGCAGAACATGTTTCTTCATGGCATCAGGAGGTGTGTGGTGTTGTGAGGGTGTCGTGTGCAATGTTGTGGAGTTGTTAGCTGAATGTCGCCCTGAATCCTTCAGGTATTTTTCAAGGCAGCAACCCTTGAATATTTTCTTACTTTCTCAGGGAAAGAAATCCAACTGCCTTGAGTTCAGGATGGGGCCAGCAGGGAAGGTACAGAAATGAGGCTGACAAAGCTTCTGTCTCCCAAGGAATTTGCTTTGTAGTGTTCTGGGAGGTTAGGTCGGAGGAGGAACTAGCTGCAGTGGGAATACCAAAGAAGAAATGGAAAAGCTTGGGTGGGAATTTCCTAGGAAGCTGGTCTGTGAGCTGTGTCATGAAGGAGGAGGTGACAACGAGCAACACATTGGTGTCCCAGGGTGGGACGGGTGAAAGCCGAGAGACTGGAGGCCACCTGGTGTGCACAGGAAGAGTAGACGCTCTGGGACGTTGGCACACGTGTCTTGGGTGGACGCGGCTGGAGGGCCTGGAGGGGCAGACAGTGGACAGCCACCCGCAGGGACGTTCCTCACCGTTCAACTTTAAGCAGCTTGTGTCACAAATGGTTATTGGAGCACTTAATGGTAGCTATTCCTCCCAGTAGAGATTGCATCCTCTTTGTCAGCGAAAAACAAGTCTCTTTTGGGTTAATCTAGAAACTAGAGAAAACGGGGTATGTCAGGATGCGTTTTATGTGCACAGGGATTCTAAAATATAAGGTGCATTTCTGCAGGGCTCTCTGTGCCTCTGACGCTGCCTGTGTCTGGGGCGACAACTGTGTGGAACAGAGAAGAGCAGCAGCTGCAATTAGGACGGAGGCCAATGAACTCTCCACGGCCTTGATCCCCACACGCCTCCGCGGGGCCCAGGCCTGTCTGTCTCTGCACACGGTCAGAGCCTGGCTTCGGTTCTGGCTGATTTAATAGCTCCTCATTTATTTTTCCAGGTTTCATCAACATGCTTCTGAGGAATTGTCTTCACATCCCATTACCATTCTCTCGACTCTTCCCTGCAGAGGAAAACCGACACACCAACCTGCCACTGCGACTAAGTGTTGGCAAAGGCCTCGTGAAGTCTTAGAACACAGACGTGAAGCAATTCTCCTGGAAACCTGTTGTCACAAGCCCTTTGATTTTTAATGAACTATCTCCTCTGAAGGGGTTTTGTCATAGTTACACCACGTCTTTCACTAACTAGTTTCTTCTTAAGCTGAAAAAAAGAAAAGAATTTTAAAAGGTGACTTATTGCTGCCCAGGAGAGACAGAAACACAAAGGGCAACATTTCTTGCTTGGGGCCACGTGGGCCACACAGAATACACAATAGATGAATAAAGGGGAACCTGATACTGGAAGTCTAGACTCTCCTCTATCAGAGCGCCAGGGGTTTGAGGGTCAGCAGGACCACAGGGCCCAACGAGAGATGTGTTTTAGTCAGATTTTCACTACTGTGACCAAAAGTCCTGACAAGAACAATGCAGAGGAGGAAATGTTTACTGTGGGGCTCAGGGCTTCAGAGGTCTTAGTCCATAGACCACTGACTCCATTGCTCTGGGCCCAAGATGAGGCAGACCATCATGGCAGAAGGGCATGCTCAGGACTTGGCACCAGGAAGCAGAGAAAGACTCCACTTACCAGGTACAAAATATATACCCCAAAGGCATACTCCCCAGTGACCCACCTCCGCTAGCCCTACCTGCCTATAGCTTCCATATTAATGCACTGATTAGGTTAAGGCTCTCATTTCACCTCTAAACCCTCTTGCATTGTCTCACACATGAGCTTTTGGGGACACCTCACCTCTAAACCATACCAAGATGCTACGGAACAGAGCCATGCTCGGCATGTGGTAGGGCTCTTTCGATATAGCTTTGATTCTTCATCCTGATTCATTGAGTATGAAATCAATAGCCATTCAAAAGTTAAAATCACAAGTTTTAGAGTTTTTCTTTGACAAGATAGGTGCTGCCCTGGAGGAGGTAGCCTCTCACCCATCAATCAGTCATCCTGGGGTTGAATTCAGTCCAGCCACGGGTTCATTGTTTACCAGCACAAGGGCTCTGCAGTGGGCAGGAGGTAATGATTCGTGCTGTTTCCCATCAAGGTGCGTGTCTTAGCAAGAGCTGACTTTCTTAGCAGGAGGTCATCCGTCTTTCCTGGGTTTATACAAGGGACAGCATCCAGGCGAGCAACCGGTTGAACAGGGATCTGTGTTATGCAAGGTTTCAGTACCTGGAGAAGCCGTTTGTGTATGTTGATGTGTATTTCTATACACACATATTCACAAACCTTGTCTTAGCCAGTTCTTTGGAAGCAGAGCTTGAGATCAAGAACCACGTGCAGATGGTGTATTTGAAAAGTGGTCCCGGGAAACAGCAGGGAGGGATGGGGTGGGTGGATGAGGGAAGGAGGGTGAGTCAGTCCAGGGTTGTGTTACTGTGTTGCCCACCATGTAGAGACTGGAACTCTGTCCCCAAGGACATTCTGAGAAGCCTTAGGAAGACAGAGACTTGCACAGTGATGCAGAGGGATGCATCGGCCTCCTAGCATTCACCTGGTACTGTCCAAGTGGCCCTCAGGGCTCTATCTCACCTGCACTCCTTGAATGCAGGTGCATTTGTTGGTCCCACCCCCAGGCATCAGGGAAGCTCCAGGGCAGAAGGTGAGAGGTGGTGGTGAGGCCATGGCTGGGCACTGTCGGGCTGCCCTGAGTGATCCCCATCTAACCCTGCACCGAGCTGACCGTGGATGTGGTGGCTGCGGTAGGAAAGGGATGGTGCCAGATCTGAGTATGTCCCTGCACAGGGGCACATGGCACTGGACTTCCTTGCACCAAATGCTATCAAGGACATGCAGTCCACAGTGATGTGTGGGTGGCTTCATGCAGTCACCCCCCACCTTGGCCCAAGGCTGCAGATTAGCTGAAAAGAAATACCCACCACCTCCTGGGTCAGAAGGTGGGCTTTGTTTCCTGGAAGGAGCCTGCTGTCTTCTTCTGGTGTTTATATGAGCTCTCCTTGAGCAGAGTCCTTAATCTTGGCCTAATAAAGAAGAGAATTTTTTTTTCAATGCTTTAAAAAAAATCGGAGTGTAATTTCCATATAGTGAAATGTGCAGATTTTAAGTGTTTTTGTTTGATTCATTTTGACAAGTGCATATCCCTGTGTAACCCACACCCCAGCAAGACAGGGACTATTTCCACTACCCCAGGAAGCATGCTATGCCCTTCCCAGCCACTCCCTCCCCTCTCTGGAAGCAATCCCTGATTTGATTTCTATCACCCTACAGTAATTTTTCCATGTTAAAAACTCCATGTATAGATGGGATCACCTGGCACATGCTGCTTTGTATCTGGGTAGATCCAATATGATGTTTCACTCCACACTCAGCATGTCTTGGAAATCCGTACTGTTTCATGTCTCTGCTCTTTGAGCCTTGTTTCCATGTGGTATTCTATTGTCTGGCTCTACCACAATTCACTGATCCATTTTACTATTAATTACCTCTTGGGACGTTGCCAGCTTGTGCTGTTGGATAAAGCTGCTATGAACAAGTCTTTGGATGTGTTTTGATTTCCTAATACCTGGCTAAGAGACTGATGGGTCATAGGGTCGATGTCTCTAGCTAATCAGATTGAGTATCCTTATCTGAAACGCTTGGGACCGGAAGTGTTTCAGATTTTGGAGTTTTTCAGATTTTGGAGCAGTTGCATAGACTTCACTGGTTGAGCATCTCTAATCCCCAAATCTGAAATCTGAAATGCTCTGAAAAATATGAAATGAGCTGGGCGCGGTGGCGCACGCCTGTAATCCCAGCACTTTGGGAGGCTGAGGCAGGAGGATCATGAGTTCAAAGCCAGCCTCAGCAATGGCGAGGCACTTAGCAACTCAGTGAGACCCTGTCTCTAAATAAATTCAAAAAAGGGGCTGGGGATGTGGCCCAGTGGTCCAGTGCCGCTGAGTTCAATCCCTGGGACCACAAAAAAAAAAAATAAATAAATAAATAAATAAATAAAAATAAATATGAAATGCTCTGAAATCCAAACCTTAAGTTTGGGCGAGCTCAACCTGTGTAACCGAAGGGGCCTTATGAGGGTTCCGTTGCTCCACATCCTCACCAGACCTGGTGTTACCAGTTACTCATTTGAGCCATCCTGGGGGTTTGGAACAGGTAGTGTGGTTTCAGCTGATGACTAGTGATGCTGAGCACTCTTTCAGGTGCTTACTGACCGTTCGGATATTTCTTTTGGTAAAATGTCAGTTCAAGCTGGGCATGGTGGGGCACGCCTGTAATCCTAGCACTTGGGAGGCTGAGGCAAGAGGATTGTGATTTCAAAGCCAGCCTCAGCAATGGCGAGGCACTTAGCAACTCAGTGAGACCCTGTCTCTAATAAAATACAAGAAAGGGTTGGGGATGTGGCCCAGTGGTTGAGTGCCCCTGAGTTCAATCCCCTTTACAAAAAAAAAAAAAAAAAAAAAAAAAAAAACCTTTTCCTTATCTTTTATTTAGTTGTCTTTTTGCTAGTGAGTTATATGAATTCTTTGCATATTCCAATCAGGTACTTTTGTAGATACCCAGGTTGCAAATCATCTCTCCTTGCAGGAGCCCTGTTTGGGGAGATGGCTAAGATTGCGGTTGACTATGGGCCATAGAGATGTTTGGGCATTGCCGCCTTCCATAGTCTCACGGGACTTGGCCTGGGATCTCGCGGGACTTGGCCCAGGATCTCGAGAGACTTGAGCCGAGATTGCAGATCGGGCCGGCGCCATTCCTGCTTGGGCGCGTGAGATGAGACCTGAAAGAGAACGGACGGGGTTAACGCTATTGTATATATATATATATTGTAGTTTCTTGTGAGAGTACGTGCCTTGGTTTCTTGTGAGAATGTGTATGTGGTGTTAGAAATTACAAGAGACAGAGAGAGAAAGATAAAAGAATTTTTTTGTTTCCATCCTGTCTCCGGGCTCCTTCGCGCGGCACTGCCGTTCCGGGATGTAAATCCCTTTCCGGCGGCAACATCTCCTGGTCTAGGGCTTGCCTATTCATGTAAAAAGTGCCTACAGTGACACAGCCACATCAATGTTATAGCAGCACAATTCACAACATCTAAATTGTGGAACCCATCTAGATACCCTTTAGTAGACAGTTGGATAAAGAAACTGTGGTATATAGACACAATGGAATATTATTCAACATTAAAAGAGAATAAAATCATGGCATTTGCAGGTAAATGGATGGAGTTGGAGAATATTGTGTTAAGTAAGCCAATCCCAAAACACCAAATGCCGAATGCTTTCTCAGATATGAGGATGCTGATCCATATGGCGATGGGGGTGTGGGGGGAGCATGGGAAGAGACTTTAGATAGGGCAAAGGGGAGGGAGGAAGGAAGGGGCAGGGGAGTAGGAAAGACGGTGGAATGAAGTTGACATCACTATCTTAAGTACATGTATGAAGACACAAATGGTGTGACTCTGTGTACAACCAGACATGAAAAATTGTGCTCTATGTGTGTACTATGAATTGAAATGCATTCTGCATTTTAAAAATAAAATTTTAAAAAGTGTCTATTGATAAGCAAAAATGTTAAATTTTGACTTTGTTCAATCATTGTTTTTTCTTTGATATTCATGGCTTTCTTTGTCTTCACTAAATGATCTCTGTCTCCTCCAAGGTCCTAAGGATATGTTCTTAAGTTTTCTTCTATGAGGTTTGTGTTTTTATGAGGCATATGCTGATTTGTTCTGGACAGGTGGTGCAATTTATATTTCTGACAAGAAAAGTTGGCACTTGGTACTTTCATAACCCATGAACACTGACGGAGGAGACGTTACCTCCCAGATGGGTGAATTATGACAACCTTTGAAAATCCCGACTAAGTTCCCCAAATTTACATTAGGACTTGCCCCTGAGCTGGTGTGTGAGTTGGGAGGGGGGCCTTCTGTGTGCTCCTTGCATTTACTTTGGGTGATGCTGTTTGGCTAACTCCAGCCCACATGTGCCTGTCACCATACACAGACAGGGTGGCTCTGCTATGGAAACCTGACTTCTGTTAAATGCACATGTTGACACTTCTGCTCCTAAGTGAATGGGCTTTTTATTTAACTGGTGGCTGCTGACTTTTGGGGGCTGCCAGGTCTTTAAAATGATGTTTGTTTGAATTTGGCAGGATGAAAAATTGGACTTATATTTACATTTTTCTGGTTCCCAAGCCTGTTCTCACCACTCACCCTAACAATACTCTTTTGATTTTATGAAGAAGCCTTTACAAAAAAGGATGAAGTGCTGCAGAGGTCCACAGCGTGGTCTAGGCCTCCTTGGTGCACACAGCTCTCTGGTCTCCCAAGTCTGAACTGAGGAGGCCTGACTTAAACAAACTGGGAATGAAGTGTCCCTCTGGTAGTGCATATTAGTCGTACAGTGTGTCATTGAATGTCAGTTGGTCATTAATTTTTGCATTCAGGCAACATCTGAACAGTTGGATCTTGGGGGAAGGCACACCAGAATCAAAAGGTTTAAGTTATATTCTGAGCTCTGCCACTTACTACCAATGTGATTTTCAATCTGCGCGTGTGTTCTCTTTCAGTCTCAGCTTTCTTACCTGTGAGGCAGAAACGCCAATAGGTAGTGCACTATCAGAATAGGCCAGGCTATACTGCAGCAGCCAATATGATGCCAAATCTCTGTGGCTTAGTCACAACACCCAACTTTTCCCTGGAGCACACTTTATTTGTTTATTAATTCTTGAGCATCTCAGGCTGGAATTCTCCCGAGTCTCTCCTCCATCTGGTGACTCAGGGATCCAGTGCTCTACATCTTATTTTTGCCATCTCCCAAAGGGGCTTGCCGTCACCACGTCAGGGAGGAGGGGCAGATGGAGGAAGCACACCGCCTTTTACCTGCCCTGACAGGAAGTGCCACTCTGTTACTTCTTCTGCTGTCATCGCTCTTCCCTCAAAGGAGGCTGGGAAAGGCCGGGGAGCCCGTGGTCTGTTGGCCGAGCACTTCCTGTCTTTGCCAGGAGGATCTCTTATATGTTCCGTGATGTTTGAATGAGATTAGAGATGATAGGCTGCGTCAGTGGTTTATCATATTTCTAAGAGGGTTACGTTACTTTATAGTCCATCCGAGACGTGGGTCAGATACACCTGCGGGCATTTCTACACACCGTTCTTTAGTGTTGCCTCACTCTGAAGGAAAAGCAGCCGCCATGGCTTTACTTCAGGCTGATGAGCAAATGGGTTCTATGGTCTCTATCTTTTTACATTAAACCACTGGGTCAAACATTTGACTGAACTTACAGAATGAAAACATATTGTAATAAGTGGAAGATTTGAATTATAGACGAGTTTTCAAAGAAATACAGGGGGCCTGTGGAAATGGGAACCAGCTGCTATCAAGTCCTTCCAGTTTGCTTTAATGGTGATTAAGGGGCTCCTTAAGGAGCCGCAGGCACTTGCGTGTGAGCTATGCCCGGAGGCTCTTTTGAGCAGCTTAAACTTGACTCCCAGCAATCTTGTTTGTATCAGTGATTTGTTTAGTGAAACCATGACTCAAAGAGAGTACAAAGGCAGGCTTCAGTGCGGCCCAAGCCAAATTATTATCATTCTGGAATGAGTGGAATCTGAAATAATGAGGTTTTATTTTACTTTGCCCTGGAGGTTTTCTATGTAGTATTGAGAAAGGAAAAAAAAAATATTTGTTTTATTTAAAAACACACAACTTTCATTGTGTTCAAAAGTGAGTTAGAAAACAAGTCAATAAAACATCTCATGGTACAATGGGGCCCCTGTTGTTAATTTAACTCTCCAAGCATTTCACTCAAAGGAATTGTCCCCCCAGCCACTATTTGGCTCATTTGGTTTTGAATTTATAAACATAACTGCAAAGTCACTGTCTTTTTTTTTTTTTTTTTTTAATTTGTTGTTTGATTTTCTGAAGCTCTGAGCCATGAGTTTTGTGTGTGGTGTGTGCACTCAAGGTCTTTGTCAGGTGGGGTGTCCCTGCAACAGTGTCATGCCCATGGCCGTGAGCTGGAGATGTCTCCATCCATATGACGGTGGTTATTGCTTTTTGTTGTCTCTCCGCGTCACACCTGTATAAAGCACTGTTGATATAACACGTGTCCATGGGCTAGCAGGGAACAAGGCACTGTCATCTTCCTGCCACGTCTGTTCCTTCTCTTGGGTTGGTGTCTTTCCTTCTACCTTACGTCTGGTCATGGTGGGATTATCAACTGGGGTGCCCTGCCCTCCCTAGGTCAAGACATGACCATGTGACCAAGCAAAGTCCATCAGAATTATGCTTCTTGGGAATCTGTATATTGATTAAAAGGATGGATGGAAGCTGTTTGCATTGTTGGATTCTGTTACCAGCAAGCAAAAATTCTGTTTCAGTATTTATCTGTATTTGACTTAAAATGGTAGAATTTCAATTGGATGGAAACTTAAAGATAGACTCAAAATGCATTGAAATTTGGATCCGAATGGTTGGCTAAGTTATATTATTGTATTACTATTTCGTGCATTAAAAACGATCAGGTGTATGTCCATAATTCTAGCAATCGGGAGGCTGAGGCAGGAAGATCGCAAGTTCAAGGCTAGCCTCAGCAACTTAGCAAGACTCTATTTCAAAAGAAAAAGGGCTGGGGATGTTGCTCAGTGCCCCTGGGTTCAATACCCAATACAAAGCAAAACAATTTCAATGTTTTTTTTTTTTTTCACATTAAAATTGGTTGAAAGAACCATTAACTGAAGATAGAAAATATTTTCCCCCAGATAGTCCCAACTGTAACATTTAAAGTACATAAAAATAATCTTCTTCGTTGAAGATTTATGGGCTCAGCCCCTTAATTGCCACTACCACTTGTATACTTCACAGACACCTCAGGCCTCAAGTGTCCAAAACAAGCTCTTCATTCCCCAAACGTGTGCCCCGGGGTCCCAGACAGGACCGAGTCCAGGGTAGGAGACAAATCTCTGCTTCCGTTCTGTTGCAGCGTCTTGCCTGGCATGCCTGCCGGGAAGACCACATGGGGTCGAATAATTTGGGACCGTATGTTTTCCAGAAACTTCTAAGAGCATCTGTCATCCATCGTTTTCCTTCCTTATAATCGTATTATTAAATTCGAAAAAAGCAAGAGGAAAATATCATGCCTAATCCTAGCACCCACAGACGGTTGGTGTTCACATTTTGGTGGGAGCCCACGTGGACGGGATGGGGTGTTTCTGGTAGTGGCTGTGTCTTTAGCCCTGTCGTTCCCAGAGCATTATCCATCAGCCGTCTCTGGCAGTACAGGGGTCTTAGCCATCTCTAAAGGGTTGCGTATTATTCTCCTAAGTGGCTATTCAGTATTTACTCAACCATTCCCTTTCTGGACAGTTAAACAGGTTGAGTAAATATAGAAGACCCTGATTTTGTATCCACATTTGCTCTGGAAGAAAAATAAGCTCTAAGATTCGCCTTGCTGGGGCATTTACAAAGCATTTGCAATGCATTGGTTCTTTTGCTACTAAAGACAGGATTTCTCACATAGAGATACTTATCACAATATAAACCTCTATATTCCCAAAGCAATGGGAAGCTTTAAAAATCTACATTTGATGCTGGCCCATGAAAATTTGAAAGGACAATAGATTTCTTTGTGTACGTTACTCTTAGCCTCTAGGGTTGGTAAGATTTTAATAATTTGTATTTAATTTTTACCATTGAGTTTATTAGGTTTCAGTTTTGGATCTCAGTCCGTTTGGATTTATTTCTGGTCCTTCCCCTATATTTTAGCAGAAAGAGATCGTGTTTGGGTTTCCATTCTTGGAGGACAAACCTTGGTCTGAACTGTTTTCACTTATTTTATTTTAAAATTACAAAAAGCCATTTCTAGTTATATTTGGTTTTGCAATTCATTCCTTCCTCTGTTTCACAAAAACCATAAAACCCACATTGTCTAAAAATGCTGTGTTGAGCAAAATGGGTTCAGTCCTCCTTGGAGGGCAGAAAAGAGTGGAGCCAGGCGGTGCTGTAAACATTTCCAGGGACGTGGTCTCTTTCCCAGAACTGGTTTCAGTCAGAGGCGGCTGACCAGTTGTGCGATTTCATTTGGGGTCACTGACCCTGAGCCCCGCTTGAACTTGACTCTGGAGGTCCCGTGGGCATCTGCCCACCCCACATCCACATCCTCTCACTCTTCGGCCCCGCGACCTCCGTTCCCGCGGATCTGGCCCCTGCTGTTATTTTTTGAGGACCGGAGCCATCAAAAACCAAGACTTTGGATTTCTGAATGAACGTCTCTCGCGTTCAAGCTGGTGGTTTCCTGTCACCAAAGTGCAGCAGACGCCGGGGATTCTGACTGTTGTGCCGTGCGGGGCTTTCTTCCCCGGTTAGATTAAACATCCTCATTCCCTCCGATTGCGACATTTGATCTTCCATGCGTGGAATCTGTAGATTCTCCCCAAAGTTTATTTTCAGCAGATTATAACTCGCCTTTCATTTTCCAATCTGAGAAAAACCAAGTGGAAAGTGTGGGCTTTCTGGAAGATCCTCCCTCCCCGTTTGTCCTCGTAGTTAACCGAGGACTGTGCTGGGCACCCCCGGGGAAAGACTGTCATGTGTGCGCCTGTGCTGGGTGGCACCTTTGCTTGAGTTCACTTTCCCGTGTGAAATACCAGGCCTTAGTGTGTAGCTACCACAGCAATGGCAGTTGTGGTCCCAACCATAGGCTTGGGAGGGGGTTTGGGGAGAATCCGAGCCTTGTCCCTCCGTGAAGACCAGTTCACCATCCTCTCGGCCTCTCCTCTCCTGGCCTTGCCTGCCCAGAGTTAGGAGTAAAAGAGAAGGGAGGAATGCACAGGGGTAGTTTGCTCATGACTCTGGTATTCTTGGGTTATGAAAGTCATGCTCTTCCTTTTGGAGGTATCTTAGGAGACCCAGTCCCCCCAATCCCAGTCTCCTGCCCATTGTATTCCCTCTGGTGGGTCTCACACTGCTTTTGTAAGTTCTTCCCAGTCCTGCTGTTCTCTGCTCAACTATGACCTAGTTGAGGGTAGTGGACATCTCAACTAACAAATGTTTGTTGAATGAATAAATAAGTGTCAATGTTGAGTCTCCTTGTTACTTTAAGAGAAGCAGGGAGCCCTCCCTGGCTTGATCTGAGGTGACACAGACATTGGGTAGGTCTCAATACAACAACAGTGTATCCTCTCACAGTCCCAGAGGCCAGAAGTCCAGCCTCCAGGCCTTAGGAGGGCTACTGTCCTATAGAAGGCTCTCGGGAGACTTCTTCCAGCCTCTTCCAGCTTCTGGTGGCTCAAGTGTCCCCTGCCTTGCACCTGTGTCTCTCTGCTCACCGTCTCTGTCTTCACCTGGCTTCTCCTCTCCTCTCTCATCTTTTACAATCTGTTGTTGTATTTAGGGACCATCTATGTAATTAGCATGATCTCATTGGGAGATCCTAGAGTTATTACATCTACAAAGAACCCTCTTCCAACCAGGCCATGTTTACAGGTTCTGGGGATTAGGATGTGGACATATATTTTGGGGGCCACCATTCAACTCCCTACACCCCCAGGCGTGAGTTATGCAGAGAGCACTGAGTTTTAGAGGTTAACAGGCTCCAACTGAAAGTCCAGACCTCTGGTTAGATTGGAGTTTGGCTCCACCAAGCAGACAGCCCAGGGCCGGGGCTCCTTCCTGCCCTTCCTCTGATCACCCATGCTATCTTGTTTGTGGACTCAGACTGTCCTTTGCCCTTTGTTTGCAGTCAGTGCCTCTTAATTCAACAAGGAGCCTCTTCCTCCAGGACCTGGGGCCAAACATCCACAGTAATTGCTAATTACTTGTGAATATGCAACTGAGCCACCTGATTACTTAATAGCTCATTGCTTAGCAGACGCGGGTTGTTCATGTAGAGACAGTTTGGAAAACGTCTTTCTCGCTTCAACCAGGATTTGGACCAGCTTTAGGGATGATGAAAGATAGCATCTTTCTTTTCCAAAGATGGTTCTTATTGTTCTCTGTCAAATCAAGGCCCTTCCCGCAGTGAAATTCTACATCCACCCTAGAAGCTAGGTGATGGCTTCCGTGAAGAAGAATGCTTTGTTTCTCTCATCACTGTGTTTAGTGATATTTTTTTGTTTGTTTGGTTTAAGTCAAGACCCAACAATACTGAATCAACCATTTAATAGTTTTTCAAAGGCACGGTTTATGAAGAATTCCCTGGAGCCACCTGAAACCTACTGTAGAACTAGTCCAGGTTTTGGTTCTTTAGACTAGAAAGGAAGAGGGCAGCAGGCTGACCAGACTTGGAAGATGAGGCCCTGGCCTCTGTGCTAACCGGTGGTGCCTCAGATGCGTCACTTCAGCTTTCTCTGGGCTCCGGTGTCCTCATCTCACTTTGATTCTAGCCCTTGAGTTAAGTTTCTATGGTAGATGTATTTATCTCAGCCATCTGCAAAACTAGTTGGGAAGCAGTAAATAGAAAATCTACAAACTTCCTCAGCATCATCAATACATCAGCCCTTCCCCACAGAGCAGGGATTTTTTTAGACTGTAGTTTAGAGCTCCGAACTCTTTGAGATGGGAGTGCATCTTGAGTGTCCTACCCAGGTCTTGGCTGGCCCACTTTTCCCCCTGGTTCTGTCCTATCTGAGATGGTTTCTCCCAGACAGGAAGTTTCCCAAATCTTTAGTCGGAAGGTAACTGAATTAATCAGTATGCTTCATTGTAGAAGCTTTAATAACAATCCCCCAGATCTCAGGGAACACAATAAAATCCTATGGCTGGCTCACAGAAAGTCCAAGGTAGGTGTCCCTGGTGGGGCAGCTTTGTGGGGGTGTAGGGAGCCTCCTCACTGAATTGTAACTTGGTTTCTCCTGTCCTTGGGTTTCACCTCAGAGTCTGCTTAGAAGAAGGAGAGGGAGAGAGAGAGAGAGAGAGAGACCTTAAAGAAGGTGGCACCAGGAATCACATGGTCTCAGCCAAACTTCAAAGATGTTCTGATGGCATCTTCCTGTGTGGCCAGGAGGTGGGCACAGGCTTGGCATGCACATGGTATTATCTGTGTGACAGTAACTTGGCCTCCTGCTTTGGAGGAATGAAGAGATAGAGGTGGAATGATCCCCCTTACCCCTCAGGGTAGAGCAGGGTAGATTTCAGAATAAAAACCAGTAGCTTGCATTGCACTTCTGAAGACCTGGATCCAAGCTGGCCTTGGTGGAACCCTGTACCACAGTAGCATTGTTGAACCAGGGAATGCCGTTTTCTTCCTTGTTTTGCATCATGTGCTCCCAGTGCCTCATGGGAATAAGACGGGAAGAAATTTGGATGACTGACAGCCTCTGCTTGTTGGGGCTCAGGCTTCCTTGTATCAACCACATCTTAGGAGGTCAGAAGGGTATGACTTATGACAAAAACCAGCGTCTACTAAGTGCCTACCACATACCTACCACCATGGTAGCTGTGCTTTAGGTCCACCTCATTTAATCTTCTCACCTAATCCTCAAGTTTCCCTTCTACCAGGTGACTTGGGAGCTGTCTACCCTGTGTAGATTTCTAAGTGATTCTGAGGAAAAGAGCAATTACACTTCCTTTTAAGGTGATCTCTTGGGAACAGCCACCATTTAGATGGATAAGTTCAATGGGTGTGTGAACACATTGGTCACATGACCATAAGGGTCCCCTCTCAAGTGCCTTGGAGGGGCCCAAGTGCCTTGGCAGGGCTGGCCTGTCGTCGCTTCTGCTATCCCATCTGCTCCTCATTTGCATTGTTGCCTGCTCAGCTGGCAAGCTCGCAGGCAGAACATTGGGGGATCCTGGCCCACCTAAGTGGATGGACCTGTCAGAAGTGGGGAGTCTCAGTGTTCTCTTGAGGTCTCACGTCATGGAGGAGCTGTGCCTGGGGGGACCCTGATTGAAGAGAGATTACGGTGGCTGGGAAGGGTGATGTTAAAAAGTGCAGGCACTTTCACAGATGAAATTAGCATCTTTAAATATCCTTCCCTCTACCCAAGTTAGTGGCTGGGGCTGTTTCTTCTCCAACAAGGATTGGACTCAATATTCATTTCATTCAGATTTATCCTACGTGAAGTTATAGGGTTGGGGGATGTCCAAATCCTTCTTCCTTCACCTCTCGATGGCTCTAGAGACGGTCCTAAAGATGAATTCCCCGGGGACTTTTGTGGGCTGCAAGGGAGGTCATTAAGCTGTTGGAATGGAAGAGTTAGTTGTCTGTGGACAGCGGCATCTCTACCATGGAGAAAGTCCGCATTTGGGATGGAAATGAAACAATAACAATTATTATTACTTTAAAACTGATCTTCATGCAAACTTTATGCTACAAAGACAAGCAGAGACATTTCCTCACACCTGAAGAGAGCTGTCTAGTGATAACAAAGCCCCTACTGTGTAAAGCTGGGGCCAGAATCTGGGATGATAGCTTTATTAATGACAACCTCTGTTTCAGTAGATCATTTGGATTTCAGATGGAAATGGGTAGAAGCAAGAAGTGTTTAAGATGTTTAACCACAGTTTTTAGTTCATGAGTAGAGATTAAAAATATCTGGGTTCCAATGAATTGTCCAAGGGTGGGGGGGTGCAATACAGTCACTTGCTGAAGCCTGAATGAATCCATTTTCTGTTATACCAATGTTTGGATAACTTTATACAGAAAAGAGATTTATTCAGCTCACAGTTCTGGAGGTTCAAGGGCACAGTGCCAGCATCAGGTTGGGAGGAGGACCTCAGGGTTGATGCATCTTTTTTTTTTTTTTTTTCTTTTTTTGTACCGGGCATTGAACTCAGGGGCACTTGACCACTGGGCCACATCCCCAGCCCTTTTTTTGTATTTTATTAGAGACAGGGTCTCACTGAGTTGCTAAGTGCCTCGCCATGGCTGAGGCTGGCTTTGAACTCGCGATCCTCCTGCCTCAGCCTCCCAAGTACTGGGATTACAGGCGTGCGCCACCGCGCCCGGCTTGATGGCATCTTAAGGGCGGGAGGGCGGGGGAGACCACACAGCTAGACAGGAAGCCACGGAGGCTGGCAGTGCCTGTGACCTAATCACCTCCCACTAAGCCCCGCCTTTTGAAATTTCAACACCTCCCTACACAGACACTGGGGACAAATGGCATCCAACCACAGCAGAGCCCTCCTAGGAAAATACCCCAGATTCAAGCAGAAGCACTGGAAGGCGTGCACCTGTCTCCCAGGCCCCCTCTCTCAGATCCGTGAATTTTGCCATGATGGCTTCTTGGCATAACCGTGGACACGCAGTTGCCCGAGAAGACAGCTCCATCTTCACCTGTGCCTGAGCTGCGGGGTGGGGTGTTGTGAGGAGGACATCTAGTCGGTCCCCAACATCACAGGATTAAAGAAACTCCACAGCAGTTGGCATTTGCCTTTGCTGAGGAGGGCGTTGGCGGGCAACCTTTGCTCTTTAGGACATAAACTCTGGGAGTGACGTCAGCCTTTCTCTGGTCACCGTCCAGGGATTGTCTGTGGTCTTAGCCTCAGTTCTCCTGCTCTGACACCACCAGGGTCAAATTCCCTCCCTCCAATACATATCCTGGGCCCAATATTTACAGATGATTAAGGAGTGCCCCTCAGCGTTACAGTAGGTCTCTAAGTCTGTTTGGTTTGAACGTCTTTTGCTAAATAGCCAGGATAGCCATAAATAGCCATAAACTGCTAGAGTCCTGCTAATGATGATCATAAAATTTATTATTGAAAGTATCTGTTATCTTCCTGAGAGATGCCCTTTCTTGATCATGGTCATGCCGATTGCATTTCCATGGTTAAACTTTCATTACGGCCTGTGTTTTGCTCAGGGTCCCCTAACTCGCCCAGAGCCGCAGCCTGTTAGCTGGGCACGTCTTTTGGGAATCTGATTTTATTAATGTGTTATGGCTAGTGGCCTTTTAATTAATGTTGAATAAAAATGGGATTCTAAAAGCATTACAGAAGACTTTTCGCTTGGGTGTCAAAATGATTTACAGTGATTAATAAGCTTTAAATCACCATCACAAGAGGTAGTTTGAATTCCATTTTGATCATAAGGCATTGACTGGAATATGTTTATAATTTAAAAAGTAGCGTGTCCTGGGGAGAGATTTCTATATGATCTTACCAGTATGAAATGTGATACTTCTGTTGAACAACTGGTATGTCCTGAACCCACCAACACCACCACGGTGGCTGCTGGGACAGCTTACTGGGGCTGTGCTGGTGGCCCACCCCACATCTTCAGGGGTCGCCTTATGGGACACCTTCATGGGATGTGTTAGCTTTATATATCCATCCCTTTTTCCTTCCACCCACGTGACCTACTCAACACACACACACACCTTTACCTATTCTGGACAAAGGTGGAGTATAAAGGAATAAACAGAAGCTAACATTTACATAGAACTCATCACATGTCAAATGGTGCACTATTTATAGCCATTGTCTCCTCTAATTCTCACAGTAACTTCACAACGTAGGTCTTATTATTCTCTTCATTTTATTTTATTTTGGCACCGGGTATTGAACCCAGGGGTGCTCTACCACTGAACTACATCCCCAACCCTTTTTATTTTGAGTTGGGGTCTTCCTAAGTTGCTGAGGCTGGCCTTGAACTTGCCATCCTCCTGCCTTAGCCTCCTGAGGGATTACAGGTGTGCACCCCAGTGCCTGGCTATTCTCCCCATATTGAAGATAAGGAAACTAAGGCTTGAGTGGTGATAGACTCGCCCAAGGTCCCCAGCTTGTCAGTGCCAGGGCAGAGTTTAAACAAGGGTTTGTCAGAATCCCGAATCAGTGCATCATACCTTTTTTTTTTTTTTTTTATAGATAAACATAATGTGGAAAACCTTGCTCTCCGACTGTCTGGGATCCTTGGGACTGGATTTCAGGGTAGGTCTACACCTCCGTGAGGAACTGGCTACAGGTCAGGGCAGAGGTCCCAAGAATCCTACTAGTCAAGCTCAGGGGAGAGAGAGTTCCCCGTGGTGATCCTGGGACACTTGGGGCTGGAGGCTGCCCCTCCCTCCCTGCCTGTACTCATGGGCTCGCAGCTCTGGGGAAGCACAGGCTGTTGGCAGTGGATTTTGTTCAGAAAAGACAGCAGACTCGACTGCACCCTATGCCACAGTCTACCATAGCACCCTCCTTTCCCTATCTTTACGCAGCGCTTTTCCAAGGGGGGGGGTCTGCAGCATCAGAGGGGATTCCCATCCGTTCTGGCTTCTCCCCGGCCGGCTCCTGCAGGGGTAAGCTCTAACCCAGGCTGCTTGGCTCCTGTCGCTGCGCCCGCTGTGGGGGGTTTGGTCCCCTCCCACCTTCAGGGCAAGTTCTTTTCTTTCCGTGGGATACACACCTCTTTGCTGGAGACCTGGAGGCAAGCATGACTTGGGTGCTAAATAATACAACCACAGCACCAGCCACTCTTAGGAGGCAACTTCTGGGTGCCCATCACCCTGCTGGCGCCACACACCCATCATCTTATTTATTTTTCTCAGTAGCCTGTTTCTCCTAAGTCTGTTTCTCTTGCTAAAGGCGTGCGAAGGATTCTCCAGCTGCACACACATGTGCGAGCAGGCGAGTTTTCGCGAGATTTTAGATTGTCGCCTTCTCTCCTGGATTCTGGGCTCTGCAGCATCAGATAGCATCAACAATGGCACTAAAGTCCCTGGGTACCCACGTGGGCCAGGTGTGTGGCAGGCTCCTCATGTCCACCTCTCCTGGTCCCCAGCCTCCCTGCCACTGTGTGAAAGGGTCTTGTTCCCCTAGCTTACTTGATGACGGAACTGGGGCTCCTTCCAACCCTAACCCTAACCTAACTCTCTGCGACTGTTGGTCCAGTGCAGGAGCCCTGTTTTGGGGAGATGGCTAAGATCGCGGTTGACTACGGGCTTTGGACATGTTTGGGCATTGGCGCCTTCCGTAGTCTCACGGGACTTGGCCCGGGATCTTGCGAGACTTGGCCGGAGATCTCGAGGGACTTGAGCGAGATTGCGGATGAGGTCTGCGCCATTTTTGGAGGTTAGAGGAGCGTGGCTGGCGTGTGGGGGTGTAGTTAGAGCCAGAGAGAAAAGTTATCAGAATAAAGAGCTGTTTGTTTCCAGTTCGTCTCTAAACTTCTTCCTGCAGCTTCTTTGCTCCAAGCGGCCATCGCTTCAGGCGACTAGAGTCCAGTGTCTGCTCCTGCCTTGACGGCAGGATCCAGGACAAGGACCTGGTTCCCCGAGCTGCTCCTAGGGCCTGGGGTGTCTCTGGCTCCTGCATGGCCCTCGGGAATGCCTGGCTGAGGATGAGAGTGAGAGAGGAGGAGGGTAGATGATTGACAGTCAGGGTGGCCTCGCAGGGGTGCTGGCCTATGCTCTCTGGGCATCTCAGGTACACAGGACAGCTGATTCCATCTCAGTCCCATGTCTTCTTCTTTTTAAAAAAAATTAATGACCACTCAGTTATCTACAGAGAGTAATCCAAAGATATTACGTTTCTCAGTTGCTGTAGATTGACCACAGCTTGCACCCGCATCCCATCTGCCAGGGCGCAGGCTGTTGAACTGCAGAACCCAGAAAAGTAAACATCTCCATAGAAACTGGAGGCTTGTGGGTTGAACTTCAGGATGGGCCCTCTCAGAGAGGCCTGCTGATCAGCCCTGCTTCCTCTCAGGTCCGGGGCTTGGGGTCAGTTGTGACCACTCACCTGTGACAATCCTGTGCTCCTGTGCTGGTGCATGAGTGTGAGGCGCACACGAATGTGCATATGTGTGTGCCTATGCGTGTGTGCATGGCTGTGCACCTGTGTGTGCATCTCTGTGCGTGTGTGTGTGATCATGACTGTGTGGGGAGGTGTGTATGTATGTAAGTGAGAAGGTGAGAATGTGTGTGATGGGTATAATGGGGTGTGTGCGTTCATCTGTGCATACATGTGTGTGTGACTGTGCACATGACTGTATTTATGGGAGTATATGTTCCAGAGTGTGCACTAGTGTGTCAGTGTGTGCGTGTGTAACTGCGCTTATGGGAGTGTCACTGTGTACGTGTGTATGCGTGTGCTTGTGTGTCCATGTCCACGTGTGTGGGTGTGTCCACGTGACTGTGCCTCTGTATGTGAGAGTGTGTCTCTGTGCGCGGGCGCACCCCGCCCTCCCTCTGCCCCGCCTGGCTGGAGGCCTGCGGGCGGCGCTCTCCATCTCTCCGCATGTTGATATTATCACTTCAGCTTCCCAAGTCTGGCAGGAGACGCAGAATTAAACACAGACGCTCTGGTGCCAAAACAAAATCGTGAAAAGATTTGAAGCCCCCGTTCCCTAAACTTGCAGCCTATCAAACTGGGAACAAGCCCGGCTTTGTTTTATTTCCTGCATCGAACGGGGTAGAACAGTCTGGAGCCACATTGGTTCTGATAGAAGAGCTGACTCCAAGCCAGGGAATTTTAAATTGCTGAAACCCAAAGCAGAATGGAGACGGCAAGAGGCGATGGGAAGCGGGAGAGCATGTGGAGGAGAAGAGAACTTCTTACCCGGGTTAGGTGCGAGAACGTGGCAGCCCAATTTTTGAGAAATACAGAAACATAAAGAGAAAGAGAAGGTGGTCAGGGCAGGAGCTCTCTCCCAGGTCTTGCCTTCCCTTGATCTGGGTGCGGAGTGTTGGTAGCTATGAAGGACAGGAGCAGGGCAAAGGTGTCCAGTAGAAAGGCCGCTCACTGGGCTGGGGTTGTGGCTCAGTGGCAGAGCGCTCGCCCCGCACGTGCGCGGCCCGGGGTTCGATCCTCAGCACCACGTAAACATAAATGCATTCATTGTGTACAACTAAAGTAAATAAATAAATATTAAAAAAAGGACTTTTAAAAAAAAAGAATGAATCATACTTTAGGGGAAAAAAAAAGGGCGCTCATGGCTGATCCTTAATGTCACAGTGGGGGAAACGAGGTTCCAACAGGGAAGCCACCTCCTATAGCAAGGGGACCTCGGGTCCAGCAGCTGGCACCTGGGTCTCTGAAGGGCTCCTGCACATTGAGGCCCTGAGGGGAGACAAGAGTTGTCTTTTGCTGGGGTCTTGCCTGCTCCCTAGGGCCCCACAGTCTCATTGTTTCACTTTCTGAAAACAAGTTTTCCTTTTATTGGATCCTCTGATCTTGCATTGGCCATGCCTGAGTTTCCTGGGTGCTGTAGTAGTGTTTGGTACAGTGATTTTGACTAATGAGCCCCCTCTTCATCTACCCCATAGCAATAGATGACAGACCCAGGTGACTGGGCTTGTTTGTGACTCTGAAGTAGGAGCGTTTGTAGAGGGTCATGTATGGCCAGAGCAGGGGTTGAGTCTGGGGACAGAGGGCTGATGAGGAGAATCATCTCATGGCCCAGAGTGACACCCTCTCTAGCTGGGTTCTGGAGACAGGTAGAACTCAACCCCCCTAGAGCGTTGATGGTGACATCTGCTGCAGTGTCCCCAAGACCATGGGGAGCACAGGACCCAGAGCCTTGTTTCTGCTATTGGACTGGAACTTGGAAGTTCCAGGAAGAGGAACTTGGAAACTTGTAAGTGTCTATCTGTCCCCATCACACCCCCACTTAACATGAATAGTTTTTCATTTAAAAAACCCTTTTTAGATATGGGGGTAAATATTAAGCCCATCCCTGATGGCAGGGGTCTTACTGTGAGGCCCTTTTTGTATGTTTATAACACAGGGTGAACATTGAGGTTTTGTGTCATGAACCCTATTGAAGTCTTTGGATCCCTTCTTTGAAAAATGCCTTGAATACATAAAGTAAAATATATAGAATTACAAAGGAAGCCAAACATATGGAGGTATACTTATGAAAATATTTTTTAAAAATTTGGATATAGCAATAGACATGCGCCTTAATACATTAAAAGATAAGATTTTATCATAGGTTTAATAGCTACTATAATCTAGAATTAGCAATGAGCAGAAGTGACATCTTGAGGAGTACACAGCTGGACATTACATGAAACTTCTGTTATTTCTAATCGTTGACACAGTCAGATACTCTAATGCTACTGTTATATGCCACCTGTCCTTGTGGATGAAAGGAATAATCACCGTTGATGTAGTGAAAGTAAAGACTAGAGCTCAGCATGGTGCTGCACGCCTGTAATCCCAGCCACTCAGGAGGCTGAGGAAGGAGGATTGCAAGTTTGAGACCAGCCTTAGCAACTTAGCAAGGTCTCAAGCAACTCAGTGAGACCCAGTCTCAAACTAAAATTTATAAAGGACTGGGGATGTGGTTCAGTGGTTAAGCTGCCCTGGGTTGGTCCAGTGTCATAATCCCCTGCTTGGATTTCTTGGCCTAAGACTTAGTGCTCCTAACTACCTGAGAGACGTTGTGTGATGTTCCTATCCTCACGGCCTTTCCTAGTCAGTAAAGTGAGGGGCTTAGTGATGGCAAAGGTGTATCGCCTTACCTGTCCACTGTGATTGCTCATGCCAGCTGTGATTGATTGGTAATGACTTAGGCCTGTTGCAAACATTTCTGAGATCACCTCTGAGCCCCAGTGAAAAGGATGTCATGAGTGATTGGTGATGTCTGCCATGAGCGCTAAACCGCAGAGAGGGGAAAGAGCTACAAGGCACGATTGATTTTCTATTCTTCAACTAGAGCAGCCTGCGGCCCTGTCCAGCGCTGATATTCCAGTAACTCTGAAATTGATCTTCTCTTCTGATTCTCACTACAAATATCTCTGTCCAGCAATAAGGACAGGAGCATGAGAATTGCTAGCTCTTAGGAGTGTGTGTGTGTGTGGGGGGGGGGGGCGGGGGCATTGGTACCACCAAGCTGTACCCCAGGTGGAGCAGGTCTTCTGATGGGCTTTTCACTGGATGAAACTGTAAGCATTACCTCAAATTTCAGTGATAAAATGGTAACTGGGAACAGATTGTCTAGAAAGAAAACAAGAATTAGTAAACACAGTCCTGCAAATGAGCCATCTGGAGATTTATTTACATAAGAAAAGAGGAAAGCATTGGTATTTTCCTGCTGGGGTTTGTTTCTCTTGCAAGTAGCCACAGGGGTGTATTGTCCTGAACACACATTGAGGAGAGTTTTCTGAAAGCATGAAGCAAAAACAAAAAGCAATGTTCTTTGGGTTAGTTGTTTGGGAAGGAGGAGAAGGGGAGAGTGACAATCGCACACAAAAGTTTTGGAATGGTTTTTGGTCTAGGCGGACTGTTTCGGAATAGTTACAATGCCCTCACACCTTGCTTTTAAAATTGCTTATTATCCCCAAAGTGCCAAATGAAAGCAATTTTCCTATAACAAGGTCAAATTGGGAGGCATTTAGCCATCATACAAATGCAGCAAGACGGCAGAATAATAAGGCTGAGGGAATGAAACCTTGACACAGTTTGACTAGCAGCGGGAACAGTGACCCGCTGACCCCGGAGAGCCGGCTGGGTGTCAGGCCAGCTCTGCAGAACCACTTGGCCCCTCTGGCTTGTCTTTTTGTTCTTATTCCCTCAGGAAGTGCACATTGGAACAGTCCCCTCTGCTGAGGAATCAGGCCGCCTGAACTCTCCCGCCTGGCTCCATTTCCAACCCCCCCAGCAGTTTCCCCCCATGCGCTGTGTGGAGGACAGCAGAGAAAAGAGGGCCAGGGAGGGTCTCCCAGGTGTCTGAGCTCACCAAACCCACACCTGTGTGTTCCCTCCACTCCCGCGTTGCATGATTCCACACAGGCCCAGGCGCCACTGCCAGCCACACCTGCAAAGTGACAGCCTGGGTAAAAATAGCCCCGGTGTGTCTGGGCAAGCATTGTTTGGCCAATAAAATACTAATTAATAAGAGCAGTTGGACTGACTTTACAGAAAGATGGCTTTCTGCTCCTGCACGGGGTTGGCTGTAAATTATCTTACATGTTTGTTCTGGAAATTGTATAGCTCAGGGCAGCACAGCGTTATAGGGGCAAGAAGAGGCATGACTGGAAGGCTGAGCTGGTTTGCTGCCCCGGGCCCGGGAGTCAGGAACAGCTGGGGAGGACAGGAAGGGAAGTTTGCAGAGTGAAGGTAGCTGGAAGGCACCCAGCAATTCAGAGCCATCAGCATGAAGATAATTACCTGCTGACAGGTCTCTGATGTGTACGTGTGTGTGTGTGTGTGTGCATGCACACATACATTCAGGCTGTGGTTAACCGTGTCTTTGCAGGCAACTTGGGAGCATGTTCTACACTCTATCCCTGGACGCGAATGGCCAGGGCTTATAAATAAAGATCCAGAAAACTAACACATTGTATTGCGAACAAATCTGTAGCTAAGCTTGAAAATGTAGAGGATTCAAAGAAAAAAAAAATTAAAATGTGGAAAGTTTTTTGGAAGAGGCAGGACCAGAACCATAGTGTGGTCAGTGCCTGGCTTGGAGCTGTTTCCTAAATGGTGTGTCAAGGAGAGCTGGGTGAACTGTCAGGAGGCCAGTGTAAGAAGAAACAGCCAGTTTGAAGGTCAGACACTGACCATGAGGCAAAGGCCCCCACAACCCATTTCCCTGGGCACTCATGTTTCCCTTGAGCATCCTGAGGTTGAGAGAGGAGATGACCACGGCTTGGGAGGAGGAGAGCTGGAGTTCAAAGTCAGCCTGACTCCAGAGTCTTCCTTCTGAGCTGTTACTTCAGCAAAGGTAAACGTGGACCTGGGGAGATGACAAACAGGAAGTCCTGTGCGGATGTGAGCAGGCCCCGGCTCAGGAACCCAAGGACCCCAACGCTACTGGGGCAGGTCATCGTGATTTCTGGATGTAGTGTCCAGTGGCATCAGGACGACTCTCATTATGGTGTGTCCCTCCCAATGTGTGGAACAGGAAGAATAAAGCTACAGCATCTTTTTTTGTTTCTCAGACTTTCAAAAGGATGTTTATGGGGATCTGAGAGTAACTTTAGACGATAATGAAATTCGATGAACCCTTAGCTCAGGGATTCTAAACGTGGCAGATCTGTTCCTAATTTCAAAAAGTTGTGAAGGTGCTCACAGATTATAGTTGAATATTTAGTATCAAACATTAATGACACACATAATGCCAAAAAGCTATTTTAAATTAAGAAATGCTTTTAAATGAATTTGTTTGTGACCATTAGGATATCATCTACCCATTGTGAACCCTGTCATATCCACATGGTGGGGACCATCTCTTTGCTTAGGATGTGCTTCCTAAACAGGTGGACTCATAGGCCCCCAGAGGTTAGGAACCATCATTTCAGGTATATTTCAATCCTAAAGTGAGAGAGACATGGATATTTTTTCAAAACTATGCATGAAGTGTCGCTCGTCCTAGCATCCAGTGGACCTTTTGACTTTCGGTATGGTCCACCACTGACCACGCTCCATTACGAATGGTTTGATAACAAAGCCCAACCCAAGGAAGCGGCAGTCTAATTTGACCATTAGGGATGTGGGGCCGGGAATCTGACTCTCAGGCAGGTGATGATCCCAGCCACTGCAGACGCCATGGATTCAGAGTCGGGCAAGGGAAGATCTAAGCTCAGGACCCTATTGCCCAGTTCCAATTCCTGTTAGTGAGAGCTGTCTCCCCGGATTTTATGACAGCGGCGGCAGAATGTGACCTGTGGTCAAACAAAGCCTGCAGCTCTGCGGAAGAGACAGGTGGCCCCATCCCTCCCGCCTCTGAAGGCGCAGTTGGCTCTGCTGGATTCTCTCTTGCTCTTTCAGTGCCAGGAGCAGCGAATTCCACAGGCGCTCGGTGGGGCTTTATCTGATTGTCCCTCTCAGGAACTGACATCGTGGCACTCGCTGCTGATGGAAATGAAAGGTAATGTAATACTGATATCACGCTACTTTTCCATGGGGGCCCATAAGCAAGAATCATGCTTATTATCCATTCATCTTCTTCTCTTTGTGAAGTCTGCACAATTTAACCAGCCAGAACAAATTTGTGAACCCTGTCATCATTTGAGAACTGGCGCTGGAATTTTCTAACGTCCCTGGTATTTTCAGAGCGAGTGCCAAATAGATTTCATTTTCCTTAGACACGAGTTAGCTCTTCAATATGCAGATACAAACTGGCGCTATCATGCCTTGGTAGGCCCCGACACTTGGAACCTCCCCATGAAGGCAGGGTGCTGCTGGTTTCCTGTCACTTTCTGCTGTTATATGAGGGCGAATGAGATTACACTGGGAGCAGCAATCTTGTCTTCCCCTGGGAGGAGAGTGCTGAGAATTTTGCTAAGCCTTCGGACACAGTGCAAGTGGCAAAGCCTTAGCAATAATTGTGAGCAGAATCTAGTAGGCTTGCAGTTCCAACTTGTTTGGGGGCTCAGCTTCTGGAAAACAGCCTATAAAAATAGCAATTTACAGAAAAAAAAAAAAAAAAAAAAGAGCGGGTCCTGAGGCATTTGGTCGGGGCAGACATTAGTTCCATTTAGAGCTTAAACCAGCCCACAGGTAATTGTAGGTCTCTTGCATTAGCTTGTGGAGCAGAGAAAGCATGTAATTCGAGCTAATCTGATGGGCACATGAACTGGGTACTCGGTGCCAAGTGAGACCGTGAAACAAAAGGACACATGTGTTTTTAGGGGGGAAAAAAAAACCTCAACACAACATAGATTCAACTGTTGCACACAGGAACCTCTGGGGAATTCTTTGGAAGGCTTGTTATTTTAGAAAAGTACTTTGAGGGTGCAGTGGGGGAACCCCTGGAGCCCACTGCCTCTCAGTTACCTGGGCAGGGAGGTGTGGGGCCTGCGGCATGTTGGGGGGCAGTTGTCAGAGAGGGTTTATTTTAACTGATTCTCAAGGCTTTCTTTAGGAAGCCCTCCTCCACCTGTGTGTCTGAGCGTTCTACCTGTTTTACTGGGAAGGACACAGGCTCTACCCTGTCGATTCTGATTTAACGAGTCTGTGGTGGGGCTCAGCAATCCTGCTTTGTGAAAGTTCCCCTGGACAATTGCAATCCTATGACTCTAGGATGAAGAACCCCTGATCTAGTGGTGGACTTGGCCTCAGGAAGGTGGGCTGGTGGTCAGAGTCCACAGTCCTAGTTCAACCTACTCCATAGGGCTGAGGGGCGCTCGCCGCCTCTGGGAATGGAAGTGGATATTTGGCTCTTTGCAATGACGTCTTCATCATAGAACTTGTGTTCCTGGGAAGTAGGGCACTGGTGGGTTTTCTGTTGTCATTAATCTGCAGTCTGGCTTCCTTAAAGCATAAATGTCACATGATTTTAAGTAAGACTGGCTCTCATTTACTCAATGGTCGAGCAAGTCCCCCAAAGGAGACTGACTCTTGACTCTTTTCCTGAAGACTGAGTTTCAGAATAGTCTTCACTGAAGGGAAATGAAGAGAATGCAAAATGCAGATTTCTATTCTTCATTTTCTGCCTATGAAGGTCCTTAAATTCTGGGCGTCAAGTGGGGGGCCTTAGGACGGTGCTTTTCCATACCCTGCTGGAGCCCGGGGTGTGTGTGCCCAAGGGCAAGCTGGCTTTAGGACCATAAACCAATCAGGTAATTTACTCATGTAAGTAAGAAATCATCCTTTTCAGTAAAATCATGTTAAAACTATAAATCAGTGTGATTCTGGTACACTTTGCTAATTTAAACCAGGTATGTAAAAGGTTGTGTTAAAATCAGAACTTTGGGTTTTAACCACTAAAAGAAAAACTTTATAAGGGCAATTTTAAAAATTCCAAAAATGTGTAACTTGGACTGAACTATAGGATTAGAATTGTCAAAAAAATTAGGAGCTGAAAATTAAACACTAAAATTAGATTAAATACTAACACGAGCAGATACAGGTTTTGAAATGCGAGAAGTCCTTTTATCACTGGTGAACAGGGTTCATCAGAAAGGACACTGAAAAGAGAGGGGGGTCATCATCTGTTGCAGTAAGTATTCATCCTAAGTTAGGGAAACTGGGCTTATGGCTTTTATGCTATAGATGTTCACCTGGAAGGCGGGAGTTGGAGAAGCAGACCGAGTCTTGCAATTACCGTGACTTCATATTGAATCAGCCTGGGTAGACATAAAAGCTGTGACCTCATTGGCCTTGATGATGGCCCTGATCAGGTGTGTTCCTGCTAGGTTCGGAGGCAGGTAGACCAGGTTTGGGGAGTAGAGGGGCAAAAGTGATTCTTTATCAAACATAAAACATGAATGAGCCATGAAGATCTACAGACACAGGAGCTCTCTGAGTTAGTAACCTTGATGCTTTTGCCACTTGTTTTAATTCACCTGAGTTGCCCAGAGGCCTGTGAACAGCTAGCCTGAGAGGGCTCTGTTCCAGGACCCACGGCAGCTCACTCCTGTCTTCCTCATTCCACAAATGTCTTTTGAACACCTCTTCTGTGCCAAGTGACAGCACACGCAACCCTTCAGTAAACAGGGCTCTACTGTCCAGGGGTCACCAGAGAAACAAGACCGAAAGGATGTCTATGGTGTGTGTGTGTGTGTGTGTGTGTGTGTGTGTGTGCACGCGCGCGTGTGCATGCATGAATAAAATCAACTGTATATACATTATATACGTACAATGTACATACACGTGTACATGTGACATCATGTACATATATGTGTGTGTATGTGTATATATATATGTACATATATATATATGAGAGAGATTTATTTTAATTGGATTATGCGATTATGGAGGCTGGCAAGTCCAACATCTCCAAGGTGGACCAGCAAGCTGGAGACTAGGACGAGCTGAGGTTTTGGTTCAAGTCCAAGGCCATCTGCTGGCAGAAGTCTTTGTTCTTCCGAGGGGTCAGTCTTCTTTCCATTGAGACCTTCAACTCTTTGGATAAGGCTCACCAATATTGTTGAAGACAATCTCCTTTACTCAAAGTCTATTGATGTGTTAATCTTATCTAAAAAATACCTTCACAGAAACATCTAGAATAATGTGTGACCAAATATGTGGGTACCATGGCCCAGTCAAGTTGACCCATGGAGTGCCCATCGTAGACTCTGGTTCTGAGTGGCGGGCTGTTTGGCCCAACTTGCCAGAGTGGGCTTACTCCCCTTGCAGAAAAGTGGTCAGTTAGGTGGACAGCCGAGTTACCAGAGGGGCTCAGTAGATGAGGGAAGGGGCTCTGATCTTCTTCCACCTTCCATTTCCTCCCAAGAGAAGGAATGGACTTTTTTTTTTTTTTTGGTACTGGGGATTGAACTCAGGGGCACTTGACCACTGGGCCACATCCCCAGCCCTTTTTTGTATTTTTATTTAGAGACAGGGTCTCACTGAGTTGCTAAGTGCCTCGCCATTGCTGAGGCTGGCTTTGAACTCGCGATCCTCCTGCCTCAGCCTCCCAAAGTGCTGGGATTACAGGCGTGCGCCACCGCGCCCGGCTAGGAATGGACTTTTATGGGAAAAGTTGGTGGTACATGTACGGCATTCAGAAAGCAGAAGGAGCCTCTTCTGTTACTTCTGTTGCCCAGAAAATTATTCTCACTGCTGAGTTTATGGCGGAATCACAGTTGGACTCACAGCCGAGCCCGGGGTTCCCTTTCCCTGCTTTTTGACTGAGGGGTCTCTGACGGCCATTACTTTGACATAAATAGCCAAGTAAAAGTGTAGTCAGTAGTGACGGTGCACCTTGATTAATGGAATTCCTTCCCATAAAACTTGTATGCTTGACTTAATTTTTTCTAAAGACCGTATGATAATATTTCAGCAGTTCAGAAACAGGGAGAATAACTAAGGCCCACCATCCTAGCACAGTGATTTATTTACACTTCCATGTAGTCTCTTCTAGTTCTTTTCAATACAGGTACATTTACTTGCATAATTATTATAGGGTACATGTATTTTATCCTTTCCCCATCATATCTAAAGTTATATCATATATCATGAGTGCATTTCCATGTCTTTTGTAGTTAGTCTTTATGGAGACATAACATTCCATCAAACGATGTGCCATAATTTAATTAACCAATTCCTATTGTTTCAAGTTGAGGTTGCCTGCAATCTTTTCCTGTTATAAATCATATTCCTGTGGTTTGTTTTTCCTTAGGATAAATTTCTAAAAACAGGATCACTGAACCAAAGGACATGAACGTTTTTATGGCCCTTGATGAATACTGTTTTCATTGGATTGCATGCGTTTTTCTGTTTTTGTTGTTGTTACTTTTGTTGTTTTGATTCTTTGGTAATGACCTTGTGTTACCACCCTGGTTACTATGCCAAGGCAATGCACGAAGAGCCATCCCCACTCCCCGATTCCTTTAGTCATATCTTTCTGACAAAAATATTCTTTGAGGCTAAAAATGTCCTTGCCTAGTCCTTGCTTGAGAGAGATTTATAGCTTGGAAAATCTGAGTACAACTCGGCAGCCATTTTTCAACGGAGAGTGGAAAAAAAAACCACATTTCACACTTAAAAGGCAATTTGGGATTTATTTTTGGTTCCTTGATAATCCTGGGAGACTTTGAAATGCTTAACGTCTCATTGCTTCTCCACAGAGGAGTCCAAGGTGAGATCTTTAGAGAACGGTGATTAGAATTTGGAGCAAACGCTTTAGAAGACAGAAGTTAATGGTGCTATTACCTCTTTAAAAAGAGCTCTTTGTATTATTATTATTATTTTTTGCAATATTTGAAGTTTCTTATTGGACATTAAAGTGGCATAGTTTTAGTGGGTGGATTCTGGTAAGTATGTTTGTACTCATCTTGGAACAAGGAAGTAATATACTTTAAGAAGTAAATTTAAAAACTGCTCTTAGGCATGGTTGTAAACGTAAGAATGATGAAGGAAAGGAGACAATTAATTAGGTTTTGGGAAAATAATTTATATTTACATCTATATTCTTTTGCATGTATCCTATAAATGGGACCATATAGTAGGTTATAGGATAACCTGTAAGTTATAGGTTATGTATAAAAGTTATCGGGTAACTTTTCCCATTAAAGTCCATTCCATCTTTTGTGCTGGTATCTTTCATTCATTTAGCATTATGTTTTTGAAGTTTATCCATGATCTAGCATACATCAGGCCTTTGTTCCTTTTTATAGTTAAATAATATTCCACTATGCCGCAATATGCCACATGACCTTTATCCATTCATAGTTGACAACACTTTGGCTGCACTTTTGGGCTAGCATGAATCATGCTGCAGTGAACTTTGCTGTGTAACTTAGGATCTCTGTTTTAACTTCCCTGGGACATATATGTGGGGGTGGAGTTACTAGTCATAAGGTAACTCCAAGTTCAGCTTTTAAGAGCTGCCTGTGTGCTCGTGTCTCACGTGCGGAGGTGAGTGGAGGCATTAAGTCAGCATCAGCTTGGGCTGAATGGGGTGCCCCACGTCGGGGCAGGAGCGTGCACTGGTAGAGGAGATCCTTAGCCCAGGACATTTCCACCTGGATGGTTTTCATACTAAAACGTTCATTACAGCACTCTCCTACCTTGGTATATATTTGTACAATTGTGAAATCGTTGGAGGATATTATGGTCTGCAAGTTTTGATGGGATGCATGTACAGCTCTTCCTATAATTCTGAAGGCCCGATTTACTTTTTTAGGAATTAGTTTTTCAATTGGAATACAAATGCCACACCCATAAAGCTTTCTTTCTCAATGAATATCCTGTGGAGCCTTCTTACAAAAACAGTTTCTGTGCCTGCCGTCAGCTGAATACCCTAATGTTGATTCCTTGAGACCCGCGAGGAGAACCAACAGTTACCAAATGCTTGAACTCTCCCTGGATCTGCTGCAGATCTGACGGCTCTAATACAATGGTTTATTTTAAGCAAAATCCCTTTCATAACACGGGCGGCAGTGTTTTGAGAACATTTATGAAATGAACATTTAATAAGTTGGCGAAGACATGCTCTAAGCATGTTAATGTTACTATGGGATGCTTAATTTTTCACTTTCAAACTTCTAAATATGAATAGCTTAGGAATTTGATCTTAACCTTGGTATTGAACCTAAAATGATTAATTCGTATGAATGTTGGCCATGAGGATCCGTTTTCCTATTTTCTTTTTTTTTTTTTTTTTTTTTTTTTAGTAGAAAGATGATATTAGCTTGTGTAATTATATCCGTAGGTGGCATTAACCACAGAATTGAGGGTTTGGTTTCCCCCTGGCAAAGCAAACCTCAGTTTTTGACTCGACGCTGGTACGGCTCAGTTGTATAATCACGCTACATGTGAAGGGTGGAAATTAGAGTGTAGGGTTGCTGATTTATATCCCATGAGCTGAGTTTTCCTGTGCCAGCCCAGAAAGATCTTACCATTGCTGAAGCGCTCAGCTTTTCTGTGGCTTCCACAGACCCCGCGAGTCATCCAGGAGGCTGTGGAACATTCCAGCGCAAGGTCTAATTATGGATGTAATGATTGCTGAGCATTTAAAGCAAAAGCCCCAAATACCAAGCCTGGACCTTCTTGTTTTTAAATTAAAAGGTCAGTAACCCAGTGTCAACCATTTGAGACAGCTTAGGCTATATCTCTAAGAAATAATCAAAGTCAGCAAGAAAAAACAAACCCTGGCTGTTCCGCTGCCCATAAGTGAAGAAATCCAGTTGTCTCATGCGTTGTAACGGACATGATTTGACATGCTCATTTTTTTTTTTTTTTTCTTTTTAGTCTTTGGGTTTTGAATAATTGCTTCTTGCAGAAAGCCTGTATTTTCTGTACTCTGTGGTTACCAAGTTGTATTTGACTTTTAAAAGAGAGTCAAAGGAACGTATCCTTGTGAGAAATTGCTGCTTTGTGGAGAACAAATGAGAGGTTTCGTGATCTTTGAAGCCAGGAAGGCCAAGTCTGGCCTAGAAACTCCATCAGCAGGCTGTTTTATGTTCTCCATTGCTTTACTAAATCCAACTGTCCTTTTGTAGGAACTGAAAAAGAAGAGCTGGGGGAGAGGCAGACTTTAGGTGAGGATTTGCACCCCCTCTAGTTTGGAAAGCAGGGATTTCTCCTTGGCCATTAGGGTCTAGAAGCAGGGCAGGCTGGCAGGGCTTCTCTATCAGGGACACTGTGTCCCCCGACCCCAGGGGACGCTTGGCAACTTCTGGAGACAGTTTTGGTTGCCACAACTGGAGGAATGCTGTTGGCATTTAGTGGTGGAGGCCTGGGTGCTGCAGGACTGACCTGGAGGGGTCACACCTCTGCACCGGGGGTGAAGTTCCCTGCTCTGCTGTCCCCAGAGGGGTGGAGGGCAGAGAGTAGAGCCAGCATCTCTCGTCCAGCAGAATGTGCTGGTTTGGCACCTTGTTCCTTGGCACTGCTCCCACAGGGTGACTGGGATCACAGGGAACACGAGGCTAGCTCCCTACCTGGAGGAGAGGCCGGGAGCAGCCAATGGAACCCACACGCACCAGGTCACAGGACCGCGGCTCCTTCCCGCGCCCTCAGCACGTCGCTGGCGGGCGAGATCGGGCAGGCCTGGGCCTCCTCCCTTCCTTTCTTTGTCAAACCTTTCATAAATGCTTTTGCCCCAGGTTACCTTTCTTCTTTTTGGGGGTGGTTGAAAAAGCGTGTTCTTGGTGAAGAATTACTCCTTAAGCCCTTGACTTTCTTGGAAGGGAAACACCCTGACGCAGGGATTAGGATGTCATTCAAAGGCACCGAGATCCCGAGCCTGTTTGGAACCTCACTGTTTCTGAGCTGTGCTGCGGGCCATGGGATTTCTCATGTCTGTTTTCCAGAGTCCCCCTGTCCCAGCACTCTGGGGTCGCCTACTATCCATGATGAGGGCGTGGCCAGCTGACCCCTCCCTGTGTCTGAACCCCCACTCTGCCGTGTGAGCCCCACTGACTCCTGGGATTTCTCCAAGCAGAAAAATTGAAGGAAGTACCCTCATACTAACGTCCTGGTGACTCTAGCTGACATCCCTCCTCTGCTTTTCACTATCAGGCCTAAAGAGAGTGACACAGGCTAAATGGGTGATTGTCCCCTGTGCTCCTTTGAGAAATTCAATGTGGGGGTTGGGCAGGGTGAGGACAAGTCTTGGGGCCTGGACATCTTTATTTCCTTAACATACCCAAATTGGGCCAACCCCGCTAACCCTCTCATTAGCAAATATTTATTACTCTGCTCCCTAATAGTCATAATGAAGAATGGAAGGGTAAATTATGTACGTTTTCTTTCCTGTGCTTTGTTACAATTATTTAATTTTCAAAAACAACCCTATGAATGGGGAACTGTTATAGTCCTTGTTTCGCAGATGAGGAAGCAAAGGCTTAAAAAAAATCAAGCAATGCCTCAAAGGTTACAGAACTCTAACTATGTCAGGATTTGAACTTGGCGAACAGCTCTATAATTTCTATATTCTGCCATAGATTCTGCCATAGAGGAGACCTTGTAAAATGTTCCCTGGGCTGAAATTTTATCCACACACTGAGTAGAGGCATGTGAGGTGTGCATTTAACCTTCCTTGTTCAAAGACACAGGCTGAGGAAGCTGACCCTTAGACCTCAGGGACCCTATTGTGTGTGCCATCCGCTGGCGTGTCTAGCAGCACCTCTAGAAGAAGCCACATCTGTCCAGTGAGTGGTTCTGATGCTCACACACGGTTTTCCATCTTGGGCCTAAATGCAATCCATCTACTTCACTGTGGCTGAAGAAATGGGAACCTGCTTGAATGCTGGAGGCATAAAAATTGGTTTAGTTACACCACCTAGCTGCCCCTGGTGGCCTCTGGGCACTGTCAGACTGTGTTCAAATTAAAATGCACACTGAATTTTACCAAAAAAAAAAAAAAAAAAAAAAAAAAAAAAAAAGAAGTCACCAAGTTCGAATGATTGTCACACCGGGGACAGTGCAGCCAAAAATTTATTAAAATGCACACTGGAGTCAGGGAGAAGGGAGTTTACTGGTGGGAGAAGGGAGTCAGGGAAAAAAAAAAAAAAAAAAAAAAAAAAAGCTGTCAAAAAAAAAAAAGATCGGCTGGAGAAGTAAAATATTTGGAATCACTATGCCGTAAACTCAGCAGTGGCTCAGTACAGCTTCTGGTGGGGGGTGCACTAGAGCAACCCCAACACCATTGGCTAGAACAGGATGCCCTTTAAGCCTATTGGCTCGTGGGGGGCATCGAGATCCTGTCTGGAAATCTTGGGCTCTTAGGGGTGTGGAAAAACGGGGGAGGGACATCACAATGGAGAGATGGAGAGGTCCCCAACCCAATAAGTGCCCTGTGCAACCTCCCAGCTACCCATCTCTCTCCAGCCCAATGCTCCTCATTGCAGGCTGAGAACTGGGCACTGAGAAGCAACCCACAACTACTGTGGGCCCCACGACGCCATGCGTAAGACACCTCCTCTCCCCGGACAAGCAGGAGATCTGTCCTAAGTTCCCCGGATGTTTAATAGGCCGCTGGTTGGTTCGGTAGTCTCGCGTGTTCTTCCTCAGTGTGTCTCCAGAGCGCTGCTCCCGTCTTGCACGGGCACCTCCAGCCGCTCTGTTGACAGGCTTTTTGCTCGCCTACCCGAAGCCGCCACTTCACGGCCTGGGCAACTTTTCCAATGCCATTTCCAGTTTCTCCGCGGCGACCTTCTACTCCAGCCACTCCCAAGGGTGCACCTGGGGCTCACCCTGGGAGAATGTCAACAGCCCACGTTGTTCAGCAGCTGACAGGGGCCTTGATGAGCCTGGGATTTCCAAGCAGAAGTCTTAAACCTGAGCGTGGGGTGTGCCCGTCTGGTCAAACCAAGCGACCTGAGGGAGCTCTGCAGGACCTGGGATGGTGTGTGCCCTTTCTCAAGCGGCGTTTCCATGCCGGTTTTGATGACCGTCTCTGTGGTTTTCGCTCAGGGCTCAACTCTGTGTGGAAGAGTTTGTTCTAAGTTCTGTTACTGCAAAATTGAGGAGGGCTGCGCTCCCAGAGGCTCGGCATCTCCAAGGGGCAGTGTGCTTTACGCTGGGCTTTCTGTCCTGTGCTCGTTTCTACACCGGGCACTTGCTGCCCTGGTGTTCTCCCTGCCCCTGGGGGACAGAGCGGGCACTCGGGTTCCTTGGTACTCCCCACAGCCCTCTGCCTCGGGTGTCATTTGTCAAGACGTGGGCTCCTGGTGTGGCTCTGTGACACCCTCTGCAGATGGGGACAAACTCTCCTCCGTGTGCTCTTTAGTAGTCAGTGAAGAAGCTGTAACTAGCTTCTTCCTCCCGTCTCCTCCTTACAAGTGACACTCTCAGAGGCAGAGAGAGACGGAAGGCCACCTCACGTGACCCTCCTCTACCTGGATGCCTGACCACTCAGGGAATCTGACCTTTGCGCGGTGCATTTACTTATTCCCTCGTTGATTCATTCATTTGCCCAGTGTGTAAGGGATACCAGGCCTTCCTGTAGTCACAACTAGCACTCACCTTTTGCCCCAAAGAGTCCCTGAGTGAAATGCTCCCTCTGCCTTTTAAAATCCGTGTCTCCTTCACTAAGGAAAAAGCTCATGTCCTCTTTTATCACCGGTTCAAATAAAAACAATTATTGTGTCTAAAAGTAAATCAAAGCAATGATCATTTTAGATTGTACTCCTTACTGGTAGCCCTTTGTCCTCCAACCCCCAGCCAGAGACACCTCCAGATGTGCAAAGCTGCAGAGTGTGACCACTTGAATTTGTTTCCTCTGCTCCAAGGAATCTAGAACAAACTAGGAACTGACGTGGCCAAGGTGACCCGTCACGTAGCCAAGAATACATGGCTGGCACTGGTTAGGGGTTGGATTAGGGCCACTTCATCTTCTAGCCTCTCTTTCCCTACTCAGAGAGGTATTGGGTCAATACAAAACTCTCATAACGCCGGGACACTGGTGAGAAGTCCTATACCTTCCCTTGCAGGCCTGACCATGCTCCAGGTGACTCCCCAGGTATGGGGCAGGAAGACAGCCCACCCAGTCAGGGCTCCAGGATCTAACACAGGCCTCTTCAGCTGCCGTCTGCAGTCAGATCTCATGGTGACAGAAGGTCCCTCCTCATCATCCGTCTCATTTTTTCTTTACTGCCTAGAGCCCTGCACTGAACCCTGTCTCTGGAGCTTCAGGAAAACCTCACCCAGGACCCAGGGGCAAGAAGAGGCCGCCTGTCCCTAGTGGACAGCATTTGACACAGTTGCTAGATCACTCAGTCTCAGTTTAATAATCCTTTGAGACAGATACTATTATGCTCATTTTACCACGTCAGAAACTGAGGCTTGAAAATGAAGCAGTCCTCCCTGCGTCCTGGCTCTGGTCTTTAGCCAAGCCAGGATTTGAACCCGTGTCGGCTTTCTGGATACTTGACCAACAAGCAAAGTAAGGCTACAAATAATGTTGCGAAGAGAATGCTTAATCTGCAAAGAGAGCAAGGGCTTCAGCAGCATGGAAACAAAATTTATTGCTAGCTGATTGATATATTAGTTACAAATCAGATTACATTTTCCATAAAGCATTTCCTAAAAGAGTTCTGTGTGGCAGTGATGTTAGCAAAGTATGAATTATTTTAGTTCTTGAGAGTTACTAAACTACTTGTTGAAAATAATTACTTATTCAGACTTTCTTCTACTTCAGAATGGCAGTTTCCTGGAAGAACCCAGGGTGAGCATTTACTATCATTTGCTAATTCAGTGGGCCCCAGAAGCAATCCGTTTGGCTTGCCAATATGCTAACTTTGCCCTCGGCCCATTTATCAAAACTTGTCAGGGTTTGAGCTCCCTCCATCAGAATTAATCTCAGCCCCTTCTGGCTTTATCTCACGCTCTGCTTCTGAGCTCTTGTCTAGGACATGCCTGGCACAGAGATGTGCTTAAGGAATATTTGTTGGCTAACTGAAGCGATGTCCTCATTGGTAGGATTAATCAAAATTGTCGAGCAGGACAGGGCTGCAGATATACAGCTGTGTGTGTCCAGTGCTCGCCACTGGGCAGACCCTGGCTAGACACCATGAGTGCTGCACCGCCAGGCCCAGTGCCCTCCTTCCGTCTTGTCATTCTCCCTCTTTGCCTCCACACTTTCCTCTTCGTTAAGCTCCTGGCCAAAATTGTCACCATTTTTTTTTTTTTTTTTTTTTTTACCACCTTGTCTTGTCTGTCTCAATCTCTTCTGCTCTCCCCCTCCTCAGGTCACCCCAGAGATGCTGAGGATCTTTTCCCAGTAAGAGCCCCTACTTTCCCTTCTCTCCTGCTACTGGGTCATGTCCCTGCCCAGGACTTGGGGAACTCTGTCTCAGGTCAGGGCTCCCTGCTCTCTCCCTCTTCCATTTCAGAAACACATTTCCAACATCTGACTGAATACGTTTGCCCGATTGCCAAGTCCCACAGAAGAAATGGTTCATGTGTGTGGAGGTGTATGAGTGAGTGCGTGTGTGTAGTATGTTTGTGAACATGTGTAGTGTGTGATGTGTCTATGACGATGTATATAGTGTGTATCTATGGATGTGTGTACAGGGCGAGTGTGTGTGTGTGTGTGAGTCTCTCTGTGCATGAATGTGAACAGCACATCTTTTAATCTGCAAATTCATAATGGAAATCCAACCCACATGGCTTGGGAGAGAGAAGCTAGGTCAACATGAGACCAGGATGTACTCTGTCAATAAAACCCAAAGGGTCTGCTAGGAGACCTTGGTTCCCTCCCTGAGGTGTGCGGGACGGAGTCTGACCTCTGTCTGGGGTCAAAGCCTGGCCCGGTCCAGCCTACCTTCTGCAGCCACACCTCTGCTCTGGACAGGAAATGGCTCTCGGGATCCTATGCTGCCACACAGGTCACGTGTGTCTTGGGAACTCTTCGCCCTCCTTCTCCACCAGGCCCTCTCCTCGTAGAGCTCAGAATCAACCTCGCCGGGAACTTCTGGTTTCTGGTCAGGGAATATGTAGGATGTGCTGTTAAATCTGAATTTCGGGTAAGCAACCAGTATGTTTTTAGGATATAATTTATTCACGGTCTCTCTGAAATCCGGTTAACTGGGTGCCCCATGTCTCTCTCTCTCTCTCTCTCTCTCTCTGGTGCCCCTACCTCTGGCATCGCTCTGTGTTTCAGGACGCATGGTCACACCTCTGACGCTGCAGGAGTTGCTATCGTAGAGCTGCCCGTCTTCTCTATCAGAACACGCGTCCCCGAGGGAAGACCTCTGTCCCCTCACTCAATCCTGCGTCATCTACCAGGCTCTGTGCTGGGGGAGGGGCACCTGGTGAAGAAGACCAGATCCCCGGGCAAGGGCAGGCTTGGCAACCCCTGGCCCTGGCCAGAGTGAGTTCACGGCCCCTTGTGGACAGAGCGAGGAGACCCTCGTGCCCGTGCGTGGTGTCCCTGCTGCCACGGCAGTGTGTGTGGTCTCTCGGCCCACGGGACCCGACACATTTGCTATCTGGATTCTTAATGAAAACCCCGACGACCCCTGGTCCCGGGCTCGTACAGTCTGGAGAAGGGAGACAGACATAAACAAATAAAAGCACCCCCTCTCGCATCTCGGAAGCCTCCCGAGTTTCAGTGTGTGGTCTGGCAGCCGCCTACCTGGGGGCCACCTGGGGGCCACCTGGGGCCTCGGGCTGAACCTGATTTCTGGATTGTGAGAATCTGCCCTTTTAACGGGACTTCTAGGTGATTCTTCACCTGGAGGTCTGAGCACAGAGGACTTTAGGACCTGCCACCCTGTCTGGTGCGTGGTCGGCCCTGGCAGGTACTAGGCTGAATGAGCGAAGGGCAGAGTTCTGTTCTTCAACTGTGTCTCAATTCTGCTTTTTTCCCCCTAAAGCCACCGGCATTGTTTGCTATGTCAGTTGCATCGCGATCTGTCACCCTGTAGGGGACTTCAAACAACTGACCACTAGTCCCGGACAGAGTGCTAACTCATCCTACAGGAGAAGGCTGGTGGCCGCCCCGTCCTGGAGCTGCAGACCCTTCAGCCTGGACTCTGTCTCCTACCTCCACGTCCTTTGCTGTCCTGGACTGCGTCACTCACAGCCACGTAATCAAAATAAGCTCACTGGTTCCTCCATGTCCCCAAGCTCTCCTTGTGGTGCAACTTGACGGCCGACTTAAAATAAATAAGAGCAACTTCAGCCCGCCACTATTTGGAGGGCAAATGCTTCCTAGTGAAAATGAGGCGCGCGACTGAGTGTTGAGACAGATGTTCACACTCGCGACTCTTGTTAGAGCACTTAAGAAAACAAATTCAAGATAAGAGAGGGAGGGCCTTGCTGGGGTCTGCGTGCTTCCTGCTCCTCTGGGTGCAAAGGGAATAAAATATTCAAATAAAACACCCACAGTTCCACCTAAACTTTCTTGGGACCGCATGTAATTGGGGCAAGTGGATTTTTAAAATTTTGAATTTTCTGTATAATTGATTTATCACCCTAATTCACATACAAAGACCCAGGTTTAGCATTCTGTTGACGTGCCAGCAACGACAGAAGTATTTGGGTTCTACCTTACTTGGGCGGCAATGAACTTGACCCTTTGGTACTTGATTCTCCCTTTTGAGTGTGGGTGCAGCCACCATCCTAAGGTAACTGAAGTGTCGGGATTCACTAGGTGAGTCAAGTCCTCCCCCGTAGAGATCAGCTCCCCTAAGCCATTCTTCTCATTGGACATACGGAGTTATGGGTCCTGGGCACATTTCTGTGGGTGATTGATTGTTCAGATGTCCTTTAAATGAAATGACGTTGCCCAGGAGGGTCATCTGTAGGGTATTTAAATGAGAACCTCTGACAAGCTTTGGAGAAAAAAACAAATCCCTAAATACCTATACTTACTGATCTTTGAATCTTTTAAAAAATCCCAATAACCCAGGTGATTCTGTGCTGCATAACTTATTTGACTAATATATCCCTGGTTTGTTAAATGTATGGCATTCCAGGTAGTCAGTTGATGCCCACATTCCCATGCATGGTCTTAGAGGTTAAAACTTAGTTCAAGCCAGGCGTGGTGGCGAATGCTTGTAATCCCAGCACTGGGGAGGCTGAGGCAGGAGGATTGTGAGTTCAAAGCCAGCCTCAGCAATGGCGAGGCACTTAGCAACTCAGTGAGACCCTGTCTCTAACAAAATACAAAAAAGGGCTGGGGATGTGGCCCAGTGGTCAAGTGCCCCTGAGTTCAATCCCCGGTACCAAAAAAAAAGAACTTGTTCAAGTGTGCAACACTTTTTCTTCTAAATACATTTATAATGACTGTGTGTTTCTATTTGGGGGCTTCTTTCATTTACAGAAACACACCAGGGGGAGGGAAATCTGAATTTAAAATTGTCTTCTGACTTTTTTTCCTTAGAAAGGAGCCCTAGGTTTTGCTACTAATTACACCAGCATGAGGCTTATTAGCAGGTTTAAGCCCTGTTCGAGTAAATGTTAAAGGAGGCCGCCACATACTTTCCATGTGCAAATCTGATGTTACTAAGAAGAAATGCATCCTTCCTTATATAATCAGGCCGAGAAGGAATCAGGTGGTGTTATACATCCAGGACACAAAATAAATACAAAAAGCAGGCCCCCTTCCCAGTCAGCTGTTCTGTATTAATAAACTTCCATCCATCACTGATGACTGGGGATGCTGTCCAGGGCTCGAAGCCTACCCGCCTGGTGAGCCAGGTCACTCAGCTGGAGTTGCAATTTAGCTAATTTCACTACGACAGTAGCTCCGTATAATTAAAGACTCAGTAGGGTGTGTTTTAAACGCTATTAGGTCATTAAGGGTTTTTAGGGGACCAGAAACGTTCCCTCACTGCAGTAAAAAGGGTAACCAGTCTTTCTCTTAACACAAAGAAACCAAGGAACTGCTTTATTTTTTTTTTTTATCATTACATTACATTTCATTTCATTTTTTTTTTGCTAAAGTATTATTCTTTATTTAAAAAAGAATTTGCATCATGGGAACTGCTTTTTAAAGAGTTAAAGTAACCTAGCAAGAAAATGCAGTTCTCTGACATCAATTATGGAAATCAGTGAAGAATGCCTGCGAAGGTACCGCGCCCCGCCCACCTATTCTGGAGGGAAGCAAAGACTGTGGCTGAGTCACCCAAAATGCACTTTCTAATCAAAGCAATAAATTCTCTAGGTCAGAACTGCCCTTTAAAAGATGTTCTCAGGAAAAAAAAAATTAAAATTTTTTTTTTATTTTTTTTTGGTGCTGAAGTCTTGTTTCTGAGTCCAATTTACCTAATTCCTGAGAAGAATAAAGATTCAATAAAGGATTTACCTGCCCAACTGGTTTAAAATAACATGTAGATATTGCCCCACAAATCTTTCAACAGCTCTGTCCTGTGAGTAAAATATGAGGCAAATGGAGGAAGGCAGAGGCTGAAAGAAAAATCTATAAGCAACCGAGTTGCTGGAGAACAAAAAATGTGTAATAGCACCAGACTGCAGTGAGGTGCATTGGAGGTCTGAAAAAAAGAGAAAGAGAAAGAAAGGCATTGAAAGCGCCAGAAATGCCAGGCAGCTTGGCTTTCCAGGGCGAGGCGGATTCCAAGGTCCATTTGGGTTCAACACACCCCGCGATGCGGATGTGTCTGACCCTGTGGAGCTGGCCCGACACCAGCCTGCGAATGTCCCCAGCACCTCGGGTGGGCCTGGCTCTCCTCTCTGGGGACACCCGGGAAGGTGTGTGTGAAGATCTTCCACGTGCTCCAGGGTCGTTTGTTTAGGTTTGGTTTTCACTAGTTAAGTGCCGCAGCAGTTCACAGTCAGGTCCCGGGACAAGGCTCATAAATCAAGACAATGGCCTTCGAGCCCCCCACTCCCTGTAACAAGGAGGGAGCAGGAACGTGAAAGAAGGTGTTGAGCTCTCTCAGGGAGCCTGTTCCAGGGACCCCAAAGCCACCACCAACGCGTTCCATGTGGGATGTTAACGGGAGGTGGCAGGGGAGGTGGTGGTGGCAGCAAAAGACAGGGCTGTTCTGGGACTGGGAGTCATGTTAGGCCCAATGCTGGGGACCCAGATGACTGGGGTGTTTCAGACACTTTGAGGAAGACCAGGGACAGGGAAAAAAAAATATCCAAAAAGTCACAAATCCATGATCAAAGGCTTCCCCAGAGGGGTGGCTTGGTGTTTGAGGTCAGGGTGTCTGACGTGGTCGAAGGCTGACTTGTGGTCACGGCCAGCAGAGACGACTGGAAGGGCCCAGACAGCCAGGTGAGTTCAATATTGCCTTGTGTCGCCCGGGGAGGGCTGTGCGCCACGTCGGTGCTCCGCGGCCGGGGAGCTCCCTGTAGCCATCCAGACACAAGTCAGAACGGAATTCCAGCTGCCCCCCAGACTGGCTCCAGCAAAATAGGAAAATTTTGTCCCATGGGTGCTTGACCCTGAGGCTGACCACACCTCGTGCCTGCTGGGGGCCGTCATGAAGAGGAGGGAGGGACTTGATCCCGTCGAGACCTTGATTTCTGACTTGATCCAATTAGCATGCCTGGCGTGTGGAGGTCCCTGGGGGCCCCATGGATCCTGGTGACCAGAGGCAATGGAAAGTTCCCGTTCTGAGCTGGAAGTAAACCAGATGTCGAGTCTGCCGGGCTGTCAGTGTTGATCCTGGTTCGCCTGAGGATGGCTCCCCACAGAGGTGTGGGCTAATCAAAGCCAACTGGGTGTCTGGTCCTGAGAAGAGCTGCCTGCCGGCCACCCTGCCGGGATGACTCAGCCCGTAGACAAGTTCAAATGTGGCTCAGCTAAAGGATTCATTCACCTTTTACTGGGGGCCTACTATGTGGCAGGCACCATGCCAGACACTGGGGGTCCACATGAGACAGTATCCTCCTTCACAAGCCTAGAAGGCCATGTGCATGGTGGCCGTGACGCCGACTCAACCAGACCTGAGTCATACATTCTGTGCCACAGTCATACCGGCCTCAGGACCTTTGCACTTGCTGCTCCTTTGCTTGGAATGACCTGGCTCTTCCCACACCTGCACATGTCCCATCCTTCAGTATTCTTTCTCATCCTGTGTAGAGGGGCCTCCCTATCCAGGGATCCAAAAGACAATAGTAATAGTAGATGTTAGATCTCAACCATATTTACTCAATATATTTTTCTTTATAGCCCTTATCATAATTTTTCACTGTTTTGTATTTGTCTGCCCAGTAGAACACGTTGGTCAAGAGGCATGGGCTCTGAGGGCAAGCTGCCTGGGTTCACATCTTGACTGCCACTCCCTGGCTCTGTGTCTTAAGCTCAGTGCCTCAGTTTCCCAATCTGTAAAGTGGAATTGATGATAATTTTCTTTTCATGCCAGTGTGATTAAGTTTCTGTCTTTTAGTCTGGATCATCTGTTCAACAAAACATTAACACATCACGAAGAGACTGAATATATAAGTTCACAGGAACTATCTCAAAAATTTGCATTCTTGCTGGGTGTGGTGGAGGTACACATACCCGTCACCCCAGAGACTTGGGTTGGGGCAGGAGGATTTTGAGCTCAAAGCCATCCTTAGCAACTTAGTGAGGCCCTGAGCAACTTAGGCAGAACCGTCTCAAAAAAAAAAAAAAAAAAAAAAAAGGGCTGGGGATGTGGCTCAGTGGTTAGACACCCCTGGGTTCAATCCCTGGTTAAAAAAAAAAAGAGAACTTTTATTCTTAAACTATGATTACTAAAATAACTACATACCTTCATTAAATGGAATAATTTACAACTCTAAAATAGATTATTCTTGCTTTGAAAATATATAAATACAGTTCAAGAATTGGGTAAAAAGAATTGCCTTATAATCTCACTAAGTGAAGCCTGTTGGTAAAAATGGCTCCCAGGTTCTTAAAGGCCTTTTAAATTTCTATTTCCTCAGAGTTTTTTGAGTTTCACTTCCTGGCCCTTCAGGTTTTTAGTTCCCCGAACTAAGAGTTTCACTTTCTTGTTACAGACCCCCAACTGATATTATAACCAATCAGCGCTCTCCCCCCTCCCCCTTTACCTATAGTAACATATAAAAGCAGAAAAGTTTTCCAGTACTGTAGCTCTCTTTCTCCCTTGCTTAGCTCTCCCTCCCTTGCCCTTGATCCCAGATAATCCCCTGTGCGTTAAAATAAATCTCTCCGCTGGACTTTGCTTCTTGGTGTGGTTCTTCTTCGTCTCGAACCCTTACAGAGCCTAAGGTTTACATGGTACCAGGAAACCTCTGTGCAAAACACCTGACTTCAGATGATTTGACTTAATACCTGGAAAATGGCCCTTCATAGGCTGTGATAATTTACTAGTTCAAGATAACGAGAAGAGACCAGAGAGTTGAGGCTTTTGAAACGTGGCAGGTGTTAACAATGCTAACGACCCATCTCAGCCCACTGTCAATGCAAACGATGCTACTGGGTAACTGAGAACACAAGTCAGTGATTTCTAAAAAAAGCGAAGTGTTACATAACAGATCTGCTAAAAGTCGTTGGCAGTGGGTGATTGTCTAGTAAGGAAAGGCATTTAATGATTTCACTCATTTGTGGATTCCAAAGACGTGAATCTCAGAAGTAGAGAGAGGAGCAGTCACAGAGGCTGGGGAGGCAGAGGGAGGTGCGGGCCCCCAGGCCCATGTTAGAGAGGAGCAGTGAGTTCCGGGATCTAGTACCAGCCCGTGGCTAGCGATATCACATTAAATAGTTCAACAGTGCTAGAGGAGAGGATGTTTGAATGTTCTCTCCACAAAGAAATGAAGAATGTCTGAGGAGATGGATCTGCTAACTACCCTGATTTGATTATTTTACTATAAACATGTGTATCCAAACATCAAACTATACTCCATCCATATGTATTATGATTATGTGTCACTTAAAAACAAAAATTTGAAAAAGGAGACATATGTTTAGAGTATTTTTGAAAGGCAGATCCTGTGGCGAGGAGAGGTCATGTAGTTGAGAGCTGAGCCCTCACTGATGTGGTTGGCACGTGAACGGGTGGTGGCTGTGGCCTGACCCAGTTCCAGTATGTTCCTGGGCAATCGGAACTTTCTTTAATGTGTGCATTTTAAACGACCCATGATGTGACTCTTGCCATCTCAGATAACAGAGAGACCCCAGCAGTCTCAGCCATTACTAGAAACCCATTACTAGTTATTATGGACTTTAGGTTAAGTGTTTCTCTCTTCTCGAGATTTTGTTTTTTCAAATATAAATGTTTTTTTGAGAAGAAACAACCGTGGAAGAAAAGTTCAAATGCCCCAAGATACTTAGTTTTTGAATCAGATTTCTTCTGTCTGCAAAGCACTCTCTAAACCTCAGCTTTTTTAAGATATCTCAGACAAGTCCATTAGACTGAGTCTCACTGCAACATTTAAAACTTTAACTTAAACATTACAAAAGGCATGAATTATTTAAATCTAGTTGTAGGCTGTAAAATATGTACTGCAATATAAAGGAATAAAAATAATTCACGCTTACTTGAAGGCTTGTTTGCAAACGTATGAGAAATTTTGAACACCCTTGTTTTCCTCACAAATTATAAGCATTGTTATTTCACAGAATAATGGTTACCTTTTTTCTATTTCTTTCTGTGTTTATATCATAAGCTTTTAAATTTTTAAAAAATATTTTTTTAGTTGTAGATGGACACAATACCTTCACTTATTTTACCTTTATGTGGTGCTGAGGATGGAACTCAGTGCCTCACATGTGCTAGGCAAGTGCTCTACCACTGAGCCATAACCCCAGCCCCTGCATATAAGCTTTTTTATTGATATACAAAAGAGCAGACATAATACATACATAGATTGATAAATTTCACAAAATGAAGGTACCCAAATACATAGATTGATAAATTTCACAAAATGAAGGTACCCAAATAACCAGCAGAACTCTACCTAGCACCCAGATCAATAAATATTAACAACCCACTAGAATTTCCCTCCTGCAGACTCTCCAAAGATCCACTGACCTGATTGCTATTAGCATCAATTAATTTTACTTGTTTTTGCACTTTCTATAATTGGATTCGTATATATTTTACATATGAATATATATATTTTTGGTGTATGGCTTCATTCTGATGGTGAACTTCATTCATGCAATTGAGTGTAATGTTATCTTTTCATTGCAGTATGGTATTTCATTTTAAGGTTCAGTCTTCCAAATATGTCAATTATTATACAGGTATTCTGTATGTATTTATATCTATAGTGAAGTTATTTCACTCTTGTTAATATCCTCTTTCTTACTGAGAAAGGTATTACAAAACTCAACTATAGAATCTATCAGAGTCTACTTTGGGGATTTGAGTGTTTTTCCCATTATTGTCTATTACTTTTTTTTTCTTTTTTAAAAAAATTTTTATTTATAGTAGTATGTATTACAGTTCATACTATACATATATAGCATCCTTTTGCATAAAACAGTTTATATACAAAGTATATTTGCAGCATTCAAGTCTTAAATCATGCATTTAGAATAATGATATCCATCTTATTCAACCACTTTTTTCCCTCTTCCCCCCTTGCTCCCTCCCTTCCCCTCCCTTCCCTTTGACCATTATAGTGTTCCTCTAATCCTCCTATGAATTTTTTTTCTTTATGTATTTTGGATCTGTTATTAGATGTATATGAATTTAAAATTATATTTTAATTTTGAATTGATATGTTTATCATGAAATACCTCCCTTTAATAATGTTTTTAAAGTCCACCTTGCCCACTATTAGTATTCCTAGTCTTTGACTTTTGCATGCCATACTTAGTATATTTTTCCCAGAATTTACTATATATTTCTCTGTATCATTATATTTAAGATTTGTCTCATGTTTGTGTGTTTGTGAGAAAGTGTCTTTTAATGAAAATATCTGGACCATTTACATTTAATGTAATTACTGATATGTTTGGATTTCTCTCTATACCTTTATCTTTTTTTTTTTTTTTTTTTTGTACTGGGGATTGAACTCAGGGGCACTTGACCACTGGGGCCACATCCCCAGCCCTTTTTTGTATTTTATTAGAGACAGGGTCTCACTGAGTTGCTAAAGTGCCTCGCCATTGCTGAGGCTGGCTTTGAACTCGCGATCCTCCTGCCTCAGCCTCCCAAGTGCTGGGATTACAGGTGTGTACCACTGCACTGGGCTATACCTTTATCTTTCTATTATTTGTTTTGTGCTTTGCCCATTTTTAAGTGTTTAAAAATTTTTTAAAATTTATACATTGTTTCCTCCTCAGTTATCATTGCTTGTATATTCTTCATTCTCCTTTTGGTGACTAATATACATGCATACTACAACATGCTTCTTTGACTCAACAGGATCCTATTCAAATTAACACTTTTCTTTCTTTTCTTTCTTTCTTTCTTTATTTAAAAATATTTTTAGTTGTAGTTGGACACAATACCTTTATTTTATTTATTTATTTTTATGCGGTGCTGAGGATCAAACCCAGGGCCTCACACATGTTAGGCAAGTGCTCTACCACTGAGCTACAGCCCCAGCCCCGCTTTTCCTGCTTTAGGCAATGCTAGGATACCTGAACATTTTTTACTTTCTCATCCCCCTCCTTCCTTTTTACCATTGTCATACATTCTGACTTTACATATGTGTTAATTCCCAAGAGATGTTTAGTTATTTAGGTTTACCCACATAGTGACCATGTTCATTTCTCCTCATTTCTTCCTGTATTACTTCATTTCCATCTGGGATCATTGGTCTTCTGCCTGAAAGCAAAACAGAACAAATAGAATTCCATTTAGCATTTCCTTGAATGCAGGTCTATGGGTGACTAATGCTCTTAATTTTTGTTATTTTAGAAATGTCTTTGTTTTACCTACAGTTTTGCTTTCAGTTTTTATATCTTTTTTTATTGAGGTATAAGTTACATACAATAAAGAGCACAAATCTTAAGTTTATAGCTTGATTCAGTTTATAAATGTACACACCTGTTTAATCACCACCCAGATTAAGATATAGATCATTTACAGCATTCCAGCAGATTTTTTCCATGTGTTTCTACTTTTTTAAAAATACCTTTATTAGTGCCTTATAGTTATACATAAGAGCTTGGTTCATTTTTCCATAATCATACATGCATGGAGGGGAAGGAGGAGGAACCAGGGATTGAAATGAAGCAAATTAAATTCCAGCAGACTTTTTAAAATGCCCCTTCAAGTCAATAGCTGCTTCCTTAGAGGTAACCAGGCAGTCTGACCCCTGGATTGGTAGGTAAGGTTAGTTACCTATGTAAAAAATTTTACTATAAAGGAAGCCATAGAGTAGGTACTCTTTCATCTCTCCCTACTTCTGTTAGCATTGTGTCTGAGCTTCATGTGTGTGCTGTATAGTAGCAATGTGTCGTTTTTATTGCTTTACAGCATTTCATGGCCCGACAGTTCATTGGGTTGCAATGTGTCTGTTCTAGTGTTGATAGTCATTTGTGTTGTTTGCAGTTTTGACTGTTGTAAACAGTGCTTCAGTTAATATTCTTGTTTATCTCTTCAGAGTACATAGTGCCACTCTTTTTGTGTATATGCCTGGAAATAAAACTGCTGGGCCATTTGGTGTCTGTATCTTTAGATTTAGTGCATATCGTGGAAGAGTTTCCTTTATGGTGAAGTGCCCACGCCTTCATCAGTGCTTGGAACCCTCAGTCTGACTGGTCAGCCATTCTGGTGTGTGCATGTGACATTTTGTTATGGTTTTAATTTGTGTTTCCCTGACCTTCAGTAGTGTTAAAAACCTCTGCATGTGCTTACTTGCCTTTGGTGAGTGCCTGTTGTGTCTTTCATCCACTTAAAAATTTGGGTTGCAAGTCTGTTTCTTGTTGCTTTGTGAGAATTCTTTTCCTATTCCTGAATATAAGTCCTTTGTGATGTGTACACTTGGCACATAGCTTCTACTGTGTTGCGTTTTAAAACTAATGTTTTGTTTTGATGAAGGGAAACTATTGAGCTTAATGAAATCCAATTATCAATCTTTCCTTTATGGTAGTACTTTTTATATCCTAGTTAAGATCATACTCTCTTTTCATCCAGCAGTTTTGCTTTTATATCTTTTACATTCAATATAAGGCCATCTGAAGTTAAGTTTTATTTAGGGTGTGAAGTCCATTGTTTCCCCACATGAATGTCCAGTTAGCAGTTTATTGAAAACAACACCTTTTTTGTATTTTATTTTTCCCACTCGTACTCAGTAGCACCTCTGTCATAGATCAAGCAACCACCCCTGTGAGTGTCTGGGATGATGCCCCTTCTGTCCCTTGGCCCCTTGGTCTATCCTGGCACCAGTGCATTCTGTCTTAAGTGCAGTAGTACTATAACGATGCTTTAAAAATAACTTATATTTTTATGTTTATTTATGTATGCATTTATATGTTACGTATTTTGTTATATTTCTTAAAATATATGCACATACATATATACATTATAGATATATGTGTATATGTGTATATATATAATTATTATTATTTTTTTGCCACAGAGAAAATTCTAGTTTGGCAATTTCTTTGAACCCTCCAAAGCATTCATTCCATTTCTTCTAGATTTCCTTGTTTATCCTAAGGAGTCTGCTGTGTGTCTTATTGAATTTTCTTTTCTTCCCCCACTTGAAAGCTAATGTGTCTTTTTTATTTTTTCCTGTTTGCTTTCATGCTTTAAGATTTTCTGCTTGAATTTGAATTTGGTTTTGGTTATCTTACTGTCATGTGCCCAGATGTGGTTTTTGTTTGCATCTATCCTTGGGTTCTTGGCATTTCTGAAATCTGTGGCCTAATTTTTTTTTTCCAGTTTGGGAGAATTCTCAGCCAATTTCTCTTTTTAAATATTGCTTCTGACCCATTCCCTCCTTCCTCCCATTGCAGAACACAGATTACATACATTTTAGATGTTTCCATTGTGTCCAATGCGCCTTTCATCTGGTTTTCTGTGCTTTCTGACCCCTCTCTGCACTCTTCAGTCTTGCTATCTTCCATTGTGTCTTCCAGTCCTCTAGTTCTCTCTTTGGCTGTGTCTACTCTTCTCTGAAGCCAACTATTAAGTCCTTAGTTTAAGTATTTTAATTTTTCTAGAATTTCTACTTATTTATGTTCTGGAATGTCCACTTTTCAAACTATATATGCCAGTTATTTTTTCTTGAGTCTGTTAGTCATAGTTATTTGAAAGTCTGTGTCTGGTGATTCTAACATCTGGGTCAGCTAGAGTTCTGCTTTTATTGTAAGTTTTTGTCTTGGTTCTTGGTAGGACTGGGTTTGTGATGTGATGAGGTAATATTTAATGGTCACCGCCTGAAGCGATGGCCGCTTAGAGCAACAAAGCTGCGGGAATAAGTTTAGAGGCAGACTGGAAACAAACAGGATCTTTATTTTGTCAGTTTCTCTCTCTGGCTCTAACAACTCTAACACGTACCACACACCAGCAAACAACCAACAACCAAAATGGCCCCGACTCGCTCCGTGCTGGGCCCAAGTCTTCGAGATCCTGGGCCAAGTCTTGTGAGACTATGGAAGGCGGCAATGTCCAAAACTCCATGGCCAGAAGTCAACCGCAATCAATAGCCATCTCCCCAAACAGGGCTCCTGCATTTAATTGTGCTGGGCATTTCTGTATGAGCTTGCAGGATCTTTGCATGACATTATCTTCCCCCAGGGAGAATCCATCTATCACTGGGTAAGCAGTGGAAGGGCAGACTGTGCCAGCCTAGTCAGGGACTAATTCTTCCCTGGTGTCCTCTTAATCCCAGGGTGCCATCCCCTGAGGGTCTGCAATTAGTGCACATAGTGTTTCCTACTTTTTCTGTTCTGCTCTGAAGCCCCTCTCTTCTTGGCTTCTTAGATTATTGTTCTATGCAACTTAACCAGAAAGTGCCTCTAAGAGAAATCATGGCACCTTGCTCACCTCTGAGATCTTGCCTGCCCCCAACCCCAGCTGCCTTGACAAACTTGAACTCCAAGTTCTGCCTCCCCAGCCTGTGAAACTGCCTAAACCCTGCGGGCTTGTCCACCCCTTGGCCATCTCTTTCCTCTTTGCCTCTAAGCTTCTTGCTCCATGCCCCAAACTGGTAAATGTTGCAAGGAGAAAAAAGATGGAGCACTATGAGCTCACCTCAGTGAACTTAACTTTTCCCTGGGCGTTTTTTCCTTCGGTCTGGCTGCCTTAGTGTTTCTCTGATACCTTTAAAACAGATGGCTTCATATTTTAGCTAACTTTTCTAGTGAACCCTTCTGTGGATATCTACTACAATCTATTCCATCAGAACTGGAAGTTTTTTTTTTTTTTTTTTGCCACCTTTAACTTTTAATAAACACATGCTGCATTCGTCAACCAACCCAAAATAAGAGAAAGAAATGAACATTTCATAAAAGAGAATAACATACGACTACCTGTATTTCTTTTCTCTATCTGTTGTATTAAATGATGGCTTCTGAATGTCTTCCTGCATAACCACCTCTGTGCAGGTTTTGTTCTTGTTCTTTTTTATGTTAAGATAGAAAAAAGAAGATTAAATGCTCCTTGGCGACTTGTGTGGACGAAAGACCCTCAGCGTCTGGGAATGCTGACATTACTGCGATGAGGTCACTGGTTGCAGGGAGGGATAGCACTGCGACTGAAGAATTCACCCCTATCTCACTTCTGCCACATGCACGCCTGCTGCTTCAGAGACCCTGATAGGATTTATAGTCCAAGGCAAGCTCCGCAGGTCGAGTTAGCCTTATCCTTCTTTCTGCAATGTGAATATCTCAGTGGCTCAGGGGGTCAACAGCTGTCAATCACTTCTGTAGTCATCAGATAGAGAAGCTCCATTTTAAGCGTTTTAAAAGTCAGCAAATAAGAGCAAGAAGGGGAGGAGCTCTGTCTGTCTTGTTCCGAGCGCACTTCACCTTGAGAAAATGGCACTTTGGTTTTATCAAAGAAAGAAAGTGACCATTTTCCTACATTTCCTTCTTTGGATAAATGATGTATACTAACTACGTATGTTTAGGTGCTCTGGTGTATGCACGAGGAGTCTAAAACGCAGCAACTGAACACTGATGAGTCACTGGTAGAAGCAGTTTGAGATTATTGTGTGTGGGGTGGGGTGGGGGGGATGCTACAGGAAGTTCACCAAGGGGGGAGACTGAGATGTGGAGGGATCCGGGGGGCTTCCCAGGGGAAGCGGGCTCATACGGACTTGGGGCAGCTCCTGGCCACCGCTTCCAGGGATGAAACGGTGCCTGCATCTGCCTCATGCTATCCGCTGGCTCTTTCGTCCTGCTTTGATTCTGCGGTCTGAACAACAGCTGACAGCAAGTGCCTCTTTAGCATTCTGTGGTTTCTTCCTGGGTAAGTTAATTTTCAGTGCAAATGTCGTCCCAGATTTTCTGTTCCCTTGGATCACGTGTCTGTCTCCAGGACGAGGACTCACCTGCACACATGTCCCCGTGCTATACCTCGGTTTCTCCTTGGGGGTTCATGGTTGTCAGAGGATGAATGGGAAGGCGGGGCAGGCAGAGAGTCAGGGCACCACTGCCGAGTGCTTTGAAGGGGTTTCAACGAATTAGTGGCATTGAGAGAAAATTCTTTTTAATCATTTCCTCCCTTTTTCTTGTTGGCTCCATGAATTTTTCCAGAAGGCAATGGCCAGAACTTTATGGAAACCAAATGATATGTTACATGAGAGAAATGAAAGATAATTGATTCAGAATATTAATTCCTCTCCTCTCTGTAGTGGAGCAGAGAGGGTCCCCCCCACCACATTGTCCTTGGAATCCAGAGAGGGTTTTTATTTAAGACTGACGTTAATTTGTCAAGTTGTTTTAGCCTCAGGAATTGTTCTTATGTTTGGGTTCTAGCAAGGGGACACCCTGGGTGAAGGAAGAGTAACCAGTAGGGTCTGAGGGAGGCAGGATTGGGGACCCGTGTGCAAGACAGAAACCAGTGAGACTCCTCCTCGGAGACCTCTTCTCCGAGGCCCGGGACCCCATGACTCAGTTGAAGCCACTGTTGGAATTGGGGTGGGGGCAGACTTGCGGGTTGATGCTTTTACTTCTGTGTCACCTGCCTGAGAGTGACTGTCTCCCAGCCCTGTTCCCTGCACTGGAGAGTCACTAGACTGAAGGCTGAGATTTGGGGGAAATTCCCAAACCCGTCACCATCTGTGCCTCCTGGGTTTCATCTGCCTCTCTGAGGGGCCTCTGGAGGGAGCTGGCTGCAGTCTGAGGCCCATTTCGGGAGTGAAGGGCTGGGATTAGGGGGCTGAGCCCTAGTGGAGGGAACAGCTGAGATGCAGCCGTGCCTTCTCTGTTCTCGACATTTTAAGTATGGATCAGAGGACATCAATGGCACCTGTAGAGTAGGTCTGTGCAAACACATTGCGTAAAGGGCCACATAGTAGGTCTTTTAGGCTTTGCAGGCTGTGTGGTTTCTGTTGCAACATTCAACTCTGTCGCCACAGTCCAGAAGCAGCCATAGATAACATGTCAACAAACGAGCGCTGTTGTTTCTGACAAATTCACGTTGGGACACTCAAATTTGAATATCAAATCATTTTCACTTGTCGTGAAATATTATTTGTTGGGCTTTCACCCCAACCATTTAAAAATACAACATTGTTCTTAGCTTGCAGAAGAACATCGTGGGCTGCACTTGGCTTGCAGGTTGTGGTTTGGTGACCCCCAAGTGTAGACAGGAGGACGCTGGAGGGATCCCTGCTGCAGTTGATGACAGAGTCAAGGTCTCCAAGAACCTTGAGCAATTTAAATGATAGACCAAATCTAATAAAATAAAATGTCTGGGACTCTCTCATTCATTTAGCAAATATGCATTGAGCATCTACTTGTTCTCGCCAGTGGCAACACAATAGTAAGTTACATGCCTATGGCCCTGCCATCCAGACCTAGTATTCTTTTTTTTATTTTTTAATATTTTTATTTATTTGCTTTAGTTGTACCCAATGTGTTTTATTCAATGCACTTTATTTGTATGTGGTGCTGAGGATCGAACTCGGGTCGCCCACGTGCCAGGCGAGCGCCCCACCGCTGAGCCACAATCCCAGCCCAGACCTAGTATTCTTCACACTCCAAAGTGAGCACATTCTCTCAGCTCGGTTTGGGGCCCCTAAGAGCTAAATTCCTCTTGATTTCAAAGACATAGATAAAATTCTACTCTCAGGTTCAAATACAAGAAGAGGGCCATGTCTTGTTTGGAGTCTCTGTTGATTGGGCATGAGCTGTGTTGTGTTGCAGCTGAAGAAAAAAAAAAAAAAAAGCCATGATGATGGAAATAAAGTGGAGCCACGGCTATCATCTTCCACGTCTTCTCTGGGCTGGCCAGCTGTCCCCAGGAATATTGATCGAGAAATGATGTGACCCTTGGGTAACACCCATGTACTGAGGACTTTCTTCCTGCCAGACATAAGGTTGAAGGACGATTTCTCAGCTATCTGCGGTGTCTGGGGCTGGCCTGCTGTCCAAAGTCCTCCCTTTATTTATGATGGAGAAAAAAGTGAACTCACAGGGGTTTGGGAGAATATGTGTGTTGCAAAGTCACAAAAGGCTACTGAGAGTATCAAGCCTCAATGAGGAAGGCTGAAATACGGGCAGAACTTGTCCTCCCCCCAGGTATCTTGCGGCTGCTCATGGTGAGAACACTGAGTTAAATGGGGCCTGGCTCTGCTAATTTGAGTAATTCCTATTTTATGATGAAAATTCTTAGGCTGGGCACGGTGGTGCACGTCTGTAATGCCAGCACTGGGGAGGCTGAGGCAGGAGGATCGCGAGTTCAAAGCCAGCCTCAGCCATGGCGAGGCACTGAGCAACTCAGTGAGACCCTGTCTCTAATAAAATACAAAAAAAGGGCTGGGGATGTAGCCCAGTGGTCGAGTGCCCCTGAGTTCAATCCCTGGTACCAAAAGAAAGAAAGAAAGAAAGAAATCATGGTGCATATTTCAGTGAATAGTGTTGTAACCATTTGCAACTCTCTCCCTTTCTTCCTTCCTTCTGAACAAATAAAAATGCAACTTTCAATCAATGCATTTACATTTGAGGAAAAACAGTTGTTGTGCACCATGTAGTAAAGCTTCAGTGGATGACGGGCACATATGTACCAGTTGCCTCATAGCATTACAATGAAGTAAAAAAATCCCCATCACTGAGTGATGTTGTAGGTGTCATGACATCACAGCAGAGCTGTAGGAGCCCTAATTAAGGAGATAGCTAAGACTGCGGTTAGCTGAGAGCCATAAAAGATATTCAAGCTTCACCTGATATTCATACATTCAATCTAAGAATCTTTTTATGCCCGTGAACACTGTGTGACGCACCTGTAAGCTCGAGATGTAAGCACTTGTCCTTGTTAAAGCAAAATGTATTTAACCGGGTGAGGGTTAGTGGCTAGTGGTTGGAGTCAGAGTGGTTGGAGTTAGAGGAGAGTTGGAGTTGCGGTTGGAGTTCGAGAGGTTGTTGGAGCCGGAGAGAGAAGTTAGAAGAGAGAAGAATAAAAGAACCTTTTCATTTCCATCCTGCCTCCGAATTTTCTCCCATGGCGTCGTAGCTGCAAGCGGCAGCAGCAGGCAGTTACACAGAGCAGTTGCACCCTGGTCTGTGGTGACGCTGGTGTGAACAACCTAACACACTGCCCTTTGTATACAAGTGTATCATGTGCAGTTAAGGACAGTACATAATGTTGCTGTTGACAGTAGCAACTGTGTTGCTGGCTTATGTATTTACTGTGCTATTCTTTTTATCATTATTTTAGAGTGTGCTCCTTCTACTTGTAAAAAGAAAACCACCATGGATGCTGGCTGCAGCCTCTTGCATCTCCTGTTTATGTGCTTCTCAATAGACTTGATTTTCTCTTGGACTTGATTTAATCTTGTGCTGGTTGTCATGGGTACTCACACGCCCACACAGCCCCTGTGGCCTGGCATGGAGTGGGCTGCGCCAGCTCGGGGTTTGTGTGAGCACGCTCTGGTATGTTCACCCAGTCATGAAATTGGTCCCATGATGCACTTCTCAGAAGGCATCCCAGTGACTGTATTTAAAATAAACGATTCCACTCTTTTTTAAAAAAAATTTAAATTTGTTTTAATTAGTTATACATGACAGTAGAATGCATTTATGCACTTTGACATATCATACATAGATGGGATATAATTTCTCATTTTTCTGAGTGTACATGTTGTCAAATCATATTGGTCATGCAGTCACATATATACATAAAGTAATAATGTTTGTTTCATTCTACTGTCTTTCCTAGTCCCACATCCCCTCCCCTCCCTTCACTTCCCCCTGCCTAACCTAAGTAATACTATTCTTCTCTAGTACACCCCCCGCCACTGCCTTATTGTAAATATGTAGCATCTACATATTAGAGAAAACATTTGGCCTTTGGTTTTTCGGGATTGGCTTATTTTGCTTAGCGTGATATCCTCTAACTCCATCCATTTACTGGCAAATGCCATAATTTCATTCTTATTTAAAGCTGAGTAATATTCCATTGAGTATATATACCACATTTTCTTTATCCATTCATCTATTGAAGGACACCAAGTTGGTTTCATAGTTTAGCTATTATGAATTGAGCTGCTATTAACATTGGTGTTTATAGCATTATTGTAGTATGCTGATTTTAAGTCCTTTGGGTATAAACCGAGAAGTGGGATAGCTGGGTCAAATGGTGGTTCCATTCCAAGTTTTCTGAGGAATCTCCATCCTGCTTTCCATAGTGGTTCAACCAATTTGCAGTCCCACCAGCAGTGTGTGAGTGTGACTTTTCTCCACATCCTCGCCAACACTTATTGTTGCCTGTATTCTTGATGATTGACATTCTGACAGGAGTGAGATGGAATCTTAGTGTAGTTTTGATTTGCATTTCTTTAATTGCTAGAGATGTTGAACGCTTTTTCATATGTTTGTTGATTGATTGTATTTCTTCTTCTGTGAAGTGTCTGTTCTTAATGGTGGTAACTTTGAGTGGCTTTGGTGGCACTTATCTTTATCACTCTCTTCCCAAAGCTAGCCCAGGTAAAAATAGTAGTATTCCTTAATGTGGAAAATTGATGTTTCCTTGATCTTATATAAAAATGAATTAGAACATCTTTATTTACTCACGACAAAAACTCTAATGAAAAAAAGAATAGTATGTGTGCTGTGCAGATACAGTTTTGAGAAAGTTTCTCCATTCAAGCCAGACTGCTGACCCTGTAATTCTTCTCCATTAGAAAATCTGCGATGCCAAAGAGGCGCAACTTTGCTTTGAATATGTCTTTGCATTTTTGAAAGAGCCTCCAAATCCCCTTTTTCCCTCTGCATACTTCCTTGCAATGCATAAAAGAGATTTGATGCAAGTATATTATTTCACATCAAGGTTATTTTTTGGTCAATTGCTAACTGGTGGACTATGGGAGATGAGTTCCCAGCTGCTCTTTTCATCTAAATCAGGACCAGGCAGCTTCCTGACTTGTTGGTAACAGGATTATTCTGCGCTTGGTCTAGCGGCTGCAAGACCTGTCCTCTCTCTTTGAGGGAGCCGTGGCTTGTGCGTGTGACTGGCGGTTAAATTGCTTCATACCCATCTTTCTTCTGCTCTTCACTCTGGGTAGTACTTTTCTGAGTTCAAAGTCTCTCTCCTCCACGGGTTGTACAAACTCAGTGACATATGACTGTCCCTAAATTTGTCCTACTTTCTGCTTTTGGCAGCCAACTTCATTCCTCAATTAAATTTCAAAGGACTTGGATTCCAACTCTGTGGGATTTCTCATGATGTCCAGGACACACAACCCTGGGCTTCTCAGCCTTCACAATGGAGGGAATAAAGAAAGTCGACAGGCTTCTATAATGTACAGTTTTTTTTTTTTTTTTTGTCTTTCTCTTTTCTTTATATTTGAATTTGTTTTGTAGAGTTTAATCATCATTCACTTTCTTTTCCTGATCCTTAGTGGAAACCTTTGTACAGGGATTGATAGAGGGGCGATACCTTTCCATGGAAGGGTGTGCCTGAGCCTGGGCTCTGCAGCCTGCCATGTCTGGTCTTAGAAAAGTAGGGACATCTACAACATCAATGCCTCAGTCTGTCATTTCTTCTAGCTCAGATTTGCTGCTATGACAAACACAGCAAGCAAAATCTGCCACGAATTCAAATTGAGATGTCAGCATGGTTTTCAATATCATGTCACTACACGTTCTGGTTCATTGATTAATCTTTTTTCACAAAGGTTTAGTTAGTACTTCTAGGAGGTTTGGGGGGCTTTCTGATTTTTCCCCCCACAACTGGAAGAAGGACTGTTCCTCCTCACCCTTCCCATGAGGCTGCGTGGTCCACGTTCTGAGAGCGTCTCCAACTTGAGGAGGGCTGGCTGTCAGCTTGGGGACCTTATAGTTCATCATGGATGACCTTCTCAGGTTTGTGGAAGCTGAGCCCCTGAAACCTTTCTGCCAGGAAAACCCTTCTTCTGTTTTGGAAACTGAAATGCTCTTTAGTAAAGAGCATCACACCACCGTTGCCTCCTTCCCTCTCTCCCTCTTCTCCATTTCCTTTTCTCCTCCTTCCTTCCCTCCCTTCCCCCTCCCTTTTTTTCTTCTCCCCTTTCCTTCTTCCCTCCCTTCTTACAACCCCTTCTCCCCTTTTTCTTCCTCCCTCCCTCCCTTGCTTCCTCTGACCTCCATGAGCATAGCAAAAAAAATCATTTCATCCTAAGAACAATTTCTCCCACCTAATACAGAGCTTAAAACCCTTCATTTAATTCTTATTTGTAAAATGATAATCTTAGTCTCATAAAAGTACTATTTATTACAGAAATGGCTTCTAAAAACCCCAGAAGTATAATGAGGAAAATAAAGACCATCCAAATTCCCAGCTGCCAAATGCTGAAGTTCTGGTAATTTTTCTTTGAAATCAATTGGTACTGTATTTTATATTCTGAAATTTTCACTTAAGAAAATATTGTCTTTCCGTTTACTATTCAAATCATTCAGAAATGTAAGTTTTGATGGCTACAGTTTAGTCTACAAATGTTGACCACATTTGCTCAACCATGTCACTCTTGTCTATTTAGGTGCTTTGAATTTTTACTTTAGTTTGCAAGTTAATCTACAGTAACTGCCTTGGGGCCTAGGTCATTCTCAGCACTGTATATCTACACCCTTCCCTACTGTAGGAACCAGTTAAGTTCAAAAAAAATTTTAAGAATTATTTAATTTTTTCTTTCTGTATTTTTCATTGGTGCATTATAATTGTCCATAATGATGTGTTTTTTTTTTGTTATATATTCATACATGCACACAATATAACAATATAATTTTCCAATATTACTCCCCAATACTCCCTCCCCTTCCCTACCCTCCTCTCACCTCTCTCTTCTACTGACCTCCCTTTGATTTTCATGAGATCCCTGCCCCCACCTCCAGCCCTGACATTTCTCTTTCCTCTCTAGCTTCCACACATGAGAGAGAACATATAACCACTGACCTTCTGAGTTTGGCTTATTATGCTTAACATAATGTTTCCAAGTTCCATCCATTTTCCTGCAAATGAAAATTTCATTCTTCTTTATGGCTGGATACAACTTCTTTGTGTATGTATACCACATTTTCTTTATCCATTCATCTGTTGATGGACCTCTAGGCTACTTCCATAGTTGGCTATTGTGAATTGTGCTGGCTATAGACAGGGTATGCAGGTATCACTGTAGTGAGATGACTTTAGTTTTTTTAGGATAAATACCCAGGATTGGAACAGCTGGGTCCTATGGTGGTTCCATGCCTAGTCTTTTGAGGAGCTTCCATACTGATTTCCATCGTGGCTGTACTAATTTACAATCCCACCAACAGTGTAAAAGTGTTCCTTTTTCTCCACATCCTCTCCAGCATTTGTGATTATTTGTATTTTTTGATGTCTGCCATTCTGACTGGAGTAAGATGAATTCTCAGTGTAGTGTGTATATCTATATCTATCTATCTTTATTTTATTTATTTATTTTTTGTGGTGCTGAGGAACAAACCAAGGGCCTCGCAAGTGCTAGGCAAGCGCTGTACTGCTGATCCACCACCCCAGCCCCTCAGTGTAGTTTTGATTTGCATGTCCCTAAAGTTTTTAGTAAAGGTGCAGGTAGTAAATAGTTCAGGCTTTTTGGGTCATGAGTTCATTTATGACTACTCCATACTTCCCTTTCAGAGCCCAAACAGCTGTAGACAGTATGGAAATGAACATGGTTGGGTTTCAATAAAACTTTATTTACTAAAATAGGTCTCGGGAGGTAAATAGCAATTCCTTTTAGTGTATGTGATTGTGTGCTTATAGGCCCCCAAACCTCTTTTAGAATTAGGCTGGTAATGAATTGTATATCAATTGCATTATTCTCTCTTGTGATTCCTTTATAGCTTGTAGGTCCAAAGTCATAGCCAGCACCAGGACTGAGTTTGGCTCCATGCCTGTGGGTCTCCTGCTGGTCAGACAGGTCATCTCCAGGCTATAAAGCCCCAGGCAACCATCACCTGACCTTGAGCAACTAGTCTGCTGCCTATTTACCCACATGTCAACTCTGTTTACCAGGAGTGGCTGTAAAGTGCCTCGCCTGTGTTTGTACCTGCATTTGCCAGACCATCACTGGGTTTAGCTTCCAGCCAGCCAGGTGACAAGCCACAGAAGCAGAACAAAGGAAGAAAGCAACGAAACTAGTCCAACTCTCTTCTTAGAGCTGAATCTTCCAGTTCTTAGTGGTCTGGTTCCGCATCCCCAAATCCAGTTCCTTTGAACATCTGAAGTGAAGCAAGTCACTGAACCTCTGATTTTCTGATCATTTCAAACTCCACTGTAGCTGTCACACAGTAAGCCTCAAAGGCAGAGGATCTTTGCATGTTTCTAAGCAGTGCCTAAAACCCACAAGAGCCCTAAATTGTGGGGAATTCTCTCACTCCAGGAATACTCAAAGGAAGCTCAGGGGTGACGACGTCTGGATTTTCACGGATGCTGCAAGTGCAAACAGTTAACATGAAAACCCCCAATCTGCCTGCTCTTATCCAAAGCAGGAACAAAGTTCTGGGCGATCGTGCATGGAATATTCCCCATGGCACTAGGAGGCATCTCTGAACCTGTACTGCCATTAAACCCTAATACTGAGCAAAAAGCCAGACATGGCTTTGGGGTTGTAACCCAAGATGTGATTTTTGAGCCTGTATCAGCACTGTCTCAAGTTCTCTGGCTGTGAACTTCAACTTATTTATAATTTATTGCTCATGAGGAGGAGCTAATTTGGGGGTTATTATATTTTGTCTTGAAGCTGATATTTGAGCGGGAAGCAGTATCGCGGCCCACCCGCTCTTGGGCTTGCCAACCACAGATTTGCTCCTTTATCCTGAAAGTCAGTGGAGGAATTTCAGAGGGGGGAAGACAAATACCAGTAGAAAAATGTTAACTTAATAAAATGGATGAAGATCAGATTTCCCTCTTTCTGGCTGCCTCCCACCCGAATCTTTTTGTTCACTTCTTGAAACTTCCTGTGATTTATAGGACCCCTTTCCTATAGGCCAAATGCCTTTTGATTAAGAAGTGAACCACAGCTCCCAGACCACAAGGACAGCTGTTGTTCCAATTACCCAGAGCTCTTGCCACTCTTCCCCCTCTGTTGTGTGAGGACATCATCTTAACGCCGAAGTCGCCCCATACGCAGCAGGCCCTCCACTGCCCCGGACGACCATGGTTCCTTTGGGTCCGCACCTTTGATCCACAAAGTTCTTAAAGAAGAAACTCTCTGGACTTCTTTCATGGTGGGTGGCGTTCCAAGCATTTGGAATTGCTTCCCACCCTGAAACTCAACGATTAGTTAAGATTCTGGGATCCTGCCAATAGCATCTCAGCTACTTATAACTGTGATTCTAGTACTGTGGTTCTAGGCGGTGGGGGTGGGGACTCTGTCTCCCTTGAAGACCATGTCAAGGTCAAGGTTTGGGGTGATGGTGTTGGGGAATGGGTGTGTGCTATTAGACACTAAGTATCATCATCCCTGCTGGTCGGATGTTTGATTTGGTTTTAGTTTCAAAGGGCATTAGAAGAGAACTTGACGTTTTCATTTATTAGATGGGAGAACCGGGGAAAAAAGGAAGGAAAGCAGTCACATAGAAGATGACCAGGCCATATCCTGGGTGGGAAAAGATGTTCAGATACAAATGAGGGTCTTGGCTCGCTGCCTCCTTGGAGATTCTCAGGTGTCTAGAATTGCCAGGATGGGGGCCCTGCCTTGAGACAGACTAAACAATCAGAAGGAATTAGTAAATGGACCTGTAGCACCTGGGAGGGAAAACGGATGGTAGCCCTAGCACAGGAAAGTAAGAAGGCCGCCATGTTATCACTGGACCTGGGGAACGGATGTTAGCAACCTGGGACATGGGATAGGCGGGTCTTGCCAAGTTGCAAGTAGCCATCCAGGGGCAGGGGTTGGCAAACAACAGCCCATAGGCCAGTCTCACCCACTGCCAGTTTTCGTCAGTGAAGTTCACTGGAACACAGCCCTGCCCATTTTGTCTCCCTATTGTCTGCAGCTGCTTTTGCACTGCAATTAGAGTCAGGTTGTTGGGACAGAGACTGTAGGAACCTGAAGACTGGGAATATTTTACTCTCTGGCCCTTCATAGAAAAGGCTGGTCAATTTCTGCTCTAGAGTATGGGTCCCTGGCAGAGAGGGTATCCCAGATGGCCCTGAAGAAGGAAGACCAGGTGCATCAGAGCACACGCGTGCCCTGTGCCGGGCAAGGGGACAGAGGCACGAGGAACATTTTGTGTGTCCACTGCGTTCTGTTCCTTTGAGTTCTTTCAGTCAAGCGTCTCTAGTTGTGTTTGGTCATGGTTTAGTAGACAAAGGGCGTTGGCAGGGTGACCAGGGCAGATTCACTCACTGTCTGTTTATCCACACATCTTTGGTTGAGTGAAGGTAGAATTCTGTCTGGAACTTGTGCTAAACCCTGTATTTAAAATGGCTGTGGTGAGGTGTGGGGACATAGCCTCAGGTGACTCATGTGCTGAGGTCATCACCCTGAGACCCAACAGAAATGGAGGTGCACCTGAGCAGCTGTGTTCTCCATAGCTGCCGAGGTTGAGCTCGCGCCTCACGCCACCCACCCTGCCTCCATCGCCCCAGGAGGCAGTGGGGTTGTGAGAACTGTGCTGCCCTTCAGGACCCTGCAGAAAGGCAGGTCACAGAGGGACCCACAGCCCTGGGGACATTGCTCTGCCTGTTGGAGAGATGAATGGGACGTGTCCCAGAATGTTTCTGGATAACACGAGGCAGGGGCCCCTGCATGTAGAGACCCCTGGGTGTAAGTGACTCCCCCCAGTGCTGGGAAACTTGAGCTCAGCCGTGAAGACCTCACTCCTGGGGCGAGTGGGAAGGGAGACTGCACCGCTGTCAGGTGCGTGTCTTCAGCTCCACTCCGTTCACATGCTTTCATCCCCTGGAACTCAGCAAAGCACCATGGAAAGGAGGCCATCAGTTTGGGGGGTTCCCATGGCAGTTGGAGGAGAGAGTCTTGGGATTTCTTGTAGCCGCCTGAAGCGCTTGGAGCAACGGAGCCGCGGGAAGAACTTCAGAAGCAAACTGGAGACAAACAGCTTTTTATTCTGATAACTTTTCTCTCTGGTTCTATCAACAACTAACACACGCCAAACACACCACTAAAATGGCGCTGACCCGATCAGCAATTTCGGCCAAGTCACTCGAGATCCCGCAACAAGTCCCGTGAGACTACGGGTGGCGACAATGGCCAAATCTCCACGGCTCATAGTCAACTGCAATTCAAGTCAATCCCCAAACAGGGCTCCTGCATTTCTGTGCTGTGGCCTTCTCTTTCCTGACCAAAGACTTGGGCACCTAAGGAACAGGGGACGTGTGATCCTGGTGTTTACTCCTTTCAGATTTTTCTAGTTACCTTTTAGACTGCTTCAGGATGCATCTAGCTGGAGGTTGCTTTTGGACTCAATAAAGGTCTGTGCTGCAGACCGTCACCACCATCCACAGAAACAGGGAAGAGTGGTAGTAATCGGGCTGGGGCATTTACAAAATTAACAATTTTGCTGGGTGTAATTCTAGCTACTCAGGATGCTGAGGCAGGAGGATTTCAAGTTCAAGACCAGCCTCAGCAACTTAGTGAGGCCCTGTCTCTAAATAAATAAATAAATAAATAAATAAATAAATAGGGCTGGAGGTGCAGCTCAGTGGTAAAGTACCCCTGTTCAATACCCAGTACTGCTAAAACAAACAAAACAATTTTGCCAGTAAACAGCGCTGAAATTATATATGAGTTTGTTCTTTCCTTGAAACAGAAGTTGCATGTCTGTCCATGGCTCACAATTCACTGAAACCACATTGTAAAGTTTTAGAGGCCACGTTATCACCCTCACAGTGCTCTCTTGTCTGCTTCCTGTCTGACAAATTCCCTTCTGCGGGGGCGGGGGGCATTTTTCTGTTGGAGTTGGAGCTCTGGTCTATGTCAGCTATGTCCCCCGGCTTCAGTGTGATTTTGGAGCAACTGTATTCAGCTGGGACTCATTCTCAGTCTGGTCCTTGGGCCGTATCAGGAACACGTCACTTAGAAAATTCTGCTTGGTCCTGGCACATTAGGCTCAGTGCAGATCCTGGGGACTCTCCCTTTTATTCCCCTTCCTTAGATTTTTCTTTTGTGATTGTCTCGTTTAGAGTCCTCTTGGAGTAGAACGTGAGTCATCTGTGCCAATAGCTTTCAAACCCAGGGCAGGCACCCAGGACTCCTCCCAGGGGTCTGACCACGAGGGCCACATGGTATTATTGGGAAGTTCCTGGGTCTAAATATTATCAACTACTTCTTCCTGATATCCTTTTTCTGATCTTCAAAATGTAGAATAAGTCTTGTTTTTCTTGTTTGCAAAACGGAGATTTGGATTCCTACCTGGTTTATTCTGTAAGGGCTTTTGAGGCACTAGCTTTTCTAATAAAATGCGTTGATGAAGGAATAAACTTAGAAAGGGATACAGCGAGACGCAGAGAGACTTTTGTGGCAATGATGGAGGAAGCTAGTAGAAAAACCCCAGAAAGGGCTCCGTAAAGGCAGACACGGGTCAAGAGCCAGATGCTGCTGTATCTGCAGGGGACTATCATACCTGGAAATATGTGGGCAATATAGTTAAGCACATTGGGCCCAACAGGTAACAGGTGCTCTCTGGTGCTTTTATTGTTTTGTTATGCGTGTAACACTCTTCAGCCAGAGCAAAATAAACACATATCCTGGTTATTTAATAACAAGGAAAAGGCCACACACCAAGTCAGGGTGAAAAGACAAATAGAAGGGAACAAATAGTCACCTTGACAGGTGGCAGGCACCTAGAGGGGCAGGGTCCAGGAGGATTAAGGTGGGGGTTAAGGGATTAAGGTGAACTGGCAATAAGGAACTTTCTGAACTTGAGGTCCCAAGCCAAGGGAGTCGCTGTGGGGAGCCCCTCCTCTCTCCTGGACCCGATGGCCGGTGGGCAGGGAGGAGGGCCAAAGCGATGGCAGACCTGGCTGTCCTGTGGGAAGGTGGGGTCCAGTCAGGTGGAGGTTCCAATGAGCTACCAGCTAGGAGGAGGTAGGAGGGTACCTCCCGGTTATGGGGTTATGAGTTCCAGAGCAGAGTTCTTAGCTCCGGGAGTTGGGGTGAGTCAGGAGACACCGGGGTGGAGCCCTGGGAGAAGCCAGCCACAGAGAAGGCCGGTGGCTGCCCAGAGTCTCTGCGCTATTCGGATTCCCTTTTATGGGCCGGCTGGCCAGGGAGCAAGGGTCATTGAGTGCAGAGTCAGAGGCTGGGCCCGCAGACCCCGCTTCCCCAGAGCCCCCTGGACTTGTGTGTGTTTGCATGAAGGTCAACAATCATTGGCCTGATAAAGAGCTGTTGTCTTGGGGGATTTTAAAAAAAAAAAATAGTTTAGTTAATTTTTTCTTATTCTGTGATTTGGATGATTTTAAAGATCGATAGTCTGGTTATACTTCAACAGGTTCCAAATGCCTACAGGTTGGGATGCATGAGACCCCAGGAAGTTCTTCCTTGAGTGCTTGTTTGTTAAGGACTCGGTAGAGATTTCCAATCCACAGGCAGCTCCTGCGTTCCTTTGACCTTTCTACCGCCTTCTCTGGAGAATCTCTTCTAGGACCCTTGCACTTGCTGTGAAACAGTGTTAGAATCGTCGCAGTAGGAGCACAAGCTGCCTTAGCAATTTGCCCTGAAAAGTTCGTCTTCAGAGTAACTGGAAATGACTTCTGCTAGGCAGAGGATAGACTCACAGGGTTCTAGCCTGCTGGATAAGGTGGGGCCTCTTTCCAGTGCGTGGCGGGATGTGAGAGGCGTCTGGGCCAGTTCTGACCACATGGGGCTCTTGATTTTCCCACTGAAGAGCCACGCTGGAAAAGTGAACCAGGGGCTGTCAGGAGAGAGCTTCCCCAGGGAGTGCTCACAGACCAAGAAGGAGCGTCATTATGACTACAGGAAATGTCCTGGGCCATTTCTTCTTGCTATAACATGAGATTGGTGCTTTATAATGAAAAGGTCTTTCTTTACCTCACAGTTTTGAAGGCTGAGAATCCAATCACCTCATCTGCCTGGCATCTTGTGGACGCCTTCTAGCTGTGCCACGATACGGCAGGTGGCATTGTGGTACGAGTGTGGGAGAGAGAAGTCAGGTGGCAAGAGAGGAAGCAGAGACCAGCGGGGTGCCAGGCTTGCGCTTTAGAACAAACCACTCCTGTGAGAACGGACCCGCTCCCTCGAGGCCTAACAACCCGCTCTGTGAGCTCAGCATCAATCCCTTCTTGAGGGAAGTTGTTATGGTTTAGATGTGAGGCGTCCCCCCAGAGGCTCATGTGTGAGGCAATGCAAGGAGGTTTACAGGTGAAAGGATTGGGTTATGGGAGCCTTTATCTGGTCAGTGAATCCAGTCAATTAATCCTGGTAGGGATTAACTGAAGGTAGGTAGGGCATGGCTGGAGGAGGTGGTCATTGGGGGGATCATGCCTTTTGGGTATATGTTTCGTTCTTGTTGAGCGCTCTCTCTCTCTCTCTCTCTCTCTCTCTCTCTCTCTCTCTCTCTCTGCTTCCTGGTGCCATGTTCCCAACTGCTTTTCTCCACTACACACTTTGGACATGATGTTCTGCCTCACCCCAGGCCCTGAAGAATGGAGTGGCCATCTATGGACTGAGACCTCTGAAATTGTGAGCCCCCAAATAAACTAATTGTTCTTGCCAACTCCACTAATTGTTCTTGTCAGGTCTTTTGGTCAGAGCAGTGAAAGATCTGATTAAAACAGAGGTCAGGAGCCAGTCACTTGCTAGGTCTCCTTCTTAAAGACCCCATCAACTTCAGTGCCTCACATTGGGGGCCCCACTTCTGCCACACGAACCTTTTGGGAACAAATCACATCCAAACCATAACAGGGACCCAAGCATTTATTGACGTGTTTCATAGAATGTGGAAAGGAAAGCTACCCAGGATGGCTGTGTGGTTTTAACAACAACACGCCAACAAGACCACCTCCAGTTGCTTTTCCTCCATCTGAGGGCAGAATCTGTAGGACCAAGTAATTTAGGTTATTTCTAATCAACTCTGGGCATAAAATTAAAGTCAGATTACATAGTTATTACATTAATAATTAAAATGGGTATGAGTTAAGGTTTAGCAGGATGGGTACCAGATTGTCCTCAAGGATTAGTCATCCTCAAAGTTTCTTATCACCTAGTGTTGTTTGTTTAAAAATAGTTTAAGGCTCAGATTCCATCCCAGACCAAGGAACTCACTCTCCAGGGAGTACCCCAGAATTAGAACCACCAGAAATGTCTGAGAAACAGTGCTTCAATCTATGTACCTATTTTTATTTTATTTTTTTTTTTTTGGTACCAGGGATTGAACTCAGGGGCACTTGACCACTGGGCCACATCACCAGCCCTTTTTTTGTATTTTATTAGAGACAGGGTCTCACTGAGTTGCTAAGTGCCTCGCCATTGCTGAGGCTGGCTCTGAACTCGCGATCCTCCTGCCTCAGCCTCCCAAGTGCTGGGATTACAGGCGTGCACCACTGCACCTGGCTATGTACATATTCTTGAAAAATAGAAACTGTCCTTAATGTGGAGATGTTTAATTCTTTGGGATTGTCATCAGCAACAGAGACCCTGCAGCCTCATCTCAGCCCAGCTCTGCCTTGGCTCACCCCTGTGTGATTGAGTAGATCTTTAGATTCCTTCCCTTCTACATCCTTCACGTGGACAGCTGCTGTCATCTCCAGATTTCCCCCTTCTTCCATGTGGTTGACCGGAAGATAAGTTTCTGAGGGTGAGGGATTAGGGAAAGGAAGCCCCACTTGGACTTTGCCCTCAGCTACCCATTCTGAACTGTCTTGTCTAGACTCTGCAAGGTGATCTTGTGGTGCACAAGGAAGAGTTTCTGAGTTCTCCTGCCCTTGACCCTTTATCAATAGGTCAGCCAGTCAGCCTTCAAGGAGGGAGGCTGAGGAGGAAAGGGCCCACTAGGAAGGAGGGAAGACAGCAAGGGAGATGGGAGAACATTGGGATGGGGGCTGGTGAGGAGGGGAGGGATGAAGAGGAGGGACGAGTGGAGAAGGGCTGATAGTGCGGAGGAGGATAAGAGGAAGTCTGGGGGCACTTTGGGGTGGAGGCTAATGAACAGGGAGTCTGTTGGGGAGGGCAGTGGGAGGCTTTTGGGGAGCATGGCTGGGGGTGTGTAGGAGAAGGAATGATGAGGAGGGAGACTGGTTGGGGAGTGGGTACAATGGAAGGGAAACAGGAGGGGGCCACAGGAAGAAAGTCTTCTCAGAAGGGTAGGATCTGGCTGTTTCCAGGGCCCTAAACCTAACAGCAGCAAGTTCTGTCTAACCCTTCCCCTTGACCGTGACATTATCTTTGCATAAAAGATGATGTGAGTAATAAAATATTTCAATCTCTAAGAAGGCCAACCACATCACCTGTCTGAAATGCCACCACCATACTGTCATTCAGTGGAGCATGCTACAACCATAGGCAAAGAGTCCCAAGGAAATGCATGCTTTGAAGATTGAAGTTCCATAAAAAAAAAAAAAAAAGACAAAAAAAAAAAAATAGAAGGTAGCAGCAGTATTACATGCAAATTTGTGGAAAATGCATGGATTTCCCCCAGTTATGCATGTTCTCAAAAACATTTGTTTCTTTTTGTGGGCCTTTATGAAGAGTAACAAACGAGTCCTAGAACTTTTCGAAGCTCTCTTTCATCTCTACTTTTTGGCAGTAGATTTCTGCCTGGAGTTTAACTTCCTGACACTCAAAGATACTGCAGCCACATGTTCTTTTATATTTTGAATAACTCAAGGGAGCCAACAACAGCTCATTAAAAACATTAAATTATCCTTTCTTATTTAAGAACGGTGACTATAGAAATGAGAGTTACATTATCAATTTCCCTTTATGTAAAACATCTTCCTAATTTAGTGAAAGAGGTTGGCAAATGCATTCTTAATCATAGAGATCGATGATCGTTAGCTGGTGATATTATGTGACCAGGGAAAAGCTCATTTCCACCATAGAGAGGTGCTTTGATTTCTGTCCCCTAAGAACTGGGCTTGGGAAGTCATGGCCTGGGAGTGAGTGTGTAAGGATGGAGGAGGAAGCTTGGGTCAATTATTCCTGAGGCTGCATAATGCCCAGACAGAATCCACCTGCCCCTGCCACTTCCCACACTTGTGGCCTTTTCCCTCAACCCTGGCTGCCCAGAGCTGCCCACCAGGTGTCCAGACAGCAGGCTCCGCCCTCTGCTCCTGCCCTCCCAGGTGTGAGAGCTTCCCTCCGCTGGGCTTTATGTTCGGGTCTTCCTCACAGCCTGGCTTCCACCCTGAGTGCTCTTTCCTCCTGGCCACCTGCAGGCTCAGCTGCTGCCGGGTCCTGGAAACCCTCCCGTCTTGATGCAACCCCAATTCCCATCCTGGAGCTAATATAAACTGTGGATCCGTCAGAAGCGTCCCTGCTCCTGATCATGCCCTGATGCCTCAGCAGGACCCGAGCTCTGTTCTTGTGGCCCCTCTGTGCCATGCGGAGGAGCCTGGAGTTGTCCTCTGGAGGCAAGACAGTGGCATGGCTTTGAGGAGTGTCATAGTAGAAGTGGTGACTGAGGAATTAAGGGCCAACCCCTCAGACATTTCCATTTCCCTCCTGAAATTCCTGTCTCTGCCACTGTGCAGCTCTCAAGGTTGGAGCCCTTGACCTTGACCGGCAGTATTAGCACAACTTCAAGACCTCAGAGAAGGTCCAGACCCTGTGTTTGGGTGAAGGGGCGGGTGGGACACAGGAGACCCTGGTCCCAGGCTGTCTTGAATCCCACTTCTCAAGGGAGACACTTTCAGTATGATTTTCCTATTGGGTCTCCATGGGAATGAACAGCCTATCTTTAAACTGAAACGATCTCATGAATGGTTCTCCTGAGGGCTTCCACACTGGCCTGAGCTACTAACCCTGGAGACAGACTCTCAATGACGGAGCTCTGCTGTGGGCTGAGGCATCACTTCTATCTGGTTACTAGGATTTTCCAGGCAGGGGAATGTAAGCTGCCTGTCATGGCCAGCCACAGCGCCGCGGGAGGAAAACTCGGAGGCAGAGTAAAGCTATTACTACTTTTACTTCTACTTTCTTAGAGCTTAGAGAGGGAAAGAAAGATTTTTAGAGAGAAAGATTAGAGAGAGCTTTTCTTCTTGTCTTCTTAGCTTAGAGAGAGAAAGAAAGATAGAGAGAGCTTAGCTTAGAGAAAGATTATTTTTTAGAGCTTCTTTCTTCTTTCTTCCTCGGGGGCCTCGGCCTAACTCTGACCAGCCATTACTTCTTCTATCTGGTTTCTCTTCTGTAACCGCTCTGCCTACGTTCTGGCCGCTCTGATTCTTTTCTTCTCCGACCTGAACTCTTCTTCTGACCGACCAAGCGACTGCACGACTGACTGAATGAATTCTCCTAACTCCGACCGCTTTCACCCGGTTATATACCTTTAGCTTTGCGGGTGCCTCACGTGCATTTACAGGTGCGTCACATACATATCAGGTGGAACTTATGGCTTCCAGCTAGCCGCAATAACCCTTCCTAATTGGGGCTCCTTCAGGGGAAGACCTGGCGGGAGTTGGGTGCCAGGGGAGGCCCTAGGCTCCCAGGGAGAGGGTGGACCTGAGTCCTCTCTGAGGACTGGTGCTCAGGGTAGTGACAGAGAAACAATATTTGACATCAGACCAAAGGACAAGTATGAGGCTTGAAGTTCAAGCTGAAATCAGAGCTTAGGAGTGTGGGAAGGTAGATGGGTGATGGTGTGGGGTGGAAGGGCTTGGAGTGAGGGCTACAGGCGTGGCTACAGAAGGTGTGCGTTTATTGGGTATTGACCTGGTGATGTAGGGGAGGCTGGCCTTTTTACAGGCATAGTGCAGGTCTGTCTGGTCTAATCATTTTGTCCGTATAGATATCTATATTTAGAATTACCATTTGACCTGCGTTTAGTGCCCAGCATGAGCCTGGCACATAGCAGGTGCTTAGTACCTTTCTGAAGATAAGGTCTGAAGCCCCTGTGAGTCTGGCCCCATAGTACTAGACCCTGTCTCAGAGTAGTAGACTCTGTCCTTCCCAGTGGTCCTCAACAGGGGCTGTGCTGCTGCCTGGGGGGTGGGGGGGAAGTTCTGTTTGTTACAATGATGTGCCTCCAATGGTAGGGGGCGTGGGGATGCCACATGGCCTTGAAACAGGGTGGTCTCTCATTATGGAAACCTGTCCCACAACATGCTGGACATTATGGAGGTGAAAACTTAAAACCAACCTTTATTCTCTATAAAAATACCAAGTATTTTGTGCAGGATTTAAAATAGATCCTGCCACTTCAAGGAATGCAGCTAACCAATCCGATGGAGGAGGGGGACACTTTGTCTTGATCAGAATCCTCCCGAGCGCTGGTCCCCCTTTCTGAAATTCACTGCATGTGGCACGTGCGTCTCCCAAACACCCTGCCTGAGTCCAGATTCATTGCTGTGCCATCAGGTGACCCAGTGTGTGCTTGACAAATACACTCGTTGAGTTCGTGTTTTAGATGTCAACTGTGAGGGAAAGACATCCACGGTTACTTCTCTTCGATGCCAGTGCTTCCATGATCATGGTGTGGAAGCCCCTGCTTACTCATTTCACCTTACGCTAGATGTTCTCACCACTAACATATTGAAATGCAGATTATTTTAATCCCAAATTATGTAACTTTTAATTTCTCCTGATGTTACAGTTGTTCTGACGTTTTTGAAAATTGTGTAGTTGTGTGTAGAAGCTATGCAATTCATTTCATGTTAAGCAGGAGGATATTTTAAAGGATTTATTTAAAACAGCCAGTGTTAGGTGCAGTTATGTTGGGGACCATCCAGTCTCTGACCCTCATGTTTTCCTGGCTTTCCCCAGTCTAGTCTGTCTTTTAAGGGCAGCAATCTGGGAGCTGACTGTTTACCACTTTGGTGATTAATGATCAAAAGCGCTTGGAGATCCAGGGTCGTCAATTGGATTTAGAACAGACAATGTCCTTCTATTTTTAAAAGTAGATCCTTTCCAAATTGTGCTTTCTTCCATGCACCATGACTGTCAGTCCTTTACCGAGCTCCCTGATGACCTTGACCTTTGGCCTCCTAGGATGAGGAGCAATCTTTCCCAGCCCAGTGTTTGCTGATGGACTGGGCACATGGACCGACTTGGTCCCTTCTGCGACTCCTGGGCTGTGAGACTCTCCTTTGGGCCAAAGAGGAGCATGCTGAGTTGGTCTATGCTGCCCCCCACCAGGTCTCTGCATCTGCAGATGTTTCTGTAGCAAGGCTCTGTGGGAACCAGGAGCAAGTTCAGCCCCTCTGACACTGGGCTGGATAATGAAGCCCTTGATCCTTTAAAGGAGTTTGCAGATTCTCTCCTGCCAAAATCATTTCATGAAAGGCAACCCCTTCTTCAAGTGCTGCTCCCTCAAGCCCTCGCACTGCCATCTTTGACCTTTAATTCCAGGGTCCTGTGGCAGAGTGCCGATGCTGTCCTCTTCCACCCCTGGCCCTGCTCCACTGCATGGAGTCAAGGCCTCTCCGTGGGGGCAGAGAGACAGGACTGAACGGGGAAGGTGGAGCCGGTGAGAGTCCTGCCGTGTCAAGAACCTGTCCCAGGCTGGCTCCACCTCCTCACGTCTAGGACTCTTACACCCTCTGTGTGGTGAGACCCTCTTCCGACCTCTTACTGCTTTTCTGCTTCAGAACAGAGCGCGATTCCATGGCTGTCCCATCTCCAGCCATTCCACTTCTGCTCCCTGTGGGTGAAGGACATGCTTCCTGCAGGTGCTAGGTGCCCAGGTGTGTCTTCAGGGACGGTGTCTTTGCTGGTTCACACCGTCAACATGAGCTGCGTGCTTTCCTGGGCTCTGGGGATAGTGTGGGGAGCAAATGCACCATCTCCTTCCCTGCATCTTTCCAAAGTAAAGTAACAAGCAAACAAAATAATGAAAACGGGGGCAAGTGGTATGAGGGAAAATGCAGGAAGTGGTGAAAGAAAACAACCAATTCACTGAACTTGGTTGGTCTGGACGGGCCTCCCTGGAGAGAGGATATTGGAACTGAGAGGGAGATTGCAATGGCCACATGAGCAGGAATCGGAGAAAACATTTCAAACAGAGGGAACGGCAGACCCAAAAGGCTTGAGTGGGGCAGGTGTTCGATGCGGCTGATCTCAAGGGAACCAGTGGGCTGGGGGCAGGGATTACTCACCTAGGAAGAACATGGGGTCTGGGGAGCTCAGCTAAAGGCAGGCCTGGGCCAGATTACACAAGGTCTGTGTAGCTCAGCCTTTGGCACTTATTGCTTTAAAAGGCAAATCCTAATTCTGCTCTCCTTAAGAGTGAATCTGCAATGAATCACTAGGGTGTGGTGGAAGTGATGCGGGATGATATTCAGAATTAAGACAGAAAATGGATTGTGGCCTCTCCTCGCTCTTTTCTGGATCATTTGTTCTGAAAGGAGAAGCTGCCATCAGGTTGTAAAGACACCCAAGCAAGAGGTCTATAGGCTCCAGCTGCCATCTAAGGGCACCATGATGGAAGCAGATCCTCCAGCCAGTCAAGTCCCAGACAACAGACCCCAAGCCCAAACTGCCCAGCTAAGCTGCTCCTGAATGCTTGACTCACAGGAACTGTGGGATAATAAATGATTATGGTTTTAAGCTGCTATGTTTTGGAGGGAGGTAATTTGTTACACAGCATTATGTAACCGATACAACTTGGTAGACCACATTAAGGAACTTCGAGTTTTGTAAGTGAAAAGGGAAGTTGCTGAGGAGTTTTGTAAGGACAATTAATGTTCAGATTTATTCTTTTGAAAGACTCACAATGGCTCATGCATGAGGAATGGTTTGGAGATGACTAAAACTAGAGGAGGTGGGTGCTTCTCCTGAGGTTGAATCAGTCAGAATGCATTTGGCTGCAAGTGTCTGAAATCCCCAACCAAGACTGACTTAGACAATAAGAAAAGTTAGTATTTCATTTTTAAAGAAGTCCAGGTATAAGGTGGCTCTGGGGGTAGTTCATGCATTGAATTGTCTGTATCATGAGGACCCTGGCTCTGTTCATCCCTGTCTTAGAGTGTTGGCTTTGTCCCCAGGTCAACTTTTCTCATGCAGACCAGGTAAGACAGTTGTCATGATTCTCGGTGCCATATGCAGAAATGACAAAGTCCAATGGAATCAAGGGTCATTTCTTCCTAAGTGTCTCTTCTTGGGAGTGTGGGAGCCGTCCTCTGAAGCTCGCAGTGCACGTCATTGACCTGAATGGCATCACACCCTCATGGCTCACTGATCCCTGGCAAGGGGAAGGGAGAGGACCACCACATTTGGCTCAGACGACACATGATGATGGCCGGGTGTAGGGTGGTGGCAGTGAGGTGGACATGAAGAGATGGATTTGAGACATATGTCGTAGAAACCAGGGGAGATAAAAGAATCACACACGGTTCTTAGGTTTTTATTGGCATGAGCAAATATGGGTATAGAAGCATCATTTTCTCAGATTAGAAGTTTGGGGGGGGGTGGCAGCTTTGGGCAAGGGGGGAAATAAAGACTTTGCTATCTCTATGGACAGGACTCATCCAGCTAGTTTACTAATTCCCAACATACCCCTCAAGGGCATAGTGCCCTGGCTGCCCAGATAGATTTGCTAGTGATTGATGTCAAGTACCACAGCAGGCTGCTAAGGGAGTACCTTCCATGAGGGAGAACTTTCTAACTCAGCCACAGACACAGCTTGATTTCATCTTCCAAGGAAGACTTGCTTTAATGGTCATTTCTAAAGACATTAATGGATACTGTGAATTGTAGCATTCGTAGCATGGGCTTCCATGTGTGTCCTTGGATCATTTTCTCTGCAGTGGACACTTTCGTTAACTCTCTTGGCAGCCAGATGCAGCGCCCTACAACTTCCATGAATAATAATGACACAAGACTTTGCCCCTAGGTTATACTTTCTATTTTTAGAACTCTTTGCCACATTATGGATGGATCTATAAATGTATGAAAGCTATGTAAAAAAAAATCCTGTCACATTTTTATAGTCTACATTACTTTAAATGGGGTCAAGACTATAGCTGTGTGTAATAACTTAGTTTGGCAAACTTTACTGAATACCTACTGTGTAGCAGGCTCTGTCCTGGGTGCTGAGTGTGTGATAGCAGGTGCTCAATCAAGATTGCTGACTGTGGAATGAGTGACCAGATTTAGACTTATTTGTCAAGGAAGTGAAGCAGGAGGCTATGATCCTTGAAAAATGGTGTTTTTCAACTTTGGCACAGCTTCCTCTTTCTGGAAACCATGGGGAAAATGACGTCGGCCCTTGAGTCCTGAGATCTTGCAAGAAAATTGACAGAGCTGAGGCCTAATTGCATCTTATTGGGTGCAAGTCCTGCTGCTGGATAGGGCTGACACGCAGTTTTCTAGAATGATGCAGAGTCTTTAAATCGGTCTGAGATTTGGGGTCCCAAGGAGAGTCCTTCCATCAGCCTGAACATAAATTGCAGTGACATTGGATTTGCTTGGCTGGATGTTCTATGCTTAAGTCTGCAGAGCCTCTGAATTCATTCCATCCATCTTAATATTTTTCAATTTAGTTTTATTTTTCTTAATTTATGCTCTACCATCTGAACTAATTTTGTTTGTTTGTTTTTGTTTTGGCTATTTTCTGCTGAGATACTTAGGACAGTGCCTAGTACAAGGAGTGAACTTGGTACCTATGTGTTGTCTGAAGGGATGAAATGCCCCCCTCTGGCTTGAAGTTTTTCTGATTATTTAGCTCTTACCCTGGATTTCAGTTGCCCTGAATATTCAATAGTAAATTGGCAATTGGTACCAACCAGACTGTAAGATCCTTGAGGCCAGTGATCTTCTCTGAAAGCCAACAATGAAAGGAATCCATTAGATACTGGTGGATCATGACGGGAGGTGGGTTGAAATTCCAGGGGGGGGGTGCCCTTCCTCTGTCCATTGAGTTCCCCGTAACTGCAGATGCGAACAGCTCTTGGGAGCTGTAATCAGGCTCACCAGTTTGAGGAGGTCGATTTCTTTCTAGGCAGTGGCACTCAGCTCTGCAGCAGTGTGGCTTTGTGTGCCATTGACCCCTGTCATAAAGTTGTCAGTTTTGTGTGTGGCTTGGAACCGAAGTTTGCTGTCAGTTCACACCCTCGGGAAATGCAGGATAGAGTTAGATTTGTATGTTTTTAAGAAAAACCAAAAACCCCAAACGATGCAGAAAATGTTAAGTGATAGCATGTGCCCTCTCTCCACCCACGATGAGGACAGGGGCGGAGGGTAGTGGAACTGCTGGGTGGACACAGTCGGAGGCAGGAACTAAGGACAGAGCTTATTGCAGTAGAATCCTGACTGCTTTGCTTTCAAAGTTGTGTGAAATGAATCAGGATAAATGTGATTAAAATTAAGAAGATGTTTTTGTTATTGGATGTCATTGGGACCGTTTTGGCTTGCTCTTTCCGCATTCAGTGTAAGACAGTGCTTACATTGTCTCCAAGGAAGCATTAAGTTCATACAGTATGTGCGATTGATGGGGTGTCCAGAGTACAGACCAGTTTCCAATAGCTGGATTGTCAGAAAACTGGCAAGGTCAAAATGTGGTTTGGGGGGGGGGGTCTCATGGATCTCATTCTCTCGAGACACCCTTTGGAACAAGAGCCAGGATGGAGAATTACTGGCTGCCTCTCTGGCAAGTTAACTTGCATTTTGAGAAGCTCAGAAAACTGTCAAAATGGCTTCTGAGGTATTTTCAAAAAATTTTGAACTAATTTTAGATGTTCGGAAAAGTTACAAAGATAGGACAGAGTCTCAATGTATTCCTCATCCAGTTTCTCCTAAAGTTAGCATGTTCTAGAGCTATTATATAGTGATTGGAACAAGGAAATTAACACTGATTCTGCATTTTCAGCATCACTGGTTTTCTGCTGATGCTCAGGATTGCATGCTGCAATTAGTTACTTCTCCCTAGTTACCTACAACCTGTAATGTTTCATCTGCCTTCATGACCTTGACATTTTTGAAGATTATTGATGAGCATTTTGTAGATTACCCCTCGAGTCGGGTTTGTCTGATGTTTTCCCATGATGTCCGTGAGGTCATGCAAATTTGGCAAGACAGAGATGGTGCTGTGTCTTTCTCAGTGCACAAAGTCATGAACTTGTCACTATGTGTTACAGTGATGTTGACCTTAATCACATGGTTTAGGTGGTATCTGCTGGTTTGCTCTACTACAGTGTCACTATTAGTGTTTCCTTTGGAGTTAATAAAGATCTTGGGGGAGAAACTTTTTTTTTTCCTGCTAAGATGATTCTGTTTCTCTTTCAACTTCATACCCACTAATTTTAGCATACCTAAGTGTCTCAGGCCTGCAAATATTATGTGGAGATTGCCTGTTGCTACCGTGAAGTTCTCTATTTCCTTCTTCCTGTCTACATTTACTCATTCAAACTCTAAGAAAGAACAGTTTTCCTGCTCCATTACTATTATATTTATTAATATGCCTTAGTCAGCATGGATTTAAGGAGTCTTATTTTATTTGATGGATTATAGTCTAATGCTATCATTATTTGTTTTGTCGCTCAAATTGTTCCTGCTTTGGCCATGAGGAGCACCTTTAGCCTGGATCTTATATTCCTTCAACAGCTCTTATCATTTTCTGAGTACCCTCTCCCAATTTTTGGCCCCACAAGACATTCTTGGCTAATTTTGTACTCTCCCTGTCTTAACCCAGGAATCACTATCTATGGAGTACCACGTCATCATTTAGCCTTCGACTTTAGATTCGGTTCATTTAGAAATGGGGAATCATAGGAGACTGGATGAGCTATTATGTGGTACGTAGGATCAATCAAGGTGTATATCAAAAGGTGATATTAGTGATATCCATGAGAACTTGAACCTGACTCTGAAGACTGGAGATGCATCTCACAGCACAGTTGAAGGAGAAAGCTTGCAGCACGACAGAGGGGGCTGACTGCCAGAAGACCTGGTGTGGGGGCATCCCCACCACATGTCCCCTTGGGTCACACCACAACTCTACACAGGGAACAAGCTTGATAGAACATATAGCTCGCAGACTCAGTGTGGGATCAAAGGAGCCTTGTGTGAAAGCAGGTTTATAAACTGCACAGTGTTATTAAAAACTGTGAGATGCTGGCGTTACGGCTTCTATAAACACTTGCTCGGCATGATCATGCTGGAGTTAGAATAGACCCGGAGCTCCACCCGTCTATACCTGTTTTACAGGTAGGGAAGCAGGCTCATTACTGGCCTGTTGTGTGGATTCTCTCCATTACAGCATCCACCACACCATATAAGCATTTTTTTTTCTTTAAATCACCAAGACTGGAAGTAGCTACTATGAATTAAAAATCAAAAAGAAAACCAAAATCTACTTCTAAAAGAGAATTCCGATAGACCAGAGAAATGGAATGTCACTTTTACTTTCAGAAATGTTACTTTCAGCTTTTCCTGAGTTCATTTCCACTCTCAGGCTTGGCTTTCTAATTAGGGCAGGGCTACTTCACTTCTGCAAGAAACAGCACGTGATAAGGTATCTTTGTTCTCAGAGAAAATCTATCTGAACCTGGTTCGGGAAGGGATTTCAGTTCTGCTGCTGAAGGGGACTCCTACACACTGCCGCCATGGCTGAGTGATGCCAGCCGCCTGCAGATTTGGAAACATTTAGGCCATTGCCTGACATGTTTCCTGTTTTTATTCCTGATGTTTGAAATCTTGGAGACAAAGTCTCTGTGTCCAGAACGTCATGACAGCAAAGGTTTTATTTTTGAAATCACTTGTATTCTCATAGATTTGGGCCTCCCCCCCCCCCCCCCCGCTGTCTCCAACAATGGAATCTTGATTGGGAGGGCCAGGGAATTTCAGAAATGTATGTTTCAGAGGGTCCCGACTCTCAGGTTATCCTGTTGAAACTGGGGTGGACCCGTGTTATAAATTGGTGTTCGGTGGTTCTCATCTGTTGGACACTTGCTTTCTCTTCTCTGTCGATATTGGCAGTTGACAGTTGTGACAGTTGTGACTGGCTGCAGAGGGGACAGATGAGTAGCCCTTGCCCATCTTGGCATTCCACCTCTGCAAATAGTCATAGCTCAGCACTGATCATAATATTTGCACTTCAGGTTCTGGCCATGCCTGAGCCGGAGCCCAGGACTTCACAATAAAGTGAGCCAATAGATTCCTCCTTTGTGTAAATAAATTGAGCTGGGCTTCTCTCTTGCAACCACAAGAGTCCTGACTAATACCAGCTCCTTGTCTCAGGGACTGTCCCTCTTACCTGCCTAAAATGTAGTCATGGGCCTGACCCATTAGAGGTGATCAGTAAATGCATATTGAACGATCAAGTATATCGGGGATAATAAGTACAGTACAGGTTTTGTCGGTTCAAGTATGCGGGTCTGTAGTTTCAACGTTTTGTTTCAATGATCATTTATCAAGGTACAAGAGACAAATGAGGATGGAAAGGTCTATTTTAGAATTATCAGTGGGCAGAGACATAACTCAAAGGAATCAAGGAGAGACAGGCAAAGTATCTGAATAATTCACAAACTGGATAATTAGCCTGAATGGTTAGCATGACCAGAAATTCCATTGCTCAGGATCCCTTTGTGTGGCCAATAGCTGTAATCTGTCTCATTTCATTACATCAGATTTTTAATGAGAAGGGAAGGAGAAAAAAAAAAAGACACTCATTTGTTAGAACTTTACTATGGCCAGACACTAGGCTGGGCAGCAAAGCCAAGTTCAAGAGCCCAACCAGGAAGGGCCTGAACTAATGCTTGTCACAACCTGAAGTTCTCCACAATTTTGGAACAAGGGTCCTACCTTTTTATGTTTCACAGGGTCTTACAAATTCCGTAGCTAGTTCTGCTGGGCAGTTTTTATTTTTCTCTATTATACCTCATATCCTCCCAGGACATGGGGGCATTACCCCATCTTTCCAGAAGGAGGACTTGGATAAATGACTAGCCCAAGGTCATGCTGCAGAGCCTGCATTTGGGCTCTGGTCTGTCTGGCTTGAGAGTCTCTGAGCTTTCCTCTGCCTCCTCTACTCAAATGCCAAACTCTGGATGTGTAATTGGACTAGAAACCTCTCAAACTCTTTTTATTCATTCATTGGGTCAGTAATTTTTGAGAGCCTAATAGTTGTCTGGCACTTTGCCTGCATTTATTCATTCAATGGCAGATAATTATTGAGATCTTTCTCTGTTCCAAGCCCCATAAGGATTCTCTGAGAATATGGTGGGGAATAAGGTAGGCAAGATCTCAACTTTTGTAGAAGTCACTGTTGTGTGTGTGTGTGTGTGTGTGTTGGATGTATGCATGTTGGAGGAGAGATCGAAAGGAACAGAGGTAAGTGGATAATAAGTATTCAGATAAACTGGATAATTTAGTGTAAGCTGCCTGGTACCGAAAACCGGGAGGAAAAACTCTCGGAGGCAGAGTTAAGCTTTTACTACTTTTACTTCTACTTTCTTAGAGCTTAGAGAGGGAAAGAAAGATTTTTAGAGAGAAAGATTAGAGCGAGCTTTTCTTCTTGTCTTCTTAGCTTAGAGTCTTAGAGAGAAAGAAAGATAGAGCTAGCTTCTTAGAGAGAAAGAAAGATAGAGCTTAGCTTAGAGAAAGATTAGAGCTTCTTTCTTCTCTCTTCTTTCTTCCTTCTTCTTTCTTCTGTCTTCTGTCTTCCTCAGGAGTCTCGGCCTAACTCTGACCAGTCATTACTTCTTCTATCTGGTTTCTCTTCTGTCTTCTATCTGGTTTCTCTTCTGTAACCGCTCTGCCTACGTTCTGGCCGCTCTGATTCTTCTGACCGACCGAGTGACTGCCCGACTGGCTGAATTCTCTGTTCTCCTAACTCGGACCGCTTTCACCCGGTTATATACCTTCAGGTTTGCGGGTGCCTACAGGTGCATCACATATGGCTTCCAGCTAGCTACAACAGCCCTTCCTAATTAGGGCTCCTTCAATTTAGAATGTGGTAATAACAGTGAAAGAAGTAAATAAGATGTTTGATCCAGATAGGGTAAGCAGGGAATCCCTTTCTAAGGAGTCAATATTAAAGCTGAGATCTGAGGATTTCAGCCATTGGGGGGATCATCTCAAGCACATATCAGACAGGACAAACTCCCAAAAGGCCTAGGGCTGCAAATAATTTAGCATGTTGCATTGGTTTATAGCTCTTTGAAGTAGGTACTATGTAATCTGCATTTTTCAGATGAGGAAACTGAGACATAGGGAGGAAAGGAGATTTGCCAGCATCTCAGTTGGTGGGAAACTAAGAATTAAATTCTGTTTTCAGGGCTGGTGCAATTGATTATTCCTCCCTGGTATCCCTGGACAATAAGTTGATAAAGGAATTTGTTTAGATGGTGACAGCCTTGCAGGGAACAGACATAAGAATCTGAATTGAGACATCTCTGAACATAAAAATATTTGTTGCAAATTTGTAACACATTTTGCAGTCTTCTACTTTTTTTTTTCTTTTTCCCCAGCACAATTTGTATCCCCAGAACCAACAAATCCTAGCCAAAATTTGCAGTTTGATTTGGGGTGTAGCCAGTAGAACACTGCTCCTTCTCACCTGAGTTCAGCTGACCCTTTTCTTTGAATTGGGGGGTTCCATTTCCCTGGAAGATGAGGACCGGTCAGTGCCAGCCTGAAACTACATCACCCCACAACATGTGCATGGCTCAGCACTGAGGAAGGGGATGGGCCTATGGTTACCTTGGATTTGGACCATGGCTTGGAAAGCCCTGATGTAGACCACAGTGGATTAGGAGGGTGAGCTGAACTGCTGCTATGCTGATCCTGTTTCCACATTTAACCAACGGGAAAAAAACCCAAACACATCAAAATGCCATCTTATAGCAGAAAGAACTCTTGGCATTCATTGCTTTGCTTGAAATTACTTTAGCTGAGTTTTAAAACTAGCAATAATAATGATGATGATTATGGGTATTTAAATATAAGACACAGTCACTTAAATGGTAAATTTTAGCAATCATCATGCAAGATAATAAGATGATTTAGGCCTTCAGTATATTCTTGTGATATAGCTGAATGTACTAAAATGTCCATTTGTGCTTGTTCAAACCATGAATTTCAGTGCATTATAGTTAATTATTGGGTCAGATCATTGCTTTATTGCTCTTGGCTATAAGATTTATTAAGTGAAGCATGAATAAAAAGTGATTTTTAAAGTAAGTTATAAAAATCCACATATCATAAAGCTAGAGTGAGTTTCTGCACATAAAAATAGTTACATTTGATAGCTTCAACATAGTCATCAGATTGCGTATTTTAAATCACAATGCTGGGTATACGACAGTAGCCCAAAGAACAGTTCCTTCTGACTTCTGTTGTGAAAGTAAAGAGGCTCCAAGAGTCGTGTATCAGACTGTGTCTGGCAGGATGCAGTCACTCTTTCCTGGTCTTTTTCTTGGATAAGAGCTAATTACTATGTTCTTTATAAAATGCCTAAGGGCTCTGCAAACACGTGGTCAGGGTTTGGATTTTCTAAGGCAGAGGTGTTTGTGTCTAGATTAATTCCTCCTCGTTTGATTATGTTTTATTGGAGGTGCATCCATGGCCTCTTTTTAGGAATGAATGCACATTTCATGGTTGTAGTGTGGGTGGGATCCTCTCAAAGAGTACAGCTCTTCTGAGGCAGGAGGGTGCATGTCAAGGGGTAATTTTACTAGTGTGCTGTCTCTTATGAGCCTCACCCTGCCATGTGTGTTCTTATGATTAGAAGGCTTGCTTTGCATGTGGGTGTCTTGTCAATGCCAAAGGGAGACAGGCAAAACTTACCTTTTTCTGAAAGTGTCGGGGCCCTGCTATCAGTTTGATGTTGGCCAGTATAGGATGCTGGCTCTAGACTGAGGGCTGTCTTCTTGTCTTCCCCCCCCTCCATCTCACTTGACTCCCTCTGTGGCCCCAACAATTCATCTTAACTATGTCCAAAGCACCAATATGTGGCCCCACTCTTACTTTGTTCCATGTTGATAACGTCACAGTGACCTCACAAATTCCTCCTCCCCACTTGAACCAGGCTTTGCGTAACGAGGCCCCTTTGGGCTGGCTGCAATTCCAGGCTCACAGTAGACCTGACACCCCCTGAGAGGTCTGTAACTGCTCGGAGTTGTGAGAAATGTCTGGTTGCTGGTTTTCACATGTGAGATGAGTCTGCTCCCACCCCCAGCGCCAGCTTACGGCCTGGATATCATAAACAAAAGGAAATCTGAGAAAAGTGTCGTGGACTCATCATTCGGCACAGGGAGTACACAGAATCGCTCTGAACCCAGTTCCCTGGCAGATGGGAAAGCTCTGCTGAGCTCACCCCATGAGCCACTTCAGGACCAAGTTGGCAACAACAACAAATTGGGTCAAAAGCTGTTTTTCTGCACGTTTCTTAAGTTGCTTTGTTTCCCAGAGAAATGAGGGAAAACCTGCAATAAGAAATGAGGACTCTTCTTTTTCATGAGCATTTAAATAAAAACACACCTGCTCTCTAATTGCATAGGATCGAAATTGCTGTGCTCAGCAGCCTGGATCACAATTCTGGAATACCTCTGGGCTTCCTGCCTTGCTAGAATGTCCCAGTTCATTCTCTTCTGAACATCACAAACCAAGTCTGAGTTGTGCCCAGACAATTCTTTCCCACAGATTCCTGGGAGAGCCTTGGTGTAGCCAGGTGGCATAGATAATGGCCATCTCCTATGGCTGTCCACATGCTGACGGTACCCACGTGCTTTCTGCTCTGGTTTTTTTTTTTCTGATTAAATCATGTTCCTGTTGATTTGCAAGTTCGTGCTCAGGTGGGGACACGGCGGAGAGAGCACCTTCCACCCCAGGAACTGTAGGGGTTTGTGTTTCTGGGCAGATGTCTTTCCTTTGCCATGGTTGGCAGGCAACCTCTGGTGGGGGCTGCATGAGCACCGACACGTTTGGTAACTCAAGGAAGAGATGGAGCGATCGGTCGTCTGCCTCAGTATTGCTTAGCAAACCGCGCGCACGGAGTGGCCGTCTTGAATCGATTGTTCCAGCGACACAAGTCAGCAGTGGCTTGTGCCAGCCCCGCATGCCAGCAGACGGCTCCAAATGAGGTCATCGCTCGGACGGTTTCACAAAAGAGCCCCAAACAGCCCGAACAAGCCCTCACACGTGTTGGTTCATCCGGCACAGTTTTGAGATGGCAAATAAAGTTGGACCACGACTTTGTTTTGGAAAATGTGAAACACCTCCGGGGTTTCCCCCTTAACTTCTCCCATCTGTGGGAGCCCCGCGTGTGGCTGGAAAGGACTGGCTCCAGTGGCTCCCAGCCTCTCAGCTGCCCTGGGTGTTGGAACCGCTTGGGTGGCAGCAATGATCTGATTTGGGAGAAGATAATTATCTCAAACCTCAGTGACTGCAAACTCCACTTGGAGGCATCTTGGCAGCCTGGATGCTGATATTCTTGGAACATTGTGTGTTTTTCATCAATTCCAAGAGAGGATGTGCAGTGAGCCACGTGACCCCAACATAGCCTTGGCAGTTCGTAGGACTAAACTGTCCACCGAGACCACTTATCATCAGGGTTGGGAAATTGGGTGAGCATATGTCTCTCTGAGCTCTTTGTGAGGACCACCGCTGTGACTTGCCTTCCCGAGTGTGTTCCACCAGGCTAGCAGCACCTTGAGGGGAACACTTGGGTCTTGAGTACTGATCCAAATTAGCCAAGTCCCTCACTCCAGCGTCTGAAGAAGGGGTGTTTCCTTGTTTCGGAGCCGTGCGCTCCTCAGAACCAGGGTCCCCAGTGGCCACATTCTCCTCTTTTTCCTGATGAGGCAGGGAGAACTCTGCATCAGAAATATGTGTTCTACCTTCCGTTCTAATTCTGGCCACTCACAGAGGCAGAGCTCCAGACGTGGCTTGTGTCTCAGTGTCCTAGGGCAGTGGTAACAAAGTGGCACAAACTGGGTAGCTTAAGACAGCAAAAAGGAACTCTCTCGCAGTTCTGGGGCAGAAACCCGAGATGCAGGCGCTGGCGGGGCCAGACTCAGAGGCGGATCTGCCCCTACCTCCCTCACTTCAGCGGGTTGCCGGCGATCCTGGGTACCCCTGGCTTGTGTTGGCATGACTCCCAGCTCTGCCTCTGTCTTCACAGGTCCTTTTCCCTGTGTGTCTTTGTATCCGAAGTTCTCTCTTCTCGTAAAGGCACCAGTCACTAAATAGGTCCCACCCTACTCTAGTATGACCTCATCTTAAGTAGTTATGTCTGTGAAGATGCTGTTCCAAAATCATGTTGCATCCGCAGGTAGTGGGGTCAGGACGGGAATGTATCTTCTTAAGGACACAATTCGACCCGACTCCCAAGTCCATCCCAGTCCAGCCACTTGTTGCCTCCTGAGAGCCTTTGGCAAGTCATGAACTTTCTAGGCCTGAGTTTCCTTTCTGGTGAGTACACCGAGTTAGAAGACCTCGAATGCCACGCCCTCTGAGTGTAAGTTCCTATTAGGTGGCAACCCTGCGTGTGATCCTAGGGCCCCTTCATCTGTGTGAGGATAAAGGTCAACACAGGAGGGACTTGGATGTTAAAAAGCAGCTTTCAAATTCTTTCAATAGTTCACCCCCCAAACTGGATCATGCTGGTGAAGTGTCATAAACTGAAAACCATTAAAATACTCGGTCCTTAGACTGGTGTGTGACTCCATCATAGGCTGGCATATAAATGGCTGTCATGAGCCAGCGGTGGCGCACACCTGTAATCCCAGCACTTGGGAGGCTGAGGCAGGAGGATCGCGAGTTCATTAGCAACTCAGTGAGACCCTGTCTCTAATAAAAATACTAAGAAAGGGCTGGGGATGTGGCCCAGTGGTCAAGAGCCCCTGAGTTCAATCCCCAGTACCAATAAAAATAAATAAATAAATAAATAAATAAATAAATAAAATAAATGGTTCTCATCTCCTTCGGAACCGAGGTCTTAAAAACTCCATGATCTTAGACGTGCTAGGGTGAAGTCACCACTCACAGAAACCTTGGGCCTAGGACTTGACCTTGCACGCGGTGCCCAGAGAGGAGGTGGGGCTACAGGTGACCGGCTAAGGCCGATCACAGCCCAGTGGCACTGTCAGTCAGCCTCTCCCCGTGAGCCTCTGCTTTTCTGCTCTGTGGCACCGTGCTCCTGGGATCGCTTCAGCTTTTCTTTTGTTCCTTCTCACGGCTGGGGGAGGGAGGCCCACCTAAGGCCTCTTAAAATGATGTCATCGCGTGCCATCTGTTTCCACACCTGCTCCGCTCAGCAACCCGTGACCGGCGGTGCTCCGTTTATTTTAGAAGCACTACCCAGGGTGCATCTGGCCCAGGCTCACGGAGGTTAGGTGCCAGTGCACAAAGGCAATGAGCACTGAGACCCTGTCCTCAGGGAGCTGGCAGTCTGGAGGTGACACGTCATAGCACTAGACGTTGGGGAGTGCAAGCGTGGGGGCATGCCTGGTAGTTGCGGAGCCCAGCCTGGGGACAGGGAGACTGCCAGGAGGAGGACAGTAATCTCAGGGTAAGGGACAGCCACCAACACGTGTCCTCTTCCCACAGCTGCTGCTTCTGAGAGACCGAGCTTGTCTGAGGCTGATTGCAAGGTGAAGCCCCCAGCCCTGATCCACCAGAGCCTCTCCAGCGCTTCTGTGTCACAGGAAAGGTTTCAAAATGCATGTGGTGACCCATCTTTCTGGGGTTGAATACACTTGGGAATAGCGTGGGTTTGTCTGGGCATTCCTGGGGGGGAGGTTTGTAGGGCCAGCCAGACACAGGCCGCAGAGCCTGCTACCCTGGCACATGGGCTGACTTCAGATAAGGCCAGTCTGTGGTGGCCAGGTGGCTAGGGGCCTTCAGGCACCAAGCCTTGGCCTGCCTGGAAAGTGCCACCTCCTTACTTCACACACACACAAGATCAGAGAGTCATCTTGAAGGGCTCCTGCAGTGCGCCATGGCTCTCCCCACCCGGCGGCTCTGTTCTTGATGTTGGCCTGGCAAAGCTGCGTGGGGTGCCCGGAGAACTCGTAGCCCTTCCTCACCATGCTGGAGGCCTTTGTCTGCCCGCAGCCTGGGCCGGTCTGGCCGTCCTCCACCGCCACCTCTCAGGCAGTTATTTCCGTCTGGCCAGAAGCCTTCTCCTCCCTGGAAGAAACCTTAGCTCTAGGTCAAGGCCCTGCTCGTAACAATAGCCCCTTTCCATTGACAGGCTGTGTGTGGACACGAGGGGCAGCTGAGGGCACTGTCTCCTCCTCCCTGCCCGTGTGGCCGCGGCGTGAGCCCTGCGCTCTCCCACCTCAGGGCGCTGCTGCGACGGCCGGGTGCTGGCTGCCCCCAGCCAGTCACTGAGCTTGGGAGGAATTCTAAAGCTGAGAAATGTGGGCCTCCCCTGCTGGCAAATTTAATGCCAGGGTGCCCCGTGGTGGCACGATGCTTTCTTAGAGCTGTGTGGTGGGCCAAGGCCCCGGGGTCCCAGGCCCCTGTCCGCCTCCTCCAGGGGGCAAATCTGCATTGCCACCACTCTCTCTCCCAGCCTCCATCGCTCTCCTCCTTCCCCACCAGGAACTCTTGGCACAGCTAATCGTCTCCCAAACCTGCTGCTCAAGGACGCACCCCAAGAACCTGTGGGGGGGCATTTTCTGCCTGGTGAGGGCGAGAGGCTCACGGGAGCCCAGCCGAGATCTGCAGCCGCGTCTCCTCTGCTTGCTTTTCCTGCGCTGCCTGCAGCCTCCTCCTTCCGGTGACCCTCACTCATTGTGGGGAGATTTTCCTGTGCTTAGCTCTTCTGTCCTCAGTCCCCTCTGTACCCAGTCTACCTGTGGCATGGGCTTCCAAGCTCCAAGGTCTTTGATCTCCTGGGATTTGTTCTGCTCTGGAGTGTATCTCAACAGGGTGATGTTGTCTTCAGGGAAGCACAGAGTGTTTTTGAACGATAAAAATTATTTATTTTAGCTGGGCGTGGTGGCGCACGCCTGTAATCCCAGCACTTTGGGAGGCTGAGACAGGAGGATCGTGAGTTCAAAGCCAGCCTCAGCAGTGGCGAGGCACTTAGCAACTCAGTGAGACCCTGTCTCTAAATAAAATACAAAAAAGGGCTGGGGATGTGGCCCAGTGGTCGAGTGCCCCTGAGTTCAATCCCCGGTACCAAAAAATAAATAAATAAATAAATAAATTTATTCCTTTAATGTATAAATCACAGATGTACCTTCAAACACACAAGTGTGTAAGTACAATGTACTCCTGGAATGGTTCAAGTTGGAGGATCAACTCAGATATTTAACATCCTTAGTGGTTTTATGGAGAAGCATCAGAATAAGTTTCAATGGAATGTTATTATGAAAAAAAATGTTTAGCGAGATTAGTCTCTGACTGCTCTACTGGGAAGTGGTATTTATATAGGAAGGGCTGAGGGGCAGTGCTGGACTAGGAAGAGGCTATGAGTTTCTTCTGAATTTCATTTCCACATTGAATTGCAACATGAATGACATTTCAACAGCAGCTCATAGCTTTTACTCAGATCCTGCTTAGGGGTAGGAGGGCACGGAGGAAATTCGGAAGAGCGTGAAGCACCTGCCCATGCAGCTACCTCTTGAGGCCACCACTGACAGATCTCTGGATGTTTCCTTACGGGTAAAAATAATTGTACCTATGTCACTAGCTGTTCCCATTTTACAAATGAAGAAAACTGAGGCTCAAAAGTTTAAAATGTGGTGGGAAGGCAGGACGTTAACTTGGGCCTGTCCAGCCGTGAAGTTCACACACCTCTCACCATATTCTACGGTCTCTTGAAAGTACTCATGGAATTTGAAGATGGCAAGTCTGAAATCTAATTAAGTGATTCAGAATTTCTGCCTCTGTACCAAGTTCTTTTGGGGCTGCAGCATTTTGATTAAGAGGCTGGAATATCACGGTCCAGACTTTTGTTGACAGAAGAGTCAAGGAGGGAGGTCCAACCAGAGAGCCCTGCTTTCTTGGTTCTCTTGGTCTTTAGGCCTGGGTAATAGTTTTAAAATGACAATAATATTATTGTGCTCTTAACTATTGTAAATCTTTTCAGCCCACACTTAGGGTTCTGTAGACTATCTTAGTTCCTGGGGGGATGAATTTAATTAAATAAATAAAGCCTCAAACCCAAAACTTTGTAGGCCACCTCTCTTTTCCCGTGTGTGTACCTGGTGTGACATCCCCCTCCTGCTGGTGTCTGGAGGAGACTACTTGCAGCACCGCAACGTTGTTTATAACGTTAAAAGTCAACTTTCTAAGTGAAGCCACTTATCCATCACTCCTTCAGGCTCAGTGGTATGGGACAGAAGAGGTGGGAGGAAATAAAAGTATATTTGTAGAGCTGACAATTAAGCCAGGGCAGCCCGCACATCTGCTGGGCACCCACAGACTTCAGGTCCTCATCTTAGGGCGGGGTTCTTTTCACACGAGGATTCTGGATCAGTATGAATTTGGTTTTGAAAATGGAGCCAAACTAAGTATTCTGGGCGTGCAGGACCTTAATCTAGGGTCAGGGTTTATCTGAGTGTTGCGGGAGCTGGTGTTGAGAAGGGGGTTCTGCAGGAAACTGGGGAAGCTGGAGCCACAAGGTTGGGGAAGGGGCCTCTGAAGACCTCCTGTTCTCGGAAGCTCCCAAGGAAACTGCTGTAGTTCTCACAAACTTCTGGAACAACCCCCTCCAGCTGGCTCAGTCTGCAGTAGCAAAATGGGTGACTCATAGGCTCTGGCTGAGAAGCTACCGGGGACCTCCTGCGTGCTCACAGAGAATGGCCTGTGCTCCCGTGTAAGCTGCCTGTCACGGCCAGCCACGGCGCCGCCACGGGAGGAAAATTCTCGGAGGCAGAGTATAGCTTTTGCTACTTTTACTTCTACTTTCTTAGAGCTTAGAGAGGGAAAGAAAGATTTTTAGAGAGAAAGATTAAAGCGAGCTTTTCTTCTTGTCTTCTTAGCTTAGAGTAGAGCTTAGCTTAGAGAAAGATTAGAGCTTCTTTCTTCTCTCTTCTTTCTTCTCTTCTTCTTCTGTCTTCTGTCTTCCTCAGAAGCCTCGGCCTAACTCTGACCAGTCATTACTTCTTCTATCTGGTTTCTCTTCTGTTCTATCTGGTTTCTCTTCTGTAACCGCTCTGCCTACGTTCTGGCCGCTCTGATTCTTCTGACCGACCGAGTGACTGCCCGGCTGACTGAATTCTCCGTTCTCCTAACTCGGACCGCTTTCACCCGGTTATATACCTTCAGCTTTGCGGGTGCCTACAGGTGCGTCACATACATATCAGGTGGAACCCATGGCTTCCAGCTAGCTGCAACAGCCCTTCCTAATTAGGGCTCCTTCACTCCCGTCCAGCCTGTAGGTCTCACTGGCAAACTCGGACGTGGAACAGCACAGGGTAGAAGATTCTGGCAGCTGGAGTTTCCTAAACCTTAGATGGCGAGGGGCTGATACGATGCTGACAAAATGTGGTTCAGCAGGGGTCCATACAGTGTCTCTAGGTGGTCTTCAGGCTGGCCTTTTATGCCACCGCTCTCTAGTGTCATCAGTCCTGGCAAGCCTGACTTAGAGACGGCAGGCCTGGGAGCACCCCTCGCACATCCTACTTTTCTGTCTCCGGGGCCCCTCCTCTCTGGAGACTCTCTTTGCCTCTCTTCTTAATCCCACCACAGAAGGTCTGCATCTGCTTTGCCTTGGGTTTTGCTTCTCTTAGCTGTGGGCTGGATTGCTAAATGGTCACCGTTGGGCCGTTTCAGGGACTATTATGTTCTTCTGGGAGGGTGACCAATGCCTTGACCACATGGTAGGGCCTCTGTAAAGCTAAGCGCTTTTCTTGCCTATGGTGGACAGTTGGTGTTTCCGTCTGTCCATCATCCACTCACTGTCTATGGGCCAAAGCATCTCCACTCACCTTGGAAACTGTCCCTCCCTCATTCCACATTTGTGTGCTGTGTGGTTTGGTGGTTGGGCTCTGTTTTGTTCCCTTCTACCACCCCTGCACCTCCTTCAGGGGACGTCATAATGATCTGAGCTTCCCATCCCTCTGGGTTTGGTGAGTGGCTGAGAGAGGCGTCCATGCTTCCAATGGGCCCAGTGAGGGCCACCCCTGCAGGGTGGATGGAACCGTGAGTCAGAGGAGCTCTTTGTGGCTGTGGTGGCTAAGGTGGGAGACCCCACGCTCAAGATACTGAGGCCTCCCTGTCTGAAGAGTGTGGGATGCAGAGTGTGATGAGGATTCACTGACCCCTGTTTCAGGGGAGTCTAAGGCTCCCAGCAATAATGCCCCAGATGAAGCCTTCATTCTTGGCCTTCAAGCCCCGGGGATTCTTGAACCAAAAGATAAGTAAAACTAACATATTACATTCAGTATTTTTGCTCTAATAGTTAACAGTATAAGAACATGCCAGGAAGCTGGGCACAGTGGCACACGCCTGTAATCCCAGAAGCTCAGGAGGCCGAGGCAGGAGCATCATGAGTTCAAAGCCAGCCTCAGCCAACAGTGAGGCACTAAGCAACTCAGTGAGACCCTGTCTCTAAATAAAATACAAAATCAGGCTGGGGATGTGGCTCAGTGGTCAAGTGCCCCTGAGTTCAATCCCCGGTACCCACCCACCCCCACACATACAAAAAAGATCATGCCAGGAAATGACTCTGCTTCTAGGAAGACAGTGTTGAGTATTCTTTATGTTTAAAAGGCTTGTGTGTGCTTAAAAAAATAAAAAAATCCTTACTAATGTGTTGCACATTCTTTCAAACAAAATGTATTTCAATTGTGGTGCTATAGTAGGACTGGCAATTTGATCCGTAAATATAATCATCTTGACCACTGCATTTCTATTAAAATTTCAATTTCAAATGGTTAGCCTATAAATAAGTGTTTAGAATACAGGCTTCTGGAATTTTGGAATTACTTGCTTCTCTGGTTTAGCATTTGCTATTCCAAAAGACTCTTTGATCTCTGTATGCCATGTTCTAAAGAATTTAAGTTAAACGTTTAAAAAATCTGCAAAAAGGCCAAAGTGAGCATGCTTCTGAGATGTGGTAATAGAAGTCCAGTGTCCAGCTCAGGAGGGGTGGCCCTCCAGGTTGATCCAACCACGTGGAGCCGCAGAGGGCACCGCGAACTGCACGGGCAGGCAACAGTAGGGCTCTGCTGTGGAGCCAAGTTCTAAGGACATTGGTAGCTCTGAGGGACATCAGTAGACTGGAGCAGACTGGAGGGAAGGAGTGGCCATTGTGTCATAGGAAGCCCTAAAAGATAGTTAAAGGGCCCAGGAATAACAAATTAGAATAAAAATAATTTTTTAAAAAAGGGCCCAGGAATATTTAGACTGGAAGGTGGCATCCTGGAGGAGGACACAGCCACCCAGTGGATGATGAGTCCCCTGCCTCTGTGTGGCTCTGGGGGTGGAACAAAGCCAGTGAGTAGAAGGGGAGGAATGACCAAGTGGGGAAGTGTGGGGTGGCTGCCCTTGAGGGGTCTGCTGGACCCGGCCTCCAGGACAAGCATCTGGGGGAGCAGTTAGGAGGCTCCTGGTTGGATGCCTCAGTTCTGGTCCTGTTTAGTAGGTGTGTGATCCAAGCAGATGGTCATTTGTAAATTAGGACGGTGAAAGTTCCTACCACACAGGGAAGGTCACAGGGGTTAACTGAGATGGAAGCAAAAGTTTTAAGAGCATGACACACAGCAAGGACAAGAAACATACCTCCCACGGTGCCGGGCATAGCAGGTATAAATGTCTAATGGGAGGGTTGTTGACTGATTAAATGAGCTGAATGACAGGAGGGAATTGATCACCTCTAACATCTCTTCCACCTGTGAGTCTGGTGTCTCGCTACAAATAACAGCATTTGCTTTCCCTTTGATGTATATCAACTCTCTTTCTATTTTACACACATATGTGGCATGTATATTATATATCTAAATATATATTTCAAGGAGCAAAAAGTTTAAAAACCCAATAAAACAACAACAACAACAAAAAAAAAACTCGCGTGATCTCACCCACCAGAAGTAACCACTACTCACATTTTTAAAACAAATATTTATTTATTTGCTTTAGTTGTACACAATGCAAAACATTTATGTTTACGTGGTGCTGAGGATGGAACCGGGCCGCGCACGTGCTAGGCGAGCACTCTACCGCTGAGCCACAACCCCAGCCCTCACATTTTCTTTCAGGTTCTTTCTCCATGTGTTCATTTACACAGCTGGATCACACCAGGGACAGATTTTGTATCCCGGGTCGTCAGTTTTCTTTCTTTGGCTCCACTTTACATGACAACTTGATGGTGCTTTGAGATGCTTTTTGGTGTTTAGTTGCTCATTTACTACTTGAATCCTTTGCGTTCAGTGAGCACCTACACAGTGACAAGGTCTAGAAATAGAGAGCAATGGGAAAGCTGGTCTTGTCCTCCATCTGCTGGGGGAAGATGCTGAGTTTATAACAGTGAATAACTAGATGCTAAACAATCACAGATCTCTGTCTTTACCATCTTGATGAAACTCTCGCTCCAGATGTGTGTAATCAATAGTTAACATGTGTCTCTTTTTACCCTTCGACTAGAAAATCTTCCTCAAATAACTAGTTCCTCTGCCTCAACAATGCTCGCCTCTCCCCTCGCAACCACCCGGATTGCTAGGAGCTGCCAGTGCACACTGAGCTTCTAGACACGTTCCCAGACGATGCTTAATTAAATCCTTTAATTATTAGCCTCTCACTCCATTCGCATCACTCCCTAGTGTTTAGTGCCAGAATCACTTAGGGGAAGAAGCCAGCCGCCTATCTGCCCAAATTACTGCTTCAATTAGAGTTTTATCAGATTCAGGAAAGTTGAAATTCTGGAAATACTCGTTTTTTTTTTTTTAAACTCCTGAGCATTTATGTTCGTATTAGGCAAGTCTTTAGGTCTTGAAAACGTGCTTTGTCCAAACTGGCAAGTTAAGCCTCAGTTTCAGATCAAACCTAAGTGTTGTATTAGCGTAACCAACCTCATGGATGAGCCTAGCATCATCAAAGGTGTGTGGGAAGCACCCTTTTTATGTAGTTACTTATAGATCCAAACTCCGTGCCCCCCCGCCCCCGCCCGTGGAGCCTCACATCTTTGTGTTCACAGGGGGCAGGTTGATTCAAGCTGAGATCAGGCAGTTAAGGGGGAGAGAAAAATTAAAAACCTGGTATGGAGTTTCTGCTGGGTTGTTGGTTGCCCTGTGAGCTTGTCATTCTCCTGTCTGGGCCTCAGATTACTGATCTCTAAAATAGGCCTGCCTCCCTGAGGAGGTGTTAAGGATTAAAAGCAAAAGCAGCATTTAAGGTGTAAGCAGCAATGGCAATGTTGAGGCCATTGGCAAGAAGTATGGAGGCCAGGAGAGGTCAAGAAACCCCCACACCTCTTGTCGGGAGAGGAACGTGCCTGTGAGCCTTGTTCCTTAGCCTTTCAAACAGAATTCATTTTTGGCAGGTGGGCGTGGGGCCAAGAGGCAGGAATGGTGTTAAAAACCTCCATTTTACCAAAGAGGAAGCCTTCTCAGAGTATCTAAAGACCCCAGGCCACCTTCCCAGTGCTCACTGCTCCACATCTGCTTTCCTGCCCTCGATAAATGTTTTAAAACCGGAAACAAAGTGAGGCCCGTCAGTCCCAGTGTTCTGTCCACTTTCTTCCCACTAGAAACCAGAGCTGGGGCACTTTTTGGGCCCTCCTGGAAGTGTGCTCTCTTTTCCCTCCCCCACTGGCCTCAGAATGCTCTGTGTTTACCGTAGTGACCCCTGTGGATGTGGCAAGAGAAAGGACAGCTATTTCACAGAGCAAAACAAAGATCTGACAATCTGGCATAGGTTTGGGGCATAAAAGTATTTTTAAAATAATGCATTTAAAATAATGCAAACAGTTGTATGTAAAAAGATGCTATATATGTGCATTATGGATTGTAATACATACTCACATTATAAATAAAAAATAAATAAAATATTAAAAAAAATAATGCCTGGCCTCTGGCCGTCATACCTACAATGGCAAAGTCCCTCTCTCTCCCACTGACATCTTGGTACTCTTGGCACCTCTGCCTGAGCTGTTTTCTCCTTAGTAATCATCACCATCTCAAATACTGGAAGATTCTTAGTCTATTTGTTTCCCCTTCCTCCTCTCCACAGGTCAAGCAAGGCTGAGCTTTGCTGGGTCCTGTTTTATCCCCAGACCCAGCACAGCCCCTGGGGCTTGGGTGGTGCTCAGTAAGCACTCATTGACTAAATAAATGAGTGTGAACAACTTCCAGACTCTTCCAAACTTTGTAGGTGACTGAATCTACCTGAAACACACTTTATTTATTCAAAAATACTTAATTGGGAATGATCATTCTCTGGATAAGAGATGAGGAAACATTTGTTCAGGCTTGTTCTAAAGCCAACTTAGATAAATAGCTCATTTATTCTACAGACATTTCATGAGTGCTGTTTATGTGTCAGGTATTGGGCTGGGCACTTGGGATTAAAAAAACGAGAAGCACACACCTCCGCTCTCAGACTAATTAGCAGGTGAGACACAAGTAAGGTGATCATTAGGGTAGAGTGTGCCATCACTGAGGTTGGGCAAGCTGCTGAGAGACTGTGGGAAGAGAAGCCAATAACTCACTGGAGGAGTTGGGAGAAGGGACAGAGGAGAACCGGAGGCATTCAAGGTACAGGGAAGAATGTACACAGGCAAGATGTCATGAACAGATGGCGTTGCTGTGCACTGCACAAAGCTTGGGTATGTGTGTCGGGGAGCCTGCACAACAGAGTCTATGTGCAGTGTGGTGGCTCTGTGAGGGGACAAAGCAAATCAAGAGAATAGAGAGAAATGCAGAGCAGGTGAAGGTAGGTGGGTTTAATGGAAGCAAGGGAACTGGTCAGAGAGGTGCGGTATGAGGCAAGTCTGTGAGAATGTGAAGGGTCTTGGGAGCAAGCTGGGGAGACTGAAGTGTCCTCTCTTGGTCACTGAAGGCTAATGGGATGAAAACCAGAGGGCTCAGGGTAGATGGGGGTAGGGGTAGGGAGGTGAGCAGAGCCCAGGTTCAATGAGTTTTGTGAAGCTGGCAGTTTCAGCACACAGGTGAGGGCACCGCTGGGTAGGTGGGAGCTTTGCATAGAGGAGAGGGTGGTCAGGACTTCGGGGCTGGGACTAGAAGGAGTCAGAATTCATGATTAGAGGTGAGGTAAGGATCACCACAAACAAGTGTCTTCTGATTAGTTTTAAAGAGAGTTTCAGAAAGCCACTTTTTCTGGTCGCAGGTTGTCAGTGTTGCAGAATGATGAACTCAAATGAGGCCTGAGGATAGACCTTGGGACTATCCATCTGGGATTCCCTGGGACCCTTCCACGGACTTGCGGGTGCAGTCAGATTAGGAGGAGCAAGCCTCCCCGGACAATTGTAGAGATGCAGGCAGCGGTGCAGAGACCTTCAGGAACTCAGGTCTTCCTGGCCTCCTGGGAAGGGCACGTGTTCAGCTGGAGCCGGAGCTCTCCTCTTGTCTCCCCTGAGCATTGGGGTTACTATGTGTGTGGGTACGTGGGCCACCACTCCTTTTCCTGTCCATCCACTCCCTTACTCAATCCTCCATCTAAGCCAGGCTATCAAAGAAGACCATGAAAGAAGGCGGACAAGACCCTCAAAGGTGAGCACGGGCTGGGTTCTCCTCCAGCCTTCACCCAGCGGTCTCCTGACTTGGAAGTGCTCCTCCTGAGCTCGTCCCCTTCCTCCCAACACAGAGCCACTCCTAGATGTTCCATGAAGCTGACTGCATCACCTGTCTGGCCTGACAGGCATCTCCTTCTTGGGATGGCTTGTAAACACGTCACAGAACACAGGCTTGGCCTAGCCATTTTTGTAGGGCATATCTTTGGCAGTCCACTTGATAAAAATTCAATAAACCATTAGAATGGAATAGTGGACACAGAAATAAGCCTGTGCAGTGACAGCCATCTGGTTTTTGACAAAGGCTGTTGGAAAAATGTATTGAAGAAAAGACATCCTCTTTAACAAATGGTGCTGGGAAAAAGTGGATATCCGTATGAGAAGATTGAAACTAGATCCCCATTTCTCACGTTGGACCAAAGTCAACTGAAAATGGACTGAAGACCTAAGTATAAGACCTGAAACTGCTAGAAGAAAACATAGGAAACACTTGAAGATCTAGGCACAAGCAATGACTTCCTGAATAGGGCTCTAGTAGCTCAGGAAATGATAGCAAATGGGATGATATCAAATTAAAAAGCTTGTGCACAGTAAAGGGAACAATTAACACAGTGAAGACAGGACCTAAAAATGCGAGGAAAATCTTTTCCAGTTACTCTTGGGACAGAGAATTAATACCCAAAATATATAAAGAACACACAAAAATGTTAACACTCTAAAAAACAACTAATCTGATCAGTAAGTGAGAGAATGAACCGAATACACACTTCTCAAAAGAAGAAGTACAAATGACCAATAGTTATATGAAAAAAAAAAAAATCCCCACATCTTTAGCTATCAGGGAAAGACAAATCAAACTACATTGAGATTCTACGTCACCCTGGTCAGAATGGCAATCATCAAAAAATACAAATAACAACTGGGAAATGAAATTGGCCAAATTATGTGCATGTATAAATAGGTCACAACGATTCCCACTGTTATGTATAATTATAACACACTGAAAGAATACAAATGATGAGGTGAGGATGTGGGGGAAAAGGACACCTTATACACTGTTGGTGGGAACGTACATTTAGTACAAAGGCTATGGAAAGCAGTCTAGAGGTGCCTCAGAAAGCTGAAAATATAACTACAATACAATTCAGCTCTTTCTTGGTTTAAATTTAAAGTCAGCCTACTATTGAGATTTCCATGTTTATCATGGCACAATTCACAACAGTCAAGTTAGGGGACCCGTCCAGGTGCCTGTCAACAGATGAATGGTTAACCAAAGGGTGGTCCCTATGAACAATGTAGTTTTATTCCGCTATAAAGAAGAAGGAAATCCTGTCATTTTCAGGAAAATGGATGCAACTGGAGAACATCACGTTAAGGGAAATAAACCAGACTCACAAACACAAGTATTGCACGGCTTTTTCTCATATGTGGAATCTAGGGTGGTGGTGGGGGGGAATCAGTGAATCAATGTGTCCCTTTCTCATTTGGAAGCCTGAGTTGTAGATAAATTTGGGCAGATGATGCCTCATCCCTGCACATCAGAGTCCTTGTCGAAACTGATCCAATTCCATCTCCCCACTCCCTCCAGGACTGACTGCATAGGAATCGCTTCAGTAGGATTCTGGGTCCAAGATAGGGAAAGACTTGGCTGGCTTGCTGCTTCTCTCTTTCTTTTAAGGGTTTATGTCTTCAGCTTCAACTTGAATTTATATGTACTTAAACACACGGCAGCTGGTGGAAAAAGCAAAACCTCAGCGAGGCAGACTTGTGTTTTAATTAAAGCATATCACGTGACCCCATTCTTTCCAGTCCTTTATTGTTAAATCATCATTTATGAAGACATTGTGAAAGTGACTATGGTTTTCACTTGAAAGAAAAGGGCAGCAGGAAGCGCAAGGGAGAGCATGGCTCTTCCAGGGTAGGCAGCCAGGCTTGGTGGTGTCTGGGAAGGCCACGGGGATTGCTGCTCCCCGTCCCCACCTAGGCTATGAGGTGTGGGGAGCTGGGGCATGCCCCCCACGGCTGGCCAGCACCCACCCTGGAAGGGGAGCAGCACATGAAACTTCATTCCTGTGTCAACCCCTGGAAGGGGCTGCTTCCCACTTTCTTCTCACCTCCGCATCCTCATTTCACAGGTCGGGGAGGACAGGGTAACCAGAGTGCTCCTGAGGGTGCCGGAGGAGCAGGAGTGCCCCACGGCAGCGCTGACGTCACAGACTCGTTCCTTCCGTGCAATCACGCAGTGGATTCGTGGCCTCTTCAAATGGTGAACTGGGGCGGTTGAACACCAGGTCCAGGGCTGAAAACCACCATCGTTCTCCTGCCAGGCAGACTCACTCCGAGCTCAGCTCAGGTCTTGCATCGCAGTTTATTGCACCTTACCCACGGAATTTGTCTTCGGCCGCCTGCCACGTTTCATGTTAGTGCGTCTTTGTAGCTGCTAACATGAGCTTCTCATCCCTGCACGGGTCCTGAAGGGTGCGGCGGAGTTCCAGAAACGGAGGTGCTAAGTCACGTTATTGTACACCTTAGACTCAAAGGAGACTAGCTGGGGTCGGCCCCCAAGTTCTTGGGGTGCTCCTTTCACAGAAAGCCCAGCCTGGGATACTGTGACACAACCCTCTTCCTACTGGGATAACAATTTATGTCCACTTTGGAGCAAGAGAACAACCTGAAAAAATAATGTTAAATCTTTACTATTACATGATCTCATTGTATTTTTTAAAAGATTCTCAGAAAATGATCATTTATTTTATCCTTATAAGGTACAACCGTGGGGAGTTCTGTAATTGAAGCACATTGGATTATTCCCATCTTGGTTGAATCCACTACCTTCTGGAACAGGTCTCTCCTCTCAGTGGACATGCCAAGCAATGGAGGAGACAGGTCCTCACACCCAAGGGTACTTGGTTCTAGAAAGAGTAAAATAAGGACCAAATGTGCTATAGTGACAAAAATCAAAACTATGCAGTAGGTTTATTTGCAGTAAGCAGGGCTGCCATGGGCTCTAATGCAACAGTGTGCTGGGTTCTTGGTCTGAACCAAGAATGCCTCAAGGGTTGGGGCATTTGAGGCATAGTCTTAATTTTTCTGACCAAATTGTCTTATAGTAGCAGTATCTTTCCCTTCACATAGGACTTTCAGAGTTATTGAGTTGTTCTCATTTAATAAGTGCCCTCGTATCCAGATGATGTGTTTTGTTTTTCTGATTTTATACAAGCCTCCTTTTTTTTTTTTTTTTTTTTTTTTAGCTCATTCGTGGCTATTTTTGTATTCTGGTAACTTTTCCTTACCCATGAAGCCTCACGGCAGAGAGAAACCAAATATCCCCCCCCCCCAAAGGAGTGGAAACTCCAGGCTAATTGTGAAGTGAGAGGCAGACATCTGTGCTCCCTGTTTGGAGGAGAAGATGTGGCCATTGGCTTCTGTGTCATGCTGGAGTCCCCAGGGCTTTGTGCCACTCTTATCAGTTCTTATCATTCTCTGTAAGACGAGAGTTGATGGCCCCATTTTACAGAGGAGACTCAGAGGCTTCAAGCAACTCACCCCAAGGTACATGCTGGTCACTGCCCGGGCTGGATTCCTGCAGATCTCATTCTTTGAGAACCTCAAAGAATGGAGGAAGCTTGGGTGAGCAGAGAGAGGGGTGGGATTCTGGGCGAGGGGCCTCAAGTGTAGCAGATGATGAGGAATTCCAACAGCAGTGTAGATATAGAATACTGAACGGGACTTTTGAACTGGGCTTTTAGTATTTCACAGGAGAATCTGGGCAAGCTGCTGGGGTGGGGGTAGGGGGTCTGCCTTTATCTTCAGTTCCCCAAGCCAGGTTAGTTTCATTGTCCCCCAGCCTTTATCTCCTGCCACAGAGGCTGGGCGAACTCTCTGTGTGAAATGGAAAACAGTCTTTTCTTCCTACAGCACTGAGTCGGTCAGATGGCATTGAGATACGCCATGGGCACCCTTCCCCAGTGCTTTGCACACAGCGAGGGGTTTCTGGCAGTCAAAACCTCTAATGAAGAACTTAGGGAAAAAAAAATCTTTTGAATTGTTATTTTTCCCTGAGGTCTTAAAGGAAGAAAGGAAGTTTACTTAAAGGGGAAGGAACACTTTTCCATAGACTCTAGTAGCTAGTAATTTGGGCCTGTAAAACTGTATTCCAATGACAACCTGCCCTCAACGTCTTGAAAATCACTTTTGACCCGGGAAACAGGCTCCAGGAAGCCACTGTTGATGTGTTTAAATGAATACAGCTGGATTACTCTGATGTATTGATCTGGGGGACGAGCTAGGGAACCCAGGGGACAATACTTGAAGTTGATCCAATGCATTTTGAATACAAGTTTATTTTATTGCTAGTTTTGTGAAAAGCCCCAGCACTGAGGGGCTGCGGGGTATGCACGATGCCTGGCCACCGACTCCTTCACAGAGGCAGTAGACAGGCTCTCACCAGGCGCCTGTGCTCCTATATTCTTCCTTTTCGGTGACCTGGATTTGAAACAACCAGTCATGGCTCAAGTCTACAATCAATTCCAAGCCCATTCCTTCAGTACCTCGATTCTGGATAGCTCAGTGAAAGCCCACGGTGGCTGCCCCTCAGAAGGTCAGGCTGGGTCAGGCTGGACCAGGCCTTGTCGCCAGGCCTGTCTGCATCTGCTGACAGGCATGCCCGCCAAGTGCCGTGGGGGCTTCCTGGAGGAGGCTGAGTCTGAGACCCCAGCCAGGTGGCCAAGCGGCCAAGCCAAGCCCTTTGCTGACCAGCTCTGGTGGGGCTCGTGCCTCAGCCCAGTCTTGTCCTTGGGGCCGAGTGAATGTCTCTGGACGGCCAGCTCTTCCTCCCCGAGGAGCAGCACCAGCCGCCTTCCCAGGCCCGCGCCACTGGGGATGGTGAGGAGCACAAAGCAAAACCTTGTCTTTCCCCATAAAACACCCCAAACCAAAGAAACCAGTCCACTTTGGACAGACCGCTGGGACGTGATGAATCTGAGGGCTCTGGTGCCCGGGAGCCAGGAACACGCTGAGGGTCAGCAGAGCTGCCAGGGAGGCGGCCATCGGCACAAAGGTGGTCTTTGTGCAGCACTGAGAAGCCAAGCTGGAACTGTTCCCCAGGGGCTGCCCAGAGCAGGAGCACTGTCCAGACCCGCCTGTCCAGACCCTGCATTCAAGATGAATCTCAGCAGTGGAAGGAGCCCTGAATACCAGCTCTAGGAGGGCTTCTCAGGCATCACCCTTCGGAGATGTGTGGACACCGACGGTTTCAGGACTTTTGACAGCTGGACTTGGACCTGAAGGGCCCTCTGATGAAGACCCCACTGCCAACCAGGCCCAAAGGAGAAAGCTGTTTTCAAAAATGCCTGTTGTGGCTGGGCGCAGTGGTGCACGCCTGTAGTCCCAGCAGCTGGGGAGGCTGAGGTAAGAAGATCACGAGTTCAAAGCCAGCCTCAGCAACGGCAAGGCACTAAGCAACTCAGTGAGACCCTGTCTCTAAATAAAATACAAAAAATACAAAATAGAGCTGGGGATGTGGCTCGTGATCTAATGCCCCTGAGTTCAATTCCTGGTACGAAAAAAAAAAAAAAAAAAAAAAATTGCCTGTTGTCGTCCACAGAAGCCACCTTCCAAGCACAACGAAGTATCGTATGTCTCACTCAAGCCTGGACCTGGCCAGGCATGTAAATCAAACAGTGATCCAAACAAAACTCAGGTGCCCAACTCTGTGGTAGAGTTCAGCTCGACCTGTTTTCATTTGTGTAGATTGCATCAGAGAGAGAGAGAGAGAGAATAAAAATAAGGTCTATCCTGTTTTCTCTACCTTCCTGATTAACTTGGTGACTGGAAAGGAACTTTAAGAGGTTCCTCTGTCCATAGCCCCAATTTAGACAGAAATCATTGCTTTTGGGGAAAACATATTTTGAATCCTAGCATGTGCCAGCAACTGTGCTAGATGCTGGAATGGCCACACTTTTCTTAAAACTGTGTCATCTATTAAGGAAAGCAGACACAGAGACAAACAGTTGTGATGTCCTATAATACCCATTGTCATAGATTTATGACCATTCAGAGAGATACCTATATCCCTTTAAAAAAAAAAATTCTCTAACCAGGAAGAAAGCTGGTCTATTTTGGGGAATGCCTGTGAACAGAGTAGCAGGTCCAGTGTCTCCTGAAGTCACCCCCAAGTCTCCTGCCTGTGGCTGAGGGTGTAATGGGTCAGAGCAGGCCCCTCAACAGGCCAGCACATACTAGCTGCCTTGCCTTTGTATCTGTCACGGTCGACCTGATCAGAGGATGGGGATGGACTATCAAAGCCCCAGTCCACATCTCACCTGTGACACGGGGTGGGACTGAGTTGGTCATCCACTGAACGAATCTTGCAGTGAAGGCCCAAGGAGTTTTGCCTCCCAATGTACATTCCCCTCAGTATTCTTGGTTATTTTTGTCTTTTCTTTCAACATTTGGAGGGAGTTCTCGAGTCCCTCGCATCTATAAAAGAAACTTCATTGCTAAAGGGCAATTGCTAAATCAGGTTCCCTGATTGCACTGATCTGGATGGAATTCCATGGTCAAATTTGCTGTTTTCTTCTTTCTGCCATTTTGAAAGCAGCCCACTGAAACCCCACTGAGATACCAACCAACAGCTCCACCCTTGGCTGCAACAGGAAGTGTGCATCTGCCAGGCATAGCCTCCCTAGGAGGTGGACCTCTGGCAAGACCAGGAACTGTGCTTGCTGCCACAGAGCACAGCCCATCTTGATTTCTGGCTGCCTCTCCCCGGGCATTTGTTGATATTTCCAATGGTTGTGCCGATTGGACCTGGACTGATTCAGCACTCTTTCTTTTCCCTAATTACCAAAGGTATTTATGGTATTGCAGTATAAGGAAGGGGAAAATCACTCCTAATGCTCCACAGAAAGCTTTTCAAAAATTAAGTCACTAACTAGTTCCTTTTCTGAGCTCCAAGAGGGTGTATCTGAAGTCATCTCTTAGTTAATCATGGGGGATTCTGCATACTAGGGGTCACTATCAAGGTCTTCATATATGTAATCTCCTCTGCACCTCTTGATGAAGAGCACCTTTTGATCATCAAACAATCTTTTCCCCTAGCAACTAGCTAGTCAGAGCTTTACTTGATTGTTTCCATAACAAAAATACTACATGTTATTTCTGAAGAGAGCATAAGACTATTTCAATTTCCCTGTGGAAAGCTGAGAAGCTTGCCTTAATTGACACCAGCAAAATACTTGGCACCAGAGATTTGCACATTCAGCTAGGAGCAAATGAAAAGCTTGTCTCCGCTGTAAAAATTTCATTTTTGGTGTATGGTCCAATTCAAATGCAGAGTCAGAAGCTCAAATTCTAGGGGGAAGTTTCCATCTTGGGTTTTAATTGATTGTCCTCCCCCACCACCCTGGATGATTGATTGTGAACTTTTTTATATAAGGGAAGTATCATGGAGATTCTTTCTTATGCTTTTTCTCTAAGGAGAAATTAAAAATGCTATGTAAGCTGTTAAATGCTGTAACACTACACAAGGTAGAACACTCAAGGCTAACTGGATATCATAGGTTCAACTATAAAGTAAGTTCAGAGGCTATCCTACCAGGGAACAGATCTTTGGCAAAATAAGGTGACTTGGGATAATGATTTGAAAATGGATGCTTCCCCTGACCCTGCCAGAGTTTAACTGGAACAATTATTTTTAAGCATGTTAAATCCTGGGGCTCCACATAAGACTTAATTTTAAGAAGGGATTCTGCTTTAGAAATGTGTAGTAACAAATTCTCTATATAGTAAGTATCACCTTAGTCCTGCTAACATTTTTGAATCACATTGTTTTTCTTCCCATGCATATATACCAGTTTTTAAAATGTGTAGTTGAATTTGCTCCCACACTTTCTTATACTCTCTATAATACCCAGCCCTTTTAACCAGGTTGAGCAACTTGGAAAATATGGCATGGGTCCTGATGTGGAAGGATGAAGCATGCATGTGGTCTGTGTAATATGGTTGGTGAGAAGGTGGGCCATGTGTTTGCTGTGTGTATACAGACTGTACTTTGCTAGCAGAAGAGTTCAAGCAAAGGAAGAGGTAAAATTTCCCCATACAAAATCTTATGCTCTCTTCAGAAATAACATGTAGTATTTTTGTTATGGAAACAATCAAGTAAAGCTCTGACTAGCTAGTTGCTAGGGGAAAAGATTGTTTGATGATCAAAAGGTGCTCTTCATCAAGAGGTGCAGAGGAGATTACAGATATGAAGACCTTGATAGTGACCCCTAGTATGCAGAATCCCCCATGATTAACTAAGAGATGATTGTAGATACACCCTCTTGGACCTCAGAAAAGGAACTAGTTAGTGACTTAATTTTTGAAAAGCTTTCTGTGGAGCATTAGAAGTGATTTCCCCCTTCCTTATACTGCAATACCATAAATACCTTTGGTAATTAGGGAAAAGAAAGAGTGCTGAATCAGTCCAGGTTCAATTTCCTTTATTCGCTGTTAAATTAGATATGACTCTAAACTATACACACCAAGAGTTTTGATCTCCTTGAAATTGTACCCATTTACAAGGTCTCACATATTCCAAAGATGCAGTCATTTCTTTTTGAGTGTTGTCTTTAGAATCAATGGTGTTAAAATCATCCTTATCTGGAGCACAGTGCAGCTCTCTGATGGTACACTGGATTTGGGGGGACCCACCAGAAATCATGAGGAACAAAACTGGGTGAATGAGGAGGTCATCAGCTTGGGTAATGAAGTTACAGTAAAAATATATGGAGGTCATTGTTCCTCTGGGATTTATATTAAGTGATTCTAAAGAAGTTATATTTTTTATTTTTTTATTTTATTTATTTATTTTGTGGTACCGGGGATTGAACTCAGGGGCACTCGACCACTGGGTCACATCCCCAGCCCTTTTTTGTATTTTATTAGAGACAGGGTCTCACTGAGTTGCTAAGTGCCTCGACATTGCTGAGGCTGGCTTTGAACTCGCGATCCTCCTGCCTCAGCCTCCCAAAGTGCTGGGATTACAGGCGTGCGCCACCGCGCCCGGCTTAAAGAAGTTTATATTTTTTAAAAACAATTATTTCACTGCTTATTGAACTTCTTCCCTAAGCAGGCAAATTCCTCCTCAGTTACTGCCTCTTACTGTTCTTTAATTAAAAACATTTTGCCTCTCAGTCAATATTACCCATTGATTTATAGCAACTGTTTCATGTCATTCACTCCAATGAAAATCTAACTATTGCTTGAAGGGTCTCAAATCCTTCTTTAAGCTGCCATATTTAAAATGCAGCCTCCAGAAATCGTGCCTGCATTCCATAATATTTGGGTGGTTGACCACAATCTGCAGTTATTCTGGGCTATTTTTAGAGTGCAAGTTAAGCAGCACATTATTTACATTGGTCAAATTAGCTGACTTCTTGGAAGGTGGCCGTTTCCTTTCCAATATGTTGACACCCACTTTGTTCTGTTGCTTCCAAAGAGGCCAGAGCTTGGTGCATGCATGCTGTGTAACTGCAAAAGAACAATAGCTATCTCAAGCGCCTGCTTACGTAATCCATTCCTTTTTCTCAGAAAGAGGTTCAGATATAAGCAGAATTTTTCTTTTCTCCCCATCTTTTCCCCCATGATGGTAACCACACTGCCAGACTCCTGGGGCACCAAGTCAATTCAGCTAACCAAAACACAGAACCATGTCTAGGAGAGAAGTAAGGATGTCCAGTACAATGCTGTTCCCTTTGTTTCATAGAACTATGTTCCTATTGATAATTTGCTTCAATTTTCTTGCTTATAAAATATGCTGGCAAGAGGAGCGCCTGTTTGAAATGTAGGGAGTCAGATGGGATTTCCAAACGCATGGAATGAAATGAGACGGGAGGTTGTGTAAGCCAATGCACAGAGCAGAGCAATGGCTCTGTGACGTGTTCCAGCTGACCACGTGTTTCAAATACCAAACTGGGAATGTTACCCAAAGTTTCAACACATTTCAGTGTATTATACACTCCATGCCATTATTAGTCATTTCAGAACAGCTTGAAAAATTGCACCAGGTTCAGTGGATGACCCAGTCACTTTAGAGTAATAATATAGCTTTGAAAATTCCCCCGCACCCCTCCTCTTTCATGTGAGAACCTGATTGCACTTTATAAATTTGACTTAGTTAATCCTCACAGCTTCGTTGCCTGGTTAACACGTTTTCCAGTGTGTCAGAGTTCTCTCTCGCTCTTTTTATAATTAGGCAAGAGTGCAATAGTAAGGCCTGCATTTCAGAAAATGGATGTATCCCTTGACTTTTGTCCATTCTAATATGACCACTAAGTAACCCGGGAGGAAAATGGAACACTTTGAACAAGCGATGTGAAGCAGATGTAGCTTCAGAAGTAACATTTAAGAAAGTGAATTGGATATGACGTCTTTGCACATTTCAGAAATTGCCAGCACAGTGGATTGTTTAAAATATATGAAGTGAGATTTAGCAGCTGGGGAACACTTGGTTATCTTCATAGTGCTAAATCCCAATAAATGTTTTGAACAACGAACTGGTATGTTACAGTACCAAATAACTCTTTCTATTAAACGAAACTCGTTAGACCTCGCAGCACAGCTGAGCTTTGTAATATCAAAGGATTATGGGCCACATGTTAATCCAGGATAACGTAAAATTGCATAATTGTTATAGCTGTACTTCAGAAGTTGTTAACTTTAGTATGCAACTTTATTTTATACATTATGGTGAGATATGTCCTATGCCCGGAAACAGGGCCAATCAGAGAGCCTAAGGCTATGGGTTAGAACTTCGTGGTTTGGTGAAACCAACAATTGAGGGAAAAGAATCAGAAGGCTGAGTTGGCATTTTGTAATTAGAACTACTTGTTTGGTTGACCAGATGTCCATTCTTCATTCTGTTGGGTTGGCTTGTTGGAGTCAGGCTCGGGATGTCTTGGATCCTAGTTCTACCAGAGACCATAAAAAGCCTTCAATACTGCTGATCTGACTCATTTCATGTGCCCTCATGTGATGGGAATAATTAATCTTCCCCATTTTATTTTCCATGGTTCTTATGCAAAAATTAGGAAAGTCTCCTCCCCTGGAACCTATTACACCATGTAGACACTATACCTCAAAAATTGGTTGAGGAAAAATAACAGCAATGATGACATCAACAGCAGGTGTGATGCTCGGGTCACAGACCCTGGTGTGGGACAGAGAGCTCCGTTATTTTCCTCAGTTCAGGCTCCTCTGGGCTTGGTCTGAGGAAGTGGGGAGCTGGTGTAGTGTCTGGGGTGGACGGGCACCCTCAGCCCTCGATGGCCTCGATCTACCTTGGTTCCTGTCCATTCCTTCCTCATTCACCAGTCAGTGGAGCCCTGGCTTCCAACCGCATGGTCATCTCAGATTCTGGGACTGTCTTCTTTGCTTTCATCTGCATGGGGATCATTTTGTGGCTCCAAAAGTATTTGGGGAACCAGAACTTTCTTGAGGCTAAGTCCCCACTTACCTAGAAATTTGTTTTGCCCTTTCATTCATTCTCTCTTGGGCCATTTCTAGGAAATGGGTCATGGTGTCACCCACTCTTGGATCCTACAACTCACCTGGGGTTTGATTCCTTCCATGACTTGACTGGGAGGCTCAAGTAAGGGAGTCAGGGACTTCACCCTGCTGATGAGTCCTGCTGATGTCTGTCATTTTATCTGACTCCACTGGACTTCTAAAGTTCTTTCCTATTGTTGAGGGGGTTGTAAAACTACCCCTCAGTATCTGCAGGGGGTTGGTCCAGGGTCCCCAGTGGATACCCAGATCTGTGGATGCTCATGTCTCTTTTCTGAAGCAACACAACATTTGCAAGTAACCAGCTTATAGTTTAAACCATCTCTAGATTACTTACAAGACCTAATACAATGTAAATGGTCGTTACGCTGTATGGTTTAGGGAATGACGACAAGGAAAAATCTGCACGTGTTCAATAAAGGTTGAATTTTTTTCCTGAATATTTTTGATCTGCGGTTGTTTGAATCCACACACATGGAACCCCTGGATGTGGAGAGCTGAGCTTACTCCTACCTGTGAGCTGCCCTCCTGAATCTCTACACACATCACTAATCTTCTTATTGTCTGCAATTACCTAGGCTTTTGAAGGGAAAGGCAAAAACTGAGAATGGGGCAAGAAATCCTGGGGGAAAATGTTAAAATGTTTCAAAACATTAAGCTATCACACATTGATGGGCCACTTATATGCCATTATGTTTACATAATATTACTGAATCTCACTTAGTCTCACTATTTGATAGAGTGAGCCTCATTCGCTATTTAAAAAAAATTTTTTTTATTTGTAGATGGACACAATACCTTTATTTTTATTTGTTTATTTTTATGTGGTGCTGGGGATCGAACCCAGTGCCTCGCGCATGCTAGGCAAGTGCTCTACCACTGAGCCACAACTCTGGCCCCAGCTGATTATTTTTAAGAAGACAAAACCTCAGCTCAGAGATGTTAAAGTAACTTCCAAATTCCATAAGTAGAAAAGATGAGCTATGGACCAGGCTTTTCTGATTTCGGAGCCTGGAACTCTTCCTTTACAACAGTGCGAACCCCTGAGAGTCAGACGCTGCTGTTCGGGGTGCAGCCTGGCACTGGGATTTTTTCCCTAAGTCCCCCGGCAGTTGTCCTGTTCACAGGGGTGGAAGCCAGGGCGCTCACTCTGCTACCCACATACGCACGTGCTGTCTCGAGCATTCGCACCTGTCTAGGGGAGACACATCTTTGGTTTCTATTCTTTCTTATCCCTGAAAGGTGAAGAATCTTCTGAAAAGCAACCAAGGCTGGAGGAAGTATGCCTGCCACTGGAATTTTTGAGCCACAGATGTATTCTCTGCTTTGTACTCTTTTGTGCCAAAATGACTGCCAAATGTCCATAGGTCAAGAGGAACTTCTGGTGCTCTTGGAATCCCACAGGCGAGAAACCTGCAGAGAACAAATGTTTCTGTTTGATGTGTTCCTCAAGCAGAGAGCAGCGAGGAGTCCTGCTCAGTGCTGTCGCTTGGAAAAAGTGTTTGAGAAAACTTTCTTTAGAATATTTTCGGAGGGTGTGGGGAGGGGTGGAAGGGCTATTTTTACCACTTCCAATGAAGCTCATAAACGATCTTCTTCCAGAAGGACTAATTTCATAGCAGCCTGGAGAAGTCAGTAAAGGCGTTAAGTAGGCTGAACCTCTTTGGTTTTTGCCGAAAGGCCACACTCAATCGCAGCCCTTGTTAACAGTTAAGCTGGGAAACGTCTCTGAGGAGAAATCCAAGCTTCCCTCCCAGCTTGGACTGGTCATGAATGGCGATTATCTGACTGTAATTCAAATCATATGTGCGGCCCTTGTTTTTGCCCTGCACAAGATTACTTTTCCCCTTTTAAACGGAGCAAAATAGTCACTGGCTTAAAGACAAACCTGTTCACAAAAAGACCCAGCACTGGAAATGCGACGGCGTTCCAGGACCTCGAACGGCCAACCAGAGTCACAAACCTCCGGCACAGGGGAGGCCCTGTCCGGAGTCCACAGGAGCCTCAACCCTTCCCTGCGGCCTTGCCCCGGGACTCCTGCGTGAAAGCATTTCAAAACCCGCTCCAGAGCTGCCAACAGAGCCAGGCGCTTGATGTGCATTCTGGGCCACAACCTTGCTCTGCGCAGGGACAGGCTGATCTTGTCCCTGTCTCTAGACTGCTGGATGAAGGGCGTCCAGCCCCGGTGACTTCAGCAATGTTTCTTGGCATTGTGACGCTGGAGGCCACTGGGGACGATGTACCTGGATATTGGTGTGACTCAGGTGGGAGCTTTCCACAGACCCTCAGAACATCGGCATCCTTTTAGATGGAGGGCGAGGCTGCGCGAGGCAGTACGGCTTGCTTGCAAGAGAGGGCTTGCCCCTGAGCTCGGCCCCGCCACTTTCTGGGGGTGATCTGAAGAACCTGCACCCACCTCAAGTCTCAGTTTACCTCTCTGTAAAATGGGAGACAAGAATTCGTACCCTACAGGGGCCTTGTGAGGGGCAAATGAGGGTCTGTGTGGAATTTGTGGGGCATCTCAGAAAGGTTAGCTATCGCCTTTACCAGAGATACCTAGGAGGGTGCGGAGGGCTACAGAGGACAGAGGAATGGGCCCAGCAGAGGGACCAGTGAGGGAGGTGCTGCAGCAGCCTGCAGGTTCTATGGAAGTGTGGCCACCGGGAGGCCCCTCAGTCACCCGGCTCTCCACACCTTCCTTTTCATTGATCTTGGGGTTTTCCATGGGCTTCAAAATCATTCTCACCAATACATACTAGATTTCTTTAGAGTCTTTGGTGTTCTGACATTTTAAATACTTTGTTCTCAAATATATAGTTTTTTCTTAAGTTGTCATAGGTGATTATTCCGTGCCACAGACTTGCTTATAAGGTATCAACTGGACTTTCTAGAACTTGCCCCTGCCTGTATTTTGTAATCTCCAATAGCTTGGTCAGTCGAAGGCCTCCCCGGCTCCTGGCCTAGTGTCTTGTCTCTGGTTCGTGTGTTCCTGTGGAGCGTGGTGATCTGAATGTGCGCTCTTGCTTGTTCTCTCCATATGTTTGAGTGGCTGAATCAACAGAGCGAGAGTTAGGACACATCCTTTGGTTAGGATCTTTTTCTGCTGCATTTTATAGTAAAACAGGTGATGTCCAGGGTTATTTTTTAATATTCACCTATGTGGCTAAGGCCAGCATGGGAGAGCCGTCACTGCAGCAAGGAACACATGGCCTCCTTTTCATTGTTGGGGTGTGAGCGTGCCCCTCCTGAGCAGTAAGACAAAAGGAAGGAAAACAAATAGAACAGCCAAGAACCAACGCATCAGCAGGCAGAATTCAGGGCTGTCGGAGCTGCCGCCTTCTGCAGGCTTAGGCTCCCAGGGTAAGGGATCAGGCTAACCAGTGAAGGTTTTGGGAAGCAGGAGGGGCAGGAGTAAATGGAGGCAAAGGAGTAGGTTTTATAGGGCAGCCTTCTGAGACATAAAGAGCCCTGGCTGGGCCCCCCAGAATCTCTCAGAGAGGAGGGTCCCGAGATCTAGAGTCAGGGCACAAGCCAAGGCTCCTATGCACAGAGCTGGGGCCCCCCTAAGGGTGTCAGGCAGTGGGAGTAGAAACAAGGAGTTTCCTGGTCTAGGCAGGTTCTGCAGAGACTTTAAACCCACAGATTTACCCATGTCAAGCATCAAGTTTGTCACCTCCTTTGCAATCATGAGGGAACCAGGAAGCAAGAGCCAACCACAATGAGATAAAATAAATGGTTGTGGAGCTGGGGCCTCCCATCAATGTTTGACAGTGCTGACATCCCCCTCCCCAAGAGGGCGCTCCTCTTGTGCCCATTTGAGAATGGGAAGAGGTGCAAGGGTTAAAGCACTGAGTTTACCAAGTGCTTCCTTGGGAAGTGATTTACCTATTTCAGGTCACCAGGGCACCCAAGAGACATCAGAATTCTTTTTTGTTTGTTGTTTGTTTTTCTACCTTCTTAAGATGCATACCTGGGGGTCTCTTAAATGTTTTAACCTGCCCTGAAATAAAACTTGTGTGTAATCATGTGGATTTTCCAAAGTGAATCTCCATGCCCTTTGGATAATCAGAGACCCAGGGACTCAGCAGAACAAATTTAGCTCTTAATTCCTCTGCTGTAGAGTCAGCAATAGCCATGCACAACCTCAGTGCCATTGGCGAGGGTTTTTGAAAAAGTCTAATTTAGCACAGCAGATACATTCCAAAGAGCAAGCGAACATGCCTGGGTCGTGTTTGTTTTTACAAAGAGAGCCCTGAATTTATTAAAGAATGACAACTGAGGCATCTGCAACCTACAAGGAACATTTTTGTGCCTTGTTCCAACCAAAATTTTCCAGCAGATTTTAATGTAATTTGCCCCCTCCCCTCCCTAAAATGAAAACAAAAACAAAAACAAACAAACAAACAAACAAAAACACCTGCTTCCAGGATAAGTCAAGTTTCCACAAAGAATGATAATCTGCTACTCAATTGTGAGTAATCAAGAAGTGGACTTTGCACTGCAACCTCCAGTATGCTGTGGTGCAAGGGACCCCAGGCCTGGGAGGGCAAGTGTGGTCTTCATTCAAATGCAGCTGCACGCTTTTCAGTTACGCTGACATAATTGATGCTTAAATGGGAGGAAAGAAGGACCCCATTTTCTCTTGCTTCTGGAGGTGGTTCTGTAGGCAGTGTCTCTGCATGGGAGAGGGGGTCACCTGGCCACGTGGGTATGACTCCCACATACCACGGCCCCAGCCATCTGCAAGCAAGAAAGGCTTTGGTCCCTCGGATGGATGGGTAGTTTGAGGCATAATTGTCATTCCTTTCTTTTTATTTACTTCTCCTTCTCCTCCACCATTTTGGGGATTGAACCCAGGCCCTCACACATGGAAGGCAAGTGTTCTCTAACACTGAGCCACATCCCCAGCCCATAATTGCCATTTTTATTTTATTTTTTTTTTTTTTTTTGCACACGTGCTCAGGTAAAATGTCTTAATTAAAAATTCTATCAATTGTAACCATGCAGGAATAACAGAGAGAAGGTTTTGCTTATCTTCTTATAGCATGAAATCAGACCAGATGATGCTTAAAGGGGAGGAAAAAGGGACCCCATTTTCTCTTGCTAATTACAGTTAGTGCTGGGTACTGTTCTGAGCATGCTCATACCTCACATTCTTTAGACCTCTTAATGTTATTATCCTGATTGAGTTGTTGACAGGGCCTAGTCATGCAGCTAGTCCACTGAGGTAGGATTTGCACACAGGCCCACACTTAAAACAGTGGGGTGTCACCAAAGGAAACTGGTGAAATGAGTGACAAGCATCTACAGGCCATTGGTGGAACACTGACACATCTCCCATCCTATGAGACATTCTCTTCATTAGGAGGCTGTTAACAGGAAGACCTGGAAGTCCAGCTACGGGCAGGATATGCATGGTGTGGGCTTTGGAGTCCTCTTGTTTCATTTGGCCTTTAAGCTGAGCCTGGATTTTCTTGGCTTCCTTTGACACAGACCTGCTGTTCCAACCTCGTGTGCCAGATCAGCCTGGTAGAACCATGACAGGTTCTGCTTAACCAAGTTTGGTGGTTAGCGTGGCCTTCTCCATTAGAACAGTAACAACCAGGAAAAAAAAAAAGTGTTCCTCTACGCCATATTTTCTTTTCCCTGTTTCCAACCCTTAAATCATTTACTAAAGAAAGGAACTGTTCTTTCCTTTGCTTTCCTAGGACGGTATGTTCTTCAAAAACACAAAACAAGGCAAAGGCCAAGATATGGTGGCCCAGACTTCGTCACCCTCAGCATGCCCAGTGGCCAAGTCTGAGGGGCTCTCTTCCTCCAGATGCCAAATGTCCCTGTTGTCATTTGCATTGCTTATGTGAGAAAGAAATATCCCAACTGAAGGAGCTGAAATGCAGTAGCTTTGATTAATGGATGATAGGAAATTTACTGAGCAATTAATTTAGCAAACAGTTAACACACACACAGTGCAAATTCAAAACATTCAAAAGGGTACCCCAGGAAAAGACTCCCCCCCACACCCTCCTGGAGTCAAGGTACTTCCCTCATTGGAGGCACATCAATGTGAAGGTATTATTTTTCTTTTTTTCCTGTGAAATTTTGTTTTTCTTGTAAAATAGATTTCTTATGAACTTCAAGGACAGTCTTGTTTTCAGTTACACTGACATAATTGGGATTAAAATTGTGGTAGAGTCCCCGATATCACTGCTGGGTATTGAGGCTGCATGTTCATCTCCAGCAGAAGACCTCAAGGTAATTTCCTTCAATGAGTGTTTATTGAGCACCTCCTCTGTTCCAGGCCCTGTGACAGAGCAGCCGACTCATGTCAATCAAGACACATAGATGTCAATCAGTTTTTGGAATATTAAATGATTCTCAAAAACTCCAATTAGAAGCTAGACAGGTTCCCTTGTAAGAATAGAAGACTAAGAAGCCCTCCCCAGCCCAAATCTTGAAAAAGAAGTGCAGTGATCGAGATAAGGTCCCTCAGAAATAAAAACATACTAGAAAATCTCTATTGTCAGAACAGACTGATGTTGGCAGAGTCTGGTGAATGGACAGACTAAGAGAGCACAGCAAAGAATCCAGGAACCGGTCCATTTGCCTATAGAAAGGTGGCATCTGATGCTTCTCAGAAGAGGATATAGGATCAATCAACAATTATATGAAAAAAATGTTCAACAACTCTAGCAATTAGAGAAATGCAAATGAAAACTACTCTAAGATTTCATCTTATTCCAGTCAGAATGGCAGCTATCAAGAATACAAACAACGATAAGTGTTGGCGAGGATGTGGGGGAAAAGGCACACTCATACATTGCTGATGGGACTGCAAATTGGTGCAACCATTATGGAAAGCAGTATGGAGATTCCTTGGAAAACTTGGAATGGAACCACCATTTGACCCAGCTATCCCACTCCTTGGCCTATACCCAAAGGACTTAAAAACAGCATACCACAGGGACACAGCCACATCAATGTTTATAGCAGCCCAATTCACAATAGCTAAATTGTGGAACCAACCCAGATGCCCTTCAGTAGATGAATGGATAGGGAAACTTCGGTATATATACACAATGGAAAATTACTCAGCACTAAAAGAGAATAAAATCATGGCATTTGCATGTAAATGGGTGGAGTTAGAGAAAATAATGCTAAGTGAAGTAAGCCAATCCCAAAAACCCAAAGGCCAAATGTTTTCTTTGATATGAGGATGCTGACTCATAATGGCGATGGGAGGGGAGCATGGGAGGAATGGAGGAACCTAGATAGATCAAAGGGAAGGGAGAGATAGGGAGGGAGCAAGGGGGTAGGAATAAGGATGGAATGAGTTAGACATCTTTACCCTAAGTACCTGTATGAAGACAAGAATGGTATGAAAATACTTTGTGTACAACCAGTGACTTGAAAAATTGTGCTCTATATATGTAATATGAAATGAATTGCATTCTGCCATCATGTATAACAAATTAGAATAAATAATTTAATTAAAAAAAAAGAAAAGTGGCATCTGAGATTTGTGGGGGCACAAACAAGTGGCTTTGGGATAAGTAGATATCTACTGGAAAAAAAATTGGATCTTTTTCTCACATAGTATGTTGTGCTGAATTTCAAATAGACAAGATATTTAAGTGTAAAAATTGAAGCTATAAAAATATTAAAAGAAAATATTCACAAATTACTTCTTGACCTCGGAGAGAGTATCAATTTCTGACCTGTTACACAAATGCAGGCACAGTGAGGGAAAAGATTGATAAATTTGGTTGCATTGAAATAAAAAATCTTTGTATACACACACACACACAAAATCAATAACAAAAAATAAGAACAACTACCAGGGGTAAAATTAGAAGAAAAATCATAAACTAGGAAGAATATTTTCAACTTCCATCAGAGACAAAGGGTGAGTAGCCCTTTGCATAAAAAAGCTTCTAAAAGCAGAGGAGAAAAACTCCAACAATTTGACCAAAAAAAAAAAAAAAAAAAAAAAAAGAGTCAAAATGATATAAACCAAAATCTCTTTTAACAATATGAAAAGATGCTCAACTTCATTTACAGTATGATAAAGTAAAGTAAAAACTACACTGAGATATCATCTCTCACCTAGTAGATTCTAAAATCCAAAAGGCAGACAACATACTCTATTGACAAAGCTGTGGGGGACGGGTACCTCCATTCCATGCTGGGGGGAGTAGGAAGTGGTGCAATCCTTGTGGGGAGGCCTGGGCATTCTCCAGCAAAATTACATGCACATTCACCCCATGGCCTGGCAATTCCACTTCTAAGGATCTCCAGGACACCCTGGCAAAAACACAGAAAGACCAATGTGCAGGAGATTCACTGCAGCCATGGTTATCAGAGCAAATGCCTGGAAAGGACCCCAGGCCTATCAGCAGGGAAGTAGCTCAATGAGCTGTGTGGCGTCCTCACTGCTAGTCCTGTCCCTTATAAAAGGAAGTGGGGAGGATCCTTATGCACAGCTGTGGAGGACTTCCAGGGCATGTCACGTGAACAAAGAGAAAAACACATAAATTTGCCTGTATTAAGAAAGCAATGGAAGAATAAGCCATACACTTTAAATAGGACTGCTTTGGGGAGAGGGAAGGACTAGTGTGGAAGGGACTAAAAGATAGTCTGGTTAACTATATTTCATCTTGTGAGTTAGATTTTGGAAACATGCAAATGTTTTATTATATCATAGTAAAACTGGAATATAAAATTTAAATTTAAAAATAGATCTCTAAAAGTCAAAACCAAAATGAAACAAGTAGTACACCTAACCATGAATTGAGCTGTTGGCACAAACAAAAAGAGAGGAACTCCTTCAATTGAATTTTAAATATGATAATCTGACTATATATTCCTGGTTAGTACATGCTTTAAGGACAAAAAGAACTGAAAAAAAAAAAAAAAACCTTAAAGTATTTTCAGTAATCATATTATATGCTAACATTTGTGTTGGTATTTTGAGACTGTTTCAAGTACGGTGTGGGGCAAAGCTGATGAGTAGTTCTGCAGGGGGCGTGGAGAAGGGGATTGTGGCATGAGTGTGAACACGTGTAAGGTGGAGGGATTTAAGTAGAATCTTAGTCTTGATCTTGAATTAGGCGTATCAGTATGAACTAGATAGATATATAGATAAATAGACAGACAGAATTTCAAGCCGCCCACTCAAGCCAGAGGCAATGAGAGCACCTCAGGTGCTTCTCCCAGAAGGAAGCGCATCTCCTTGGCAAGATGGCTGGTCCCACATCTGGGAGGAAATAAACAAAACCGGCCTGGGGCAGCTTGGCATAGCTAAAAGCCAGGAAGCTATCAAAGATGAGAAGGGACATGTCAAAAAGACTCAGGAGCCAACTTGCAGAAGCTCCCACAGGGCGAATATTTTAACACCAATAAAGATAATAACTAAAATGGATTGAAAAACATCAAATGCGTTTGGATCCATGAGTTCCAAATGGTGCTAGAAAAATCCTTGGTCAGTTTTTGGAGAATGCCAGAGCAGAGCTCGCTTGAAAACTGGTAAACAAAAGTAAGAAAAAAAAGCATTCACCCTGTATTTTTTATATGAATGGAACCTCAGAAAATAAAAGTTGAAGAGAGGAAGTTTCTCTTTGTGAAGGTATCATAGCAAATGAAGAGGAATGGCGGGAGTAAGGAAGCCAAAGAGAACCTCACTTCTGATGTCCCCACTGGCTGGGGAAGTGAGGGTGGTTTTGCAAACCCTGCTGAATTAATGAATCTAGGCAGTGACTGTCGACAGCTGCAAAGAGAAAGAACTCAAATAATAGAAGACACAACTCTATCCATGAAGGGGCTGGGTCCTCTCCCCAAATCAGAACTGAATCTGATGGAGACTCTAGACCCCTGACCATGGGAAGTTCAGGGGCCCCAGAACAGGCCAGCTCCTCAGGAATGCATCCCATACCACACAAACTGCAGGAACTGTAGGACAAATGACCCAAAGTTTCAGGGATATGATAAAGAAAAATGAGGAAGACCCTACAGATTAAAAAAGACTTTAGAGACTAACAACCAATCCCAATTCAAAATAAATTAATGTCTGGGCAGGGATATATGTGGGGTATAGATCAAACAAGATTGTCCATGAATTGATAATCTGAGAGGCTGGCTATGGTATCTCCAGTTTCATTAAATGACTCTCTCTACTTTTGTAGACATTTAGATTTTCCATGAAAAGCTAAACCAAAAGTAGAAAGTAGGATTGATCCAGGTGAAATTTATATTCCACACAAAAAAATAAATTTGGCCTTTCAAATTTCTTAGATGGAGAGCTAACCAAAAAAAAAAAAATTTTTTTTTTCTTTTTTTCCCTGCAGGCTGGGCAGGCACTCTGCCACTGAGCTATATACTCTCAGTCCCAAAACTTTGAATTTTTTTAAAGGTATCTTTATTTCAATTCACCTCAAGTTTGTTATTATCACAATGTTTGAAAAAAAATAACAAGCCAAATAAAACATCATTTACCTGGGAGGTGATTCTGAAAGTGCAATTTCAGTGCATTCTAACAGTTTCCTTTCCACAGAACACTTGGAAGCATTCATGCTAAAAAGTGGCAGCTAACCAACCACCAGGTAAGACCCATCTCAGATAATGAGAACCATTCTGCCCTCCTAGTCCCTGTCTGTCTCAGTTTTTGAGGCATGTTATCCTTTTTATTCACAAATTATCATGGATAAGATGATAATAATTATCAGTTTTGAACAATGCGGAGAATGACAGTTTTACTTATGGGGTGGGATGGATGTGAGCTATTCCTTTGGTTGAATGCATTAAAATTGATGCAGATTCCATTATCCTATGGACAGAGGTGTATTATCTGTGGTCAGTGGTATAGAACTTAGACTTTTTAAGCTGGTGTTTGTGACTTTGACCAGCCAGTTCTTGCCTGGCTCTGAAGAGCACCAAAATGGCAGCCAGGGAGAAGGGCTCCTGGGGGGTGAATAAGGGATTCCTCCCCAAGCTGCTGGCCTCTGGTCTGGTGCTGTCCGTCTTGGCTGGGGCTGTCACATGCACCACTGGGTGAGAGCACAGAGTTTCATAAGCCCCCGTGGGAAGGTGTCATGATGGTGAGTTGGAGAGAGAAAGGTGGACATTGAAGCTCCTTCTGCAGGACACCCCAGGACTCTGAGGTTCATGCTTCTCAACGATTAGGTGACCCATAACACACTCCAGCAGTAACAGTTTCAGAAACAACCTCAACCCCTAGGCTGATGTGAGAGACGGGAGGTTAGTTGCTGGTTGGTCTCTCCATTCATTCCCAAAATTCATGGGGCATCGACCACGACCACTTCTAGAGTAGTGGATGTGGCCAGCGTGGGAGGTGAAGTGTGAAATTTCAGAATCATCTAGCGGGAGGCATGAGGCTGAGCAGCCCTTCAAGATTGCTGTTATATTTAAGCATGGTCCAGAGAAAAACATAGGTGATTTCAGGTGCACTGCTCTTCACAATTGCTGGCCTCCGTGGGATGGTCAAGGGAGGATTCCTAGGACAGGTCATATTTGGATGGGCTTTGAAGGTTGGCAGAATTTGGGTGGTCTGCGCTGGAGAAAGAGAGAGAGAGAGAGGAGAGAGGGAGAGCGTGTGTGTGTGTGGGGGGGGAGAGCGAGCGTGCGCACTCACGCAGGGTCCTGTGCTGACACGCAGTTGTCTGGGAGAGGGGATGGCTGAGTGTGGGCAGAGCTTTCCTGATGAGAGAAACAGCACGAAACAAAGGCCAGAAATAGGCATGATCAGGGGCCAATGTCTGTGAATGCTGTGAGGTCTGTCCACACCTGGCTGTGCCCATCCTGAACTCTTAGAACACTCTCCATGTCGACCAGGTCCGCCTGTGTCTGCAAGGTCTTTGTGAAGGGGCGCACTAGTTATTTCTGTCATAATGGCAAAGTTCTCTCAAAGAGTTCATGCTCCTTCCAATTCTGCAGTGATAGTGAAATAATTAGATTGTGAATGATCAAGAAATAGAATTTGATTTTCTGAGTCTCTTAGTTATTGGCTCCTTTTTTGCAGTGATAGATTGTTTTAAGAAATTCATTGTTGGAGCTTAGGAGAACCAATGAATTCACATTGAGCTAATATAATTACAAAATATTTATTTACTCTTCAAAAGGGATGCCTACAGGAGGTTACTATAAACAGCCAGTTTCCCTCACTGGGTTGACAATATTGTTTCTCTTGCTAAAATTTGGTTTGCATGAAATTTCCAGGCCCACACGTGTGGCGGGGGCGGGCTGTAACAGCGACGTGGAGATGAACAATGCCCTGCTGTGTGTTCCACGTTCACAAGAGGTCATTGTTCGCGCCTGCATCTGTGGATGCCAAGTTTCTTGTTCAGGGTGCACATGCCAAATTCCTGGGAAAGGAAATAGTGGAATGTATATTTGCATTTATTTTTGTGAGAAAGAAATTAATCTTACTGCTATTTAATATACAGGTTGACAGTCCAGGTAGAAAATTTTAAAGTAAATATACACATATCAGCATCGTGTGTTTGTAAATGTTGTTCTTGGCTCCCCTGAATTTTGACTGGTCGGCTCCTGGGGTGTTACACATTTTGAACCTCAGCCTTGGTTGTGAGCTGGATTAGTTGCCTGGTCTTTAGATAAAATCATGGGGCCGCTAAACAGCTTTCAGCAGGGAAGAGACTTGATCAGAGGTGCAGTTTTAAAAGGTCACTTGGGCTCCCATGTGCACAGGGCATTGCAGAGGGCAGCAGTGGAATTATGGGAGACCAGTCAGGAGATGAGTTCAGGGCTCCCGGGATTCTTGCTGGGGCAGTGGAGGCTGTGTGACCTATTTGCTATCACCTTGAGATCACAGTTATGTGATTTCTTTACTTTTTAATTTCTATGCTTTTCTGACACATACCTAGCATCTGGTACTGTAGGAGAATGTGTCAGGGTTAATCAACTCTCAAACTCAATTGATGTCTGTTTCTGATACATGAATAGAGAAACTTCATTTAATACCAAACTTTTACTTGTTTGTCGAAGACAGAGGCTGCGGAGCCCTTGTGCCATGATCTAGGCTGAGATGGTGGAAAGAGTTCATGGGGCAGAGAAGGTCCCTGCCCGCAAAGCCCCCCTGCACCAGGCTCTTGGTTTCACAGTGTGCACTGGTCGCAATCTGAAATGACCGTAGATGACTTATTTGCTCCCTTCCTGTTGGCCTTTTGCACTGGGATCTAAAGGCAGAATTGGGCATCTTGAAAGGAATCTGATGTGCAGGAGGTGCTTGATTTTCAAAACTGTGCTCAAATCTGGACTTGCCCAAGAACAAACATCAATTATCCTATAGGAGCCTCCGAGGCCCTTGTTGGGGAGAGGTCGCTGATTGAGTGGCAGAGCTTAGCATTTGTGCCCCAGGCTGTAGCCTGTGCAGAGCCGAGCAGCTGTCACTGTTACATTTTCTTGATTTTGGAAGAAGAGCAGAAGAGGAAATGAGAAGTAGGTTCATGGACCCAAATGGCCTCTTCTAGGGGCACAAGCATGAGGCTGTTGATGGATACAGGCCTATGGAGGGCTGGCAGGGCCTGTTAGTGGGCAGAATTGCTGGGCAGGGGAGAAGTGGCATGGCTTGCCTTTCTTTTGCACACCAATCATGCTTTTCACTTCTAGTCGGGTTTTATTTTAATTTGGATCAATTGAAGAGTAAGCAAAAAGTCTCCCTCCTTCCCTGCTCTCTCTCTCTCTTTCTCTCTCTTCCCTCCTTTCAATAGAATGCTTCATTCATTCAGGTGGATAATTAGGATAAAAGGTTAATAACTAAAACACAGTACTGGCTAAGATCTATTGGTTTCCACATGAGCTAACTGTTGTGCTTTTCAGAGATCATAGAAAGCCAGCGGTAACCCCATGCGTAATGCTAGAATTAGCCCCATTTTATGGATGAGGAAGTTGAGATTTTTAGAGGGGCCAAAGAAAATACACTCAGCTTCACACAGCTTCTAAATTGTGGGCCTGAGAACTAACCCTCAGTGCTGAGTCCAGGCCCACAGACTGAGACATTGTTTGCCACCCTTTGTAGTGTCATCTAGCTTTTGCTCCCCTAGGGGAAGACATTCGCTGTGGCACACTAGCACAGCAGTCTCTCTCCTCAGAGCACTTGGGCTTCCCCTGGACTGAGGTCTTGGACGGGACTGTGCGTGTCCCTCTTTATATCCTCAGTGACTCCCACATGATGCGAGTCCACTCAACGAAGACTAGGTGACCTCATCTCTCTCTTGTTCGAGTGGTCAGACCTTAGAGGATTTGCAATTGCCCTTGATTTTCAGGAAGCACTGAAGCTCAGAAGGGCATGGCAGTGAGCCTGGCCTGCCTCCAGTTGCTGCTTCAAGGCCCCATTTTATTCCTGGGTGCATTTTGATGAAACTTATTGGAGGAGAAGTTAAAATTGGTTCACCATCAAGATCAAGTTCCACCGGATGTTTCAAGCATGAGAACCAAGTTCCTATGAAATGACAAGGAATTTGTTTGTCTTGATGGTGAGGGGATTTTCCTAGTGTCTCCTGCTTGTCCATCACCATCCCTCCCATCGTCCTACTCCAAACCAGGGCCTAGAGGCTGGTTGCACATGGCTTCCGAGCACCATGCAGAGCTGAGCTTGGCTCAGTGGATGAGTGCCCAACAGCCATCACCACTGGCTCCTCAGGCAGAAGACAGAGCGGTAGCGTATCATAGTCCTCTGCCTCAGGCCTGGTGGCCACCCCTGCTTCTTGGGCCACGGGGCTTTTAAACTCAGATCCTTCAAGCAGCCTTCAGAGTGATGTGCTGCTCATCGATTCTTTAATTCCTTAACCCAGTCAACAGCTATTTGCACAGAGTTATTGGGTGGGTTAAATATCTCTAAGGGGATTGATTGTGACATTGGGCTCCTCCTAGGCTCGCTGCAACATGGTATCAATGTGGTCCATGAGGACCTGACCTTTGAGACATGCATGTGGCAGCGAGCATTGGGCAAGAGAGATTGAATTTCAGGCCAAGATATCTCAAGGGACAGAGATCCTAACTTGATGACAGGGGGTGACAAACAATTGCACCCAAGGCACCATGTACATTGCATTATCAGGAGAAAGGGTTACGTCTTGGTCAAAAAAACAATTTTTTTGGAACTGCTGCAACAAAGGGCTGTGGCAGTAAAAGCTGAAAAGCTAGTGTTTGCCAATGGCTTGGGCTGGGTGCCTCATCTGGTAGCTCTCCATAGATGTTTCTTAAGGATTATATTAAGAAAAAAACCTGGGGCAAGGTACCTGGCCTCTCGGGGTCTTGATTTCTCTATTGTAAAAGAGTGAATGTGGATCACACAGTTTTAAATGCAATGGTTTGTGATTAAGGGTCTTATTTTAGGAAAACACATGCAGTACAGAGAGATTTAATTAAATAGAGATAATTAAGCCTAAAATAGCTGAGATCTGGCCACTTAGGCATCCTTGTAATCAGTTACTTTATAAATGTTGGATTACAGGTACCCGAGGGAGCTTTAGAAACACTAAAATTCACTGTCATGGGAGATTGGCTGATAAAGGTGGTCTTAATTTGGTCCAACGTGAGCAGCACAAGTTCAAGGTTGAGAGTGAGAATCAGTCTGAATCTGGGGACACTTGATACCACGTCCTCAGGCAAGTGTCTCCTCTTACACCCCAGATTATGTGAGGTGGTGCTAACAGCACACCTTTCCCATATCATCGCTGGAAGCCTTGACTAGAAATGTCTTTAGAACACTTGGCGCAGTGCCTAGCATGGAGTGGAGGCCAAGGACATGTTTGGGGGGAACAGATAAGGGACATGTTCCCTGTGTACCCAGCGTTGTCCTGAGGATTTAGCCAAACAGCTTGAGCAACATTGTTCTCTAGAGTTCTCTAACCACTCAAGAATGGGGAAGAAAGCTTCAAAATGTCTCCTGTGACAAATATGCATGAAGAACACACGTGTTGGCTTGTTCTGAGTCAGTGGTCACCAAGGTAGAATGTGGTTTTCCTTACTTCAGGGAAGGCCTGTGTGCATTGACCCACCGATGTGGCCCTCCCGTGAGTCAGCAGTTCACAGTTTCTCCTTTCAAGTCCATATAGTTGGATCCTGGTTCTTTACAGTCTGTTGTGAGTTTGGCTATCAAGATTTCCTCACCCAGAGTTTGCCCTACCCCAAGAAAACTAATCAAAACTCCAAAAAGAAGCCTCTGGAGCAACAAACTGGAAGGCTATGTCGTGGTCGAGGTCCAGACCCTAGTGGTGGGACAGCCTGAAGTACCCTTGACTCCACTGGAAGACCCTGAGATCATGTGACCTTTGACCTTCTGCCTGCCTTTCCTAAAGTGAAGGGTGTCCATTGGGATCACCTGAATTGTAAAGGCCCCAGTAGACACAATCCAGGTGTTGGGTGTCGTCACCGCTGGCCCCGATTACCCAAGTGTAGAACTTATAAATGTCCAGGAAATGAAGCAGTAAAGTTCCCTTGGGCCACGGTGATAATCTCCTTGTGTTAGTTGGTGCTAAACCAAGATAATTGCATTTTACTATAACTATGTAATAAATACAAAAAACATAACATATTAAGCAAGCATGCAAACAGACAGAATTGCAAATTCCTTGGCAAAGGTTTTAAAATTGGAAGCCTCTGCTTGAAGTTGTTTGTTACCTCCCTCATCTCATTTAATCCTCACAGTACCCTGCCTGCCACAGGGTTTCAAAAGATCTTTTTAAAATGAGGGATCTGAAGCTCAAAAAGGTTGGGAAATACCCCTACACTCTTTTGGTTATTAAAGGGCACAACTGGGGCTCAAACCCAGTCTTAGCTGTTAAGCATGGGTCTTGTGCTCTATGCTGTTGGGGTTTGCATGAGAATACGTGTGTGTTAAAAGATGCTGGGTTGGGGAGGGGTTGTGTTTTATAAAAACCTATGTAAAAAGAAAGAGCAAATGGGAAAGGCTGCAGTGGGCAGCCAGGAAAAGGCCCTGGGCATCTATGGAACATCTTTAGTCAGAGAGAGCGGGTGGTGCCAGTGTCCAGAGGTACGTGACTGTTCATGACATGGTGCATTACAAATTGCTCCTCTCTCTCTGTTGGCTTATTCAGGTGGAAGCCATTCAAAAAGCCATTTCAATAAAGAAGCCCAACACATGCGTACACATTGATTTTCATTGGTTTAACACAGTAGCCAACTGCCACACCTTCAGAATTAGCAGGTGACAACCCTGTTGGACAAGTTTCTGATTTCACCCACAAAAATCCAACAAGCAAACAAGCATACTTTCTACCATGGCATGGTTTCAGGTTTCAGAAAAGCGATGCTAAGTTGTCACGGGGATCTGTTAAGGGTTTACCAAAAAATTCACCTCCCATCTCTTTCCCCTGTCAGGAGGGAAAATATGAACAAGTTTCAAGTCCCGTGCTGCCTCCACCAGTGCAGACACGCACGCCTGTGACCAAGCTACCTGAGGAAGGAAGAGGCATCAGTTCCAGGCGGGGCTGTTGGAGGAGCCCCAGGATGCCTGGGGGGAGGGAGACACCTCACACGCATGGGAGAAGCATGACGAGGAGCGCGGGCAACTGGCTCTGTGTGCGTCCTGCACTCTCACTGCAATGACCAGAGCAGGTACCCAAAGTGGGCTGCAGAGCTAGCAAACGGTGTAGGTGCCGTTCACACAGAACTGGCACCTCCAGTGCTAGTGCTGACTTCAGGAGCCCTTTAGGAATTACAAAAAGGGAATCTAGAATCTGCACCCACTGCAGCCTGGTGCAGCCTTTCTCTAGGTTAGAAAAACCGCATGAAAGCCGGGCGCGGTGGCGCACGCCTGTAATCCGAGCACTTTGGGAGGCTGAGACAGGAGGATTGTGAGTTCAAAGCCAGCCTCAGCAATGGCGATGCACTTAGCAACTCAATGAGACCCTGTCTCTAAATAAAATACAAAGAAAGGGCTGGGGATGTGGCCCAGTGGTCGAGTGCCCCTGAGTCCAATCCCCGGTACCAAATTAAAAAAAAAAAAAAAAAAAAAAAAAAAAGAAAAGAAAGAAAAACCGCATGAGGGAGGCGCAGTTTTTTGTGACTTTGATTTTTCTCAGAAAAATTTCTGGGGCAGCATTCTGTTGGTCCCTCTGATGCCACTTGAGTAACTTAACTCCCATTGGGTTATGGAATCCCTGCCTGGATTCCTTGTCTGTCCCCTATTTTATTTATTTATTTATTTTTCTTTTATTCTTAAGTTGTTATATATGACAGCAGAATGCATTACAATTCATATTACACATATAGAGCGCATTTTTACATATTTCTGTTTGTATACAAGGTATATTCACACCATTCGTGTCTTCATACATGCACTTAGGGTAATGATATCTATCTCATTCTACCATCTGTTTCTTTTTTTACCCCTTTTCCCTCCCTCTCATTGACCTTTCTAGTGTTCCTGTAATCCTCCTATGCTCCCTGTCCCAACCCCACTGTGAATCAGCCTCCTTATATCAGAGAAAACATTCAGCATTTGGATTTTTGGGATTGGCTAACTTCATTTAGCATTATATTCTCCAACTTCATCCATTTACCTGCAAATGCCATTATTTTATTCTCTGTTATTGCTGAGTAATATTCCATCGTGTGTATATATACCACATTTTCTTTATCCATTCATCTACTGAAGGGCATCTAGGTTGGTTTCACAGTTTAGCTATTGTGAATTGTGCTGCTATAAACATTGGTGTGGCTGTGTCCCTGTAGTATGCTGTTTTTAAGTCCTTTGGGTATAGATGGAGAAGTGGGGTAGCTGGGTGTCTGTCCCCTCTTTTACCCTAATTTAAATCAAGGCTGTGCTCACATGATAGAGAGATCATCATTTAATATTTAAGACCGGAAGAGAGGATTCTCCCCCTGTGGGCACAGTGTTGAACAGTCCTACTGGTGCTGATTTCTTTTATATACTCCATCTCCATTTATTTTAAAACCAATCAATATTTACCAAGCCTTTACTATAAGCAAACAACAAAAATAATAGCCACAGCAGTCACACTAGTACAACAGTGTCCTGATCTCGAACGGGGTCAATAGGTCTGTCAGATTGCTAAGTGCTAGGCGTGCACCGTCTCATTCAACCTCTGTAGCAAACCCCTGGTCTCCATCCCACAGGCCAGGAAAGTGACAGTGGACATGAGGTTAGATGACACAGGGGCTACACAACCGACTCAGATACAGTGTCGCTTTCAGGGAGACTGTCACTCCGCAAGTCTTTAAGTACCTGTTGTGTCAAGTGCTTGTCCAGGCGCTAGAGAGATGGGAGACACCAGGTCACCGACCTCAAGAAATTTACCCCCTAAGGGAATTTGAAAGTGCAGGGCAACTACGATATCTAGTTCCAGCTTTCTCTGGTCCCTCTTACGGCACTTTATAGGTTAATCCTGATGGAGACAGGCCTCTGCTGATTTTCTCCTTCGAAGGTTGTCTGGTCTTAAAACTAATCTGTGCATGAGAAATCTCTTGCAAATTTTAAAAACACAAAAGTCTTTCCAGAATAATTTGTGCAGAATCTTACATAATCTTTGGATGTGGGACTCAGGAATCTGTATTTTCAAAAATCTCCCTAGACGGTTCTGGTGATTGGCCAGGCTTGTGCGCTCTGCTGTGGGACAGGAGGTCAGAGCCCAGGCCAGTCTTCTCTGGGGGGCTCCGCCTCCATTTGTGGCTTAGAAATATTAAAAAAATGGGTTAATAATGTGACATACATTTTACATCCCTACCCGGTACACAACAGGTGTGTTTGCGTGTGTATATAAACTGACATAAAAATCGGACACAGTAATACCTACTGTTAAAGAAAATGCACTCAGAATTGTTCCTTTTCTATACTATTTTACCCTCCCTTGTTCATTAAAAACAAAAACTGACTAAACCCACCAATTAATTTCACAACCCACAGTTTGAAAAGCAGCATCCTAGACGGCACCTGGGGGCTGTGGCATTGCCCCTAGCTGCCTCAGTTATGGAAGCCTCAGTTTCCTCTTCAGTAAAATAAAAGATGATTAGGTGGCATGGTCTCTAAGCTCTTGGACTTGGTTCATTTTTGGACCAGTGTGTCTCTCTCTAGTTGTCTTTTGCTGCCATCAGTTCTCTTGCCTTGGATTAGCATGTTGTACTTCCCAGCCCACCCCTGGCTTCATCTCTGCACCCTCCCCAAGTACCCCACGTCCCCTCTTAAACTAGGGAGGCAGAAACTAGCTCCCACAGATGGCACCTGGACCAACTGTGATTCAGTGACATCCGTCATCACTTTTGCTTGCTGTTCACAGCGTGAAACTGAAAATAAAAGAGAAGAAATCACACAACTTGCACAAGCGGTTTTCTTCTCTCCATTCCATCACTCAGCAAGTATTTATTAAGCACCTCCCATACATGCAATGATCTCTGTGAATCAGCTAAACAGGAGGTCTTCAAAAATTCCTCTCTTTTTCTTTGTAACTCTTGTTTTCTTGACACCCACACAGAGATGGAGAAGGAATGAGGGCAGGTAGAGGCTACCACATCGGGTTCCAGTGTGGACTGAACTTTCTAGTCTGTGCTGAGGTGGGCTGGGGAGAAGGCTGGGATTGATATGGTCTATCACTTGAGTGGAGTAATCTTCAATGTTAGCTTATCCACCAGTAAAGACAGTCCTATAAATATTCCCTAGCTCTGGTGTCAGATTTTTTTTTAATTGAAAATGACAAATCCAACTCAAATCATCTTAGGTGATTACATGGAGTTTTTAAAATTTACATTCCTAAAAAGTTAGGGATGCTTGCTAAATTCAGGGTGCCACTGACACATGAGGACTTGCTTTCCTCCCATTTCTTGGCTCTGTCTTCCATGGAATTGACTTCATTCAATCTGGTTTTTCCCAGCGCTCCATATTCTCTCTCTAAGATGATGTCCTCCTGGAATTGAGGCAGGAAGACCTGCTTTTGTCCTGCTTTTTCATTTAGATGCAACACTGAATCCCACAAGCTGGTTCCTATGCCTGATCCTGAGCCAGTCACCGTGGCCAGGGAAATGCAATGTGCCCGTGGGCTTGAGTGACAGATGTGTCTACCTGATCTACAGGTGGATGTGGAATTCCCTCCAGACCACATGGTCTGAATGGGGAGTGAGGCCAGTGAAACTTGGGAGCTGTTGTTGAAGAGGGAGAAGTGACTATCAGGAAGGACAGTCCTATCAATAAGAGCTGTGGTATGTGGAAGGAGGGCTCGTCCAGCATCCTCAATGTGCAATGCGGATGCTGAAGAGGAGATTATAGGACGCCCTTCTACTAATCATCTGCCTGACTTTGGGATTCCTCTTAAATCTGTCTGCCATTCATTCATTCATTTAGCAAATATTTGAAGGACCTATGTAGTCCTCGGTGGTTAGGCTACATCAGTGATCAATACAGAGACCCCTGGTCTGTGCTGCCCACCTCCAAGCTGGGTTGAGGGAGCTGGGGAGTGTTCAGTAAGATGTACCTTTGCATCCTGTGGTCTGGACCAGCCTCTCTGAGAAAACCACAGAGTGACACGTGTGTGTGTGTGGGGGGGGGGTTGGGGTGGCCAGGTAGGTACCTTGGGGGAGAGAAAACAGCCGTGCAAAGCCCTGGGGGAGGACTGTGGCTGGCTTGCTTGAGGAAAAGCAGGTTGGTCAACGTGAAGGGTAAAATGAGAGAGGGAGAAAGAAGCAGATTATGGAGGGTAAACAGTTGAGTGAGGGGAAGATCACCCAGCCCCCCAGGACTTTAGCTCTTATTTTATTTATTTATTTATTTATTTATTTGGTACCGGGGATTGAACTCAGGGGCACTTGACCACTGGGCCACATCCCCAGCCCCCCCCCTTTTTTTTTTTTGTATTTTATTAGAGACAGGGTCTCACTGAGTTGCTAAGTGCCTTGCCATTGCTGAGGCTGGCTTTGAACTCTCGATCCTCCTGCCTCAGCCTCCCAAGTGCTGGGATTACAGGCGTGCGCCACCTTGCCCAGCAGGACTTTAGCTTTTATCCTAATAGAAACATGGAACCACGGTAGGGTTTGAGTGGAGGAGTGCCATCTTCTGGCATCTCTTTTATTTTTGCCTTCTACCAACATGTATTCACAGAACATGTTAATGGGATTTGCGCGACATTTCCAGATGTGCAAACAGCACACATTGATCACCCCAACACCCTCCTCCACCCGCACCCCTGCCCTGGCTCCCTTCCAGTCCCTGGGAATCACTGTCCACCTTCAGGTCAATTTTTATTTTTTTTATTTTTTAGTTTCCACTATGAGAGAGAACAGGTGGTCTTCGCCTGTCAGTGTCTGGCTCATGTCATTTAACTTAGTGTCCTTCAGTTCCATCTGTTTTTCTGCAAATGACAGGACTTTATTCTTCTTGTGGCTGAATGATGCTCCATGTGTAGCACATTTTCTTTACGTTCACCTGTTGACGGGCCCCCAGGCGGACTCCACACTTCGTCATTGTGCATGGTGCTGTGATGAACGTGGCACACAGGTCTGTCTTTGGGATCCTGATTGCGTTTTCTTTGGCTAGCAAGGCAGGAATGGCATAGCTCGGTCAGACGGTAACTTCATTTGAGTTTTTGGCTGTTCTCCATCATGGCTACTTTACATTCTTACCAACCGTATATGAGAGCTTCCTTTTCCCACATCTAACTCAGGCCAGGTGGAATTTTATTGAAGTTTTAATTTACATCTTCCTGATAGCTAATGATATTGACCATTTTCCATAAGAGTTATGTGTCATCATATTTCTTCTTATGAAATATGTTTGAAGAATATTTTCTCAAATAATTTTGTCCATTATTTAAATTAGATTGCTTTTTCTTTTTTCTTTCTTTCTTTCTTTCTTTCTTCCTTTTTTAGTTCTTTACATATTCTGGACCTTCATCCTGTCAGATGAATTGCTGGCAGATGTTTTCTCCCATCTGGAAGTTTCTGGTCTCTGTCCATGTTTCCTTTGCTCTGCAGAAGCTTTTTTAGGTTGACCTGATCCTGTTTTTCAATTTTTGCTTGTTTTTTTGTGCTTTCTGGGTCTTATTCAGAAGATCATTACCTTGATCAATGTCTTGAAATGCTTTCCCTGCATTTTCTTCTAGGGGTTTTCTGAGTATCGAGTTTTACATTTAGGTCTTTGATCCATTTTGAGTTGATTTTTTTAGACAGGGTGAGAGACAGGGGTCAAGTTTTAATATGCTGCAACTTCTAAAGAAATGGAGGCGGCTTCAGTGGTGACCTTGTGTGTTGACGCCACCTGATCACTGCCAGCGAGTTCTGCATCTCAGTCCCGGGAGAGGCCACTCATGTTCATGGCACCCTTGATGCTTCTCCTTCTCTCACGCTGTCAGGAAACCGTGTTGGTTCAGAAACCTTCAAACACACGCAGCGCCCTACCTCTTCTCCCGGGTGCACCGCCATCGGTGGGAGCCAACCTTGGCTCCCTCATCAGTCCTTCTCCCCAAACATCTTCTCAGTGCCCTGCAGCCCTGTCTTTGCGGGGGGGATGTTGGAGAACAGGTCAGCAGCAGTGGAAGAGGGAGCTCGGGGAGTGGCCCTTCCAGAGACATCTGCTTCCCTGTGGTTGCGTTGCTCAGGTTTTCAGGACAGCCACACCAGGGCTTCCAGTTTTCTGCTGATGAGCATGCCCTGCCCGCCTTGTAAGTTCAGCTCTTCTCTGACCAGTGCTCCTGAAACCTGCCATGCAAAGGTTTGAGCCCTCCACCCCCAAAGGCAATGAGATACAGAGAAACGAGTACAAATCCAGGATTCAGAGAGACATCGGTTCACACTCCAGCTCTCTCAGTTACTAGCTGATGGTTCACCAGGTCAGTAATCTTCCTCGCTTCTGTTTCTGCACCTGTAAAACTGGACGAATTTACCTCCAAACTGTCCTGTCCACCTCAAGCTCCCAAGCACCCACCTGTGTTAGCTCTTACTGTAACATCCAGTGTAGACGCATCTCCTACTTCTATGGCTTCTTTGAACCTCTTTGCGCACATGCGCCCACGCGCACGCATACACACACAGTGTCAATGCTGGGAATTGAACTGAAAGAATTTTTACTTTGAACTATTTCCTTCTCGGGGCAATGAATCACTGCCCATTATCTTTATGATATGATAACGTGAAATGTCAGTGAAAGGAGCCGGTGTTTGTTTCCTACGGACCATTAACTCTTCAGGTGTGTTTTTTCCTTGTCTTGCTACTGAACTTGGCATTAATGTTAAATTAAAAAAAATATATTTAGAAGGTAATGGCCAAGAGAACAACAATTCTGCTAGTCCTGTGGTCGTTGGGGGAACTCCGGGGAGACCTGGAAGGGATGACTGTGTGGTCATGAGATGTGGGGCGCTCTTTGTGCACATTCTCCTTCATATCTGATGGTAATGAACTTCTGCCCCTCCTTCCCAGAGGGTCCTGGTTTGCAGTGGCGAGTCACTCATGCTGCAGGGCCACCCAGCCCAGCCCAGCCCAGAGAGCTTTCTGGATGCACCATCCCATCTTTGTTTTGTCTCCTTTTTTTTTTTTTTTTTTTCTTTTCAGATTTTCACTGTTAGGGCTTTGATCACACCTGGGTATCAGGAATGTTGGTTCTTTTTATCTACTTGAGTTTCCCTAGGCACACTGCTACTGGACGAGGTTAACTTTAGCCCTCGCCTCTGAATCCGCACCACTTCAAGAGAGAACTGTCTAAGAAGGCAAACCCGACCACCTCTCTTCCCTGTTTAAAATCCTTTCCTGGCAAGGGCAGTTTTGTTTTGTAATTTAATTGTTATTTTAATTAAAGTTACACATTGACACAGGTTTTTTAATGGTGAATAGCAGTCCTAGTTTATAAGGAAAACCAGCAGCCTCCACCCTGCCCCTCCCTACCCAGCCCCTCTTCCCAGGAAGGGCCACTTTCTACTCTTTTTTTTTTTTCCAGCTTTCTCCCAATACACACTCAACACGCACTCAACACACGCACACTTAGGTACTTCTCAACACACACGCACACTCTGCTCGGCAGAGGAGCTCCCAAAGACCTCACATCCAGATTCCTGGGACCTGCGGACACAAGGTTCCTGGCAGCGGGGACCCAGGGTCGCTACACAGGGGGTTATCCGGGATTATCTGGGTGAACCCTGTGAGCCTAGGGGAACTTCAAGGTGGAAGACGTGGGCAGAAGCCACCATTGCTGGCCTTGAATATGGAGGCTGGAGGCCTTGAGCCCAGGTGATCAAAATGCAAGGACATGGCCCTGTCTCTAAATAAAATACAAACTAGGGCTGGGGATGTGGCTCAGTGGTTGATGCCCCAGAGTTCAATTCCCGGTAACCCCCCAAAAAAAGCAAGGGCATAGTTTTTCCCCAGAAAAGAAAAGCCTGGATTTCAACTAGAGGCCGACACCCAGCAAGGCCTGAATTGAACCTCTAATCTACTACCAAGGTTTCTGGAATGTGCGCGGCGTTGATAGAAAACCAGCACACACTTCCATTTCTTGATTTTTTTTTTTTCTTCCTAGTTCTGGAGATTGTCCATTGACCTACTGTAATTCAAGGTGAAGATGGAACTTACACAAGCTGTCTCGCAACATCTCCTTCACTTCTCACATCCTTCCTATAATTACATCATCATTTTTCACTTGGGTTATTCAGTATGTAGTATATTCATTGCCATAATATGCATTTTGAACTGATCCACATAGTAGGCTATAATCATGTCTCTTTTCTTGCAGAGTTCTTCCTTTTCCCTAGAGCTGTTATCCTGTTTGCTTAGTTTTCTAGAGCTTACCATGAATGTGTTCCCAGACATGTCACCAAAAGTCACCAGAAGTGTAACTGTCCTCTTAGAGCTAATCAGCAAATCTCTCAATTTTTTTTTTCTTTCTGTTTTGGGGAGATACCGCATCTTCTTTACTACTTGCTAGGTTTGCTGGGAACCCTCTCTTCTCAGAGTGGGATCTCTCTCTCTCTCTCTCTCTCTCTCTCTGACATGTAGAGTTTTGAGAACTCACCTATATAAAAAGTCTTTATTTTAACCTTCAAACTCAGATTCAGATTGGAAATGGAATTCTGGGTTGGAAATCATCTTCTCTCACACTTTAGAAAGTTTTGCTTCCCTCCATAATAGTGTGAGAGGTCTGATGCTTCAGATTTTTAAAAATAATTTTTTCTCCCCACTGGTCCTCTTCTGATTTCCGGGATGTTGGAACTCCCAGAATGTTCTTGTTTTCTTTTTCTCTTCGTTTTCTCTCCCTCTAGTGCTTTCTTCTTCGACTTCATCTTGCAAAATTCCTCTTTAACCTTCCACTCCTTCTGCTTTTTGGCTTTAAGATTTTTATACCGTCCTCATTTTATGGCTGCTCCTTTTTTATAACCTGATCCTTATTTCACGGACAGCATAACTTCTCTCGCATTTCTTGGGACAGCAATTACTGCGTTCTTATTTTTGAACATTGCTTTGATTTCCCACACATTGACTTTTTAATTGTTTGCTTTGATCTCTGGCTTACAGGTGTTCCCTAGATTTATGGTGCCCCTCGGTTGTTTGTATTTAAGAGCAGGGTGTGTATGTTTGTGTGTGTGTTGTCTATTTGTACACCCCCCCCCCCCAGGTTTATCCAGCTTCTTCACTTGGGAATCCTTGACCTTCAGCACTTCGGGCTCTTTCAGTTAGACTGGCCAGTTTTTCAGAGTGGGGCAATCCATCTTCCCCCTGGGGGGTGGCTTTCCCGTTGCTAAGTGACGGAAAGCCCCCAGAGTCCTCACTACACAACTTCCAATTATGGTAATTTATAGCCAACCATCAACTGCTCCACAAAGATGCCCCTCAGTCTTCTTCATGGTCCTGTGCACCCCTCTCCAGGCACCAGCTGCTTCACCTTGGGAGCACCAGCTGCTTCACCTTGGGAGCAGGCACCCGAGCTTCTCCTTGGGGGAACTTCCCAGGGGATGCTGGAGAACTCAGCTGATTTGCACAGAGTTGCAATGCCTGGGAGTTCACTTGGCCCCTCCAACCAGGGCAGTCCTGACCCATGACCATCAGGGGCAGAGGAGAAAGCCCAGGACCTGGGTTCAAGATGGGACAGCTCTCAAGCTTTGCTTAGCTTTAGGGCTTCATGGGGCTTGGCCTGAGATCTCCTCCTCTGGTTGTCTCCCCTGAAATCTTGATAAATAAATTACATGCCTTCATCTCGGAGACTTTTCCAGGAACCCAGTCAAAGACATCCCATTTCCAAAATGATATCCATGCCTGCAGCTACTCTCCTGGGGGTCTGACTCCAAGCCTGCCAAGTGGAAGAAGAGCTGTGCTTAGAATGTGTAGCTCGGAAAGACAGAGCTCAGATCCTGGACGGAATGCATCAGGAGCGGGATTCAGTTCATTAGGTGACTTCTTGAGGAAGTGGCCAGTTCTCCATTCCTGGAGGTAGACCACAGAGGCTAAAGACTTGCTAGATAGAGTGTTTGAAGATAGAGATTCAAGCAATTCACAGGGACCTCAGATTTTGTAGCGCTTGTATTTCCACGTAGGACCTCCCTGATAAAATCGTAATCACGTACTAAAAGCAAAACCTAATTGGGGGAGAAGTTTTTCAGTTTTGTTTTAGTACCACACAGGGCTCTTTTGAGACTGTGGGTATAATTAGAGCTTGTAAGATTTTTAGAGAGGTGCCGATGTGTTAATTTCCCGACAGCAATTATGGCCCGATTAAGAGAGAACCTAAACAATTGGCAGCACAAACACGTCGGCGGTGGCCGTGGGCGCTTTGCGTGTTCTTGGCACCTCGCTGCCTCGCTTTGGGTACCGGGAGTGCAAGTCGGAATCAAGCACTCGCACTCTTCTGGAATCACGTGCAGGAGCCCACTGTCCTCAGGATCTGTTTGTCATCTCTCCGGTGTCAGTGTACACACAGGGACGGGCGTTTGCAGATTCAGCCCCAGCGTCCATCTGCAGCTCGCCAATCCGACAAGGGGCCGTGTTCTCCAGGGTGAAGTCGGAGGCTGGGCCGGACGGCGGGGACCCGGGAGTCAGTCTTGGCGGGTGGCTTGCCTCTGTGGGTGAAGAGTGAGACCTGAACCTCGAGGTGAGGCAGGCACCCCGTTGTCTGTCACTGCACGAGGAACCCCTGGCTGTACAGGCATGAAGGTGTGCCCGTGCTTGGAACTTGGTCGTTGAAAACCTGGGCCAAGGAAACACGTGACGCCACCTGTAAGTGGCAGCATAAATATTGGTGTCTTCTTCGCCTTTTGTTCGCACTGTAAACCAGCGTGGAAAATCCCTAAGCAAACATACCAGCGGTGGTGGGGAGCCTGGGTGCTGTCTGGGGACATACATGCAGGGCCACGGGCTCTGGTCACACGCTGGATTCTGTCACCGAATGGAGGGATGGAGGGATGTCTGTGGTAGACATACACCGGGTGACCCTTAGTGACCCCATCTCCTGGGGTCCTTCGTGCCGTGCCCTCCCCTAGAGTGTGGGCAGGTCCTCACGTGCTTCTGACCAACAGGATGTGGCAGAGGTGACTGGAGCCACTTCTAGGAATGGGTCACAGCGGGGCGAGAATCCGTCTTGGCATACGGGGGTAGCATTTTCCCTGTGGCCATGAAGTAAGCAGTGTCACTGAAGAAGCCCTGTGACAAGCACTGCAGGCAACCTCTAGGAGCTGTGTGTGGCCTCCCGCCAGCAGCCAGCAGAAGCCCAGCCTGCGGCTCATTCAGGGAAGTGAGTTCTGTCATCCTCCTGAATGAAGAGGGAGGCAGACTGTCCCCCAGGCGAGCTTCCAGATGAGAACGCAGCCCACGGCCCCTGGTGAGACCCCGAGCAGAGAGCCAGAGACGTCCCCGCACAGACCCTGCCCCACAGAGAGGAGGCTGCAGCCTGTGCTGCTTTAAGCTGCTAAGTTTTTGGTAATTTGTAGCAGCAAGAGAAACCTACCAGAACCTTCTGGATCCCTTTATCATTCTTGAAGGGTTTGCTTCAAGCTTTGGGCTCTCTCTTCATGCCCCCACCCCACCCACTGTTTAGCAGATCTTGAGGTTAGAGCAAGAGAAACCACTGTGAACTCCGTCTCCTTCCCCCTCCAGCCCCTCCAAACTGCCCCTGTGTGTCGTCTGGGCTTTCCTCCTTCCCCCCGGCCCCTCCACTCCTCCTTGATCTTCCATGTGCTTCAAGACCGGGCTCCCTATTACCCTCCACCTGCCCTCTCCCCTCGCCTCCCCACAAAGCTCCTCCCTCTCCCCTAAAACAGCAAACAAATCAACTTCCCTGACCTGGCCACACTGTCAAGGGGAGCTCTGGCTTCCTTCCTGACTACCAGGGCTTCTGAAACGTGGCCTCCCTGTGTCGTCTGCGCAGCCTCCCTTGCTTTCATCCTCCCACACGGAGGCTGCCTTTCCCCGTCGTTCCAGTGAGAAAGCTCTGGGTAAGGGCAGCCGCCGGCTCCAGCAGCAATCTCAGCCTGCCCTGTTGAGGTCCAAGTCGCCGGAAGCTGCCAGCCTCTGCCTTCTTGACACTCACTTCCCTGCTTGAGTGACCCTCTCTCGGGGGCAGGCCCCCTGTGCCTGAGTTTGTTTTTCATGTTCTTCTGGGTTCCTTACTCCTATCCTCCATCACCTTGTAGAATTTTATTTTATTTTATTTTTATTTATTTATTTATTTTTGGTACCAGGGATTGAACTCAGGGGCACTCGACCACTGGGTCACATCCCCAGCCCTTTTTTGTATTTTATTTAGAGACAGGGTCTCACTGAGTTGCTAAGTGCCTCGCCATTGCTGAGGCTGGCTTTGAACTCGCGATCCTCCTGCCTCAGCCTCCCAAAGTGCTGGGATTACAGGCGTGCGCCACCGCGCCCGGCTAGAATTTTATTTTTAAGTTTTTTTTTTTTTTTTCTTTTGTAATGAGTCAGGGCTCATTCCTAAGTCCCATCTTTTGCAGGTCTCTGGAATGATGGCTCCCTATGGAAATTGTAATAGGGATTCATGAGGGGCTGGAGTCGTAGCTCAGTGGTAGAGTACTTGCCTAGCACATGTGAGGCACTGGCTTCAAGTTTCAGCACTGCATATAAATAAGTAAATAAAATAAAGGCTCATCAGCAACTTAAAAAATATTTTAAAATGATAGGGATTCATCAATCCTTAATTATCTACTTGAAACCTTGTAGGGTTATTAAGAGATCTCCCCCTAAAATATTGATAATTTGTGTCTTCTACTAATAGGAAACTTTTAGTTAAAATTAGAAAGAAATTGCAAATGAGTCCCATATTTTCCTATTTCACAAGGGGAGGAGGAGTCCGTTTGTGGGGAAGAGATAAAGGAAAGGGGTCACATGTGAAAACAGAACAGAGAAGAGGCAGTTCACATCCCACTTTTTGTTGTTGTTGGATTGCTTAAGTTTAACGGTGCTGTTTATCCAATGGCCCTGTTCGTGTTAATTTCGTGCTAAAGTTACAAGAATATTTCAAGCATTTGGATAATTTTGGAAAGTTGAGCCAAGTGGTTAGACCTATATATTTCCCCTCAACATAGCTGAATTTATTAATAAGCAAATATTTGTCACTTGTTATATATGTGACATTCTGTATACTTTGTGGATTAGTGTCATTACTTCCAAGTTATAGATGAAGACACAGATCTAAAAAACTCTGAGCTAATGATCAGCAGTAGGCTTCCAACCCAGAAGTAACTCTGTGGCGCTGTCGTGCATGCACTAGGCAGAGTAGAAGCTCCATTTCCCAGCATCCTGGAAATGCACGTCTATCTCTGTGACTGAGTTCTTGCAAAAAAAAAAAAAAAAAAGTGGAGTGATGTAAGTCCCTTTCTTGATTGACATCCTGTGCACTCCTGCCAACTCTCCCACCCACTTTTGTCATGACAGTGGAAACAGCAAATCCAAAATGGAGCAGCCTGGATGCCTGAGTCACTGCATGGAGGAGAGATGACCAGGAGAGCTTTCCAAGCCTCACTGACTTTTTCAAAACTGTGAAATATATTTTTATTATTATTATTATTTTTTTTTTTGTGTGGTACCGGGGATTGAACTCAGGGGCACTCGACCACTGGGCCACATCCCCAGCCCTTTTTTTTTGTATTTTATTTAGAGACAGGGTCTCACTGAGTTGCTAAGTGCCTCGCCATTGCTGAGGCTGGCTTTGAACTCGCGATCCTCCTGCCTCAGCCTCCCAAAGTGCTGGGATTACAGGTGTGCGCCACCGCGCCCGGCTTATTTTTATTATTTTAATTGACCGAGCTGCTGAGCTTTCTGTTGCAGCATCTAGAATCACTTAATTAAGAGATTGGTACTGGATTGGGGTGATGTTATAATCAATATTTGCTTAGCAGTCAAATAGCAGGTACTGTGGAAACTGACATCATTTTCTTTAACGAGGTGGTATTTGAGCAGAGGTTTGGGCAATATGAAGATGCACACACTAAAGGGAAAGTGTTCCCCATGGAGGGGACAGGAAGTGGGAGTGTGCTCAAAGTGACAGGAATTCCCAGGAGGCCGTATTGCCCGGAATGGAGTAAGCCAGAAGGTGATCCCTGGTCATTTGGGGCATTTCAGGCCACGCTAGTGACTTTGGATCAAGGACAGCCACAGCTCAAATGACTTGAGGTAGAACCAAAGTGACTGCTGCGGAGACAAGTGTCCAGAGACTCAAAAATGGCCCTTGTGATGACAAAGACAATGATGATAAAGATGTACGTGGATAGTGTGAGTGAAATTGTGTAATGTGAATAACCTCTGGCTTTTTATGAGATCTGAAATACATCTATGAAGCTGCATTTATAAGCCAGATATTAAAATATCACATTTGAATATATCATCTACCTCGCTAAATTGTGTGATTTCAGTTTATATAAAAATACATAGTGTATGCATATCTATTTATAACTATATAATAAAAATATAATATTATATGTTCGTTTAATATTCTCAGTAAGATAATGGAAATTCTGGAAATAATGGAAAACTGCCTCATAGTGTTGTTGTCTTATATTCTGGCATGTTTTACTGAAGAACTGAAAATGCAGCATCTTGGCTTGTAAGCAGATAATTAGTACTCAACCCACAATGCACAGGGATTTTGATCAGATAGAAACTTAGGAGAAGGACTCCACTTCCCTTATCTTCTAGGCAAGGAAATGGAAATCTGTCCAGATAAGTTCAGCAGCCTGCAGAATTCACACAGCAGGTTGATTTGTGGCAGTCACCAGGGGCTGTGGCTCTCTGGGCAGGGTTGTGGGCTAAGACTTGAGGGTCACAGTGCTGACACTTCAGCCAGCTTAGCTCTGCTCCCGGACTGCACTGATTTGCTTGTTCCTTTTAGTTTATTTTTTTCAGCTAATGAAGGTATAATCAACACATAAAAACTGCATATAGGTATGGTGTACAATATGATGTTTTGATATATGTATACATTGTGACAGGATTAAATCAAGCTAACATACACATCTGTCACATCACATATTTATCGTTGTGTGTGTGTGTGTGTGTGTGTGTGTGTGTGTGGTGAGAACACAAAGATCTACTCCCTCAGCATTTTTGAGTATGCAATACATTAACCGTAGTCCCCATGCTATAAAATACACTTCCAGGGTTTATTCATGCCTAACCTAACTATTCTTTGACCAACTGTTCCCCATTCCCTCCTTCCACCAGCTACTGGTAACCACCATCCTATTCTCTGCTTCTGTGAGTTCAACTGTGTTAGATAAAATAGGTAAATGGGATCATGCAGTAGCTGTCTTTCTGTGTCTATATTATTTCACTTAGCATAATGTCATCTAGGTTTATCCATTTTGTTACAAATGATAGAATTTTCTTCTTTTAAAAGGCTAAATAGTATTCCATGGTGTGTGTGTGTGTGTGTGTGTGTGTGTGTGTGTGTGTGCGTGTATCACATTTTCTTTACCTGTTCATCCATCAATGGATGCCTAGGTTGGTTCTACATCTTGTCTATTTTGAATAATACTATAGAACACATGGGGGTGGAGATATCTCTTCAACATACTGGTTTCATTTTCTTTGGCTATATACCCCAAAATAGAATTTCTAGATTATATGGTAACTCTATTTTTTATTTTTCTGAGGAATTTCCATTACATTTTCCATAATAGCTATAGTAACTTACATTCCATCCAACAGCATATGAGAATTTCCTTTTCTCCACAACCTCTTCAACACTTGTTATCTTTTATCTTTTTCATAATGGTCCTTCTATCAGGCATGAGATGGTGACCCACTGTGGTTTTGATTTGCATTTCCCTGATGATTGGTGATATTGAGCATTTCTCAATATACCTGTTGGCTATCCGTATGTCTCCTGTTCTTTTTAAATTGAGTTAAACTTTTTTTCTTTTTTTTTAATTAATTTTTTATTTGTTTTAATTAGTTATACATGACAGTAGAATGTATTTATGCACTGTGATATATCATACATAGATGGGATATAATGTCTCATTTTTCAAAGTGTACATGTTGCAGAATCATATTGGTCATGTAGTCACATATATACATACAGTAATAATGTCTGTTTCATTGCACTATCTTTCCCATCCCCACATCCCCTCCCTCCCCTCCCTACACTTCCCTCTACCTAATCTAATGCTATTTTCCCCTAGTGCCCCCCACCTTATTGTGAATTATTAGAGAAAACATTGGGCCTTTGGTTTTGTGGGATTGGCTTATTTCACTTAGCATGATATTCTTCAACTCCAACCTAATTTTTTTTATTTGTTATAATTAGTTATACATGACAGTAGAATGTATTTTGACATATCATATGTAAATGGAGTATAACTTCTCATTCTTTCTGACTGTACATGATATGGAATTACACAGGATGTATAGTCATATATGCACATAGGGGAATAATGTCCAATTTATTCTTACCCCCTTACCCCTCCCCTCCCTTCATTCCCCTCTACCTAATCCAAAATACCTCTATTCTTCCCTAGCCCCCCACCCCTTATTGTGAATTAGCATCCCCATATCAGACAAAACATCTAGCCTTTGGATTTGGGGATTAGCTTATTTCACTTAGCATGGTATTCTCCAGCTCCATCCATTTACCTGCAAATGCCATAATTTCATTCTTCTTTAAGGCTGAGTAATATTCCATTGCAATATTTAATTGTGATGTTTTCTTATCATTAAGCTATTTGAGTTTCTGATATATTTTGGATATTAATCCCTTACCAGGCATATAGTTTACAAATAGGTCCTCCCATTCTTTAGGTTGTCTCTTCATTTGATTGTCAATTGTGCAGAACCATTTTAGTTTGGTGCAGTCCCATTTGTCTGTTTTTCTGTGTGTTGCCTGGGTTTGGGGGTCTTGTCCAAAAATTCCTTGCCCAGACCCATGTCAAGAACTTTTTCTTCTTTGATTTCTTTGAGTATTTTAACATTTTCAGATCACGTGTTTAAATCTTGATTTCTACATGGTAAGGGTCCGATTTCATTCTTTTGCTTGAGGATATTATTTTCCCAACACCATTTACTGAAGAGACTGTCTTTTTCCATTGTCTTCTTGGCACCTTTGTCTAAAATCAATTGTTTATAAATGGAAGGGCTTAACAATGGGCTCTCAGGCTGCCTCAAATTTGTAATCTTCCTGCCTCATCCTCCCGAGTAGCTGGGATTAGAGGTGTGCACCTCCACACCTAATGCTCTGTTCTGTTCCACTGGCCTGCGCGTCCGTTTTTATGCCAGTGTCATGCTGTTTTAATTACAAAAGCCTTATAATATATTCTGAAATTGGCGTGATACCTTTAGCTTTATTCTTTTTGTTCAAGATCGCTTTGGTTATTTGTAATCTTTTGTGGTTACATACAAATTTTAAGATTTCTTTTCCATTTCTGTAAAAATGTCACTGGAATCTTGATCCATATTGCATTGAATCTGTAGATTGCCTTGAGTAGTGTGTACGTTTTAATATTAATTTCCCGATTTGTGAATGGATATTTATCAGTGGATATTTTTCCATTGAGATTAATGAAAATGGAAACATGACACGCTAACACAGGATGAAACAAAAACAGTTCTAAGAGAAAAATTGACAGCAATAGGTACCCACAATAAGGGTGGGGGGAAGCCCTCAAGTAAATAATCTAAGATTTACCCTCAAGGAAGGAGAAGAAGAAAGCCAAACTCAGCCTAAAGTCATCAGAAGGGTGGAAATAATAAAGATCAGGGTAGAAATAAATAAAGCAGACACTAGAAAAACAACAGCAACAATTAATGAATGTGAGCTGATTTTTTGAAAAGATAGCCAGCACTGAAAAACTTGAGACTAAGGAAGAAATAAGGACACATTCAAATAAATTATAAACAAAAGAGGAGACAGTGGAAGTCAGACCGCAGAAATAGGCAGGACCACAGTCGGTGACCAGGAACAATTAGGATAACTCAGAAGATGCCTGCAGCATCTTTGTGAGCTACAAAGACCACCCCAGGAAGACAGAAAATATGCACGGACCAATAAAGAGTGAGGAGATTGAATCAGTGATCAAGAAAATATATCTTCCAATAAATAAAGGCCCAGGAGCTGGTGGCTTCACTGGTGAACCAGTGTCAGTCCTCGAGCTTTTCTGACAAATGGCAGAGGCCCGAGTGCTTGCACACTCATTTCACAAAGTCAGTGCTGCCTTGACGCCAGAGCCAGATGAGGACCCTACGAGAAAAGATGGCCACAGGCCAGTCTCCCCAAGGGGCGCAGATGCAGCCGCCCTTCACAAAATGCTAGCAATCCAAATCCGACAGGACCTTGAGAGGCTGGTTCACCATGATCAGGAAGGATTTATCCCTGTGACGCAAGATGGCGGGACACTTGCCGGTCAAGACTGGAGGTCCTCTGCAGGAGCAGAAGAAAGGACAGAAATCACGATGTCACATCACTAGGTGCAGAAAAAGCTTTTGACAAAATGCAACATTCTTTCATAATGAAAATTCTCAACCAAGTTGGTACAGAAAAAAAAAAAAACGTACCTTGACTCCGTATAAACAGCATATGACAAGCCCACAGCTGGCCAATGGCAAGACGCTGAAGGCTTTTCTGGCAAGATCAGAGGCCAACCAGGGGTCTGCTGTCGCCTCTGCTGTTCACTAAGGCACTGGAGTCCTAGTGGAGCATCTGGGCAAGAAAAAATAGAATTGAAGGCATTCAAACTGGAAAGGAAGAAGTAACATTGTTTCTGTTTGCAGATGCCATGATCTTAAATACAGAAAACCCTAAAGACTCCACCAAAAAAAAAAAAAAAAAAAAAAATCTATTAGAATAAGTGAATTCAGTAGGGTTGCAGGATAGAAAGTCAACATATAATCCACAAGAGCCCAGGTGCCCATCGCAGACCAATGGATAAAGAAAATGTGGCCCGTATACACGGTGGGGTTGTACTCAGCCATGAAGAAGAAGGAAGTTATGGCACTTGCATGTGAATGGATGGGCCTGGAGAACATCATGTTGAATGAAATACACCAGACTCAGAAGGTCAAGGGTAGAATGCTTTCTCTCATATGCAGAAAACTGAGCAAAAGAAAGGGAAAAAATGGGGGAGGGGGTTTCCTTGAAAACAGAAGGGAGATCAGTGGAAAAGAGGAACAGGGGAGAGGGGAGGGAGGAGGGACGGTTAGAGGGTGGCACTGCAGAATGAAATTGACCCAGTTATGCTATATATGCACATGAATTACCACAGTGAGTTTCACCTTTATGTATATCTATAAAACACCAATTTAAAAAACTATAACTAAATAAAAGTAACACTGGTAGAGTAGAGGAAGGAGACAGAGGAAGGGGGGGGGAGGGGAGGGGAAGAGGAGGAGCTGGGGCCTGAAGTGCAGCAAATTCTATTCCATGTATGCATGATACTGTTTTAGTCAGCTTTTTCGCTGCTATGACAAAAAGACCTGATAAAAACAATTTTAGAGGAGGGAAAACTTTTTTTTTTTTTTTTTTTTTTGAGGAGGGAAAACTTTATTTGGGAGCTCACAGTTTCAGAGGTCTCAGTCCATAGGCAGCTGGCTCCATTCCCCAGGGCTTCAGGTGAGGCAGGTTATCCTGGCAAAAGAATGTGGTGGAGAGAAGCAGCTCCCACCATGATCAGGCAGCAGAGAGAGACTCCACTCCCCGGATACAAAGATATACCCCAGAGCCACGTCCCCAGTGACCTACCTTCAGCTACTGCTCAGTTCATTCCATCAAGGGATTAATCCACTGATTGCATTCAAGCTCTCATAACCCCAATCATTTCTCCTCTAAACCTTGCATTGTGTCACACCTGAGCTTTTGGGGGACACCTCACATTCAAGCCATAACAATTATACTAAAATGAGCCCCAATACTATGCATAATTATAATGCACTAATAAAAATATTTTTAAAAAATCAGTGTTTCTATATACTAACAAACTATCTGAACAGAAATCAAGAAATAGCATCTCATTTAACCTAGCATCAAAACCAAAAAGTAAATAGGAATAAATTCAATGCAGGAGGCAAAAGGTCTGTACATTGAAAACTAAAGCACATTGATGACAGAAACTGAAGACACATAAATAGAAAGGCATCCTTCATCCACGTGCATTCCTTTTACAGTGTGCATTTGGTACTGCTTCTGTCTCAGTCTGTCCGTCATAAGACAACTGCTGTTAACTGAGCGCTTATTACATGCAGAAATTGGAGTCTGTTTCTAGAGCCTGGGCCATTAGCCATTGTGCTTACTGCCCTCTCTCCTCCATACATGCTGGTTTGTGTTTTTAGGTTGTAGAGAAGGGAAAATTATTGGAAGCCAGCAAGCAAGTGTGCACGAGTGGGCTTTAAAGCCAAGCATGTATTCTTGGAGGTTCGGCCTCCCGGGGAGACATCTCTCCCATCAGCACCACGCTGTCCTCTTGGCCTCGCCTGGTCTGGGAGGGGACTGGCTGTTCTCAACAATGCCGTGTTGTCCCTGTCCCTATCAGCCGATGGCCAGGGAACCCCACAGCCTCCACGACTCCAGCTTATCTCTGAACAAGACACCTCCCGCCCACATCACTGGGCCCCTTGTGACGCTAGCCCCACTCTTCCAGCGGCTCTATTCATCTGTGACCTCAGGAGGGGGCGGAGGGGCGACAGGCCAGCGCTCTCTTTCCACCTGAGTGGCCATGATATGAAGCCCCGCTTCGGAACTCAGAAGGGCCCGGGCCGCGCTGCGCTCCTTGGGCCCCGCGCCCCGCCATGAAAGGCCCTTCTTGTTCTGGGAGCTCGGCCCGCGGGGAGCCAGCTCCAAGGTGCGTTCCATGTGGCCGCGTCCAGCTCTCCGCTGGCCCTTTAATAGCCAAGTTAAAGGAAACTTGATAGGCAGATACGCCAGGGCCTGAGAGCAGCCTCTCCCCTTTATCCCTCCACGGAAAAAGAATGAAAAGGAAAATAGCTTTAATTGCTAAACGTCCTCTGCGTTCTTAACGATCTCGGTGTGCAATGCAGCAAGCGGAGAAATGTATTTTTCTCAGTTGGAGAGAAATTAACTGCCCCGCTCCGGAACTGTAGTCCTTGGTGGGTCGTCTTTCTCCAGAGTCCTCTGGCCACCCCCACGGGGGCCTCCCGGCTGATACAATGCACCGTGGGGTGAAGATCCCGGGTTCCTAGTGGGCCTCTTGTCATGCAGCCCCTGCCCTTGTCACATGCTGTCCACTCCTAGAGCAGCCAGGGCCACGGGAAGAGCGGATGAACTCTTGGGAGACCCAACCATAAAATGCGATAAAATGCGGTGACTTGGGTTTTCGTTTGGAGGTTGATCTTGCCAGGGGGACGCCAGGAAGCCAGGCAGCTGAGAGGGAAGACTCCGCCCCCTCTCTGTAGTGGGCGGAGCTGACCGCAGCTCCTCCGCCACACACGGATGTGGGTGGGCCTCTAGACCCCTGCGGGTCGCGTTGGCTCTGAGGTCGACGCCCAGCCGGGTGTGCCCGAGCCCGAGGTTTTCCCAGGATGCTAGCATCGTGACGGCGTCTGGCAGATCTGCGCACGAGAGTGTCCTCTCCACGACGGTTTACGCCGCCTTCCTAAACGCGCGTGTGGTGACCCGCAGGATCTGGGCAGCAGGCACAGCCCTGGGCTCTGCTCGCCGCGACTGTCTTTTTCAGATTGTGGGCGGTGGCCACCAGAGTTAAGATGGCAGATCGGAGGTCCTCCACCAGGGCTGGTTTCTCCCAGGGGCAGGGGCATTGCTGTTGGGGTTCAGGATGCTGAGTGTCCTGAAAGGGCGATTCCGTCCCGATGCTAGGAGCATCCGCCCGAGGCACCCTGACTGGCCCGCTTCCTTCCCCAGCCCCGCTCTGGCCCCTCCGTGGCTGGCCACTCAGCCACTGACGGGATGCAGCCGTGCTTGAGGGCGGGTAGAAGCCGCTCTGTGAGGAGAGTTGGTGCTTCTCTGGACTCATTCATTGTAGGAAATATTGACTGAGCATTTACTATGTGCTCTGAGGACGAAGGGCAAAGAAGACATCATGTCTTCCTCATGGAGCGAGGGATGTGGTACAAACCCACTGAAGGTTGATGGGAGGAAGGAACCCCGGGGTGGTGGGGAGCCTGAGCTGGACACCAAGGACCAGAGAGGTAAAGAACAAGGAAACGACTGCGCGTGGCCAAGAGGCATCCCACTGTGAACAGGCCCGCCAGGGTCCACGGGACGGCCCCACATCCTGCTTTTCCTGCAATCTCCCCATCCCGCTGGATGGCCCGGCCATCACCTCCTCGCTCAGGCCAGACTCTCTGGGTCATCATTTCTCTCCCGTCCCATCCCCGATCCATCAGCAGATTTGGCTGAATAAGCCTTCATAACAGACCCCCGCCACATCTCCTGTCCCTGTCTGGTCCCAGCTGCCATCCCCGCTCATCTGGGTTTTTGCAACACCATTGTCCCTGTGCTCTGGGGCTTCCCCCTCGCCTGCTTGCAGCTGACTCTCAACGCGGTTGCCAGAGAGGCTGTTTAAATAACACTGGGACCGCAGGAAGAGCAGTGAGGACCGCAGCGCTTATCCCAGGAGACCCGCACCGCTGTGGAAGTCGTGAAGGCTTGAATACAACAGCTCCTGACGCAGGCGCTGTCGTGGGCTCTGCTGCAACGGTGACCGATTTCCTAAAAATCAGGGCGCCCTGCAAAATCACACAATAAAGGGAAGCTGGGGGCTTGGAGGAAATGTGGTTAGAAGCTCAACACACAGAAACCTCATCAGAGACGGAAAGAAAAGGCTGGGATGCGATAAAAAGCTTGCCAAGTTTTACATAGGTTAAATGGTTCAGAAACACTTCAGGGTTGCAGCGCCTCCAGCACTTGACCTTGGAAGAGGGTCTGCGGGTGGAAGCAGGCATTGGGAGGATCAGCCAGGGTCATGTGCGAGCTCTTGTGGGGTGGAAGGAGGGTCTGAGGAGGAGAATCGGGCGGCTGAGCATGGCAGGAGCTCACAGCAAGGCCACAGCTGACCCCCTGGTGCGTGTTTGAGCAGGAAGTAGCCACAGAACTGGGTTTTGATTTCCAGTCGGACTTTAGAATCGTGGGGCTCAGTTGCCAGAGTCTCTGGCCATTGTTTTCCCAGTGACTTCTGGAGGCTTCTCCTCTCCCTCTCTGTGGCTTCCAGGTCCCCACCCAACCTGGGTCCTCGCCAGCTCTCTGACCTCCTCCCCTGCTACTGTGCCCCTCTGTGCGTCACACTGCCCACTTCATGTTTCTCCAAGCCCCAAGCACACTGCTTATTGATAGGTAACGAGTACCCACTTACCTTTTTTCTTTCCTTTTCCTGTACCATCCTCACCTCCCCAACAGAGTGTGAGCTGCGCAGGAGAGAGCTTGGGCTGCTCACGGGAATAGGCCCTCGGCCTCTGCTGAGCAATGACATGGGCTCCTTGGGGGCAGCGGCTAGTTCCAGGCAGCGAGAGGGGCACAGGGAGCCCAAATCTGGTGCCCGTGCTCCATGCATTTGCAAACTGCTGCCTCTTTGAGGTCAGCTCCTCAAATTGGGACCAGCCAGAAGTCCAGACACCACCTGCAGGTCACAGAGCTCAGTAGCAGAAATGAAGAGGAAAGGCGGAAAAGAAAAACACCTACAAAACCTGCAGCCGCTTCCCAGAAGCCTAGAATTCTCAGCAAGGAGAGCTTCACGGTTCAGAGCATGTAGGTCAGGAGCAGAAGGTAGAGAAAGATTCTGCATCAGGATCAGGGTCCTGCAGTGACCTGGAGTCTGAGTAGATGGGGCTGTAAATGATGTCCTTACGAACTGACTTCTCAGAGATGATCTGAAATAGGAGGTGTGATGGTGGCCAGGACGGTGTGTGGATGGTGGGCATCACAGACCGGAACCCAGGGTAGGTGCTTTACTTGGCTTGTTTCTTTAAATACCTAAAGTGGGATTAAAATAGCAGAGGCGGGCCCTGCAATTTTTCACCATTATTGCAAGTGAGGAGAAGGAGGCACAGAGTAGTGAACTTGGCTGAAATCACAGCAGAGCCGAGCTAAGAATTCAGAAATCCTAACTTGGGAAGCCACATGCTCACGGAATCGCCACCGTCTAGAGCAGCCTTCCTAGCAAGAAGTAGAATAGAATTTTAAAGCAAGGGGACTTCAGGATCATCTAGGTCATTTTATCTCTGGAGAGAGGGCAGTGTTCCCGAGCCCACACAGCTAGCGAGTGGGAATGTCCCCACGCCCAAGCCCCGTGCTGTGCCTTCGTGCTGTGCTGTGACCCGTGGCAGCTGGTGTCCCTTACACGAGCAACCTTCCAAGGTCAGTTGAGGTGATCCCTTTGTCTTCAAAGACCTCCAAAGCCGGGGCACTTTTCCAACGAGGAGACTGTCTCAACACGCACCACATCTGGTAGCGACAGCCTTTTGAACACATCTGGAGTTTGACAGCTTTCTGGGCAATTGCCACGCCGGGTAAACAGGTATCACCACCCATCTCTGAGGTGCAACTCCACGCTGGTTTCCTATTATAACTCTGAAACTGTCCCCAGCCAACCCAGGGGACAGACAGGGGCAGGGCACCTGCTTCTGTCATCATCAGGCCTCACACAAACCAGCCACTGCGGGGTCTGTGCAGGAACCACTGTGTGTGACAGGGACAGATTTCAAGAGCCTCGCTGCCCAGAGCCACCTGACCTTGCAGATGGTCTCGCTCTCTCTTTTAGCAGGGTGCCCCTCCTGCCTGCAGTGGGGGAAAATGACGGTCACAGCACGGGGACCACACCCTGGGCTCCTAGAGCTGGCAAAGCCCAGCTGGACGGAGTGCAGTGGGCGTTGAGCAGGGGCTAGACGAGGGAGAGGTTCCAGCCCGCCCCTAGCCTTCCCGCATCCTGACCACCTTACACAAAAACGGGGAACAAAACCTATCTCACAGGTTCCGGGGAGAACTAATGTAGGCTGACTCTGCGCAGCAGATGCTGGCAAGCACTTTCTCTAAAGGGCCAGGTAGTGGGTATGTGGGTACCCTAGACCTTGCAATGCATCTGGTCCTTGTCACAATCACTCAGTTCTAGCATAGCCCAAAGCAGCTGGAGACGACACATTAATGAATGGGCATGGTGTGTTCCAATAAAACTTTATTTACAAAAAACAGGTGGTGGCTGGATTCGGTCCGCAGGGCATCCCTCTAACAGAGGGTCTCTAGACCAAAACCGAGCACATGCTAAGCACCAAGTAGAAGCCATCATCGTCATCTCTGCTACCATAGTGACTGCTGATTCCACTACGTAAGGACAGGGCAACCGCGATTGACTGATGGCGAAAAACTGAAGTGACACAAATGTAATGATAACAGAAATAATCGAACAATGTGGCAAGAGCAACACTTCAGAAAGGCTTCCCTGTGTCTTCCAGACGGCTCACAGGCATTAACTCATTTAAACCTCAGGCAGGTTTTGTCGTACTCCCTGTTTTTCAGGTGACCGAACGGAGACCCAAAGATCTAGTAACTTGCTTGGAGCACCTGGCTGGGATTCAGCCGTGATGATATGGCTTCAGAGCCCAGATAACTTCTCCTGGCTGGAAAGTGCGGCGCCTCACGTATTTGTTATGTGGTTCTGTAACTCTTCTTGCCCCCTCAGTTTCTATGACTTCCTAGAGGTCTGGGGGCGCTGACCTTGATCCGCCTGCTGCAGAGCTGGACCTCGGACCCCATCATGTCCTTGGTGGGGAGATTCCTCTCTGAGGAGGGCGCTTAGCTCCCCACCCCTGGCTCTAATTGCTGACCGACGTGGGAGATGTTTGGGGCACAGCTAATGACGCCCGAGCACCTGGGCTGCTCTCATTTACTGGTGCTAATTAAATGACTTCAGCGCGAGGGGTGCCTGTTACCTAGCTGATTGCTTCTCCTCTGCCCATTAACAGCGAAATTACTGGAGCCGGAAGAGGTCTGTTGGGAAAGAAAAGCACTCTCCTCGGGGTGGGAGGATTATTTCATTTTTACTATGTATTACGTCCCTTAAAATAAACAACGTTTAGACATCATTTCATTTTGGAAACCTCTTTACCAATCCCCAAATCCAAAATTTGGCAGAATTTGGCGATGGTAAAATTTCCTCTTAAAGCGAAAATTTATTTTCTTACAGATTTATTGCCATCTTTCCTTGGCTGGATGGATTTCCCTCAGAATTTAGAGCCCTCTTTCTCCCAAAGGTCTCTGCAGAGCCCAGGATGTGTGTGCGTGCGCATCTGAGGGGCCTGGGAATGGTCTCTGTTCCCTTGTCCTTGGCTTCACAGTGGCAAGTTAACTCAGAAAAGCAAAACAATCGGTTCCTTGCGGGAGCGCTGTAACAGCAGCGCTGGGAGGGCAGAGCCAGCAGTGCCCTGGGTTGGCACGAGCTGGTCTGATGGGCCTTTTCCAGGTTGGACGTGTGATTCATACACACGTAGTGTGGCTGGCCAGTGCACGGGGGAGAACTTTCCATTTGGATGCCACACTTCCAGGCTGGGGTCCTCAGCTTCCCTATATTCTTTGGTTGGGCTTCCTGGGAGAGGTGACTTTTGTGCACATGGTGGGTACCCTCTGGGAGGCCACACAGTCTGCTGTTGAAAACCCAACCTGGGTGGCACTCGGCTGTAATACCAGCACTTGGGAAGCTGAGGCAGGAGGATCGCGAGTTCAAAGCCAGCCTCAGCAATGGCGAGGCACTTGGTAACTCAGTGAGACCCTGTCTCTAATAAAATACAAAAAAGGGCTGGGGGTGTGGCCCAGTGGTCGAATGCCCCTGAGTTCAATCCCCAGTACCAAAAAAACAAAAAAAAAAAAAAAAAAAAAACCCCAACCCGGGCAACCTTCGTCTACTGGGTTCCCTTGGAAATGTCCCGGTCCTCACTGCTATTCACCAATCAAAGCTGGAGGAAGCAGCCAGTTGACAGCCAGATGGGACTTCCGGGTGGGTGGGCTCCTGGATGCTGGGAGGGGCCGGGGAACGATGTGGAGGCGAGGTTTATGGGAGCAGATCCATCCAGAGAGGAGGACAGGGAGGGCTCTGGATAAAAATAGAGCCCGGGGTCTCCCGTCCCCCAGCCTTTAGGGCTGTCCCCCCGCCCCCTTGCACTTGGCTCCTGGGAGCAGCAGGCGCTGGATTGGAGAGAAGCAGGGCGAGCCCGCCTGCCAGGTGGGCCTTCTGAGCCACAGCGGAGCGGCTCTAAGCTTCTCCACATGTGAACAAGTGTTTACAGTTTTAAAGATGTGCTGAGTAATTGCACATGCGAGCGCTCTCCCCTGTGATGCGCCCAGCGTGTTCCCGGCCTTCCTCAGAGAACACCCTGGTTGACAATGAACTTGTTTGCCTTCTCTGTGATGAGGCCCAAGCAGGCACTGGTTTGTGTTGAGATATAATTGGTAGCACTTGGGCCTTTGTAGTTCTTTTTCAGCTACTGAAAATTACTGCCTTAATCCGCTGTGCACTTACCCGGATTAGGAGGGAGGGCCTGTGGAGTCCCCATCACATCAGAATGGAGGGAGGGGACGCTGGGGATACTTGTTTTGAGACTTGTATAACGTTACAAGATGCTGGTTAAAAAACCAAAAAAGATGGCAGCGTTAATTCTCTGTTTTTGAGAAATTTGAAGCACCTCAGAATAATACAAGAATTGTTCTTTGGCTTCTTAGGAATCATTGAAATTGCTCCTGTTTTTACAGATGGGCTTTTGGGATTCTCACCACCCCCACCCCACCCCCTTCTTAATTATTCCATGCTCTTTTTATTTTCATGGGAAAATAGCTGGTGTCACCTCAGGGAGACAGGCAGGGCATTCTGCTCTGCTTGTTATTTTTTATAGAGTTCTTTGTCTTGTCTCTGGCTTCCAGCAAAACACAGCCAGGATGGTTTGGCAGATCACGTTGCTTTAGCAAAGCTCTGTGTGAATCAGAACCAAGGCCCGGAGTCCAGGACTCATGTCCGACTGCAAGCAAGTTGGGGGAACGTTCCGAGTCCCACAGTGTCTTCCCGTTGGCCCTCGAGTGGGATTCCGGGAGCCAGCAAGACCAATGGAATGGCTAAGATGAATTTTGTCACCTGCTGGGGGTCCCCTGGCTGCCCCAGGATCTCTTCAGCTCAGCTGGAAAATGATGGAGCTTCCCGGCCTTGCTGGTGCCCGTCCGTCAGCTCCAGGGCTGCATTCTTCCACCTGGAAAATCTTCCTATTACTGTTTTGCAATTTTCCCCGCTGAGTCTTCTGGCCTCTGAGGGAGAGCCTGTGGAGCAGGGCCCAGGAGACCTGCACGCTCCCTCCTCGCGGGCCAGCTGTTGCCCTGCTCCTGAAGCTGTGTGGCCACTCTCCTTCCTCCTCGCAGGCTTCTAGCCGGGCACATCCTCACCTGGGAGACCGCGTGTGTGCGGGACCTTGCCATTGCCAAGGACAACACCCGAGCCCGCCCTGTCTTGCTGGAGTTAGACATGAATGACATTTAAATCAGAAGCGAAATCTTGCTTACCCTCCTTGTTTCTGGCCCCAACTTTTTCCATGGGGTCAAGTGCACCCACCCACCCCCACTCACCCCACAAGCTCCTGAGTTTCCTTCTTAGTGGGATGACTGGTGGCAGAGACAGCTGAAGACCCCTCTGCCTTTTCCTGCTCTGTAACCCCCGCCCCCAGCACAGGCAGTGGAGCTGGGGCCTTTGTCTCAGGTTGCTTCTTCCTCTCCTTGCTGTCTGTCGGGATTCCCAAGGTGTTTTTTTTTTTTTTTTTTTTTTTTTTTTTTTTTTTTTTTTTGTCATTGCTCGCATCTGAGTAAATCTCAGCAGGAGAGGTGGCACAGATTAGGTGCTCAGTCAATATTGTTGGCCTAGGTCCTACCTCCTCACAGGCGCTGTGCCTACCTCGGAGATGTTAAACCCAGCGTTGGCATTAAGGATAAAATTCTGGCAGCATGGCATAGAAGCCAGAGGACGGGATTGGACACGGGGGTGTGGACATGGCCCTGGAGGGTCTGTGGTTGGTCTGCCGAGCTGCGGCAGCAGGCAGCTCCTCACGGAGGAGGGCAGTGGTCACAGGCCATACTGGGAGGTGCAGACGGGAAGTGGTTGCTGGGCATCCGACCACTCACTAGCAGGTTTCGCGTGCCTGGGAGCCGGTGGTCTTGCAGATCCCACAGTTAACAAAGAAAAGCAAGCAGCGTCCTCCTGGAACATTAAGCTTACGGAGGGAGACTGAGGATGACGTGGGTGATTAACAACTCCGAGAAGTGCCGGCTCTCCCCATGCTCCTCTCCCAGTGGGGGTGCAAGATGGACCCCAGTCCAGGGTTCCTGTGCACAAGAGCAGAGCAGAGCAGGGGATCCAGGCATCAGAGGAGGGAGAGAGGGCCGTGACTGGGGCGCAAGGCAGGCATGGCACTGCAGCCGGACAACTGGATGTCGGATCCCAGAAATCTAGGCTGGAACTCCTGTCTCAGGTGTGCAGGAGCCCTGTTTGGGGAGATGGCTATGATTGCGGTTGACTTGGGGCCATGGAGTTTTGGACATTGCCGCCTTCCGTAGTCTCACGAGACTTGGCCCGGGATCTGGAGAGACTTGGGCCGAGCGCGGAGCGGGTCGGGGCCATTTTGGTTGTTGGTTGTTTGCTGGTGTGTGGTACGTGTTAGAGTTGTTAGAGCCAGAGAGAGAAACTGACAGAATAAAGATCCTGTTTGTTTCCAGTCTGCCTCTGAACTTATTCCCGCGGCTTTGCTGCTCCAAGCGGCCATCGCTTCAGGCGGCGACACAGGTGGGATTGGTCTGAAGAAGACAGGGCTGAGCTCTGAGTTCAGGGCATTTCACGCATTTGTTCTCCCAGTCAGCGTTTTTAGAGCCTCTGCCTGGCAACCAACAATGTCAGCAGCATGCAGCAAAATCAGCAGTTTCTGTCCTTCCAGAGCTTATAGTCCAGCAGGAGGGGGCAGTGAACTAGTAATTGGGCAAATTCACATAATACAGACTGTTACAGTGCTGTGAGAGAAAGAAACAAGTACCATCGTAACCATGAGGTCCAATTTAGAGGGGACTTTTAGCAAGGATTTGACGTTTGGCCTGATTGAATTGGGCTGGTGGAAGAGCATCCCGGCAGACAGTGTGTGCAAAGGGCCTTTGGTCTGCAAAATAATGCCGTCACAGGTATTTGCACTCCAACCCCTAGAACTGATGAACATCTTCCCTAACATGGCAAAAAGGACATTGCAGATTAAGGTTATGCACCTCAAGAGGGAAGGTGGCCTGGATTACTCAGATGGGCCTAATCTAATCACACCGGTCTTTGCAAGTGGGGAACCTTTCCTACCTGCACTCAGAGAAAGACGGGATGAAGGAAGCAGCAGCAGGGAGACGTGATGCTGGAGGATGGAGGAAGGAGCCACAAGACCTGGGTGCAGGCAGCTTCTAGAAGTTTGGAAGACAGCTTCTAGATTGGATCACAGCCCTCCAGCACCTTGAAGTTAGCTAGCCTGGTGAGGCCCATGTGGGGTTTTGACCTGCAGAACTATAATACATTTGTGGGTTGTTTTTTTTTTTTAAAGCTACTGATTTTGTAGTAATTTGTAAAAGTAGCAATAGGAACCAGTACAAGCTCAAAGCAGAAGAAAGCTTGGTGCCCTGCAGAGACCCAAGGCGGCTGCTCTGGCCAGAACGTTGCGTGTGAGATGAGCACAGGAAGGATCGAAGCCCTGTGGGCAGGGCAGGGTGGACTTGGCGACCTGACCTCGGGATGCTAGCTGCAAAAGGGGTTGGAGGAGGCCAGGCGGAGCGGGCGGGAGCTCAGGTTAGGGTGCAGGCAGAGGAGAGAGTAGCCACCAGCTGTGTGCAGGGGGAAGGAAGCAGACACGATGATTGATTGATTCAGGGAGGAGGAAGGAGAGGCCTCAGGGGTGACTCCCAGGTCTCTGGTGGACACAGGCCTGGAGAAGCCAGAAGAAGGTAAAACAGCCCAGCCAGCCCCTGCACGGACGCCTCCGCCTTCCAGCAGCAGGAAGGCTGATCACTGAGGGGCAGGCAGCCCCTCAGAAGCCCCTGGAAGATCCTCGGGAAAGCAAGGAAAGGCCAGCTGCAAGGCCCCTTGGCTGTGGCTCTCTGGAGGTGGAGTGACTGAGAAACCAAGTCAAGGTGTCTTAAGCCCAAAGAGAGTTTGTTTGGGCTCAAACTGACAACCCAGAGGTACGCCCGCTTAATCACGGCTCAGACCATGCCCTGGGGGTCACCCCTTGGCCTTGCTTCCTTTGGAGGCCCCACTCTCCAGCCAAGGGTGCCAGCAGCCCAAGTCCCCCAGCCCCGCGGCACGATGGAGACTGCTTCTGACTGAACCCGCCCGGCTCCCACCACTAAGGACCCCCTGGACGGGCGGGAGGGAGCAGGAAGCAGCAGGGGGTCCCATGCAGGAATCAGGCCACCGCTGGAAACAGGACGGATGGCGCGGAGCAGCGAGCCCCCACCTCTGCCCACACAGCCGGCCTCCAGACGCTGCCGGGATCCACGGGGAAGCGAGGGCTGTCCACATCGCGGGGGCGGTGAAACGCTGGGCGAGGGCTGGGAGCCCCACGCCCAGAACGGCAGATGGCAGCAGGGGACACCCGGCTGCGAAGGAACTGTGCGTGGCTCACTGGTCCGTGGCCACCAAGTATGGGGCAGCAGAACGTTTGTGGGCATCACTCGTCTTGTCCGTCCTGGGCATCGGGCACATCCCCAAGGAATGGTCACGGGTTCTGTGGCTCCTTCACGGGTCCCCTGAAAAGCGAGTTCCAGTGGCTGAAGCCCCCTCCCCTTCCTTTGTCCTCGGCTGTGAGCACTCCTCGGTCCCACCCCACCCCCACGGGGAGGACTTGTGAGCCCTGGCCAGCCTCAGAGCGCCGCGGGGCCGCGCAGACGGTGTCTGAAGCCGGGAGGGGCTGAGCTCGGGCACCACCTCCTGTCCTGCTTCCTCTGGGTGGCCTCAGTCACTTGAGAGCGTGAAGGGTAGTTTACCAGTCAGGGAGGCACGTGTCCCATCTCAGAACAGGTCCTCACAGAAGCAGTCGCGTTAGAACCCTGGCACGCAGGCAGGAGACTTCTTGTTTGGGATGGCCCGCGGGTCCTTCCGACTCACAGCGGAAGCCACGGCCCCTCAGCAAACCCAGCCCTGCCCCGTTCAAGGTTTGCGACTGCCGGCAAGGGAGGCTCCCACCCGAAGGTGCCTGTGACTGGGTGTGCTTGTCACATTCTAGGGCCGAGTGCTAGCAGGTGCGTTGATGGGCGTGGTGATAAGTACCCAGCACTCAGTACTCTCAGAAGAACACTCTCTCTCTAAAGGTCCCCAGGGGGCAGGAATGGCCTGGTCAACCAGCTCGTTTCTGGGGAGAGGGAGCAGAAAAATCCCTCAATGATCTAACCAAATCCCCACCGCCAGTTAAGAGGTGTGTGGTGGCTTTGTTCTGCACAGGGTCGGGGGGTACCAGGCACCTGCACCTTTCTGACCTTGACTTTGGGAAGCCTGCCTCCCCACCCACCAGCCCTCCTTCGCCCAGGACCAGCCCGTGCCCGGGGTTTGTGTGTCTCCTGCCTCTCTCTGTGCAGTTTATGCGTCCAGCCAGCCAGGGCAGCCTGGCTCCAGCAGGACTTTCCAGCTGGCCCTGGTGCCACACGTCCACTCTGAGACCCTCGGGTGGTAGACTGATGAGATGGACGGACGGACGGACAGCCTGCTGTCCCTGGTCAGCTTCACCCCACCGTGTACCTCCTTTTGGTAACTGCCTCATTTTCACGGTGCAGGAGCGCAGGCTAGGGCTTACTGTCAGGAGGATTCTTAAAAATAGCGTTTCTATGGTGAAACAGTGTCCCTTGTTAGGAAATACACAGAGCTTCTAAAATATGTTCCTGTGTTTTCTTGGATCAGGGACTATCGCAGAGTCTAGGGATTTATTTACAATGAAGAAATTGTTTTTGCAAATTGTGGTTAAACAAAAGGATTGTGTTTGGAGTGCCGAGTAAAGGAAGCATTGTTTAGTAGTTTGGGACCCAAGCTAGAAAGGGGTGATTTTTCGTGGAATGGGTGGGGGGGTTCACGAAACACAGCTGTCCATTTGTTTGGGACAAGCAAGCTGAGAAGAGAATATCAGAATCTCTATTTCATCTTTCCCATTTCAACCCCCCACAAACATACATATGGGCTGTTCCCTTGTCATCGTGTCCCTGACGCAGGGTCCCATCACGCTGGCCCCTGGGAGGCCCAGCAATTGGAGAAGCTGCGGGGTCTTCCTTGGCCTGCCACAGTATTTGCTTCTAAGTGCCTCTTGGATACAGAATATCTCACGCACCCTCACCAAGTCCCTGAGCAGCTGGGGAGCACAGCGTGTCACAGTTCACCAGCTGAACGTGAGGGCTGGATCCCCAAATCTTTCTATTTCCACAGTTCTGTCTTGGATTTCCTGAGTGGTAACTCTAGGACGCTGGGAGGAAGAGCCCGGTAGCAAGACCTCATTTATTCTTTATGGAAGACCCGGCAATGCAGCATGGGCCACGGGGAAGGTATGTCCTTGCTTATTTAAGGATAGTTGCCACGCCACAGGCCTCCACTTTATGTGTGTTTAGAATTTTACTTTGGGGGGGGGACAGTAGAACTAACTTCAATTATTGGGTATGTGGGTGTGTGGGGTGAGGGATGGGGCTCGTGAGCCTAAAATATCTGCTCTGCAAACATCATTTCAATGCTTTAAGAGATCTTGAAGATGTTTTGTCTTTCTGGAGTCAAGTTCAAGGGCATGAGCTCCTGAGTAAGGGCACCATGGTAATCTGGGATTGGTGGGCTGCCATTGGGAGGAGGCATGTGGATGGGAGGGTGTAGGAGAACTGGCTAAGGGAAACAGGATGTGGGCCCCACTCTCTCATGCCTAGCAGTTTTTCTGAGGGCAGGGACCTTTGCTCCAGCACAGCCCTCAGGTAGCTCAGACCCCTGGTGTCAGGGCCCTGGCCGTATTCCCCCTGTGTCTGTCCTGGCTGGCTAACGTTTCTACCACCTGTAACTAGGCTCCCACCTGAGGGTCTCTGGCTGGGTGTGCTTGTCCCATTCTTGGGCAGGGTGGAATGCTGGGTGGGTAGCACTGATGAATGTGGGGACAAACACCCCAACTCCCCATGTGCCCTGTACTTTTAGGACGGCAGTATCCTCTCTGTGAAGTTCCCAGCAGGCACTGGAGTGCTGGTAAACTAGCTTTAGGGAAGAGATGGGAAGAACTAAAGACCTAATTTATTGCATTTGCCAATTTCTGTGGTGTAAATGCTCCTGCTGTAGCTAAATTCAAGTCACCAACAAGTGGCTCGGACCTCAGAGTTGGGGACAAACACACCACAGGGCCCTTGTGAGTCAGTTCCACTGGCTTGGCATATCCCTGCCAGCAGGACAGAGGCCCTGTTGCCCTGAGGGGCGGCCTGCTCATGAACACGACTCTGCTCCCTGACTCCATCCCCTCCGGCCTGACCAGTGCTCCCTGGGCTCCTCCCTCCCAGAAATGTACCATGTACTCATTTCTAGAGCTTCTGTGGGGCTCAGAGCTGTCGTACTTTGAACAAAGTGGGCAGGATTCTCTGCTGAGTGGGGCCATGCCTGGGCTTTTGAACTGTCCCAGCTGCCTTTTGTCTCTGCATGTCACCCCATGGTTCCGCTCCCAGCCTCGTTTCCACGTGTGCCTCTCAATGCTCCGTCACCTCTTCGGGCCTAAGGCACATCCAGCCTCCCCTGGTGCCAGTTCTGGTCTCCTGGGCAGCATGAGCCCACCCTCCCTGTTCACTGACTCGTTTGCTACTCGACTACAACAGTTACCAACCCTTGGCTCCTGGTAGCACTACCTGGGTGTGTGTCCCTCCCTCTGTGCCCTGGAACCTGGAGGGCATGATCTGAGCAGACTCCAGCCCAGGAGCTGGCTGGAGTGTCCAGATAAATCTTTGCCAAAACAAATTGACCCAACGCTGGCCGGGGCTGCTTCCCCTCCGGCTTCTGCGTCAACTCGCCCCGACTCGCCGCCGTGAGCACTGGGCCCCGGAGGCCCACCCAGTCCAGGAGGGTAGCTCTCAGGGAGCTCCCAAGGAGGACGATTACCAAGGAAAACTTTTCCAGTGACCCTCAGAGTGAGCTCCGCATAGCCAGGAGGGCAGGGACAACGTCTAGATTCTCCACATTTCCCTCCGATGAGGGAATCTGGTCACCTGGCAGCCACCACAGTCTAGCGCACACTCTGATGGGCAGGATCATGGCAGGGGGCACATTCATTCGCTCTTTCATCTGTTTGTTCATCAGATTTGTGCCCGGTGCCTGGGAATGCTCAGGGATTAAGGGGTTGGGTCTGAACAGCCTGGGCCCCTGGTTGGGTTCTCACGCTTGGCTTGCAGTTTTGTTCTCTCTCTCATTCTGTATATGTGTGTGTGTGTGTGTGTGTGTGTGTGTGTGTGTGTACCACGTGCATGCATGCATGTGCATGAGAGAGAGAGTGTGTGAGTGTGTGGACAGGAGACTTGAAGAGACCATTTCATTCCCTAAACTCAATCTTCCCTTAAATAAAATGAGAAGCTGGTGCCTACCTCCTAAGGTTTGGAGGACATTTAAATGAGGTGCTGTATGTGAAGTGTTTAGTGCTTAGTACCTGGCAGGCACATGGCCACTCTGTATCAGCTTTTATTAAAATGAAAATGTGGGGCAGTGCTAGGGAGTGAGATTGGCCAAATTATCTTGTATGTGTGTACAAATATGTAACAACAAACTCCGTCAGTATGTGCAACTGTAATGCACCATGACAAAAATGGAAAAAGAAATGTCGGCCAGGCGCTGTGTGGCGCTTGAGGAGCGATGATTGGAGTAAAGTGGGGCTCCCCCGTCAGGAGGCCCACAGTCCAGGGAGAGAGACAGTCGATGGACCAGGATCCCAGGACAGAGTGCTAAGCAGGCTGAGTGGGAGGCTTGCAGGGGACCTAGCACACAGCAGCTTCCTACCGCCAGGAACTCTTCTGTCATTCTTCTTGCTTCTGGTAAGAGTGTTCAGTTTTGGTAAAAAAAAAAAAAAAAAAAAAAAAAAAGTCTCTTACTCCTACTTGGACACAATGGAGGAGGTCAGCCAGGGCAGAGCCGAGGTGGATGGAGAGGGCCGGACAGTGGGCCAAGCTGGGGCCTCTCATGACATCTTCTTCCATCACCAAGGCCTCCTCCTTGAAGCCAGGAAGACGGGGTGAAGGAGTCCCGCTGGCCTGAGTCTCAAATCCCCCCCAACTTTAAGGAACAACTGCTGGCTCCTCCAAAGGATGCTTCTTGTTCAAATGAACTCTTGGGCCTTTTCCCAACTACTTGAACTCCTCGATTTGCTTAATCCAGGAAATAAATCGTAAAGGGAAACTTTCTTACTCAACTTCTGGTATCCCTTGGCTCCAAAAAAAAAGTTAGAGACGTTATTCTATACCATCCTTTCAGAACTAAGGTCACGGTAGTTTGCAAATGGGCGCAGTTTCGCTTCCTTGGATACTTGGCAGCATCAGGAGACATTTTCTGTTGCCACACTGGGCTGGGGGCTCTGACCAGCACGTAGTGATCGAGGCTGGGAATACTGCTAAGCCTTCCACATCGCACAAGACAGCCCCCACCACGAAGAAGTCGCCAGCTCAAGATGCCAATTGTGTTGAGGTTGAGAAACCCTGTTCTAAGAGAGGGGTGTGTGTGCACACACGCACGTGAAAAAGCAAGCCACATGGGTTGTCTGTGAGAGGATCCTCTAGTGCTCAAAGGTCAGCAAAGGTAATGGAGTGGAATCCCACTTTAGACCTCATAGGCTGGGAATCAGACTTGCTGATCAATTCAGTATGAATCACCTTTACTTTCTAGTGGGAATGGCTGGGAAATAGACCTGTGACTTGAAGCCTGCTGTGGACCAACCCATAACATTCACAGGGTGATGTAATTGGGTAGCAGCGGAAGAAATCCAGCTTTCAGATTTCCTAACAGAACAGTCAGGAGCTGCGGTGGAGAGGGATGGAAAGAACCTGGTGCTGATCCTGAGGTCTCACGCTGGCGGAGTTAAAAATAAACAGGACGTGCTCTGACCAGCAGTCATGATGATGCTCATTGACTTAGCGGTACACTAGTGACCATCTGGGAGGGAGACGCGTCACCCAGGCTTGGCTGTCAGGCATGGAGGGTCTGTAGTGGCTCCGTAGAACATCTGGCCTGGGGCTCCGCGGTCCCGGCGGTCTGGGCCACCACTTCCTGTGCAGCCCTTGCACAGCCAGTGTCCTGGAGGCCTTTGCCCCTCTGCAAATACCCAGCAAACGCTCTCCTTTTGAAGTGGCAGAGCATTCCCGGGGGCACAGACTTGTCATCAGGATGACCTCACTGGAGTCACCATTGTAACCACCCCTGCTTGTACACGGCTCTCCGTGTCCAGCTGTGAGGACTCTGAGCTTCGTTCCCCAGCTGCAGGCATTCCGAGTGTGGACAGCAGCAGGACCCCCACGACCCTGAAGGTGGACACACTTCGGGAGCATCAAGAGGCCCTGCCTCTTGGTTCAAGGCAGCCAGCCCCAGACAGAGCCCTCAGGTCACTTATCTATTTGGATCGACAAAATACAGGGCTCCGTGGGGTAGCTCCCCTTTTTATCCAGTCTGATCAGGCATCATCACTTTTTCCATCATCCATTTAATGACTTTAATATTTCTTGAGAGTCTATCATGTTCTTGATAATGTGCTGGCTCCGAGAACCTCTCAGGAAGGTTGGCATGGCGAAAAGGTGGGAGGAGGAAAAGAGACACACGTCACCTCTCCAGGAGCGTCTGAGCTCTGTTGGACAGGGGCCCTGCTCCTTGGTGAGCATGGTGGAGGAGGAGGGAGGTGGCTCCCGCAGGCAGCGAGGTGAGATGTGCATCAGGAGCTCGGCACTGTGCTGATTACCCTGGGCCTCCAACACACCGGAGTGAACTCCGCAGCCCGTCTGGGGTGTCCTGGGTGAGGTTTTGCCCCCCGTTGGTGGGTCCAGTTGAGAACCTCAGTGAAGACTTTCCCGGTGGAACTGGTTCACGTCCTGTGGCCAGAACAAGCTGTTGGGTCAGTTTTCACCAGCAGGCCCAGTCAAGGCCATTGGAGTGGCACTGAGAGAAAGGATGAAGGAACACTGTGCACAGGAAAGTGCTTGGTGGTGGTTGTATTTCCAGGAGCCCCAAGAGAATCCCAGGTGGCACACCTTCACCAACCTGGGTGAATCTGTGACTCTTCATAGCAGCTTCTGGGCGTGCGTGTCCTGCCTGCTGCAGGGCTTTGGTGGGTTCTTGTCCTCGCCATTAAAATGGTTCTTATGCACTAAGCCACCACCACCAGGTGGGCCGCGGTGAAGGGCAGGGCAGGGAGTGCTTGAGCATGGGGAAACGGCCCAGTGGTCCCCACAGACACGACGCACCGCCGGACACGGGTGCCATCTCCCTGGGATGTGGCGCTGGTGTTCCTCCAGGTCTCTCTGACACTTTGCTGAGCTGCTCAGACCACCTGACTCCAAAAATATCCTCTAAGACCCTGGTCTAAAGTTCTTCGTTTCAGGATTCTTTTGTCTTATTTTATTCTCTTTTAATTTACTGAACTCTGGTTAGAGTAAACCTATTTGGCACATCTGAAAGATCCAAAATAACAGTTGCAAGTGCTTTTGAAATGTGGGTAGAGAAATCTTACCTTGAGGGGAGTTTTAAAGGGGCTTTATGGAATGTTTCTGAATAGCCCGTTAAACCTGCAAAGAAATTTCTCACCACCTATGAGTGACTGCAGAACAAAAATTCTCCCCTTTACTGTAAAACGTTATGCTTCTTAGTTATTTTTCTTAATGCAAAAGCAAAACAATATACATTATACGACATTTGGGAAATATAAACAAAGTATACATATCCAAATAAAAATCACCCTCATTTTCTCAACCATAGTAATAATTATTGGTAGCACTTAGAGGTTTATTCTCCCAGTAATTTTCCATATAGTGTAGTTGACACATCTGAAAATAAAATTTTACATTGTACTTTTCCATATTGTATCATGAGTATTTTTCTATGCTATTAAATTAGAAAATGAGATTTATAAGCATTATTAATTCAACATAATTCCCATAGTTATTCTCCTTTTGTTCAACATTTCTATTGTTGCTCTTCTCAAAAAAATATAAATAATGTCATGGTGAATGGATAAGTATCTGTAAATTTGATTATTTCCTTAATACAAGCACTGCAAATGGAATTATTGAATCACAGGACATGAACATTTTAAAGTTCTAGAAACTCATTGCCAAGTTGTATTTTAAAAAAAGAAAGCATACCTATCTGAGTTCTAGGAACCCTGAGTACTATCATTAAAAACTGCTTGAATTTTAAAAAATTATCTGTGCACTCTAATTGTGCATAATAGTGGGATTCGTTGTGATCTATTTGTGCACGCACGTAGTATATTTTGGTCTATTTCATTCCCCTCTCCCTCCCTTGTCCTTCCCCTTCTCCCTCCTCTCCTGTACTGGTCTCTTTCTTATTTTCAAGAAATCTCTTTTTTCTTTTTCTCTCTCTAGCTTCCACACATGAGAGGAAGTAAATGACCCTGGACTTTGAGTCTGGCTTATCTCAGAATGATGTTCTCAAGTTTCATCTATTTTCCTGCAAATGACATAATTTCATTTTTTTAAATGACCGAGTAAAACTCTGTTTTGTATATATACCACATTTTCTTTATCCGTTCATCCATTGATGAACACGTAGGCTGGTTCCATTATTTGGCTGTTGTGAATTGTGCTGCAGGTATCACTGGAGTGTGATGACTTTAATTCTTCAGGGTAAATACCGAGGAGTGGTATGACTGGGTCATATGGTGGTTCCGTGCCTAGTCTTTTAAGGAGCCTCCATACTGATTTCTATAGTGGCTGTACTAATTTACAGTCCCACCTACAGTGTAAAAGTGCTCCTTTCTCCTGAACACTTGCCAGTATTTATCATTCCTTGTCTTCTAGATGGTTGTCATTTCTATTGGAGATGACATTCCGTGTAGTTTTGGTTTGCATTACCCTGATTGCTAAAAATGTGGGACATTTCTCATATATTTATTGTCATTTGTACTTCTTCCTTGGAGAAGTGTCTGTTTAGTTCATTTTTAGTTCATTTGCCATTTTATTGACTGGGTTGTTTTGTGTGTGTGTGTGTGTGTGTGTGTGTGTGTGTGTGTACATGTTGAGTTTTTGAGTTTGTTATATATTCTGGATATAGGTCTTCTGTTGGAAAGGTGCATGCTGCTTTGGTCAGCTTTATTGCTGCTGTGACTAAAAGACCCAACCAGTACAATTGTAGAGGAGGAAAAGTTTATTTAGGGGCTCACGGTTTCAGAGGTCTCAGTCCGTAGATGGCCAGCTGCATTCCTCAGGGCTTAAAGTGAGGCTGAATATCATAACGGAAGAGTGTGGCAGAGAGAAGTGTTCACGTGATGATCAGGAAGCAGAGAGAGGTCTCCACCTGCCAGATACAGACATATACCCCAAAGCCACACCCCCAATGCCCTACCTCCTCCAGCCACACCCCACCTAACTTCAGTTACCACTCAATTAATCCCATTGGGTGATTAGTTCACCGATTGAGTTAAGGCTCTCATAACCCAATCATTTCTCCTCCAAACCTTCTTGCATTGTCTCACACATGAGCATTTGGGCGACACCTCACATCCAAACCATGACAATGGCAAGGTTTTCTCCCATTCTGTGGGCTCTCTCTACATGCTCTTGTTTCCTTTGCTGTGCAGAAGATTTTTTTTTTTTTTTTAATTTGATGCCATCTCATTGATTGACTCTTGTGCCTTAGGGATCTTATTGAGGATGTTGATGCCTGCACCTACTTGTTGAAGTGTTGACTGTTTTCTTCTGGTAATTGTAGTCTCTGTTCTAATTCCTAGGTCTCTGATTTACTTTGAGTTAACTTTTGTACAGGGTGGAAGATAAGGATCGAGTTTCCTTCTTCTATATAGGGAAAACAAGTTGTCCCAGCCGCACTTGCTAATACAGGTATTTTTTCTCCAACATATATTTTTGGTGCCTTGTTAAGGATCAGATGACCTTGTGGGTTTGTCTCGGTGCCCTCTATTCTGTTCCGCTGGTCTCTACCTCTACTTTTATGCCAGTACCATGCAGCTTCTTTACTAGAGCTCTGTAGTATGGTGGGATTGGTATCCCAATGCCTCTAGCATTGCTCTTATTGATCAGAATTGCTTCAGTTAGTCTAGGTCTTTTATTCTTTGATATGAATTTTAGGACTTTTTTTCTAGTTTTGAGAAGAATGTAAAAAATTACTGTTTGGTTTTGGGATGGTCAAAAATAATCTTTCACTCTGTGGTGGCTTTGAAACACGTCTTCAAAGACCTGTTGATTCCCACTCCAGCCACGCTGGTCAAAAGCTGGCCCCTTTTTTCAGGGTGATAAGGAATGGCTTATCTTTTTCTTAATTTTCACAGCCGTGGTTCTGGTGTTTTAACATTAAAAGAAATACCTGCTGTTGGTTTTAGATAAATAAGCCTTATTTTGATAATATTTTACTATATTTATTTTAAGTGTTTTCTCCTAAAATCAACACTATTTTATTGACTGTTCAACGTCTTTCAGAGCTGCTCACATAGTATGAATTATTTGGTCTACTTCTATATCTAATGGTATTAATAAATGTGCCACATTTTTAAACCAGCATTACAACTCTGGCATAGACTACGCATAATAATGGTGGGTTGTTCTCTTAGTTGGATGTGATGATGTCTTCCTTCGGATTTCTCATCTGTGGTCCTAAGTGGGATTGATGTTCCTTTCCTGTCTGTGTGTGGTGCATGTCCTTTGCTTTTCAACCTCAGCAGTCAAAGGTGTTTGTTTTTTTTAATGCAAATCACCTCCGGAGCATGAATCAATAAATAAAATGTAAAAGTTTTGGGTTGGGGTCGTGGCTCAGAGGTAGAGCACTCGCCTAGCATGTGTGAGATACTAGGTTCGATCCTCAGCACCACATAAAAATAAAATTAAGACATCGTGTCCACCTATAACTATATAAAAATAAATATTTTTTAAAAAAGTGTAGAAGTTTTGCCCCCACCGCCAGGTCTCTGACACTTTGACGTCTCCCCTTCTATCTGTGTGACGACCTTCATTCCAGTCTCTGTTGCTGTTCTTGAACTAACCAAGTTCACCCCTTCTCCAGGACCTTGGCCTGTGCTGTCTGACTGTGCAGGCTCATATCTCCTTTGGTTCGGGTTTCTGCTCAGATACCACTTCCTCAAAGAGTTTCCTAGACGAACCGCTTCCAAATAGCCTGTTGGTCCCATCCCATTATTTCCACGCCCTATCCTGCTACCTTTGGCTTCATGACACTCACCATTGCCTGGCATTACATTGTGTTCTATGTATTTTCCATGACAATATAAGCTCTAGAGGGCCAGAGACAGGGTGTTATTCATATTCATATCACCAGGGCCTGGCAAGGTGTCTGACACATAGTAGATGATCAATAAAAAGGCTGTGGAGTAGGCGAATTAGTAAATTCTTGCTGAAAATATTTACCTTGTTGCTGAGTTGCCAGGTGTCCGGAGTGAACATGATGTCCAGTATTTTCACCTGGACAAAACACAACATGTCTCTCTCCTACCGGCTCAGGTCCTCTTTCCCACCTGTTCTCCGTTGCTCTGGCAAGCAACTCTATTGTGAGCCTGTCCCTGTTCCTGCTTTCCAAGTTGTCCAGCTGTTGTGCTTGCCCTGCCGTTCGCTCCCTTGGGGAATCTTAGCAGTGCCCCGTGTCTTTGCTGGCCACACATCCATGGCACTACTGCCCGTCATGGGGTCTGCTGAGTAAAGCCTTACTGGGGCAGCTGCTGCCTTCGGTACCGAGTGTCCCTTCTCCTGCTGGCCTCTGTGGCCACTCCTTGACACCTACATCATTTCTGTGCCCTTCACAGCTTCCAGAAGGCAGGGCTTCATCTCTCCAACCATCTTACAGTTACCAGAAAGTTTTCATTATGATCCAATTTTTTAAAAAATGGTAATCTATACATAGTGGTCCAGAATAAGGGCTTTATTAGCATCCTTCAGACTTGAACTTGAACACTGGCTGCTAGATCCTTGAACAAATTGGTCTTTGTGGACCCTGAGATTCTTCATCTACAAAATGGAGGGAAAAAAAAAGATATCATTATTATTTTTTTTAAAAGATGATGAAGAGCTAGAGCTAGCTCCATACATGTGGGTACTTGTGCCTAGTCCCCCCAACCCCTTTGACTTCAGCAACCACAGACCCCTAAATCTGTGGCAGGGACCCGATGGGTGGGTGCTCAGAGTCTGCAGGGCAGGTCTGCCTGCATGCACTGGCCACGTTGCTGTTGGGTTGTCTGTCCTCCCAGGTAGCTAATGGGCATCTCGAAGGCCGGGGCTGGGTCTCATTCTCTTATACTCCTGGTCCCAGCACCATGCCTGGCCCTTCCTTAGCAAGCTTGGCTGCAATGTGTTGCGCATTGGTGGACGACACAGATTAAACTGAACAGTATTTCTGATCAGAGGGCGGAGTCCTCTGAGTGGGAGAGCCCAAGGGCTAGGGTGAGATGAGGAAATCATGATGGGAGCAGCCAACCGGCAGAGTGCCCTGCGTGATCAAGGGGAAGACAGTCGCGGGAGCCCGGCGGCCTTTCAGCCCAGGGCCGTGTGGTCTGGGGGCTTCTGAACAGCTTTCCTTTTAAAAACAGAAGAAAGCTCACCATTATAGTGAGCCCAGGAGCTGGCACAGTCTCTTCCTCTCTGATGAGGACAGCCAAGTTCAACATGCAGCAGGACTGGGCGCAGAGACACACGTTGTCACACCCGGCAGTTGAAGGCTCCCAGCTCAAAGCCAGGCCCAACTGAAAGGATCAAAGGCTGCACATGGCCAGGCAGTGACAAATTTATGAAGTCCAGTCATCCCCGTGAAAACCTTGTGTATTTCAATCTGCCCAGTGGAAATAAATCCATCTTGGGTTTCTGCAGAAGGAACTTGCAGTCAGCTCGACTTCTCCATAAAGATGTAAGGGTTCCCTCTAGAGTGGATTTCCCAGGAGGCATCTAAACACACCTTTGTGTTTCCTTCCACAGCGTTCTGCACATCCAGCCCTCGGTGAGCCTGCAAGCTTTGTTATGACGTCGAGGTTTACAAACAAAGTCGCTGGCACCGGGGAGGCTGTGGTAGGTCGGGCAGACCACCCGGACGTGCGCGTCTGAAAGCCCAGTTGGAAAATCTCCTGACGTCAGCCAAAAGTGTGACTGCATTTCTGAAAACTTGGCTGTTCTCTTGGTGGTCGAAACAGTGAACCTTTTTGTCCATTGAACGCTAAGAAAACAAGCGTGCCAAAGAGCGCCTTTGCCTGAAGGGGTTCAAAGCGCCGGGCTATTTTTGACTCCTTTTCTCTCGGGACTTAAGAAAATTCAACAAACGTGAATCGGAGACGTTTTACTGTTTCTCATGCACATCGGAGCTGGCGGGCCATTTGCCTTCCGTGGGGCTGACACGGGGGCCTCCTTATGCCCGGCTCCCTGGACCTCAGTCAGAAGTGGACGTTGAATGTGGTCACCTTATGGGGATGTGAGAGAGAGAGGTCAGGGTGTGGGACAGCGCCATCTGCATCCTGGAGAGTCATCGTGCGAGATGGCTGAACTGGGCTCCAAGGCGGTCTGCGGCCATGGGAGACAGACCAGTGTCCATGCTGACAGCCACCATGGCTGCAGCGACAGGATCTTGCTGCCTTCAGTGACCGGGGTAGTGAATTGTCCAACTCTGTGTGTGTGTGTGTGTGTGTGAACATGTCTATTTCTATTCACAGTACCTACTATGTTATGTTTAAATATATGCATTTAATTTATATTACAGATATATATACACGAAATGCAGCGAGCACGTGTTAGCTGTGTGTGATAGACTCTGTCTATAATGATAAAAATGTATGTGGATATATAATACTTTATATTGACATAGCTGACCTAATTTCTCTAATACATTTTTCTGTTTTTGTTATGACCTCCAGTAGATTGAAAGACAGTTTTTATTTTGAGACAGGGTCTCAGTACGTTGCCTAGGCTGGCCCTGAACTTGTGATCTACTTGTCTTGCTTCCAGGGTCTCTGGGATTACAGACAAATCCCGCTGCTCCTGGCCGAAAAACACTTTTTGCACTCATTCTTTTTTTTTTTTTTTTTTTTTTAATGAAAAAATAATTACATGCACAAAGCAAAACAATTTCAAAGGGTACAGAAAGCTCCCATAAAAGTCCCCCTTTCATCCTGGGTCCTGAAGTCCCTTCCCCGTGGCCACCACTGTTAACTGTTCTTTTTAAAACAAATCCTTGCAGACAAGCTTGACACGTGCATTCTCGCATTGACCCCTTCAGACCACACGGCCAAGCCAAGGCATGCACACTGGACTCTTCGCCATGTTTTCTCCTCTTAGAAACATTTTTTTAAAAATCTTTTTAAAAAATATTTATTTCTTCTAGTTGTAGTTGGATAATATCTTTATTTTATTTATTTATTTTTATGTGGTGCTGAGGATTGAGCCCAGGGCCTCGCGCGTGCTAGGCGAGCGCTCTACCACTGAGCCACAACCCCAGCGCCCTTTGAGATATTTTTTTGGGGGGTCCTGTTCTAACAGCACATGTTCACCCACCTCATTCTCTTACATGACTGTGTAGTGTTCCATTTGTTTGGAGGCAGCAGGATTTGATGCAGCAGCCCTCACTCAAGGGCACGAGGTCCTTCCTGGATTACTGTCACAATAGACATCACTGTAGCTCATCCTCCAGGTGTGAACACACCTCTAGGGAATCTCACTGACTTGGCTACGTGTGTTGTACTTTGTTGGGATTGTCTTTGTCATCATATCTTTAATAACCATTCATGAGGGTTGAGCTAATTTACCCACTCACCAGCAGGGCCCAAAGCACCTGTTTTGCTATCCCATTTTTAGCCTGGTTGTTTTAAACTTCAATCTTTGCCAACCTGTTGGAGAAAACATGCCACAATCAACATGAAGTTTTGAAAGGCAGTCCCTTTTTTTTTGTTGTTCTCATGGATGTTACAGCACCTAAAGTGCTTAAAGGCCCTTCGCCATCGCTCCATCTGATTCCCTCGTTCAGTGGATGAGGCAGGAAGGTCAGCGCAGAAGCAGCCTCTGTAGGGCCACGTGGCGCACACCCTCCCACTCCACACCCACAGCCCAGGCAGGCAGCGGCAGCAGCAGAGCTCACTCAGAGCTGCGTAGACCTTCGTGCCCGTGGAATGGCTGCTCCTGACAAGCAGGGTTCACCAACGGCTCTGCTTCGTCGATGAGCTGAAGCGAATGCTTCTCCCACCGTCCACCATCTTGGAATGTGGATCTTGCATAGGCAGAGTCTCTCTTGGTCACTTGGAGGAGTTTTTGAAAACTTTCTCTCCTGGGAGGGATCACGCACCCTGTACTGTCTCTAAGTGGATGCTAGTAGGGTGCGAAGGATTGGCAGTAGACCTGTCCTCAGGGGAAGGGCTCTGAGGAGTGGGGAGAATGAGAGGGACGGGTGGGAGTCAGACTGGACCTCTGCGGAGAGCCAACCCCAGAGTCCTTCTGGTCTGTGTGCCTGCGTTCTCCACTCACGTCTGACCTCAGACGCTGGGCCCCCTTGCAGATAAAGACCAAGTGCACCACAAATGGACCTGGAAGGCCCCCGTGAGTGAACACAGCTTTTCTAGACTATAAAAAGGCCAAATGGTAACTGTCCTCTCCAGTTGTTTAAATCAAAAGCGTAAGCGCCATTCACTCCTTTTTCTCTCCCTTCTAGTAATCCTGCCGTCTAGCTAATTCCTAAGTTTCTGCAGCTGGTGGTTGGTTGTAGTTCTTGGCTTCAGGGATACAAAGAAAGCATGCGTTCATCTCTTCTTATTAGCATTCTCTTTATCCCAGTAGGCAAGAGGTCTCTAGGATCCGCAGGGGTAGAGCTGTGTGGCCAGGCTGCAGGTTAGTACTTCTTTCTCCCACCTGTGTAGTTTTCAGCCTCCTTGCAGAAATGATGGGTCTTTTGGATTGATGCTCACGTTCGTCCCTTTGCTAGAATACACTCAATGTGAAGATTAGTTATAGAAACAACAGCCCCTTTTCAACCTCATTTTTGGGATACACGTTCTTCTGATTTTGTTAGCCCTGCATTCCCCCCCCCCCCAAATAATCAGGGCACAGTCACAGAGCTTCCAACCACAGCCCACACCAAGCATAATGGTGGCATGTCACACCTAGCTTCATCCATAGGAAGCTGGAGAGAAAATAGAATTAAGTCTTGCTTCATCAAACAAATGTAAAAGGCACAAGGGTGGTTAATAGATCAGGACTCTACGGTTGGCAATGCCCCTCTAGCACGGCAGTGTCCCACGATAAATGGCTGCCTCCGGGGTCCTGTGTACCCATTTGCTTTGGGGGACATTGGAATGGAGGCAGAGAAGAGGATGGAGCCCCTGTGCCTGTGACATGTCGAGGCCCCTCTCTGTGCTGGTGTGTCTGTTCTTCATCTCTCCCTGTTGGCTTGTTTGTTTGTTTGGGTTTTTTCAGTTTTGGAGATTTATAAAATGAAATCAAAGAAGAAAGAAATGGCCATTTTATTTCTACCACCTTGAATTAATAAACACATCCAGAATCTCTTTCTCTTCTCTTGCCTTCTTTTATAAATTATATTGTGAATGTGGCACATGCTCATTATTAAATCCAAACCCCATTCACTCCCTGAAGAACAGATGATAGATGAAAGTTAAACACACACACATATATATATGCATATATATATATATATATATATATATGAAATCTTACCCTGCAAAAACAGATATTCTTGACATAAAGTGAGCACATATTTTCATATACATATTGTACATATGTATATGAAATATACATACATGTATATATGTATACTTCATATATATGTATATTTCATATACATATATACACATATGTATATGAAAAAAATGTATATATGTAGATGAATGAGGTATGGATGAAAATAGTTTATAAAAATGAATTTAATTTGTCCATACCCTTTTAACGAGTAATTAATTTTATTTGAATTGTATTTGAGTTCATATTTCAATACTGTATTAGAAGGAAATCTGAACTGAAAGAGAAGGTTTTGTTGGACCACAAAAATTTTTGTACCTTATAAAAGATTATTTTCCAAATCCTCTAACATTTAAAAATCAGAGTGTTTTTTAGTTTACTTTTTTCTTCAAATTTATTTTTTTTATTCTAAGTTGTTAGAAATGACAGCAGAATGTATTACAATTCATATTACACATATAGAGCACATTTTTACATATCTCTGGTTGTATACAAAGTATATTCATACCATTCGTGACTTCATAAATGCACTTAGGGTAATGATATCCATCTCATTCTACCATCTTTTTTTCTTCACCCTTTTGCCCCCTCCCATCCCCTCCCTCCCCATCAGCCATTCTAGTGTTCCTCTAATCCTCCTATGCTCCCCATCCCAACCCCACTGTGAATCAGCCTCCTTATATCAGAGAAAACATTTGGCATTTGGCTTTTTGGGATTGGCTAGCTTCACTTAGCCTTATATTCTCCAATTTCATCCATTTACCTGTGAATGCCATGATTTTATTCTCTCTTATTGATGAGTAATAGTCCATTGTGTGTATATACCACATTTTCTTTATCCATTCATCTACTGAAGGGCATCTAGGTTGGTTCCACAGTTTAGCTATTGTGAATTGTGCTGCTATAAACATTGATGTGGCTGTGTCCCTGTAGCATACATGCAACTGGAAGGTCCCAGCGGTGTTGATGCAGGAATGACAGAGATTCTCTGTTTTCTCATCTCTGCCCTGCTGCTTTCTTCTGGTCCCCTACGTTCTGCCTTGTTATTTCAAGTTAGCATACGACGGCCCTTTAGCATTTTCTGAGGACTATGTCTTCCTCAGCTTTTATTTTTCTGAAAATATCTTTGTTTTGTCTTAATTTTGGAAGGATGGTATTCCTGGATGTACAGCCTAGATTTAGTCGTCTTTCTTCTCTTTTCTGTTGTGTGTGAGAGGTAACACTTCATCGTCACCTGGCCTCCATTGTTTCTGATGAGGGGTCAGCAGTCATTCAAATCATTGCTCCCCCAAATGCAGTGTGGCTCTCCTCCTGCCTGGAGGCTTGTTTCAATATTTTCTCTTTATTTTTTGTTCAGCATTTTAATATATGAGCCTAAACTTGATATTTTTCTCTGTATTTTCCTTTCTTAAGATTTGCTGAATTTCTTAGATCTATAAGTTTATGTTTTTGTCCAAATTTGGAAAAACTTTGGCCTTTACTTCCTCAAATAATGTTTCTACCCTGCTCCCTTCACTACTACTTTCCTCCTCCTCCTCCTCCTCCTCCTCCTCCTCCTCCTCCTCCTCCTCCTCCTCCTTCTTCTTTTTCTTCCTGAGACTACAGTTAAAAATGCATGTGGGGCTATTCATTATTGTCTCACAAGCCACTCAAGCTCCAATTTTTTTTTCATTTTTTTCTCTGTTATTTAGATCAGATAATTTCTTCTGACTAATGTGTCTTCAATTTACTTGTCTGTTTTGGCCATTTCCAATCAGATGCTAAGTGTGTAAAAAAGTTTTTCGTATTTTTTTTCATTTAATATATTTTATATATTATATTTTTTGTTCTAGGACTTGTATTGTGTTCCAGTTCTCTGCTGAAATGCTCCATCTTTTCACTATTACCATATATTTCTTTCTTTTTAAAAAAAAATTTATTCAAAGTTGTTGTATATATAACAATAACATGCATTACAATTCATAATACACATATAGATCACCTTTTTACATATCACTGTTTGAAAAAATTCCTTAAACATGTTTTCTAGATGCCTTAAAATCTTTGTCTACTCATTCCAATATTTGTGTCATCTTTGAATTAGTTTTATCTATTTTTAATATGGGATATAGGTAACATTTTCTTATTTCTTTTTATGCATTTTTTTAAAAAAATGGATCCTGAACTTTGTGGATGATATATGGTAGAGACCTTAAATTCTATTATTTTCCTTCAAAGGAAGTGAGGGTTTTGTTGTTGTTGTTGTTTGTTTGTTTGTTTGTTTGTTTTAGTCAGGAGTTAAATTACTAGTTAATTATTTTGAGTTTGTGGAAGCTTGGCTTTATACTTTGTAAAGGTGGGTTTATTTGGGTTTTGCCCCTTGTCTAAGGGAAAATCCTAAATTCTGGGACATAGTCTTTATTCCTAAGGATAACCCTTCTGAAATTTCAACAAAAAAACATGAAATATTTATGAAGTCCCTGTAACTTATCAGGATTTAGATTCAATACTCTTATCTCCCCTGCTCTGGCCAGCAGCTGAAATCTCTGTTCAGCTTTTTTCCCCTTCTAGCTGTTTCTTTCTGTCAGGATCCCTAAAACTTTCCTATCTATGTGCAGATTAGGGGTCAGCCAATGATTTGAAGGCAAGATACATGAATATTTGAGGACTCTCCATTTAGTCTTTCTGTGATTTCTTTGCTTAATTTTTAGATGTTCTGGCTACCTAAATTCCATCTTCCAACACCTTAATCAAATTAATTTGTGCTTTTCTTCTTGACTTTTAGCTACCCAACTCTTTGTGGACTGGGAAGTCTCTTTGAGGAAAAGGCATATAAATAGACCTTATCCAACATAGCTTCCATCTTTTCAAGATTCAATCCTTTCCAGCCTGCCTGATTTGGGTGGCTCTCTAGCATCTATTTAATCTAGCAACTATTTAAAATAATTGTTTTCATATATTTTGTCTAGAGCTAGTCCAAAACAGATTTTTCCACTATTATTGGAATTGAAACCCCTTCGGGATTTAGCTTTAAATGATATATATTCTGGACCACTAGTTCCATAATGAATTCTTACTATCCTCATTTTATTTCTTAAGGACTGATTCTCCATTTTTTATCTCATTTTGATACTTTAACATCTTATCTTATGGGTACTGTGGGGTTTTTTTTAAATTAGAATTTCCATTTATTCAGGAGCCTTGTAGACACTGAAAGGGGGTCTGCCACAGTGAGATGTCATTGATGGACGAGTAAGTCTTACCTGGCCATGCAGCTGAGTCATCTCCAGCTTTGCATCCAAATTTTGTACTGCCCAAAGTTGTGTTATCAGGAGTTCCTACACTTACATGGAGTTTATTGATTAGGTCTCTCTTTGTTACATATGACTCAAAATTAGTCTCAAATTGGCTCAAACATGGAAAGGAAATCTATTGATGGGGATAACAGAAAAGTCCAGGGATATGTTATTTCACCAGTGTTGAATCTAGGATCTCACATAATGCCCTTAGGACCCAGTTTCTCTCTCACATACCACCTACATCCTCTGTAGGTAGTGAGCTCCACCTTCAGCATATTCTCACCTGGTAGTGGCAAGATGTGCACGCAAGCCTCACTTTGGTCTAGGATCAAGCCCAGTAGTAATATGAGTTACTGAATCCCTTTCAGTGAAATTCATTGACTTTCACTGGCTTTGATTGCAATATCACCCATCCCCAAATCAGTCCCCTGTGCGGGGAGAAGGTGATCCTCTGATTGACAGGCCTGAGTCAGCAGCCTATCTGGATGCAGGGCTGGAGATGGCTCCATTCATGTGCATGGGCTGGTGGTGTCAGAACAGTTTCCCACAGGAATCCTGTAATGGTTTTAATTGAAAGAATGTCATTTGACTCTGGAAAGCTATAGAACAACAAATGTTTGCTGTAGCAGACTAGTGTGGTGGTTGGTTGGTTCATTCTAGGTCTTAGGTTAAAAATCAAAGATACTAATACCATTAACTTTCAGGTCATCAGTTGACCTTCAGAGTGTATCTCAGAGCCTATAGGAATCACCCTGGAGGAATTCATGTGTCTCTGAGCAGGTCCTCTCAAATGCAAGACGCTGGGAGGTTCTTGGGGCCTGACTGCCACTTATTGAACCACTCCAGGTTTATTTGAGATAAAATAAATGTTTGAATTTCCTAAAATTAAATTCACAAGTATTTCTTGTGGCATGATGATCAAACATCCATTTAAAGATATTTAAAATTCCCAGCAAAAGGTACAGTACTAGAGCACTGGGATGCTACTGATGGCTCACTCAGCTCATTCTTCTTATTTATCCCTGTTTTCTTGAAAGACCGAGGCTCTACTCTGGTATGGCCTGTCTTCACAAAGTTTTAAATCTTCTGAGAAATATGCAGAAGAGGATCTGTGAACTCTACCTGGAATTTGTTTTCAGTAAATCAAACAAAACTAGAAAGGACTAGATGGGGCTCTTGCTGTACATAGCATGAAACAGAATCATTCTGTGAGACAGAGAAAAGCCAGTCGGGGTATATTTTTTTTCTTTGGGGCACTTAGCATTATTTATGGTCCCTGTATCTTGTCACTTCTCAGGTTATCTGGGAACTTTTAAGGCAAATGTGCAGGCTGGTTAGTTTCTCTTAATCAAAGTAAGCATCGTGGCATCCTAAGCCTGGATTTTGCTGTCCTGGTAGATAAAGAGGTTATCATCATGTTAGTCTAACCTTTAGAAGTTTCAAAAAAATTTAAAATTCCACACCAAAAGAGTTTCACAGATCTCTTATCCTGGCTGGGTGTATGGAGGTCAGTGTTCAGTTTGATCCTTTTAGGATTAAGACCAGGTTTGGGAACTTCAGTGGTTTCTGTTCTTGTTTTCGCTTAAGTGTCTAACCCATATCTCTGGGATGTTTCCATGATGTTCTTAACTAGCACACTATCCTCAAGGGCAAGTAGAAAACCAGTGACTAAATTTTGCTGTGCAAGTCTTTGAGGCAAAGAGCCTCCATGCTGGGGATGTCCCAGAGCAGAGGAGGCTCAGACCTGGGAATCTTATTGCATGTCGTGAAGTTCTATTTTCCAAATATCAGCTGTGCTCAGTTTGATTTCAGAGGTAAATATCCAGCATTTGTATGGATAAATGAATTGGAATCTCAAAATGTAAAAAGAATCTATTGTGAGCTGCCCAAATCTAATGACTCACACCAGCCTTTCTGGGTGACCCAGGCTTGATGGAGTACCTGTGCTGACCAGAGTCTCAGGTATCACCTGGAGACAGCGCCATTTGGGGGACATCTTATCATGTGACCCACTTGCTTCCTGGAAACACAGACTGTGAGGAGGGGTGGCCCGCAGGAAGGACTACTTAGACAAGGCTCCTTTGCCAAGAGCCTTCCCACCTTGAAGCCTGCCTTCCCTCTGCTCCAGTTTCTGAACCATAACTCAAGTGATTTTGAAAAAGCACACTAATCTTACTGCTACCCCCAATGAAGACCCAGACACCACGTTGTCACTGCAAGGTTGCAACCAGCCCCCTTCAGCAGGAACCCAAATCCCCATGCCAGCCCCAGGGCCCTGGTGGTCTGGCCCTGTTCGCCCCCCACCCCCCCGGGGTGCAGCCTCAGCTTGGCCATGCCCTCCCACTCAGCTGCAGACAGAGAAGGGGCCCTGCCTTTCCTGCCCCTCGCTGCCCCGCTGGCCTCTGTGCCTGCCACCCCTTCCTCCCTCTCCTCTCAGCCTCCACCTGCTCTCTAAGCTCAGATATCAGCTCCTCCAGGGGGGCTCCCTAGCACTCCCCTGCCTGAAACCTGAGCTGCAGCTCCTCCACCCACCCTCTGCTCTGGACCCCTGCATGGGACCATCTCAGCATGGCGTCCTTGGGCCCAGCATGGCCGCGCACAATGTGGGTGCCCAGTCGATATTTGCTGAGGGGATCTAAGCAGAGTTAACCATCTTTTGCCAGGTGGGGATAGGGGATAGGAAAAAAAAATGGTTGAAGGTTATTTGTTTCCTTTTTAAAGAATTCCTTCTGGAAGCAATATCAGTTAAGAGAGAGTGTGTGAGTGAGAGAGAGAGAGAGAGAGTGTGTGTGTGTGTGTGTGTGTGTGTGTGTGAACATTCTTCCGTGTCCGCCATTTTACAAAGGGTCTCTCTTGGCCTTTGGCTGTTGGGAATTAGTATCAGTTACTGAGAAGCACTAAGAGTGGCTTACTTGGGTCTGGAGCAATGGGAGCAACTGAATGGGTTTCCCGTTCCCTTTGTGATCTGAACTACACTTGTTTACAAATAGTGGTGAAGTATTTCCTCTTAGTTTTCCTTTTTCTTAGAACATCTTGTCTAGGGGAAGTGGGAGAAGAACTTGGAAAACTGTCCCTTAAACATTCATTAGCGGCACAATGGTGTTAAAGGAAAATATATGCTGCATAGAAATGCAGCTTAGTTATTGCACATATGGGATGCATTTTACTTTTTACTTGAGTCGAAAAGTTTCTAAAGAAAAGAATCCCATAAATATACAAACGGCTTTATTTTGTTATTCAATTCAATTTAAAAGTGCTACAGGGAATTTAATATGAGAAACGTTGGCTTTTGAAGACCACACCTAAATTTTTATTATTGTTGGCATATTTATTGAAACATGCAGCATACATGATTGATTTATTTCCATGATGTTTTGCTGAGCTCATGTTTAAATATTGATCTCAGTTCAAGGCTGAGCTTTGTCTTTGGAATCTTACTTGAAAGATTTTCTACAATATTAGGATAGGACCATTTTTATTTTCGTAGGTAGCAGAATTACCCTTAGAACTTTATTTTTATGGGTGAAGAGCTAAAATGAGATGGTTTTGAGGTGCTGAGAATCCCACAGGATTTTCTAGCAGACCCCATCTCAGAAGCCTCTTCCAACTGTCTTGTCCCCATTGGCTCAGATGCCCACAGCAATCCAACCTGGGTCAAGTTTATGAACACAGGTGACCTGTGCGGTAATGGTCATAAGGCAGGCTACTTATCCCAAACATGGAATCAGATCTTGGAGAATCTTAGTTTGGGTTTGGAAGCAGAGGCTTGGGTGAGATTTGCATGCAGCTCGTGCTTTCTGCTGTTTCTTTGCCAACACTGGAGCAAAATGTAGTTGAAGAGAAGATAAGACACTGACTGATTGAATGGAAAACATGTAATAAAATGAGTATCTTTACCACTAAAACCAGATCTCTTTCACCAACTCTGAGCCACCTCTGACATGACCAGGGGTCCTTGGGGAAGCGCCCTGGACTTGCATCAAGTGAAGAAAGTATTCTAGCAGAGCTGGATTGTAAAAATCCCCTTATTGAAAGAAGTCCTTTGTAGAAAGGGAGGAGGCAGGTGGAGGGACTTAGAACTTGGCTGCTGGCTTAATGTCCAGCCAGTCCCCTCTCTCTGTCTTGCAAAGCAATCCACCCAGGCTCCAGCATTCTGAGACCACTGTGATCCTAGCTCTCCTCCTTGTTGATCCTCAGGAGTGTTCAAGTTCCTCTGAATTGTTGGTCTGCAGGCTGTTGTGAACCTGGGAATGTATGAGACAATACCTATTGCTGGGCAGCGTTAGGCCTTGAGGGAGGAAAGGAGCACAACTCATGCCCTGGGTGGGTATTGATGGATTTTACGCTGCTATAACAAAACACCTGAGGTTGGGTGACATAAAGAAAAGAAGTTTATTTAGCTCACAGTTTTGGAGGCAGAAAAATCCCAAAAGCATAGTGACAACTCTCCCTGGCTCTGGTGAGGACCCCAGAGCAGATGAAATCGTGGTGTGTGCATACGAGAGGGAGAGATCACACAGCATGGCAGGAAGCCAGAGAGAGAGGAGGAGGACCAGTCTCGCTCTTATACCACCCTCTCAGGAGAACCAGGATTCCATGAGAGCCACCTCGACATCCTCCCAGAGCAACGTCCCCAGGGACCTCCCAGCTAGGTCCCGCCTCTTTGTTTCCACCACCTCTCACCTTGCCACACTGGGGATCAAGCTTCTGGCACTTGCGCCTTTAGGGGGGCACACTGAAACCACGCCCACACCACAGGGGGAGGGGGAGTTCCCCAGAGAGGAGCGTCCTCCCCAGCTCTTAGGTTCTGAGGAACAGCCGCAGCTAGACACAAGTCCCCGTGTTCAGAACCACCTTAAACCTGTCTGAAGGGGGTGACTCACGGGAGACCCACGTCACCAACAGTCACCTCTCCCAGGGCCCATACTGTTCCCCCTGGTGTCACAGTCAGTCTCTCTGCTTCTGTGGAACAACAAATGAAGCAGTGGCTCACCCTCAGGGGCCAGGTTAGCATGAGGAATGCTCACCTTGGAGACCCCCAGGAAGGAGGAAGGGCGGGGGGCTGCACAGGAAGACCGGGTGGATACGCACTTCCCAGTCCACAACTCGGGCTTTGAGGGGTCACTGAGGGTCACTTGCCCTACTTTTTAAATTCCAATTCTCCCTTCCCCTTCCCTAACCCACCTGGCATCACCCACAGCCCTCGATGTCCCACAATGTGTACGGGATGTTTTTTTGTTCTTTATAAAACAACCAGGGCCTTGCCAGGGCAGGGAGATTTTCCACCTCAATCATTCCCCTGTCCCCATGTTTCTGGTGCCTATAGAGTCTGCTCTTCTCTATAACCATTTGCTAAATGAAATGAAATATTTAGGAAGAGATGGCGGGGGGTGGGGGGGACCAGCATTAGTAGATGTTCCGAGAGGTGTCGAAGGAGTGGTATCGATTCAGGAAGTGAGCGAGTGACTCCACGCAGCCGAAGGCAACCAAGCACAGCACTCTGGAAGGTTCAGGATTTGAACTGGCCTCCAACAGGGGCTGAGTTAAATAGGAAGATAGAGTCTGAAAGACACAGACTCAGTAAAAGGAGGCAGGACATATAGAGGTGTGGTCCTAGCATTCCGGGTAGACCAGTTAGCTAAGGTCAGTGTAGAAAAAAACGACATCATTAATGCAAAAAGTCAGTTAAACCCAACTGAAAGTCTTTTGTTTTTAGAATTTTTGTCATTTTCTTTCACGTTTATGCCTTTTCCCTACCCATACATACTTGTAGACCTCTCAGGTGCAGTACTCAGGATTGAATCCAGGGGTGCTTAACCACTGAGCCAAATCCCCAGCGCTTTTTTATATTTTTTTTAAATTTTGAGATAGGGTCTCACTGAGTTGGTGAGGCTGGCTTTGAACTCCCGATCCTCCTGCCTCAGCCTCCCTAGCTGCTGGGACGATTGGCATGCACCACCGTGGTTGGCTCAATTTCTTACTAAGTTTCTCTTTCTGGGAATTTTCTTTGGGTTTGAAACCTATTGGTTTAATGTCCCTGGGTTGAATCTAAGGAGGTACTCAGGTGGCATAATCCCTGAAATTGGGGTCTCATGGTCTGATGTGCACTGGGTTCATGACATGTGGCTGAAATTGGGTGAGAGAAACAAGGTGCTTCAAATATATGGAGCAAAAACAAAGTGAATGTGATTTCTATGCTTTTTTTTTTTTTCCAGATGCATATTTACAAGGGAAACTAATGCTTTTCAAAAACAGAAATATCCTGAAGGAGGCTTATCGGTTTGGCCATGGAATGAACCATCATCATCTGAAGAAGGCTCAGCCATCCAAAGCATTCACTCCTGCAGAACACAGTCAAGTTCTGAGCACTGCTCAGGGGCCTAATGATAGAGCAAATGCAATAATCAGCAGCACATTTCCTGCATTACTATGCAAATTGCGCCACCACCAAATTAATAGTTGTCATGTGTTGTGTTTCCTGGTTTCTCTTATCCCTCTCATTTTGGTATCAACGATTAAAAAAAAAGGGCATACTTCTATTATCAGTCAACTTTTGACTAAGTGTATTTTACACTCTTTGGGGCCAAGCTCTAGTTCACTGACACTGACTTAGTGGAAAGAAATGATAGTACTATTAAAAAATAATTATGGACTTAAAATAGCAGACACATTCTTAATCACCGCGGTTCTATTAGAGATGGGTTATGATTAGAACCTTACACGAAACTGTGAATTATCTTCCCTCTATTGTTTAGGGGGCAGAGGGAGGATCACATGTGGATTCTGAATGATATTTTTTTCTTTTAAAAATTATTTTTGGTTGGAGACATAATTTAAAGATAATTTTGCTGTGGCATGCTCTAATAAGCCAGTTTAATGTCTTGTAGTGATTTCCAAGGTAGGTGGGAAGGGCAAGTTACATATCAGAGCCAACAAGAAGATTCTTTGTCTCAATATACACACTTTTCCTGGAAATTCTGACATATAATTTAGAAGGGGGGTGGTTCCCCATACTCCTTGCAAGTATGAGCAACTTCTATTAATGGATTATATAATGTTTTTAGTAATCTTGGGCATATATAAGGGTTGAGAACTACTGGCTTGAATAAATTTTATAGCCAAATCAAATAGACCACTGTTGCTTAACTCTTCCAGCTCATAGGATAAGACGAGCTACTGATTTTATTCCATATTTTTATAGATGCATTATAGTTGTACATAATGGGGGAATTTGTGGTTATATATTCATTCATGCATATGACCTAAATTTTCATCGTGTGCTGGTCCTTTGCTGGGTGCTTAGGTAGTGTCTGGTCCAAGTGTTGTCCTCACTTTATAGGTGACAAGGTGGAGGCCAAACAGAATGTACTGCATCTAAGATTTATGTCCTAGCTTCTCTGGATCCCAAGCTAAATCAGAAAAGTCACTGTCAACTGGGGTGTGGTCCTCCTATAATGTAAGTTCTAGTCCTCCAACCAGAAGCCTTGAGACCCAAGAAGAGTGACTATGTCAGTCCAAGTGTTAAGGCTGGAAAAGAACCAAGATCCAGCTCAGGGCAGGGGAGCAGGAGGACTCCCTCTTACTCACAGGGGCGTCAGCTTTTGTGATCTATTTAGATCTTCAAGGACTGGATGAGGCCCAGCCTCCTGAGAGAGGGCAATTGGCTTCACTAGATCTTCCAATTCAAATGTTAAATCTCTTCCAAAAACAAATTCTCAGACACATCGAAAGTAATGCTTGACCTAAATAGCTGGGCACCCTGTGGCCCCATCAAGCTGGCACAAAAATCTAACCACGATTCCAACAATGGAGAGCAAGGCTGAGTGAAGCAGTAGGACGGATGCCCATGTCCTCGGAGCTTCTAGGTCTAGCCCAGGTCTCACTCCCCACCTCTGTTCTTTTCAGTTACATGAGCCAAGAACCCCCAGGTTCTCCTTTTGGGGGAAGGAGAGACAAGTTCTGTGAGCGGGAACCCTTTGCCATCCAAGTCCTTGAGTGTTCACGTAGTTGTGGTGAAGCGGGGCCACTGAGCATACCCCCGCGACACCAAAGCGCACAGAAACCTGGAAAGTCGCAATCGATGGTCCCCAAGTTGCGTGTTCCTGCTGAGGTTGGGATAAACCGTGTGGCCCACTCAGCAAGCACATTGTATCTGGGCCTCTCAAGCGACAGGACAACTATGTGTTGTGAAGATGAGATGCTTTCAGCGTATTTGCAATCTTTCAGCGATTTAAAAATTCTACATGGGTCTTTTGTTGTTGTTACTTTATGTTGATTAAAAGTACTTGGTGAAGCAAAATAGCCCTGTGGGCCACACCATTTAAAAGCTGATCTGGTTTTTCTGCTGAGATATTTGGAATACATTCTCAATGAAAAAAACAAAAACAAACAAACAAACAAAAACATAGGGTCTTGAATATCTCCATATCTCTTCCTTATTGTTGGGGGTCTTCTTTCAGGTGGTCGCAGCGTTCATGAATCTACCTGTCATTCATTGCACATGTGCTCTTTTGTGATATGGAAATGAGACTAAAAAGGCATGAATTCTAATAACTTCCCAAGGACGGTTGTGTTTCTTTACATGTGTCCATGAGGGCTAGTTCTAGATTCATGCAAAAGTGCTGATTGCTAAAAATAAGAGGAACCCCCAAGCAATTACTGCAGAAGTCTGTCTCATAGTAAAACAATACGCCTGTTTCTGGCCTGAAGCCTCTCTTTGTGCTGTAGAAAGCCCGCCTGGCACTACTGCTGTTCATGTGAAGCTGAGCACTGGTGTGTCCCTGCCGTACCTGCCTGACAGTGATGCGGCCTTAGAACATAGAAAGTCTAAAGCAATCGGGACTTGCAAACCCATGCCTCAGGGTCCATCACCCATAAAATAGGACAACTGATATTTTGATATGTTCTAGATCTTTTTTTTTTTTTGGGGGGGGGTATAATTTCGAGCATAAACTGATATAAAAGAGAGAGAAAAGTACATTAACATGCTTCCAGAGTTGAATATTGTTCTTTGTAACATGGAGTGGAGGGTTCTAATGGGGTAAGTGAACAGGAGCTTCTTAAATTAAAAGCGTCTTAGGAGATCAGTAGTGTGAAGTCCCTCAGCGGTGCTGGTGGGGGACCGGGGATTCTCCACATCTTTCCCCATGCCATTGAAGATGACACTTACAACTCATAGAGAGACGCAAATGCCTAAAACCTCTGCATCCCAAATTTTCTGGGGAATAGAGCCCTCTATGAATGTGTCACTCTACCCAGGAGTAAAGCATTAGCAATTGTGGCTCCCGCGGGCCTGAGGTGTGGGGAGGCCAAGAGAAGATGGAGAAGGTGATACTCCCCTCCCAACACTCCACACATCCGCTCCTTCCTCCCTCGTAAAGCAGACGGGGATACAAAGGAGAGAACAGGTTCTGAGAGGCCAACCCGAAGTCTATCCTGATTTCTTTGTCTTTTAAACTTTAATGACATAGCTGCTTGAATTCTTACTGGCAAAAATTACTTGAGGTGTAACTCACAAGTGCATTTGATTCACTAGCGCGTGATCACACTGCAGATGAGAATTGCTGGTGTAGAGTGCCAAGCAGAGCTGGGTGGGAGGAGAGGTTGGGCTTCCGGGTCTAAAGACATCTGGGAAACTGCTCTGGGGGTTTCAAAGTGAACCTCAGTTTCCTTCCATTAAAAGGAGGAAGTTTGGGGGTTGGAGGTGATACACGTATTCGCGCACAGGCTTCAGAGGCTTCACGAACTGGGAGCTAATCTTACCGTAAGAGACATAGCAACCGCCTTCTGGGATTGGCAACCTCAAAGCATGACTGAGCACCAAGTTTGTCTGCTGCTATGTCCTGCTCAAGTGTCCTGGGAAGAGTGGGAACAAACTGAGCCTGGTCCCTGCCCTTCTGGAGCTACCCACAACGCCACTCTGGCTGCGGGCAGATCCTATCTACACATGGGAGAGAGAAAGGTCCGTGGGAGTGGGAGTGGTAGGAGAGGGTAGCAGAGTTTGCCTGGAGCCAACATGGATACTGTTGTGCTGCTCAGAAGCCAGGCCACCGTCCCTGTCCCTCTACATTAACACACTTAGAACAGGCAGAGAGTCTTTTTGTTGTTGTTGCTTTTATTTTTATTTATTTATTTATTTATTTATTTATTTAATAAGTCAGTTTTGGTGGTTGGGAACATGAAGCCATTTCTTGGTGCCCCACCAGGGAACAAAAAGAAACTTTAAAAAGTGTGAAATCCAGTGATTACAAAGAAAAGCCGCGAGCCCCAGCCTCTATGAAATACCCACGTTCCCTGGATAGGTATAATCCATTCCAGCCTTTATTGCACAAACAAACAAATGATACCAGCAGTGCAGTGTAGACACAAGGCCAGGCCCCACGGTGGGAGGGCTGCTGGGAGTGTCGGCTTCTTTCTTCCTGTAACAATCTCTGCTTTCCTTCCCTAGGAAGGGAACAATGCAGTGAGTGGCTCAAGGGCTCTCCTCCTGGGGCTGCCTGCCCACTGCAGGCTGGTGTTTTCTGGCCTCTATTGTCTGACTGGGCTTGGCCCCTGACCTGGACCCTGAGCTGCCTGGAGCTGACTTGTTGAGGGGCTGCTTCCTGTGGGGACCCTGTCCACCCAGCCCCTTCCTCTGTCCTACCCTGCAGCTGAGCAGTGTGGCCCAGGAGGCTGGAGGAGATCTGGCTCCCAGCAAGCCCTGTGTGGTGGAGAAGTCTGGGACAATGGCTTGCTGGGAGCAGCGGTCGGAGGGGTGGCTGCCAGCAGCGTCTGGTCTGGAGTTAATGACAGTGTGTGAGCCCTCCGTTCAGCATCCGTGTGATTAATGAGCCAACTCCACACAATTGGACAGTCTCAGGCCTGAAATTGGGTCAGGGCAGGCCTGTAGGTAGACAGGCTTTGCTACATGATGGGGACAAATAAAGGCTTGGCTGTGAAACAGCACGGCACCTTCTCACCTAGCCACCAAGGGAACTAGACTCACATTGTTTTAGAACCAAAGTTTGAAGAAAATGTACTTAATTCTTTCAGTAAGTTATTTGACTTAGCATCGAAAGCAGGTGTTACTATTTCCATCTTGCTGTGGAAATGGACACCCAGAGGTTAAGAAACTTGCTTGAGGCAATTGCATTAATTAGCCTGTGGGAGAACCAGGAGCTCAATCCTACCTTGCTAGACTAATACCATTTTCATGTTCCCTTCTAGAATGATCCTCTGAGGTCAGAGGCTACATTGTTGTTTTCATTGTGACCTCTGTATTTATTCCAGTATCAATTCTCCATAAATATTCATGAAGGAAGAAAACTGCTCGTACACATGATCTTGTGCCAAGTCTAGTATAGACCCTGTGGAGGGGAGATGCTAGAATCCAGTAGAGAAGGTGTCCACGAACCCTTATTGATCCTCTACCTGGGGATGTAGCATGTTGGGAGCTACAGTGCAAGATAAACAGGGTCCTTCATTGCAAAAGCCCAGGAGGCTGTGTTCACATGAAGGTGCACGGAATGGAGGTGGAGGAAGGAGGGTCCCCACCAGCAGAACTCTGAGTTCCCCACCTTGCAAAAGTCAGCGCATTGCTGTATTTATTGGTTTTCTCTAGTTCAGCTCTTGGCAAGGCATCATTTGAAGAGCAGATGTTAGACTTAAAATATAATCAACCTGCTCATTTGTTGGATGTGGAAGCTGAGGTTCAGCTGATTTTTAGTGACCCCCTTGATATTGGCTCACGATCACCCAGTGGTTAGGGGCACATTCAGAACTATGCCCCAGAGCATAGAGATGGGTCCATGGACTCCGGCCTTCTGTCCTTCCTTTGAGAGCACTGAATTGAAAGATCTCCCCATGACAGGGGATGGATGAGAAAGATCCTTCTCAGGCATCACAGGTCCATGAAAAAACTCACTCTCCCTTGATCACAGTGGTCGTTCCCCAATGCTCTGATGATTTACTCCATGCCAGGTCTGTCCAAGGTCACTTCCAAGCCACATCTCACTTAACCCTTGCAGAAATCCTGTCCGAGAAGCAATGCTATTATCACCACTTTGCCAAGGAGGAAGACTAATGCTCATTGACTTGCCCATGGTTGACCCAAGGGAGATTCTGCATGGGGAGACTCTGGCTCCAGCTGAACTGTTTACCCCCAGACATTCCCCAAACCCAACAGCACTGCTGCCATCTTTGCTGCACATTTCCCATTTCTTCCAGTTAATCCAGGGAGGAAAAGGGTAGACCCAGAGATCCTGTTTATTATTTAGGCAACAGTTTCAGTGATGAGTTTCATATGAACCTTATCAGTGTCAAACCAGAGTTTACTAACACTTTGCTAACTTATAAACAGGCTCCCACACACTTATTTCGTGCTTAAACAAAGAAACCCATGTAAACATTTCAAAACATTTCTGGTGGGCAATTAATTTCTTTCCTTTGGGAAAATATTTAATTGATGATACTAATGAGGCAATGCATATTTTGGAGATAAATAGTATTAAAATGGGTAGCTTTGGTATCGTTCAGGAATGTTGGGTGCTTACAAATTGTCATCAAATTTCTGCATGCTGAGAGATCCATTTTTCAGTGTGCTTAGGAATTTGAGATGGAAGAAGGGGGATCAGGCATGAGATATTTTGGGGGGCTATTTGGAAATTCTGGGGAACTGAAGACTTTCTGGAATGTTCTTTGTTTCTTTCACGTGGCATGCTGTACTTGTAAGAACCCTCTCTACAGCTATTTCTAGATTGCTTCCTTGATGTTTCCATTCTGTTTATCTTTTCTCCTGCCTCTCCCTTTCTGTGTGAGTCAGGTAGAGAGGACTGGTGGCCAGTGTGGGCAGAGAAGGAGGGTGAGCATATTTATTGTGGCTTTATGAGTCTGGTGCTTCCCAAAGGAGCAGCATGCCCACAGGTGTAGCCTCCCTCCACCTGCTGTCCATCTCGGAATCTTCAAAATGCCTCTCTTGAAAAAAAAAAAAAAAAAAAGATGGTAGAATGAGATGGATATCATTAGCCTAAGCACATGTATGAAGTCACGAATGGTGTGAATATACTTTGCATACAACCAGAGATTTGTAAATAAAAAGTGCTCTATATGTGTAATATGAAATGTAATGCATTCTGCTGTCATTTATATCATCTTAGAATAAAAAATAATTAAAAAAAAAAAGCAATAGACCTTTCACTTTCACTGTTGTCCACCATAATAAAATCTTGTTCATTTACACTTCAAAAAAAAAAAAAAAAAAAGATGCCTCTCTCGGACGGAAGCCCTGGGTCATTACGCCTTATGACATTCTCCAGCTACATTATGACACCAATCCTCAGTGGAAGGCCAGACCATGTTTTTGACTAGGTGGTTCAACGATGATTACCACCACATCCAATCTAGACCGCTGACTATCTCGGTGATCTGTTTCGAAACCTTTCCTCCCTGGGCTCATGGGAGGAGCCTTTGGAAAGCCATTAAGACATTTACTGATTCCCTCTTTATTTCTGGTACACAGAAGGATGCAGAGCAAGGAGCTGGAGCATGATTTGCCACGCTCTTTCCCTCTGCGCTGGCCACCAGCAACGTTCAGAAGGCGGAGTCTCCAGCGGCTGGGGATGCCCTGCTGGATCTGTAGGGGACATGTCACAGACACTGCATAGGTGGCGCTCTGAGCCTGCGCGTCTGTCTAGGGGGATTACTAGACGGATGAGAGTTGCCTTCTGAGATTCTTTTCCTCTCTAAATTCCCAGTTACTATGAAATTTCATGTTCAAAGTCAACTTTGGTGTTTTACTGAATGGGGCTTCCCTAGTCTGTTTTCTGATTTGTACTCAAAGGTCCAGGTGCAAATTTGTCTCTGTTTTATTTGCTAAGCAACCTTTATTAGCCAAATCATGCCATCTTCTTGAACTCCAGTTCTGAACACCTAAAGTGGATGAGGATATGTTTGTCCACAGCTCTGTCTATTTTATGACAGTTTCATGGTGTCTTAAGGTCAAAGTAAGACAGTGCTGTGGAAGTGCAGTCCTGCCCCCCCCCCCCCCCCCCCCGGAAGGTAGCATCACTACTGTATCAGTCTTCCAAGGTACTGCTCTTGTGCCCTGGGTCTGGGCTGGGTGGTCCAAAGGCTGGCACAGGTGGTGCCCACTTCCGGCTATGTTAGTGGCTGTGGCACTTCACTGGATAGAAGCAACATTCTGACCCAGTGTCTACTGGGTGACCCACTGTCTGCCCTGAACAGTGCTAGCTACAGAGGAGCCTCCTTTCCCACACACAAGCTATGCATCCTCTTCCATTTGTAAAGCACCCAAATATCTACCTCATTTGACCAAAGCTTTATAAAGGGATGCCTAAGGAAACATGCAGGGTCAGAAGGATCAGACACAGGCTCCTGGGGGTGGTGGCTCTGAGCCTCGATCCTCTCTCCTCCAGCTGCTCCCAGCCTGTCCAGTCAGTGCGGATTCCAGCCCCCGGAATCCATCCCAAAGTCCATTTCTCAGTCAGCGGGAGGCCAAGCAGCATCTAAGACCTCAACTTAAGATCTGCTTCCTGCAGGAGGAGTCCCCCTCCTGTGCACATCCGCACTAACTTCTGTTAAGTCAACCATTTGCTATGGAGACAAGAAGATCATGGCCTTTTACTTTTCACACATTTTTTTTTAGTGTAATATTCTTGGCATTACACAGAGATTCAGAATCATTTGACTCTTCAGTTCTTTCTTCTCTTCTTTTCTCCTTGGCCCTCTTTCTGCCTCCCTTGTTCTTTTCTGTGGCTTTTTGACCAACTCCTGGCTTTCTTCGGGGAAGACATCTCCTGGGGAGCTGCTGGCCGGGCCTCCTGTGGGCATAGCAGGCTCTCTGCAGGACTCTGCCTTTGCACAGGGAGGGCAAGGACAGGTTGCTCCCATCCCTGAGCCAGGTGAGGGGGCGTGGGCTGGGATGTCAGGCTGTGACTGATCCATTCACAAGCCTGGCCCCCCTGTGCACAGGGAGAGACCCTTTCTGTGCCCTGGAGCCCCCGTCCCTGCCAAACAGTTACAGCTTATCTTTAAGAAGATTAGACAACCTCTGGCTCATGGCTGGCTTTCTTTCCATGCCAAAAGGCCTGGCAGATCAAAGGCGATGTGGCTTCACATAGCTGGTGGCTTATCTCTTGCCTGTCCTAAGACCACTGACCTCTCAATTAGGGTTTTAACAACAATTTCTCTTCGGGGAGGGAATGCTGACTGGCTGGAGGACAGTTTACACTCCCAGACCTCTGGCTCTGACCCCGCTGGCTGCACGGCCTGTCCTGACAGCTCACCATGCAATTAGGCGACGGCTTTCAGTTCCCTTACAAAGGAAAAATGTTATTTTTACCGAAAATATCTCCAAGTGTCCTAGAGCATTCTATTTTTCATATATAATGAGGTGACGGTGGAGTTTGTTAGATGAATGTGACTTTATCAGGCTTTGACGCTAATGCTCCTCTCCAATCCAGAGCCTGGGGGTGCATTGGGAAGACGCTGCTGATTCAGAGCATGGAGTGACAGATGCGTCCCCTGCATTCCTTTGCTTTCTCTGGGGGACCCGCCCTCGGCCCCTGGAGTTTCACTCTAAACATGGCCTGCTGGTTCACACGGTTCAAGTTGATGAAACGGACACCGAACGCTAAAGAAAATGATTTTGTATGCCGGCACTGACAGATTCTCTAAAAAAAAGTACGCTTTTCAGACGGTGGAATATGGATCTACCACTTTTTAAAACTAGCAGATAGATTCCTTTTATTGAGGGTCTGTGCCAGTTACCCTGGATACCCTAGGCGTATGTAACACTTCTCTCCCCTGGAGGAGCCTACGCTGTAATTAGGGAGAGAGAAACCCAAGGAGGCCCAGTAATGAAGTGCTAAGACCATCACAGTAGAGGAGAGCTTAAGCTTGGGGTCACACAGACCTGGGCTTGAGTCTCAGCTTTGCTCATTATTATCTGTGCATCCTTGGGAAGATTATTGAACTTCCCAAGCCCCAGTTCTTTGTCAGTAAAACTGGGAGTAGCATGACACAGTTTAAACTATGTCACAGGGCTGTTGCAGGATCAAATGATATAAAGTATTTGAGTGTGTGGCCTATGGAAAATACCCAGTAAATGATAACTGTGATTGCTTTGCTCTTATTGTATAAATTCAGAAAAGTTTATAATAAAGGAATTTGCATGCAGGAGGCTCTTCTTGCAACAGATGCAGACAGGAGCAGGAGCCAGGCGCTGAAGGGACAGCTGGTAAACCCTCTGGAGCCCCTACTGCCCCCTGGTCTTATGCCCACTATCCTAGTCATTGGTGTCTTATCTGCCTGCAAGACTGGCTGGGAAGCTACTGAGAGAGTCACAGAGTTAGTTTGCTGGATCTGTTACAGATGAGGGTCAGTTGTCATTTCCATCATAAAAGCCATGCTCCATGGATCTAGAGCTTGGAATTTAAAATGACATGGGGCTTAAACTCTACTTAACGCGTTTGATTTAAAACCTACTCAGAGAACAAGAGTTCTTAAGTCCATATGGCAGATAATACCCTTGCAGGCTCGTGGTGTAAGTTACCTTTGAAAACGAGTTCTGTGTTTGGCCTTGCAATGACAAATAACTTTAAATAAGGAGTCACAAAAAATCAACACTTGTAAAAAAGCAAATAATCAGGCACATTTGTGTTCTCCATGGAGGAATGAAAGGCACCTCGGGAGGGTTTCATTTTCCTACATTTTACTGATGACATTCCAAAGTGGCTACTTTAGAAAAGGGCAGATTAAGCAGAGGAAGGAGAAACATTTTTACTATTTTCTTGGTCTCTAGAGGTATTATTTAATTCATTTATATTTCATATGAAATTTTATTTCAAAAATAAAATGCATTATATACAATATTAGGAAATATTTTGTCTTTTGGCTTATGCATCAAAGATATACTACAACTAGACATGCCTCTATTAGCAGACGGATCCGTAAGCATTTTATTTAAAAAGAACTATCACTATCCCAGAGGAAGTATCTGATGCACAGAATCAGGAGGAACTTTAGGATTTTGTTTAAAAAGAAGATTGTTCTGATTTCAACTTCGAGACACGAACATGCTCAGGGAATTTTCCAAGGGAAAGTTGAGAGAGTTTGAAACACCTCCAGGAAATGCTCATGATCTAGCCGAAAATAAAAAAGTCCCTTGCTGCAAACCCTTCTGTGTGGTGATCCCAGGAAGTGGGTGGGGAAAGCAAAGGGGCTTTATCTTCATTTACTCTCAGACATGAGACCCTCCCGTCGCCTTTTAATTTTCATTTTCAGTGAATTATTTTCTTAGTCTGGACCAAGATTCTTCGAAAAGCATCAACAGGCTCAGACAGAGCTGCTAGGGGAGTCTGGTTTCACGGTTCCACTGGTGAGCTGGCTGAGCTGACTCATGTTGATGGCAGGGCACGCAGCTGCTCAGAGACCCTAGAGGACTGCACAGGAGTACTGAAAGTTAAGGTGTCCAGTTCATCTCTGAGGGGGATTGAAAAATAACGAGCCCCTCCCGTTGGACTCCAGAGGTGGAGTCCATCGCTCCACTCCTTGGCCCTGGCCTGGCCTTCAAGTTTGGTTGACTGTCATAGTGCGGCAGGAGTGGTCTAAATACTGCAGCCCAGGCCTCAGGGGCTTTGCGCCCCTTGCTGTGTCATCTGGAAGTGTCCCAGCTGCCGTGCAAGGCAACTTTGGCTGGATTAGTAAATAATGAGAGACCACAGGAAGAGAAGGGACAAGTGGACAGCCACACCAAGGCCCCAGGCATGTGAGCATGTCACTTCAGAGCCCCCAACCCCCGCTGAGCCACTGGCTATCTGCAGCCACCTGCAACCGAGAGCCCAACAAGGCCAGCGGGAGCTTCCTGACCAACCCACAGAGTCGTGAGAAACAGAGACACGTGGTGGTTTTGAGTCAGCGGTCCATGGGCCAAATCTGACACGGCACGTCTTTTGTAAATAAAGTTTTATTGGGACACCAGTACCACTCATTCATGTCCTTCTCTCCTTATAAGCCTACACTGGCCTTGGGACTTGCTCTGGCCCATAGAATATGGCCAGTGTGACAGTAAGGAGCTCCAAGCTAAGGCCTCGTGAGACCTTGCCTCTTGGAACACTACTGCCCCATGTGAGAAAGCCCACGCTGGGTCTCAAATGACGAGAACGTGTGGAGAGAGGCCCAGCCAAGACCAGCTCCAAGGCCCTGGGCAGCAAAGTTCAGTCATCTTGGACCCTCCAGCCCCAGCTGAGGGACCAGCTGCCTGAGGCCACACAAGCAAGCCCAGGGGAGACGGGCAACACCACCCAGTCAACCCACATGGCAGTCTTGAGAAGCAGTGCCCTGGGCTCGAGGCACCTCCATTTGGGGTGGTTTCTTATGCAGCAATAAATAACTGATAACCTTCCAACCAATTATTTCTCCATTCACATCCAACTGATGGAAATTCAAGAATCACAGCAAGCTTCAACTTGCCACCTATGGAAAGGCAGTAATTACATACAGACTTCAACAGGACCCCTTCCTTCTGTTAAAATCTATTGCATATCTAAAATCACAGGCAGTTACCAACCCGAATATGAATTCAGGATTATAAATACAAATGTGGATTCAACAGCTAAACAGAACAGTTCTAAACTCACAAACCATGTCATTTGTTTATTCTTATTCATAAATATGTACATGTATAGTCTTTAAAAAATTACTCCAGGGACTTCTCTTCCAAATTAGTACTAAGAATTTCCCTCCTAGAACTACCTGGGTCAACCTTGAGAGGCATATTCAATTCAGGAACTATTGGCTGGCTACCCTAACTGAGAAAAAGCATTAAGTCAGCTGTAACAACACTGTCACCGCAGTGAAGGCACAGAGGAATTTGAGGTCATTGTTTAAAAGCGTGGCCGACTGCAGTGCTTGCTACTAGAAAATTAGAATAGAGCTTGAAGCCTGCACACAAGTCTCCATGAGTGAATAGAGCTTTCTTCCTCTCATTGAAAAAAAAAAAAAAATTCATATGGGCAGTGATGAATTTCCTTGTCACTACTTTCTAGCAGAATGAGGGCACAAGGAAGCTATAGGAATGTTCAGCCAGCCGCTGGGGGTTTCTTGTGTTCACTGGCATCCTGCCCACGCTGGAACTTGCTTGAGTTATTTTGGTTGGTGCCTCTGTGTGTAAGAAGACACAGCGCCCCAGCCCCCAGGGCTTTGCGTCTTGAGCTGCGGCTGTTTTTACTTTCGGGGAGTCACTGATAACTACAGGATTAAATGCCATTGCAAAGATTCTCCTGGTGTTACTCATTCTTCCTCCCAGGACTCAAAGTACAAGTCTGCTACTCGCTGTGAGATTTTGAGTAGGTTATATAATCTCTTGGAGTTTCAGTGTCTCATCTATCGGGAGGAAAAAAAAAAAAAAAAAAAAAAGAATCCCTTCTTATAGGATGGATTTGAAAATGAGTGATAATCTGGATAGAACACCTCAGATGGTGTAATAGTACTTCTGTAGGGTTTTTATGAGGACCTAATCAGTTAATATTTATTTATTTATTTTGCAGTGCATGCGAGGCAAACACTCTACCAACTGAGCTACATCTCCAGCCCTGTAATCAGTTAATGTTTGGAAAGTTCTTAGAACATGGCTTGTGCATGGTACCAGTTTGTTAAATGAAATAACAAAAATCCAGACTGTCGTCATCCATCGATTCCAGACCCTGAGAGTTACCTTCAGTTGTGTTCATGAAGCACGTGGTTAAAAACCCCATCACTCCTGACCACGGCCAGCGGTCACAATGCAGCTGTGCCCTGGTATCCACACAGCCCATGTCATCGATGCCTGGGGTGTGCACTAGCCTGCACCCCATGTTGCCCAAGGAGCATTTGAGCAGTTAAGGAGAAGGACAGAAGGACAGACAGTGACCTGGGTGGCCTGGTGGCCTCTGCATCAAGTGTGGGTGTTACCTGCTCAGCACCTGTCCTGCTTTCTTTCGTTTACACTGGGGATCTTGCCACCACAGGGGATGCAGTGTTGGTGAGACCGTCCTTCTGTGTGTCCTCCTTGATAGGATCAAGAGGTGAGCATGTGGACCAGGTAGAAGCCCTCTCTCCTTGGGATTGGAATCTGCAGCCAAGTGACACATCCGGGACATTCTCTGGCTCTGAAGCTATTTACCATCTCCCAGGGATGGGGCCTGGATGCATGTGCCTTCATCAAGGGCCCTGATGATTCTTGAGCTTAAGATGGAAGACTGGTGCTGGGAGCCACCGCTGTGGTTCACAGATGCTTAGCCGATGCCAGTGTGTCTTTTAACCGCTGGCTGGTTAGTGAGATCAATCACCAGGAAGTAACAGCACTTTTAGGAAAGGGACAAAGTAGGCTCAAGCGGAATGGACTGAAGTGCAAGGGAGAAGACAGCAGTGGACTGCAGGAGGAAGCGCAGGCCAAGCTTCCGAAACCTTAACTGGCCATTTCTATGTGTTCACAGCGATTTGCAATGTAAATATGTGTAGTCCTGCACTCTTCACTGTAGGTCTTGGCAAAACTAAACAATAGCGACAAATGCGAAAGCCAGTCCCTGAACTCTATTTCTCAAACTCAACTGATACAAAGCAACCCCGGGGGAGAGAGTTAGCAGTGCCATTTCCCAGGCTCTCCCTGGACGTTCAGATTGGGTCTGTTCCGAGTGGGCTGGAATTTTCTGCCGCCTTCCTCCTCTTCTCCTTCTTCTTTTTTTTAAAATAACGGGCTTCTCTTTTTATCCTAATCAAGTGTGCATATGGGGGTGCAGGGCACTGCCCTCAAAGCACCTTGCCGAATTTTGAGGGAAAGCTAAGCTAAGTAGAGTTGGCAAAGCTGCAAAAGCAAGTCGGGCTGAACACCAGGCAGCGAAGCCGGGGGAGACTGAGAGCTCGCTGCTGTGAAGATGACCCTACAGGATCCATCTTTTTTTTTTTTTTTTTTTTGTGTGGTACCGGGGATTGAACTCAGGGGCACTCGACCACTGGGCCATATCCCCAGCCCTTTTTTGTATTTTATTTAGAGACAGGGTCTCACTGAGTTGCTAAGTGCCTCGCCATTGCTGAGGCTGGCTTTGAACTGGCGATCCTCCTGCCTCAGCCTCCCAAAGTGCTGGGATTACAGGCGTGTGCCACCGCGCCCGGCTCAGGATCCATCATTTTGTCCCTTTCTTAAGACCAAGAAATTCTTTCTTTGAGCTCATCTCCAGAAACTGCCCAAGGGCCCCTTTGCAGAGTAGCTGGCTCCTTTCGTACAAGCTCCAGACAGGGACACTGAGGCTCCGCTCCCCGTTGGAGGCAGAGGTGGGATTTGAACCGCATCCTCTGACCCAGCGCCTGGCTCGCTGCAGCTGTCATTCTTGCCTCAGATGCTGGAATTTTCCAACAGACTCGCTCTGCTCCGTCTCCTCCGCCAGCAGCCCCGGGGGCCCTTTTGATCTTTTCCAGCCTCTGTCATTCTCCCTCAGGGCAGAAGAAACTCTGGGCACACACCCCTCAGTAGGGAGCGAAGGAAGCCCATCTCTCACCATCGGGATCTCCTGGGTTACCTGTGGGGAGATGAGCCCGTGGACTGGGGGGATCGTTGCTGGGGAGAATTGCCTCGCCTCCGTCCAAGCGCTCATCTAACGCTGGAGAGGGGACCCACGTCTTCCAGGAGACACCACAGTGTCTCCTTTGGTGCACAGCAGATCCTGTGCTTCCTCTCCTACCAGGGGTTTGTGTCCCAGTGCCGTTGCGGCTGGAGGGGAAGGAACCCCTCCTCGCACCAAGAGCGTCGGGATCCCCCAGGCGGACGCATCAGGTGGGAGCGTGAGGCTGGCTTGGCTGCTCCAGAAACCCTCTGCACCTCAGTCTTCCCGTCTCTGAAAAGGGAATAGTGGCCGTCGTCTTGGATCCCCCCTACCAGGCGCTGCAGGGCAGAACGTGTGGGAACTTTTCACAGGGTGAACCTGGCGCCTCCTCCCCCACAATCCTGCAGGCACAGGTGAGGACAGACAGTTTCAGGACATCTGTGGAATGTCACAGTGAGCAGCAGATGGGAGCTCCTGGGTCACACTCCCTGCTGACCCCAGCTGTCCCAACGCGCCTCGAGGGCTCTGTGTGCAGGTGGGTCCCCCCCCCCAACCCCGGCTCCTTCACTCCTTCATCACAGATATTTGTCCAGAGCCCACAGGATGCCGAGTACTGGTTTGAGCTGGTGAGCAAGACAGATGGGCCCCTGGCTCTGGCCAAGCTCCTCCCTCGCTAGTGGGAGACAGATGAGAACGGTAAGGTAGGAGGCAAGAATAAGTCTGAGAAAATAACACTGGGCAGGACGGCGGAGTCAGATCCAGACATACTCAGGACACAGCCTCTCTTCGAGCAGGATGAAAACATGGCCATGACCTTGGGAAGAATGCGCTTCACCAAGGGCCCAGTGACTCGGCCCCTTCGTTCCTGTCCAAGGTGTTTGTGTTCCCTGTGATGACCGAGTGTCTTAGCTCTCAAAAGAGGACCAGATGATGAGATTAGGAGAGGACAAGAACCCAGTACCTGTGTTTATGCGATTTGAGCTCAGTTTAGAAAAATATAGAAGGCACTATCTGAATAATGCAGGAGCCCTCATTAAGGAGATAGCTAAGATTGCGTTTAGCTGTGAGCCATAAGCATTACCACCTTCCATGGTCTCGTGAGACGGCCCGGGACATTGTGGATCGGGTCGGCGCCATTTTGTGGTTGTTGGAGGAGCATGGACGGCGTGTCAGGGTGTTGTTGGAGCTGGAGAGAGAAGCTGGCAGAATAAAGAGCCTGTTTGTTTCCAGTCTGCCTCTGAACTTATTCCCGCAGCTTTGTTGCTCCAAGCGGCCATCGCTTCAGGCGGCAACAGAATAAACCACGACTTTCCTGAAAGGATGAGCGTGTGTGTGTGTGTGTGTGTGTGTGTGTGTGTGTGTGTGTCTGTGATTTCATCTGATTAGTAGAAGTTGCTCTGTGGCCAGGGCTTATTCTGAGCTTTAATGTCACCCACCTTCCCATGGCCTCCCTGGTGTCCCCAGGATGCAGGAAGAATTCACAGGAGCTGAGGACTGAGCTCCTTAGGATCTGGGGGGCGGTGCTGGCTGGACTCCCGCGACCCCAGCCCCAGCAGACTCAGCCTCTTTCAGACCTGTGTCTGGGCCCCAAGGCCTGCATCTCTGGAACAGGGAAGAACTCTTGGCCGCATGCCAAATGCAGGCTCATTCTCCCTCACCTCTGGCTTCACTGGTGGTTTTCTGTTATCTCTGTGCCCTGGAAAATGCCAGAGTGCGGGCAGCGCAGGTCTCATGGTCACTGGGCCTCTCCCAGCACCGGTGTCCACTGCTGAGCGTGCAGACAGGGCTTTTACGCCAGACGGGGCCTGAGAAATCAGGTGGGTCAGCAGTTTTATTTCATCAATTTGTGCATTTAACTATTTAATTACTTGTGGTTTTGGCCACCAAACCCTCGGTCGAAGCAAAGTTCCACACATAATTCTGCACGTAAACCAGAAACAAGGCGGTGGGGGCCAAGTCCCTCCCTCCGGGCCCGGCTCCAGGCGACCTCTAGGGAGGCCCGTGCAGTGGTGCAACCCAGAGCGCAGCCCACCCAGCTCCTCCAAAGCCCTCCTGTCACTGAATGTGGGGGCAGGGAAGGCCTACCCACGTGCAGGTGGGCAGAGCAGGTAAATAGGTGATGAATTCAGTTGGCGCAAAAAGCAAAACTCAAAAAACTCCGTTGTGGAAATGGCTGCGGGGCGGGTCATGGCAGGATCCCCAGGTTGGCTGGGGACGTGGGATCGCCCGGGGGAAAGGAGGCGGCACCCCACTGCATGTGTGCCGCATGCGGGTGCCTGGAACTCGCGGAGCCAGAGCTGACGACAGCTCCACGATGCATCGATCCCCAGGTGCTCCGACGCGTGTTATGGGTTTTGATATTTTTATTTAACTGGAAGCGGTCAATCTGGTGCACGTGAGGCAAGGATGATGGGCCTGCTGTCGGCCGCCCCTGGGGCCACGGCTCCCCGTGCACCAAGAGTATTGCTGGCCTGGCTGAGTGGCGGAGGCAGGGGGCCAGGCTCGCTTTCACGGCCCATCCTGAAACACTCTGGGCTTCATCTTGGATTAATAGCCACTTGGAAAGGGTTTGGTCCCAAGTGTTGCTGCAAGAGAGAGAGATTGGGGGAAAGTGCACTGGGCTGGGAGGCCATGTGGCACAGAGGTGACAAACAGGGGGACCGGCTGTGTGCTTGGGGTCAATTTCTTAGCCTTTCTGGTTCATAGTTTTCTAACTTGTAAAGTGAAGTTGATAACAGTAGGGTTTACCTTATAGGGTCAGTGTGAGGAAGAGAGGAAGCAAACCCTACAATGTGCTTAGAATAGTGACCAGCTCATACCTAAGAAGTCCTTAATAAATGTGAGTTGTAGCTGGGCATAGTGGTACATGCCTGTAATCCCAGAGACTCGGGAGGCTGAGGCGGGAGCAGGGTGAGTTTGCCAGCTTCAGCAACTCAGCGAGGCCCCAAGGAACTCAGTGAAACCCTGTCTCTAAATAAAATACGGAAAAAGGTCCAGGGATGTGGCTCAGTGGTTAAGTGCTCCCGATTCACGACCCAATACCAAAAAAAAAAAAAAAAAAAAAGTGTGTTGTCACTATTCCTGCCCTGTAGGCATTGCAACCTCAGACCCCAACTGCCCACCCAAAGAGGCCAAAGTGCACTAAATGTACAAGGATTGTATTCTAAAGACCTCTGGAGAGGATTTAAAGGTTAGAATAAATTCCACTGCTCACTAAGAAGTGCTGAACTCTCCCCAAGTGCCAGGTCCTTCCAGCTGAGCGCTGTGTCTACATTTCAACACTGAATCTCACTCTGGCCCCGTGAGGTGGGGAAGCCCTTAGCTCAGCTTCCAAGAAGAGGAAACCAAGATGCAGAGAATGGCATGACTTTGCCCAAAGCCACGCACAGTGCCTAGGAGAGCCAGGCTGGGACCTGGAGACGCAACGCCTCTGCTTTTGCTCGTTGGTATTTCCCCTGCACTTCTGTAGATTCTGAAGACACCATGGATGTGGCTTGACATGAGAGGCCAAGACTGAACTTGGGGACAATGTGGCATGCAATTCAGATGAGGAGAAGCCTGGCTGCAGCCACAGCGGGTCCCAGGGACCTCCACGGGGTGTGTGCTGGTGGCCAAGAGAAGGCCATAGCAACAAGGGCCAGGCCGGGACACTTCTTTCTTGGGCACAGTCTAATGAACTCGTCCCTCCTGCAGATCTGGGCACGGGCACCCTGCTTCCTTGTGAAACACTGGCCCCCCTCCCCTCTCTGCGATTTGGTTTCCTCCTCTGCAAAAAGAGAGTGCAGATTCCTGGCCACCACAGTAGGCCATACGGCATCTACTCTGCCGAGCGCGGGTCCGCCGTGTGTTTTGGTAATGAACGTGCGTGACTCACACCATATGCCACAGGGCACTCTGAGGACCAATGGACGATGAGGACATTTCCCGATCCCCTCACTGATGGGGCCTGAGGAATCCTTGCGCTCTTGAGGTGGACAGACACTGTACTGTGTCACCGGAAAAACCCTGGTGAAGAGATGAAAAACTCATTTTGCAGGTAGAAGTACTCTGAGTGTCCTGAATGCAGATTCACCGTCACCCTTTGGATGCTCCGTTGTTGGGTGATATGCCAAGGGACGCTTCTTCGGTCTGTAAGTGAGCCCAGGTCTGTCTGAGGACCCCAGTTGGCTCACTGCCCCATGTGATCTCTCAGGACTCTGACCACGGACAAAAAAAAAAAAAAAAAATTGTGGAGGGGATTTGGTGTGTGTGCTCGTCTAGCCCCTTGGCCCTCGGATGGCCCAGCGTAGCATGGTGCCAGGCACACCGCCACTGCAGGGAGGGTCTTGTTAAACTGCATTGAGGAAAGAAAGTCCCCGGCCTGCCCATTGTTCCTGTGCCTTCTCCCCACACCCAGGCATGGGGCCCACCCGAGTGGTCCCGGGGACTCCCGGAGAAGGCAGCTGTCAGGTTCCCTTTCCTCACCTGAATTACACACTCGTCCTAGCTGCCAGGATGACGGCTCCCTGGGAATCCTTGTCCTTCTAGCTGCCGAGTCTTTATAAAGCATGGAGAAGCAGCTCCCCCCGGCCCTGCAGATGGGCTGCTTTCCCCCTCTCCCTGCCAACAGGCCGACGGTATGGTTGATTAGGGTAATGAGGCTTATGCAGGCTTCCTCCGTCCCTCCCCAGCTCCTTGGCTCTGAATGTGAGCCCACTGCCTATCAGCACTGTCTGGCACCAGAAGAAAGCCCCTCTCCCTTCCTGCACCCAGCATCTGGTTGCCTGGAAACCAGGACAGAAGCCTAGAGCATCTTGGGTTTCTTTTTAATTTCCCTGCCAGGTCCCGAAAGCAAGCAGTGTTTGTTTTAAGCAGAACCTTTGTACGTTGCAGGCTTGCCTTAACCTTGACTGGAATGATTTCATCAACCTGCGTCAACGTGATGCAGAGAGACAGACACTCTGGGCTTAGGGTCATTTAGTTATCGATATGCAAAGTCATAATTAACAGTGAAGGCTGAAGATGGATTGTTTCAGAGGGAGCCAGGACTAGGCTCAACGTGAGTGTGTGTGTGCGTGAGCGTGCCTCTGCACATGTGTTAAAATTGGCAGCCTTGTGAGTTGCAGCTTGCCGGGGCCACGTGCAGAAGGGAAGAGAGATTTTTCTTTTTTTTTTTTTCCAGCAGAACAAAAGCTTGTCTTGAAAATGAATGTCCTTCTGACTTTGCTTGACAAAAACTACACAATTCAGGGTGAAGGTGCCAAGACTCTGCTTGGCTGGTCCCCAGCTGTGCTTTAGCTGGAAGGTGGGTGATCTTCAGATGAGCACAGAGGCCAGCACTTAAACAGCCATGGACAGAAGGAGCCCCTGCCCCCTGCTTTGGCTTAACACTGAGAGGGCCAGACAGCACTTGGGACCAGACCTGGCACTCAGTGCCTCTGACGTGTCCTGGTTCACACCACCCGGAGGCTGCATGTGCCCGAGGCTGAGAGGCATGGCATTTGTCGTACCTGGGGTTGGATTCTCTCTTGCCAAAATTGCCCTGTGTTTCCCAAATATGACATCTTTTGGAGAATCCACCAAATCAGACTCTACTGAGGAAGCTACTCCTAGGGACGGTAAGCCATACATCTTCCCCCTCTCTGCACCTCTGCACCACAAGTGTTCTCTGATTTTACAAATGAGGATGGAGAGGCCCAGAGTGGTCAAGCATCTTGCCTGAGGTCACACAGCTAATGAGCAGATGAACTGAAACTTGAACTATACAGCTTACTCAGAAATCATTAGAAGAAGTCCTTTATCTGACTTCCTTCCTGCACCTAAAGATACTTCAAGGAGATACTGACTCTTAGGGCTGCAGTCTCTTAGAAAATTCTGATCATTCAGTAAATTGGAATTCAGCTAATAATAGGTAGGTGTGGAGCATGTCTAAAGAGATCAAGTTGCTATGACGTCTTGGTGGTTTTTAAGAAGTGCTTTGATGTGCTCTTTAATGAGAGTGTGAAGTGGGGAATCCTCTTACTGTGTCAGAGAGCCCATGCTTCCACATTCTGTTACTTTCTTGCATTCCCTGTCCCTCTCCCTGAATCTGGGGGTCCTGTGTGTGGGGGGGGGGTCTTTTTCTCAACAGTGTTTTTTTCTCCTTGAAGGAGAATATTTTAGAGACAAAGCAATTTGAAAAGAGGGATACATATGTTTTCGTTTAAAAACAGGGGCAGAGCCGGGCGCGGTGGCGCATGCCTGTAACCCCAGCACTTTGGGAGGCTGAGGCAGGAGGATCACGAGTTCAAAGCCAGCCTCAGCAATGGCGAGGCACTTAGCAACTCGGTGAGACCCTGTCTCTAATAAAATACAAAAAAGGGCTGGGGATGTGGCCCAGTGGTCGAGTGCCCCTGAGTTCAAACCCCGGTACCACAAAAAAAAAAAAAAAAAAAAAAAACAAAAACAAAAAAACCAGGGGCAGAGTGAGCAGCTAATGCTCAGCTTAGAAACCTGTGCCCTGGGTTCCAGTGCTAACTCTGCCATTTGCTTGACTGTATGACTCAGGGCACAGTGATGACCTCTGTAAGCCTCAGTTTGTGATCTGTGAAATGGGGATGGCAAAGGTTCTCAGTTATTGCAGAGAATTAAAAAAAAAAACAGCATGGAAAGTGCTGAGGCAGCACCTGTGTGGACTCCACCAGGGGAAGGCACCTTGTAGCGTGTTACCAGCTCAAAGCCCTGGGTGGACTAAGACTGTGGGTCTTAACAGGTCTAATGGGGCCAGAAACCAGAAATTCTTTAGCCCAAGGGAGGTGCTCTCCTGGTACAAAGAGTTTTTTTTCCCACCATCCTTTTCCTGTGCTTCCTACATTTAGAAATTTTAAATCTTCAAAATAGTAGGGAAAACATCTACCTACCTTATTCTTAGAGCAGAAAGATGTTGTGTATGTAAGGTGATTCCTAAGCCGGGCGCGGTGGCGCACGCCTGTAATCCCAGCACTTGGGAGGCTGAGGCAGGAGGATCGCGAGTTCAAAGCCAGCCTCAGCAATGGCGAGGCACTTAGCAACTCAGTGAGACCCCGTCTCTAATAAAATACAAAAAAGGGCTGGGGGTGTGGCCCAGTGGAGTGGCTGAGTGCCCATGAGTTCAATCCCCAGTACCAAAAAAAAAAAAAAAAAAAAAAAAAAAAAAAGTAAGGTGATTCCTACTCCTTGCTTAAAAACATAATGCTTTAGATTTTGGAAAAATAATTTGAAACTATAGCCTTAAAGAACAAGGAAAGAGCCTCTACCTCAGACCCCTTCTGCTCTCCTACTTGCTCAAAGTCCACCTGAAAAGAGGTGAATGGGTACTGGAATGTCACAACCACTTGGGAGGAATTCTTCTTAATTTTGTGTACAGAACAAACCTTAGTGTCCTTAGCCCTTCTTCATCTTTGTAGCTTTGTTCATTCCTTTGCAAACACTGGATGGGCCCCGGGTCTGGAAGGCGTCAAGGGATACAACACGTATAAGAAGCAGACCCCCCTTCTGAGTGCCCGCACTGCGTCGCTAGGATTCCACTGAGCCGCCTCACCTGACCAGGTTTCCATAATTCCTTGGCTTCACAAAGCAGAGACTAGAGTGGAATTTAATCTTGGTGCTTTTGACCAGGACAATATCCTAACGCTGAGAAAAGGACCAGCTTTCCTACTCTTTGCCCCTCTTCTAGAACCCCCGGCACCTAGCGAGACCCCACTGTGCCTATGATCTGTAGCACCTGGGCCACTGCTGAGGCTCACTGCCTTTCTGTAGAAAGATAAGTCTTTTGCTCATCTACCTCACCCCAAATCAACCCAGCTCAGCAATCTGCTCAAGAGGGTAACTTAACGTTTTCCTTCGCAGGAAAGGACTTTGCATCTTAACGCAAGCTCCCTCGCACCTCGAAGGCCATCAGAGACACCTATAGGATGAAGTCTAGTGGTGCGACTCTTTGGTGCCAAGGTCTTACATCTGGGCTCATAATTTTAAACATACGGTTCGTGTCAGATCATGCCATCCAGCCGCCGGCCCCGCGGCTCCTGCCAGCCTGCGGCACCACCTCACGCTTAGCATCGTTCACGCACCAACTTACTTTTCTTTGACTAGAAGCAGTTGTGCTGGCTGCTAGCGGGGGAAGGAGGTTTGGATTAGCTAATGAGGGCGACAGCCGTGGTTCGCCGAGTGCCCCCTTACACAGGAGGAGGATGAAATCTCAGAAAGGTCCAAAGTCACAAAACTAGAGGTGAAGGCCGGTACAAGCTCAGGTTCCTGTGGTTTTCTCCATCACAGTACATGCCCGGGCTGGACAGGAGGGGACCCTGGGACCTGTTCCAGCTCCTAGCGGTCATGGCCCAGGCAGTGGCTTTTTAGCCTCTGCATTTGATCTTCCCAAGAAACTAATGTGGAAGGTCCTCACCTCACCCTGGCCTTCCGGTGAAGAAGCCCAGAGCACCAGCCATGCGCCCAGCCAGGGGGCAGCGAGCGGTGCCAGCCCTGCCGGGGGCTCAGCCTCGACTGTGCAGTTGCGTCACTCAGTGACTTCTGGCAAGTCCCTTGCCCTCTGGGAGTGGGAGGGGGCTTCTCGTCTGACAAATGAAGCCGTTGGCCTGGAAAACCGCGAGGTGCCTCCCAGGTCACTACATGCACTGCCCCGCCCCCGCGATGGGACCAAGGAGCGCAGCCGGCCTGGCCAGCCTCCCAGCCGCACCCCCAGGGTTCAGCTACCCTTGGCGTCCCTGGCAAGTCAGCCGCTTGACCATATGGGCTGCCGGCCTCCGTGACAGGCTGGGGAGCTGAGGTTCTGGTGTCCCCAAAGGAGGGAATTAACTCTTGGCCACCGGGGCCTGGCAGTTAGCTCCTGTTTGCTGGCCTGCTGGAGGGCTGCAGTCCTCCGGCGGACCCCGAGGGGCACCCCCGCGCAGCTGCTCTCAGCCCGCCCCGCGCTGGCTGCCTCTGCTGCCTTTATTGCTTCATTATCTCTCCCGTCAGAAGGCGCGAGGGCTGCAGCTTTGGCTACAATCTGTTGACTCCCCGGGCCCTCCGGGCCCAGCCCCTGCTGAACCCAGCCAATTGTGCGGTTGCTTCCCTTCGTAACCACCATCTTGTTGCGCACACCCTGGGCTCGAGGATGGCAGACGCCCTCCTCTCCTCTGTCCTCGGTTTTACCGGCAGTGGTGCTGGCTAATGTGAGGTGGAGTGTTGAGAAAGATTTTGTAGACACAAGTGCACGGTGTCCACGCTCACCGCTTGGCTTCTTCTGTTGTTGGTGACGTGCAGGAGGAGATGTCCCTGAGCACGCTGGAACTACTCTGGAGCTGAAGGCCTGCAACTTTAATCTGCAGACCCCTTTATGTGGCACTTAACAGATTGCCTTAGGCACGTGTTAGCTATAGCGGGTCCCAGCGAGGGAAGCGGCCCTGTACTGCACATCCACAGAGCTGCCCTCTCTGCTGCCCCGAGTCCTGAGGGCACGTGGAACCCCTTTACAGGATGATGATACCTCTTGTCTTCCTGCACTAGGTGAGAGGGCCACGGCTTCATTCCCAATTCCTCAGGGAAGGCATGGAAAAACTACTGGAAGTGTGTTCCAAAGTCCCAGGGTTGTACCCGTGCTCCTGAAGATGGAAAGAATGGCTTTTCTTTCTGGGTGCAGAGGGGGAGCTGTGTCTCTTGGTGATGCTTCAGCAGGACAGAGGGAGAAGAAAGCGAGAGAGGGAGAGACGGTACTTTCGAGGGCATCTGGGCTGAAGAGGTACCCACACTAGACGTTAAGCGGCCCCATTTTTCTTGCAGGGTGGGGTGGCTCCTCTCTCCCGCAGGGTGCGTGGCTCACCCCAGGAGCCCTGGGCAGCCGGGCGAGGGGGCGCTGGACCATCTCCAGCACAAGGGCTGAGTACGTCAACGGCGCAGGTCATCGCCCCTGCAGGTAGCGCCCTGGGCGGGCCTGATCCTGCAGCAGCACCCGATCGCTGGGACCTTCCCTCACACAATCCAGAGGCTCAGCCCCGCCCTGACGCCCCTGGGGGCCCCTCGACAATAATGAGATGATCACCGTGTGCTTGGTCTGGTTGTGGGTCAGCGCTGGGTGACCCCTGCAGGCTTCTCCCAGCCACGGGTCTTGGAGACCTTGAAGCTGCCGACCCCAAGCTTGTGTGTGTGGCTGGACCTGGGGGGCCGCGAGGAGGGGCAGTGGGCGGGCAGTGTCTCCCAGGTGCTCGGCCCCAGCATTGCCTCTGGCAGGGCACGAGGGCCACACCTGGGGGATGAGTCACTGCCCCTCCAGGAAGATTCAAAGGGCCTGGAGCAGGGCCAAGGACGGGAACCATAGGGAGGCTGGCCAGGTACGGAGTGAGCTCTGGAGGTAGGCGAGGATGGGCCTCCGTGTCTGGAATGATGGAGACCCAGGGACCGCGGATCTGAGCCCGGCAGTGTGAGGGGAGAAGGCAGGCCGCGCACACATGCCAGAAAGCTCTACCAGGAAGGACAGTCCCCGCAAAGGGAAAGGTAAACCATGAGATTGTGCGCCCACCTTGCTGCCTCACAACAAACACACACCCGGTTTGGGAAGTGTCCAGAGGAACTGACAAGGTCTTCGCTGTGTGAAGACAAGGCACAGTAAGTCCCGACGTTCGAGAAGGCCCATGGCTGCCGTTCTCCCTTCTTCTAGCATAGACGAAGTACTTTCCTAGGCCAGTGCTGGGGACAAAAGGGTGAAAGGGCACAGTCTCCTCATCATCAAGGAGCTAGCAGACCATCAAAAACCACAGTGGTCCTTGCTAGGGTGGAGTTTTGTTTGGGCACAGAGGGAGTAAAGGAGAGTGAGGGTCAGAGTGGATCGGGGGAGAGTGTGTCACCGGCTTTGGAGGAAAGTAGATGGTCACGTGAGAGGGACTTACTAAAACAATCGTTGCTAATAGCAATCGTCTTATTGTGCCATTACTAAGTGCCAGGCACCGGGCTGGACAGAACACAGTGTAATACAGGGCGCAGCCAGGACCTGAACCAGGACTTCTCTGCCCACAGAGCCTGCCTCTTGGCCTGTGCCTGACGTTAGTCCCTAGGAAGGCAAGCGGGGTTGGCACTAGTGATGATTTGAGGACATAAACGAACCTCCCTAGCATGTGAGGTGGACGTGGCCCACAGCTGCACCCCCAGTGACCTATCCTCACTGTCACAAGTAAGGTGATGGCCAGCAGGGGCAGCCAGGCCGGCGTCCGGCCGGGCAGACCTCACCTCCTCACTCCTTGGAGGAGGGTCAGTCTTCTCCTTTCCACCCAGGTGGCGTGGAGTTCAGGGTGGAGGGTCCCTGCCAAGCCTTGATCCCCTCCAACACTGAGTCTGGGACTCTGGGACATGGTTGCTACCGGCTCCTCCAGGGAGTTAGAACGCAGAGGAGACGAAGCTGTGAGACAGTGAAACACGCCGAGCGGGAGCGATTTCCTCGTGGGCTCGGGCCTCAGAGGAGCGCCAGTCTCTGCCCTGGACACAGGTCCTTGTCTGTTCTGTTCTTAATTTATTCCCGCGCATCTGCCCAAGTGCAGTTAAAGCTAATGGAGAGAGCCAAGGAGGAGCAGGACCCCGGGATGGTGCTCATGGGGTGAAGCCTGTGGGTGCTCAGGCTGCGGCACCTGAGTGGCCTGAGCCAGCACTCACGGTGCCTAGAACAGCCCATCCTCGGGGGAAGCCCACTGGCTGGGGCAGGAGGCCCATCCCCAGGGATCCACTGGGTGAGTAGGGCTGGTCCTTCCTGCTCAGGCCTCTGGAAGGTTCTGCCGATGACCCACCCACTCATTGACTTTGTCACGAGTCCAAGAGAGTTTTGGAAATGGTGTCCAAAGTCGACAGGGAGAGTGATATCTATACAGACCATATCTCCGGTTGTATCTGTACTTGAACAGATTTGAAGCCAGGCTGCTTTCTGACTCTGTGGTATTGCAGGACAGGTGGACAGAGAGGGATCAGAGCAGCACACTCGGAATCCCACCACAGGCCCTTTGCATCCCACCTGGATTCCTTACTGCACCCTCATCCCCACACCCTCTCCTAGTGCTCCCTCCATCGACACCTTCTACAGCAGTGGGCAGTGCAAGGCTCTGAGTGCCCACGCGCCAGCCGGCTCAAAGCCCTCCAGGGCACCTCCTGTTGCAAGACAAGGTCCAAGATCTTGACGTGGCCTCTAAGGCCTCAGGAGACTGGCCCCTGCCTGGCATTTAGTCAGGGCTGTCTGCCACCTGCCTCCCACCTCACCCTCCCTCCCTCCCTCAAAGCTCAGCAGCTTGAACTTCCTGCTTCTGCCTTGCTGACCCCATGCAGACCCACACACCCTTCCCTACTTGGCTTCTGATGACCCCTTCCCCAAGAAGCCCCTGCCCCCTGTTCCCCTCTGGGTGACCTCGGTGTCTGTGCCCGGCTGTGCCTCTAGAACACACTGTGCACACCTGGACCACCACTCAGTGCTGGGGATCAGGGAGAGAGGGAGGGAGGAGGGTCGCAGGGGTCACTGTCAGCAGCTCCGATCCCACACATTAGGAGCGATCCTCATCAGCAGAGGCAGATCATGGGTTCCCGAGTGCAGCCTCCGGCTCTGGCCTCCTCCCTGAGCAAACCCTGCATTCTCCATGGGGGTGACACTGCTCTCAAGGACCCCAAAATTGGTTCTTGAGGGCAAAATATATCTATCTTACTTTTTAAAATTTATAAAGTACGGACATACACACATGCATCAATACACAACACATCTGTGGTTTAAAATGTCATGGGAGGAGCCGGGGCCGTGGTGCACATCTGTAATCCCAGCCACTTGGGAAGCTGAGACAGGAGGATTGTGAATTCACAGCCAGCCTCAGCAACTTGGCAAGGCATTTAGCAACTCGGTGAGACCCTGTCTCTAAATAGAATATAAAGAAGGGCTGGGGATATGCCCTAGTGGTTAAATGCCCCTGGGTTCAATCCTCCAAAATAAATGAAATAAATAAATAAATAAAATAAAATGTCATGGGAGGATCAATTAGCTAAAAAATATAGATACAAATGTTTATAAATATAAATACCTATGAATATATGTGTGTGTATGTGTGTGTGTGTGTGAGTGTGTGTGAGTGTGTGTGAGTGTGTGTATGTGTATCTCCAAAGTGATTCCTTAGGAGGGCAACAGAAAAAAAAAAAGATTGAGAAATATTGCCTAGATGCTTCTGGGAACAACAGACCCCAGGCCCTTAGTACTTGCTGCTTCCTTGCTTGCAGCTTTCTTTGTCCAGATTCCTGCCTGGCTACTCTGTCACCTGCTCCCTTCCTCCTTCCGTTGTCAGTTCCTTTGTGCTGCAGAGCCTGGCCATCCTCTCTGGACAGCGGCCCCCCCATACTTCTAGCTGCTATTTGGTGCTTTATTGTAGGAGCCCTGTTTGGGGAGATGGCTTAAATTGCAGTTGACTATGGGCCATGGAGTTTTGGGCATTGCTGCCTTCCGTAGTCTCACGGGACTTGGCCTGGGATCTCGCGGGACTTGGCCCGGGATCTCGAGTGACTTGAGCTGAGATTGCTGATCGGGTCAGCGCCATTTTTTGATGGTGTGTGGTGTGTGTGTTAGTCGTTGTTAGAGCCAGAGAGAAAAGTTATCAGAATACAAAGCTGTTTGTTTCCAGTTCGCCTCTGAACTTCTTCCCGCGGCTTCATTGCTCCAAGCGGACATCGCTTCAGGCGGCAACACTTTATTATGTTTTCCCTTAGCCCCAGCCCATGGTGCCTACTCCATTTTTGGCTTGCTTTCCTCATTCACTGTCTTGTGTTTGTTCACTGCTGCAGCTTTCAGAGCTGGAGGAGGCTCTGCAGCAGAGTAGGTGCTCACTAAATAACTGTCAGGCAGGTGCATAGAATAAGCTCCTAGGAGGGTCTCAGCGTCCCAGTGACCAGCAGGCCCCAGGGCCCGGCTCCTGTCCCGGCAGGATCTTCCACACTCTCCCCACTGTGCTACCTGAGGTTGGAAGGGGGCGGCTCCGCTGACCAGAGGTCAGGGTGGGATCCTGAGAACAACCCTGACTCCATGGCTCTGAACAGCTAAGAATGAACTGAGTTGAGTCCTGTGGTTGGAGGTGTCACCTGATGTGCCGAACGCCACCAGGCCCTGTGCGGGTCTGCTTTGGATGGGGCAGTGAGGAGCCTTGTTCAGAAGGAGCACAGAGACCATCCCGGGCCGTCCCCTCCTCTCCTCCCCAAAGCCCCACTAGAAGCTGCAGAACCAGGGTCCAGGGCCACAAGCAAGATGACACCTCTGTCCAGCTGGCAAAAGCCACTCTAGACAACGTCCCCAAGAAACGTGTTCCTCAAGCTCCACCCACTCACAGGCTGCACCTCTCACTGTGCACACCTGCGTCACCACTCAGCCCTAGGCGTTCAGGAAGAGCTGGACACCCTTCTTTTCCCGCTGAGCCGAGTGCTCTCTGACCATCTCATGGAAAACTTTGTGGGAATATGTCACCCAACGTTGTCATCATTTTTTTTTAATGAGAAGAGTCCCCTAGGCGGTGCATTAGCTAATAAACTTCTGCAAAACTCCATGCCAGGGTGCCCACTTGTTGAACAGCTACCTAACCATCATTCGGCAAAATTACACAAATTCATTTCTACAATAGGGTGAATTATTTATCTTCATTTAAACCTAAACAGTCAAGGTTCATTACCACAGTCGTCTCCTAAGGAAAGGGTACCACGTCCTCTGAAATGAAAACCTAGGCCTGATGTTGCACAGCCAATGCATACGTGCCAGCCGTGCCCTAGAAACCACGTCGACCTGCTAGACCTCTGCTCTGCGTCCTTTTCCTCCCTGTCAAGGATTATTTTAAACCGAAATCACCCTTCTAAAGCTCATGTTGAATCCCTCTGGCCCAGATTTACTTCTATTTTCTTCTCTTTTCTGAGATTCGCCTTCTCTCCCCCACCCACCCTGCTCTTCTGCCTCTCTGTTAAATGTTACTATTACTAAAAAATTAAATTACAAGTTGATAGACATTTATTGACAGAGATTTAAAAAATGATGTCAAAAATTCTACCACCAGCCACACACACACACACACACACTTCAAACCTTTTCTTTTCCATACTTGGAAATGAACCCAGGATCGGGGCCCTCCACCACTGAGCTACGTTTACAGATCTTTCTGTTTTTCACTTTGAGACAGGGTCTCACTTAATGTGGGTGACAGTCCCCACCCCCACCATACTTAAATATTCTTCCCGTGCACAATTTGGCTGGATACTTAGCCTTCTCTCTGAATGATGAGCTTCACGTCATTAAGCCCATTCTGGGTTCCTGAGTCTTTAGGTAATCTTCCCCACCCTTTTTATTACTATACATAATGCTCTAAGGGACATCCTCAAAGAAAAGAAATCTCTGGGCAAACTCTAGCTTTTTCTCAGAACAGATTCCTAGAGGTGGGGATTGCTGGGCCATGGACCCTGGATACTTTTCGCTCTTCTTGGGTCAGTTCGTGGGAGTCAGAGCCACCCGGGCCCCTGTGCTGGGGGAATTCCTCATGGGTCAAGAGAAGGTTTCCACGGCTCTTCTTTTCCTTCACAGTTGCTTCTGACCTTTGCCCTCCAGATCCCCTTTTCTTCTTCTCTGGGGAAGCCGGGCCAGGGAGCAGCTGTAAATCCACACTCCCGCTCACTACGGCTAGCAGGCTTCAAACTCGGCTGGAAAATCCTAGCATCACCAAGTCCTGGCTGGAGTTGCCATGGTGACAGACAAGAACACAACCCTCTCTTCACCTCCCACCCCAGATCTTCAGAAGACCCTTGGGAAAACGTCGGCTTTAGGGGCCGGGATGGTCTCACCCCATCCGGTGGTCGGGGGTTCTCTTACGCTAATGGCCAGCAAGACTTCGGACAGAGCTTATAAAAACGCCACTCCTGTGTTTCTTTTCTTTTCTTTTTTTCCCCCTTGCTTCTCTTCTGCTTTCAACATATCCCAAATAATCCTAGATTTCCAAAAGTCAACCTCAGCCTGTGCCCCTGGCATGCACAAAGCCAGGGTCTTAGAAGTGAGAAGGTAAACCCAAAGGAAGAGACGCTTATGACACAACCAGGGAATCTGATCCTGGCTGGGTCCTGGCGGGCGGTGGGACAAAAGCAAACATGGCTCCAGGTGACCAAGCCTGAGAATGGCCCTGTGGTCATGGGGTGCGTGCTCAGGGATCTGAGCGGACGCCGTGACAGCAGGGCTTGGGTTCGCTTTCCAGGGCCTTCGCGAGAGGAAGAATGAGATCAGTGAGGCGGCGTGGCAGGACCGGGATCCTGCCGCACCTGGGTGACAGGCCCAGGACTCGGCTCTTCCCTCCACATTAAATGATCTCACATAAAAGCATCTGGGCCCTTCCCTTATTTTTGACATGATGTGCTTCTTGAATGAGTCCGAGATCACACCTCCACCACCCTAGGCCACTGGTCCCCCGGAGGGCCTAATCCAGGCTTGGTCCCAATGCCCCAGTGTTCCAGTCCCCAGCTGCAGGGAGACCTCCCCTCCTCCAATGCCAGTCAGTGGGACAAAGGCCAAGGACCCCTGACCGCTCCTCCAGGGTGGGGCCTGGACACGTCAGCTCTCCATTAGTTCTGTCCTGGGCACCCCCCACCCCTTCTGTAATTAGCACTCAAAAATGTGTTGTTCACACAGACAAGACTTTCACCACAGTTCACACACAGGGCCCTCCTCCTCCAGCCCTCCTTTGTTCCGGGTTGCTAGGCACTCTCCTGCTTGTGAGCACAATATTGACTTTTATTTGTTTTATTTGCCCTTGCATTTGAAGAGTCTGGGCAGTGCCCAGGATGCTGGGGCTGGGACTTTTCTGAGGGTGAAATGCTCTGTGGAGGGATGTGTTCGTGCTGTGTCTTAGAGACAGGCTCTTCCCACACAAGGTCTAAGGCCCTGAGTGGGTGCTTCGGGTCTCTGCCTGAAGCCGTCAGCAGGGGATTCCCACGGAACTTCAGAAGGCCATGCCCAAGTGCAGGGCGACTCACTGCCCTCCGTGGGGCCCACGCCGAGGTTGCCTTCATAGGATAAAGGTTGAAAACAGTCGTGTTACCAAAGAAAAGCAACGGTGCCACAGTCAGACCCGGGAGTCCTGCTTGTTGCCCACCGCAGTCCCTTCCAGGGACGACCACGGTGTGGTTTGGCGTGGTTGGCACATCCCCCACCTGTGCGGGACACACAGCTTCTCAGCAGGCCCAGCTTCCTGCCTGTGGGGCTCAGCAAGGCCTGCAGGAGATCTCTCAGGAAAGCGCTCGGGCAACAGTTAGATTCCGTGTTGTATGTTCTAAACATGAAGTTTAAGACAGAAACCGTCAGCGAGTCCCAGACAGAGGTCAAGGCAAGCACCAGGTAACATTGGTACTCTGAGGGATGGGGGAGGTTTGGATCTTGGAGAAGGAAGATTTGCATGGTGTGGGAAACAGGGAACGATCAGGCTGAGACTTCTACATGTCTGCAAACTGGGTAATTGTGTCCTTTAGGAATCTTCTGGATGCAAATGACGCAACATCCAGTCCACACTGGTTTAAGGATTTATGTAATTAAGTTCAGATGTTGTTTGAGCTCCTGGATCAAGAGTTCAGGCACAGCTTGATCTAGGAGCTCAAACAACATCTTTATCTCTTGGCTCCTTCTTCCTCCTTCATAGTGACTTTATTCTTTGGAGAATAATTGGTGAATCAAAATATGGTCAGCAGCCCCAGGACAAAAAGTCTTTCTGGTTAGAGGCTATGGGGAAAAAAAGAACACATTTTGTCTCATATCTTTTGAATAAGTCCCAGGATTGTCTCTGATGGGAACACGCTTGGGTGATGTGCCTATCCCTGAAGCCATAGCTGTCACCAGAGATCGGAACTATGTTAATTGACCTGAGTCACCTGCTCAGAAAGAAGAGGAGTAGTTGTCATTCCGAGGAGATTTGGAGCTCTGTTACTGGAAGGGGGATGTGCTGGCGCCCAAGGGACACCTGCACGGCACAGCCTCCTTGGAGATGCTCAACACAATGCGATCCTGCTCCTTCTGCCTGTGGCAGCCTGTTGAAAGAGGAAAAGCCACAATAAAGAGATTAGGAGGAGCGAGGATCCTCACTGCACTCTGGGTAGCCCCTTGTGCTCCAGGAGTTCCGGGAGGGTGGCTTAGGAGGGCCACACCTGCTTCTGCCAAGGTGCCTGGTGCCTTCTGAGGAGAAGAGGTGGCCTCCTGCACAAATCCAAGCCTGGGGCCTTGAGATGACTCACTTGTTCCTGGTGGGGAGGTGACTAGTCACGCAGAGATGCAGATACCCGAGGAGCAGGGTGCATCAGGAGCTTCCGCCTGGTGTCTCCGAGGGATAGGGAGTGAATCTAGGTCCCTGCCATCCGCCATGGCTGAGGCAGCACACTCTGAGTGTGGGAGACCTGCCCTGGAGGCTCCAGAGACCCCAGCCCAGCAGTGAAGGAGAGCTCCTGGCCTCTGTGGTTGGACCCTCAGGGGGTGGCTGAGCACCAGGAGTCCTGCTGGCCCAGCACACCCCAGCCTCGCCTGTGGGGCCTCCTTTAGTCCAGCAGTGATGTGAGGGCAGGGTGTTATTGCTGCACTTTCATGTCCTGAAACACTGTGAGGAGCACTGGCCTCCCTCCTTTCTCTGTGTCCCCCAAAGCCCAGATGTTGCCTTCCACTGGGTGGAAATGTTGTTGTCCAAAGCGATGGCCGCTTGGAGCAACAAAGCCGCGGAAAGAAGTTCAGAGGCGAACTGGAAACAAACAGGCTTTTCATTCTGATAACTTCTCTCTCTGGCTCTAACAACGACTTTAACACGCACTACACACCACCAAGAAAAACCCACACAGCAAATGGCGCCTACCTGATCAGCAATCTCGGCTCAAGTCTCTCGAGATCCCGGGCCAAGTCCCGTGAGACTACGGAAGGCAGCAATGCCCAAACATCTTCATGGCCTGTAGTCAACCGCAATCTTAGCCATTTCCCCAAACAGGGCTCCTGCATGGAAATATGAGAACAAGATGGCGGGGAAGGAAGGGGTGTGGAAGAAAACCAGGTGTGGGCTGGAGATTCCCCTGGTTCTTGGGGAAGGGTGCAGAGTGGACGGGCTGATTTTAATCCCTGCTTGACCAGGAAGCAGCTCTGGCCTCATGTGGGGGCAGGGCAGAGGTGCAAGCTTTTTTTTTTTTTTTTTTTTTAATTCAAAGTTGTATTTATAACACTAGCATGTATTACAATTCATAATACACATATACAGCATCTTTTAACATAACACTGTTTGTATACAAAGTATATTCGTACTATTCAAGTCTTCAATCATGGATTTAGGATAATGATATCCAACTTATTCTACCACCTTCTTTTTTTTTCCCCCTCCATACCCCCTTGCTCCCTCCCTTCCCCTTTGACCTTTCTAGTGTTCCTCTAATCCTCGTATGTATCCCGACCCAACACCACTGTGAATCAGCCTCCTTATATCAGAGAAAAAATTCAGCATTTGGATTTTTGAGATTGACTAACTTCACTTAGCATTATATTCTCCAACTTCATCCATTTACCTGCAAATGCCATTATTTTATTCTCTTTTATTGCTGAGTAAAATTCCATTATGTGTATATGCCACATTTTCTTTATCCACTCATCTACTGAGGGGCATCTAGGTTGGTTCCACAACCTAGCTATTGTGAATTGTGCTGCTATAAACATTGAAGTGGCTGTGTCCCTGTAGTATGCTGCTTCTAAGTCCTCTGGGAATAGACCCAGGAGTGGGATGGCTGGGTCATAAGGTGGTTCCATTCCCAATTTTCCAAAGAATCTCCATACTGCTTTCCATAATGGCTGCACCATTTTGCAGTCCTACCAGCAATGTATGAGTGTGCTTTTTTCCCCACATCTTCTCCAACACTTATTGTTGTTTGTGTCCTTATTAGCTGCCATTCTGACTGGAGTGAAATGAAATCTTAGAGTAGTTTTGATTTGCATTTCTCTAATTGCCAGCGATGTTGAACATTTTTTCATGTATTTTTTTGATTGATTGTGTATCTTCTTTTGAGAAGTGTCTTTTCAATTCCTTAGCCCATTTATTGATTGGGTTATTTGGTTTTTTGAGTTTTTTATATATTCTAGAGATTAGTGCTGTATCTGATGTGCATGTGTTAAAAATTTGTTCCCAATTAGTTGGTTCTCTATTCACCTCCCTTATTGTTTCTTTTGCTGAGAAGAAGCTTTTTAGTTTGAATCTATCCCATTTATTAATTCTTGATATTAATTCTTGTGCTACAGGAGTCTTATTAAGGAACTTGGGGCCTAATCAGACATGTTGGAAATTGGAGCTTACTTTTTCTTCTATTAGGCTTATTGTCTCTGGTCTAATTCCTAGGTCCTTGATCTACATTGAATTGAGTTTTGTGCATGGTTAGAGATAAGGGTTTAATTTCATTTTGTTGCTTATGGATTTCCAGTTTTTCCCAGCACCATTTGTTGAAGAGGCTATCCTTTCTCCACTGCACATTTTTGAGGTGCAAGCTTTTTGAGCAATGATGCCTTTTACTTTATTTAAACACTTTAGATAAAAACAGTGTTTTACACAGTTGTGTGCCTCCTAAGGCTTGGGATATGAGAGAATGATTTATCTTCTTGTCTCGAAGTTGTCATTGTGTGCATCAGCTGTGACAACACCTTCTGGAGTGCTCAGAGTCACAAGTGCAAACAGCTCCAGGCTAGGCACATTGTGTGTGTGTGCACGGCGTGTGTGCATGTGCATGTGTGGTGTTTAAGAAAATAACTAGGAACATTCAAAACCTACAAATAGGAAAGAACTTCCTCAACCTGATAAAGGATCTGAATGTTTTCCCAAATTTCACATGCTGTGGGCTGGGTTTGCAACTCAGTGGTAGAGCATTTGCCTAGCTTGTGTGAGGCACTGGATTCAATTCTCAGCACCACATATAAGTAAATAAAGGTCCATCAACAAATAAAAAATATTTTTAAAAAATTGACATGCTACAACCCTAACTCCTAAGGTGATGATAATAAGAGGCAAGGCCTTTGGTAAATGACTAATCATGAGGCCAGACTCCTCATGAATGGGATTTGTGTCCTTGTTAAAGACAGCCCCTTTGGTCTTTCTACCATGTGAGGACAGAACAAAGAGATGGTCATCCATTAGCCAGGGAGTGGGCCCTCTCCAGCCCCTGACTCTTCTGGCACCTTGATCTTAGACTTTTCAGTCTCCAAAACTGTGAAAGATAAATTTCTGTTGTTGATGACCCACTCATTTGTGGCATTTTGTTATAGCAACCTGAACAGACTAAGACAAAGGGTATCTATAAAAAGTCTTCAGCTAACAATATGGGGAAAGAGTGGATGCTCTTCTCGTAAGACCAGGTACAGAAAAAAGGGTGTCACTCTATTAAGGGCTGTACTGCAGAATCTATCCAGAGAAATTGGCCATGTAAAGTAAATAAAAAGCAGCCTGATTAGAAAGGAAAACACAAAAGTATCTCTTTGGGCAGATGATATGATCTTGTCATACAAAAAAACCTAAGAAATACATTAAAGAAAATTATAACTAGCAAGTCCAGCAAAATTGCATAATATAAGATCAATATATAAAATTAAAAAAAGAAAGAAAAAGTGGCTGAATAAGATGGATATCATTATTCTAAATGCATGATTGAAGACTTGAATGCTACGAATATACTTTGTATACAAACTGTTTTGTGTAAAAAGATGCTCTATATGTGTAGTATGAACTGTAATACATACTACTACTATAAATAAAAAATTTTAAAAAAGATCAATATATAAAATCAATCATATGTCTATATACTAGCAATGAACAATCTGAAAATTACAATAATTCCACTTACAATAATATTACAAATAATCAAATACTTAGAAATAAATTTAACCAAAGTAGTGCAAGATTTATATACCAAAAACTACAAAACATTATTGAAGAATTAAAGGAGATTTCAATAAATAAGAAGACATCCTATGTTCATGGATAGGAGGACAGTATTAGTCAGAAGGTAATAATTCCCAAAGTGATCCATGGATTCAATGCAATTTCTCTCAAAATTCCAACTCCATTTTTTGAGGTATGTGTGAAAAATGACAAGCTTATTCTAAAATATTTATGGAAATTCAAGGGATCCAGAATGGCCAAACAATCTCAAAAAAATAAAATGTTGGAGTAGTCAAGATTCCCAATTTTAAAGCTCGTTATAAAACTGTACTAATCAAGACAGTGTGGTATTGGCATAAGGACAGATATAAATTAATGGAACAGAATTGAGAGTCCAAAAATAACTTACATATAGCTGTAGTAAGGTGAATTTCAAGAAAGATGCTAAGACCATTCAATGAGGGAAAGAATAATCTTTTCAACAAATCATACTGAAACAACTGTATATTCAGATGCAAACAAATGAAGTTGGACTCCTCTCCCACATAGCAAAAATTAACATAGATCACAGACCTAAATACAAGGGCTACACATATATAACTTTTAGAAGGAAATATGAGTAAATCTTTGTGACCTCAGTTATGACGTATAAAGCACAAGCAACAAAAGAAAAAAATAGATAAGTTGGACATCAAAATTGAAAACTTTTGTGCATTACAGGATATTATAAAGAATGTGAAAAGAATGGGGGGAAAATGTCAATCACATATCTGATAATTAACATATCTAAAACATATAAAGAACACTTACAACTCAACAACAGAAAGACAAATGAATGATTCAACCTAAAAATAGACTAAGATCTGAATAGACATTTCTCCAAAAATTATACAAATAACCAATAAGCACATGAAAGCACATTATCAGTCATTAAGGAAGTACTAGCCAAAACCATAAAGGGATATCACTCATGCCCATTTTAAGATGGCTGTAGTTATAAAAACAAATAACAGGCAGTTACAATACTGATGAGGACTTGGAGGAATTGGAACCCTCATAGATTTCTAGTGGAAATGCCATCTGGTGCAACAACTTTGGAAATCAATTTGGCAGTGTCTCAAAAAGTTACCACACGAGTTACCACACGAACCAGGAATTCCATGCCTAGGTATATGCCCAAGGTAATTGAAAATATATGTCTACATAAAAATGTATACCTGCCCCTTCATGTCAGCATTATATATAACAGCCAAAAAGTTGAAACCACCCAAATATGCATCAGCTGATGAATGAATAAAAGAAACATGATTTATACATGCAATGGAATATTATTCAACCTTAAACAGGAAGGAAGTACTGATAACTGATATCTGTGGATGAATCTTGAAAACACGTGCACTGAAAGAAGCCAGTCACATAAGAGCACGTGTTGCATGATTTCATTTATATGAAGGTAGAACAGGCAAGTCTGAGGCCTGATGGTCACCCAGGGCCAAGGGCTTGTGGGGAATGACTGCTGATGAATACAAACTTTATTTTTAGAGGATGAAAATGTTCTGGAATTGGCATGGCTGCACCATTTCATGACTGTACAAAACACCACATTGTAAGCTTTAAAACTTTTGAATGGTGTAGAATGCAGGATCTCATCAAGCCATTAAAGAAAAAGGCAGAGGAAAAAATAATAATAATGGAGAGGGTGGAAAATGAGGCCACCAAGAGACCTAAAGCTTAGTCCAGGAGTTTTTCTGTTGCCCTTTTATTCTCTGTACAAAATATTACCTTAAAAAATGGTATTGCATGTCCTCTAACTGTTGCCTCTGGGTTTCGCCTCTGTTTCTTATCATTGGTTTCTGCGTGTGGCCTGACTGACCGTCACATATCTGACCAGTACCGGACACCTCCTCCCACCACCAGGGTTCGGTCAGTTATTACTTCAGGGGACTCCAAGGAGGAACTGTTTCCTTGCTTTGCCGGGTGCCAGCAGCCACCTGTCTGCCTTGGCTCTGCACAGCCAACAGACAGCACCTTCCAGTCTCCCTCCTTCTCTCCCGGCCTCCTGTCTGCCTATTGCCTTTACCTCTTCTGTGGTCAATCCTGTCTCTCCGAGACTTATGGAAATCAGGGACAACCTCCCTGTCTCACAGTCCTTACTGTAATCTCATCTGCAAAGTCCCTTTTGCCATCTAAAGTAACAGCTGTAGTTTCAGGGATTGGAGCCTGAATATCTGCAGGTGTCATTGCTCAGGTGACCACGGTGGTGATGACATTCAGTTGCAAGACCCTGTGTTTCCACTGGAGACATAGGGAACAGGGTGTGCCTCTCTATGTAGTTGCAGCATTATGACCAGCCAGTGCTTTTTTTTTGGACAAGAGTTTCTCGTGGGAACTTTGCATGCCATCTGATTGTTCTGCCTTTTGCTTTCGTGAGACATTGATCTCTATGAGGCAGGTGCTGGGGTCTCTCTGAACCCAGTGGTGTTTGGCCAATATTCATTTTCATGTGATTTTCATGAGCAAGGGAAGGTCATGACTATTTCAGAGCTTTGGTTTGGGACAAGGTCTCCTGGAAGCCAGGCTGCCTGGGGCAGGGACAGGTTGACTGTGTCCCTGCAGAGTGGCTCCAGGCTGCTGTCCCTTGATCTCTGAGGATGGCTCTGGGCTGATATTCCCTCGCCTCTTTGCTTTCTTCCATCCGTACGTCTTGACAAGACTGCTCTGCCCGCCTCTGTGAGGTCCCCGTGCTCTGTGAGCTGGTGGCTTTGCATACACCTGAGGACGGGGAGTAGATGGCACAGGTGCGGGCAGTCGGGATGGATGAGCCATGGCCAGGCCCGGAAAAAAGGGCCTCTGCTCGTCCTTCCTGCATCTCAGGAGCACGCGTTACTATTTCTCCTTTGACTCCTGAGCTGTTTTGTGGACTTACTTCCAAATTTCCTAACCCATTCCAGATACACAAGGCTGCTAGACAGCTCGGTTCTGAATAGCTGAAGCATTCTAGAATTACTGCTCCTCAAAGCTCACCAAATGCCCCGAGGCCTGCTCATATGGTCAGCCTGCTCTGACTATTAAGGCAATGTGTCTCCCTGTCCTCTTTATCATCGAGATCACTCTGAGCCGGTAATTAGATGTAAGAGAGGAATGGAAGCGATCTTTAGAATTTCTTGAATGCTTTGCTACGTGGCCTTAGATTGCTGTTTAATCACCAAAAGGCTTTCATTACATTTCTCTGATACAATGATGGCTTCCAGTGAAAAATGTCTAATTCTGTAGTTCTTACACTTATTATTCTCCCCCCAAATGCCTGAGACGAGTGTGCCAGAGCCTTTCCTCCTGGGTGGCATGTCCTCGCTTAACAGGTGCGAGCGCCTACCACCAGGATGGTGCCCTCCTTGCTGAAGTTGGCACATGCCCAGCTCCGACACGCTCCTGGGAGACACTTTCACAGGTCAGGGTCCCCAGCGGGCAGACTGTGTGCAGGGGGGTTCCTGGGAGTGGTCTCAGCACCCAGCCCTGTGGTTGTGAGGGAGGCAGGGGTGGGCGGGCGGCTAAACCACAACCCAGCTGCACCAAACGCCTTGTGCGGTGCCACAGGGCGCTCTGGAGCTGGACTCTCCGCAGCGGAGGCGAAGGGGCCAGGACTCTGTGCTTCTGCGTCAGCCTGAGGCCCCAGGTGAGTCTGCTTTCTGGAGAAGGCCTCAGGGAGAGAACACGGGACCCAGCTGGGCAGAGAAAAGCTCCGCCCTGAAGGCACGGCCTGGGCAGCATTGCGTTCTCTGTCCAGAGACGGACAGGGTGAGGGCAGGGAGAGAAAAAAGAGCATCTTTGTCTTATTGTTTCATATAATTGCTCTAGAGATCATCATTTGGATCCTTAGCGTACTGTGCCCTGAACTGAGGTCGAGACACTGTAGTAGATGCTGCCTGACTTGCACGGCCCAACTTAGGAGTCTTCTACTTGAAGATGAGCGTCTGGGGACATAAGCCTGGTGTCACTTGCGGGGCATCTGCCCCGTGTTCACTCCCCCAACGCTGTGCTATGATGCCTTTCACTCCCATGCATTACCGACCCCGTGGCACAATGCTATTATCTTGCCTCAGCAATGACCTTTCAGGAATCAACACCGATACAAATCGTCTTTCGTAGTTACGCACGTATTTGCCCTTCCAGGTGCTCCTGTGGACACACCTTCCTCGTCGAGTCGGTGTTTGAGCGAAGCAGCTGTGATCCAGATGTGCTCGGTTGCATTTGGTTACACTCAGTCTGGGCTTCAGAATCCAAGCACACGGGCTTGTTTTCCAGTTCCTCCTCCACCGCATCCTGACAACGTGGGGCTGGATGTGGTGTCGAGGGGAGAACCGTTGGCTCCTCCAGCAAGGGGAGCTGCTCTGCAGGAGGGCTCCCTACTCTCTGAGGCGTGGCTCCTGGAGCCTTCTTGCACCCCACCTCCTCCAATGGACTCGTATGTTGTCCAGGTTTCTCTTGTTGCCCGGGAACCAGCATCTCCCATTCTCCTACATCCTGACCGGAAGTGGAAGTCCTCTGCCGCTCGCTGGGCCTTGGCTCTCCTTACCCCTTGTCTGAGCCTGGCTGAGCGCTGAGGAGGACCACACTGGATTCTAAGGCCAGGATGACCCAGGGCCCCTGTCCAGCTGCTCCACAGTCTCACTGCTGTTTGGAATGGTCACCATGTTTCCCTTCACCCAAAAGGGAAACGTGGGTGGAGTCTGCAAACCACACCTAGCGTGCAGGTGAGGACACCTGTGTCTCACCTGTGGGTGCTGCTGCCATGTCACTGTGAGGTCCGAGGCTGGGTACAACCCACTTGGACGTCCATTTTCTCATTTGCTGAGTGAGGAATTCCTGGTATAGCCTCTTCGGGATGATTTAGCTGTAACACTTCCAGATTTTTTGCTCAACTTTTGCATGGGGGCAAAAAAAAGGTAAAAAGACTGAAGAGGAAGGGCATTTTGGGGTTTTTAAACTCCAGAAGCATGAGAACCTCCAGTCATGCTATCTCCCTCATTAACTTGTGATGATAGTGCACACACAAGGCACTAATTCTTTATTTTTTAAAAAATAAGATCGTGGCTAATTTGATTTGAATGCCCCAGTCCGTGAGTATGCTTCATGATTTTTAATCCAATTAGTGTTTTTGGAGATACTTCTGGCTCTAGGGGTATCTGGTTTCTACTTATGATATAACATCTACATCCCAGTGACTCGAGTTTCAAGAAGGGAGAAGTCGGGCCCATCATCAATAGAAAGGGTCTGTTTATACGGTTGCTTTGCTTTCTGTTATTAAACCCCAGTGGTAGGGAGCAGAGGCCTTGCTTTGAGCTCAGATTTCTGTATGCAGCAGAAAACCCACAGAATGATTTCAACTTGAAAATGTGCCATACAAATTATCATTGTTTCTCAATAGGGTCTCAAACCTCCTACCTCAGGGTAAACAGAAGCTGCCACATGACCGCCATGCTGGGGAACATTCTGGAAGTCTCCACCGAGGGGTCAGGAGACAGGCTCTTGCTTTGAGCTGAATGGCACAGGTGGACAAGCTTCAGGGGCCCCCATCCTGGCAGCCTTCTCTTTACACTAGATCTCAAGGTCCATCTGAACTACTACTCTCCAAGTCAGTGACATTTTCACTGAGAAAATAGTGCCCCGAATCCAATACTCAGCTCTGTTTGTGTTGGCACCACATCAACTTAACAGGCTGAAACTTCTGAAAAGAATGTGTGTGTTTGTAGTAGCATTGAGCTGCAGTTTTCACACTTATTTTAATCAATAAAATTCTCCATCGCGCTCAAGGTGATTTAGTAACAAGAAACTTTCTTCTGCCCTTGACCATTGCTGATAAAAATTGCATAAAACCATCTTAGGCATAACGTGAGTTTTACCCTATTGCCCTGTGACACATCAGCCTATGATCCAATTTTGATGTGACGGGAAAGTGAAGGGAAAATAGAGAAGAGAGAAAATGATAGGAAAATACTTTGCAGACCCATCTGTGAGGGAATATGTTTTTTTGCACAGTGCTCCTGCTCATGTGATGGGGAGTGAAGCCGTCATGAAGCACAATCTTTCTTAGCATGGTTCAGAGGGATTGTCACTAGAGGCTCTCAGTGTCTTCCACAAGATGGAGTTTAATATCTCTGCCGCTGAGTCTCGTGGAAAAGAACAGGAAGATGAATCTTTCATAGACCCAGCAAGAAGAAAATTCCTGGTACCTCATTACCCACATTGAGTCTGACTCTGTATGTTCAATTAATTAGGAAACATACACGAGACCAACTACTACCCTGTACAGCCATTCAAAGCAAGCACTGTCGCCGCCATGAAGCTCTGTTGTGCAAGAGTATGAAACACATGCCTGTCCAGAATGTGGAAAATGGGGAGGTAGGGCGTGGCCTTGAAATCACTTTTTGTTGTTTTTAAAGTTCTAAGAAAATCAGAAGCATATTGAACTTTGGATCAGGGCTTGTGGCTCCTGGGGGTAGTGACAAGATCATTCCTTCCTGACGCTCTTAGGAGGGGATGAGTTAACTGCATCTGTGGCTTTTAGACTTAGCTGGTGCTTCTGACATGGCTGCGGGAAGGAGCCAGGTTCTCAGGTCCACTTCTTTCCTGCTGTGTCCCGTGCCCAGTGCTTTGGGATGATAGGGAAGGATTCTGCAGCCCATCGGCACCCAGCAAGTTTCCACAGCCTGACGCCATCAGACACACTTTATTTCAGCAACACTGGGAACTTAGATGGCACCAAGTACCAGGACGAAGGTTCTTTTTGAAGATACAGATTGATATTATTATCCATGCTGTTACCTCAGATCCACAAGGGGAGGTGGGGAGGAAGGACAGAGAGAAGGGGAAAGGAGAAATGCTAACTCTTAAGCCTCCAAATCAGGTGAGACTGACTTGGTCTTCAATTCCTCACTAATAAAAGCAGAGAGCCCAGACAGATCATCTCAGAAAGAGCAATCTCCCCTCCCCCAGATCCTACAGTCTAGGAGGTGATGAAAATTTTTTTGTGTTTTAATATTAAAAGGCTCATGTTGGTCAAATACCCTAGCACATTAGTATTTATAAATTGTACACTTTAATTGCTTTTGATAGGGCTAATTCAAAATGCATGATTCTGGAAAAAACATTTAGAATGGATTAGAAAAAGAAGTGGCCAATGAGCACCCTGGCTACATCCAAATTCTTGGTTAAGTTTGAGAGATGGGGAAAAAAATCTATTCTTATTGTTTGTTTATAATTCACACCACTACATGGTCTTTCCCTAGGTGTGAGTGACCATCTTGCCCACACAGTCCAAGCTTCTAACTGTCCAAAACAAACCAAAGCAACCTGATACAAAAAGAAGCAAATGACACCAAAGCAAAATGAAGAAATGTGATCCAAATTCTTGCCTCTTACTTCCTCCTAACACAATATGGTGCTTCAGGTGCTCCCTTTTACAATGGGATATTGGGAGTGTTTTGCATATGACCCTCCAATGCTGGTCACTGGGGAAAACGAGAGTGGGAAAAGTCGCTTCCTCCGGCTTACTGCTTCCAAGAGGGATTGCAGCAGCCCAGCCGGTGGAGTAGCAGACATCAGTAGGCTGTGCCTGAGTCTTTCCCCCTTTCCTGCCTTCCCTACATTCTCAGCTTTACCCTGGAAAATGTTAAATACAGTATGAGTTTTTTGGGCCACACACAAAAATAAATAAATAAATAAAAGACTTGTCAGATCTTGAGTCTAATTCCAGTGTAGCCACTCAGGAACCATGCAATTTGGGACAAGGATCCCTGGGACTCAGTTTCCCCATGTGAAAGGAAAAACAGAATTACCTAAACGGTACCCCTTACGTGGCTCTGGTTTCTCAGAGATTTATCTTACTCTTTGCAGAATTAGAACCTTCTAGAAGAATTTAAAACAAAGATACCAACTTTGTATTAGCTGAAGCTGTAACTTTGGAACGCTATTTATTTATTTATTTTGTACCAGGGATTGAACTCAGGGGCACTTGACCACTGGACCACATCCCCAGTCCTATTTTTGGATTTTTTTTTTTTTTTATTAGAGACAGGGTCTCACTGAGTTGCTAAGTGCCTCGCCATTGCTGAGGCTGGCTTTGAACTCGCGATCCTCCTGCCTCAGCCTCCCAAAGTGCTGGGATTACAGGTGTGTGCCACTGCGCCCAGCTTGGAACGCTCTTTGGGTAATCTCTTCCTCTCCATAATTAAAAATCTTTAGAGATTATTATTATTTAAAATTAATTATTGAACTAGTTTGGAGTTAATTAAGAAAAGAAACATATTGGCACTAAGTACTGGCTAGTTCCAAGATGACTGAGGTTTTAAATATTTAACTTGTAAATATTGTGATTCAGATAAGCATAACTTTATGAACAAGGAAGTCCAGGAGGTTAAAATCCAGGAACAGCACGAATCACGTTGTAGGCTGTGAGCCTACAGTCATTGCCTGAGACAAGGGACCCCGTTTAAGGACATGCAGTTCTGTTTCTACAGGTTCTTTCCTACCTTTGCTCTTTAAAAATGTCTGTGCCTTTCTTTGGAGAACCTTCCCCAAATATCCCTATTTTCTTTGGTGCTATATTAAACTGGATTTGGAACATTGGCATAGGTCCTTTAGCTGCCCCGGTACCTAAGAATCCCAGGTTTAGTGCAACTGGGAACCACCCTGTGTCCGTCTTCAGTGTATCACCTCCAGATTCTTTCTTCATTGCCTGCGCTGGGGAAACGCGAGAGCTGTTCTCATACTCTCCTTTGCCAGCTGGCAAAAGGTCAAGCTTTGTTAGAAGGTGCTGGAGAGACTGATGCAGGAGGCAGGGCTTTCTCCTCCTAGTTCTAGTGGCTTGCTTATTTCTTGCACTTGGCAGTGCTTCTCCAGCACCTGGTTTCTATGGTACCCACAGCTTCCTCAGCATCCATCACCTACAAAGTACACAGTCAGCAGTGCCTAGTGGCATGCAGGCTTCCCCCACACCCTGGCAAACCTGTACCCTTATAAATGGTATGCCATGTCACAGAGAGACCATCTGTGGGCAGCTTTCCCTGGCACCCAAGGGCAGCTATCTAGCAAGTTCCTCCGGCATAGCACCCCACAACTTCCTTGCATCCCCTACACTGTAGCCGTGTCCTCCACAGTAAGATCTGCATTCCAACCTCCAGTGTGGGTGGGTGTGGCGAGATTCTTCCCTGGGCTCCCTACTTATGTAACTGCTCCTTACAGCTGCTGTTCCTATATTCCCAGAGCTTCTAGTTATCTGTTTATCCACTACTAGTAGGTACTAGCCAGTCCCCCATTATTCCAAGCCTGTCTTAGATTAATAATTCATTGTATGAACCTTTTCTAATTCAAATCACTATGCGGTGTCTTTCTCCCGTTTGAACCCTGACAGATACACATCCCAAAGTGAAAATTTGAAATTATCTATGGAAAGAAAGAGATTTTAATCTTGAACAAATAGAGTTGACTGTTTGTTTATTAAGTTGGGTGGTTAGTCTTGGTGTTGGCTCTCTTGTATTAATATGTATTAGTTAGTTAGGGTTGCTATAACAAAGTTCCACTAACTGTGTTCCTTAAACAAAAGAACTTTTTTTCCAGTTTCCTGAGGATAGAAGTCCACAGTCAAGATGTCAGGAGGTTTGATCTCCCCTGAAGTGTCTGTCTCTCCATGGGTTGTAGGTGTCTGTCCTCTCGCTGTGTCTCCACAAGCTCTTCTCTGCATACACACATCCTTGGTGTCTGTGTGTCCAAATTTCGTCTTCCTATAAAGACAGCAGTCAGCCTGGATTGGGACCCACAGTTATGGCCTCGTTTTAACTTAATTGTCTCTTTAAAGACCCATCTTCAAATAGAGTCACATTGTGAAGTACTTTAGAGCGTCAACATATGCATAGGAGGAACACACTTTAGCCCCCTATTGTGGTACTTATTTTCTAACTTAGGTATTACATATCACGTAGAAGTAACTCTGCAGTGGTGAGAAGAGCATCTGCCTCAGCTTTGGAAGACCTGATTTGAGACTATCTCAGTTTCTCATCAAGAAAAGGGGCATGACTGAGATTCAATGAGCTTAAGCAAATGGAAGTGCTTTAAAACCTGCAAAGGACTTTATAAAAACAGAGTATTCCTTGGTAGGTGTATGAAATCACACATTTTAAAAGACTCTGTCATTACTTTTCATATTTGATACTTACAGAAAGTCAGCTGCCAACCTATTAAATGGGTGTTAAGTATAAATGATTTGTATGGCCAGAAAAATCTCTTTGGTTTATTAGAAACGGGGGAAATTTCTATGACCTCACAACTGTCTCTGCACATGCCGCGTAATCCTGATCAAACCCAAATTTTGAATTAGTTATTTTATCATCTCTTTTGTTTTCTCATTCTTTGCAGAAATAATAAGGAAGACGTTCAAAGCCTTATGAACTTGTTTAATTGACTCAGCCTTTAGTTTTGGAAAAGATGGAGACTTCATGGTCTTTAGAATTTTGGCCAGCAAGTTTTTTTTGGCAATATCTATATTCCCAAGTGGAAGGAAAGGAAAGAAACTATAACCTGGCACTCATTTTATTCCATATCAGGGCCACTCTCTGCCAAGTAATTCAGTGTTTTCAGTCCTCTTACACTGTGACAAACTGCGGCACCTAGTGTAATTGAGTTGTCAGGTCCTTGAGGGAAGGGAAACCCATTTGTGGAAGAGTTTTACATATAAAACAGTGCACATGTTTCATTTAATCCTCACTGCATCCCTAGGTAGCAAATATGAATTCAACCCATCTTACAGATAAGGAAACTGAGGCTAATTGAGGGTGAATAACTGGCCAGTCAGTAGTAGACTAGAGATTAGAACTCAGACCCACCTAAATCTGCTACTGCTTCTCTTATCACCTCCTTTGTTAGCCAGAATTTATTCACAATGGCCTCCATTTAATAGTGCTATCAGTGACATAATTGTCCTTGGGTTGAAACAATTCACAGTTGACTCTAGCAGAGCTCGAATTAATAAAACTCTCCAGGGATGGGGTACGTAACAGTTCTCGAGCTACATCATCGATATTAAAAATTAAGCACTGGATTTAAAAACATATATTTTGGCAGATATTCAAGCACACACGGCCACAGTGCCCACTGGCCATTTGCCTCTTGTGCATACATAACCATCATCTGTGGCAGTGTTTGCTCCCTGTCTGTTCAGCTCTGCCTTCGCCATCTGTGTACGCACTAACTTAATCTGCAGAGAAGTTATGTTCACAAGTTAATCTAGCAAAGGAAAGTGCACTTCTGATAACTATTTGTTTGCCTTTCTGATTTTTATCAGATTCCACAGCTGAGAAAATAGCATGCTTTTATTTTTTTAAATTTAGACTCGTGTGAGTTTGTGCTAGATCTTGAAAAGACCTGAAGCTTGTCCCTCCGCAAGCTGCACTTTGAAATCTTGTTGGAAGATTGTTCTCATTCCAAAAGGAAAACAGAGAAAACGAAATCCAATCAAACTTTACTGAAAATGAAGAGACAAGCCAAGAGTTTCAAAGAAGGAATGAATGAAACTGCTGCTTTAATAATGGGAGGAGGAAATGACGTCAGGCAGGAGCATTTGTAGGGAGCATCGTCCTTCCACGTGTCCCTTGGAGTTCTTTCTTCACAGGATTTTGCAGTTTAGTTGGATCAGTGTTGGGCTTCTCCCCCAAGGAGTACGTTCCTTGGGATCAGGGATTGTTTTACTCGTCTTTTTCTCCTGTTCTGCATCTTGTCTAAACTGCCGTCACGTGGACCATCACCACCTCTAATTGGACCCTCATGGCGGCTCCTAGAAGAGACCCTGCCTTCCAGTCTCCTCAGCATAACCTCCTGTCCACACTGTAATGAACCCAGGTGCCATCTGAACCCCATCACTGACACCCCAAGCCTTGCAAAACTTCACCCTCACCAAATACTTTGTCCACTCTGCTTCCCCCCATCTCTCTACCCTTTCCCAGCCCCCAGCCCCTGCAACCTGTGAAGGAAATAGACAGGATTATGGAATAGTGAGGACCATGAGGGGGGGGGGCATCTCTAGACTGAGTGGTCGGACAAGGCCTCTTTGAGTAGGTAGCATTTGTGGGGACACTTGGGAACTGACCACATGGAGAAGTGAGGAAGGATGTCAGACACTCAGACGCATGGAAAGACAGAACTTGGCCTTAATGGGGTATAACAGAGCCCCTGTGCCCAGAGTAGAGTGAGGAGGAGCTGCAGAGGAGGCAGGAAGCAGGTTCTGCGGGGAGGTTGTTCAGCCTTGGAAAGTGGCCCCGTGGTGAGTCCCTGCATGTGTTCTCCAGGGCAGTGAGATGACATGGCCTGCGTTTTTAGAAGATAATCCTAGTAAGGGGTGAATGGCAATGGAAAGGGGTTCACTTCCAAAGACTCTTCCAAAGTCACTTCTCTGATTATCATCTGTATAGGAGAGGGATGATTTCTTTTGCAATCAGGTGTCAGAAGGGCTGCCATCTTTCTTAGAGTCTGCATTTTGAAGTCTCCTTGGAGAATGCAAATTTCAAGGTATTCCTTTGGAACTATTATAATTTTTGGTAACATTCTGCTCACTAAAGTCATGAATCCATTATTGACACTTGTATTTCCATAATTAAATGTACATTAAGCACGTTAGTCTACACCAGGCCTGGTGCTTGGTGTTAAGAACGAAGAAACAAGCAAAAGTGATTCTTGTTCTAGAGCCACTTAGCATGTAGTAGGCTAGCAGTGCTGTTGGTGTTCTGTGTGGGTCTGTGCTGGTGCATCCTCAACTGACCGTGTATTTTAGCACTGTTGGTATTAGGACATTACCATCTTCACATCACCTTATAATATACGGTGATCATCAGGGGTTATTTTCATATCACAGACTTTTTTTTAATATTTTACAATCAAATATGTACAGTTGGATTTTTTTTTTCTCATGCTTGGCTTTGAGAACCTTTTGTTTTTTGTTCTGATAACATTTCTAAGGACATTTTTAAAATTGCATGTTAGCTGAAAACTGCTCAGGAATCACTTCAGGGAAGTCTTTCTCCACATAATAAAAAATAGTTCCAGGAGTGGGGATGGCATGATATTGCCACATTCGTTCAATAGGTTTCTTCTCAGTTTCTGGGAAACTATAATTAGCAACTATTCAACTATAGTCTGGTTTTCTTTTTCTTCCTTTTTTTTTTTTTTTTTTTTTTTTTTTTTTTAAGTAGAACTGTGCTTGGTTTTGGGGACAGACCTAAGATTTTTCAAGAACTTTAGAAATGCTGAGGTATGTGCCCCAGAGTTTAAAAAAAAAAAAATTGTATCTTAGACAAGTAGTCTATTTTTGAGAAGAATACTTAGCCTTCTAGTCACAACCACATTTGTTGTATTTGGCTCCAGCAGGGAGAATTAAAATCTTGTGTTTGTCAGCAGTGAGGCCAGGATGCCTATGCCCCAAGTTTAAATGTCCAGGGATCATCCAGTGGTTTGCTTTTATTGTTCATAAAGACAAACCACCTGAGTAGTTCCAGATGTTGAATCAACAAGACCGTACTTCACAAACCTACATGTAAAAAGTAAATTTATAGGCCCAAGAAAAGGCCGGGAGAATTGTGCTGTTTAAGGATAGAAAGACGCTTTCATTCTTAAAACAGATTAGACCCAGGATCTACAGATGGCAGGGCTAGGTGACATTTACGTCCCTTTGGACATTTGAGGTTTCATGTTGTAATCCACTCCTCTCTGCTCTCTTTGTCGAGCAGAAACCCCAGCAATCGGCTGGCCATCCCCAGAGGACTGGACTGTTTTTAAGATACAAAATCTCTCTTAAGTTTTATCAGAATGACTTGAGAGTAACATGAAAAGGAAAAGTTTCTCCGTGTTGGTTCTAACACTGGGGAACACAGAGATAACATAAATGTGGCTTATAGTTATTAAAGTCGGCTCCATCTTGCTGGTATTTTGGCAATGAAGCCAAACATTGTTCTAGGCACCTTGCTTTGGAGTTGGCTACCAAGGGTAACATTATATGGTAGTAAGTAATATGACTAGCATGGGCCTGGGGCCAGGAAGTTGGAATTTGTTGCCATAAATCTGAGAGCTGCTGAAGGTGTCTTATGTTCAAGTTTATCAGGCACAGCCAAAAAGATATCCAGGATGCCTACAATGCTATAATACATAACCTTACTGAGTGGCAAAGAATTTTTATGGCTATTGGCTGGAATCCAAACAAAGATTCAACTATCTCTCTGCAAGATATTTCAGTGAAGTGACCCAAGTTATTCAAGTAAGATTCTGCCTCATAAATCTGAGGTTGTAATAATAACATTATTCTGCATCCTAAATATCACATTGCAATGGCCAGAGGATGGAAGCGTCTCTATTGTTCGCACTTGGTATCACTCATGGTCGATGAAGGAGTCATCAGGATGATGGGCTAATCTAATGCGTTGTGCAGTAGCTAAAGTGTTACACTCAGATGATTAGATGTCAAGCATGGTGGTAAGTGGCTTTCAAACATTATCTCATTAAAGCCTCCCAAGTATCTTTATGAAGGAGGTGCTCTTGACAAACGAGGAAACCAAGGCACAGAGCAGTTAGCAAATTGTCCAAGGAAGCAAAGTGATGGAGTCCCACTCAGAAAGATCCCAGGGTCTCAATCCATGTCCTTGTTCTTCATACTCAGAGCCTCTTTGAATGATGGCAAACTTTTTTTTCCCCCCAAATCTTGAGCATTTTTTATATAGAAAAAAACATATAAACACTGTTATGTAATAATGGACTAATAGAAGAAAACTCATGCAGGAAGCTCCAAGTTCAAAAACCAAATATTGCTAGGCCAGTGAAGCCCACCTGGTCTACCTTCCTCAATTGCCTTCCCTGGCCTCCCTCAGTCCAGAGGTATTTATCCTGCACTGGACCCTCTATTCCCACAATATCAGTGTGGATCTCTAGGCTGTGTGTGTAGTATGTTGCATACCTGTCATGTTCTTGGACAACTTTTCCCTCTCAATGTTATATGAGATGGTTAATGTTATGTGTCAACTTGCCTGGGACAGGGAATGCCCAGATAGCGAACAAAACATTATTCCTGATTATTTATGTGAGAGCGTTTCCAGATCAAATTGGCCTCTGAATGTTAAGCTCAGGAGACTGCCCTCCCTGGTGTGGGTGAACATCAGCCAATCTGTTGAGGACCCAGGGAGAACAGAAAGGGGAGGAAGGAGAAATTCAACTGCCCTTTTTTCCCCCTGCCTCACAGCTTGATCTGAGATGCTCATCCTCTGTTGCTCTCGGTCTAGAATTTACACCGTGGGCTCCCTTCAGACATACACTGGAAGCCCACCCTTGGTTTTTCTGGGTCTCCAGTTGGCAGATCATAGATGAGGGCATCATCAACCTTCATAATTACATCAGCCAACCCCTCATAATAAATCTCTCAATGGGTTAATGTGTGTGTGTGTGTGTGTGTGTGTGTGTGTGTGTGTGTGTGTGTGGAGAGAGAGAGAGATTGGCAGATAAACTGATAGACTGACGAACTCAGCGCAATTCCTTCCCCACTCAGGGCAGCATTCTAACTTCCTTAGAGCCAAAGTGACAAAGCTGAAACTTGACTTGGACTCAGTTCTTCCGACTCCTTGATCTGGGACTTTCCTTTCCACCAACTTCCTCCGGTGGCCCTCCAAAAGACAGTGCTAAAACCCATCTGCTAGGACTTTTTCTGTCCAGCTTTTAGTATATTTTCATGCCTTTTGAGGCGAGCATGATTTCATGGGCTCCCCCCAGGGCCAGGCTTCCCACATGGCCTTCTCTCCAAGGGTCTTGAAGGATGCTGAAGGCGAAGGCAGCATGCAGCTCCTTGTCCCCATCAGTGCCATCTGAAGGTCCTCACAGCGGTGCCGCAATGAAGACCACGCCTTCCCTCAGGTGGGCCTGGGTCGCAGCATTCCACTTTTATTTATAAAAGACTCTTAAAAAGAAAAACCACTCTATCTTTTGGCAGGCAGGCTGGGAAGTACTTCCAGGTGGCTGTAGTGCCAGTTGGTGGAAGTTGAGAAAGTCATTACATTTTGTCCTGAGGTTTGATACTTGAGCTTTTGGAAGACTTGTAAACTGACAAATTGAAGAGAAAAAAAAAAAAAATAAGAAGAGATGGAAAACCAGAAAGTATCATTTGGGTCTTTGTTCTGAAAAGGGTAGAAGTTGATTAATCACACAAGAAGCCAATGATTTCCTCCTGTGACTTCCTTTCCTCCCATCAGGTAGAGCCTTGGCAGTGAGGATCATCTAGATGCAAAAGACTGTTATTGTTTTGGTTCCATGCAAGGCACTTCTAGAGGAATAAAGACAAGTATTTTGGAAGAGTACATTTCTCAGTGTCTTATCATTTAAAATTTGAGCGAATGTAAAACGTGAATCATATGTGGTTTAGTACAGCAGCCCTCTCTTATCTAATGGCCACACGTTCCAGATGGTAGTGGGTGCCTGAAACCACAGACAGTGTTGAACTTCATGCACTCTGTGTCTTTCCTACACATACATATGCAAATGGCTTTTCCATGTTGACTGAGCACTTATCATGCACTGTGGCTGTAACTTGTAGTTTGAATTTCATACAAGCAAAACTCGCACGAATCTCTTTTTTCACAACTTCATGAAAAAAAAAGTTCCATTCTTCCTATAGATCTTAACAGTCTCAGCATAGGTTTTTCGTTCCTTAATAAATCAATAACTTTCATCTTCTCACTTAAAAGAAGCACTGATTAGCTTCTCTTTGGCATATTTGAATCGCCAACATCACTACTCTTGGGTTTTGGGGACATAATTAGATAAAATAATGGCTCCTTAAGCAGAAGCACTGTGATACCATGATAATCAATCTGATAACCAGAATGGCCATGGAATGACTGTCAGGTGGGTAGCATATACCACCTGGATGCACTGGACAAAGGCATGACTCGCATCCCAGACAGGACAGAGCCAATGGCATGAGATAATCACACTATTCAGAACAGAATATTATTTAAAACTTACAAATGGTTCATTTCTGAAATATTTTGTTTAATATTTTGATTGAAGCTGACAGACTTGTTCTTTGTTCATCTGTATGGGATTTAGAAACTCTCATACAGACTTGCTGAAGCAAAGTGGACAGCCAAGTCAGAGCATAGCTGCCTCTTCCTCAAAATTCCAGATAAGGGGAGAGATGCTGTGGTATTGCTGCTGTGTCAACCACCTGGTTTTGATACTATACTGTAGTTATGTAAGATGTCCCAAGGGGAAGCAAGGAGAAGGGTACTCTCTACTGTTTTAGAAACTACTATGTGAGTTGAATGTCATGTCCAAAATAAAATGCTTTAAAAAGAAGTGAGCAGCTCCTTTTACTGTTTGGATTGTGAGCCAGGCAAATCTCATTAATAAGGCATTTACGGCAATGTGCTAGGGTAAGTGGGGAATGGGAATTTTGAAGCAATATGTAGCAGCTAGAAAATGTGCTAGAAAGTAAGGTTAGTGCTTCCATAAGCACCTTAAGAAGTTTGTAATTGTCTGACCCGTTGGAACACCCCAGTGGTGCCACCCACCCCACCCACCCCCCTAGCTACTTTCCCAGCTGTGACACTGTTGGCATGCTGGAATGGCCGTTTGCTGAGTGGGGCCGTCCTGTGCATGGTAGGATATTTGGTGGTATCATGATTTCTACCCACTGGATGCCAGGAGCATCCTGTACCCCTCCTACTGTGACAGCCAAAAGTATCTCCCAATATTGTAAAGTGTCCTCTCTGGGACAAAAATCGTCCTTAGTTAAGGATTGCTGCCATACTGAGAAAACAGATATTTTTGGTCTTGATTTATTTATATATTTTTGATACTGGGGATTGAACCCAGGGGTGCTTAACCACTGAGGCTCATCCCCAGCCCTTTTAATTTTTTTATTTGCAGACGGGGTCTCACTAAATTCCTTAGGGTCTTGCTAAGTTGCTGAGGCTAGCTTTGAACTTGTGATCCTCCTGCTTCAGCCTCCCAAGCTACTGGGATTACGAGGTGTGCCTCACCACAGCCGGCTGTCTCTACTTTTTAAAGAAAATGAAAATCTAGTCTTTTTATGGGAGATCACAGTGACACCTTCTTCCCAATACATCCTTGGTGGACCCAAGTGCAAACTCCTTGAGAGACTCTGGATTTTTTAAAAATGTACAGTTTCACTCATTCTTTTGGTTCTCAGACATATGCCATAGTATTGAAACAGAAATATTTTCTACTTAAAAATCTGTCTGAAACAGATATTTCAGAAGGAGAAACGAACATAAAATCCCCAAAGAACCCAGTGTGTACAATGTTGGCCTTATTGAGTATCCTAGCGAGTCATAATTTCACACATGAAGGTAATTCGTAACATTAAAACACTCGCAGGCTTTCGTTTATTTAAGCCTCTGGGGCTCACACAGCACATTTCTAAATATTATGGGTTTTGTAAAGGTGCATGACGAACAAGCAGACTGCTGGTGCGCTGGAAAAGTGATAAAAATCAGCACTGAGCTTAATCACGCCTTTCTTTGCAGGGTGTATTTATGCGGTGATGTCAGCGTGGGATCCTGTAACTGGCTAAAGGTCATGTTCTGCGTTCGTCTGCACGGGATTTGGAGACTCTCGAGCAGACGTGCTGGAGAAAAGTGGCCACCCGAGCCGGAGCGTGGCTGCCCCTTCCTCCAGCAAAGGAACTGAACAAAGAAATCCATCTTTAAACGCATTCACAACCACAGCGGCTCCGTCTTTTGCCCCATGAATTATTTGAGTTATTGAGGCTGGCTCCAGCGTCAAGCCGAGGATGTTGCCTTAATGTATTTATTTAACCCAGGACTGCCACGGGGAAGGCAACCCCACCTCAGCACGCGAAGGTCTGCGACAAAGAGAACATTCAGAGCCGATCCCCGGTAACAGACACACCGGGAACCCTGGGACGGGAATGGTGTTGCAAGCCCAGCACAATGCTCGGCTTTATTCCCTGCTCGGAGTCAGACTGTACTCAGCCAAACTGTAAACCGCTGTTCACTGGGCAGACCCAGCTGGATGGCAGATCTGGGGGTGAGGGGGCTCCAGCCGGGCTGCTCCGAGCCCCGAAGGCGGTGCAGACCCTGAAGTGTGGGCCATCAGCAGCTTCGGGTTTCCCTTTATGAGCTAGATGCAGGAAGACCGCCTCTGCAGAGAGAATCTAGAAGCCAATCATCCACACTCCATGAACCCACACAGCAATCTGGTGCAGCCTGCTGGTCCCGGACTCGGGGGGCCTACCTCATGCCATATTTGGGAAGGAAGGCACTGATGTCCCTGCACATCGCCCTTAGCTATCAAGTCCTCTAATTGCGATGACTATATAGATGACGCAATTGCAGGGCGCATCATGGATTTGGGTAATCCCAGCTAACAGCTTACAGTTTGTTTGCTTTCTTGATTGGAAGATTGGGCCCTTGGGGAAGGCAAGCCGTTGGCTTCAAATGAATGTGGAGACCCAGCTGCTTTATCTTTCTCTCAAATCCAACCAAGTTGCCACCCAGGAAATTTACTCCACTGATCAGGAATCTTTCCAGTGCAAATGACAGAGACAATTCAAACTAACCTCTACAAAAAACAACTACCATGTGTTAATGCGCCAGCCACTATTGTAAGCTCTGTCCTATATCAACATTCAGTCTTCACAACTCTGTGATCATGCTCTTCCTCTCATAGATGCAGAAACTGAGGCATCATGAAATGAGGCCACTTGCCCCCAAGTCACAAGCTCTGCAGCCACAGCTGGGATTGGAACTGGGCAGATCAGCTTTAGTGTCCACTTGAGTATCACCAGATGGAGCAAATGGCTCAGGTTTGGACACTGGAATGACTGTAGGTAGAGGAGCTGCCGGGACTTTACACCACCTGGCTTTCTCCCTTCAGGAGTCTTACTGCCCTGGTCCCTGCTTCTCTTTCGACATGATCTTATTCCCTCCTGCCGCAAGCAGACCCTTGCTAAGCCATGGGAAATGTAGCCATTTGAAAGCTCAGTTGAACAACACAGTAGAAAGGACCAGAAGCCCCTCAACAGCCACGTGACCACCTGGTTTGTAAGAGAACTCTGCTAAGACCTGAGGAACTGCTTCACCAGGCAGACTAAGTCAGCACCTGCAGCCCCAGGGCTACCACAGTTCTGGTGAGGCTTGTCCTCAGCAGTATTCAGAGTGGAAGAGCGGCCCTTGAGACCCCTACCAGGACCTAGGAGACTCAGGGAGTTGGTCCCCACAGGAAAAGGGGCACCCTTTCCAGACACCGAGTCTGGAAAGCACTCTGGGATTACAACACAATAGCACTCTTGTCCCAAGCACTTATTGTTTCTTTGATTTGGGGACCTTGTTGAAGACATTACCTGTTCCACTCTCTGGAATCCCTTCAGCATTAAACCACATGAACTTCTCATAGATTTAAAAGCCATAAAATCTTTTGATTTTATAAATAATTTTTCCTTTTGAGTGGTGAACATTTATTAGCTGATTACATTTTCCTATTTTCCTGTTTGCCTTGACCTCCAGGAAGCTGAAGACCAGACCAACATTGTGGATCAACATGGGTCAGTTTTTGTTTTTGTACCTAAAGGAAAATTGCTTTGCTAAGTTTCCTTCTTATTTCATGTTACCATTTACCTCTATTTTTAGTTGTCTTGAATTGAAAAATGTCTATTTTGTATGTTTATTAAGCTGCATCCAGTTCACTTTGGGATTAGCAGTGGCATAAAAACGCCATTTATAAAACTAAGTATCTTTGAACTTCACATGAAGAGTGGTTCAGGATGAACTCAAAACCTGTAGTTGCAGAGTCTATGATATTGGGAGAACGAGGGCTTTTTGGCATTAAACTGGTTTGTTGAAAAATAAGATTTCATAATAAGAGCAATGGACCTGAAAACCTCAATGAGATTAGCATAGATCAAAATTTTGGACTTTCCAATCATCTTCACCATGGGGGAAAACCTCTGTCATGCATCTCTGTGGGAGCACAAGTTGGCACGGCCACTACGGACAACAGTCAGCCCATGTGCATCTTAAAATGCCCTCATCCTTTGACCATTGCTTTTAAGAATTCATTTATTATAATGAATACATTTTAAATTTAATTTAAAAATTTAAATAGATTTTGCTTCTGGGAGTTTATCCTACAGCTACACTATAGATGTGTAGAATGATATAGGTATAAAAATAGTTACTATGGCTTTGTCAGTAATAAGTCAAACATTTGGAAACAGCCTAAGTATACTTCCTTTGGGGACCAGATGAAATATGGTACAATGCATGTAACAGCCATGTGAAATGAGAACAGTATCTATGTAATAACACAACTAGGTCTTTGGGGCATAGTGTTAAATGAAAACAATGAAGCATAGAGCAATGTGTAAAGTATGTCACCCTCTGTGGTGGGAAGGAGGCTGCAGATAAGCTTAGAAGCACACGTTTGAGTGCACTGTGTGTGCACAGAACACCTCTAGAGGTGTGCTCTGGAAAACTGCACACTAGCCCCTTTTAGGGGTGAGAGCCAGTGGCTGGGGACCAGAGGTGGGATGCTTACTTATACTCTTATACCATTTTGTGATTTTTAAACTCTGAAACATCTTGTGTGTAACCTAGTTTAAAAAAACATAATGAGAAAAAAAAAAAAGAATGAGTTTTTACTGGCTTATTGCATTAAAATGACCGTGATATTTTCTTAGCGTAAGGGAGGAGAGAACATGAATCTAACTCTGTAAGCAATTCTCTACATTGAGGCAATTGTGACATTAATAAAAATAATAGCTCAGTGATCTGAAATAATTAGTTGATACTCGTGTCCCCCAAAGCATGGCTGTGGCCCAAGGAACACATCTTTATAGATAGCACCCATCATTATTTTGGACACCATATCCATCCAGTGCAACCAACATTTACTGCAGGCCTAACTTCAGACAGATCCTTTGTCAGGAGCTTGAAATGAAAGTACTTGTAAGACTGTCTTTGTCATTAAGGTAGTCACAGAGGTGACAGAAACACTGTGATGAACTCTAGTATCCGTGGAGGCAGGAGCTCTGGGAGTCACCTAAATGTCCCTAACATCTAGAATACAGTAAACATAAGAATATTTGTGGAATGGTTGGATGAATGTGTGAGTGCAGCAGAATATAGAGGAAGGAGACAGCTCCAGGGACAAAGGCAATTAGGAGGTGACAAAATGGGTCATGAAGTGTTCCCCAAGTCCACAGTCTCAATACCTGGCACCAAGACTTTTGCCATAGCTGTCCACACAGAGGATTACTCTGATCAACATGAACCATATGTAATAAGTTTTGGTGCATGGATGACTGCCTGGTTTTGTAGAATGAGCGTGAACTACAGATCCAGAAAAAAAAAAAAAAACTAGGTTAGAATCCAGAATCTGCCATTTCTCAATGACTGTGGGCAACTCTACCTTTCTGAACCTTAGCCTTCTTGTTTATGAATTGGAAATCATCATACCTAATTCACAAGCTAATGGTGAGCCCTAGAAATCATCCAGTCGTTGGACAATTAGGAAATGGTTAGTGGGTGCCCATATGCTGAATAATGCCTGCACAAAGTTGAGCCCAGTGGGTAGAAACTGGTAGGTATTAATGCATGGACCCTCTTGAGATCACCAATGATTTTGATAACAGGACAACAGTTCTCCACCCCTTTGAAAAGGGAGAATTCAGAAAGAAACATTGGATACTTCTGCAGTGTGAAATGAATGGTAGAGGGATGCATAATGAAATTGAGGGTCAGTAGAAAGATAAGTGGGTCTGACTCAGTAATTTTACTCCAACAGAGATTCTGGCTTTCATGAATGAATTCAGCAAAGACTTCTGGCAAGAATCTCATGCTCTTGGTATAAAATATGTGCTTTTTATTTTCTTCTCCGCAGACAGTAGTGCACAGCAAAGGGGAAACCAAGAAAATGCAACCTGAGCTAGAAGACCTTCTTTGCCAGCCCCCAGACAACTTTTACACCCCAAGTTCTCCCTCCGTCACCTTCCCTCACTGAACTAGGGAGGCTGTGGGTGCAGGCATGTGTGTACATGTGCTTTGGGAAATCCAAAGTAGACAGTGATTGGTGGTAAGCAACATGGCCCTAACGCTGGGGATGTCTTTGGATGGGCTACTCTGGCTACAAGGAGTTCCATGCACAGATGCCTCTCAGTGCTACAGTGTTCCCATGGACCAAAGATGAGGGACTGATCACAGAGCCCATGTTGTTAAATGCCAGTATGGTGCCCTGACTACACCTGGCTCCTTGGTCTTCCTCTTGCCCCTGAGCCATGGCATACAGCCCCTACAATGCATGTCCCTTCTCACTCAACCTTTGCTCAGGCTGCCCCTTCTGTCCTAAACATTTTGCTGACTCTTCATGTCCTTCAGAGCTCAGACCAGGGTCACCTCCTCCAGGAAGCCATCTTTGGTCATCATTTCCTTCACTTTCCCCAGGTCAGTCAGCCAGGATCCCGAGAGCTTCTCTCTGTCGCAAGCCTTCAAGTCATTGCCTTCTCTTTCTCCTCAGCCAGACTGTGGACTGGTGATGGGTCTCATAGCTTCAAATCCCCAGAACCTACAGCAGCATTTGACATATAGTGGAGACTCAAAAGATTGTTGAATGAACAAACTAGCCATGGAGCAGACGGGGAAGCTTGGTCCTCTCACTGTGGGAAAGTTTATCAGCTTTACTCAGGAGCTCGTTGGTTTGTTTAAGGTTCCACTGAGGAGACAGAGCTTGGTGCATGCCTGCCCTCCCTCCAGCAGGCATAAAGAGGGAGCAGACGGATCCCTCCTGGGTCCTCGGAGGAATGAAGAGGTATGAGAATGAGCCCAATGTACAACATAGGGACAGAGCCAACAGGAGTCTCCGGAATGATTTGTGGCTTTGTGTATTTCCCTAGAGGCAGCATTTTCAGATGCCAGTTACAAATCCTGGAACAGCCTCTTTGGACTAGTTCTTGAAAAGCATTTGTTCAGTGAAAGAGAAGTTGCCACAGCTTGAATCATAGGACTTCACAGACAGGAAGCATTTTGTTCTTCTCCATAGTTGCAGAATAGAAAAGCCGACCCCGCTCCTCCTGAAGGTTTACAAACAGATGTGACTCTCACAGCACAACCACAGCTGCGGTCAGCCAGCCTCCACGGGACTCGTGAGGAGCGGCTTGTCTAATGGGACCCCACCCCGCCCCCTGCAAGGGCAGAAGCTATCTAGTTTCCTACGTGAGGGTCATCGTTTCACAATACGTTTTGAAGCTATTTGTATTTGAAACTGCTGGTTTTAACCTTGTATTTGCCTCAAAATGTGAAATCACAAAGCAAGAGTTAGCATTTCACACTGGATAAGTGCTAACCATGGAGTCGGGCCACAGGCCAAGGCCCAACTCCTACCATCTCTTGTCATCAGCTCTGCTGAACCAAGACAGAGGCCAGACAGAGGGGGAACAAAAATGCTCTGATGCAAGGGGACATGAAATTTTGTTCTTTCTAACGGTTGTGCCAAGATCTCAAGGCAAGGATCCCCACAGACGTCTCCAGGAGGAGACTTGAGAAGGCTGAGTTCCCTCAGACGGCCAGTCACCTCAAGGATTAAGCTTTTAATTCCCCCAAGACTGCTGATTTTAGAAATCAGAGATAAACATGGAGTCAGGCTACATTTTGCCAAGACCAATTGAGAGATAATGATGGGAAGAAAGAGTATTTTGTTTTAGTGGGATTAGTTCCATAGCTAATTTCATCACAGAGAACTGTAAGACTTTGCGAAAATTATCCAATAAGACAGAACTTGGTTTCCTCCTGTTGAAAATGGTAGCTATGGTACCTACCTTGGAGTGTTCTGAGGATTCAAGATAGTGTACTTAAGGCACAGTGATTGGCATAGCAATGATGTGGAATAAACCGTGATATTGATTGTAATGTAGTGTCTTGCTTTGAAAAAATTCTCTTTTTAGGTAACCCAGAAACCCACTCCAAGCCAAGGAAATAGAAAAGAGGCAGAAGCAAGATAAAAATGATGACAAGACCCAGGTAATGAAATTTCATTTTATTTAAGGAAATGACGAGGTGCATATGGTCCGGTCTAGTGCCTTCTTCTACATGGGTTCCTGCCAGGACCATATACTTGTTCACGTGTTGACCAAGGTGAGCCTAATTTCTCTCCATATTCATAGTCCAAGGAAGCGGGATCATTTCCCTGTCAGACGGAAGGGCGGCCTGCTCACAGGGAGGTTATTTGATGTGTACTCCCTGAGGCTCCAACTTCCCAAGGGAATTCCACTCCGTTCCTTTCCTCCCTGTGCCTGGAGCTTGAGCCACACAGTCGGTCTATCTTTTGGCACCTGCGCCATGCCCGAGAGGCAGGTATATCTGCTTAATGTCCAACATGTTTTTATTGCCAATCCCAATGACATGGTGGGTTCAACTTGCCATGATTTTAGAGGAGTCAGAGGCTGTCGTCGTTCCAAGAATACAGTTTCATAACAGCCATAAAATGAAGACTCTGTTTAGCCCAAGGATATTGAATTGGGGTGAAGAAATCCAGCTGTGAAACAACGATAAAACATCCCAGCGAATTGGCAAGAGTATTGTTATACCAGTCTCTTTTCTTCTTCGGGAGGTCATAAACGACATCCAAGAGATGCACTTGAGTTACTTGAGTTACACTGAAATGAAGATTTCTCCCTCTCTCCCACACCCCCCCCCCCAACCCTGCCGCAGGGTTGCCTTTTCTGTGCATCCCAACAGAAACTCAGACAATGAATAATTTTGGAAAGTTTAGGAAGGCCATTTTATGAAATTCTTCTGTGAAATGCTGAAAGCACAAACTGACGGGTATTGACAATGAGCCCGTGGTCCCAATGTCCTGAGCACCTGTCATTTGTTGTCTGGCCCAGGCTTGCTTCAGCACAAACCAATACAGCCATTGCTACTGTGGACATAAAAAGGAAAACTTCCTAAAATTATACTCTAGGAGTGACAGGGACGCTACAAGATGTGCTTGAGCAATGGCAGAGTTGTCTTGCCATCACCTTTCATGGACAAAGAGTATCTTTTGTTGACTGCTGCCAAGATTTTCCCATTAGAGCATCACCCCCTCCCTGGCTATCAGTCTCTAGGGTTCTGGGAAAGCTGACTTCATTCCTAATTCTGGAGGTTGAGTGATCCAGGCTTAGGCCAATCAGAATGTTATATTTTCCCTCGTCACTCTGATTGGTTAGGAGATGGGCATATGACTCAAATAGTGCCTATGGGATGAGATTGCCACCTGGGAATTCTGGGAAATTCTGCCTGCCTCTAAAGTGTGAAGGAGGTGAAATCCGCAGCCACTGCAGAGAAGAAAGCTAAGTGGTGAGCTGAGAGACCGACGGACACGGTGAGAGGGCCATCGTTCCTGCCCTGCCTCAAGCCAAGCCTCAGTCTATCTTTCATCCAAGTCAACTAACTTCTCTTTTCTGCATCAGCCCTTTGCCACTTAAACTTTTTTTTAATTGACTTGTTTTCTTCTTTTTCTTCTCTTTCTTCTTCCTTTACTGTTTTGTAGTTTTATGATCAGTTGTGTTTTTTTTTAGTAAAAGCCTTATGTACTTATTTTAGAAAATTTCATAAATATGCAAAAAAAAAAAAAAGTTAGCAACATAATGCAACTTTGCCAAGATCATACAGCTCTCTGGTGGCTGAACTAAGACTCTGGCCCAGGCTGGATGACAACAAATGCAGGTTCTTGACCCTTCAGTATGCTTGTGGCCTTGCACAGACTTTCAAGTATTCAGAACTTTTCCTTCTTGAAGAACTTTTGCGTATGAGTATATGTAATCATTGTTTTGCAAAGTTGGGATGACGTTACAGTTTGTGCGATATATATTATTTTTAATTTATTTTTTATTCTACTTTGTTATATGTGACAGTAGAATGTTTTACAATTCATATTACACATATAGATCACAATTTTTCATCTCTCTGGTTGTATACAAAGTATATTCACATCATTAGTGTCTTCATACATGTATTTAAGGTAATGATGTCCATCTCATTCCACCATCTTTTCTACCCCCATGTTACCACCTTTTCCCTCCCTCCCCTTCGCCCTATCTAGAGTTCCTCTAATTCTCCCATGTTCCCCTCCCAAACCCCACTATGAACCTGCCTCTCCAATTCTATCCATTTACCTGCAAATGCCATGATTTTATTCTCTTTTATTGCTGAGTAATATTCTGTTGTATATATAGACCACATTTTCTTTATCCATTCATCTACTGAAGGGCATCTAGGTTGGTCCACAGTTTAGCTATTGTGAATTGTGCTGCTATAAACATTGATGTGGCTGTGTCCCTGTAATATGCTGTTTTTAAGTCCTTTGGGTATAGACCAAGGAATGGGATAGCTGGGACAAATGGTGGTTCCATTCGCAGTTTTCCAAGGTATCTCCATACTGCTTAATGCTAAAGAAAGAAATCAAAGGAGACCTTAGAAGATGGGAAAGATCTACCTTGCTCTTGGATGTGCAGCATATTTTTAAACTGGGTAATACAGCAGGGACATTTTCTCAAGTCATTGGATTAAAAAGATAAAAGTAGTAGAGTTCCTCAGGACAAAGGGAGACAAAATGAGATCCACAGCTCATACCTCCTCCCAGTGGTCCTCAAACATGGGTGTGCAGCCTTTATCACCTGGATGGCTTTTAAAAATACAGATTAATAGTGCCAGCCAGAGTTTCTCATTAACAGACCTGGGGTTGGGCCCAAGATTTTGCATTTCTAACAAGGTCTCAGGTGATGCTGAACAGGTCTGGTCCAAGGACCACACTTTGAGAACCATTCCCTTGTAGAATCAACTACATACCAATAAAAGGTGCGAGTAAAAAAAAAAAAACAAATTCTACGTCTCTCGTTCAAGATGGGTATGTGCTGTTCACATGTGTGCTATGATATTGTATGAGAGACACATTTTCTTCTCAAGTGCTCAAGAAACAACGACAGATCCTTGGACACTGGGTGTGGGCTCCACTTTGAGCCACAAAGGCAAACTCAGCATCTCTTAAAACATAGGAAAAGGACAGATCACATTTTCTGAACGAAATTCAATGAATCTAAAAATAAACAAGCAGAAGCAAGCAAACCATAACTTCCCAACCAGTTGGGAAATATGCCCCTTTCTCTCAAATTCCTCTTTTGCTAAAGCAACAACAAGATGACTGCACTGTATGCATGGAAGCAAAATTCCTTGAGGAAAAAATTATGGCTTTAAACTCTTTTGTTACACAACAAAAAAAAAAAAAAAAAAGAGAGAGAGAGAGAGAAAAATGAGGTAAATGAATCCCAAAACTCAAGAATTTAGGCAAAGGATATCAAACCAAAAGCAGAAGCAAAGAATAAATATAAAATATGAAATAGAATTTAAGCTAGAAATACCTAAAAGCAGAATTGATTAATTCAAGATATTTGGGGAAAAATATGAAAGAAAAGTCATAATCCACATAATCTAAGAGGGAAAAGGAGTGGGAAGAAATAAATATCCAAAATTGGTCAGAAGAAAGCACATAAAAAAACTGCATGGATAAATTTTAAAATCTGGATGATATAGATAATTATTCAAGAAAAAATAATTTTCTGTATCAAGAAAATTTAAGATTGTCTGTGAGATTCTGCAGAGCAGCAGCTCCTGAAGGGTCGGTGCCAGACAGCTCCCAAGATCCACCATCAAAGGGCAGATAACACGGAAGTGATTTTTAAGTGTCTCAGAACTTGGAGAAAGAAGGGCTGCTTTTATTGTTTTTATAAAACCAGCAAAGCACCATAATAAAACCTATCAGAACTATACTAAAAAGAAAACTACAGAACGCATTTCATTTCTAAATCTTAATCCAAATATTAGCTAGTAGAGTCCCAGAATGCCAGTGGGTAATTGTCATTGGTGCTACATTTCATCTGTCCAAGCCAGCACCACAAACCAAGCAAGAAGCTATGTGTTGGAAAGGAGCGAGCACAGTCAACATTATTTGCAGATAAAGTGTGATTATATACCAGAGAAAACCCAAGACAATAAGCCGAGATAACTATTAGAAGCAATATGAGACAGTGGTAATAAAATTCCAGTTTCAAAACAAAATGTACAAAAAAATAATAACTTTTTCTCATACTAACAATAAAGAGTTAGAAAATATAATAAATGAGAATTTCTGTGAATAATAACAATATATATAGAATAACCAACAAGACATGTACTATATAAAGAAAACAACAAAATTCTGTTGATGGACAGTATAGGAGATCTGAGAAAATGGAGCAAGGTTAACTTTTAGACATAACATATGTAGGTGTAAAATGTGAGCTGCAAGACATGAACATAGAATTTTTTAAAATATTTATTTATTTGCTTTAGTTGTACACAATGCTTTTATTTTTATGTGGTGATGAGGATCGAAGCCGGGCCTTGCACATACTAGGCGAGCACTCTACCGCTGAGCCACAACCCCAGCCCCAACATAGAATTTTTCTATAGTCTAAGAAGTAGTTAAATTTTGCTGTTCTTGGGAACAAAAAAAAAAAAAAAAAACTGGTTTTGGTTAGTCAAATAGCTTGATGAGCTGGTTTAATTTGGGAAAGATAAATCTGGTGCCTGCTGTAATCCACTGTAATTAAAGCAGTGAGATTGGGCTGGAGTTGATAAACAAGGGAGAAGAGAAGAGATCAAAGTAAGTGCCACAGCTGGAGTTTAAAGAACGCTTCCTGCAAAAGGACAAATAGAATGACTTTTAAGAGTAAACACATCCATTATTCAGTTTAAAGCCATTATGCTGCATTATTCTGTAATCCATTTCTATAGCCACCAACCCTTCGATGATGATGATAATGGTAATGATGATGGTGATGGTGACAACAGTTCATATTTATTAGGCACTTACTTTTCAAACAATGCACTAATTATTTTACCAACTTCGTACTACATTCAGTGATCACCAAAATTCTGTTTTCCAGCCTTTCCTTCCCATAGATGAGGCCCTGAGGAAGGGCAGTTGAGTAATTGGCCGAGAGCAGCACTTGGAGGGTGCAGCCTTGCTGTTGGTCCAGAGGTTCCGGCTCAGGGCTGACTCGTAGCTCTCCCTGATGTTGCCCATCTAGCACGCTCTTGGCCTTGCACTGGTGCCAGTGAAAAGATCAGATGGTTTCCAGTGGAGTGTTGTGGACGGGAGAAAGGTCAGATGTGCAGGGGTCAGAGCCAAAGCGGAGATCAAGAATTCCATGGAAGGAGAACATGAAACTGACTCAGGACAAAATCAACACCAACCCCTCCACTGCCACAAAACCCAGAGGGCCCGGGAAGCACACTGGGACTTCTCTCAGGTGTGACTCTGGATGGTGAGACAACTTTATTACATCTTAAAGCAAACGATTACTTCAGCTAGCGGGATAACTGAGACTCATCCCCGAGATTGAAATATGTATGACCTGTGATCGTTAGAATGCTAGGGCTCCCTAAATGAATCTAAAGATAATGCAAGCACACCCAAATTCTAATGGGGTTTTTAATTTGTCCAAATTATATTTGAATTCATTTAATAGAACATAAATGTACACAAATTGCCAAGAGAGAGTGAAGAAGGAATTATCAGAGAATTTAACCCATGAGATGATAATATATATGAAGGTATTGAATTAACAAAGATTTTTTTTTTTTTTCAAATCAGTAAACCAATCAGTATCTAATGTTTGAATGAATGGCTAAACATTTGAGGGAAAAAAAATCTAGATTCCTCTCTACATTTAACACCAAGAAAATTTCAAATGAACTAAAGATTTAAATATGAAAAAAAAAATAATAACATAAAAGTAGCGGAAGACAGTATGGGTAAAAAATTTTAGTGGGCAAAGACCTTTCTAAGTTTGACATAACTTCCACCCCTAACCACCCAGGGGACTGACTGGCTGCAGGACTGGATAAGATGGCCAGGTGAGCACCTGTAACTATCCCAGCTCCACCCCAAATCCATAAAATGCATACTTTAAAATAATAATAAGCCTTAACTTATCCACACCATAATTAGAGCGCCATCACCAGGCAACAAATTCTGACACTCTCTTGAAAGAATCCAAATGGATCAGATCAACATGGGGGAGGAGGAAAAGCCTCAGAGAGCCTGGGCCTCAAATGTTGGCAGGAGAGGGTGAGGCAGAGGATGCTGGGGGCCCAGGGACCCCGGTGTGAGAAGGGGAGGGGTCTTTGAACATGCTGTTCACAAAGACCTGCCTCCAGATGCTCACATTCACACAAAGGCCGTCATACACACAGGGTCCCAAGAGACAGGGCTCGGTCTGGGTAGCAACTGACCCGAGCCCACGGGAAGAGGGAGCAGTGTCTTAGTGAAGATGAAGACAAGCACCCATGTTTTCGTATTCTCTCTTCCAAAACTCTAGCTCTAAAGTGATCATAAAGAGATTTTAATTTTTCTTAACACTTAACCCCACAAGTTAAAAGGGGGGAAAGGGGGCCCACTGTAAAAAGAGCCTGCATGCCGGAAAGCAGATGGACTGGTGGTAACTGACTCAAGAAAGCCCTCTTCCATGGCCCAGTGGGAAAGCCAGAAGCAGCCTGACTTAAGTGCAAAAATGCACCAGGCGCAGCAGAAGCAGCGGCCTGCAGCCCTGGAGCTGGACCGCAGGTGTGCAGAATAGCAGTGCCAAAGAAGCAGCAGAGTCCCTGACCCATCACCACCCCCAACCACCCTTGCAGAGATGGAGGAAGAGGGTTACTAGGTGGGGCTGGGTGCCATTCGGCGAAGGAAGTCTACATTCACCTGGCCCAGTGCAAAATTGTCATCAGTCCCCAGAATGGTGGCAGGCAGAACGAGATCCTCTGGGCAGGAGATGGAAGACCCTTTTCTAGGGAGTGGGAGAGTGCCCAAGGAAAAAGGCTTGTACTTGGACTCAGTGCTGCCATCCACAGATTTTTCCCTACTCCCAGCACCCTGCTACCCTGCCCAAGGGCTGAGCACAGCTCTCAGATTCTCCTCCACTCCTGCTTTGGAGTCCTGGACACAGGGCCAAGGGAGACTGGCCTTCAGGGCTGGGAGAAGGCTTTGCCTCTAGCCAGGAGCCTCCCTGCTTCCCTCCACACACACCCAGAAGCTGCAGGATTCACACACTGTGATTCCTGACCCGGCCTCTGCCCTGGGAGTGGGGGACAAGCCTGGCTGTGCTGTCGGCCAGCCCTGCTCCTTGGGCAGATCTTGGCCACCCCCTGTTGCTGCTGAGCATCTTCCTAAAATCGCACAGGCTGCGGAGCCAGAGTCCCCAGGAAAGGCTGTGGCAGGTGGGACCCAGGCAGGCAGTGGCTTTGGGATCAGCACACCCCCACCAAATCCAGCACTGCCCTTCCTGGGCACAGAAGCTCAGCCAGGTCACTCCACCTCCCAGCGCCTCCGTCTCCCACCTGTGAAGCTGCGGGAATAACAGTGCCTATCCCCGCAGGGTGGTGACTGTGAGAACTATGTGGTGTTTGCTCAGTGTCTGGCAGATGTCAGGGCACAAGAAAAGTTTTCTTAAAATGACCAAAATCAAGCCAGGTGTGGTGGCACACACCTGTAGTCCCAGTGGCTCAGGAGGCTGAAGCAGGAGGATCGTGAGTTCAAAGCCAGCCTCAGCAATGGCGAAGCACTTAGCAACTCAGTGAGACCCTGTCTCTAATAAAATACAAAAAAAAAAAAAAAAAAAAAAAAAAAATAGGACTGGGGATGTGGCTCAGTGAGTGAGTGCCCCTGAGTTCAATCCCCAGTATCCCCCAAAAAATGACCAAAATCAAAATCTTAAGCTATGCAATTAGACCAAAACTACCATTCAAGCGGTGTTTTTGTGTGTGTGTGTGTGTGTGTGTGTGTGTGTTAGAGAGACCCAGGTTTTCAACTGCTTTTGTCTAGTGACTAATGATCCCGAAGAACTTCTGTTGAGTATACCAGGGTTTTTTTATATATATGTATTTTTAAGGCATGGCTCATTCTTAAAATTTGATGCAAAATTTTTACTGAGTTGCAAGAATTATTGATATATTCTTGACATAAATCCTTCATGGAATGTATTTATAGTGAACATGTTTTTCCAGGGCGGGTCTTACATTTTCATTTTTCACCAGGTAATTTTCAAGAGCAGAAGTCTTTGATTTTTGAGGGAAATTGATTGTGTTAGGCTGTTTTCTGTTACTATTAAAAAAGCACTTGAGAGTGGATAATTTATAAGGAACAGAGGTTGGTTTGGCTTGTGGTTCTGAGGGCTGGTGCGCATCATGGCAGAGAGTATCATGTGCAGAACAGCAGCTAGGCCAGCTGAGCTCTCTCTCTTCTCATCAAGCCACTGATGCCTTCTTGGGGCCTCCATGCTCGTGACCTTGGGTCTAACCCTGTGCCGCTTCCAAATACCATTAACACGTTATTGTGGGGATTAAGTTTCCAACGCATGAATTGTTAGGGGGACACATTTGACCAACGGAATTGATTTATCAATTTTTTAAATGTTGTATGTGTTTGGAACCTATTTAAGAAGTCTTTGCTTACCCCAAGATCAAAAACATTTCCTTCTATGATTATAGAAGTTTTATAATTTCAGCTTTTGTGTTTGCATCTATGATCCACTGAAGCTAGTTTTAGTGTGGTCATATAAGGGCTGAAATTCACCACCATTTGTTAAATAGATGGTTTTACCTTTTGAATTACTTTGGTTCCTTCTGTCAAAAATTAATTGACTAGATATGTATGAGTCAGTCTCAAGACTGTTGTTCTTTTCCCTGTTGTCTATTTGCCTAATACTATAGTGTCTTAATCACTATGGTTTTAAGGCTGTTCCAAAAGCAGGTAAGCATAGTTCTTACAGTTCATTGCTCTAGTTCAAAGTTGTTTTGTCCAATTGACTTTTAAATGCCCCACTCTCAGTTATAAAAGAGGAAAACCAGGACCACCAGATAATATGAGGGAAGTCTGTAACATAAGAAAATTAAATCAAAATAAAGAAAGAACAAACACAAATGAAAAGAAATAGAGAAAATGCAAGTAGTGAAGATTTGAAATCAATATTCTCAGAGATATAAGAACATATTTGATCCATGGACGAAAAACACGAAAGAATTAAAAGGAATAGAGAATTGGATGGGTTTATGAATAGGCACATGTGCACACTTGAAGTCTGAAAGCCAGCAGAAAACCTGAAAGATAAACCTGGGGAAATCACCCAAAATGTAGAGCAAAAAAGACAAAACGATAGAAAACTGGAGAGAAGAGATAAGAAAATCAGAGGCCAGCACAAGCAGTTTATCATCCAAGTTTCAGAAAGAAAACAGGAGCAAAAGGATTATTAATCAATTCAAGAAAATGAATTTTTTTTTCACTTATAAATGCAGAATATGAGTTTCTACATTGTAATGATCTAACAAGCTCCCAGCACAATGGTTTAAAATAGACCCAGGAAGATCCTTGAGAAATATAAAAATACTGGGGATGCAGGGAAGATTCTAGAAGCTTTCAGAGGGGCCGGGAAAAGGATCAGGAATCAGAATGCCTTTAGTCTTCCAAACAGCAACATTGGAAATACGAAGACAATAGAACAACACCTTCAAACCCTGAAGAATAGTTATTTCTGTCCTAAAATTCTATATCCAGCATAACTGTCACACAGATGTGATAATAAAGAGATTAAGAGGTTAGAGTTCTCCAAAATATTTACCTGCAATGCGTCCTTTCTCAGGTCAACACTAGAAGGTACAAGTCACACCACACACACACACACACACACACAAAAAAAAAAAAAAGCAAAAAAACAGAGAGTAAGCTAAGAACGAGGAAGTCTTGGAATGCAGAGATCAGGATGCAGCCCAAGAAGGAGACAGGGGATTTCCAAGATGCAGCTGAAGGAGGCTCCGGGGTGAGGGGCAGCCAGCCAGCCACACTGGGTAGCTCAGAAGCCCAGAGGAAATTCTTCAAGATGAATACCCATCCTCATCAAGAGGATATGTAGATAGGAAGTCTAGTTAGTGATCATTTCTGAGAAAACTGAGCAGACTATAAAACAAAGGCTTCATGGTGGAAGAAATAGAAACTCCAAGAAATGGCAGTAGACTCCATGACTCAGTGTGAATAGCACGTACACGGTCATAATAATGACAATGTTGTATATTTAGCTAACTAAAATTTAACAAGCCATCCTTCAAAGAAAGAGGGAGAGAATGGGTGGAAGTATGTTTGGTGTGTGTGTGTAAATTATGGGATTATAATATTATAATTATGGGTTGGAAGAGAAACCCTCATTTGTGTGTGTGTGTGGATTCTACAGGTAATGCTTGAAATTGGGAAGGAGGGATCAAGATGTACCACGACAACTGGTCCTCTCTATCTGTGAATTCTGGGTCCTCAGATTCAACCAAACCCAGATAGAAAATAGGAAAAAATATTGCATCCTGCTGAACACCGATAGACATTCCCCTTATCATCATTCCCTCAGCTATACAGCATGACAACTATTTACATGGTGTTCACATTGTATTAGGTCTCCTAAGTCACCTACAGGTGATGATCTGATTTTGTGACACCATGGAGTTGCAGATTATAAGAAAGAGTAGATTTTAGCCAAGTGTGGTGGTGCACACCCATAATCGACATGGGAGACTGAGGCAGGAGAATCGAATGTTCAAGACCAGCCTCAGCAACTTAACAAGGCTCCATCTCAAAATAAAAAATAAAGAGAACTAGGGATGTAGCTCAGTGGTAAAGTGCACCTGGGTCCAATCCCTAGAACTAAAAAAAAAAGAGAGAGAAAGAGAGAGAGGATTTTCCAAGAAATAGAAAGTCACACTAAATTTATGACTAAGTGTACAGAATTTACAACTAAGGTTATTGGGAGTTTTTTTATTATTTGTAAATTGTGGGCTGCCCTCCTTTCTATCAGTTCAGTTGTAATAAGCCGTGTTCACATTTGTGTATGCATTTTGGAGAGCGGATGGACTCTGGCCCTTCCACCCGTTCTCCCTCCCCTGCCCTGCTGAGGACTCATCCCCCAACCACCACCCGGCAGTGCTCGCTTCCTAGCCAATGTTCCTTCATGGATTCACAGACTAGGTTTCCTTTCAAAGTTAAGCCTCCCTGCCCTCCACTCACACTCACAAGGTCTAAAAAGAAATGACATGTCAACAATACCTTCTAGCCAAGTCCCAAGGCCCATGACAAATCTGAAATGTCCTGGCTGCAGAGCTTTTGTGGCCATCCTTTGTCCTTGGCCCTGAGGGACACTGGCCCAGAATTCTGGAGTGCTGGTGCCCTGACCCAGACACCAGGCCTGGGCTTCTGCAGCTGCCACCTACTTGCAGATTTTTTCATCAGGAAAACCTAAGGGGAGGGCCCTCTCCTGCCGTAGTGTTTGCTTCAAGGCCCAGCTCACTTCTTTTAGAGGTTTGTAGAGCTCTCTGGAAAAGAATAAGAGGGCTGCAGGTGCCCAGGCTCAAGGATACCACTGCAGAGCTGAGTTGGAGGGAGGTGGCATGGTTTTATCATTTTTACTATTCTGGGCACCACAGCCTTTCCATCATGATGTTAGGCTTTTCAGTGTCTCTAGCAATCACCAGAAGTGTGTAAAGTCTAGGTGGGTCAGGAATCCATCCACAGTAGCCCAAGGTGAGGCACTCAGCGTTTTAGCTCCATGACTCAGGGAGCAGGAACAGATGAGTTGTAACAGCCACTAAGCACCTGCACTGTTCAGACATTTAATGCATTCCCACTTAATCCTGCCTGGAACCCTAAGAGGTGCCTCCTGCAATTATCCCAGGAAACAGGTGAGGACAAGGAGACTCAGAGGATTCCACAGAGCGCTGGAATTGAATGTCAGCAATAAATGAAAACCTGGGATAAAAACCTGCCCAGTCTCCCAGCCCTGACTTGATGCCCAGCTGATCACAGCCTCTGGGCTGTCACCCTTCCCATGATGGCCACAAGGTCACATCTCTAGGCAATGAACCTGGATGGGGCACACTTCTTGAAAGGAATCACTCAACCAGGTATCAGAAGACATGAACAAGTGAAAGTACTTTTACTTGGTCTTTCTGTTTGTAAAATGGGTTAAGAAACCTTCATGAAAAATTGAACATGCCCACCACACAGGGTTCTGTGGAGTCGATACTAAATAATCATTACTGGATGACATTTATAAAGCACCCAGAAGAGAGCCTGGCCCTTATAATGTGTTCAATCAACAATAGCACTTGTTACAGCTAATATTGCAATGAGCCTTCTGCTTCTAGAACACCTGTTTGCCACAGATCTTCTGTCAGCTGTCCTGCTTTTCTGGGACACAGTGGAGACCAACCAGGTATTTCTGTGATGGAGTTTAGGATCCTATGGTATTATTTCTGGGGGAGGGGAAAGGTGTTCTGAGTTTAAGTAACTGACTTACCTGTCATTTGAAAACAAAGCCTGTTTAGCTATGGGACACCCATGGGTGTCATACGCTTTGTGGGATGTCCTAGAAACTGTTGTTCAAATAACATCCTACGTGCTGACTTAGATATAAAACAGATCTTGCCCTGAGGATGGGCACAGTTGCAGCCAAAAGAGTGATTAAAAAGAAATCCAAACCTTACCCGGTTTCTCCAAACTGTGAAGGGGGTCCAAGTTCAGACTCTACCACAGCAATGTCTTCTCCTCTCACCAGCTCCTCATGCCCATCCTGCCAGATTTCCCAGCATCTCTCGTCACAGGTCTCCCAACCCTTTCTCCATCCCAGCTCAGCACAGAGGGGACCACTGCAGGATGATCTTGAGTGGGCACCAGGAAGTTGTAGGAAGTCTGAGAATTCCCTCTTCATCTTGGTAGTTTTCATTTGAGGTTTGCTCCATTCTCAATTGTATCCTTGTTATGGTCTGGTTGGGTGTGTAGTATAAATAGATTAGGACAACCTGATGTGCTATGGTAGTTTGACATAAACCCAGCTGGCTCAGGGGGAGTGACATTTAGTGGTTCTATTACTTTACAGCTTTCCAGTAGCCCAAATGGCAAAGCAAATCTGATCTCTGATCCCAGTTTACAATACAAGAATACTTATGGCCTCATGGTAATAGAATGGAGGGATTATTAGCTGTCTCTTCCTTCCCACCTTCTCCCAGGAATTCCCCCAAATTTTGTGATCAAGGAAAAAGTCAGAAAGTGGCGATTGTTACATGATCTTAGACAAATCAATAAATACCATGCAATGTTTTGGGGCCTACTCAACCTGGACTTTCCTGAGTCCCGTAGCTATTCCAAAAAATTTACATCCTATCTTATTACTCTTGATAAAAAGGATTGCTTTCTTTTTTTTTTTTCTATTCCCCTAACATCCTCCTGGATGCCCCCAGGTTTGCTTTTTCCGTTCCGTCAATGAACAATAAAGAATGGCCCTGATCAGTAGATATCAATCTGGAAGGTTTTAACCACTAGGGAATGGCTTAATAGCCCCAGCTCAATGCCACAATAATTTATGTGGACAAGGCTAAATCCAACCCATTAAAAAATAAATATCCAAAAACCTCATGTGTCAAACATTACATGGATGATTATTTTATTGGCCACGCCTAATCAAAATAATCTTATTTAATATAACTTCAGTGATTTGGTTAGAAAATTTAACAAAATATGGAATTATATATAGGCAGAAGAAAAAGTTCAAAAACCAGCTCTCCCATATTATATTTAGGATTTAAAATCATGGGATAAACTTTTTGTTAGACCCCAAAAATACTATCTAATAAAGAAAGAACATTTTTTGACCACCCTCAATGATTTTCCAAAAACTACTGGGATGACATTAATTGGCTTCGCCCTACACTTATAATCTCACTATCTGGCCTAACTAAAACCTTTATTTGACATCCTTCGTGGAGATCCTGATCCATACTTCACCACGAACATTGACTCCTGATGCTAGGAAAGCTTTAAAGATAGGGGGGGAGTAGAAAAGCCATACGAAGGAGCTTCTTGTGATAGATTTGATTTTAATGCCACAACCGCTAGATGTTTGATTATTTATTCTTCACATTTTTTTTTTACAACCCCACAGGAGTATTTTTGGCAACAAGGTCCTTTATTCATGGATTACTATTTTGACCCGTCTCTCCTAAAATGTATAAATTGAATCTTGTATACCTCCATGGTGGCTAACTTATTCTTCAAGGACTTTAGACTTCTTACTAAAATATTTGGCATGCACCCAGCCTTTCCCTCTTCATAGGATGCTTCAAAGATAAAATAGCTCAATGGAGACTCTGCCTTCCTTCTATTCAACCTGCTAAGGCACAGATTGAGTCCCCTCAAATCTGTCGTACCATACTTAAGGTTGGAAAATGGAAAATTTTAGGGGACCAGCCCGCTGGAGGAAATTGACTCTGCAAGAAAAAGAACCTCTATTCGTGTTGTCTAATATTGGCCTGGTCCCCTAGAATGGACTTTTCTTTTTTTTTTTATGTCTTCAACACACACCTTGCAACGTAGTCAACAAAGGAGCAAAGCCAGAACAATTGTAAAAGATTTGTAACTCAACCTCCATATCATTTCGGATTTGTTATCAATTTGTGGCTACTCATGCGTGGATTCATGTTATACAACCAGCCTGGAGAAACAAAGTTAAAGATTGTTAATCTCCACTGATCAAAAAAAAAGTTTGAAAATAATTGTGTCTGATTAAGAGCAAAACTGAACACCAGGTACAGACAGTTGCCGCTGATTTTTTAACCATTCTGCAGGAGACAGACATTGGAGGAATTCCCTAAGTTTACTGTACTGGAATGGATGTTTACTTTTCAGGTACATGGAAGTGGTCCAGATCCAGTATTAATTTGGGGAAGAGGATCTGTTTGTGTTTTTCCAAATGACGGAATCCTCGTCCACAATATGGATACCATCGATGATTAATATAACAGGTTACCTACATCCAAAATGATCAAGATGAAGTTATTGAAGAATCAAGATTATTATAAAAAAAGGTACAAAAATCAATGAGGACCAAGTATGAAGGTATAGAATGATTCCTCTCAAAAGCGTCCTTCAAAAATAATTTCACACACCTTAAGTGGGTCATTCCGTCCCCGGCCCGGGACAAGGAAATCCTCTCTTTAGTGTGTACACAAATGTATTTTTTTTTTCTTTTTTTTTTATACATGTCTTTATGTCTGTACATTTGCTTCTACTAATTACATGTTAATGTGACGTCACAAATAGTAATTTTTGTAATGTTTGTTTGCCTGTCCAGTGTGACGTCACATAGGAACAAAGCGCTTATGAAAAAGAAAATTATATATATTATATATATATGGATCCAAATACATTAATTCATTTTAGGTTAAGAGTATTCAATTTTAGGTAAATAATTTTTATAAATGAAGGGTACTTTCAATTTTGATTTATAGGTGTCCCTGGGACGTCTCTTTAGGCAAAACAATTTGACTAGTGCTATTATAACCTGATATTTTGTTGTTTTGTACTTAAGATTGATTTATCTTGTTATTTAACTTCATTTGTTTTAAATAGCTCATTAATTTCAATTATCTTACAACCAGGGTAAAAGATTGCTCTGTAATACAGGAGACTCACAGTGTTCCAGCCTAACAAATTATTTTCTCTTAAGTGCCTTTACCTTTTCTCTATAATCTATCTTTTAATGCAAGTATTTACCCTCCAGCTCTTTTCTTTGTTTTTGTTCTAAACTATGTACATTTTTCCAACTTATGTTTGTAGAAGCTCCATCCAGCGAATGTATCTTGAACAAAAAATCATACTTTAATTTTCTAATCTTATTATTCTATTTTGTAGTTTTGACAAACTCGCCTCATTGCGCACGCACAGTGCTGCAATAGCACTGCCTTTCCTTTAATAATTGATGCTTGAGTTTCCTAGGCTAGCGGGCCTGAAGATTTGCCGGGTGGCAATTAGGTTTGCTCCATTCTCAATTGTATCCTTGTTATGGTCTGGTTGGGTGTGTAGTATAAATAGATTAGACAACCTGATGTGCTATGGTAGTTTGAACCCAGCTGGCTCAGGGAGTGACATTTAGTTCTATTACTTTACAGCTTTCCAGTAGCCCAAATGGCAAAGCAAATCTGATCTCTGATCCCAGTTACAATACAAGAATACTTATGGCCTCTTACCCTTTCTCATAGGACAAATGGGAGACTCTGCCTTCCTTCTATTTGCACACGGCTAATCTGCCATACTTAAGGTTAAATAAGCTGGAGGAAATTGACTCTGCAGATTGTTGTCAATAGAATGGACTTTTCTTTTTTTTTTTTACTTGTACAGTCCAACCTCCATATCCATTTGTTACCTATGCGTGGATTAAACCAGCCAACCACTGATCAAAAAAAGTTTGAAAATAATTGTGTCTGTACTAACCAGGTACAGACGATTTTTTCCATTATTCCCTAAGCAATACAATACAAGAATTATTTATATAGCATTCACACTGTGAATTATAAGTAACCTAGAGACAACTCAAAGCACACAGGAGGATGTGCGCCTGACACATGCAAATACTAAGCCATTTTATATAAGGGAAGTAGAATTCTCAGATTTTGGTATCTCAGGCGGGGGGAGGGGGGGGTTGTCCTAGAACCAGTCCCACCATGAGTGTGGAGTGACAAGGGTGTATATTTAAGGGAAATAACATGAAATTTTGATATAGTTGTATGAAGTTAAATTATTACTATATTCAAGCTTATTAACATATCCACCATCTTACATATTTATCCTTTATTTCCTTTGTGTGGTAAAAGCATCAAAGATGTACTTTCTCAGCAAATTTTCAGAATACAATAAATTAGTCTTCAAGCTAAAAAAAAATAATAATAATAATAAAGTAGAGGAAGTTGCATTGAGAAACTTCTAGTTTCCAGTCTAGTATGTAAGGAGCTTCGAAGAAATCACTCTATCCTAACAACAAGGGAAAAGGGGAATGAACAGAAAATCAACAACACTTCTCTCATCCGTCAGAAGATGAGGACACAGAGCAATTAGCTACCCCAAAGTTAGGGAGACCTACCGTGGATTCAGAGACTCGCAGTTTACCAAAGCAGAAACCCACAAGCAGAAACCTCTGTGGAAATAAGTGCGAAAGTAGCAAAACCTAAACCATATTTGAAAAGCCTGGGAGAAAAGGCTCACCCACTTAGAAGTCTACATCCTGTGGAATTATCCATCAAAAGGGTAGGAAGCCAGCTCCTTGACTCACACCTACAATCCCCAAGACTTGGGCAGCTGAGGAAGGAGGATTGTAAGTTCAAAGCCAGCCTCAGCAACTTACTGAGGCCCTAAGCAACTTAGTGAGACCGGTCTCAAAATAAAAATAAAAAGGGCTGGGGATGTAGCTCAGCATTAAAGCATCTCTGGGTTCAATCCTTGGTGCCAAAAAAATAAAAATTAAAAAAAAATGTGTAGGAGAATTGAAGACTTTCTCAGACAGAAAAAAATTGGGGGGAAGTTGTTGCCAGTGGACTTACCTTGCAAGAAATATTAAGAAATTCTTTAGAGAGAAGGAAAATATGTCAGAAACTCAGGTCTCTATAAAGGAAAGAAGACCATCAGAAAATAATTAAGTAAAAGAAAAAGCTTTCACTAGATAACAGTTTATTCAAAAGGATAATATCAATGCTTTTCACAATATATGTTTATATTATATACTTACATGTGCTCATATATAAGTTAAATGAATGGCAGCAATGACATAGGATGGAAAGGAAGAAATAGGAATTTTTTTAATCAAGTACTTACACTACCTATGAAGCAATATACCATCATTTAAAAGTGGACCTGGCTGGGCACAGTGGTGCCTGCCTATAATCCCAGCAGTTCAGGAGTCTGAGGCAGGAGGATCATGAGTTCAACCAGCCTCAGCAACTTAGCAAGGCCCTAAGCAACTCAGGGAGACCCTGTCTCAAAATAAAAAATCAAAGGGGCTGGAGATATGGCTTAGTGGTTGAGTGCCCCTGGATTCAATCTCTGGTACCAAAAAAAAAGTGTAATTGATATGCTAACAAGGGAGAAAACTGAATCTTATAAAATGCTCATTCAAAATAACAAATTGCAGAAAAAAATATGGAAGACAAAAATCTGGGGAAAAAGCACTAAATAGAAAACAGTAGTATGGTAGACATTAATTCAACTATAGCAATAAGCACTTTAAATATAAGTGGTCTAAATACATTAGTCAAAAGAGATTGCCAAAGTGGATCAAAAAACAAAATTCAACTAAATGCTGTCTACAAGAAACCCTAACGACACCCATGGATTGAAAGTTAAGGGATGGAATGCCCTTCCACCATGATTCTCTGCCTCACGTCAGGTCCCCCAAACAGGAAGTTTAAACAAGAAGAACAAGACAGTCTTAATGGATCCGTATCTATTAAAGAAATCATATCAATAATTACTAACCTTTTGCAAAAGACCCTGAGGGGCCAACTCAACAACGAAGGAAGTGAACAAAGATGGAGGATGGATACTACTTGACTTCAAGGCTTATTATAAAGCAACAGTAATGAAGACAGTGTGGTGTTGGCAAAAAATTAAAATTAAGATAGACAGATAGACCAACAGAACAGAATAGAAAATCCTGAAATACACCACAAAGTGATGTTTGACAAAAGAGCAAAAGCAGAGAAACAGAGCAAAGATCATCTTTCCAGCAAATGGCAACAAACAACTGGACAGCCACATGTAAAGAAAAAAAAAAAAAAAGAATCAAGGCTGTAGTTGTAGCTCCGTGGTAGAGCACTTGCCTAGCACATGTGAGGACACTGGGTTTGATTCTCAGCACCACATATAAATAAATGGATAAAATAAAAGTCCTTCAACAACTAAAAACAAAAATTAATCAAAACACAGACCTAACACTCTTCCCAAAAATCAACTCAAAAGTAGACCATAAGCCTGAAACACAAAACTCTAAGGTCCAGGTTCGGTTCTGTCTCTGTGAAACTTTAGACAAGTCTTAACCTCACTCTCCCCCAGTTCATCTTCAAAGAAAGGTTATGAATGGGATAATCCCAAATGTCCCATAGGCCTTAAATTGTGTGACTCTATACATCACCTTTTTAAAAAAGTAAATGCACTAGAATTCCAACAGAAATCCTAATTTAGAGACCAGTAGCAATTTGTGAATATTAAAATATATTCATAGGAGAAATTAAATCAAGTTGAAAACATAATTGAACAATCTCTCAAATAAGTTGCATATTCTCTAACAACCTGCATAGTATAGCTAGGATGATGATATTTGAATAAAAAGTCAAAGACCATAACCAAGAAAAAATGCAATGAGAAGCAGATGATAATAGTGAAATGCTCTGATGATAGGAAATTAGTGAAATTGTGGGAATTTAATAACAATCAGCCCGAGAAGTATTTCTCTTTTTTTCTTTCTTTTTTAAATTTATAATAGTAGTATGTATTACAATTCATAATGCACACATATAGCATCTTTTTACATACAACTGTTTGTATACAAAGTATATTCGTACCAGATACTTCTCGGATAATGAGATGAATATCATTATCCGAGAAGAATCTCTTGAATTGGTTAAGGGCAGAACTTGAGAAATCATCAGTTTCCATAAAACTAGTCAACTGAGGAGGAAACCCCTATGAACAGCTCCAGACCACCTGTTTTGTTTGGTTGGTCGTGCTTTTATTCATTTTAAAGTGACTTTATGTGTGGCAGCCCTGAAGATGACAAAGATGAGATAAAGTAGTCCTTGGCTTTGAGAAAGCTCCGACTCAGAGAGACCACAGCCACAGACACTGAGCAGGATCCTACACTGGGAAGTCCAAAAGCACCTGGCATTGCAGCAAACAGAGTGGGCTCCACCCTGACAAGCCAAAGCCTGACACGTCCTGGATCCTCAGAGGGCGGCCGCCTCCACTAGGCCCCTTCTCCTCTGTAATGCACGAGACTGCTGAGACACCAAGGATGTTACCCTCAGATGAAGTCCTAGATTTCTTTTTTTTTTTTTTTAATATTTATTTTTTAGTTGTATCTGGACACAATGTCTCTATTTTATCTATTTTTTTTTTTTTTAATGTGGTGCTGAGGATCGAACCCAGGGCCTCACACGTGCTAGGCAAGCGTTCTAACCGCTGAGCCACAACCCCAGCCCCTGAAGCCCTAGATTTCTAAGAAACAGAAAGTAACACTCCCACCAAAGATTAGCTTTGAAGAAACCATTAGGGAACCTCAGTGACTGTCTGACTTAGGGCAAGAAACATCTAACTGTGCAGCTCAAACCAGAGCAGGGAGAGAGACAGATGGGAGAGGGAGGATCAAAGAGCAGCTCATGGGAAATCCAACCTCCGTAGATAGATACATGGATGGATGAAGACAGATGGAGTTGTCCCTGTCATTTGTACCATCTATTCATCCCTAAGGGTCTGACTCAGGAGTCTTTTGTGTCTCTTTCCTTTTGTGCACAAAAGTGTGTCTATCCCAACAAAACCTTCCTTCTTCTGAGGTCCTCCCTTCCAAGGTGGTGCTGGATCTCATTCATTCTAATAAAAGCATCCACAACTCCAAGCAGGGTAGCTTTCATCTCTGAATAATGGGCCACCCTCAACGCCTCCCCTGCGCCAACACTCTGACCTGAACACACAAGAAGGTCACGCCCAGGGTTCTCTTCCGGGTTCCTTTCAACAGTGCCTTGGAACCAGGAGTCTGGGGACCATAAGGACTATTCCATTTGCAAGTAATGAGAAGGGGTCATAAATAGCCCAAATTCCTTCCTGATATGGAGTTCCCGGATGTTTGGAAAGTTTCACCTATCTTTTAAAAGAGCTAAGATTTGAAAAAATAAACACTCAAGTCTCTATGTGCATAGACTATCCTTTTCAGTAGTAGTTAGTAATCCCCACAAGATATTTTACAAGGAGCTGAGGTCATACAAAGTACCATTTAAACTTGACCCCCCTTTTTTTTACTTTTTTCCTTTTTTGATATCAGCTCACCTTTCTTTTTCACTACGCTTGCTAGAGACAAGTTTCAAATAAGAACAATATAATAAACCACATATAGCAATGTTTGAGTATATTAAGAGTCTTGGCTTTGACCCTCCCTCCCTCACCACCACCCCTCTTGCATGCAAGTGCGAGCACGCGCACGCGCACGCGCACGCACACACATGCCACTGATTGGTATATCTGGAAAGGGTCAGAGGCAATCGCTGTGGTCCTTACTGCTCCATCATCCTATGTTCTGCCCACCCCGGTTGACAAGCACCATGCTTGACGCACAGCAACTGCTTAATATGCATGTGGAGTGGGGGGGGGTACTCTGCTATTATGCTCCCACTTCTATTGGTGCATGGTGGTCCGGACAAATATAAGTCCTATCCAAGGGAATTGTTGCTACTGCTGTCATCCAGACCCTTCCTTGCTTGATTTTTCAGCAACCAATTAAGATATTTTTTTAAATACCATGGTGGCAATATATATATATATATATCTATATCTATATATATAGATATAGATATAGATATATATATATATTTCTGTGACCTATGTTCAGCCTACAGAAAAAGTATGCATCCTTCTGCAGGAGGCAGGATTCAACCTCTGCCTCAGATGTTGAATCTGGAAATGAGTGTGCAGACGCAGCCACACCAGCCTACCCTCCAAGATGTATGTGTGCGTGTGTGTGTGAGCACACATGGACTCTTACCATGGACCAAATCAAGAGCCACAGGGTGGGCAGTGGCACCTCCTGTGAGGGGCATCAGAGTCTGGCAGAAATGATCCATTCAACAGTTATTACAAGATCCCAGAAAAACATTCCAGCGCAAACGCGCACAGTCAGACAGCACCCTGGTAGTCACATAGCTCCCCTCAAACTCCTGGGCTCGTGCCTCTCGCGGACTCCATTGCTGAGAGATGAAGCTGAGGCTGTTCAGTCTGCAGCGGTAACTTGAAAGACAAAGTCACAAGGGGCAAGTCATAGCAGAGCAAGCAACACAGGAGAGAGTGATGGGACAGTCAGGTGACACAGAAGGTGTGAAAGGACTTGTGAAGAATGTGAGCATTCATTATAACGAAACCTCTGGAGACTGGGGCAAGGGCCAATTCAAGAATTGAAGGGTTTTTTCTTAAAGAAGCCACATCATGTGTAGAATTCAGGGGCCCGTTCTAATCTGAAGATCAATGTCTTGCTCCAGCTCTGGCAAGTTGACAATATGCTATTTTTCTTCTTTGGTTCCTTCGTCTTCTCTTTGTGGACCTGGATTTTATCCTCTGAGATCTTTCTTTCCTCATGCCTTCTGAACTATCTTCTAGGAAGGCATCTTTTGGTTTGATTCTCTAGTTTCATAGTTCCATCTTAAGATTAAAAGGTCACTGGACTTTCTTAATTGTGTTCGTCATGGTTTAACCCCCAAGAGCCCCTGCTGGTTCGCTGTGGCAGTGTGGTCCTGGTTGAGAGATGGGATATCCTCTCTTAACCCTCTGAACGGTACACATCTTGAAAATTTCATCTTCCATTTGTTCTAATAGCTCAGTTTATTTAAGTTGTGGCTTTTTGTTTGTTATTGAGTTTGTGGTTTCTCTTTCGTGGTGTTGGTTTGCTTAACCTCTGATGGCAAGGTTGCATGGGGAGTGTCTGTGATCCACTGGGCACTGTCTGTGTCTCTGTGACCTGCAGCCTCTGGTGATGGGGGTGAGGCCAGTTGGAGAAAAAGTTGCACTGATGGACATGTGTCATCAGGAGAGGTTCATCAACTGGAATTGCATGGATCTAGTTTATCAAAATTAGATTTGTATCAGAGTATAGAGACTCAAAGCAGACAAGAAGTCTTATTATAAAAACAGCAGTGCCTGGCATCTTTTGCCAGGCAAAGTTCCCCACTTTCAACTAGTTTAGGAGGATTCCTTTGGTAGGTATTCCTTTGGTAGGTATCACCTATTCTTTAGAACCTGCTTATAGGTGACTCTTTTGCACAATGGGTAGCACATTGGACTTCTAAATAAACTGCTTATATAGTCTCCTTAGTTCGTGCAGGAAATTGGTTCTAGGCCCCTCCAAGGGTACCAAAATCCATGGATGCTCAAGCCCCTTGTATAAAATGGTGTGATATTGGCACAACCTATGTGATCCTCCTGTACACTGTGAATCATACTGTGAGTGCTGGACTGCAGTTCTAATCTGCAAAGACAGTCACACTGTTGACAAATGAGTGTGATTCTAACAAAAGTACAACCAATTGGTTAGCAGTTTTTCTGAGACAAAAAAAGACGTATGTTGGAAATTCACTCATTTGTCAATGATGTGAGTGACTTCTTTGTTCAAACCTTTTTTTTTAATACTGCAAGAATAATTCCTCGATTTTATGTGCTATTCATAACGCTACTGCTGTAGATGACACTCTAAGTTTAGGTTTTCTCCATCACTTTATTAAATGGAGACAAAGGACTGCACAAAGCAGTGATTCTGGTGACAATGCTCCTGTTGTGGCCATTTTAAGGTAGTTCTATGGTCTGGATGTGGCTATTGGGTGTGGTCCTCCAAGGGTTCACACGGTGGAGGTAAGTTGGTGTCCAGTGTGGTGGTGGTGAGGTGAGCGAACTGTTAGGACAGCGGGCTTTGTGGAAGGTGATCAGGTCATGGTGGATGCCACCCTCGGAAGGGAATAATGTCATTCTCTCAGGACCCCAGTTCGTTCCCATCAGAGTAAGTTGTTTTATTAAGAACAAGACGGTCCCCTGAATCTCTCCTGCTGCCCGTCTCACCACTCATTCTCTCCCTCTCACACACACTTCTGTGTGACGCCATCTGCCATATTGTGATGTCATCAGAAAGCCTCACCAGAGCTGAGCAGATGCTGGCATAATGGTCTTGGTTTTCCAAAACTGTGGGCTAACTAAAGCCCTTTGCTTTATAAAGTATCTGGCCTCAAGTATTTTGTTTCAACAATACAAAATGAACTAAGACAACATCACAGCTATGAAGGTGATGACACTGGACGTAGAACTGGGAGAGACGCCAGGCAGAACGCTAATCTCCAGGATATAGAAAGACCTTAAAACACTTAACACCAGAAAAACAAATAACCCAATCAATAAATGGGCTAAAGAATTGAAAAGACACTTCTCAGAAGAAGAAATACGATCAATCAACAAACATATGAAAAAAATGTTCAACATCTCTAGCAATTAGAGAAATGCAAATCAAAACCACACTGAGATTTCATCTCACTCCAGTCAGAATGGCAAGTATCAAGAATACAAGCAACAATAAATGTTGATGAGGATGTGAGGGGAAAGGTACACTCATACATTGCTGGTGGGACTGCAAATTGGTGCAACCATTCTGGAAAGCAGAATGGAGATTCCTCAGAAAACTTGAAATGGAACCACCATATTTCACCCAGCTATCCCACTCCTCGGTTTATACCCAAAAGACTTAAAATCAGCATTCTACATTGATGCAGTCACATCATTGTTTATAGCAGTACAGTTCACAATAACTAAGATGCCCTTCAACAGATAATGGATAAAGAAAATGTAGGACATATACACAGTGGAATATTACTCAGCCATAAAGAAGAATGAAATTATGGCATCTGCTGGTAAAAGGATAGAGTTGGAGAATATCATACTAAGTGAAATAAGCTAATCCCAAAAATCCAAGAGCCAAATGTTTTCTCTAATATGCAAATACTAACTCAGAATAATGGAGGGGAGTTAGGGAAGAATCCAATACTTTGAACAAAGAATTCAATACTTTAGACAAAGGGGAATGAAGGGAAGTGAGGGGGAATGGGAATAAGAAAAATAGTAGAATGAAGGAGACATTACTATCCTATGTTCACATATTATTACAAACCAATGTAATTCTACTTCATGTACAACCAGAAGAATGAGAAGTTATACTCCATATATGTGTAGTATATCAAAACACATCCTGCTATCATGTATAATGAATAAAGACAAAAAATAAAAATAAAAATAAATAACAGTGTCCAAAATAAAGAATTTAGGAGATATCTAGACTTTACAAAAAGGAATTACATAACCTTAGCAAGTATATTACCTCCCTCTGTAGTTCTCCATTGCAAATTCTTTTTTTTTTTATAACAAATTTTCAATTTATTTGAAGCAATTCAGTTTCAAAAACTTTAAGTTACAGCAGTCACAGGAAAAACAGGTAATAGTCAGAAACAATAAAAGAATGATCAGGAGTACTGCTTTTTTATTTTTATTTTTTAACACTGTCATGGCTTTATTCAAAAACACAGTTGCACAAAAGTATTAACCTCAAAGTTTTAAAGGAGATTCTTAAAGAACTTAACACACTATATACATACTGCCATACAAAGAGCATTAAAATAGGACCCAAAACTTCTACAAAATATAAACCCCCCCTTACTTATTTGCATGAAAATACCACCCACAAAGCTAAATAAATTCTTAAAAGTTATCTGGAGTTTCACTAAGTGTTGTTTTCAAACCAAAGAACTCTAATTTTGATTGCACAATAAGATGATTGATAAGAAAGTCAATATATAGATTTTATCTTAAAAATAAGTGTTTCATAATCTGGCATAGTATGTAATGAGAATTCTTAAGAGACTAAAGCAGGGTATATCAATTGTTAAAAATTAGGAGAAAAATGTTAATCTTTTGTACTTTCTGATCCCCCTACTAATTTTTTTCCAACTGTTTTATTTCAGTCAGTTGTGTAACTGTCTTAGTTTCTCCACAAATAACCTTTAAAACACCAAGTCATACATTTTAAACTAAAAAAAAAAAAAAAAAAAAAGCAGTAGCAGTACTATACTCAGTAAATAAATGTGTCCCAGTAGAGAAGAATAGCTTCAATTAGTTTACTGACACTAACTTTTGAAAACCTTACATATATTAAAAAAAAAAATTTTTTTTAGATAGTCAAGATGAACAAAGCAATTACCTTGAACATGGAGCCTCTATAACAAAAACAAGAGATGTACTTATCTATTCATTATATTTTATTTAGTAACCATGTAAGTAAGCTCACGCTCATACTTACCCAAAATATTCTCCTATTTTAATGGACATTCACTTGAAAATGAATCTTAATTTTAATATTTAATCCCAAATATTTTTCCAACTGCCTACTATATTCCAATTAAATGCTATATCTGGTAATGTTTAAAACTATAGGAACAACTAAAGGTTCTACTCAGAAAAATTATAAATACTGCACAGGGTTTATATCCAAATCATTTGGGACGCCAACTTAAAAACTTGACTTAAATGTCTCATTAATTATCAACAGGCAATGAATATTGATGCTGCTTCAAAAACCCTCCCCTGCTTCTTTATTCTTCATCCTACTTATACGGTCTTACGTGTTGTCAGTCAAGAAAGATTTACAATAAGCAGAGCTTGCTGCCTACAATTGTATCAGTAACAATATTTGTATCTCAGAAAATTCTCAGTCTCTTCCACTTTGTTTAAAACCCTGACAGATCTGAAAAGGTGGTTGAGGTATAAGACTAAAGGTTTTCTGGGTATCCAGAAGTTCCCAGCTTTCTTTTGGGATAGAAAGAGGGGAGTGCAACAAGAAGAGAAGGTGATCATAAAGAAACTGATGAGAGGAGAAAAAAATGCACACCTAAGACAAAACAAAATAAACAACCATTGGCATGTCATGATCTGCAGCCTGAAATGAGGGCTCACCTGCGTGTCTCGCTTAGTATAGGCAATGTTTCCTTCAAAAATAAAATCTATCAAATTAGACCAGAGACAGTACGCCTAATAGAAGAAAAAGTAAGCTCCAATTTCCAACATGTCGGATTAGGCCCCAAGTTTCTTAATAAGAATCCTGTAGCACAAGAATTATTACCAAGAATTAATGAATGGGATAGATTTAAACTAAAAAGCTTCTTCTCAGCAAAAGAAACAATCAGTGAGGTGAATAGAGAGCCAACTAATTGGGAACAAATATTTAGTACATGCACATCAGACAGAGCACTAATTTCTAGAATATATAAAGAGCTCAAAAAACTTTACACCAAAAAAACAAATAACCCAATCAATAAATGGGCTAAGGAATTGAGAAGACACCTCTCAGGAGAAGATACACGATTAATTAACAAATACATGAAAAAATGTTTAACATCGCTGGCAATTAGAGAAATGCAAATCAAAACTACTCTTAGATTTCACTTCACTCCAGTCAGAATGGCAGCTGTCAAGAACACAAGCAACAATAAATGTTGGAGAGGATGTGGGGAAAAAGGCACACTCATACATTGCTGGTGGGACTGCAAAATGGTGCAACCATTATGGAAAGCAGTATGGAGATTTCTTGGAAAACTGGGAATGGAGCCACCCTATGACCCAGCCATCCCACTCCTGGGTCTATTCCCAAAGGACTTAAAAACAGCATATTACAGTGACACAGCTATCTCAATGTTTGTAGCTGCGCAATTCACAATAGCTAGGTTTGGAACCAACCTAGATGTCCCTCAGTAAATGAGTGGATTAAGAAAATGTGGTATATACGCACAATGGAATTTTACTCAGCAATAAAAGAAAATAAATTAATGGCATTTGCAGGTAAATGGATGAAGTTGGAAGGCATAATGCTAAGTGAAGTTAGTCAGTCTCAAAAATCTAAGTACCAAATGTTTTCTCTGATATAAGGAGGCTAGTTCACAGTATTGTTGGATGGGGGGGGGGGTACATAGAAGGACTAGAGGAACACTAGAATGGTCAAAGGGAAGGAAGGGTAAGGGGGGGAGCAAGGGGGGAGGGAGGGGGAGAAAAGGGAAAAAAAAAAAAAGAAAAGGTGGTTGAATGAGACGGATTTCATTTTCCTAAATGCATGATTGAAGACCTGAATTGTACGAATATACTTTGTATACAAACAGTTGTAGGTAAAAAGATGCTAAATTCATGCACTATGAGTTGTACACATTAAAAACTATAAAAAAAATAATTAAAATAAATAAATAAATATAGCATTCAAAAAGAAAAAAGAAAAAAAATAAATAAAATCTATCAATCACCACAAAATCCATGAATTATATTACTGACTAGAACCTCCCCCAAATCCACAAATTATATTGCTGAATAGAACCTTTATTATTCTGCTTCTACTTTCCAACTTAATTCATGTGACAAAAAAAAAAACACCCAAATACCCTTAGCTATTTAAGAAAAAAAAAAAGAGAGAGAGAGAGAGAGAGAGAGAGTGCCAATGCCTTCAAACTTAAGATCCCTGGATCATCTCTAATAAAAAAAGAAAAATAATCAACTTATTCAAGAGACCACTGTCACTTCATATTACAGATGACTGTAATTTCAGTTAATTTATAAATAACTTTAAAATCTTATGAATGAAATGCACCAAACTTCACCTGTGTAAAAGCAATCATGTTTTAATTACAGACTAAAAATTACTAATACAATGAACTTGAACTCGAATTAGGAAAATTAAGCTTCTAAATATAATTGCTAGAGAATGTCTTAATGAGGGGAGTACCAATGAATTTTTTTCTCTACATACAATATGATCATTAACAGACTAGTAAATCTTAATTGGAATGATAAGGCAAAAATAGTAAAACCACACTTTTCCTATAAAAAGTTACACATTTTCTTCTGTAGGGATAGCTATCGTACATGAAAAAAACAAAGATTTGATTACTCTATTGCACACCCAAAAATGCTGGGGAATCTGGTCTTAGAGTGATCTAGTCATCTTCTTCTCTCCATCATCTTCAGCATCTCTTTTCCTCTTCTCCCCTCGGAGACCTTTCTTCTTCTTCTTCCTCCTCTTCTTCCCCTTCTTCAACATAATCATCATCATCATCTTCATCCTGAATTTCTTCTTTCATCAAGTAAGAAAGGCCCACTTCTTCTCCCTCTCCCAATTCTGACCTTGCTTCATCTTCATCATCTTCCTCATCATCTTCATCCTCTTTCTCATATCCTTCAGGTGGACCAGCTTCATCTTCCTCTTCATCTCCATCATCTTCATCTCCATCCTCATCATCCTCCTCTTCGAAGTCAGGTGCTTCATTATCCTCCTGATCAAATCCATCTAAGTATGTGATTTGTTGCAGCAATTCAAAAATACTTTCTCTGTAATCTTCCAGATTTGTGATCTCACAGTTAAACAAGTCAAGACTTTTCAAATTTTTAAGATTTTGCAGAGCGTCTACTGTACTGAGATCTTTGATTTTGTTTCCACTCAGATTGAGGTAGGTAAGATTTGGACATTTTTCTGCCAGGACTTCCAAGCCTCCAGAAATTATATTGTCACTAAGTTCCAACTTTCGAAGTTTGTTTAAGCTGGGAAGTTGGGCCAATGAACTTAATTCCACATTAGCCATACTCAGAAACTCTAATTCTTTAAAAGTGTCATTCAGGCCTTCAATTTCTCCATTGACACACAGGCAAGTATCAAGAACTAGCTCTGTCACCTCCTCGGGGCTCTGTTCCTTAACTCCATGTTAATCCTCTTCTTCATCTCCATGTCCTCCTCCTGCTCTTCTGCTACTACTCTCCTCCTTTCCCCTTTCCTGCTTTTCCCACTACCCCCTAACCCTAAAAATTTTAAAAGATTTGGAAATGAATGAAAAGAAACGCAAATATAAACACCCACTACCACCAGATAGATGTGGGGGAGAAAGAAAAGAATAGCAAATGGAGTCCAAGGAGTTGGGACTCTAACTCGGCTGCCCCCACCTCCTTGTCCACACACACCCGCGCACGCACACACACACGCACGCACACACCCGCGCGCGCACACACACACACACATGCACACACACACACACACACACACATACACCAGCAGTTCCTTCCCCTTCAATGGCTGCTCAGAGACTCCCATTGCAAATTCTTAACATTAATCATTAATTCTGTGATAGGTACTTACAATTTGATGGCAATTTGGTAATTAAAATTTTAAAAGTACACAAAGTGAAAGTTTTCTTTGAGTGCAAAAAACAAAAACAAAAAAAGAACTGGTAGAGATGTACAGTATCACACCTGTATAGTTATTTCTACCCTGTGATACAATAGATAAAAATATTCTCCATAACATAAAAATATAAAATGTAAAATAGCTAGGAAGAAATGAGTTTTGAGTATTTATTACCTTTGATTTTTTTTTCTTTTTCTTTCTTTTATTTTTTATTTTTTTTTTTTGGTATCAGGGATTGAACTCAGGGGCACTCGACCACTGGGCCACATCCCCAGCCCTTTTTTGTATTTTACTAGAAACAAGGTCTCACTGAGTTGCTAAGTGCCTTGCCATGGTTGAGGCTGACTTTGAACTTGCGATCCTCCTGTCTCAGCCTCCTAAGTGCTGGGATTACAGGAGTGCGCCACCGCGCCCGACTTATTACCTTTGATTTTAGTTCAATATATGATATAATTTAATTATATATTTACTTAATTTTTAATATGGCTTTGTCTAATAGCTCACAAAATCCTCATGAGCTTAGGAATCAACTACCGGGTCAGTATGATGAGGCGTGCCCAGACGCTGGCTAAGGGAGGGTGGGGCAGGGCTGGGCCACTGTTCCTGGAGGCACAACTGTGGAGAAGCTGGAGGACAGGAGCAGGTGACAAGGAGGCAGCTGTGGGAAGCTGTTTGACCAGGAGCAGGAGAAATAAAACCAATAAGCCCTTTTGCTGAGCAGCTGCGTGGTGGGCACTCCCCCTCCCCATCTCAGGCCCCAGCCTAGAGGCCCTGTACCCAGGGAGGTCAGCTGTGACCACCTGGCTTCCCGCTTCTCCTTTTTCACATCCCTCATCCCATTCTTAAGGACTTCCCAAACACCAGCCTGCCCTCCCCAGTGGCTTCTAAACCGCAGAGGGTGGGACTGTCTAGTTCCTGCCTCATCCTCCTGGGACCAGCACAGAGCTTGGCCCTTCACTTGTACTTGTGACATCAAACTGAGTGGCTGGCTCCAGCCTGGAAGCGAATCCAGGCCTCACCCCACCTTGGCCTTATGGAAGCCCCAGCTTCCTGTTTGAATTCAGGTTCGGATAACAAGTGCAGGTGTGCTGCCCGGCCTTATCAACCTGGCAAGTTTAGCAGGGTCACCTTTCAGATTAAAGAAACAGAGGGAGGGAAAGTTAGAACGTGAGGTCATGGGGGAGCCTCTTGGGCTAGTTTCCATGATTTCAAAGCAGTTTTGTTCTCTTGTTTACTCACCCATTCATTGATTCACTCATTCATTTAACAGATATGCTTTAAACACTGGCTGTGTCCAGCCCTGCAGGCAGCCATTGGGCACCTGGTACCTGCTCAGTCTTTTGGAACCAGGCAGATGTAGCCTCAAATTCTGAGTCTTTACTGACAGCCCACAAAGTTGGGGGTATCTTTCTAACCTCCTTGAGCCTCATTTCTGTCCTTTGTGAAAAGAGCTAATGAGGTCTGTCTTAGAAGGCCATTATGGGCACTACGGGGATGAAGTATCTAAAACAACCAGCAGCTGGTGGGAACACCACACCTTGCCCTTCCCGGCCCCTTCCCACACCTGCATCCCCACCACATCGCCCAGTGGTTCCTCCGCCTCCATTTTCAGAGCAGTGTTTGGGCCACTTGAGAGGCTGTGTTTGTCGTGCACGGGTGCCATCAGCGGCTTCTCGAGATGCAGTGCCCAGACCACCGGCATTAGAGTCGCCCAGGGAGCCTGTTAAGATGCCAGTCCCTGGGGCTGAGGGAGTTTTATAGCACGGGATCTCTGGGGGCAGCTCAGCAGATGGCATTGCAGACACATTCCTGAGGCAGAGGCGGCTGCACTTGGCACTCCCAGGCTCTGAGACGCCCCTTGGCAGCAACAATTGGTGCCAGAGGTCTAGACTTGGCTTGCAAAGAACCAGGAGGGAGAGAGGGTCCAGCGACCCGGGAGCCCAGCAAGGGCGCTGGGGAAGGAGCAGGAGGTGTGAATGATGTTGGCACAAATGATGGGGTGAGAGGAGGATGAAGGAGGTGCCGGCTGGCAGAGTCCTGGCTGGGCAGACACCAAGAGGTGCCACCTAAGCCCAAGCTGGAGCGGGCAGAGGGTTCCAGGCGCCCACTCTCCCAGGAGACACGGGACCCCACCAAGCCACACAGTGGAACTCTCCTGGTCAGTTCTGGCTTCAAGTATTTTGTCCACTTACTGGATCGCGTCCCGCTGACATTCATAGCTGTTCCTGTCAGGGGCGCCAGGGCCAAACACGTGGAGAGGAGTACCGGTGCTAGGGCCAGCCTGGCCTTCCATCCTGACTCTGGTCCTGGTCAGGGGCGGGGCTGGGAAAGTCACGTGACTTCCTGGCGCCTCTGTCTGCTAGTCTGTAAAATGGGGACCACACAGTCCACCCCTCAGGACGCGGGTGAGGAGCTCAGGCCTCCGAAGCCCCGCAGGAAGGCAGGCACGGAGCATGCGCTCTGCCCCCTCCCCGGGTTCCAGAAGAACCCGAGCCCGGCGGCAGCAAGTCCGCATCCCGTGGACTCGCCAGCTCGGGCAGGCCCGGTCCGAAGCCACCCACAGCGGCGGTGGTTCTGTCTGCGAGCTGTGCTCTGAGGGACAGCCTGCACCCGGCACCGAGGGGTCGCATTTTCCGTGCGGTGGGCGGGCGGCCCCGGAAGCGGGAGGCGCCAGATCCCGAGCCAGGCCAGCCGGCGAGCCCGGGGCGTGCCAGAAAACCCGAGGTGGAGGCGCAAGGGGCCGACGCAGGACAAGGGGACCTTGTTTGAGACCCAGGGCCTTGGCATCGCTGCTGAAAAGGGTTGCGAGGCCCAGGCCCGGGAAGTCGCCCAGGCCGCTGAGCAGAGCCGTGCCCGTCCGCGGTGCCCTGCCCAGAGAGCTGCCCGGCTGCGGCCGAGGAGAGCCGCCTTACAGATGCCGGAGGGGTGGTCCCCCGCTTGTCCCCCATCTCTGTCCCCACTCTCCTTTTGGCCCTGGATCATCACTCTTGGGACCTTGGGGAGCAGGGCTGGGACCCACGGGGACATCCGTAGCAGTAGGGGGCAGGTCCCCCCCCACGTCCCCACAGGCTTTCTTGGAAGGTGCTGTGGAAACAGCTCTAACAGCTCTCAGCTCTGGGGGCTCGCTCTTGTGGGGACTCGCTGTGGCGTCCTAGTAGCAGGAAAGCGTGTGCTCTGCTGGCAGCAAATGCAAAACCACTGGACATCAGGCAAACTGTCCGCCCCCCCCCCCACCCCCAAATTCACCCTGTAGGCAACCAGGGCACTTGACCCAGGGGCTCCAGGTGATCAGAAGGGCTAAGAAAGCCCTGGATTTGGAAGCAAGTCTCAAGTCCCAGAGTTGTAGGTATCATTTCATGGTGTAAATCTTGCTGGTGTTTTTTAGGGTTATCATTATAGTTATCCCTCGGTGTCATGAAGAATTGGTTTTCCAGAACCCTCTGCAGATACCAAACTCTGAGGATGCTCCAGTCCCTTGTGTAAAATGGTGTCGTTTTTGCATAGAACCTGCTACATATACCTTCCCATATGCTTTAAATCATCTCTAGAGAACTTGTGATGCTTAATGTAAATGCTCTATAAATGGTTGTCATACTGTATTGTTTAGGGACTATTGACAAGAATAAGAAGTCTGCATATATTTGTTACAATTTTTTTTTCTGAATATTTTCTATCCACAATCTGTTGAACCCATTGGGTCAGAACCTGCAGATACCAAGGTCCAACGGGAGCTTCAAGCACGTGTCCTTATAGTGACTGCGGCCCTTCTTGTCCCAGTCCACCCAGCCCCTCCCTCTGGGGAATGGCACTGCTCAGCTAATGAATGGGAACTGCCTCTCCACTTGGGTCTGTGGCCTGGAGGAGTCTCTGGTCTCTCACGATCTGCCGTGCCCCGCTCTCCGAGGCCCCTACTTTGCTCCGCAGCCCCTGAGCCTGTCTCCTGCCTCCAAACCGTCCCCTGCTCTGCTGCAGGCCACACCCCACAGAGCCCAGCCGTCCCTGCATCTCCTGGACCCAGAGTAGTCCATCCATGCCCCGCTCCAACATCAGGCCCTGGTCTTTCTCTCAAGTCCTTTGTCCTCCAGCCACTAGTGGTCAGGGGAAGCAGGACAAGTCCACCAGGCCCTGCATCCTGGAGAACAAAGTCTCAATAAAGTAGGTCATTACTAAGGTATTTATCACCATGAAAGAAATGGACTGCAGTTTGAGGAACTGGAGGCTTGAGAAACTTGGGCAGGAGGGCTCCTTGGGATGGCCTTCCGCAGAGACCCAACTCCCCACCCTCGCCTCTGCTCCTCTGTCGTCATCACACCTTCCCCACTTGGAATTGTGTCTGTGGTGGAGGCAAATTGGCCCTGGCTGGGGCTGTGACACCTGCAGCTTTAACCAGCTGTCACCCCTCCTCAGTTGGCTGCCCAGAGGCCAGGGGATGGGTGCCTCCCAGGAGTTCAGCCCTAACCCTGGCACAACCCAGAGAGCCGGGTCTTCCTTTCCTTAGCTTGACGCTGGACCTGCTCTTGTTCCTCCTTGGCCTGCAGGGTCAAGCCGAGAAAGACCAGCACCCACCCCTCTTCCCATTAAAATCACAGGAAAGAGCAGGGGCCGTGTGGAGAGGTTGCCTGGGAAGATGAGCAACCTAGCCTCCTGCAGAGGCAGCAAACACAAACTCACTCCTGCCAGTACTGTCCTCGGGGCCCCTGGCCCCCACCTTCCTGGATTCCAGTGGGCGTGGCCAATCCTGTCCTTGGTCCCCAAGCTCCCCAGCACAAGTGCCATTGTCTCCCCACCCACATGATGACCCCCAGGCCCACCCCATCCCCAGTACCTGGGCACAACCACATATAGGAACACAGTTGACTCATAAAAATGTCCAACTGAATGGCTGTGCAAGCCATTGTGCGTCCAGTGTCAATCTGGTGGCCGGCAAGTGGTTTCTAAGCTTTCCATGGACCAGCGTGGCAGCTGACCCCACCATTCAGATACAAAGGTGCCCTCTGACCTCCCCAGCACCCTTCTGCTCAGTTCTAACATTGGGTCAAGTATAGGGATCCCCCCACTCAAGGGAAACCCATAGATAGCCCCCGTCCTGTGCCTACCTCCTCTCCAGGGCTGGCCGGAGGAGGGTGTGTCCCCTTGTTGGACCCTTCAGCATCTGCACCCTTCCTTCCTCCTGCAGGCCCAGCTGGCATCTCCTCTGGTCTATTTCATGTCTTCCGCCTTCCTGGGTCCCCAAACCAAGTAGTCAAGACAGCCACTTGTTGTGAGCAGAAGATGACTCATTCGCTTCTGGCACTTGATTAGTGGCTTTGGTCTAACTTCATGGTCTTTTTTAAGAAAACAGTTATCATGCCTTGACATAGACCAGACACTGGGCTGAGGACAAACATCATGAAATTCTCACAGTCCCCACCCTGCGGGGATAGGCACTGTTATTCCCGCAGCTTCACAGGTGGGAGACGGAGGCGCTGGGAGGTGGAGTGACCTGGCTGAGCTTCTGTGCCCAGGAAGGGCAGTGCTGGATTTGGGTGGGGGTGTGCTGATCCCAAAGCCATTCCCTGCCTGGGTCCCACCTGCCACAGCCTTTCCTGGGGACTCTGGCTCCGCAGCCTGTGCGATTTTAGGAAGATGCTCAGCAGCAACAGGGGGTGGCCAAGATCTGCCCAAGGAGCAGGGCTGGCCGACAGCACAGCCAGGCTTGTCCCCCACTCCCAGGGCAGAGGCTGACTGTGTGTCCATCCTCCAGCTGCCGGCTGCCCAGCTGGGTATATGGAGGAAAACAGAGAGGCTCTGAGGGCCCACAGCCCAGCCTCAGCAGCCCAGTGGCCAAGACTAGAGCAGAAACCGATTGAAGACAGAGAGTGCTCTTGGCCTTGGGGAGGAGGGCTGCAGGAGAGCCAGGTAAGATGGTCTCTCAGGGTGCAGCTCCGTCCACCCTCTGCCTGTGGTGCCCTTCAACTCCCTCTGCTCAGCCAACCCCAGCTCTCTCAGGCCTCTAATTCAGGAAGCTCCCTGATTTCCTCCCTGCCTCCCAGACTGGCTTGGGCACTCACCTCTGATTGTACCTACGCCCCACCATCTTGGCCGTTAGCACACTGCACCTGATGGTCTTTATGAGACCCTGCGTTCTCCCCTAGACTGTGACTCCATGCGTGCTGACATGGCACCCTCCTCATCTCTGGGTCCCTGTTGCCCAGCACAGGACCAGGAAGTCCACAGTGTCAGGGTGAGGTTTACCCAACCGCATGGAGGGGAAGGGGGCATCAGAGCTGTGGCAAAGGAACGGTATCCAGGTCTGTGGCTGGCGACAGGTGCTGGGTTTCTTGGAGATGAGGGTGCCTATAGGAGCAAGGTGGCAAGCACCTCTGTAGAGGTGACTTGTCTCCATGATAGTCCTCACAGTCACGAATGTTGTGTTTGCAGGAACTTTGGTGTCGCCGCCTGAAGCGATGGCCGCTTGGAGCAGCAAAGCCGCGGGAATAAGCTCAGAGGCAGACTGGAAACAAACAGGATCTTTATTCTGTCAGTTTCTCTCTCTGGCTCTAACAACTCTAACACGTACCACACACCAGCAAACAACCAACAACCAAAATGGCCCCGACCCGCTCCGCGCTCGGCCCAAGTCTCTCGAGATCCCGGGCCAAGTCTCGTGAGACTACGGAAGGTGGCAATGTCCAAAACTCCATGGCCCGAAGTCAACCGCAATCATAGCCATCTCCCCAAACAGGGCTCCTGCACTTTGGCTTCTCCCACATTTTTTCAAATAGAATTTGGGCCCAAAGGCCCTGGGCAGCTCTTTCACGCCGAACCTCTGAGTCTGTTTGCTTTGCCATCTTGAGCCAAGCTGACTGCAAGGGCTCTGAAGGCAGCCCTGGGAGGCCCTGGGTGTACAGGTGAAGGAGCATTGGTGCAGTTGGGGGACAAGCACAACCCAATACAGTGGTCAGGGCTGAGCTGAGTGGTCAGGGCTGGCTTCAAGTCCACATTTCTTGCTCCCGAGGCTTTGAAAGATAAAATACACTGCAATTGAGCTTTCTCAGAGGACAAACACGAGCCCTAGTCTTGGTCTAAGGAATCAAAGTTTCCTTGGCTATAAGCTCTTCAAGTGCGGTGGATTCAGGAGCTGATGCCAAGTCCACCAAGCCTGGATGGTGGCAACCAGTGTGTGGGGATGGAGAGGGAGCCTTCCTTCTGCATGTGGCAGGTTTCTGAGTGCTGATCAGAGTGATGGCCCCAGAGAAGCCAGCCTGTGTCTGCAGGATGAGGCTCTACGATCAACAGTGAGGGATGCTGGGAAGCTGACTCTCCCAAGAACTGGCCAAAGGAAGTCCATTCTACGTCCTAGACATCTGGAGGCTCATCAATAAGACTCAGAGCTTGTAGACAACTGCTAATTTGAGGGACAAGACATGTTTACAGAGACAGGTGTATCAAAAGCAGGAGTCCAAGAAAAGGATCTTAGAAAAAAGAAGAAAAAAAATCAGTTCATTTAGAAGGAGGGGCTGGAGAGATGAGTTTAGAACTGATGGCTTAGGACCACTCAGGAAATTCAGAACCCAATAATTGGAGAGGGCAAAGGCCCAGGATGGAGGCAGCAGTCTCACTGGGAGGCCATTCTTACCAGTATTTAGAGCGTGTGGCTGAGTGTGCTAGGCAGAATAAGGGTCCCCAAAGATGTCCATATACCAACCCCTGTAACCCGTGACTGTGCCACCTGAGGGCAGAGGGCACTCTGAAGATGTGACTAAATGAAGGACTTCGAGATGAGGAGATGATGCGGACTGTCAAGGTAGACCCCATCCAATCACATGAGTCCTTAAGTCTGAGAACCTCTCCCAGCTGTGGTCAGAGGAACAAGTGACTAAGGAAGGAGGGCCAAGGAGCAGCTGGCTCTGAGGATGGAGGAAGGGCCCTGGGCATGGGATGGGCAGCCTCTGGAAGCTGGGAAGCAACAAGGGGATGGATTCCTCCCCAGAGAATCTAGAAAGAGGCACAGCCTGCAACACCAGCTCTCAGCCCAGAGCCACCGCCATGCTTACAGCCATGTTCGGCTGCAGCAATAGAAAGCTGCACAACAAAGGCCCCTCTTGAGCCTCAGCCTCTTCTCTCCACCACGTTCCTGCCACCACCCGCCAGCTCCCCCTCTCCTGCATCTCTGGGCTTCTCTCCTGCGCTATCCCCATCACCTCCACTCAGAGAGCTCTTCCCTCCTGCTTCTCTGAACCATCGGCCTCCCCTCCAGCCGGGTTCCCTGTTGAAAGCTTCCAAAAGCCCAGCTTAGATGAGGAAAATTCCAACTTCAAACTGGTCTTGACTTCCTGCTGTGAAAGGAAGCAGGCCCAGAACCTCCACCCAGCACAAAGCCAGTTTCCTTCTTGGTTAGCCAAACCTGTCTCCATCCGGGCTTTCTCTCTGTGCCTGCCCTTCTTTTCCCTCCCCCTGCCTTAGCTCCTGTGGCCTCCATAGCCAGTGCTCAAGGAGCATCTCTGCTTTCAGGTCGCTGTGCCTGGTACTATGGTCTAATACTACTCTCCTCCAAGGTCACTCACTGCCTGACTTGGCTTTTTCTGGGGTGCAAAGATCTCCTTCTGTCTTGTCTTTTGCCTGCTGCTCTGCCCTGCTGGCCCTACTGTGATCCAAGCTAATTAACCCCGGACAGGCTTGGGGCTCACCCATCTTCACTGAACATGTCCCTTCAAGACATGCAGGTGGAGAAGGTGTCTGAGTTTGTGCTACTGTCACAAATCATCACAGACTGGGTGGCTTAGGCAACAGAAATTGATGATTTCTCATAACTTTGGGGGTTGGGAAGTCTGAGATCTAGGTACCAGCATGGTCGGGTGCTGGTGAGGGCCGTCCTCTTAGTTTGCAGATGGCCGTCTTCTTTTTGCGTCCTCCCACAGAGAATGGAGAGAGTGAGAAAGCTCTTGTGTCTTCTGATGAGAGTGCTAATCCCACTCTTGCCCTCATCACCTTCCAAACCCCCACCCCTTAATACTGCCACATTGGGGGACTGAGATTTCAACATAGGAATTTGGTGGGGGGGATGTGCAGTCCATAACAGAGGGTGAGCTTAGGCTGCCCGACGGAAGAGTCAGGACAGTAGGGACAGCTGAGACCTTTAGCAAGTAATCCTAAAGGCTTCATTCTGCAGCACTTGACAGTTTTCTAATCACATACATATCTCAGAGCACATTCGAGTCTCCAGTAGCTAATTTTAGCAAGAATCTTTAAATCCAGCTGCTGACATTTACTAAGCACTTAGACCTTAACACAAATCCCAGGAGGTAGGGAAAAGGCCAGAAGTTTCCTTACAACTCAGCTAAAGAAGCAAAAATGAATGAGGACAAGAAAATAACGGAAGCTGTGGTTCTCATGCATCTCAGTCGGTGTGTGTGACTTATCCTCCTTACCACCTACCTCTAAGGCAAGCATGGCTTTGAAAAAAAGGCGCCCCCATGACTGGCATCTGATACTACATCCTGTGCTCCCTCCACTCAGCCAATGGGGGGGACTAGTGTTCTTTCCCACGGTGATGGATTCCAACCTGAGCTGCACAGACTAAGAAACTGTCTCTAATTTTCCCACATTGAGGCAGCTTGCATTGAGATGTATTGACACTGCTCATTACGGGCTGTTGTGTCCCACGCACTGGAATTCCCATGTTGAAGTCCTGACTCTCAGCACCTCGCTACGGAACCACGTTTGACCGCAAAGTCTTCAAAGAGGTCAGGAAGTTAAAGTGAGGTCTTTAAGGCAGTTCCTAATCCAATGCAACTGTAGTGTTCTTATAAGAAGAGAAAATTCAGACGTATGGAGACACCACAGAAGTGTGCGCAGACAGAGGGACACCTGCGTGAAGACACAGCAAGAAGGCGGCCATCAGCACGCCCAGGGAAGAGGATGGCACCTTGATTCCAGATTCCCAGCCCTCAAAACTGTGAGCAAATAAATCTGTTGTGTGAGCCACTCAATCTGTGAGATTTTCCTCTGGCAGCTCTAGAAAACGAATTTCAAATCATACATACCTACTAGAATAGTTAAGAAGGGGGTGGAGAAGGAAAGAAGGAAACTTGACAATAGCAAGAGGTAGGCAGGATGCAGAGCAAGTGGAATCCGCCTTCATTGCTGAGGGTGAGTTGCACCGACAAAGCCACTTTGGAAAAACAGTTTGGAAGTTTCTTGTATGGTTAAATATGTACCTACCATATGACCTGTCCATTCTGCTCCTAGGTGTTTACCTGAGTTAAGTGAAACTTATGTTCACTCAAAACCCTGAGCATAAATACTTATAGTAGCTTTATGCAAAATAACTTCAAATTGAAAATAGCCCAAATGTCCTTCAACTGGTGAAAATCCTGTGTAGCAAATGGGTCTATCAGACAATAGCTTCTCAATAATAGGAGCCACAAACTAGTTGGATTTCAAATGCAAGGTGCTACATGGAAGATTTCTCAAAAGGCTATTATCTGCACAATTCCACTTATATAACACTCAGGGGATGGCAAAAATCATAGGTCTAGGACACTGGTCAGTTGAGGGGCAGGGTGGCAGGGCTGGCTGTACCTGGAAGCATGAGGAAATGCCAGGCAGGGCAGCTGCCCTGGGTCTGCAGTGTGTAGGTGGCTGCACAACTGCACCCCTAGAAATATACACCCAAAAGAGCCGATTTAACTGCGGGCTGGGATTGTGACTCAGCGGTAGAGCACTCGCCTAGCATGTGGGCGACCCAGGTTCGATCCTCAGCACCATGTACAAATAAAACGCATTGAATAAAATGCATTGTGTACAACTAAAGCAAATAAATAAAAATATTTTTTTTAAAAAAAGAGCCAATTTAACTGCACGTGAAATTCTTTAAGTGAAGGAAAAAAAAATGAGGCTGCAGCTAAAACAAGAAAAATGCCCTACAAAGACAGATATGAGCTACTGGAAGAGAACGGACGCCAGCCCTTTCCTCTGTGAGGCACTTGTCCTATGCAAGGCCTGTCCTGTGCCTTCTCTTTCTGGCCTTCTGGCCTCTTGGGGGAGGGCACTGAGTCAGACTGCCTGACTTTACAGATTCGTAAATGGTCTTCAGCGACCATCCTCAGGACAGCTTGGGTGGGCGGGCCGGACGGGAACAGAAGAATCCTAACCGGGAGCCTGGGTTGCTCTCTCCAGTCTTTTGTGTAATCAATGCAGACAGGGCAGGCCCCGTCCTGGGCCCCTGCCAGCAACATAGAAAAGGGAGAGGGGACTCCTCCCTAGGGACCCTCCAGTCACTGGTGGTTCCAGGGAGGCCCTCAGTGGGGTCGTCGCCAGCCGGGTGCAGAGCTGAGCCAGGTGGTTGGTTTGGACCTTTGTGGACTCGGGCAGAAACCAAGCTCACAGACCCCCCCTGGAGTGGTGGGTTTGTATGAGGGGCACTGGCCAGCAGCCCCCAGACTGTCAGCCTGCCTATGTCACAGAGGGGGCTGCTCCAATTGCTGAGGCCACAGAGCAGGGCTTCTCTAGAACTGGCCTCACGCTCACCCTCGGGACTCATTAGCTGGGATCCACATGACCAGAGACGCTCTCTTTCCCTTGGACACAAGTGTTCCAAAATGTGGGTTTTACGTTATTCCGATATAGCAAGGCCAACAGATCGGGCGATGCCTGCCACTGGGAAAATAATTTGTTAGATGCACGAATCTCAAGGGAAGGAGGTGGGCCATGGCATGGGGGCACGGGGAAGCACCAGGGTCAGGCAGGAGGCAGAGGGGGAGGGAAACATTACAAAGGCCTCCATTGCCGTCTCCGAGGGAACACAGAGGCAAGGCTGGCTAGGAAGTGGACGTCCTAGAACATCCCCTCTTTTAAAACTAAAAAAGGGAAATGTAGGAGCCTATAATCAAGGAGATAGCTAAAGATCGCGGTTAGCTGAGAGCCATAAAAGATGTTCTAGTTTCCACCTGATATTAATGCATTATCCAAAGAATCTTTGTATGCCCGTGAACACTGCGTGACACACCTGTAAGCTCGAGCTGTAAGCACTTGTCCTTGTTAAAGCTATATGTATATAACTGGGTGAGTTTGGTTAGTGGGTGTGGGAAGAAGAAGAAGGAGGTGGTTGGAGTTAGAGCGTTTGGAGTGATTGCTGGAGCCAGAGAGAGAAGAAGAATAAAAGACCTTTTTTCATTTTCATCCTGCCTCCGAATTTTCCTGCGGCGTTCGTTGCTCCAAGCGGCTCCCGCTTCGGGCAGCGACAAGGAAGGTGCCAGAGTGGCTGGTTAGAATCTCTCAGCCAGCTCCGTGCTGCCAGCCGTGGACCTGGTACCTGTCTGTTCCTGCACGGAGTACGGGGAATAGAAGAGCTCGACCAAGGCAGGGCCTGGGGGTGTGGGCTTTGGCTCCACTGGCTTGTTTATGAAAGGTTGCTCGCAGGCAAGTAGCTTGCTGTCTTTGAGGATCAGTTGGCCCTGAGAGGGGCGGTCCCCAGGGGGCAGCAAGATGCCAAAACTTCAAAAGTACAGAATAAAAAGATGCGATTAATGCAACAAGCCCCGGGCTGCCCAGCAGGGGCTCACACTCAGCTGCCTCTCTGGGGTGACCCCTCCCTGACAGGATCTGAAGTCGCCTCCACCTCACACCCCGGCTGGCCACACGGCAGTGTGGAAAGCCAGAGGGGACAGAATTTTCCAGAAGAGTTTGTGAATGCAGATACATTGTGAGGCTCTCCTGCCCCTCCCTTGTTGGGTTTTGCTACAAGAAAGAAGCCTATCACACTGTCCACCGCACGGCCAGTGTCTTCACCGCCGCCACCTGGCCAAGCCTCCCATTCAGTTTGTGAGCTGGTGCCATTGTCCCCATCTCACTGATGAGGAGACTGGTCTTGAAGCGATAGAAAGACTGACCAAGGTTTGTCACTATGCAAAATCAAATCTCCCCTTGGGGGAGGCCAGAGGAGGGGGAACTAAAGAGGTCGGAGGCACAGAAGCCTCCAGAAGCTCACGGTCTTCTTGGGGAGATCAGTTGAGAGAGTGTGAAAATCTAGGAGGATAACATTAAATTCAGAGCAAAAGAGAGAGCACAAGCTGGAAAACAGGAAGGCTCAGGAGGGTGGAAGGGGGCCTGGGGGACATTGCAAGAGGGAGGATGCTGGGACACACAGTCACCTGGTGTGATGTGAAGGAGCTAGGTGAGATGCTGTCTCCAGGAGGTCACGCCCCAGATGACTTCAGACGCCAACTAAGACAGTGAGCTGTGTTCTTCCGTATTAGGAAGTTATTAGGAAGTCTCAGGAGATACTTGAACAGGCTCCCAAGCCAGATGGAGTGAGGTTTTTAATCCCCTGCTTTATCAATTACTAGCTGTTTTGCCCTCAGCAAGTTACTTAACCTCTCTAAACCTCAGTAGTCTCGTTTATAAAACAAGGCTTAACACCAGGAATTAATATCCCCGGAATTACTCCCATGATTAAAGGAAAGCTGGGGGTGTAGCTGGGTGGTAGAGCACTTGCCTGGCATGCACGAGGCCTGGGTTCCCTCTCCCACAACACATACATGCAAAAAAAATTTTTTTTAATTTAAAAAAATAAAAAGGGTTAAATAACCATGTAAGACATTCAACACCATGTTCAGCATACACCAGTTACTCAGCAGCAAATACTCCCTGCTCATTGGAAAAGGTGCATAATCTCTCTGAGCATCAGATAACTCATCCCTAAAATTTGGGAGATAAAACTGTTGACTTCTTAAAAAAAAACAACCGTGCAAGTTTATTCAGTTTCCAAGATAGGGGAGCCCCTACCCATACGTTTTAGTCTCTGAAGGTAGAAGTTGGGGGAGAAAGTTGATAGATCTTAAGTTCTCTTGAAGGACTGGTTGGGTGGGTGGGCAGAATCTAGAACATGGGACCTGTGGGCTGGGAGCGCAGGGAGGCCAGGCCATTGACCAGCGGCTCTTGGCATCGCAGGCCTGGCTTCCAGCAGCAAGTGTCCCCTGCAGTCATCAGGGGACCTCGTCCTGGTGGGCTGTTTCCAAAAGGAACAGGAAGTTATGTTGGTTCAATAAGAATGAGAATATTTATCTCATAGGAGTTTTAGGAAAGTTAAGTGAAATTATGGAAGAAATGTGCTTAGCACAGTCTCTTACAAATGTAGCTATCGATTAGAGTGATGCAGAAAATAATCAAGACAGCATGTGATGGAGCAACTTAAGTAGGGTGACCAATTGTCCCAGTTTGGGAGTAGGGGTGTTTCCAAAATGAGGAACTTCCAATTTGAAAACCAGAACAGTCCCAGGCTGTGGAATTTTCACTGCTAAAGCCAAGCAAGTCAGGTCTTGTTGGCCACTCAGTTCAAGACACTAAACCCAACTTGCATATAGATCAGAATTTAATTAGATTTTTTTTTTTAAAGCATCAGAAACATTGAAAAATGTTTGCAAGTCCCAGAGTAGAGAGGGTGGTGCCTGAATCATGGAGAGCAAGCTCCTTAGTGGCAGAGCTCTGTCCCTCAGCTAGTGTTTTCTAGAACCCAGCTTTAGAGCTCTGCTCCTTCAGTCTGCAGTTCAAAGAAAACACTGAACTTGAATACCGATGCATTCAAAATTAGGGTTAAAACCAAGTTAGATGTACCCACCCCCCTTGCCTCTGTGCCCAGACTGAGGCTGCTCCTCTGCTGAGGGGCTCCGTGCTGGGGCTTGGACAGCACTGGTCCCCGTGGTTGTCACTACTGCCCTGCAAGGACACATGTTCACAACTGCATGTAGACCGGGAAATGAAGGTGTGGGGGTGGCAGGAAGGGGCTTGCAAAAGGTCATGCAGCGATGAAGGCACAGAGCAGCTGGGATGTGGGGTTGTCAGGAAAGAACAGAGGTCTCTCCCTGGCCTCCTGAGAATGGTCATCCACCACTGCCCTGCTGGGTGATCAGATCACCAGGATTAATGAGTCGACAAGACGTTCAAATCACTCTTAAAGGTAAACAAGTCACTATCATTTCTCCTTGGGGTTTGTGAATTACTTTTCCTCCCCTGGGTGAGAAACGGGTAATCTACACCTAATTGAGCCTGAGGCAGGGGCTCAAGTTTCTCTGGGTCATCCAGTCCTTCCAGCCCCCTGTGATCCTGGCGGGTGCTCTTTCTAGGAGGCACAGGATTTGCAGAAACTGGGGGGGGGGGGGGGCACCTGGCCACAGCTGAACAGTTTCCCTCTATCCTGTCCCCAGGGCGCAAGGCCCCCTGCAAAGCTCTAACCACCCAGATCTTATCTCCTCCTGGGGAATTTTCCCACAAGGAAGCAGGAAAGGTCAGCAGCATGTCCTTGGAGCCCTGGGGCAGGCCCACCTCCTTCCGCTGGGGGGGGGGGGAGTTGGGAGGGGCCCTTGAGCCCACACACACCTAGGTGCTGCTGGGCCCTTGTGTCCTGAAACATACCAGGGACTCTGAGTAGGGGATGCCACCAGGGTGCCTGGCCGGCAAGATGGCTGAAAAACAGGTACACTGAGAGCTGTCATTAAGCTCTCACTTGATGGAGTTTAAAACTGGCCAGCCTGGGGGGACAGGGGCACAAGGTCAATAACCCTCACCCTACACTCCTGGGTCTGAAATGCCATGTCTTCGTGATTCGTGCCCCATCTCCATTACTTTTGCTAAATCCGCGTTTTCCCCCAGTACCATGACACAATTTTTAAATTAAACCATTTGTTTTATTCTTTAATAATTTGAAAAAGTATTGGCAGAGGTAAATGGAAAACCAGTATCAAAGTATTATACATAGAAAGACACAATCAAAATCACCGACTAATCTTCAGCAGTGAGATGAACAATGGACCCCTAAACAGCATTGTGAGTTGAACCCACACATTTAGGTGGGGAGAAGCCACAGCTCAGGTGATTCCCTGAGAGGTGATGCCACCCAAAGGCAAAACTAACCTGCTGTTGGGGAGTCAGGAAGGGGTGTCATAGGGAGGAGGGGAAGGGGCTCCAGGAGCCCAGAAAATTCTGTTTACTGAGATTCAAAATGATCAAATGCTGTTTCTCCATCAGTGTGCTTGTTTCCCAGGTTGCTCTGTTTGTGACAAATTCATCCAGTTAACATCAATTGTGATGTTAAACTTAAATACCAAGAAGAAAATAAATAAATAAAAAGAAAAATAAGTAGAAATGCAGAAAACACACTGTGGGGTGTATTCAACTCTAGCCAGAAACCATGGTCAGTTTTGGGCCTGAGGCTGAATGAAGCTCCCTCTACCCTGGAGGGTGACCAGGTGTCAACAGGGACTGGAGGTTGCACTGGCCGGGCTCTCCACTGCTCCTCATAGGATGGCATGGCAGACAGCTGGGAAAGAAGCGACTTCTCACTGCAACCTAGAACTTGGGAAAACATTGAAAGAGGGGCCTTACCCCAGCTCCAGGTAAATGATTAAAATGAGACCCTGTGGCAGGCTGGGGACACGCCGGGATGGGAAGCAGGTGGACAGGCTGCAGTGGGGCGGGGGCGGGGGAGCCGAGTCAGAATGAAGCCTCAGTGCCAGGGTTCAGGCTAGTGGGATGGCCTTGTCACCGCAGCTGCACAGCTGAGGAACCGGCTCTGGGAACCTTGTCCACTGCCCTGAATTCGCAGGGCGCCACCTACCAGGTGTGCGTGGCTGCACGCTGTTTACTTCCTGGGCTTCAGGTCTGGTGGAGAAAGTGGATTAGTGGCGCCACCTTTCCAGGACAAAGGGAGCTGGTGGAAAGGACCTGGTGCCCAGTGCGCCGCCTAAGTGGCCCAGCCCCAGATTCTAAGGCTCCCACCCGGGACTCCCGCATGGAGTCCCATCTGCAAGGGTCTGAGCACAAACGCCACGGCCACACACGAAAGCCCCCCCCCCCAAGTCCTCCCGACCCCGTGAGGCCCCTCATTCCTAAGGGCTGAGCCGGAGCTTCCGGGGGCCCTCCGCCCCAATTGTGCTGGTTTAGTATTAAGCGTTAATGATTAAATGGGGAGTTCTCCATTAACCGGCGCGGGCCTTTGTCTCCGGGCCGCCTGGGAGCCTCCTCCTTTGAAATGCCACATAAAAATGATAGATGCCCTCTTCCTCCCTCCCGGGGTCGCCAGGTCCCGTCTCCCTTTAAAGTCGCAGCGGGCAACACAGGGCGCGCCTCATTGAAACAACACAAAAGCTCGAGGCCGCCCTGGGCTGCGCGGGAGAGGCGGGGGGCGGACCGCGCGGAGATCAGTGCGCGCAGAGATCAGTGCGCGCAGCGCGGACCGCGGGTCCGCCGCGGTCCCCAGAGCCACCAGGGCCGACCGGAAGGCGCCCACAGCAGCGAGCGGGCCCGTGGCCCAGCGCTGCAGGATTTGGAGAGCCATTCTCTTTGTCAAGGATGCTGTTGATGCCCTATCAGGCAGGACGAGGCTGGAGGCGCTTGTTACTGAGGATTGAAGGAGAAAGGGCGCGGGTGCGGTTGGCAATTCCAGCTGCTCGCACCTACACTTCTCAGGGCTCCTGGATCAACGAATCCATAGCATGGCATCCCTCCGAAGCTTGTTAGAAATGCAGGATCTCTGGGGCGCTGGATGGAATCTGCCCTATGACTCGATTCCCCAGGTGGCCTTAGTTTGAGAAGGCTGGTCCGCATTGCCAGAGGTTCTCGGCATAACAGCAATATGCTGGCTCATAGGTATTGAGAGCTTATGGGCCCAGCACTGCTTTAAGCACCTTATGTAACTACCCTACTGTACACGGCCAGATGCATCACTTTCCTGATGAGAAGGTGGAGTTCCCAGAGATTTGGCGCCTTTTTCAGAAGTCACATATCTAGGGGGTTAGAAGCCCAGGCTGCAACAGGGTCACATGCAGCCCCCACGCAAAAACCTTGTAGGGAGCTCTGCTGCGTGTGTCACTTCAGGTTGGGGATTTGTCCTTTGGAATAACCAGAGGCCAAATCCTTCTTGGCCAGATTGCCTCCCACCTCCTGGAGGTAGGCACCGGGCAGGCCTCCTCCGCAGATCCAGCCTCAGGAAAAAACAGTGCTGTTGGATGAACTCAACCCCCTCTGCACACACCACCCCAAGTGTTTCCATGGCACCATGAAAGGGTTAATTTAGGGCTCCCTCACTACATAAATCTGTGTTTATCTGCTGCAAAGTAAGCTATTTAAGTTTTCTGATTTACAGTCCTCGGTTTTCATAAAAGTCAGTCATTCCCAGTAAAAGAATGTGGGTTAAATTTATAGGATCTGCATTAGTCTTTAAAGCCTAAAGCCGGTCTATGACTCACTCTCCATAATGTTTTTGCTCTAGTCCGGAGATATTCATGTGCAAAGAGAAAGATTCAGATCTCTGCCCTGAAAAATAAGACTTTTGGGGGGAACTAATTATAATGGCGTCAATTGTACTATGCTTGTAAACTTGCCGTCAGCAGGCCCCCCTGGAGCCTGTTTTCCAGGGGTTTTATTCCGCAATAAAATGTGCTCTGGTTTGCAGCTTGGCATATAAGACCTCCACTGGTATGAGCAAATGTTTTTTCCTACCAAATTATTAGAAATAAACAGCCCACCAGTGGAAAGGCAGAAAAAATTATAAGCAAGGAAAATAAATCTTGGAATGTTTGCATTTAGTGACTTTAATAAAAATCGGTCACTTAGCCCAGCAGCCCAACTGACTAAATGGAGCCGGCCTGGTATTTTTATTTTAATTTGAGTTTGTGTTTTGCTAGTGTGAAATGGGGTCAAGGCAAGACACCATGGAAAAGGTCTTTGATGTCTCCTTGAAAAATATTTTGCACTGTGACTTCACAGTACTTTAGTGTCCTTCCCCACCCCCAACCCCCAGCCTCCAGCTTAAGGAACCCATGACCATGACACGTAATAAAATAGAGCCATCATCAACAATCCCATTTCCAACTTTCGCCCCTCCCCCAACAAAGTCAGAACTCAAGACAGAATCACATATAAAATTAAAATGCTGATCAAGATAACAGTATGATTAAAGGGGATGCAGGAAACTAGCCTTTTAAACTTTCTCCAAAGCAAAGCCAAGGTGAGGGGCCCAAGTGCAAGAGGAGGGGAAGGGAGGGAGGTCGTATGGATTGGGCCGGTGGCCAGTTCAAATGGAGTTGGGTTCGGAGGTGGAGGCTTGCTAGTGGGTTGGGAAATGGAGAGGGTAGATGGGGAAATGTTGCCACCTGAAGCGATGGCCGCTTGGAGCAACGAAGCCGCGGGAAGAAGTTCAGAGGCGAACTGGAAAAACAGTTTTTTATTCTGATAACTTTTCTCTCTGGTTCTAACAACGACTAACACGCACCACACACCACCAAAAAATGGCGCTGACCCGATCAGCAATCTTGGCTCAAGTCACTCGAGATCCCGGGCCAAGTCTCGCGAGATCCCAGGCCAAGTCCCGTGAGACTATGGAAGGCGGCAATGCCCAAATCTCCATGGCCCATAGTCAACCGCAATGTAAGCCATCTCCCCAAACAGGGCTCCTGCAGGGAAAGACAGCAGAGATGGATGATCACAGAGCCCAGCCAGTTCTTCCCAAGGGTGTGAGAGGATTTGCAAGAGCTTTCAGTCGTCTCATTGTGGGAAAAGGGAAAGACTTAGTAGACATTGTTGTTCTTAGGAATTTGTTCTTGGACTACAGGGCTACAGTGTGTTGGTCAGAGGACTGAGGCTTGCCCTTGACAGGGGAGGTAGCGGGGTAGCGGGAGGGGTGACGGTGGATTTCAGTACACGGAGAAGAGGTGCTCTGGGAAACAGTGCGTGCAGAACACTGCAACCCATCTGCAGGTGGCTCCTTCATGCTTCACTGTAGCTGGGACAAAAAGTCCTATTGGGCCTTGTCCTTAACTCACCTTCACCTCCACCTGGGTACAGGGTATTTTCATAGGTAACTCCCCATGATGAATAAAGTGTGGTCCTGCCCCCACCAAGTTCAGTGGGGCAAACAATATGCATCTACTACAGCACAGCGTTTAGAAAATGGCCAGGGCAGCATGGAGGGAGATGAGTGTGTGTGAACCTGGAAAACAGGTAGGGGAGGAGGTGGTGTTCCCATGGTTCTTGAAGTCTCAGTAGGAGATTGGCAGGTGGAGGAGAAGAGCAAGGTGATCCAGGGAGGAAGAAGAATGGATGAAAATGCTTGGACAGGGTGCTGGCCTGTTTGGAATGAGCAGAAGGCCTTAATGGGTTCTACCCTTAAAGGGTCTACCCTTGAGGGTAGACCAGAGGAGGGGAGCCAGGAAGCAGAGATCCGTTGGCATTAGCCAGCAGTGGGGGGCTGTGGTCTGTGGGAAAGAGAAGGACCAGGATCACGGAGCCTGGGATCGCAGCAATAGCACCACAGAGAGGGGCACCAGCGGGCAGAGTGCGTTGGAGATGAGGGTGACCAGAGGATCCCAGAGAGGAAAGGGAGGGAGTTCAGCTCGGGATGTGCTGTGTTCTAGTGTGCCCCGTCTCCCAGCACAGTCTGCACCAGGCAGGTAGAAATCACACAACAACGTCCACACAGACAACGAAGGAGAAAGCCAAGGTCAGCGCTGAGACGCTGCTGTTGTGGGGAGACGGAGCATCAAGCACTAGATCTGAAACTCCCTTTGCCACGATCTCCACCCGCTCTATCTATTTTAGTTGGACTCACTTTGGACTCCCAGGGGGTCAGCCAATTTTCCTCTGACCTTGTTTTGATCTTAAAGCCCCGTAAACTGGGGTTCTCTCTAGGCATGTGAAGGGTAACCCGGCTCCAGCAGCACATTGAGAAATGGCGTGGCTGGCAGGAGCCGTGAACTTTGTGTCACATTGTGAAAACTGCTCTCGGACGGCGAACAGCGCTCCCCTCCGCAGGCTCCTGTGTTAGCTCTTTTGCAATCACACCCACTGTCTGCTGCGAGAGCAGCTAAGCAGGTGCTTTCTGACTATGTGTTGGAGCCGCTCGAGGGCATTTATGGGGAATGGAACAGAAGGCTTGGTCCTCATAGCCAGGGGCCAAGAAAATCCAAATGCAAGGAAGCTCAGAAGTGCAATGAGGGAGAGAAAGGAGCCAGGTTGGAGTGAAGGTAGGAGGTGGAAGCTGTAAACTGGGGAAACCGGCCCGAGGTTACGCCTGGGAGGAGAAGGTGCTTCTGGAGACTGAGAGAAAATCAGGAGAGTGAGGAGGCATTTCCAGGGCTTCCACCTGGAGAACCAGCCCAAGAGCCTGGTGTCCTTTGGGGTGGACAGAGAGGGAGTGAAGGGCCCAGCCAAAAATTCCTGGGTAACTTAGAAGACCAGAGGTTTCTGTTAAGCCCAACTCTGAACCAAAAGTTGCCTCCAAACCTGCCCAGGTCACATCTCCAGGAGAACGGGAGGGAGATCCCTTGCTCACTCACCTCCAGCCCCAAAGGAGAATCCAGGACAGACTGTCCTCATTACCCCCAGGGGAGGGGTCAGAAGCATGGGCATGGTGGTGGCACGCGGTGTAGTCCTCCTACACAAAGACTGAGGCAGAAAGATTGTTTGAGCTCAGGGGTTCAAGGTTCAAGGCCAGTGAGACCCTCACTCAAAAAGGAATAAGGGAAAGAAGAAGGAAGAAGGAGTTCCCAGGTAGCCTCAGGATGTCTCTAATGTGTAAGAAACTTCAGGAATCTGCACCGGACTTCCTGTTCTTGCTGTGGTCAGCACTGGCCACTGAGATGAACTGACCTTCTGTTGCATTTCTAGAAGGAGCCATCCTTGTGAAGGGCCCTCCCAGCAGGAGAGCAGTGGTTGGGAGTAGCATTGGTCCCATAATTGGCAGGATCCACCAAAGTTCAGGGATCAGCCTTGACAGTGATGGTGTCTTGGTGGAATCACCAGGGTCTGGGATCTTGGTCCTGGCAGAAGTTATCTGACAAATTTAAAGACATTGAAACAGAGCAGTGCTCTGGGTATGGGTGTTTGTTTGTTTGTTTGTTTAACTTGAGTGCCCCAAGGGCCCACTGTAATTGAAAGCTTGGTGTATAGGGACATGTTATTGGGAGGTTGGGTCTAGTGGGAGGTCTCTAGGTTATTGAGGGCATCTCTTCAAAAGGGACCCCAGTCTGTTCTCTCTCTCTGCTCTAGTTCAAGACCTAACCCTTTTGCTCTTCCATGGGCTGCAGTTATAATGTGTCACCATGTGCTGCCCTAGCCAGAACTGATGTTGACCAATGACGTTGAACCCCTCTTAATGTGCTAGTTGACCATTCATCTATCCTGTTTGAAAAAAAATGTCTATTCAAGAGCCTTGCTTGTTTTGACTTCTGTTGTCCTTTTGTTGTTGCTTTTAAGAGTTCTTTGTGTAGCCTAGAAACTAGACTTAGCAAATGTGTGACTTGCAAACGTTTTCCCCTGTTCTGTGAGTTTTCACTTTCATGCTAGTGGCTCTTGATAGAAAAGTTTTTAATTTTGGCAAAATCCAATTAATCACTTTTTCTCTTGTTGATTGTGCTGACTGTGTCATAGCTGTCAATAAATCCAGCGCCATGAATCCTGTCTCTATGTCATGTCCTAAGAGTTTTATAGCTGTAGATGTTCTATTTACGTCCAGCAGGCACTATTGCAGAGGCGTGGCTAACGGGAACCAGTGAGGACCTGTGCGCTGCCTCAGGGCCAGCCAGGCAGGGACGCTGGTGCCATCCCTGGGGTGGGGGCAACTAGTGGGATAGACAGTACAGCTGGAGCTGTGCAACAAGGGCTGGCCGTCACGGTCCCGTGGCAGAGGGACACCCGACCCACAGCGCCATCCTGAGGAGGGAACCAGGAACTCCTCTGCTTTCTGATCTTTGCTGGAACCCTCCCACCCCGCCTTTGGCTGAATCCTGGCAGCAGAGAGAGGGCAAGAGGCCTGGTTAGTCTCTTGGTGCTGAACAGGGGGATAAGGAGGAGAGAGTGGATCTGGAGAGGTGGCCTGCAGAAACCCCAAAGACGTGTAAGTCCTAACCCTGAGGACCCACAACTGTGCTTCCTTACAGAAAAAGGGACTTTTTTTTTTTTTTTTTTTTTTGGTACTGGGGATCGAACTCAGGGGCACTCGACCACTGGGCCACATCCCCAACCCTTTTTTGTATTTTATTAGAGACAGGGTCTTACTGAGTTGCTAAGTGCCTCGCCATTGCTGAGGCTGGCTTTGAACTCGTGATCCTCCTGCCTCAGCCTCCCAAGTGCTGGGATTACCGGCATGTGCCACCACACCCGGCCCAAAAGGGACTTTATAGACTTTGTAGACGGGTCTTCTCAGGTCTTGAAATGGAGAAATTGCCCTGTATCATCCAGGAGGAACCAGTACACTCATAAGAGTCTTGTAAAAGGGTCATTGTGAGAGGGTGAAAGATTTCCAGATGTCTACCTACTGGTTTTGAAGATGGACGACAAGACCACATAGCAAAGAATGCAGGGGACCTCGAGGTGCTGGAGAAGACAAGGAAGTAGATTTCCCCCTAAAGCCTCCAGAAGGAGCGTGGCCCTGATGATACCCTGATTTTGGCTAGTAAGATACATTGTGTGCCTCTAGAAATGCAGGGTCATATGCATAATAATCACTAATTCATGATGCTAAATAAGTTGTTTATATCCTTCCTACTTTTGGGTACTGAAAATACTACTAAATGATAGTGATAGAAGATGGTAGTTAGGAATAGGCTTGTGTCCACAAAATTCATATGAGAATTCATAACCACCAAGTCAATGGATGGCATGTGGCTTTTTGGAGCTATCAGATGACATCATAAGGATAGAGTCTCCATAATGGAATAAGTGCCCTTATAAGAGACACCAGACAGCATTCTCTTTCTCTGCCATGTGAGGACACAGCAAGAAGGGGACCACCTACACGACAGGAAGAGAGCCCTTACCCGGAAATGAATTAGCTGGCACCTTGATCTTGGGCTTCTTGAACTGTGAGAAAATTACTTTTTAATGTTTAAGCCATTCATCTATGGTATTTTGTTATGGCAATTCAAGCAGATTAGAATAGCTGTTTTATTCATGTTCTTTCTTAGAAATAAAGTGTTCGCAACCCTATTAAAAAAAATGAAATGCAAGGTCATAAGTTTATTTTGTTTATGCCACTAAGTCATTGTCATTTGTTATAGTAGCAACAGGGAAATTACACATGAGGGGCAGTTTCCTCTGACTGGGACCTGGGATTACCAGTATAGAAGGAACTCCAGGTCACCACATTACTGTCTCTGGGGAGACCAGATCTCCAGAGTCCCAGTCCCTGGTTTGTTTCCTGAGAGGGAGAGAAACTGCTATAACTGCCTCAGGTGATTGAATGTCACAGGTTTGATCAGAAAGGTGAATCCCTCTGAGTGATAGAGAAATTGGGAATTTCTTGCAGAAAATGTGTCAGAAAATACCAGAAGTTGGTAGAAAATTCTATGCAAGGTGGTTGCCTCTGGTTGAAGTTGGTTGAATTCCGTCAAACCAGCAGTGAGGAAAGCAAAAGTTGGATGAGAATTGGAGAGAAAGGACAAGCTGGAATCCCCCAGCACTGACTGGGAGCACGCTGGTTTCCCAGCTTTGATAGCATGGGGGGTCTGCTGAAGACTCTGTGTCCTTTGCCACAGACACGCACAAGTACCTGGCCCAGGATCTGGGGACGTCAAAGGAGGAAATTCAGTGGGAACCCACAGAGCAACAGGTGCCCCTGCTGCCCCCAGTCGGTGAAGTCGACCGCGGAGCAGGAGCGGGAGCTGCCCTGGTGCCCCAGCCCAGCCTGCACAGCATAAAGTGGCTCCTGAGCCAGGCATGTCCTCTGATATCTCAGTGGCCATCCTAACCTAGAGCCACACAGGAAGAGGAATTCTGGGAATCATGGTTTCAGCCTATCTAGGTTGAAATCAATGGTGGAGATTGATCTCTGTGTCAGAGACTGGAGTCCAGCTTCTTTGCCTTGTTTAATCTAATCACATTGCCAGTTCTCTCCATTGTATCAGCAAAGAAACTGATGTTCCTAGGGGTTAAATGCTTTCCTAAACCACGCAGCTACTCCAAAGACCATACAAACAGCCAATGAGTGCAGGAGATTCTCAGCACCATTGTTCACTGGGGAAATGTGTATCAACATCACATGAAAGACCTCTTCACATTCACTAAGATGGTTATGATAGAAAAGAAGAAAGTGACAGCATTGTCAAGGATATGGAGAAATTACAACCTTCGTGCCCTGCTGGTGAAATGGTGCAGATCACTTTGGAAAACAACCTGGCAGTTCCTCAAAATGTTATGCATACAGTTATCATATGGCCTAACAATCTACACACAGGTATATATATGCTCAAGGTAAGTGAAAGCAAGCATCCATGCATGAATGTTTACGGCAGCAAGATTAGATTGGAAATGACCCAAGTGCCCATCAACAGACTAATGGATCAATAAAAGATGATCTCTTTACAATGGAATATTACTCAGCCATAAAAAGAAATGAAGTACTAACACATGGTACAATATGGATGAACCCTGAAAACACTCTGCTAAGAAGCCAGACACCAAAGGCCACATATCGTATGATTCCATTGACATGAAATTTCTAGAACAGGCAACTCCATAGAAACAGAAAGAAGATTAGCAGTTGCTTAGAGCTGGGGGTGGGAGGAAAGTATCCAGTGGGGAATGATACTAATGGATACAAAGTTTCTTTGGGGTGGTCAAAATGTTCACCAATTCACACTAATGGATTGGATGATGGTCACATACCTACCTGAATGAACTGGAAACCTCTGACTTACACAGGTTCATGGTCTAGTACTTCAGTGAAGCTGTTTTTTATCATGCTACGTGTAGAGAGCAAATCACAGAATCCAGCAAGGGTTTTTATGACTGCAAAGCCATGCTGCCCCTCAGTGACCTTCAATGTCCCTGGGCAGAAGACGTGCCGGGGAACTTGTTAAACATACAGACTCCCTTCCCAGAGTCCCTTCAGCAGAGGTGGTTGGGTCTCGGGAATCTATGTGCTTAACAAGCTCCCCCGGTGAGTCGCACACAGGTGGTCTGAGACACACCTGGAAAAACACAGCCCCGCTCGGCGTAGGATTTCTGCATCTCCGAGCCAAAACATGGCATCTGGGAAGTCAATGAGATTAGAGAAGTGAGAGATTTAGGGAGTCCAGTTTTTTTTGTTTTGTCTTTTTAATAGAGGGCATTTTTTTTTTTTTTTTTTCACTTGGAGAATGGGTAGAGGGAAAGAAGGGAAGGATTTCAGAGCGAGCTGGTGGAAGGTCAGGCGCTGGGAATTGTGCAGGCAGGAGCTCTGGTGCAGGACTGGGCCAGAGACACGTCTGAGGGGAGGGAGGGCGCACTGAGGAGAGGAGGAAGGCAAAGGGTCTGTGGCAACCACTGGAACAAGGAGAGAGCGCACACGTTTGCCACCTGCCTGGGGCTCCCTGGATGCCTTGCTTCATGGTCAAGTGTGATCCTCGAGAGAAAGGATTGCAGTGAACTGGAGGCAACATCAGTTCTCTGGGGCTTCTTTTTTGAAGAACTAATTTGAACAAGCGTGGAATGCACCCAGCAGTAGAGGTTAAATTTCAATCTTTTCTGCGCGGTTCCATCTTTGTTCCCTTTACCTTCTCCTTGAAGTGGAAATGATTGATGCTTAAGCAACTCCAGCTATTGAGTAATGTTTATTCAGACTGCAGGAGAACAAGAGAGGGCTTAAAAATAAGGTGGGAATTTTCCCTTTGAATGGCACAGGTCGAGTCTTTGAAAGTCAAGTGTATTCCCAATTGCGCGGTACAATAAAGATGGAGGAGCCGGCAGGTGAAAGGTCTCCTGCAGACGGTCAATGCACAGCGGTTAAGTGGAGCTCAAACACTCTCACGAAGCCACCTGAGCTGAAGCCCCCTGGTTATAAATATTGACTGAGCCCTGGATTGTTTTGAGAAATATCTTATAGCTTGTGTGAGCCTTTAAATCCGGGAACTGGAGAGCTTGGTAAATAAGCTTATAAGCGTAGGAAATAGGCGAGTCACCTTCTCATATTCCAATCTCAAGATATGCCAGCTGCCCCCTCGGAGGTAAGTGGGGACTGGCAGGGAAAAGCAAGCACCCCTCACACTGGTGATGATGGGGGTGGCCCCTGGAGGGCCCCACGGTGCTACCCACCCACTGTCCTGAATATGTGGTTTTTTCCTCATCAGTCAGCTCAGGGGCCCATGAAAGACTCAAACCAACCCAAGCACACCCAAGGATTTGGCATGGCACATCCCTTTTGATCTAAAGTCACCCAAGCAAAACCAGGCAAGAGTAATTACTTCTTCCTCTCCTTTTTGCTGGGATACTCTAGAAATTGAATTGGTGACCTTTGAACTATAGACTAAACATGAGGCAAGGGACCTACCCCCTCCAGGGGAGCCAGGGAGTGGTATGAGCTCCTGGGGTCTTGGGTAATGGACCATCCACAACGTTTGTGGGTCACTGTAACAACAACAACAAAAAAAAATCAAAACAAAAACAGCCTTCCCCTCCTCTGAGGGGGCAAGGTAGGGAACAAGAGTCGGAGCCAAGAGTCTTTATGAATGTTTCATTCACCATTCCTTGATCCTGAGCCTACCAGGAAAACGGTGGCATTCTATACTGAGAAGACCATCAGCCCTCCTGCCAGACATTCCCACAGGACTGGGACCAGCTGCAGGTCAGGCCCCACATGAAAGATAAGCAGGGCTGGGGGACATTGTCCCTCAATTCCAAATGGGGATTTCAGCACTGGATTCCCTAGACAGAGCTGAGGATCTGGGGACACAGGAGTTGGCCTGTCTTCCCTCCTGGCTGCTTCAGAGTGTGGACTGTGGTCTCCAGAGCACTTCCACCTCTTTGTGCATTTACATTTTTATTCCCCACCTCCCTCCACCCCTTTCAAAATTTTTAATAAAATTATCTTTGAAAAGTCCCAACCATTTCCTTGGAGCTCAGCAACAAGAGAATTTCCCCTTTCCTTAAGTGTGTGGCATCGGCAGAAAAGAAGAGAGATTTCTCAGGAGACCGAGGCAAGTGAAGACCGCGAGGGCTGAGAACAGGGGCAGCTGGGGCAGTGCCCCCACCTGAGCTGCCTCCCCCTGCCTGCTCATCCCTGCACCCCTGGGAGGGATTTTCAAGAAATTAAAACATTGTTCACACGCTATGCAAGCCACACTTTTCAAGTATAGAATTCAAAGGCTTACAGTTCAGTGGTTTTTAGTGTATTTTTTAAAAGTTGTGCGGCCGTCACCACTATCTCACTTCCAAACATTCCGTCACCCCATTAAGGAAGCCCCTGTCCACGGGCCATCACTCTCCCCAACCCCTCCATCCTCTCCAGCCTCCCAGGAGATTAGACAACCGCTGACCCACTGCCCGTCTCTCTGGACCGGCCTATTTGGCCACTCATTGCAAGTGGAATCGCCCAGACTGTTTGTGACTGTCCTCCTCCATGTGGCCTAAGAGTCCCAAGGTCATCCCCGGGCAGCTTGTTACACTCACTGTTCCGTGTGGCTCAGTGACATGCCGTGTTGTGGACTCACCACGTTCTGGTTGCTCATGGGTCTGCTGATAGCACTGGTGGGGTTCTGCTGGCGGCAGTTATGGGAAAGCTGCTGTCCCCATCTGGATTCAGCTCTGTGTGATTCTCCCTTCCTCAGAGCACCCACGTTTAGAGCATCCGAGACGCAGAGAGGACACTCGAAGGGTTTACGCTGGTCAGGGGGGGGGTGAGAGAAGCAGGGAGGGACTCTGAGATTTACTGGGCTCTTACTGTGAGCGAGGCGACAGGCCCCAACACTGGGCAGTAAATTTTCCATTTAGAAATAAGAAGACTTTGAGGTAAAATAGATTTCCCAAGAACACATCACTGTCGAATTCAAAATTGGGGGCAACTTCCCTTGTACCCGGCTTCCATATGCAAATCATATTGGCTAGAGGACAAAGGTCAGGTGTCAAAATGAGAGACTAGTCTGTTAGTGAGCTTTCTGTCACTGTGACAAAATCCAGAGGTAAACAACTTGTCAGAAAGAAGGGTTTATTTTGGCTCATGGTTCCAGAGGTTTCAGGCCATGGTCACCTGGCTCTGCTGCCATTGGGCCTGTGGTGGCTCAGCACATCATGGGGACACTGCAGCCACTCATCTCCTGGTGGCTGGAAAGCAAAGAAAGACAGGAAGGGGCTGGGGTCCCAATGGCCCCTTCTAGGGCACATGGTCTGGCTTCCCTCCACGAGGCCCCATCTCCTCAAGGCTCTGCCACCTCCCAATAGCACCCCGGGCTGGGGACCAAGACTTCAACCCAAGGCCTTTGGGGACCTCAGATCCAGCCTACATCACCGAGCTCTTCAGAATCACTCATCACGAAGCTGGAGGAATCGTTTATCTGCAAGTACAGAAAATTAAGATCAAAGATGTTCTGTGACTTTCTGAAAATCACACACTTTGTAGGGGGCAGAAGCAGGCCTGGACCCTCAGTCTTGTGTTGGGAGGAAGGGAAGCTGGATGCACCCTGAGATGTCTGACAAGGACGTCCGCATTTGTCAGAATTTGCAGCATGCAACCCACCCCCCACGAGGCACTGGTGGGGAAAAGCAAGTGTGTTTTCTGTCCTCCCGGAGTTGACATCTAAGATGGAAAGACCAAAGTGATAGAATTCTGCAAATGTCAGGGGGGCAGAACGGGTTGATCATTCAGGCGTGTGGAGCACGGACCTGGTCAAGGAGAAAAGAGGAGCCCTGGGTCACAGCCGTTAACCCAGAGGGAGGCCTGCTTCCTGCTCCCCTGTGAGGCAGTCCTGGTCTGGGGGCAGCAATTCCATATGAGTAGCCAGTGCCGGTGAAGTTGTCCAACACCAGCGTGCAGGAACAACTACCACCTCAGGAGGGCAGGAGTCACCTGGGGCTTTATGGTGGGGAGAGGGAGTGATCTGCAGCTGGAGGGTGGAGACAGGTGATGACCCCAGGAGGTGGCTCCTGGGTGCAGTAGCTGCAGAAGGTGGAGGGTTATGAGAATAGACCTTCACCTTTCTTATCCAGGAGATGCCTGTCTCTGGCTAGCTGTTGTCCATTTTCTCATCTGCAATGGGTTTAATAATGGGTATAACAAACGGTGTAACGATGCACATTTGACTCTCGCAGCTGTGGTCAGGGTGTGGGGGATGGAGTTAAGGTTAAGGATCTTCATCAAGATCCTTAATGGGAAGATTATCGTGGTGGGCATGATGTAATCACAGCATCTTCAGAAGAGGACACTTCAGAAGAGGGTCAGAGTCATGGAAAGAGCTGAGAGATGATGCAGAGGTCAGGGTGACTTGAGGCAGGGACCACGAGCCAAGGAATGCAGGTAGCCTCTAGGAGCTAGAAGACAAGGAAACAGCTCCCACCTCAGCACCTCCAAGGGACGCAGCCCTGGTGGCATCCTGACTTTAAGATTCTGACCTCCAGAACTGAAGATGATAAGTTTGTGCTTTCTCAAGCCATGACATTTGTAGTAATTTGTTACGTCAGCAATGGAAAATGAATACAGAGGGTTTAATGAGGTCCCTGCTGTGCAAGTTCTTTGAAGGAGCCTCTTGGGGAAACTGGAAGCGTCCACGCTGCTCAAGAGCTAGCCGGAATGGGGCTGCTGTACCTACGGCACGTCGCTACATGAAGAGAACCTCCTGCCCCCACGGAGGCTTGAAGACAGCACAAGGGAAGAAGTGGGGAGGGGGGCAGACACGAGGGGCCCATCCCCTTTCCTCCACCTCTCGCCTCTGGCCTTGGCCGGTGCTTCTCGACTCTGGCGTCAGTTAAAATCTCCCGGAGCAGCTTAAACATCGTCTAGTGACCGGCCCCACCCCCGGAGCCTCAGGTTGGCTTGGTCTGTAGTGTGGCCCGGGCATCAGGATTTTTAAACAGTCTCCCAGGTGCATCCCATGTGCGGCCAGAGTAGGGAGCAGCCGGCCACGAGGGCCACCGCGCTGGCACAGGAGTGTCGTCCCTCCCCACTGACAGCTCCGCTGGTGTCTGATTTCTTCCAGCCCCTGCAGCCTGGCTGGCGTCAGCCGTACCCACTAAGCCAGCTCCTCCCAGACAGGCAGGCTCAACCATAAATTTTAATTCAAAACTTTCCCTTTTTATTATTTTCAAATGCTCAAGGCCCTGAATGTGCTGAGACATCTTTCTCACGCGGTGACGGGCGGCTGAGCCGAGGTGGAGGGCTTTTGTGCACGTCACTCTTGCAGGTACCTCAGGTTTCAGCAGAGGCCGGGCCTGCTCCTCCCCGCACGCACACTCTGGGCAGCTGCTTATTCTTTGCCTCTGTGGATACAGTTCTATCCAAGCGCGAGGCCAGAGACTTTGCTCAACTCTTTGTGTGGCAGCTGCTTTTCTGGGGCCAAATGGAAAGAAAATCCAGATAATCGTGGATAATGTCGTTGCTGACAGGTACGGGGCGCGCATGACTACACCCTGCAGGAGCTTGTCGCGGCAAGAGTCCCTGCCGCCCCGCCGCCTGAGCTCACCTGCATTCCTAGGTGGTTTCCTTTCTTGACTGTGCATCTGGTGCCCTGTGTCCCAAAGTGCCTGAGCCCTTGCTGGCTGGACGTGCCCCTGGAATATCCAGAAATCTCAGCTGAAGGTGACTTGGAACCTGAAACAGTTCCTGGCTTTGCTAACTGCCCCCTCCTCTGTGGCCTGAGCCTGGGAGGGGCTGGGTCCCCCCTCAGGTAGCATTGCCCCAGTCAGTGGCCCTCAGTCCAGGAAACCTTAGAACAGCACTCGGGGCCCTGGTGAGCTGGAGAAATCTGATCCAGGGCCTGCGGCAGGGCCTGAGCAGCTCCCGGGTCATGTGGACGCTGCTGGGCCCTGGACCACACCTCAAATAACAAGTCCTGGGGTTTCAGCTGGCCCCAGATCTAGGTCCAAAGCTACTGAGGGCCTGGTTAATGGACAGAAGGTACAGAGATGCCAGGCGTAGCAGAAGGGCAGTACCAGGGCATCTCCCACCAGGGCTCTGACTGACCAATAGGGATGACGTTGCCAAAAAGCAGCTGGCGGAAGAGGCCTCCTTTCTCTCTTCCCTCCCTTCAACTTTACACTCGGAGCTAGAAGCCCACACTGACCATTTGCTGGATCCCTGGTAGTTCCCGTGGCCTAGGGGACACCTGCCAGTTGCTGAGGGTAGAGGCTGGGCCTCTCTCAGATCACAGGGTCTCCCAGAGTCCCAGGCCCTGCCTCCTCTCTCAGGCCAGGACCCAGGAATACCCCTGCCACTTCAGAGGCTCAGCCCAGCAGTCACTTCCTCTGTGGTCCCCCTATCTTCAGCTAGAATTAATGGGATGCTTGCTCCCCAAGCCTCTGCGCACTGCCCCTTCTCTCCTCTGGGGCTTCCCTGGTTTTATAATAATCATCTCCCCTGCCGGCCTCTCAGCACCTCAAAAGTAGCACCGGCCAGGCACGAGGCATTCAGTCAAGGCTTATTTAAAATATAAATGCAGCACGTGTTGGGCCATCTGGGCTCACGCTGTGTGTGGACTGGATGCAATCCTTCCTAACAACAGGACAATAATGCAGCAGCTTCCGAGCTGCAGGAAGCACAGAGGGGTGGAGGGGAAAGCAAGGCAGAGCTTTATCGCTCTCAGATAGGAGGGGACCCACGCCAAGTTCTCCCTTACACACTAACGCTCCCCCTCGGCCCTCTTTACCAAAGAATAAAGCATGGGCTGTGCTCACTGCCACGGGCTGCCTGCCTCCTTGCCCGATTCTGGCTGTGCACTTGGCAGGTGAGTGGGACTCTCCGGATGGGAGCACTGGGGGCCTCTTGGACAAACGAGCTTATCCGCAGAGCCTCGGGGCAGAGCCACGGGGCAGGCGCTGGTGCAGGCATCCCTGCCCCACCACGGGCTGTGGTCTGTGGTAGGCCTCAGAGCTTTTGGGATCCACGTTTCTTCCTCTCTCAGCGTGTTTCCTTGTGTGGGACAGGCCCACGTGACATGCTCCTTAGGCCTTGGGCGCTTGCTTTTGGGGAAGCTGCTCCCTAGACCACCAACTAGACTAAAATTTGTCCCAGTGACCCCTGGAACATGCTTTCGTATAGTGATCAAAGCGGAGTGACGGTCAACCTGTAGACAGAAGACTGGGAGATGGTCAGTTCAACTGTGTAAGTCACAGTTTGGCTTCCTTGCCCCTCTCTAGGGAGGAATGTGTCCTGCGCCCTCCGTGGGGTCTGGGCTCCTAGGTCAGCCTGTGCGGCCCTGCCTGGCTGCCGAGGGAGGTGGGGTCAGGAGCAGGGAGGTGGCCCTTGGCTTTTCTTCTGTCGTCTTCTTACACAGGCACCAGTGCCCAGCTGATGGCCTCTTTTCTGCCCTCAAGATTCTTTCTCCAACTTTTTGCCTCTCCGGGAGAGAAAGAAGCATGAGTTCACTTTAGGGTGGAGTACCTCACCTCAAGCCAGAAACTGACAGCCCAGGTAGTCATGCGGGCCGAGAAATCAGCGTAAGGGTTTGCACTTCTTGAGAGGGCCCTCTGGGTGCGATTGTACAGTTTTGTCTTTTTGCTGTGACACAAACCCAAAGCCCCTTTTAGGGACACCTGCTTGTGTGCTGTTCAGGGGGACTCCTACCCAGAGGCCATCCCAGCTCCTATCTCTTGAGACATCTCTCCCCTTTTCTGGAACTGGCAGTGTGTGAGACAGGTCCCTCGAGGCCCAGGTGCCTTCTCCGTGCCTGGCCCCTGTCCTGACAGATGCCCCTGGAAACAACACCTGCAGCGGACAGCCTCCTGACCTGGGCTGGGCCCAGCAGGTGCAAGCTCCTGCGGCCGCTGCCCCTCCACATTCCTCTCCACGCCTCACCTCGGGCTGGCCGGGACAAGCAGCTCCCAGCCAGCTGTGGACGCGCAAGCAGAGACAGGGAGAGTTCTGCTCGGCTCTGCCTCTCCCCGGCTGGGCCTGATTGCCGCAACCTGGATGGGGTGTCAGGAGGGGCCATGCGGAGCACGTTGACAAGGCCAGCGGCTCCCGCTCTGAATTCTTTTGCAGCCAGGACTCTGGCCCGTCTGGGGCCAGCGACAGAGACAGTGCAGGGAGAGCACTAATTAAGCTGTAGGCCTTCCCAGAGCCCCAGCTCATTTGTAACCATGCTCTCTGATCTCAGAGCCGCCTTGGGCGCTCTGGGAGAGCTGGGAGGAAAAGGGGGAGCAGGTGATTGAGAAGTTGATTGGGGCTTTTAGAATGACTTTCCATGAAACTGACATTTACACCATTCTTGCTGGATCTGGCTCCCTGAAAAGAACCACGAACCATGCCTAATTCTGCAGCGTGATCCCAGAAGCTCCAATCGGCTGGCCCCAGGGGGACTGACTTGTTCTTTCTAGGTCCAGGGACCCCCACCTGGTGTGATTTGGGAAGGTCCCCCATTCTGGCCTGCAGAACCCTCCCCTGTGAAGCTCACCCATGCTGAAGCCGAGTAGAGCTTCAGTCCTTTCTCAGCTTTGGCATCGCGGAAGTCCGAGCCCTGGGCTTCACTGTGGGAGACCCAGACCTCAGTGGGAAGGACCATGTTCTAAATCGAGGCTGGAGCTGAATCATTATGTCCCCAACTTGTGTTTTATAGATCAGTGAATTAAAACATGACCTTATTTTTACACCTACTTTTCCCAATGAGGGCCAGAAACGATCAGTGGCTCAGCAAATGTCACATGGGCAGATGTGGCACAATGGGTCCTGCATCCAAGTCCTCAGGTCTCAAACACGGCGACTACTGTGGTTTTTAAATTATGGAGTAGAAGAAGAAGGTGGGAAAGCTGAGGACTTGTCCAGCACCATCCCACAGCAGCCGGGGCTAGGAACGGTGTCGTGCAGAATGGGAGCTTGAGCCAGGCTCCCATTGTCACCTTTGGGCACTTGTTGATTTGTAGACTGTTGGGAAAACGCAGGTTGGGCATACAGCAGTGCTCCAGGGGCACGTTACGAGTAGAAACCCTCCAGCTGATGAGCTTCCATCTGTGAAGCTCATCCCGCGTGATGGGCCCTGCTGACACCTGACTGGGTCTGGGCCGGGGCTCACGCTCTCCCAGAAGCCTCCCTCCAGCTCCTCCTTGCTCCGGCTTTGAGGAAACCCAGATAATGTGAGGCTCAACCCAGCTTAGGCAGGGGCTATTTCTTTTAAAAACAGAGGAGGCAGACAAATTCCTGCCTGAATCTGTTAGCCTGGTCCCTGTGGCCAAGCCCCAGAAATTCCTCCCTGGCTGGAAAGCCTCGGGTTTCAGCACTTTTCTGAGCACAGGGGATTTGGGCCAGAGACTCCACCTCTGATTCCTGTTCCCAGAATGTCAGCAAGACGTGTCAGAGGGAGCTGGCCCTCCAGGGCCTTCCAGATCTGTGGCAGGAGGCTAGGGAATCATGCTTTCTATATTTATTGTGAAATATAAACAACTATTGTTTGACAGATTTTAAATAGAAATTCAAGAGTTGAGGAACTTACCCCAGTACCTGGCATAGAGTAAGCAACCCCTTTAATGCTTGTTATAAAAAAAAATATACTTTTCTAGTTAAAAAGGTAGCTCTGTCGTTGTGAACACATTTAGAAAACATCAAAAAACACAAAGAGCAAAACTAAATTCATCTGTCATCTTAATGCTGAGACACGATAACTTATTGATATATAATCCTTCCAGATTTTTTTTCTACCCATAAACAAAGTATATTTAGATCATAAACTGAGTATGTCTATAGCATAATTTATAAATGAAATATATTTATTCATAAAAATAGAACTGTGTGGATATCATTTGTAGGGTTGCCCCTTGCGGTACCCACTGGGGATTGGATCTGGGACCTCCCACAGACACCAAAATCTGAGAATGCTTAAGTCCCTATATAAAACAGCATAGCATTTGTATATAACCTGTTCATATCCTCCTCTATCCTACAAATTATCTCTAGATTACTTTTCAAAACGAATGCAATAGAGATGCTGGGTAAATAGTTGTTATGATGTACTGTTCAGGAAATGATGACAAGAAATTCAAATCTGTGTGTATCCAATACCTATGCAATTTTTTTTTTTCAAATATTTTTGGATTGCAGCTAGTTGAATCCACAGATGGAAAACCCACGGATACACAGAGGGCAGACTGTATTTTCACTTTACAACATTTTATAAATTAAGTATTAATAAATATTCATCAATTCATTCTTTTCTGTGTGTGCATCGTATTCCACTATGTTATAAATAGCTCCTCAAACAGCCCCCTTGGGCATAATCATTCCTTCATTTGCCTGATGATTCTTTCTGTGTAAGTCTTAGAAGTTGAACTGATTTTGGTGTGTGTGACTCAGCTTCCCTTGCAGATACCTATTTTTATCCTGAGCTCTTTGCTGGTACCAACAATGCATATACAGTTGATCCCATCATGGATTCTGGGTTTGTGAATTCACCTCTGCAGGAGCCCTGTTTGGGGTTGACTATGGGCCATAGACATTTTTGGGCATTTCCGCCTTCCGTAGTCTCACGGGACTTGGCCTGGGATCTCGCGGGACTTGGTCCAGGATCTCGAGAGATTTGAGCGGTGACTCAGCAGATCGAGCTAGCGCCATTCCTGCTCGGGCGCATGGGAAGAGACCAGAGAGAGAAAGGACAGGGTTATCGCTATTGTATAGATATATTGTAGTTTCTTGTAAGAGTAGGTGCCTTGGTTTCTTGTGAGAGTGTGTATGTGGTGTTAGAAATTACAAGAGACAGAGACAGAAAGATTAAAGAATATTTTCGTCTCCATCCTGTCTCTGGACTCCTTTCCGCGGCGCTGCCATTCCAGGCTGCAATCCCTTTCCGGCGACAACACACCTCCTTGGTGAAATTCATCTGTAACTTCAAATTTGAATTTGGCAGTCAGTCTGGCAAGCATGGAGCAGGGAGAGCTCTGAGCTGCCTCAGGAGCCAGCAAGGCTGAGCAAGGTGATGCAGCTCCTTGTGTGACCTTGTTCGTGCTGTAGATAGGGGTCTTTTCTGGGCTGTTCAATGCCACACTTTTTGCATTTTTGTGCTTTTTATTGGCTATTTCACTGTTGAAAAGGATCGCCAAGCACAGCGCTGATGTGCCTCTAGTGTTCCCAAGTGCAGGAGGGCTGTGACATGCCTCATGGACAAAGTGTGCGAGCAGATACGCTTCCTGGAGGCCACCAGCACAATGCCCGAGAATCGGCAATGCACGCCCATTCAGGGGTCTCTAAATAGAAAGGCGCATGCTCCGAGGTTAAGCACTGATCTGTGCACAGACACGTGGCAGCCAGAGGCTCACAGTATTTCCCTAGAGCAGGGTCCAGTGTTCACTAATTCCCGACTCACCGTGACCTGATAGATCGCAACTGCCAGAAACGACCGGAATTGCCGGCTGTGTCTGAGGCGTGAGTCTGGGCGGCCTCCAGAAATCTTGCCTATGCGTTACCAACCTCCTTTTCCTTTCCAAAATCCTCTCTGGAAAGCGATCTATAGCAAATATGATGTGCATTTTTAAATTTTAGACTTTCAATGCCCCTTGCCCTGTTCATAAAAAGCGCTCGCTCAATACAGCGTGTACCAACCTCAGAGGCCATGGCTCGACGTGCCCCGGCCCGGCACGCCGAGTTCCCCTTTTCCCTGCTGAGCTAGCCCTGCCTTTGCCTGGGATCCTCACTGCCGGTCCTCAGAGACGCCAGCACCAGCTTCCATGTCCCCTCCCAGAAAAGCAAGCTCCAGGCGGCACCCTTGACCTTTGCCGCCCACTGAGGCAGAAGGCCACTGATGGCACTGAGGCAAGTGGTGACCTGGTGCTCACAGTTGTATTTCCCAACCTACATGGTAGGAAACAAGGTGGCCATCTGATTATAAGTGCGTTTATGTGGCAGAAGAAAAATATTTGCAGAAGAATAAGATTTTGTGACGTGAAAATCGCACAAAGTTCGGATTTCAGTGTTCCTGGGTAATGTCCTTGGAGCACAGCATGCCCACTGGTCACCTACCCTCTGTGTCTGATGGAGGGACACTAAGGCTGGTGGAGCTGTTTCTACAGAGACCATGCATGCCTGAAGCATGTACTCTCTAGCCCTTTGCAAGAAGCTCACCAACTCTTAGCCTGGTTAGGAAAGGCTACTCTGTCACCAAACTTTGCAGTGCATGTCACTTGTGAGACTGTTTTTTGGTTAGAGCAGAAGCTCTCCAAGTATTTGGTCTCCAAGATCTTTTTAATCTGAAAATCACTGAGGGCCCCCAAGAGCTTTTGTGGAGTTTAAGTCATATCTGTTGCTATTTGTCATGTCAGAAATTAAACTATGAATGTTTAAAATATTTATTTAGAAATTAGTTGAAAATAACATAATGAACCCATTACATGATTATATAAGGAATGCATTTTTGTTAAAAAAAAAATACAAACTTCTTTTTTAAAGTCTATAGCAGCTGAAAGAGTGAAATAGATTGACATTTTTTCAACCATCTTTAAAGTCTGTGCTGGGTTCTCGTCATTGCTCCCTTGTTCACTCTGCTGAGACCCTGCACAGCGCACAGCCTCTGGGAAAACCCACCATGTGCCCAGGAAACAATGAGAGTGAAGAAGACAGTAACAACTTAGTATCATTATGAAAATAATTTCGCCCCAGTGAATCTTCTGAAAGTCTCTGGGGGAACTCTACTGAGAACTGCTGATTTATCCACAGGATAAAGTTCCTAGGCGACAGCCTTCTACGCTGGGGTAGCTGGAGTGTCAGAGATGGAAAGTGAGGACCCCACCAGCCTCTGCCGCACTCGTGATGCCCACCTGGGGAGGGGCAGCTGCTCATCCCACGTCCTGGCAACCACAGTGTGTGGGTGAGGCAGGAGTGGCCGCTCCCCCTCTCCAGGCTCCAGCCTCTCCACAAGCCCCCTCTGCCTTCCTTCCCTCTGCCCTTACCCAAGAGCCAGGGGATGAGGAGCTACCTGTGGTCCTGGGAAGGACCAGGTAGTTCTCGTCCCATACCTGCTTTTGTTAAAAGCGGAAGGACAGCCTGGATACTCAACCTGAGCACCAAAGGAAGAGGAAACTCCTCTGAGCACACAGCCAGGTGTGCAGTGAGCTCACAGTCCCACCAGCTCCACCAGTATGGCAGATAAGAGGAGCAGGCCACAAGCACTGACCATCACTACGCACCCAGCACCATTTCAAGCATCTGGAACACAGTGCAAACTGTATAGTCGGGTATCTGCTTCCCTCCTTTTCTTTAATTATAGAGCCCATCGGCTTATGCTGGGCCCCTGGCTTCCCAGTACTGAACCCACATCTACAAGCCTCCCTTGCACCTAGGTGCAGCCATGCGACCAAGTTCTGGCCAGCAAGGGTACAGAAGGAGCCCTTTGCCTTTGCTTTCTCCCTTCCTAACTAGCCCAAGGTCCTGGACCTGAGGAGGGGTGTCGCCAAGATTCCAGCCCAGCCAGTCACAGCTCACAGCCTGCGCTTTAACAACTGCCCCTCCCCGCCCTCATTCGGGTTGATTTGCTGGCTTCTTTTACTATTTACAAAAACCTGTTGCTGTTTGATATCGGTTCCCAGGATAGAGCCACTGGTGGCCAACTACAAAATGGGACAGATATTAATCCCTTTTATTCTCAACTCCTCTGAACTTATAGATGTATAGGCACACATGTGCGTGCGTACACACACACACACACACACACACACACACTGATGGTTAGCACTCATCTCACTCAAGATGAAAGGTCAAGTGACTGCCTAGCTTGCCATAAATTGGCTTTTAGACTCTCTACACACGATCATGATCCTGAACCCTCTAATATATGCTGCAATAGAAATCATGTCAAGAATCAACTATTTACTGTGCATGTGTTGTGTCCAGAGGAAAAAATCATTTATTGGCCATTGAGAGTCCCATATTTATTTTCCCCAAAGCAAAAATTAGGTGGGATTTCTTGCCCCCAATGAAGTGGTTTCTTACACCTGGGCCACCAAGTGGTGTCCTTCTTGGACAGGACGCCCAGCCAGCCTTGAGTGAGGACATGGCCAGCACATGCTGCAGACCACAGCACTAATTGGGCTGGACAGGGCTACCCTGTGATGACTAACTCACCCTCAAACTTCAGAGCCTTAACATGACAGCGGTGTTTGCGCTCCATGACCAGCGTGGGTCGGTCAGGGTCTTCAGGATGGTCAAGGGACTGTGCTCTATGGTCATTCAGGAGCCGATAGCAGTCCCTGAGACTTCCAGCTACGTACTCTGGAATATCTGACCTCCACAATCAGCATGGAAGGTGAAAAGGGCACTTGGATATCCGCCCCCCCAACCTGGAATGACACTTTGACCTGGAAGTAGAGCACATCACTTCCTCTCACGGCTTTTTGGTCAGACCTCATCCTTCGGCTCCATCTATCTACAAGGGACCAGAAAATAAGAAGGGTAGGGAATATATTTGGGGAGCAGGGAGTGCTTCTGCCATTGCATGTCAGCAGAAACATCTAGAACTATGATAACTACTAGAACAACCTTCCTCGTCCTTGGTGGGAAGAGTGGGGAAATTCTAAGCTTCAATTAAGCAGAAAGCACAGATGCCTAAGGACTTCCAGGTGCACCTCTGTCCCAATTAAAAAAAAAAAAAAATAGGCTAAGGTCTTGACAAATGGTTGATGGATGGAGTGGTAGGCCAGGCAGGGCCTGCGGACTGAGAGGCCATCAAGCGGCCTGAGGAGAAAGGAGCCAGGTGGTCCAGGTGTGCTGCTGTAGGCCATGAAGACCCCTGGAGCAGCACCTGTGCCCCCTCCCCGCTGTGCTCCACCAGCCCCTCCAACAGGAAGGGGAGGAAACAGGTGCCCAGACTCATGCAGGGGTGAGCGCAGGAGCAGTATGGAGAGAAGGGCACATTTTTTAAATACTCTGAGTCCCCCAATTTAAACACATTGGAATTTCTTTGAGTAATTTTGAAGAGAAGGTGTCAACTGTTCTTTTTCATGGTTGGTCAAGTCAGGACCTAAGGGCCTTCTTAAAGTGGGCTGGCTTATTTTCACTCTGAACACTTTATCAACCAATCCCTCAGATATTTACTTTGTCCCTCTCAGGTGCCTGGGACAATGCCAATACTCTGTTGGTTATCAAAGAAGGGTACAGTGTGGCTACAAGGCAATGGGACAGATTTTGTAGTAATTTTAGTAAAAAAAAAAACAAAAAAAAACTTGCCAGTTTAGCCCCCTAAATTTTAGGTTGTGTACTCATTTCTGAGATGTGCTAGCTGGGCTGAGCTACCCTCTTTTGAAAATGTCTCTAAGCCTCACATAAGGTCTCCTGTGAAAGCTGACCGTGATCACTGAGCCATCTCCTTTTTGGAAGGGTTATTATCCAGTAGAACTACCTGCCCTGTTTACTGGAGCTGGCTTTCAATGCCTTTTGTCTATTCTTAGAAATCAAGCATGTGTTCAATAGAGGCAGAGTAGCCACACACACACACAAAAATATCTAGAAAAAGGTGCTATAACTTTTAGAGGTCAATCTCAAAGTATGTCTTAATCTCTGTGACAGATTATGCCTTCCAAAACCAGAACCTCCCATCCTGCATGTTCTTGGAGAAACTTCCCACTCAGCCATCCAGGGGTGAAGACAAATTCCTTTCCTTTGAGACTGGGCGGGCTTCTGACTTCCTTGTCATAATCTATAAGCAGTAGAAATGATGCTATGACTTCATGGCAAGATCACAGAGTGTCACATGTCACCCTGCCATAGGAACTGGGCACTCTTACTGGAGCCCTGAGACCCCCCACAAGTACTCGGGCTGCTCCAAAGCGGCCATGTTGTGAGGAAGCGCTCTTTCCCCGTGGAGAAACAACGTGAGCACCAGGAGTAAGAGACTCCCAGCCAGCCCCAGAGGCTCCAGCCCGCCCTTCCCCCAGTTCTAGCCACTGTCTGAACGGCAACTGCATGAAAGACCTAGAAACATCCACGCAAGCCCTTTGCAATTTCCTGTCTCACAGAAACGGTGAGCGATAATAAAATGATAATTGCTTTAAGCACAGCCAGTGGTATGCTGGTCGATTTTTATTTAATAGAAGGATATCCAGGAAAAAAAAATAAATAAAAAGCAGGCCTGATTTGTAGTGTTTGTCTATTTCTGTGGTATAAATACTCCTGCAAAGGCCAATCTCAAGCTACCAATAAGGTGAACAAAATTGGAAGGAGATGCACACAAGGGCTCTCACAAGAGCCGCTCCAGAACGTCCCGAGAGAGAACAGGCCCGAGGCTGAGTGATCTCCTGAGTTGGTTCTGAATCATGGGACAGGCTCAGAGCCCGCATGTGCAGAGACTGCTGGAGCACACCCGGGCCACGGTTGAGGCTGAGGCCCTCTGGCTTCCTGGCGGATACCCAGGGCACAGCACCTCTGTCGACCCTGAGGCCCTCATTTGATGTCTTCCTTTCACTTCTGAGAGGTGGATGTGCAGACAGCCATGGGCAATCAAGCCATAGCCCCTTGGGGTGTTGAAGACCCTCTAGGTCTAGGCTGGGAAGCCTGCCCCGAGGGACCGGGCAAGTGCACTTCCCCAAGAAGCCAGGGAACTGTGAGGCCTGCTATGAGAACGAGGTTCTGTTTCCAGGGAGAGAAGACTCACCACACACCAACCAGGAGAAACATGGGTCCCGCCTGTGCCAATGGGGCCCGCCTGTGCCAATGGGGCCCACAGGGAAGATCAGATGGACAGCTCTGTCATTTTCCAAAGTAATATATTTTATTGTGGGACAAATAAACTCAGCAGAGGGAAAAAATTAAAATTACATCCAATCCCCACTAAACCTACTGAAAAGTTTTGGATATTTTGTTCAGTCTTTTGCAATAGACAATATAAATACATTGTACATCCAAAGTCTTTCGTTAGTATTCTGTTGTCTCATGCCCTCATAGCCTTAGATCTTACAAAAAAAAAATAAAATGACTGCATAATATTCTATCATTTGGAATTACTACTGAAGACTAGATGGGTAGACTGTTTCCCAGCATTTAAAAGTGATCCCCCAAATTTGTGTTCTTGTCTTATTTTAGAGCATTTGCAGAAAGAGGAAGACATGATATTAGGATGGGGGGGGGGCACTTTTAAGGCTCTGGGTGAACATTTTAGTTTCACAGTGTCTGTGTAAACTCCCACCAGCAGTGGGCAAGGGAACATACCTTACAGGGATTTGATAAGCAAAATAAATTTTCATTCCTGGTTTGATTGATACTTTTACTAATACATTTGATTTTTTTTACATATTTCTTGAACATTTACGTTTTTGTCATCAATCACTTTTTGCCTATTTTAACACTGTTATCTCTTTCTTCACTTTGCAGTCACCTTTGACATGAACATAATTCCTTGTGATATTTATCATAAACATCATCTCAGTGTTACTGATATCTAGACACACGAATGTTTCTGTGGTCAAACTCAATGATCACTTACTTTTAAGTCTATTTCTAAAGTCCTTCTCTCAGCATCTCAAGTTTACCTGTGTCTTCCCCTTTCATGCTACTTTTTGCATATAACAGCTAAATACATGTGGAATTTATTTTGGTATATGGGGAAAGCTAAGGATTAGCTCTAATTTTTCCCACATGGTTGGTCCTAACATCATTTATTGACTAATCTTCCTTTCCTCACGGATCTTTACCATGTACTAATTTTTTATCTATATTATCTCTATTAGGGCCTGTGTTTCAGACATTTGGTTATATTGACCCATCTGTTCATGGTTTAATTTGGCATCAAAGTTTTATAATACCTTTTATTTTTCTTCTTTTTCCCCGGTTGATATAATACTTTTAACATACTTTCTCAAAATATTCTGGACAGGATCAAGCTACCAAAATTTTCTTAAAAGGAACATTCCAGACTACTACAGGCATGGTCTGTATATAATTCTTGTTGACCTGAGCAGCTGACTTCTCTTACTACAGTGATAGTCAGGTTTACAACTTTCTTCTGGAATCTGCTCTTTAGATACCCTCCCCCCTACTCTCACCCTGCTCATGCTGGCCTCAAGAAATACATTTGCATGGTCACCCTCTTCTTAGGGAAGGGAATTATTTGCTAGTGGCCAGAAAGCAGTAAGTTTGAACCAGTTGCTTTCATTGCATGGAGGCAGGGGAATGCCCATTAAGGAGACTAGAGGAGACTAGTAGCTGCTCATTAAAAAGCCCTCAGCACTGGTACAAGCTCAACTTGTAACTTTATCACTGAATTATCCTGGGGTTGCTGTAACACCCTGGAACTCTGCCACACCATCTGCAAAATGAGGCTTCCAGACCAGACACCCTGCCAGCTCTAACACGGTACCACTGGTGGCCGGCAACCCCGTCCAAATCCTGCAATGAAATCCTCTGCTTTCTGCCTTCGCTTCCCTTCAACCAGAATTTGTCAGAACTCTTCAGTGGCACCATGTTCAGACGGCTTTGCATTCTCCTGAGCCTTCTTGCTGTGTGAACAGTCCTTTCAAGATACTGGGGATGAAAGGGTCCTCAACGCATGAAGCAGATAAAAAGCAACGTCTGTATGAGAGAAGAAAGTTGGGCTTTTTTTCTTTTCTTCCCTTCCTCTCATTAGTTTAACTTCTGACCGATTTAAACATTTGTTACACTTTCCCTGGAAAATTAAAAGTTTAATTTGGAAAGCAGTCATGGAGTAAAAAAAAAAAAAAAAAAATCTGTGGAGTATAAGATGCAAAATATGGTTGCTAATGAGTGGCACTGATTTAACAGGACATAAGGAAGAAAAACAACAAATTTTGGAAGAAAATAAGCAATTTCACAATGTTTCCACTTGTTTCCAATCCAACTTGCTTCCATTGCTTCAAGGGTTAGCTTGGAAATTTTTCTCATGAAAGCACAGTAAATATTCCCGAAGACAGTTTATTTTCTGGGCTTGGAATTAATGGGTAGAAATGACAAATTTCCTAGAACAACTTCTGGGAAATGTGTGTTGATGGTTGCTCCTGATTTTAAGCTTTTCATTCCTCCCTCCAGCAAGAAATATACCAAATCGTGCAACCACAGGGCACAGAGCAGTACATCCTGGCTTCTTTAATTAAACAATAATAATCTTTTGAGTTTTTGCGGCTTACATTGTTCCTATATGAATGTATGCTTGTGTGTGTGTGTGTGTGTGTGTGTGTGTGTGTGTGTGTGTGTGTGTGTTTTAGATACATTTTAAAATAGTTTAGGGAGCCATCGCAGAAGAATCTTCTTGCTGCCCATTAAAAATTCTGATTTTACACCATTAATTGGCGTTTTCCAAACACTTAGCTCCCAGTTTGGAGTCTACAAATAAAACACAGGCCCAGATGCTGCGTTTACACTCGCGCGCATTTAGCACGTCATAAGCAGTTCATTAAACTGATAACACTTTACACCGGAACACTGGCTCCCTCAGATCCCTCAGCCTACAATTGTCCTCCGGCACCCAGCGAACCCTCCCTAGCTGGGAACTACAGGAATTTACATTCTTGACGTGTGTCTCTTAATTATCGACACCCTGGTCCCTGGCTGGCTCAGAGAGGGCGGGCTGGGCCCTGCGTGCACCAGCGCACAGGGACAGGCGGGGCGCCCCGTGTGCACTGTGCAGGCATCGGCCTTTGGACGCCCACCCCACAGCTCAGGAGCAAAGCTGAGCCTGGGGGTTTTCACAAGCAGCAGGTGGGGGTTCAGCTGAGCCCCTGGGCTCTGCTAAGCAGCTTCCTCCTGGGAAGAGTCCCTCTCTCCATTTCCCAAGGTCTTCTAATGCCTGGTTGCCACCTCGAGTTTCCTCCCAAGAGCCACATTCTAAGCTGCCCAAGTTCCATTTTAGAAAACGGGTGGCGCCAGCCCCGTAGGACCCCCCTCTCCTTGCATCTACCTCTGGGACCTGGGGTTGTGACATTATTAGAGAGGCAGTGGGAGTCTGGGGTCCACCTGCCCTCCGCAGTCCACGAGGGAGAATACAAAGGTTAACTGCATTGGCTGTTCGCGGTGTGCCAGGCCAGGTGCGCGGCCTGCGGTGCCCATTCCATTCCACAACGACCCTAGGGACTAAGTGTGGGGCCGGCATTGACCTTTATGTCACAGGGCAGAGAAGGAGGCCCCGCCCGCGGGGCTTAGTGAGCGCTAGGCGCGGAGCTGAGCGGCCCTTGGCAGAGGGCTGGCCTTCAGCCCTGCCAGCCGAGGGCCACTGCTGACCCTTTTCTGCAAAAGGCCGAACAGTGGCAGCAGGGCGGGACGCAGCGAGAACTGCAGTCCTCTGACTCGAGGTGGGCACATGGCCCCCCGCCCCAAGGGCGCCTCTGAGGACAGGCGAGGACCGGGAGCTGCAGGGGCTGAAAGCCAGGCTCCCAGGCTTCTCCCCGAGGGCATCGGAAACCTGCTCCCTGACGCCCCGCGGCCGGGCGGGGTCCGGTGGCCGGCGTTCCCACGCCCGCCCTAGGACGGCTCCAGCCCACGGAGTGCTGGGCGACGCCGGCTACTCACCAGTGACTGGCCGCGGCTGATTAGCCGCAGAGGGCTGCGGCGAGGCCCGAGGAGGCCCACGACCGTCCTTTCTAGGCCCGGAGCCCGGCGGCCGCGGAGCCGGGCACCGAACCCCGAATCCAGCTCGCAGCCTGTGGTCAGGGCGGGAGGCCAGTGAGCGCCCAGGGGCTGGACGCGCCCCGGCTGGGCAGCTGGACGCACGGCGCCATCGCGTGGCCAGAGCGGGCAGCGCAGGCGGGGCCGCGGCGCGTACCCTGGCTAAGACCAGGCGAGCCTGTGATCGCAAGGAAACAAAAGGACCCCTTAGTCCCTTTGGGAACAACCTTTGTGTCTAGTTCAGGGTGCCGATGGCTCATGTGACTGCAGCCCAGGGCCGGCGGGGTGCTGCTTACTAGGGACGCTTTTGTCAGGCCTGAATTCTGAGTGGGGAGATTCCCGAGGCTTTTTAGGGGGCCACAGGGCTGTTGCGGAAAAGAGCACAAATGACAAAGGGGCCTGGGAACCCTCCTCTTAGGAGATGCGTGGATTCCCGAACTCCAGCAAGGTCAAAATGAAGACTGAAGTGTCCATTTGTTCAGTGGTTCATTCATTCATTCAGTCAACAAAGGTGTACTGAGCACCTACTGCGTGCCAGGGCTCAAGGTGGGTGCTGATGATACCAAAGAGAACCACAGGCTGGCGATTCTCTTTGCCAGCCTGGTGGAGGTCCTGGAACCCTTCTCAGAGTGTTTGAAAAAAGCATGAACTAAAACACAAGGACTGCAAAGCAAGCCCACTATGCTGAAACACAGCTATCAAAATATTGTTTTCTTGTAAAATAGTCATACATATTATTTTAAATATTTGATGTAACAAGATCTAAAGAGTGGTCTTTAATAGGCCGATCTACAATCATTTCAAGATATCAATGAGGCCAGATGATATTTTGAGAGAAGTGCATCGACTGTAACATGATAAGAAAATAAACTGTGATTTCTGTCGGGCAAAATCACAGGCACTGCTAATGCACTGGGGCGTGTTGCCTAGATTCACAAATGAACAAAATGTTAAATTTCAGTTAGAGGTTAGTGAAAATGATGTCAGTATTTCCCCCATTCAAGTTCATAGGCCCTCTTCCCTAAGGTAAAAGAAGAGGGACTTTATCCACAGACACCCTTACTCAAGAAACCTCCGGTGAGCAGAATAAACAGGAGGGGTCTGGGTAGTGACGGACAGTGAGGGAGTCCCAGGGTGATGTGCTAACAGGGTCACAAGGAAGGGCTGTCTGAGAGCAGGCTGGGAGGCCAGTCACCCACATTGGACCTTAAGAAGCCCGCACAGAGCTCGACATGGCCACCAGGGGCCCCAACTCCCCCCAGCAGTCTTCCCAGTCATTTTAAAAATTTGAATTCTGCCTTGTAGGACCTGAACTCACCCTTTGATCACAGTGTCCCCAATCCCTACAGCCTGGGTCAACCTCATGGACACCTCTGCCCGGGGCCCTGAAGGCAACTGATTTTGCCACTTTGCCAGCCAGCCTGGGCAAGAGCCATGTTCTTACAACACTGAAGCCCCCAAAGTTCAACCTGATTAAAGCAAAGGTCAGTGTCTCTGAGTTCTCTGTGGGAACCAGGCTCTCTTCAGCATGAGGATCCCCAAGCCTTCCGGGTCTTTGCCCACCTTTCCCTGGAGCCCAGATTTCCCAGGGCCCCCTCTGAGGCAGCGCCTATGTGACATCTCTTTTCTGGTCCAGGCATTTCCAGGCCTGCGATAACACCACAGGCGGCATTTGGGGGTGGCTGGGGAGTTTCGAGGCGGCCTTTGTATTTGGGTATGAAGCAGGGTGGCGAGCCTGTGGGGTGATGTCAGAGCTGGCACCAGAGGAGAACAACTTTGTTGACAAGAAGATTAATTAGACAAATGTAGTGCCCATCAGTTATTCCCGCCGCCTCCTCGGGGGGTCAGCTCTCGTCGAGCCTTTGCTAGAGACTTTTTTCATCTTTTTAAAAGAAAGCCTAATCTCCTAACAAGACAGGCAAAAACCAATTCATGGCGTGCCAGAAGAGCAAGCGCAAACAAGCCGTGAGGTTCCTGCAAACCGCCAGACCGCGGGGCGCAGGCTGGCCCAGCCGGGGAGCCCACAGGGCGTCTTCCTTCTACCTGTCCAGACTGGGCTCCAGGAAGTATGGGAGCCCTGCAGCCCTCCTGGGCAAGGAGGACGCCCTGCCTGTGAGCTCTCCTGGCCTCTGCTTCTTCTCTGCCCTTCACAGGAGAGAGTCCCCTTTTATGGAGAGGGGTGGGCCACCAGCCGCGCAGGGTTTTCAGTGATTGGAAGCTCCTGCCACCTATACCTCCCCAAATGTCAAAGGCCCTCTTTCTCCAACAAGAGCCTGCCCCGTGGTCCCGTTACGGGAAGAGACAGTGAATTACTAGGTGGGAGTAGCCTCATTTATTATTCAACAAATATTCATTAAGCATATTATACACCAGCAATGCCGGGGACAAAGGGGGGACCTCAACACACGAGTCTTGGCGAGGGGCTTGTATTCTAGAGGGAGAGACATCTCAGTGAGTGAAATAAATATATGACATAAATACACAAAGAAACTCATTTGTGCCTATGCTAAAGGCAAAGAACAAGCTAAGTGAGGGGATATGGTGGAGAGGGCATGAACATGCAACCATTTTGGAAAAAGTGTCCTGAAGGGGAAGTGAAATTGGGGTTGAGACTTGGGGTGGAGGGGAATCTGCCGCCTATGATGCCAGATATCTGTGGACTGCATGAATGAAAAGAAAGGTTTCCAAACTTGCTTCTCACACGTAACTTCAGTGTGTGTTAGAATCTTCTGGAAGGTAGGGGAGGGAGTCTTGCTAAAATGTAGATTCTGGCTCTGAAGGCTGGTGTGAGGCCCAGAAAGTGGCCTTTGAGCAGCTCTCCTCTCCCACCAGCCCTCCCCACTTAGACCGAGCTGCACCCCTCCCACAGCCTCACTCCGCGCAGACGCTCACCCTGGATAGCTGCTGGCTCTGCAGACCTGACAGGAGAAAGCCTCTGAGCCAGGCTCTGGGCCCTTGAGGGCCTCCGTAACCCAGGGACTGCGCCTCCTGCACGGGCAGGGCAGCCCAGGCCTGGCCTGCGGGGAGGAGAGGCCGGTCTCCGGCTCTGCAGGGAGGACTCCTCCACTGGTCAGCTCTGTGGAAATGGGAGTAGTCTCTGGCCTTCCCACCAAGGAGCCTCTGATCCCGTCACCAGGGTGAGGTCAAGGAAGGGTGACCACTCAATTACCCTATCCAATCCTGCCCCCTCCTAGGGACTTCCTGGGGTCCCCTCCCAGACACCCACCTGCAGGAGGCAGCTGTGGCTCCTGTCTGCTTCTGCAGGTGGGCCACAGTTGGGTGACCACACCCTTCTACCAAGAGAGGGTCCCTGGGTGCTGGGGTGGGGCAGTGTTGCTGGCCCTGTGAGGGACACCAGGTCAGCAGGGAGCTCCCAGGTCTTCTGAGGACAGGAGGAGCTGGCTCTGCTGTGCTGAGCACCCTGTCCCTGCCTGGCACCCAGGCATCCAGGAGCAGGGCTGGCACTGCCTCATGGGACTGTGCCCTGTCTCTGGGGGTCCCTGGGGCGGAGGATGCGCCCACCTGGATCCTGCCCCCTGTCTTTGTCCCTGGACCCCTGAGCCCACCCCCAGGTCTGCTGGGCCTCTCCCTGGTCCAGTCACTCTCCTGCTCAGCTGGGATGTGAGTGTGCTGGAGTGGGGGACCCGACGGAACGTGGACACTTGGGGCCGGTGGGTGTGCACACATGGGCACGCACGTGTGCAAGGCCTCTCCTGGTGCAATAAAGAGCTGCAGTGAACGTGGAATGGCCGGGCTGCAGCCTGGCTCTCTGCACTGCCCTGTTCTCATGGCACCTCCTGACAGTCCTGAGTCCAGTCCTGGCCTTCCAGGTGACAGGAAGCTGTATTTATCAAGGTAGAAACATGACATGTACATGACATGTTGATTCCTAACTTCTTAATAATACACTATGGGCTATCTCTTTCTAGTCTCGTCCTGGAGCCGCAAAATGCTCAGAAGATTGGAGACAGAAGGTACCAGAATCCAGCGATCCTCCCCGTGGTTCTGAGCAGAGACTGAATCTCCACCACCACGGTCCTCTTACCTCCAGCTCCCTGACTTCACCATCACACCAGCTGAGTGATGTGAGGTTGGGGGACCCCAGCCGCAGCATCTCAGTGGAGCCCGTTTAACATGCAGATCCCAGGGCCACCCGGGAACCGGATGACAGGCTGGAGGTGGCGGGCCTGGGGAGCGGTGACTCCGAAGCATGCCAACCACAGCTCTGGGAGAGGCGTGGGTGCTGAACGTGGAAGAGGAGAAGGGGCTCTGGGCTTGAAGATTGCTGGAGCGCACAGACCAGAAGTTACCTGCTTCTCCAAATGTAGGTTCTGAACGCCAGGAGCCATATCTGTAGGGAACTCCCTTTCCCAACAGCACATGGGGGAGAATCTACACTTATTGGGCCCAACTCCAGAAACCTCTCACATCCTTCATGCGCCCTGGAGTCTTCTGAAGCCCCCAGGGTACCATGGAAGGGAGCCTGAGCCTGCCACCAGCCTGTGACCAGGGGCTTCTTCCCTGGAGGCAGAGGGGCTATAAAGGTGATTTAAATTATCTGACTCTAAAAGAAATAAATGTCAATGTAAAGCACCAATTCACCTTCCTGGTCACAAAAGAGAGTGCAAATGCATTAGGAAATTTTTTGTTACTTGGGCTAATGGCTTTGGAGGGCTGCAGTGTCAAACAGGTGTTGTTCAAACAGCTCAGTGAACCTGGGATCTGCCACCGGATGGCGGCGGATCCCGTTGGGATGCATTTCCTGCCCTCTGCTGCCCTCTGCTGTCCAGTGCGGGCGGAGACACCCAGGCACAACGCACGGTCCATGGCATCACCGACCCACGTCCTAAGAGGTTTTATACACATCTTATGAGAGACGTGGTCGGGTGGCTGTGGGGGAGGGAGGAAGCCTCCAACTCCACCTTTCCAGGTGGGTTGCAGGCGGAACTTGGAGAAAACACTTCACAGAGCTCGGGGATGTGTGGCCAAGTCTTTTTACAACTAGAGTAAGCGTGACTTTTAATGTTTTATTATGGGACAATATTGCTGCTAAAATTTATTTAACATTTGCAAAATATAGGAAATACAGATAAGGTGAGCATTTTAAATCATCTGCAATCCCACCATGGGTACATAACCACTGAGAGTGTTGATCGTGAAGCCATCTGTAATGTCGGTGTATGTGATATAATATTCTGTTGCATTTTACTGTTCTATATGTCATGATTCCACGTTGTTTTGTAATTTGATCTTCTAATCAAGCAGGCTGCATGGACATTCTTTCTTCTAATGTGTTTATTGAGCACCAACAATGTGTGAAAGAAACATGCAGAATGTTCGGTGCTGGACGCACGGACTCTAAACGGACTCTAAATGAAGCCCACAAGGGTGCTGCCTTCACAGTTTTACTGGGCTATTAAATATAAAAGGAAGGAAAAGAAAGAAGAAGGCACAATGTGGAATGGTAAGAGTGGCCACATTTAAACAGGAAGGTCAAGGGAAGCCTCTCTGAGGGAGGAAGGCCACTAGAAGTTACCAGAGAGAAGGTCCCCCCATCCAGTGGGACCGGTGGACTAGTCCAGGAGCTGAGAGAGGGTGGGTGGGAAGGGGCACTGGTGGGGTGGCGATAAGCCAGGACACCCGGTTGAGGCCATTGTGCTCCTGTGGGACCCCCTGGGAGGAGAAGCTTCCGGTTATGGGGAGTCCAGCACCTTGACCTACTGTAGGCTGGTCCAGGGAAGAACTCATGATTTTATCTAAACTGAGGGAATGGGATTTTGAGATGCTGGTGTTATGGGATTTTGAGCTGCTGGTGGTAAGATTTAGGCTTTTCTTCCCTACTAAAAGGTGCAAGTGACCTGGAGAGGAAGAGAGGGATGTCTGGCAACCTGGCAGGAGGCTTTGAGGAAGTCCAAGTTAGAGGTGACCCTTCCAAATCAGTAATTGACATCTGCATGGGTGTTTTCTTTAGCACAGGATCCCACTGTGGGCGTGTACTAGAATTGCTTTAAGCAACTCTTGGGCATTTAAAATAGCAACAGTTACATCTCTGCAGCTAAATTTTTGTGTTCATCCTTGTTTCTCTAGAAAAACACCTAGAAGTGGAATTTCTTAGCCACTTTGAAGACTTCCTAGGTAGCACCCAATGATGCTCTAGCTAAGTGGTATAAATTGCACTCAGGTGGGTCCAAGGGGTCCCTTTCCTCAGCCTCTGGAGAATGAGGGCCCTGACTGAGTAGCAGAAGCGGTGCACAGGGAACCAGGTGGAGTGGCTGGGGAGGAGGCCCGAGGAGGAGCCTGGTGGGAGGGATCGCCACACCTAGATGCTGACCCCAGCCGGAAGTGGTCAGGCAGGAGAAGAGACTTTCCCTCCTCCCCTTAAGAGAGGAGGGTGCCCTCCCTCCTGACCTGAATCGGGCAGTTGATTGGTGGAGCCATCACTCAGTCAGTGTTCAAGGAATGGGAGAAGGCAGAGACTGCCAGGGCGCCAAAGGCCCATTTCATCCTAATGCTCTGGGGGCCTCTCCCTCACCTCCAAGCAAACCCTGCACTGTAGCAGATCACTGGAGGGATTTTTCTTCATGAAAATATGACCACCCTAGACGGTGGCAGTATTCTAGGTCCCACGTGTTGAGACTCACTCTGTACCTACAGAGCTAACAGCGTCCCACGGGCCAGGAGGGCATCACCGCAGGACCTAGGTGCTCAGGGCAGAAGGAAGGGGGAACCAGGAATCCCGAGAGATGGAGCCTGGGGGGAGAGGGAGTGTGCTGGGTCCTGAAGGAAGCAGAGGGGCAGGGTGTGGCCCTCACTGCCCACTGGCCTCACTGACGTGGTGTTTAAGGGTTGACATCAACGACAAGGACCATTATGCGGACAAGCGTGCAGAGTGTGTGCCGGCCCTGTGTCCTGGACTGGATATGGCCCCAGAGCGCCACGTGATGGGGAGGGGTGGCGGGACTTTCCACAAAGGCTCTGGTGACACTGAGAAGGGAGGCAAGAAGGGAGGGGCCAGGGCCTGCCCTGGGGACAAGGACTCCAGGACCAGGGCTGCTTAAAGCAGCTGGGGGTGTTTGCTGGAGGAGCAGAAGACAGGTGGGGAGCTAGACACAGAGGTCTGGGGCCACCAGACACCCAGAAAACTGATCCGACAGGCCCCACCCTCTGCGCCACACGGCCCCCTGTGTGTTGGTGTGGGCCCTGGCTGCACAGTGCGACACCATGCTCCCAAGGGTTGACTGAACTTCAGCTGTCTTAGTGTATCAACACAGGGAATGAAAAATGAAGCAAAGCCAATGTTTTCTTACTTTTATTGTTATGAAGTCACAAACTGTGATGTAAGGGCTGATTTTGGCCCAGAGATGTTTTTTGTTAGAGTTGCCCTGGATTTGTTTTAGTTATGCCAACATTTTAAAATCTGGGTATAACGTAGTTTTTGAATTTTCAGCTCTTTTGAACGTTTACAAGATCCGACACCTGGAGTCGCATTGTTCTGTGCTAACAGTCAGTGGCGCTGATTAGCTACTGACTTTCCTTCTGGAGCCCACAGCCCCGGGACTGTCCCTTCATGCAGGTGACCGGGTCCCTCACCCTCGGGCTGCCCCCTGACCCAGAAACTGACTTTCTACTTCCTCTGGAGCCTTTGGATCACAGTCATCCATAAAAGAAAATTTTGGTGTCCATTTGAACCTGATCTAGACTATAATTGAGCTGTTGACGTAGAATCCACAGGGGATTGGTTTCAGGATCCCAATACCAAAATTGTGGATGCTCAAGGTCCTTACATAAAATGGTGTATTATTTGCACACCACCTATGTGCATCCTCCTGTACACTTTAAATTATCTCTGCAATGCATACAACACCTAATTCAATGTAAATGCTATGCAAATAGTCATCATACTCTATTGTTTAGAGAACAATGACATGAAAAAGAAAATCTGTACCTATTTGGTACAGACCCAACCATCATGGGTCTAGCTTTATAGTACACTTCAAGCAACAGCAGAACATTCTTTTCAAATATTTTCCATCTGTGGTTGGTTGACTCCTCAGATTCAGAACCCACAGACATGGAAGGTTGACAGTGCATTCATTCCATCCCAGGAGCCAGCCAAACTACACTAGCCAATCAGCCAAAACTATAGCAATTCTTTATGTTTTTATTTTTTTTAAATGTTATAAGCACAAACTTATATAGGGATAAGAAGCCGTGGACCTCAGTGTCATGGATTGTCACCAGTTCTCTGTTATGCACTGTGATTGTTACTTTGCTCATTAGTGGAGGAGCAGGGCCACGAGGCCTGTGGAAGATCTGTGAGGCCTTGCTCTCCACGGTGAACCAGGGGAGAGCACTCATGTGGCAGCTCCCTCGGAGCACGGAGCCGTCTAGACCGGGCAGGAGGGCACCGGGGCTTCCTCAGTCTTAGCTTTGTCTTCAAGAAGTGCCCAGATGTGTTTTCTAGGGTTTAAAAATGGTGAAGGAGAGGCTGAGAACCTAAGTGGAGCCTTCTGTACACAAAACAGAGGCCTTGGGCACCCCAACAGACTATAATTGAAAAATAATAGTGCATCAGAAAAAGACCAAGCCTTGCAAGGACTAAAGCTGAGTTTTGAATCATCTCTGTTCCCAGTTGCATCAGGGTAACACGGGGTTGCTAATGCATCTGGTTTGTTTAGCTGCCTGCAATAGACAGATGTCAGTCCTCTCTGGAGGATCTAGAGCCTCACAGTGTATAAAACATCAGACACAATTGGTCAAATGATCAAAAATGATTGATTAGGTCTACTTACAGGAGTATCCATTAAGCTGACAGCTGACTTCTCTATAGAAATACCAGAAGCTGGAAGACAATGGAATGTCTTCAAAGTGTTGAAAGAAAATAATTGTCAACCTAGATTTCCCACTGAAAATATCTTTAACACATGGAGGTGAGTGATTGGTTATTGGTGACAAGTACTTAAAGGTCAATTACATTATTTCCCCTGCTTCTGAATGCTTGAAAATTTCTACTAAAAAAATGAAAGCAAAATAAAGACAAGAAAAACTGAAAGAATTCATTACCAGTAGACTTGTACCAAAGAAAATAATGGACATTGTTTTTCCTGCTGAGGGAGAATTATCCCAAATAGCAGGAAGGGAGCCGGGCGTGGTGGCACATGCCTGTAATCCCAGCACTTGGGAGGCTGAGGCAAGAGGATCGCGAGTTCAAAGCCAGCCTCAGCAATGGCGAGGCACTTAGCAACTCAGTGAGACCCTGTCTCTAATAAAATACAAAAAAGGGCTGGGGATGTGGCCCAGTGGTCGAGTGCCCCTGAGTTCAATCCCTGGAACCAAAAAAACAAAAACAAACAAACAAACAAACAAAAAACCCAAATAGCAGGAAGGACCAAGGGGCAATGGAAATGTTAATGAGCATTAACAAATTTAAATGGATAGTGGCCACATGGGATATTAATAATATGCCTTGTCATATTACTAACAGGTGATAACAATTGTACATAAGTCAGAAGGGGGTTAGGCAGAATTAGAACGGTCTAGGTCCTTTTCACTGTCTGGAAGCTGCTAGGAGTACTAATTTGTATTAGACATCAATAACAATTCAAGGCCAAATGATGTAGTTGTTCAGATAATCACTAAATGGGTAGTAAAGAATTTATTAGCAACAACATAATGGGGGGAAATGGAGTAATAAAATACTAATTAAAGGAGATAAGAGGGGAGGGCAAGGGACATAAAACAGGTGGGGTAAATGGACAGCAAATGATAAGATAGTAGATTTAACTCATATAGTAAATATTGTTATATATAAATGGACTAATGCTCTGATTGGAAGACAGCAGATTAAAAAAAATGATGGTAATTAGAAGACATATCAGTTATATTAGGGTTAGAGAAGGCTAAACATAAAACAATATAAGCCCAAGGGAAAAGAAAAATACTGTCACTGGGCTAATGGCAAGCACAGTAGATGCTAAGCAAAGAAGCAAAGAACACAAGAATCAGTGAGGCCTGGACCCAGTGGTCTCATCCTAGAGGCACCTCACCCTCGATCACAACCTAGCCTGAGTGTCCTGGGCCCTGACTCGTCAAATCAAGAAGAGGTGTGTGAAAACCTGGAAACACCCAGCACTGTGGAAAATGCTGGAGACGCCACCAAAGGGAGGCCCACCTAGGCCTCGAGTCCCATGGAGGCTAGGCCAGTGAACGGTCCATTATTTTGTAGAGGAAAGGTCTTGCATTAAGCTGGGTGCAGTGTTCAGAGGCAGGCTCCTGAGGGGCGGGGTGTGAGATGGGGTGGGGGGTGCCATGCATTCAGATGAGTCCATGTTCCCCAGGCCCCTGCAGCAGGTGAGGGGTGTCAGACAGCAAGAGTGTCGCGGGCAGCACTGCGTGTCCACACACAAGCATTTCAGGACCTCTGCGCTGTGGGATGGAAATGACGGCTTGTTGAGAGGGAGTGGTGGCCTGGCCCTGGATTATGTAGCCATGTATGCCACTGACAAGTGAAAAGGGGCAGGGTGGTTTGCCTATAATTCTCTCAGGTCAGCAGCAGGCAGCAAAAGAAACACCGACAAAGTTCTGGGAGGGCTGAGAATGGCACTGGAGCAGAAGGCCCAGCGCCTCCTGGGGTGAGTCTGGACTGGGTCGAGAGGCACGACTGGAAGCCATTCTTAAGAAGTGTGGGCTGGGGTTTGGCTCAATGGTAGAGCACTTGCCTAGTGCACACAGGATCCTGGGCTCCACCCCAATGGCCCCTTCCCACACATACACACACATGCATACCCGGGTCCTTGCCTCAATAGACCAATCAGTGGTATCCGGAGCCGATCCTGAGAATCTCTGAGACCATGGCTTGAATGACTGGTGGCCACTGTGGCCTGTTTTTGTGATGAATGTCCTTCTGCCACTGTTGGGAGCCAGCGCCATCCTTTGCTGGCTATTGAAAACAGAGCCACCGCTGAGGCAGGAGGACAGAGATCTAGGCTCCGGAGCCCTTGACCAAAGAACAGAGCAGGTGCTGAAGACCAGTATTTTGATTTTTCAGCCAACATGTACCATACCTGCCCCTCCCCCCCAACACCTACTATTCATTGAAAAGAAAGATAAGGACAAAAGATAAAGCACGGACATTTTCCAGTAGTTTCTGCATGAAAGGAGAACACCCCGAACCCCAGTGGCCTAACATGTTCCAGTTTTGCAGATTAATCTCGGAACATCCAAACTCTCCCCCCACAAAATCCTGAGGATGTTTTGAAGGCTGTGTTCTCTCCAGCAGCCCACACCTATGAAGACAGTCCTTTAATTCTGGCCTGCTGCCTTCCTTGTGGCACTGGGAGGGACTGGATTGGTATCTCAGGCACCAGTTGTTTTAAGCGAGGCTGCCCTTGTGTGTCGTCTCTTCCACATGTGCCCAGATGCTGCCATCTGGCCTTGGACCTTCCAGCCTTCAGAAGCATAAACCCAAACAAACCTCCACTCTGTACACAAAGTCCCCGGTCTCGGTGTTCTGTTGAAGCAGCAGGGGAGGGCTCTGACAGCCACCTGGGCAGAGCAAGCTCACAGACTGTTCAAACTGGTGGCAAATCCAAGAAGAGACTGAACTAGAAGCTGCCCCAAGAAGTCCCAGTTTAGAACAGAATAGCATCACACACTTGCACGGTGCCATGTGCCAGACACAGTTGTAAGGACTCACATCACTCAACCACCCTATAAGCACAATGTATGGTCCCTCATTTTGCAGATGAGCAAACTGGGGCAGAGAGAGGAGCAGCATGTTACCCATTTGTGCATAGCCTGTGAGCAATGGGGTGGGATGCTAACCTAGGAGGTGTGACCTGAGTCCAGGCTCCATCCACTACACTGCAGGCCACACTCCACTTGGGTGTCCCTGGAGACTGTTACCAACAGCGCCTCCTGGTGGTGGGAACTAGGAGTACTGCCAGGGCAGCCTGGCAGGCAGTGAGCACCCCACTACAGGAGGTGTGTACACAGAGGCAGGATGCCACTTTGAAGGGACCATGGCAAGGCTGTCCTTGCAGCTGGGATAGAGGGAAAGCTGTGGTGACATGACCTAGTCAGAAACCCGAAAAGGCTAAGAAACTCTTTAGCATGCTCCCTTCTCAGGTTTTTTTTGGGTTGGGGTTGCTTTGGTTTGTCTGAAGTGGTTTTGGCTTTTCTTTCTCCATGAAGCATCCAGGCTTGCAAAAAATCATTTGATGATCTAACTCCTCACTTTATATATAGAAGTTTCTCTCTGGGAAGACATGAAATCCTTTTGTGTTGACCAAGATCAGGTTAATTCAAAGAGAACACTGAGATTATGCTCTAGAAAGAAGCCCTCTGTTCCTGTAGTTCAGGTGCCAGCCTCTGGCAAGGCTGAGACCCTGGGCCACATGCTGAACATTAAAGAAATACTAGTGAGTGGCATCATTGCTCTGTCCCCTTAGAATGGCATTCTGTACCCGGAATTCCCTGGATGACTGCCCACTTCAAAGCACTCCGGCATAAGGAAAGGAAAAATGAAGGGAGGGAGGAAGGAAGAAGAGAAAGCAAAGAGGGAGGCAGCTGTGTTCAGCTGGTGTTGGCTGAGGCGCACACAGTTCAGTGGTTCACTGCAGGACTTCTCAGAGCCTTCAACGAGTTCATGTGCATGGTCAGTTTCCAGGAGGAGGCTTGAGAATGCCTTCTCTTCTCAAACCATTTGGCTTCCCCTTCTTTTATTTTTTCCTGAGGGATATTTTGTGGGAATATCCTTTTGGAAATAATATTCTAACTTTAAACTGTCATCTCTGAATTATAACCTTTGATCTTCACAAATACTCATTTCCACAAATACTTATTAGTACTGTGAGCCTGGCTAGTCTTCTTCTCAGAAAGCACCCATTTCTCCCTGTGATTCACTGAGTTCAAGGTGGTGGGGCTTTGGTAGCACCCATAACCAGGGCCAAACTTCTTTGTGCCCAGCTCCTGTTCTAAAAGTTTTACAGCCTGACCAACTAGGCAGGTAGGTCATTAAGTCCATTTTACAGATAAGGAAACGGAGGCCTGGGATGTCAGGAATGACTGCCAGATGCAGAGCTGGGACTCAGGCCTGGAGCTCTGGCTCTTACTGCCCAGGGAGCAGCAGTTCAGGCACTTGGAGAGCTGCCGAGAGAGGACGCTGAGTGGCAGAGTCAGCAAACCACCAAGTGGGTGATGGGACAGAGTTCACCCCTCTGTCTCTGCCCCCAAGCACACACACACAGCAGCAGAAATCCTGGCTTTTCATGACAGAAGTTGCCTCTTGGTTTCATATCTGATTATAGATTTCAGACATGAAAATACCAAACTATGACACATCATTTTTCTTCCTTCAAAGCACATATACTTTTTTCTGTATCCATCAGCTACAACAGAAGATGTTATTATACTAAACACTCCAGGTATTAAGTTTCCTGAGAATTGCACTTAAATAAAACAACACATACATTTGCTAAAGGAAATAAATATGATGAGGGAGGCCAAGGTAGTTCTGTGCCAGGGGGGGGAAAAAAAAAAGGAAAATTGGAACACCTGTTGGTAAACTTTCTAGAAGGTTCTGCAGATGGAGGGCACCTCTCAGAGCAGTCAGGTAGAAGGCCCAGGATGCTCTTTTTGGCCCTGGTCATGGGTGCTACCAAAGCCCCACCACCTGTATAAGTTGAACTCAGTAAATCACAGGGAGAAATGGGTCCTTTCTGAGAAGAAGTCTAGCCAGGCTCACAGTACTAGTAAGTATTTGTGGAAATGAGTATTTGTGAAGAGCAAAGAGCACCTTCCTCCTGAGGCCCCACCTCTCAGCCACAGTAAGCTGAGCCCTCCCTGGGCTACTCTCGTGGCCCATTAGCGGCACACAGCTGATCCCTCCTCGTGTGGGCTGAGGCTGTCTCCATCTTGACTCAAAATTCAGCCTCCTCTCTGGCTTTCCCCAAACACCCAGTCACGTCAAACATGTGGTGGCTGTCATCGTTGTGTGGGTGGTTTGTGGGGTCCGAAGAGGAAGACACATTGCAGTCAGAGGCATTCCTGAGAGAAACCCCCATTACGTGTGTGTCTTCTCCCAAGGGGGCTCTATATCATCACTGGAGAGGGCGGATGGGGTGAACAGGTCTTCTAGAACATGCTGAAGAGTCTTGGAAGCTTCATCTGTCTCCAAATCCTACTCATCTCTCTCCATCTCCCACCCCAGTTAGAGACAAACTCTCTGACCCAGAAGAAACAGCTCATGGGCTGTCAGAGCCACGTGTGAGCAGACAGGCCTGCGCTGGCTGCCAGCCCCAGCAGGAACAGCTCTCTAGCCGGTTCCCTGTCCTTGCCCTCCCACCAGGCCCAACCTCCCTTAATGTGTGTCCATTTATCCAATGCACACGTGTGACATATTTATCGAGTGTCTTCTATGTGCTGTAACTTCTGGGATCTGAGGACAGGAGGAGCCACAGGAGATGTGGACAGACAGGGAGCAAGGGGCGAGATCCTGAATGGCCTCCCTGCTGACCAGCCATGGTAAGGGATTTTATTCCCAGCATAGTGGGAGTCACAACAGAGGTGTGGCCAGGGCAACGTGACAGGACATCAGGGAGAAAGGCACCCCTGGTGCTGGGACCAGCGGGGGAGCACCGTGGCTGAGACCTTGCCTCCTGGACCTGTGCCTCCCTCTCCAGGGCTGCCGACTGGGAGGGGCCGGTGTGGTCCACAGCCTCAACGTACGCAGGGGTGGCAGCTCCTGGCCTTTCCTTGGGGTCTCATCAGTCTCTGCCACTTGTCCAGCCATACTGCTCTGAGGACAGTTTTCTGTAACCTGGAACAGCTGGCGGGCCTTGCCCAGGCCCTGGCCTGCCCCGTGCACACATGCAGGCTGAGCCCCAGCAGGACAGCAGGCCCGCCCACCCAGAGGGCTGGTTCCGGCAGTGCTGAGCACGGGAGCCCGCCACTGGCAGCAGGCTCCGGGGCCATTTGCACATTTCCATGGCGTGCCTCTTGCTGTGCGGTGTCTGCACGTCTCACTCTCAGTCCTGAGGGTCCTAATTCTGCTCACCTAAGGGCCATGCTGCTCCATGCCTCCTCTCAAAGCCTGCAGTGAGTCACCCACCTCCTTCCTCCTCTTGCTGTGTCACTCTATGGAGACTGTCCTGTTTTTGCTGTCTTGAGCCATTGACGCCTGTATCCATTGTTGAGAGGGTGAGCTTCATGGATCCTTGATCAGGGGTGAATTTCCCTTCTTGTCTCTGTTCCCTCCCAGCCTCGGCAGCCCTTGGGGATCAGTGGGAAGGTGGAGGGTGAGGGAAGCCCAGGACATGCCCGGCGTGGCCCTTGGAGGCTGACCTATCACTCTCCCTCTGAGGCCCGGGAAGATTGAGGCTGTGCCCTGCTGCAGTTAGAGCAGGTCCTTTCCTCCCCCGTTCTGGGGGGAGGCAGGAGGAGAAGATGGGGTCCCAGCAGCTCCTGCATGCTCCTGCCTGTGCCCTGCTTGGCTGGCCCTCAGCTGGAGAGCCCTTCCCTTCTCTTCAGCCAGTGAATTCCGGGCTTCAGGATTTAGTTGCGACTCCTTCAGGAAGCCTTGCCTCCCATGGAGACAGCACGTGGTTCTTCCACGCCGGCCTCAGGCTAAGGGTGAGGTGTCCACCTTTGCTTCCTCTGGGGGCAGATGTGGCCTGTGCAGCTAGCTGGTGCCGTGTCCTCAAGACACCAAGGCCGAGCACATGGCTCTTGCTGTTCTTCAGAACCCGCCCAGGCAAGAGAAGCCCGAGCAATCACAGAGGGACCCTCGCCACAGCACTTGGGCCGGAGGCCCTTCCCAGCCTCCTGCGGCATCTCCAGGCCCTCCCTGGCCACAGCCTCGCTGAGCACACATGGGCCCCAAAGCAGCACTCCCCTGCTCCGCTGGCCATGCAGCCCAGGCCACATGGAGGCCTCGCCTCTGCCACCCCAGCCTGCCCCTCCCGCCTCCCTCTTACCTGTGGCCAAGTCTTCTCCCAGCGCCTTTTGCTGCTCTCGCCACTGTCTCTTCCCAGCTCCTCCCGGTGAGGGGCACTACACATCCCTGGCCATCTTGCTGGTTCATCTCTGCCTCTCAGTGCCTCCCACAGGGTCAGGGGTCCTTGGAAGAAGGTTGTGGGGGGCTCAGTAAATACTTTGAGCTTGGTGGTCCCTAAGGATGAGAATGGGGGTTGGGAGGGGCCTGGGGCAGTGGAATTTTCAGGGAAAGAACTGCTGGAAGTAGACAGAGCCAGTTTCTGGAGATGCCTCAAGGAGACGGACAGTGCTGCCCCTGCCAGGCATCGTGGCACACACCTGTAAATCCCAGTGACTCAGGAGGCTGAGGCAGGAGGATCACAAGTGCAAGGCGGCCTCATCAACTTTGCGAGACGCTAAGCAACTTAGGGAGAACCTGTCTCAAACTAAAAAATATAAAAGGGCTGTAGATGTCGTTCAGTGGTAAAGCAGGCCTGCGTTCATCCCCAGGACAGGGAGTGGGGGTAAGATGGAGACCTACCTGCATCCAGACCAAGTTCTTTCCATCCAAAAACAAGCTTTCAGAAATCGTCCCAGAGGGAGCGTTTCAGAGGCTGCAGGGATTAACCTGTGCTGCTTTCCTCTCTCCCCTTCCCCCTTCCACTCATTCCAGTGCCTGTTCTTGCTCATCTCTGGACATTTCAGCAAGAACCCCTGTCCTGAATGAAAGGGAACAAGGAAATCTCATCCCCTCTCCCAGGAGAAGCCCAGTTGACAGATCACACACGTCCCTGAAAAACTGCCAAGGATCGGAGAAGATCTTGCAGGTGTCTGTCTCTCGGCCCTGAGAGAGTCAGTATTATCACCATCTTAAAATGAGGCTCAGGTGACACTTGCCCATGGTCAGGCAGCTGGGGTGTCTGGAGGCGGTCCCAAACTCCACTCCTTTCCCCATCTCTGGCAAGGGTGTTTAGGATCCTCCAAGTGGGTTTGCCAGAGGCAAGAAGCAAACACCAAGGTGAAGGGACAGTTTGTGTTTGTTAGAGTGGCTCCAGCAGCTGCTGAGAGATGTGCATGGCCCTTCCCAAAGCTCAGACTCCAAGCAGCGAGCAGAGCAGCGCAGCAGTCTTTGAATGAGCCAACATGGGAGTCCTGGGGGGTCCTGCTCCAGGCAGTTTTCTAGCTGCCTAATGGGGAAGTGTATTTTCCTTGGTCTACACTTGGCAAAGGTCAGAGAAGCAAGGGGCTGACATTCAATTAGATTTCTGATTGACAGACATTCCTATAAAACACTGGGAAGCAAAAACCTGTAGGAATGAATTATGTTGTTGGACAGGTAGCTTCTAAGAAAACCGTCCAAGTCATTGCCCCCAGTCATCCTGAAGAAATCAGTTCTTAGGCTTCCCTCCCACAACATACCTGTGCAAACTTATGGTTTGCCAATTTCCTTTTTGAACGTCTTCCATTTTCTCATATTGCAAACTTTCCATTCTTCACTTCTGATTATTTTGTTCCATTTCCTGGTTCAGCTCTGTGGAACTGTTTGAGGTCTTAGTCACCACGAGTAGAGGATTCCCTGACCAAGAATTTTTTTCCCAAGTAAGATATCTATTAGATTTTCTTCTGCAATAGTAGTGCATGCCACTGGTTGAGGGCATGACGATTTTTCATATTCTAGCCTGCCCGAAGTGTTTTGGTTAAAAATGATGGCAGAATAAATTGGAATTAAGTGAGGGTCTCACAGCAGAACAGGTTTGGGAGTGTTGGAATAAAAACTGTTTTGATAATGAAACAGCTCTATGATTTGAATTTACCTGCCATTTACTGATGACTTTTACCTTAGAATTGTCCAAAGGGAACAAGATTCAGGTCAGCCCGGCCATGCATATGCATGGTCCTTTCCTGGAGCCACTCCCATGGGGACTTGGGCCCTGAAGGACCCAGAGGGATGGGTGCATGCCACCACCCTTCTCGGCAGGTGGCTCCTAGTGAGCCATTCTAGAGAAGTCACAAGGCACCTCATGTTGATCAGTGGCCAGTCGGGCAGCTGGACATCTGAGACTGCAACATAAGGAAGCAATTCAGCCCTCAGGCAGGAGTTACAAAACCTCTGTCAAGGCTAGACAGCAAACACTCTAAAACTTTTCAGGTCACCCAATCTCTGTCACCAAGTACTCAACTTTTGTTGAAAATGGCCACAGACAATGAACGGGTAGGTCTGGGTGTGTTCCAGGAAATTTTTATTTACAGAAACAGGCAGGAGTGGGATTGGTGCTGTGACTGCACATCGTGTGCTGGGGCCCCCACAGCGGCAGATGCCCCCAGAGGCCTCTTCCCGGGAGGCCAACAGTCTTGCTTCGTCACTGCAGTGAGAAGGTCATCCCCAAGGGCTACATTTTCAGGGAAGTAACTGAGAAACGTCTTTTGATCTCATCTCACATTTTCAACTTCTTCAAATCCAGTCTTTCTAAAGCACAAACCAGCCTTCTTCCTTAACTGCCTTTGGCTTTGCTAACTTTAAATAGGGAGGATTTAAAGCTGGGAGCCTCATGGCCTGTGGAAAGGAAATCCTTCTTTCTCTTGTGTTTAAGATGGTCACTTGTACCTTATGCATGTTTCTCAGTGATCTTGAAAGAGACAAAGTAAGAATGCTATTCATTTAGAATTTTAGGCAGGAGAGCCCAATAGTGAACAGAAATGCCTGAAATAGTCTGCAGGGACTCGCCTGATAGCCTCAGTCACTCAAAATCTGAGCAGGAGAGGTGGGGCTCTCTGCTTTGTGTAAAGTAGAATCCATTAAAAATGCCTTTACATTTTAATTGAAAGAGTTTTCATTCACCAGGTTTTTTTTTTTTTTTTTTTTTTTTTTAATTTATTTTTATGTGGTTCTGAGGATTGAACCCAGGGCCTCATGCTTATGAGGCAAGCGCTCTACCACTGAGCCACAGCCATAGCCCCTCACCAGGTGTTGAGTCAGGTCTGAGGAACAGCCCCATTGGCTAAAACACTCTCAACTGTCTGGCATTCCTGCCTGGCAGAATTCTCCACAAGTTTGTACCTTAATGCTGTTCTTGAATCATGTACTGTTGCTGAAAATGAAGATATCAGGATTCACTGAAATGCAGCCATATCCTCATGCAAGATGAATTCTCCAGGAAATAAGCAGCCGAGAATTTCCTTATCAGAGTCTGTCATGGAGAGACTTTCTAATTAGGTAGTGTGAGAGGAACATGAGGTTTACATGGATGACACTCTGCTAACCACTTTAAAAAGAACAGAATGTCCCGCAACCACCTCCAAAGCCACGAGAAGGCCTCTAAGACGGAGAGGTAGGCTGCCTTTGGTAGGATAGGCCGTGAGTGACACAGCAGGGAAAAAGCAGCAGAGAAAGGCAGGAAGTGGCTGAGATAGGACAGGAGGGAGCTGCTAGCACGAGCCTTCCTGTCACAGAAGTTGCCAACTGCCACCCAGGCCCCACCAAGCAGCTCCTGCAGGACTGGTGTGGGACGTCGGGGAGGGGGTCCCTGAAGCCACTCTTGCTCTCATTTCCCTCTCCAGCTGCTATCTTGCTCTGAGGCCATCTGCTGATACATCCTTCTATAAGACAGTGCTCTTAAAGATGGTTCATGAAGATAAACTCATACTCAGAAAGGCTGCATGTGAGAAATGACTCAGATTTGTTCAGCTCTTGACTCGAGAAGCTTCAGAGAGATTTTAAGCCCTTCTTTGATCTTGGACTTCTGGTCTCCAAAACTGTGAGAAATAAAGGTTTGGTGTTCAAGCTATCCAGTCTGTAGTCTGGCTGCAGCAGCATAAGCTGAGACAACGGTTGAATAAATAAAATATATCTGAACAATCATCTTAAATAATACACAATATGAAGAGAGCTGTGCTTGCCACAACCTTTAGAAATTCTAACGTAACCTGCCTAGGCAAAGAAAGAACAGTGGAGGGAGCCAGGCACAGGACCAAGGGGTGAGTCCTGACTGCCTCAGCTGAGGCACTAGTCTGGGAGCACGCACTGCTGGGCAGGCAGGCCTTCCTCTCTATGCAGCTGTTTCCTACCCCTGGGGTCAGAGTGCCTGATTTCCAAGGGTAGAAGGAAGCTATGACTATCTAAAAATCCTGGTGGGTAAGGCCATGTGCCACCCGGCAGGTCCAGGAGGGGAGAGATAGAAATGCCAGTGGGTTCCCCCCAGGAACTCAGAGGCAGACGTGCCCAGGCATAGGTGTCAGTCCTCTCAATGCTGACCTTGGAGGCTGGGAAGCTGGACAACTCCTGAGCGGCCAGCACAGCACCAGGCTTCACGCACCATGCTGAGAACATAAGGCCTGGAAGGAGCTGGGTGTGGTGGCACACTCCGTAATCCCAGCTACTAGGGAGGCTGAGGCAGGAGAATCACTGAGTTCAAGACCAGCCTGCTTGGGCAACTGAGACCCTGTCTCAAAATAAACACAAAACTCGAAAAACACAAGGCCTGGGTGAAATGTCCTTTTTATTTATAATTTTTTGTAAGTTACAGACATTTAAATTCTCAGCAATAATTTACAATAGTTACAACTCATATATTTCAGCTATTTAGAAGAACACAAACACAGAAAATTAAAGTACAAAGAGAGATGTAAAAAATGAGGTTAGTGTAATGTATCATCTAAGAGGTTAAAATTCAAAATATCAAAGGCCCCACATACTGAAACTAAACATAAAGTTTAAAACCTCCCCATGAGAGTATGAGCCGAAAATTACAAATGTCAGAAAGTGCCTAAACCAAAGAATCAACTGTACTTTCAAGGTAAGAAAAAACAAAAATGCTTTGGTAAGCTATCTTAAGTGCCTCTGCTCTGTTTACATCTGGAATGATTGTGTATAAACACAGGTACAGCACATATTCGAGACCCAGTCTCACAAACTTCTTTACTAATTTTTCAAACATCTTTATACTATAGTAAATGAGAAAAGTGATTCAGTCTTTTGAATTTTAAGTTAAAAAGAAAATTAAAAGTATTTCCAGGAATCTTAAAGCTCTCTATCCAAAAGTAGAAAATGATACACACTTTCAAACTCTGAAGTGGTCACATTTTTTGGAGCTCAATACAGGATAGAGAACTTGTCCTTAATACGACAGCCCACAGACTGCTGTGCATACACGACCTTAGATGGTGGAGAGCTCACAGGGGCCTGCCTTCCTCACCGGCCCGGGCTTCGGCCATGACCATGACCACAGCCAGGTCAGCTCCCCTCCCAGCCTACTCCCAACCTCAGCTTCCCTGGCACATAACCTGTCACTCCTCAGTTAGTTCTTCCTTGGGGGATTCAAGCTCACTCAATAAATCTTTGCCAGCTGCTCCAGCTTTTGAAGCAAAAAGAAGTGCACCCTGTTTAAATCCGAGGTTCTTCAAGCTTCGGGCGTAATCTGCATATATGGCAGTAGTGAGTTTCTGTAAACCGCAGTTAAGGAAAGAAGAGCAGAAAGGGTGGGAGAAGGGCCAGCCCTGCCCTAGGGGGACCTGACACCCACAGTGGGCAGCACAGGATGAGCGCAGGCAGATCAGAGCAGGGAGAGGTGATGTCCCAATCTGTAACATCACTGCACTCTGTGCCAGCCGAGTGGACACTTCTCCTTCCTGAAGATCAAGCAACATCTTCCCAGAGTCTCCCACTGCCTACGCCCAAGTGAAAACTTGAAAAAGAGAACCTCCCAGACACCTTGCTCTGTGTCAAAGTCTGAGAGGCTGGCAGCTGGGGAACAGATATTCACTTCCCCAGCGTCTACAGATCTGGGTGCTGGACTTTTAGACAGCACTGTTGAGTTTTGATATCTCAAAATGGTACTTTGAACCAGAGTCGATTTCACCAGTAACAAGCTACATGTCCTTGAGAAAGCTTTTGCTTTTAAGTTTTCAAAAATTTTGGTTTAGTTTAAAAAATATATATGCGCAGAACTAAATACTTGACATATGGAAATAAGGTCAAATGTAATATTTCAAGAAAAAGTGCAATGAGAAAAGTAGGGCTATGCAAACACAAGGAATTGGAAGCTGTCTCCTTAAGCCTATTCTGTTCAAAGAATAAAATGTGGCTCAAGAGACATCTAGAAGAAATAATATGTTCTTGGTTGTGGGTTGCCCACATGGCCTGCCTTTGAGACACATTTCTCAGAAGTGCTCTGTTTTGTTCCATATCAGATTGTCATTATGGGTGCAGTGGGAATCTTTCTTTTATATTTTTCAGTATATATTTTCCAGATAAATACACAAAATTTATTTAAGAATACTATTTTATAGTACCAGGTCCTTATGCCTTTCTTAAATTATTTCTTCAGCTTCCTTTGAAGTGCAAACAAACATTATGGAATTGGGCTCCTCCTGTGCAGTCCTCTCAGTGTCCCCTCCAATGAGCCAGGGCCAAGGCCAATGGTGCAGTGACCCTTGCTCCAATTCTTCCTCCTCCCATCTCCGTCTCTCACCTGGCTTTGTTGAGTCGGAACATGGATCTTTTTCAATATAATATCATTTCTGTCTAGGCAGTTTGACTAGGAGAAATTCCAAGCCCCATTCAGGTCACCTCCTCCCCCTCAGCATCAATGCCCTCACAAAGGATATCCGTGTCCTCACTGACTTCCAATGCACCATACTCAAGACACGCTTCCACGAACAAGGCGGCTCTGTCGAAGTACCGCATGCTGCTCAACACAACAGAACAGGCATGAGCCTCTGTGGCCTAGAGGCAGAACCACCTAGGGGTATGTTTCTATATGAAGGCTTGTACACATGTTCCCTAAAACCAAGTACCACATGAGTCACACCAGCAGTTAGGCCTGGTTCATAAAGGGAAGGAGAGAGAATACACACGTCCCCAACCCAAACTTTGCTTCAAATGCTTAAGAACTTCGTCAAACACTTTAAATCACAGAACTATCAAAGAAACAAGGCATGACAAACTATCATAGAAACAAGGCATGCAAAGACGATGTCCTCACTGTATGGACTGAACAAATAATCTTTTGTCACACCTGCCTCCTTTAGTTTTCAATAAGTAAATGTCCCATCAGAAGCAATGTGTTCCCTTCCTTACAATGGTCAGAAGGGACACCCCCGGCTTGCTGTGCCCCCTTTTTACCACTCTCTGGGCTTCCCTTCAGCTGTTCTGCTCAAAGAGGGATCCTTCCTGATTCTCTGAAGATTTCTTTATATTCTTTTTAAATAAGTGCCTGTTAGGGTTGGCTAATATATTGGTAGGAAAATACCACAGTTTCTAGATCAAATGAAGAATTAATGAATACAGGTGGTTCTATTCCCTTCAGGTTTTTAAAAAATAAACCTAAAACCTAAAATAAATACTTCTTTCACTGTACACATCAAGTACTATATCCACCCACCAGAGCCTCAAGAAAGTATGAAGTGATCAATCAGGGCAGTCCTGAGAGCCAGGGGCACTTGAGGTGTACCTGTGAAGTGTCTCTGCCACACTGGAAAAGCAGCCCAGAGAGAGCAGGACCAGGAGGGCCTTTGACTTCTGATTGACTTGTGGGGAGCAAAGGTGGTCCACCCACCGCTTCAGAACATCAGCACATTCTTCAGAATTCAACCGGACCTGGAAAGATGCTCACATTAGAAACAAAAACATCCTACATTAAAATAATTAAATCAAAGCGAGATCTGTTCCTATGAAATAAGTGCTAGCCTTTGCTTTACCAAAATAATGCCCCAAGTGGCTGCTTAGCACAAATGGCAACCAGTAACAGTGACCTGCGCCTATGGGACCAAGGGGCTTGACAGCACCCCTGGACTGCGGGCTGGATCAGACTCCAGCAGAGAGAAGAGTCAGCTGCTTTCACTTATTTGTTACCAACATAAGCTCTGTTTATCAATAAGAAGAGACGCAACTTACAAAAAACAGGAGGGAGGACAAGAATTGTAAGAAAAATATTTACAAAGCAGGTTTGCAGGCAAAAAAATGCTTCCAAATCATGAGTCAGAGGTTGAAGACAGAATTTTCTACTCCATGCTCCGGATTCCTCTGGAATCACCTACCTTTGCCAGCCACGCTGCCCTATTCCACTCGCCATATGTCTGCAGGTAGCGGCAGGCGTCTGCAGCTTTGTCTATCAGGCAGAGCAACTGAACACCCTCTAGAAGACAGAAGAGCAGCCCTTGCAGGTGACATGACAGCACTCTCTTTGATACATCATTAAAGAGTAAAATCAGCTGCCATCTGCCTTCATCTAGTCTTGAGCACGTTACACAGGCTGAGGATACTAACTGGAAATTCTGAAGTCCAAAATGCTCCAAAATATGAAACTTTTTGAGCACTGACATAATGTCACACATGGAAAATTCCACATCATGAAACTTTGTTTAATGCACAAAATTATCAAAAAAAATTGTATAAGATGGCCTTCAGGCTATGTGTATAAGCTATATAGGAAAGATAAATGAATTTTCTGTTGACTTGGGTCCCATCTCAAAGACATCTCTCACTACTTCTACACAAAGACTCCAAATTTGAAAAAATCCCAAATCTGAAACACAAGCATTTTGGAAAATGAGTGCTCCAGCTGAACCTAATGGGGACATTCTTGACTTAAATTTTAATATACGATGTTAAAACAAGAGTTCTACAAGGTTACCACTCAAATAACCAGAGTAACAAACACAAATACTGCCCAAAGAATAAACAGGTAAAGCCCATCTCACTCACAGGCTTGATCAATCTACTGTGTCTGGGATTGTTTGGCTTATGTCTCTTGTTTTACAATTATTAATAGTGTCCCTTTTGCTCTGAAAACAAGTTCTGGCTTAGATGAATAAATTATAGCCACCTGACAAATAGCTAGCAATAACTTCTTTTCTTTAGCACATACAGGAAAGACATGTCTTCAGTAACAAAGCACTTGGCTGAGCATGGGTCTGACCTTCCTGAGCACTGACAGATGCCGTCACAAAGTGTACCTTACCTGCCAACTTGCCATTGGCAATCATGTTGGTTGCCACCAGCTTAATGGTGCTCTGAGAGGGACCTGATGAGGTGACAGTAGTGACCAAACAGGCTTTCAGTGAGTCACAATAATAATGCTGGTTATCTGCACTTGTTTCCAAAAGCAACTGTACCGCTCTATCTGTCTAATAAGAGAAACAGTTTTCTAATTATAATTAAGAATATTTTCCTCCAGTACAGCCTATTAAATTCATAATGTGGAACACTAAAGCCCATAGCTTAAGGAATACATTACTTTCAAAAATGCTCCTGAATGTTTTGTTAACATAGACAAAACTTAAGTAGAAGAGCAATACTACTTCTCTAAGGTAAAAATAAAAATAGTGGTATACCGGGCCTTTCAGCTCCTAGCCAGTTGATGCAGAGACAACAAACAATGCAGCGGAGCTAAGCTTTAGCCTCCATCAAGGAAGCCAAAAGTACAAGCTGCCTAACCACATTTGTGCTTTCTCACAATGCTACTTGTTTTATTTTTAAAGAAAGCCAAAATTTACAGGGAAGGACACACACATACACGCACACGCGCACACAAACATACACACACACACACGTCTGAAATACTAATCAATTAGAAACTTCATGAAGGATGAAGAGAGTTATAAAAATTGGCATACTTGACCCAGGAGCAGTAGCTGGTCTGTACATTTCCTGGTGTGATCATAAGTTGACCGCTTTACTTCCTGTAGATTAACCCTTTCTAGTTGAAATTTCTAGAGTAGGAGAAAAACAGAAAAGTTGAGACTGGATTATAAAAACCTTTTTTGAGTTATAAGTTTTATTGTACTTGAAAAGGTTATCTTAAGAAATGTTAGTTTAACTCGTGAGATTGCTATTAACTTTACTGAAATTCAATAATTTACTAAGACTTTGGAAAGCAAAAGTGTTGAAATGTACTATTCCTGGTGTGCATGCCTGCTGCCAACAGCCACAGGCACTTGAATAGAACTGGATGGAAAAACCCTGCATGTATTGAAGTATTCTAATCAAGGTCAACAAAATTATGAAGCTATCTTTACACATTTTGAATAGTAAATTTAAACTGTGAATAAACAATTTGTTACTTGTAGGCAAATGAGAATCAAAATGAATCTTCTAAGTTGAAATACTTCAGACCAATAAAAAACTCAGTGTTTGTAAGCTTTGCAAGTCCTGAATCAGACATTTTTTATGTGATTGTGCCAAAGGACTTATTTCTATGATATGGACTTTAATTTAGTTTTAAAGTTTTCCAAGTTTAAGATATTTAGAAAGAAACAAATAACCAAGATAAAACCTTTAAAATATTTAAATAAAAAAGTTATTTTTTAAAAAGTACATTACCTGAAAATAGGCATTTTCACAAAGGATATCATAACATATATCCAGTGGGTTGCTCAATTTGTCCCGAGGAGTGGCTTCCTTGGTCACCACTGTACTCCCTGACTTGGCCTGGGACAGACTGTGCAGGTAGTGGGCTGCCACTGTCCAAAAGTGCAGCTCGGATTCATCACCATAAAGCCTGAGGAGTGAAACCAAGGTTACAACTCACACAGCATGCCTGGGCCTGCTGTCATTTCTAAGTCCATCAGGACACTGCAGTAGAGCCTAGGAAAGGGATGGGACGAGGCATCAAGTTCCCCAGCTCTGCTACTGGTTTCTAACAAAACACAGGGGCCTGACTGCACAGGGCACCTGTGGACTCCACCATCTCTCTGTGAGAACCAACTGTCCATCTGGTTTGCCATTAGCAGACAATGTGGACTACAGTGGGAAGAAGTTCCTCTGGGATAGCTGGCTATACAAGATGTGAAAGTGATTTGCTATTTGCTCTGTGGAGCATGGAGGGAAAGGTCTTTTTTTTTTTTTTGTAGTGACAACTCTATAGTGATAAAGTACAAGCTATTGCTTCTGAACACAATTTATTGGTATATTTAAACACATTCTGTTTGTACCAGATATTTTATTTTTTTGGTACTGGGGACTGAACCCGTGGGTGTTTTACCACTGAACTACATTCCCAGTACTTTTTATTTTTTGAGGTCTTACTAAGTTGATGAGGCTGGTCTTGAACTTGTGATCCTCCTGCCTTAGCCTCCCAAATGGCTGTGATTGTAGGCTTGAGCCATTTTACCTAGCCTGTATCTGATATTTTAAAGCTGTGTGTAGGAAAAAGTCATTTCAACATAGAAGGACCTAGATCTCTATGTTTAAATGTAATTTGATTTTCCCCATAGTTGTACTACTGTTCTTAAAATTAACAGTCAAATCCAGAGGTGGAACTCACATATTTTTCTAAAATATGAGAATTTGGCCATAATTTTATAAACCCTTGATAAGATAAATGAGTTAACTTGAAATTCTCTATTACACAGAATACTTCAGAGTGTTACCTTGAAACAAGTAGGCACCTCTGCAGGAGCGTGAATTCTGGATCGAGCAAGAGTTTCTTTATGTCACTGTAGGCAGGAATCCAGAGAGGTAAAGTAAAAATTTTGAATGAAAAATGAAACCAGATGAATCAATATACTTTTTTTTGGGGGGTGGGGTTAAGCGGGGATTAAACTCAAGGATACTCAGCCATTGAGCCACATCCCCAGCCCTATTTTGTATTTTTTTTAGAGACAGGGTCTCACTGAGTTGCTTAGCACCTCACTTTTGCTGATGCTGGCTTTGAACTTGCAATCCTCCTGCCTCAGCCTCCCAAGCCACTGGGATTACAGGCAATATACTCTTGAGATGTAAAAATTCCACCCAATGGATGTATTTAGAACCTATGAAAGCAAAGTCACTTTGCCACAATGCTGAGATTATAAAAGGTGAAGGGGCTGAGAGGACCTAGGCTTGGAGCACCAGCACCTACCCCCAGCAGGAGACGGTGTGCTGGCTTGGCCCTGCAGGTATGCAACAGTTCCATGGGAATTTCAGAAACTATGAACAGTTGCCAGCCATTGGAATCAGATTTTCATTGGTTAAATTATTTTGCTGATCATGAGGAACAATACATACTTTAGAGAAGATGGCATTCAGAATTTATTTTGAAACTATTCCAAAAGTAAAATATTTAAGAAAAAAACAGCTAGTATTTCTATGAATGTTTCTAAAATAGATAAATATGGAATATTCACAAATTAGAGAGAAGGTATTCTTTATAGTTTCCCTCTTAAATGTTAATCTTTGGATATAGAAAACAATAAAATAATTATTTTGACTTTTCCTTCAATAAAACATTCTAGGATGCTTAATTTGTTAAATACTATAATTACATGTGGAAATGTAGGTTGCAAAAATATCTTATACTTTACCAAGAACTCCATGTGGACCCACGGTTTTCTACTTCCTTTGCATTATTATTCCCAATACATACTCTTGCCCCTGGGAACATATTTATTTCTCAGCCAGAACTATGCACGCACAATGCCAGACACAGGACTGGGTTTAAACGAGGGAAGTAGACTTAAGAGTCACCTGTGTGCATCTTCTAGCACACGGCTTCCCAGGGGTTTGTGTTAAGGGCTGGTGAAACACAGGATGTCATACACAGATCCCAGACCTGCCCTGAGGTGAGGCCAGAGCAGTCTTGTAGTCGTAAAGTTGGTGAAACAGATGCTCTGTCTCTGTAATTATTAAACAGGTCCTTCTCTCATAAAACAAGGATGGTAACAGAATGGTCTCTTCTTGGGCCATAAATATTTTTAAAAACACAAAGTATTTAAATTTTAAAAAGCCCCAACTAATGTGTTTTTCTTTCTCATATTCTTGTCTTCTAATAAAACACACAGCACTTACTTAGACAATGAATTCAACTGCTCTTGAAGAAGATTCTTTATTTCTTCATTTTCTGGATAATCACTATACAGAAAAGATTTTAAATAAGTTTATTTTCTCTCTATTTACAAGCACTTATTTCTTTACCAGAAAAAAAAAAAAAGGTGTTTTAATAAAGGAAAAAAAACAACAAAAAAAACCTCTTTGTAGAGCCTGGTTAAAAACCTGGCTACAGATTAATATAGCAACAACATACTCAGGACCCACAAATCATCTTTAATATCTATTTTTGTCTTACTGAGTCATAGAAATGAATAGAGAGTCTGTTTGGCTTCCAAGAGATTAGAAAATTTATAACCAGGCTCTAAAAACTTTTAGGTTAAAAAACATTTCATTTTAATGAACAACCTATAACGAATAAAGAAATTTAAGCTTTCTGCCTTACAGAGTGGCCATTTGTTTCCCTAAGTAGATAGTTCTTAGAGAACAGACATTTCATTATATTTTTTAAAAACTCCTCATCCAATCGCAACCTATCTGCTCCATATGGCAGAAGTTCAGTCACATTTGTAGATTTAATTAATAACTAGTTCCTGTGACTTTTCTTTTTAAATTATGAGGTAGATGTTAGACTAAACATACCTCTGAAGCAGGCCCACTGATGCTACTTTTGAAAAGAATAAGGCTTCGCCTCAAACCCCCAGCCTCCATTGGTCCTCTTCACACTCATCTTTTTCATCATCACAATGAGCTCACATTCAGACCACAGGGTGACCATCCAGCCACCTGAGATCAACCTATGTAATCCCAGCTTCGCACTGATCCACAATTCCACGAGGCCCCCCAGAGACAGACACAAGAGGCAGACTGGAGATGTTTAGTGTCTCTGCCTTTTTTTCTGATGGAATTTAAGGTTCCATTTCTTCTAAGCTCTGGAGTTATACCATGGTTGATTTTCATGGGTGTCTACCTCCAAGTATATTATGAAAAAAAAAGAAAAAACTTACACATGAGAAATGTCCAAAGAATACCGTCCATTCCAAGGCTGGTGTAGTAAGAAGGCTTTCAGGGCAAGGGAGGCCCTTGGAATAAGGAGATATGGGCACCACACAGGCTCTAGATTAAAAAATATATATATATTTTTAAGAGAAATAAAAGCATTAAACTCTGGTACTACTTGAATAACAGACTCAGTATAATAACCAAATACGTACCAACGATGCTCATGATTTTAAAATATAAAAATAATTATATTTACTTGGCCACTGGCTTTTACAACTCAGCCTCATGACCCCTCCATCCTGAGTAGACATGATTACTTTAAATGACCCAAATCTATCAATTATGTTGCCAATAGACTTCAGACTGTGCTATCCAATCAACAGCCAATAGTCATGTACAGATACTGAGCGTTTGAGAAATGGCTAGCATGATGAAGGTAATGAATAAAAAGTTTCTCTTACCTAAATTAAAAATGATTCAGTCATTAGATAACTTTTAGCCATGTTTGGGGTACAGAATTACTTTTTAGTAGAAAATTTTATAAAATCCAAATAGAGCTCAAGTATCTCCACTGAAATTTGTCTTCTGAATTGAGAAGACAATAATTTATTTTGCAATAAATGCAAAATACTCACTGGATTATGAACACCAAGTACTAGAAGATACAAAATACCTCATTAGTAATTAGGTAAGTTAAAGGCAGCCCAACCAACACCAGCAGTAACTTGGCAGTGCCTCCAGCTTGAACATAAAGAGAAAGGGCAGGTTTTCAAAACCTCACTGCCTCCACAGTGCCAAATATAGACACTGCAAAGGCACAGACATTTCCCAGAGTTGACTTACTAATGACTAAATGAGTTTCTCAAGACCTCTTCTACAAATAATAGAGTCTGGAGTATGTACCAAAGGTATGCTAAGAGAATACTCAATGCAGAAAGTTCCTGCTCTGCTCCAGTTCAGATCACAGGAACTGTTTCCTTCCACAAATATCTTCCAAAGATGAACAGTGCACTTACTAAGACAAAAGCTGACTTTTAATCTCTCATTATTAAGAAGCCAGCAGTCTTATCACTAGATGCATCTCCTCTGATAAGGTCTGCTTAATTCTGAGTAAGCCACGATGAATGTAGACATACTCTATCTTGTTAACAAACCGCACAAAAATGGGTCAGAAAGGGACTCTTAGGAAACTCGAGTTGGGAATGACTGACACCTTCAGTTACCATGAGCACAGCATCTCAGCAGTCATAAACTCTCAAGATTAAAGTTCATTTATTTTCTCACACTCAAGACTTCTGGAAAATGAGACTGAAATGAAAAAACAACAGCTCTCTCTCTAGATGACAGCAGCTTATGCAAAACTACTGGTTTCAGAGCATCCTTTCATGAGAATTCCATACCAGTTAACTCCTGTTCATCCATTCTAAAACATGTAGACTTCATAGACATCTCTAGGACTCGGATGCAGCCATCATCAGATGCCAAGATCACTTTATCTGATGTGCACCAGTCCACGTCCAATATCCGAAAGGTCACATTTCTTCCACTTCTTAAACTGCTTACCATCTGAACCTGCAAGAGTGAATGTTGTCATCACTTTCAGATAGAAAGGAAAACAATTATTATTCTGGATTAAATGATCAAGGAAGACAGTGCTGTATGGCAGAGGCCCCAAGCAAGGGCAGAACTCAGCAGCCTCTCCTGAGGTATCTTCCACATGCAGCCTATCTTTTAAAGGTCTCAATTGCAATGATAACATTAAATCATGACCTTTGAAGCTGTCACCTTTAAAACAAATACTGTATAAGCAAAAATGTTAAACAGAAGAAACTAATCTGTTATGAGAAGCTTGATACACCTATTACATGGGTTTCCTCTCTAAGTCAGGAGAACAGGAAAAACAAAACCAGCTCCTGTGACTGGTAGCCTCATTTATGTTTTACCCTCAGGGGGCTGCCTACCTCTTTAGTATCCCACACTTCAGCACCATCATTGTACATTGCTATTAATTTCTGGTTTCCTTTGCCAGGGGCAAAACGAATCTTCCTCACCCAACTCCGATGTGTAGGTATTCCTCTAAAGACAAGCAAACAAACAGAAACACCAATACAATGAACAGTAATATCTAGTCACCGGGAACTGTCCAATGTCTCTTTCTAGCTCTATTTCTGATGAGGTCTGATAACAGAACAACTTTACATTCTTGGATGGGGTCTGCATTTGACAGGAAGGCCTGCCCATCAACAGCTGCTTCTGCCTGGGCCATTTGCAGGTAAGTGTCTACTGTGAATAATCCAGAGCTTGGCTCAAAGCCCTTCTTCCCAAGTTCAGGTGACAAGGGACCCAAGGCTTCAAGCTTCACTTGGCCATGTTTATTGGTCCTGCTTGTAAGTCACAGGCCTCCAATGAAACCACACCAAGAGGTTACTTATTACCATTTCTTTTTTTCTTGCTTTCTTTCTTTCTTCTTCTTCTTCTTCTTCTTTTTTTTTTTTTTTTTAAACAAAGTTTTCATTCTTGACTCATACCTGGATACTCTGCCTTTTAAATCCCAAAAATTTAAATTTCCATCCATGTCTCCAAGCACTAATGTATCTCCTTTCCAAGCAATGCAGGTAATACTACCCATACTTCCCTAGAAAACAACAGCAATGAAAAACACACATAAGTAAGCTTTCTGGGTAGATCAATAGAGAAGGGATGCCTTTTGGGGGAGAAATACCTTAGAAAAAAGAAAGCTATATGAAGAAAGTAAAGGAAAACCTTTCCAGAGAACTGATTCTAACTTATTTCTCACTGCAAAATGACAAATAAATTGATCCCAAGGAAAACATCATTAATTTCATACTAACTGTGCACTGATTTTTCTACTGAAAAAGACACCCAGAACTTTACTTATATTGTCTGGAATTTCTGGAATAATGAAGGTGAAAAGATTCTATTTATTTTAGGCATCCGCACAGTCTGAATTCACAGGAAGTTCTGCGAAAGTTACAAACAGCAATTTAATTATAAGAATGAAACACGACTGTAATAAATTCAACTGGGAAGAAAAGAACTCAGTTCCCACATGTACAGAGGTGGTACTGAAGACAGCTTAGCAGTCTGAGCATCGAATCCCAGCTTTACCCACTTAAACTGGCATGGACTTCGGGCACATTTATTTAACCTTTCTGTGTCTGGAATTTATCACTAACAGAGTTGAGTAAGCCTCATAAAACTTGAGAAGATATTCCTCAGTGTTAATAAATTTATAAAGGTAAAGGCCTTAAAGCCATGTCTGCCACACTATAAACACTTGACAATGCTAGCTATTTAATACTATCACTATTCAACTGCTTCTCTATTTATTAAAACAAGTCTTGGTTTTTCATTTATAGTAAAATATAAAAATTCACATGATGATCAATGGCTAGGAGCAGGAAGTGTGATGTTTGACAAACTGACTATTAACAGATACTGCCACCTATACCAAATATTGCATAAATCCTATTGGCAGTCCAGAAATAAAGGAAAAGATGGATTAAAAATTAATATTACAATGAATCAATAAGAAACTTATTTATATTAATTAAATGGAATTTTGCATAGTAAAATACAATGCTCTCAAATTTTATTTCTATTTTCTTGATCATACTAACATAATGTTTAAGAATTTGCCTTTAACTTTACAAAAGTAGAACATTACAGTTCAAATTAGCCCAGAAATCATTGTCACTTGGGCTGGGGATATAGCTCGGTTGGTAGAGTGCTTGCCTTGCATGCACAAAGCCCTGTGATCGATCCCCAGCATCACACACACACACACACACACAAGAAATCATTGTCACCAGCTTTGAGTTCATGGTGATGTCTTAATACAACTGCAGGACTGTCCAGACCTTTCCACCTGAGTGCAGATGGGACACAAGCACATGGAGGTATGGAGGAGCTTGGAGAAGAAGGGCTGAATATCTGCTTTGTGGTGCTAAATAATCCCAAACCTCAAGAGAGTGCACTACTTGACACTGCTATGCTGCCTACCTGTGAGATGGGACATTCACAGTGATCACAAGTAAGGCTGGTACAATAAATTGACTCGTCTGTTCCAGCTTTCTAAATAAGTGCAATTACAGAATTCTCCACATACATATTATTCAAAATATGTCAAGCTTTTTCCTTCCTTTTACTGTCTTATATATTTCACAGTTCTAGGGCCAAAATCCAGAGGAAGAGTTTCAACTCAAAGTGAACGTCAAACACTTTACATTTGAGAGAACATTAAAATAAATATTGGATTAAAGCAAACCAACCTCAGCCTACATTCTATATCAGTCACTGGAAAACAATTTCAGAAAGTAAAAATAATAAATCCAAATCAGCTGGGCATGGTGGATCGCGCCTGTAATCCCAGCACTTGGGAGGCTGAGGCAGGAGGATCGCGAGTTCAAAGTCAGCCTCAGCAATGGTGAGGCACTTAGTGACTCAGTGAGACCCTGTCTCTAATAAAACACAAAAAAGGGCTGGGGATGTGGCCCAGTGGTCGAGTGCCCCTGAGTTCAATCCCCGTTATGAATAAATAAATAAATAAATAAATAAATCCAAGTCAATTTCTCACATACTATGTAGATGTCAATTTCCTTTCCCTAAAAGCAATCTACTCTAAAATATTTACTAATTTCATTGAAGGCTGCATTCTCATTAAGCTGGTCATTTCTTCAGGGAGTTATATCTTGCTGAAAAATAAAAGAGTCTGGCAGAAGAGAGACTTGCTATATCCTTACTCAGACCTCTACAAAGAGATGAAATCCTAAAAGCTGTGAGGTGCAATGACAATTCTTAAAAAAAGCACTTATAAAATGGAACACTCACGTGTCATCTAATATCCAAATGTTTAAAAATTTCTTTAGGGGATGGGTTGGGGGGAATGGCATCTCAAAAGTTACTCAGAGTTTCTACATTTTACTCTCAATATATGATAATTAGAAACAGAGAGACAGAGCTGTTTGTGTCTGGCACTGGAAGAGCTCAGATGGTGCTTTCTCTGGGGTTCTAGAGGACAAGCTGCATACAGTGCTAAGAAAGCAAACTGGGACTTTCCAAAGGATGGCTCAATTATGCTGAAGCTCTATATCTCAATTCTAACAATGGTTTTTCATTTAAATAAAGTTTCTTTCCTATTATAATTACCAAACACCAAACTTCCACTTTTGCATTATTATTTTTATTCTTTCAAAATCCTGAATACGTTTGGCAATATTAGGTACTACTGGGTTTCACATGTTACTTATTCTATACAATAATAAAGATCAAATTACAATTTGAAAAGCACTCTTGAATGTTAACTTCAATTTTAGAAGTTATAAAGAATGGGTTTTTTTTTTCTTCTTTTTTATGAAATATCCCCAATTCTTCTATAATTGTTAATATGGAAGATTGGTAGCCAGCTCCTAGGAGGTCCCTACTGATTCTGTCTTTCAGTACTCATGGCCCTTGGTAGTCACCTTCCACAAGGAGAAGGGTTGATCTGAGAATAAATAATGGCATACTACAATGAAAATGACAGTGTGACTTCTGAAAGTAGGTCATTTAAAAAATATTGTGGCTTCCCTCTTGCTCTTTCCTGGATCACTCACTCTGGCAGAAGCCACTCCATCATACCATGAAGAGACTCAAGTAGCCCTACAGAGAAGGCCCCAGGAGAAAGAACAGAGGCCTCTCACCAATAGCCAGCATTTTGTAATAGCTATTAAATGAGCCATTTTGGAAGTGGATCTGTCTGCCCCATTGTATTTGAAATAACTGCAGCCCTGGCCAACATCTTGACTATAACCTCAGGAGACTGTAAGCCTGATGAGGGGGTTTGGCCTTTCACCAGAACATCCCAATTTTAGATGGAAACTTTAAGCAAATGGAGTTTTTTACTTTCTAAAAAATTTAAGTAAATGGAGATTTAAAAAATCTTCTCATGCCTCCATTTAACCATTTCAGTAGTTTGTATTAGTTAATAAAAACATCTTTTTACTCCATCTGTTAAAAACAACCTATGAGATGCATGTTGACGATAAAACCTTAGTTGAAGGATTCCACAAGGCCAAAAAAAGTGTGTGTGGGAAGATATACATCTATCGATACAGATGTAAATATTAAAAATACTACTACACTTACAATCTGATTACTATTATCAGAAAATGATGCTAGACTCTAAGTCAAATCTGTCAGAGAAATTCCTGAAATGGAAATAGATGATGAAGTTAGACCTAAGTTTCAAACACTGTTCTGCCATATAACTGAGCCAGGTAACCTTGGGAAAGTTTCTAATTCTCTTTCAGTTTCATTATAGATAAAATGCAGATAATTCCACACCCAATTATTATGGGGGTAATAATGAGTAGTAAATGGCAAATACTTCATCAAACAGTTACAATGTTATTCTCTAGCAGTATGGGGCAATTTTAATCAGTTATACTGTCTTCTTAAACAGCAAAATTTATTTATATGAAGTTTTTTTGGAGAAGATTTCCAATTTTACTATGCCTTCACTGACTATGGATCAACAAAATCTTCGATAAGAACGCGATGGAGACTTAATCAAGGGTTAAACTCACATCTGGTGGAATCCGTGCACTATCTTTCACAGAGTTTCCTTCAACAGTGAGATGATAAACTTGGCCATCATTATCGGTAAATACAAAATGCTCCCGAGCAGAGATGTTCTGACTGAGTTCAGATTTACTTTCTGCCTCCTGCAACAAGCTTTGTGATAGAGAAAAATAAGGTAAAGATATTTTTTTCCTTAGAGTGACACTCATAATTAACTAACTTGCCCACAATCCAGATACACTAATAGGAGGTCCAAAACCATTTAAAAAGTCTAAACTGAATCTCGCCCAGCCAAACACAAATCATTTCCAAATAGTTACATCATGGGAGAAAGTTTATCCAGCATAGGGAAAAACAGTATTATAAACTTAACACAAACTTTTTTTTTTTTTTTTTGCTGCACAACTCAACAGAGGAGTGGTGTTCCATTGACTTCTTACAGTTTCTGAAGCTTTTTATTTTTAAAATGGTGTGGATGGGGATGATATAAAAATTTAGAATTTTCAAACATTTTCTGTGGTGTGCAGAAATAATATGAGCTATCTCTATGTTTATACTACATTCATTTGAATTTTGGAAACTGAAGTGAAGGGGGCAGAAGAGCACTAGAATGATCATATTCACTAAAAGATATTGATGGGTGAATAGAACTGCATGTTATTGAATGCACTAAGTAATACAGAAATAAAATTAACTTTTCAGATTTCGGTTATGTACTAAAATATGAAACCAAGTATGTTAAAAAAACAAGTCCAACCTACTACAGCAGATGCCTTTAGATGATACTTGTCAACTTCACAGCCACAATACTGACAGCATAAATGACATTGGAAGGAAATGTCAAACTGTACCTGATCACTGAGGACTCAACGATACTCAGCTCTGTGTCCGACACAACAGTCTGGCGGGCCATGGCTTCTCGGGTAGCAAGCTGTTTCTTCTTCAAGCTCTTCAGGTTGTGAGATGGTGACCACTCCTGAGAAACAAAGACAGACAAACCCAGAAGTGCCAGGTCTCCTCTACCAAAGCATCCTTCCAGAATATCTGGGCACACTCCTCACTGGCCAGCACCACTTACTATTGCTGCATGTGAATTGTTCTTCAGATTGTACCTACTTATAGGAAGCCTGAATTAATATATTTTTAATTAGAGCATAAGGTAGAAAACTTAATGGCCATTTTGATGCTTTCTCAAAAAGAAAAATATGAATTTAATTGTGGCATCTCCTATTCCTCAATTTTCTAGCCTACCCCGTTACCTGCACGGGGTAAGAATTATGCTCCTCGAGCCAGGGCCCATTATCAGGCCTGGCAATTCTCTTTTTGTTTATTCTTTTATATATCCACCAACTCCAATGCATTTAATCTAATATCTTCTCATTTGTAAAAGCTCCTAATGAGTAGTTATTTACATAATTGCATTTCTAGTTTACATAAGTAGTACTGCTATACAGCATTGTTTCTTCCTCTTTTCATTATTTTCAACATATTTTAAGTCATCTCCCTATTGGTTCTGCACAGTAGATAACACTCCACAGGCATTCTCTATTAGTTCTCTCAGCAAAGAACACCAGATTGCCTCCAAACTCCCATCATGACAAATGATGCTGCAGTCAAAATGCTAATAAAAGTTCATTTACGACCAGGGGCTCAGCAGCTGCAGCACAGAGGATGCCTGTGCCGCATGCTCAGCGCTGAAGGATTCCTACCCTTGTATCTCACCCACAGTTCACACTGTCTGATTTTCCAATTTTTGTTAGTCTAAAAGGTATATCGTGGTTATTTTCCTTTGTGCATCTCTGAAAAACAATGAGTTTGAATTTGTTTTTCTTTTTCTTTTTTGACAGCACTGAGGATTGAACCCACAGGGTCCATACCACTGAGCCACACCCCCAGTCCTTTATATTTTAAAACAGGTCAATAAGTTGCTGAGGATGGCCTCAAACTCTCAATCTTCCTGTCTCAGATTCCCAAGTCACTGGGTTTACAGGCGTGCAATGCCATGCCCAAGGAGCTTGAACATTTTACATGCTTGTTGGCCTTTTGGGTCTCTCTGTCACATGTTAAATGGTCACACTCTTTGTCCATTTTTCCAATGGGATTCCCGATTCTTCATTGTTGATTTTTAGGAGTTATTAGTTAATTTTAGACACAGGAACATTTCTTATTTGACAATAGTTTCCTTCATCAAACAGCATTATTGGGATGAAGTCAAATTCATTAGTTCTTTTTTCTAGTTTGGGCTTCTAATGTACTCTCTTGCCCCTGTTCACAAAAATACTCTTTTGTACTTAGTTATATTAATTTCATAGCTTTCCTTTTTCACATGTAGGTCTTTAATCTTGTGGAGACCCCTCTTGTACATGGTATTAACGGTGATTTTGGTTTTCTTCATAAGGTAAGCCACTTTCACCAACAGTTTCCTCCAGTCTGTCCGTCCTCTGCTTTGTGTGCTGCTTCACTGCACATTCAGCAATTGAGTATTCACAGGTCTGTTTCTGGGCTCTTCCTGTTCTTGTGTCAGTATGACACTGATTTTACTTCCATAGTTTTATCATATGTATTAATATCAGGGAGGCCCCATGCCTCCCACATTTACTTCTCTTTAAGAATGACTAAGCCATTCAGAACCTTTCTTCTGCTTATCATGTTCCTCAAAATATCCAACTGGAATTGCACTAATATTAAATTAACCCATCCTAGATAATAAAGTTATCTCCGATTAATGAGATCATCTTCTCTCAACAAAAATTTTTAACAAGAAAACACTTTGCAGTAATGATGGCAATTTAAGCTAAAGAAACACACACACACACACACACACCACATACACAGATACCTAAACTGACTAGTTTTTAAACTATAACTTACCAAAGCAGTTATTGCAGGAAAACTTTTAGACATTTCCCTAAGAAGGGTGCAAGTCCTAACATCCCATAATTCCAGTGGTTTATCTTTGAAAACAACTGCCAAATACTGCCTAAAATGAGCAAAATATAAAAATGAACAAAATTACTAAATAAGCTCCTTTTGCAAAAATTTCATCATGAATTGAAAGCTCAGATGACACACTTAAAGCATAGTGTTTTAAACCAAGTCAGCCCCCATGATTAACAGCTGTAAGAAGGTGAAGCTCTGAAATGACCTTTGGGAGTTACACACACCCTCACATCAGGCAAGTGGGCTACCTCAGAAGAAAGGGTGGCCTGGGTTCTCAATAACCCTTCTGAAGCTCTAGCTGTCATGTCTGCCATGGGAATACTACCACCCACATCAATGAATTAGTATGCAGGTTGCAATAACAATTAAAAGTACATAAAGTTTCTATCATCCCACCATAGTAAGTATGCAAGAAATGCCACTTTATTCACTCTGTCAAGCCTGGAAGTATAGAATAAAGTCGACGAAAGCAATTCTTCAAAGGTGAATTGATACCTCAGTAACCACTGCCAGAAACTGAACCATTATCCACAAATAATGGCTAACATCAAGGAAATGGGACAGAGCAGGAAGATCCCTGTACTCAGTACATCAAAGGACTCGGAGTCTGCCACTTGGTGTCATGTCTGCAACCCAATAATTATAGGGCTTCAGACAAGCCACGTAACCTTTTTGAGTTTTACTCTATCTTTAAAATGGTGTTAATAATACCAACCATACCTACCTCACAAAATGCTAGATGGATTAAAGAGATAAGGACAGTAGACACTATGATGGACTATGTAAATATAGTACACTGTTTATTATGTCTGACATAACGGCATGTCTATAAAATACTAATCTTAAACAATGAGGTACCTGCTAAGAAGATCTACTGCGAAAGAGGAAATTAATTCTGACAACAGGAAAATGGCCTTCTAGATAGAGTTACAGATGTGACAAACGACAACAGCAAAGGACAGTGTGTACTGGGAAACATGCTACCTTAAATGCAGAGTATGTGGGAAAAATCATAAAAAAGAAGACTGAAATGTGAATTTTGGTTCACGTTATTAGAGACCTTAAATGCCAGCTGGTTAAAAAGGGATGCCCACTATTCTAGACATGGTTAATCACACTGAATGTTTTGAAGCAAGGGAACTGTGATCAGTGTTTTAGATGTATGATTTTAGCCAATGTTTAGAATGAAAGTGAAAACAGAAGAGACTGGATTCCTGTCAGTACAAGTAGTTCTCAACATTATTAGTCTTGGCGCTCCTTTGCACTCTTATAAAAATTATTGAACACCTCTAAAGAACTTTTGTTTATATGCATTAGACCAAATGATATTTTGTGTATTAAAGATTAAACTAAATAAACTAAAAAATCTTTACAAATTTATTTAAAATGAAAAAATAGCAAATATAAAATAACTAGCAATATGATATTTAAACGCAAGCTATACTGATAATTACACTATGTATGAATTATTGAAATACTGAAATGAGAAGGCTGAGATTGTCAGGCTAATCGGAAAAACAAGCCCTAATTACACGCTATCTATAAGAAACAAAAACAAATTTGAATGGTACGAATATACATTGTATACAAACAGTGTTTTGTAAAAAGATGCTCTATATGTTTATTATGAATTATAATGCATACTACTATTATAAATACAACAACTTTGAATAAAAAATAAATTAAAAAAAAAAGAATATAACAGTTGTGAGTGAACACAGACTTAGGAGTTAGATATCCTTGTGTTCCATTTCCTGCTTCTTTCATGACCATGTGCATATCAGAATTCTTACTTGTAAAATAGAGAAAAAATTATACATACCACCTAGACTTATTTTGAGGACAAAATAAAATAAGGTCTTTGAAGTAAAAAAAAAAAAAAAAGAAAGACAAAGGTAGATTACAAGAATAAAGATGGAAAACTGTATACCATGCAAACACTAACCAAGAAAAAGTTGGAGTGGTGATACTAACAGCAGACAAATCAGACTAATTTTCAAACAAATAATAGTACTGAAGACAAGATATTCACAATAATAAAGAAATCAACAAGTCAAAAGGATTTAAACATGTATGTACCTAATAATAGCTTCAAAATAGCCAAAACAAGGAGTTCTTCAAAAGAAAAATAAATCCACTACTAAAGTTAGAAATTCAGGTAGAAAATCAGTACAATATAGGAGACTTGAATAACAATATCAGCCAACAAGACATGACATGGAATACTCTAATCAACAGAATACACCTTTTCAAGTTTGCACATGGAACATTTATTAAAACTTTGGGTCATTAAACAAATCACATGAAATAAAATAAAACATGTCCTCTGGCCACAACAGAAACCAGAAAACAACAAAAAGATGTATCTGGGAAAAACGCCAAAATAGTTCAAAGTTTAAAAATACACCTATGAATACTCCATGGAAATGTTAAAATATTATGAAGTGAATTAAAATGAAAACACAACTCAAAAAATTATAGGTTATAGGAAAAAATACTGCTTATAGAGCATTAAATAAATGCTTATATTAAAATTTCCAGGATTTAAGATCCTGGAACAGAGCAAATATGTCAGCTCTCTTGCCACTTCTATTCAACATTTACTGGAAGCACTCATCAGTGCGACTAGGCAAGAAATAAAAGGCCTAAAGACCAGAAATAAATATGTAAAAGTGTCTTGCCAGGCAAAGTGGTGCACGCCTGTAATCCCAAAGGCTTGGGAGGCTGAGGCTCGAAGATTGCAAGTTCAAAGCCAGCCTCAGCAACTTAGCAAGACCCAGTCCTCCAAATAAAATACAAAAAGGGCTAGGGATGTGGCCCAGTGGTTAAGCACCCCTGGATTCAATCCTTGGTACAAAAAAAAAAGGAAAAAAAAAAAAGTGTCTTTATTAGCAAATAACAAGATTGTTTATGTAGAAAATGCTAAAGGACAAACAAAAATGCTTCCAGAACTAACAAATAAGCTCAACATGGTCACAGGTATTAGGACAATATCGGAAATTATTTCAGCATACAAACAATGAATAATTAGAAATTGAAATTAAAAGAAGGAAAACAATCCATTTATAACAGCATTAAAAAGAAATAATACATTGAGACTTATACACTAAAAACTACAAAATATTACTTAAATTAAAGTCAACTAAATAAGTGGAGAGAGAAACCATGTTCATGAATTGCAAAACTCGTCAAGATGTCCATTCTTCCTACTCTGATATATGGATTCAATGCAATCTCAATCAAAATCAGTTCAATGCAATCTCAATTAAAATCATAGAAAGATTTTTTGGTAAAACTGATAAACTGACTCTAAAATTTACATGGAAATGCACAGATCCTAGAAAAGCTAAAACAATTTTGAAAACTATTAGGAAGCTTACTCTTCTTTCTTTGTTCTTTTAATAGATTTTCATTCAGTTTCTATTTTTAATAATTCTGCTTTACATGTATTTTCTCTCGGAACAAAAATTTAAAAAATTTCTGGAAGTAAATGGGTCTAAATTACAAAGAAAATGAGTTCTTTCACACAATAACCCCACGCTTAGTGGAAGTACACAAGAATTTCATAAGATTGAAAAAATAGTTTTTTTAATGGGTAAAGCACATTTATATCAACACAGCTACCACAGAACAAAAGTAGGCCACTGGTTTTATTAATCTAATGACATGTTAAGAGTCCCCAAAATTACTTCACCTTTTTACAAGTGAGGTATTAAAAGTGATAGCAACTTAATTTGATAACCAAAATATTTTCTTTGATGTAGCTAAACATCACCATTTGTTATCACTAAGATATTTCATATGTAGCTTAGTATATTCCCACTTTCTTAAAAACCTTTTAACAAATCTGTAAGATTCCATTAGATAACACCATAGATTTCTTCAGGTTGACACTTACTTCAAATGAGATACTTTAATCATTTCAATGGGCGATTCATCACTCCCTCGTTCACCACGAAAAGCAATGCTCCTTCCTTTAATTCCAAACATTAAAGATAATGTGAAAAAGCACCAAAAACATGTAAGAAATAAGAAGCCACAGTAATGTCATCTGATCAGTCCTATCTTCTATCCTCCTATTCATTCTTCCATTTACTTCTGTTTATATAATTACATTCAAAAAACAGTCTCAAAATACTATAGTCACCAATGACCTATCACTTATATTTAAATATCTATTTTATAAAGACATTTTTATTTGTTATAAAGTTTATTAAATACCATTTTCTAAAATTTTAAGGCATCTATGATAAAGCAGTAGTCCACTATAAATACTACTCGTATATTTAGAGTCCAAAAAATCTTCAAGTTTCCAAATACTAAGTAGTAGGAAAAAGTCTCTTGAAACAGGTATTGTATGTTTCTTGTCCCATATGCAAAATAAAGTATTTTGAACATGTTCCCACCAAAACACTTCTATATATGGAAATTAGAGAACTATAACTACAGTGCTTATGTATGCTGTACAAGAATTAGTTAACCGCTAGAAGAAGGAAAATGTTTCGCTCTAAATAAAAAATACACAAATTTTAATTCATGTCTGAATAAACATTTTAATACCTTTTTTTAGATTTTGTTTACCTTGAATAAAAGAGAATGTAATGAATTCAAAGATGCTGAATGCCTCCCTACTAAAAGCAATCAATCACATAGAATCTCACTATGTTATTTTTGTACCCCACAAAACCTGTCTGTTTCTGATTCTGCTAGTCTGCTGCCTCCCTCCAGGAGACTACAGGCTGTGAACTCAAATGTCTCACTTGAGGAAGTCAGTAACTATTACTATTGGCATTCATTACTAAAAAGGTAAATTTTTAGTTACTTAACAGTTCTAACTTAATCCCATTGGAAAAAACAAACAAGGAATTTTTTTTTTTTTTTCCCAGTGAATGCTACTAGAAAATGGCATTTCATCCTGGGATACTACATTACTGAAGAGAGAGCCAGGGCCAGGGCAGTGGCAATCAGGAAGCTGGGGCTGAAGGTCACTGGGCAGGTCACTTCTTGAGACTACAGTGGAAAAGGAGGGGCTAATTCTTTGAGTTAAAAACAACTATATCTTTGAGAACTTGGAAATATATATTGCAATCATGCAGGTGACTTATTACATATATATGTCCTTATTACTTAAAATCATCTATATTAATTTTATTACATTATTTTAGAGAAACTTTTGTTAAAAAAAACCTATTCAAAATCACAGTCCGTGTTATAAAGTAATGAAATTATCAACTCTTTTATATTTTCAATTTCTTTATTTTGAAACTCATTGGATTGTTTTAAATGATTCTGAATAAGTTATTTTACTGGAATGTTTTCTATTAAAAAGTCTTCAAACTACCCACTGAGTTTTCCTTTCAGTCAGCCAGAGACTATCAAAAGTTATATATTTTAACATTTAAAAACTATTTAAAAACTATTGTTGCGGGAGGGAAGAAAAGAAGTTCACTGGATTAGACAAAGGGGAATAAGGGGAAGGGAGGGGCAAGGAAAACAGGAAAGAGGTAGAATGAATCAGATATAACTTTCCTATGTTCATATATGAATATATAACCAGTGAAACTACACATCATGTACAACCACAAGAATGGGATCCTAATTAGAATAATTTATACTTCGTGTATGTATAATATGTTGAAATACACTCTACTGTCATGTATACCTAAAAAGGACAAACAAGTTTTAAAAATGAAAACTATTCTTAATCTATAAGGTTTCTAAGGGGTTTCCTACAAAGGCTCAACTTTTTTTTGGTGGCGGGTGGGAGACAGGGAATTGAAGTCAGAGACACTTTTGCCACTGAGCTACATCCTCAGTCCTTTTTATTTTTTATTTTGAGACAGGGTCTTGATAAATTGCTGAGGGTCTGGCTATGATGCTAAGGCTGGCCTCCAACTTGCGATCCTCCTGCTTCAGGCTTCTGAGTTAATAAAGGCCCAAACTCTAAGCAAAGAAGCTAATAGTCTAACTGTAAATAGTTATTTTAAAATTGATATTTTAGTTATATATAGCAATGTACTCAAATGGACTGGGTATCATATTTTTTTAATGAATCTGTCTGTTTAGGCTAATGTTATTCCATTTTATCATCTATTTGTGTTAACAATGTTTCTCTAAAAACAATGATGAGAATTTTCTGGGGCAATTATTATAAAACAAAAGAATGGATATATAAATACAGAATGTAAGAAAAAACTTCTAAGTGAAAGAAAATATTCTGGAACATGTTCTATAAATAGCAGCATCTTTGACCAATATGACAAACAATGGTGAATCTTTTAACAGTCTAAACATACAAACCTGTTGGAAGATCAACCAGCTGAAGTTCATTTCTCACTAATCCCATATTGTTTGGTGTTGAGGTAGCAAAAGAAAGAAAACCTGTCAAACTTGTCCATTCAATACCCCTAGAAATAACAAAGATTAATTTAATATCTGTTTTTGTTTGGAAAGTTTATTTGAAAATAAGGTTTTCCTAACATCTAATTTTACTATAAATTTCAATTTAAAACTACTAGTATTTTTAGTATTAAAAATACTTTCAGTATTAAAAATACTTTCATTCAAATTTTATTATATTTCTGACACAAAATTATTTCTAATTAAAACTTTATATATAAATAAACTTTAGTTATAGTGACAAGATAATCATCATAAGTCATGCTGTCATTAAAAGGATGATTAAAATTTGGCCAGGGAGTCATCTCACAGGAGTTTCCAAGTATTTCAATTGCTTAAAAAAAAAAGTGCTATAGGAATATTCTGAGTAGAATGCTTAAAGTTGAGTACATTTAGGAATTTTTAAAATTTTATCAAAATCTTAGTTAAGCAGAAATGCTTCAAGCAAAGAATATGAATTGAGCCATTAGATTTGGAAGTGGATGAAAGTGCCAAATGGTATATCAATTAGAGAAAAGCATAACGTAAGTCTCAAAGAGAAAGACATGGCTGGCTGGACAGCAACTGATAAACCCAAAGCCCTGGGGTCTTGTGAATGTGGGACTTAACAGTAAACAACAACACATTCCCTCCTGCTAACAAAACTAGACAGTGTACACCAACACGACACAGAGGGGTAAAGAGAAGGCATGGAACCAGAGGACTCCTCAGAGTCTCAATAAAAAGGCTCTCTGTTGCTTCTATGCAGTGAGGCTGGCTGGGAGTGAAATCTAAACTTTGGTTCTATATGCAATTGCTCATCAGTACTTAGGAACAGTGTTTTCAAAAACAAGGCATTGTCTATGGTTGCTCTCACAATACAAAGACAGAGCTCAGTAGCTGTGATAAAGGTTTTATGGCCTAAACATCTTAAGCCTAAAATATTTACTATCTATCCCTTTACAGAAAACATTTAACAAACCCTGATCTAGTCTATCCATTTCTACATTGATGCAATTTGCTAGATTTAGCATGGATATGCTTTTATAGGTCTTGCTCATTTTCCAAAGAAGGTAAAATGGCTTCCTGCATCAGTTCCAAACTCCTCTATGTGGCTTTCAAGACCATCTACCTTATCCTACCTAACTCAAATCATATGCATCTTATCTGCTATTTTACTAGAGTAATCTGACTCATTGATCCCTATGAATGTACCTGCATTCTTGTCTTTTAGCAGAGGAACAAACATATTCCAAAGAGAACTAAAACAAATATTTCCAACAGCAGGTGATTGTTTTGTTATCTAGGATTTTTTAAAAGTAAAGTTGTGTTAAAACAGATTAATGTCTGCTTAAAACTTCTGTACTTGAAATGACCTCTCTCCTTCCCTCTTCAGATACTGCTGTAGTTAAGTACTGGTGGTAGCACTTATTCACTCTGTGATTTCTCTGCATTTCTGTTTCCCCACTTATTAGGCAGAAATAATGATACTAAGTGCAAACAGAAGGACTGGCACATAACCCATGCTCCATGTGTTGGCGATTACCACCATCATAATTATTACTCTTATTTCAAGAGCTAACTCAAGCCCCATTTTCTTCATCAGGTCTCTCCATGTGTTGAACTCAAATCACACCCACAATGAACACCATGTAATTTTGTCAATTATTCACTAGCAAAGTCCCTTTGTCTCCTGTTTCTTCCTTCTTTTCTTCCCATAGGTAACAACACTTGTTAATTTTTCTACTTAGCATGAACAAAAGAAGAGAGGAGTCAATTTGGACTTATTCTACTCTCTTTAAGTCTAGTTGCTTTAATCAGTTCTATTTGACCACAAAACTCCTAAGACCCACCCTCCAAGCCTTGTTGCTGACAGTGTGAACTGCAGTACAGTGATGCCACAATCTCTTGACACTAGTAACTCTATCCTCTCATTCCTTATTCATGATTTTTAAAAGTTTATGTTAAGTACTAAGTATAAGTTAGTGACTGTGCTGTCCTTCTGGAGCTTATATTCTAACAGCAAAGAGACACCATACATGTACGTTCCGCATTACCTGTTAGGAGAGACACTGCTGAGGCGCTCAATAGGAGCTATTTAAGAGTCACCCATGACCTGGTCTCAGGGGCAGGCAGGGCTTCCTGGAAGACCGTTAAAGTTGAGACCCAAAAGGCAGACAGGGTTTGGACCTCAGCCTGAGCCACTGAGGAAACAGTGTGAGTGGCTGAGGAACAATGTGCTAGACTGCATTCTGTGAAGGGAGGTACCATGTCTCTCCAGGCATGTGACAGGTACTCAGGGATTCTGTTAGATTTAATGAATGATGTCCAAGAAAAGCCTAGCACTCCTTCTTGTGTTTATTAGTGCTGTGAGTCTTGTTGCTGAAAGCTTGGTCCTTGTTCCTGATGCCAATCCAATAATGAGGACACAGTTTTGAGAAAAAGGAAAAAAGAAGGTTTATTGCTTTGCTAGCAAAGGAGAAACACAGGGGACTCCTGTTCCAAAGGCTGTGATTCTGCCCATCAGCAGGAACAGGGGACTTTTTATAGAGATGGGTCAGAAAAAATTAGATTAGGGAGGAGGAGGTTAGGAAAAAGATCAGAGAAGATCACGGAGAAGAAAGTTAGGAAAAAGAAAAAAAAATGTAAGTTTCAAAGCCACAAGGGATATAGTCAAAGCATCAAGTGAACCCGTTACATGCTCACAGAAATGCTATCCTCTCTGCTCTCAAGCAGTCCCAGTTGACGGATGTACAGATCCAAGGTGGGCCAACTGTCATCGAGCAGTAGAAACATGGTGCCTTTGAACAGATTATGGTGGCAGTTGATATATCCAATAACCATAGAAGAGAATAAAAATTAAAGATGGGCTTCAAAGTGGATAAGATAAGGAGGGGATTATTTCTCAAAAGAATGAATACTTTTGTCAAATGAAGCTGAGCTCATTCACACTGCCCTTGGGATTAAGAACACACTATCTTGGTTTAAATACACACTGAGTTCTGTAAAAGACCAAGAACAGCAGCTCATTTTCTGATCTAGGACTTTAAGAACTCCTAACCACTAAATAAGTGTAACCTTTGAACTTATCAACAGGTATCTGTGGATCTGACTCCTACAGGTCCCTAAGCTAAGCCTACTGGGGCTGCTACAGAGACTACTGCTCAACATGGTGGTCGAAGCATATTTTTGAAATGCCTAAAAGTGCTAAGATTCTCCTGCAAATTTACAGACAGACAAGAATGGAAGCCATCTTACTTTCTACAAATCACTCAATTTAATCAAAGTCAATCAGGTTCTGATATCTATAAAAACTAGTGTTAATAGTTTTTGACATCCAACATAGCACTGGGCAATATTATTTTAAATAGCCTAGTAGAGACACAAACTAATAATCTAAGAAAATTAACATGTACCATTCTACTTTGTTCACTTTTAGCTTTCCTCCAATGGATTATAAGCATCAAAGTCTTTGGCTGTTTTCAGGAATGTAGAAGATGTTCAATAGATGTTTGTAAATCATTACTGGTTAAAATACCACAGTTGAAAACACACATATACACAACCATCTGCAGTTACACAGTCCCTGGACACATGTATACCCAAGATTCATTTACAAAGTAGAAAAACAACTTTCTAAAAGTTAGCTTTAATTTGCACATAAAAACCTAGCATTTATTGGGTTTATTGCTAATCAGTTCAGAATTTTTTATAACACATCTGTGAAGTCTTCAAAATAGCTTTTACTTGTAACATTAAAATTGCATTAATTGAAACACAAAAACAGTAGAATTTTAGCATCCTCTTGGGGAGCATCTCTAAATATAAAACGGATTAACTTTGAAATGACAATTAAGAGGCAAAATTCATCTAAAAACTGGAGCATCTATATATGCTCATCCACAACGCTAGTCTGTATATGCAGCATACCCCTTAGAGTTGTTCAGTATTCATCTAACACTATAAACCAATGCAGTATTACTCAATCAGAAATGTTATCACAGCATGTGTGTAAGTTGTACACATAGTGGCACCTACAACCTGATCAATCCAGGTTAACAGATCACATAACACCAACACTTCGCTGAGAACTACCAAAGGTTTCAGTATTTAGAAACAAAATGACAGTGTACATGATTTTCCAGAAGCAAGTGGCAAATGCTTAGCATGAATCTTGGCTCATTTTTATTTTATTGCCAACATGGTTCCTTCTAGTATGGCATTTTTGAACAGGAGATTTAGTTCATGTACTGTTAAGTATAAATAAAGAGCCCAGGCTCTGAAGTTCAAAAAGCCTAGAATGAACTCCATTTATCTCTTTCACAGAATGTACCTGTCAAAGTGACATAACAGCAAAAAAAATAAATAAATAAAAAATAAATAAATAAATACATAAAAATAAAAAGATGTAACAGGAGAGTATTAATTTAGTTGGAATTCAAATTTCCAATAAAAGTCTTCTCTCAAAAATTTTTTTTTTTTTTTTTTTTTTTTTTTTTTGTAGGGGGATTGAACTCAGGGGCACTCGACCACTGGGCCACATCCCCAGCCCTTTTTTGTGTTATTTTATTAGAGACAGGGTCTCACTGAGTTACTAAGTGCCTCGCCATTGCTGAGGCTGGCTTTGAACTCGCGATCCTCCTGCCTCAGCCTCCCAAAGTGCTGGGATTACAGGCGTGCGCCACCGCGCCCGGCTTCTCAAAATTTTAATCATTTTACAACACTTATCTTTTATGAAAGGGACCCAAACTACATGCTAAATTACAGATTGCTCTGTAATTCGCAGATTTTTTCCTTTATCAACTGGAAATACAATAGTGCCTACTAGGGTTGTAGTGGGGATTCAGTGAAATGATACATGCAAAGTATTAATAATTAACATAACCCTTAGAACGAGTACTGGTGAAATGGAGACTTTTGACTGGTTGGTGTTAGTTATAAAAAAAATTACCATAGATGAAAGACTAGGGTAAAAGGATATGTGAAGAGCAGAAACACTGACAAGAAGGAGAAAGAGAAAAGGTAAAAGCAGTGGCAGCAGAGACTACTGAAAGAAGTGTCATAATCGCATACTGCAGTCCTTACAACAGAAAAGATCAACAGCCCAAAAGAGACCAAACATGCCCGTATTGCTGTAGCCCCAACGTTCAATGCTTTTGAAGACATCACTACTCCAGGTAAGTGTATCAGGAAGGACACAGGACACAGCCTAAGATGGCAATAAACAGTCATTTGGTCTACACAGCAAAACAAGGCAGTAAACGTTTTCATTGTGATCAAAGCTGTGATACTCAAAGGGTTAGCCTCTCTCCATCCAGAAAATGCATTTACTCAGAACAGAGAATTCACTAAAGGTTAAAAATCTTAATGTACATGAGACTTACAATTATGTAATATACAGAAGATACAAGATGGCCTTTCTTATGCCTTCATTACAGATTATAAATACACTGGAAATTTACATTATATATGTGTGTAATCTATCACTGATAGAGCAAAAAGGGAAAGTAGTCTTGAACTCAGCAAAATAATGCTATCAAGCAGGTATATGTGCACTTCACAGCAGAAAGCAAGAGGTAGACTTCTGTCAATTTAGCCTTTTCTAGATACCTTTGTGCACACAACTCTCCCACAGATCACATTTCAAAATCAAAGAGTAAATCCAAGACATTTGGAGCCTTTTCTGATGATATTTAAACACAGAAGTAAGGTTAATTAACAGTTAAAATGGCTTTATTCAAATGTGTCAAGAGTAGTCCTACTGACAGATTGTCACCAAACTGAAAAATAAACTAAATAAGCCTAAATAAGGCAACACTGTGATTTCTACTGAGAAAATAGCCTGGACTTAGGAGAAATAAATAAGATGCAGCAATAAACGAAACACAGGCACTACTGCTTATGTCCTTTACAAAGAAAGCAATTAGTACTCATCCTTGATTAGCACAGCCATTAGCTGGACATGAATACTTACTATTCAGACTTTTCAGTGAAATAATCACCACTGCAGATTCATTGCATCAGAACATGTTCTAATCTCATCAGAACATGTTTTTGATCTCAATGTTTACAGTGACTTACTCACTTGACTTCACAGGAGTGGATGCTTAGCTCCTTGTGCAGCAGACCACTAGTGAGATGATATACCAGGATGGAACCGTTACTTGTACCTGCAGAGTGCATAACAGCAAATTAAAAAAAAAAAAAAAATTTTTTTTAAACATGTAATAGGAGAGTATTAATTTAGTGGTAATTCAAATTTCCAATAAAAGTCTTCTCTCAAAATTTTAATCATTTTACAACACTTATCTTTATGAAAGGGACCCAAACTACATGCTAAACTACAATGTGTTTCTCTGTCTTCTCATCAAAAATGGCCTAGTATCAGATGCTCTGAAAACTTACTTAACTCCAGGGATAGGTTTGTACAGAAAGATTTAAAAACCTAGATCAATAGACACAGCAATTTGAAGAAGCACTTTCATAAGCTTTTCTACACATGGGAGTTTATGCTTCTTGAGATTCAGAATGTTTATTGTAGCTGAAACCTAACTGAGCTCATTATCCAGATTTTTCTATTTTCCTTTACAAAGTTTTTAATCTTATTTGACATACCATGTAAATCATGACAAGGTAGTAAAATATGGTGGTTAAAATGTGGTTTCTACAGTGAAAGAAGCCTGGGTTCATGCTCTGGCTTTGGACTCCTGAGTTAGCTATTTGCACAACACTGAATCTGTTTTTGCCTCTTTAAATAGAAATGATAGAAAATCTATTTGCAAAAGATTAAATAAGAAAATATGTAAAGCACTTAGCACCACACTTAACACAAAGTAATTACCTGGTTAACTAATATTAACTTGGTTAACCAGTATTTCTGTTATCACTGTAATGAACAGTTTGTAGTTATTATTATCCCTAAAATGTTTTGTGGCCTCAGGCAGTATGTCTAAAGTTTAAACAGAAAAGACATGGATACACCTGAGAAAGTTTTAGTCTCTAAAATGTTTTTATAAGTTAAACAAGGAAAGTAAACTATGTAGTTCTTTGGACAACCACTTTTTCACTATGCATGGTTTAAAAGGACTAATGGATTTATACAAAGCTAAACAATCTAAGTAAAAATGCTGGGCCAATTCCAATTTTAGATTATTTGTGAATAAAGCTCCAATAATATTCTACATAACCATTCTAGAAAAATTCATTTCATGGTTGTACACATTGATCATCTATTCCCTCAGTAACTTCTGGTACTGAGAAAGTAGCTGAATAATCTTCATAACAGTCAAATGATTACTACATTCTGCAAGTCTTGATGTGTGGAAACTAAGATCTAGTATTCCAGGGGCACCAAAGGAGAATCAGCTATACTTATTTTCCCTAGTGACACAGGAATACTTTAGATACTTATTTTATATTTTTTGCTATTATCCTAAATTTCTTTAAAATGATATTCATTATGTACCAGTATAGTACAGCTTATTTGACAATGGGAATCTCAGACCTTGACGTATTTCTTAGTATATAGCTATAACAAGAAGTAATTTTCCTCAAGAAATTGACAAAAAAATCCCAACATCACTGTAATGAGGTATAGTGACATTCATTAGGTACACAGATATTGTATATACAGGTACATACAACATACACTGATGAATCTTAATTAAAATTTCTTTCTTTCTTTTTGGTACCAGGGATTGAACTCAGGGGCACTCGACCACTGGGCCACATCCCCAGCCCTTTTTTGTATTTTATTAGATACAGGGTCTCACTGAGTTGCTTAGTGCCTGGCCATTGCTGAGGTTGGCTTTGAACTCGCTATCCTCCTGCCTCAGCCTCCCAAGTGCTGGGATTATAGGCATGTGCCACCGTGCCCAGCTGTTAAAATTTCTATAAAATATTAAATATGAATCAATAGTTTATAAATCAAAAATTAAACTTATCTGCATTTTTATAAATCTGAACACATGTACATAGAGACTATTCAATCTTCAAATTTAAATTGCTTTCAGAAAATAGCCAGAGAAAAATTAGAATACCCAAAGTAGTTATTAATACTCACTCACCCAATAACCTGAGATATGCTGGTCACAAAATAAATGTGGCCAAGTTTTCATTTAGGAAAGAAGAAAAACAATCACAAATAATATGTTTGTAGACTTCAGGAGAAAGCCAGAAGCCAACCAATAGCATCTTAAGAGGAAATGTTCACTCTTTTGAATATACTACCTTTCCTTCAATTTTAGAATAAATGTAATTTAACTTTACATACTTAAGAACAAACTAATTTCTGGTTTTTGCTTAGAGGAAATCAGGTTCATTCCATTATTATGAAATTAATGTAATAGCACTATAAGCCCAGGCAAATTTTTTTAATCTATAATATAAAAATATGTAATTTCAAATCAAAAAGCAAATCTTAGTTTATAGGGCCCATAACCTCTTTAAACGATGAAGAATACACAATTATTAACACATAAAGAACACTGCCATAAAATTATTAACTCTATTATTATTAACAAAGAACTACTACAAAATGTTAAGCACTGGGGCTGGGGTTGTGGCTCAGCGGCAGAGCGCTCACCTCGCACGTGCGCGGCCCGGGTTCGATCCTCAGCACCACGTAAACATAAATGCATTGCATGTGTACAACTAAAGTAAATAAATAAATATTTTTTTAAAAAATGTTAAGCACAGACTGGGGTAGACCAAGAAAAGAGAAGGAATCTTGGATTTACCATCATGCCAGGCCTATCCTCCTGATATTTCAATAATTCCCCTTGACACTTCAACAGCATCAGGTTGATGAGTTTCACTGGATTCATAGTAAGACACTTTGCCAGGCACGGTGGTGTTTGCCTATAATTCCAGTGGCTTGGGAGGCTGAGGCGGGAAGATCACAAGATCAAAGCCAGCCTCAGCAAAAGCACGGTGCTAAGCAACTCAGTGAGACCCTGTCTCTAAATAAAATACAAACTAGGGCTGGGGATGTGGCTCAGTGGTCAAGTACCCCTGAGTTCAATCCCCACACAAAAAACAAACAAACAAAGGACACTTGGAGGAAAAGGACAGAAAATATAAGAAATATGGCCAGGCGCGGTGGCGCATGCCTGTAATCTCAGCACTTGGGAGGCTGAGGTAGGAGGATCGCAAGTTCAAAGCCAGCCTCAGCAATGGTGAGGCATTTAGCAACTCAGTGAGACCCTGTCTCTAATAAAATACAAAAAGGGCTGCGGATGTGGCCCAGTGGTCGAGTGCCCCTGAGTTCAATCCCTGGTACCAAAAAAAAAAAAAAAAAAGAAAAAAAGAAAAAAAGAAATATGCTTTAAGATGAGCAGTTGCACAATATACTAAGCCCATTCCTTCTTTTAAAGCATCCTCAAACAGGTTATAGGATTTTCTAGAAATCAGGAGCCCAACCATCCTACAAAATGAGTTTTAAAAAGAGAAGGTCAAATACTCACCAACAGCAAGCAGTGGCTGATACATCTTGATGTTTTTTGTGGTCAGTGGTGGGCACATACGGATGGCAAACTGTGGGGAGGGCAGTCCTGAAAGCAGTCCTGTTAGCAGGAATTTGAGATGCACTTCCTGTAAAATGGAGCCTTTGGGCTGTTCTTCTCCAGCAATTGCACTTTGCCCTGATTTGTCATCAAAATAGAAATATATTAATTATAAAGTATGCTGACCTTAGGTTCCTCCAGAGTACTACTACCCAGAATTCAGAAACCAATGTCTTCTAAGAAACAGTTTCAACCACAGTTCCTGGTAGGAGGGCACTAAACAGAGACTTCAGAACAAACCAAGAGAACCTGGGTGAGACAACACTTTCCATGGCATGGCATGCTGGAAAACATTTCCATGTTACTGTCTTTCCAAAAGGTTACTTTCCAATCTGTGGTGCTTTGTAAAGTATATATAAAACTGATGATCACAAAAAACATGTTCAAAGGACTCATTTATGATTTGTAATGAGTAACTTTAATGTGTCAATGTATCTGTAAAATGTAAGCCTTATAATTAATTTCTATGTAAAAACATAAAGCATAAAATATATATTAATAATATATGTAGTATATAAACTGTCACTGTTAACAGTTAAGTGCTAAATAGCATTATTTTTAGAAAACTTTTTGTATTTAGGTTATCAAACCATTCTAACACAATGTGAATAGAAAGACTACAATAAAAACTGTTCACTAAAAAGGCATACAAATTTCCTTCCTATAAACCACTACTGAATATTGGAATTAACTTGCCAAAAACACATAATAAAGAACATGTGTGAGCTAGGCATGGTGGCGCACACCTGTAATCCCAGCGGCTCCAGAGGCCAAGACAGGAGGATCTCTAGTTCAAAGCCAGCCTCAGCAACTTATCAAGGCCCTAAGCAACTCAGTGAGATGTTGTCTCTCAACAAAATACAAAATAGGGCTGGAGATGTGGCTCAGTGGTGGAGCACCCCTGAGTTCAATCCCCAGTACAAAAAAAGAAAAATGTGTTGAGTGAATATATATGTATACACACATACACACAAACACATATGCTGTGAAAGGAAAAATATAAATAATTACTACAAGTGGGGGATGGAACCATGAATATAATCCTTTGAGGCATAATGTTGGAAAGGGATGTTCAACAGGTAGGTCCTGCGAATACCAACACTATTCGCTTAGAGTTGACTCCTGGGAACCGCCACATTTTTCAAGTATTTTTCATAAGAGGCAATTCACAAGGTAGGGCAGATTAAGCCTTAATAAGCAGCAGCCTTTATCCAATGAATATAAATCAGCCTCTGTATTTAACTGAATTGCTTTCAATTATCACTAAGTACACAGTGAATTTCAAATTAAAAATTTAATTAAAAGTTTTAATTAAAATGTTTTCAAGTGACAAAGCTTTAACACTTTTAAATCAACTACATTGTCAAGAACTGTTATACAATCTGTATCCTTTTGTTTCTTAAACACTGATGTTTATATCACTTATATACCTAAACAGCATAAAACTTCAACCTCCTACGGGCTTCATATTACTGATTATTTCTGTTCATGTGTGTTTATAATTCTTTCCACTTTAATATTTTCTATTTAAAACAGACAAGATCAATTAACTTAGAATATCATGTTACTGATAAAAATGAATTCTGCAAAATATGCAAACAGTGTCCAAACTTCTTCATATGAATTTATGTCTGGATGGGGAATAGGAAGAACTTTAACTATGAAAGTGGCATTGAGCAAAGAGTTCTACAACTGCAAGACATCAAGACAAAACCAAGGACCTGAGATGCCAGGGTCTTGCCCTACATAGTAGAGCAGCCAGAACAGGAAGCCACTGCTAAGGAGCAGGCTCCAGAGTCAGGAGGACTGTGTTCATATTCTGGCTCTTCCACCAACTGGTGTTTGGTATGGGGCAAGTTTTTAAATCTCTGGACCTCAGTTCCCACACATAAAATGGGGCTAATATCACCACAGAGTGGTGGTGAGGTAATATGTAGAGTATGTACCACAGCATTTAAGGCAGTATTTAAGTATTCAATAAATGCCATTTGATTAACATGATTAATAAGGCAATGCTCATTGTAGTATAGTACCTATCTATTGCATTTAAGTAAAAAAGTACTAAATAAAATCCATTCACAGTTGCATTATGGAAGAACAAATAATGACAGAAAATCCTTTGTAAACCACATCCACAATTTTCAAAGATATAGATACCAAAATTACTTGGCCTGTTTACAAAATCTTGTGATTTTAGGTTACATAATATTTAAAATCACAAATCCTAATTCTTTAGTATGTACTAGCCCTATAATAATTAAGTAACTGAATATTTTATCTGTAAATGCCTGCTTAAAGTAAGGATTTCTAACATAAGAATAAGAAAATTCACGTCAAAAAGTTAAACTGATTTTTTTCTAACGTTGCTGAAGGAACTTTATTCCTTCAACTAACTACACATCTAGAACACCCAAGGCCTTGCATCAAGTGCTGGAGTACACAAAATTCAATCAAACCTGTCCCACCCTTATAATTTACTGAAGGAAATAGAAGTAAGGCCACAATTACAATACAGCTATTAACTATTAGGGGCCACAAAATAAGGACATTTAAATCAGGCTTGGGAGATTATAAGAGAGCAATACTTGACCCAGGCATGGGGGCACATGCCTGTAATCCCAGCAGTTTAGAAGGCTGAGGCAGGAGGATCATAAGTTCAAAGCCAGCCTCAGCAAAGCAAGGTGTTAAGCAACACAGTAAGACCCTATCTCCAAATACAATACAAAATAGGATTGGGATATGGCTCAGTGGGCAAGTGCCCCTGAGTTCAATCCCTCATACCCAAAAAAAGCAATACTTGAGTTGAATATTGAATTGGGGAATAGCAGAGAAGGGAGACAAGGCCCACATCTAAGAGCAGAATCCAGAATCCAGTGATTTCTTTCACTTAGATTAGTCTCTCAGGAATGATGACATTCTAGTTCCCACAACTATAATGCCTATCCATGCTACTTCAGGCACATTTATCCTAATACTTTTACACCCTTCTGATTAATTTAGGAAAGAATGATTCTACATTTTAGTTTTCTCAAGTATTATCTTTGACTTTATAATAATTCCAAGTCCATGACTTTAATTTTGCCCTTCAAAAAAGAATATCTAACATTAAAGTTAAAAAAAAAAAAAAAAAAAAAAGCAGCAGCTTACCAATCATGTTATCTAGGGAAAGGTCAGGGAGTTTATTCTGTAGCACTCCTACAGGAATTCCACAGAAAGACACTGGTGAATACAAAGGTGACACACCAGAACTACTGCAAAGACATAATAATTAGATGGTTTTTACATATATAAAACCATTATTACATATTAGGAACTCAAAGTATTAATTCCAGCTCATGGTATTTTATTTTTATAGTAGTATTATCTCACTCAGGTCAAACAGCTTTGGCAAGTGTACATGCTTCCCTAATAATCTAGAGCCTTAATTATCTCCTTAAAATATTTTTTAATAGAAAATGGGTCCTTCTACTTTTACATCATCCTGGTAAGTTTTTTTTAAGGAAAGGAAACAGAAAATATAAAACACAAAACACAATCCCAATGGTTCATTTACCTGCTCCGTGAGTTTCGACTGCACACGGCAGACTTGAGCTCCCATATCATGACCCTGCCGTCACTCACTATGAGGGCAGCTGCATTCTCATTGACAGGACAGCACACCATACTGAAGGGACGGACAGTTTTTGTCACCCTGATTGCATCGCACTGGCTTCGTAAATCATAGGTAAGCTCTTGAACAGGATCTGGATCTTAACATAAGATTGTTTGCTTTTAAATGTCAGACAGCAACCATATCAAATGCACTACTGTTTGCTTCCATTTAAATAAAACCTCAACTAAAGGAATGTCATTCCTTCACTAGTCCAAACTGTTGAGAACAGCTTCACTTTTTACAATTACTACTAATTTCCTCAGAATTTAAAAATAATTTGTTTAATGTCTTCACACAAGTTTAATCTATAAATTAACAAGTATGATTGAGATACTTTGTTCTTAAATATTTTAAAATAAAGGAAACATTCTGAAAAAGGTTCAACAGTAACATATGATTAAATAATAAACAATGCACTACAGACTATCACCATTTGCAGGGGTCTGTAAGTCTGAAAATACCAGGACTTTATGAAAGACATAAGAAGCACTTTCACCTTTATGTCATACATCACTTCACAAAAATATTACTTCTACACTCCAAGATAAGACTGACCTTACAACTGAGTGCCCTGGAGACATGTTAATCTGTTACTTTACAATGGAAACTCCTAAAGCAGAGAAGTCAAGGAGTGTAATACTAAAGATGCATGAGGCTGCACTTGGACTGAAGATGCATTAAACATAATGTCTACATGGTCCATGGACACCATCAAGAAAAATTAAAAGATATTAGTCTCTTTACCATTCTTATGAGGAACATGTTAAAAGACTGAGAGACTGATCTTGGGCTGATATTTTTTTTTATGCCTTATGCTATAACCATTATCAAGGCAAGTATTATCATCAACACTATGTGCACTGGCTGGCAATTACCAGGTGAGGCTTTATAATTTTGGGAGGGTGGAGGTGGGGGGTACTGGGGATTGAACTCAGGGGCACTCAACCACTGAACCACATCCCTAGCCCTATTTCAAATTTTATTCAGAGACAGGGTCTCACTGAGTTGCTTAGTGCCTCGCTTTTGCTGAGGCTGGCTTTGAACTTGTGATCCTCCTGTCTTAGCCTCCCAAGCCTCTGAGATTACAGGTATGTGCCACTAGGCCCATCTAGACTTTGTAATTTTGAAGAAAAATATAATTAACATTGTTGTGAGGTCAAAACTCACCTGGTTCATCACCTGAAGTGGTGAAAACACTATTGTAAGATCTTCGAACACGTAAGGTTATACACCCATTTTCATGAAGGCAGAATAAACCATCACGCTGAAAGCAGGGTATTACCTTTAAATAGATGACATTTATTTGTAAAAATACAATGGGTAATTGAAGTATGTATATTGTGAAACTCAAAATCACATTCAGAGAATATGGGCAAAAGAAGAAACAAAAAGTACATACATAATCCCTAAAATTTAACACCAAGTGAACATTTAAAAAATTCAATTTGTAATTCTTAAAAAAAAAGAATCTGTCTTCATCCAGTAAATATCTCAGGAGAGGTCAGAAGAATTTTTAGGATATATCAAACCAATTAAAAGTGCAGAAAAATAAGGAATACAAAACACTGCCATTTATTTTTCAATAAACAGAAAGTGGAACTAATGATTTGGAAGGTTATAGTCTTTCTTTAAATACTATCCCTAGTAACTTCTGGGGGTGTAATTTACAAACCGTGGATACCTGCAGAAAGGGAACTCCCGTCCGTTCTATTGCAATCACGCCCACTGTTTGATTCACCTCGAGGTCAAGGATTAAAATCTCTCGAGGGTAGAGCAGCAACATGTGATTCCTTTTTGAAGGAAGATATGCCAGCTGCAGGCAATCATTGAGAGTTACAAATTCAGCACTGAAAAAAGTATCAAGAGATGAGCTGATATCAATGTTAGTATCAAGACTTGATTCACATCATAAAAGGTTAGGAAAGATTTGATTTTGCACTTATTACATAAAAACAGTCAATTATTTCAATGTACAATTATTTCTTGAAATTACCAATATGGTTAGCATCCAAAACTTAGATCTCTACTTACTGCTGGAATACAAATTATACTGATAATGTACAGGCTAAGTAGACATAACGATTTCTAAATTTTTGAACGATTTCAGTAAAACAGAACAGCATTTTATCTACAATAAGATGAAAAGTGGCAATACTATATTGGCATTCATAAGATAGTTTTGCTTTTACTTTGCAGTTAGAAGCATGAGACTGATGAAAGCAAGACTCAGGATTAAAACATCAACATTTAGGGTAATTATGCAAGTGAGCTATATCCCCCGGCCATCCCATTCACTTTTACACTGCCTTAAATCTTTTTTGAAACAAATTTGAGTATTTCATTCACTATATCCCAGCATTTTCTTCTGTGTAAATAAAAGAGATGATACAATGAGGACTGTAAAAAAGTGTTAGTCCCCAAAGACATTTTAGTAATTGGTGATTGTTGCATATATTTAATTATAACCTTTAAATACATTTACATGATAATTTTATTGAAAGCTTTAGAAATTTAAAACAGTTAATTTAGAGTACTAGAAAGGGAGAGATTTGTAGTTTATTAAATTTCTAACTGCCATTTCCTAGCTGGATGACCCTGAGTAAGATATTTAAAACATTATGGGACTGGGCGCGGTGGCACACGCCTGTAATACCAGTAACTTGGGAGGCTGAGGCAGGAGGATTGTGAGTTCAAAGCCATCCTCAGCAGTGGTGAGGTGCTAAGCAACTCAGTGAGACCCTGTCTCTAAATAAAATACTAAAAGGGCTGGGGATGTGGCCCAGTGGTCGAGTGCCCCTGAGTTCAATCCCTAGTTAAAAAAAAAAAAAAAAAAAAAAAAAAATTACAAGACACAGTTTTCAGTTTTCTTTATGTGATGGGAACAGAGCTACCACCTGAGACTAAGATTATATAAAGTAATGGATGTGAAAGCACCTAGATCAGTTCCAGTTGAAGAATAAAAATTGCTCACAGTGTACATGTAATTCACATAACAGATTAAGTCATAACTTATAAAACCATTCAGCCTGCCAAATGGTTATTTGCACATGATAGGGAATCTATGAATAGTGAAAAGTTCTCTTAAGATACTTAAGGGATACTCAATTCATCTTGGCACAAAGTGGAAAACAAATTAGCAATTTAAACAGACTACGGTTTAATAATATAAAAACACCCACAAATTTAGAATATATTTGTAGTAAAATTTATATTTTTACTATATTTTTTTCAGGTAATTACCCACAAAGTCTAGATAGAATAATCTTAGCACACTGAAGTCTACCTTAAAAATGAATGCCAAAATATCCTGCCAAAGCAGGAAAAATAAATCTAATACATAAAAGTAGTTACTTAAAATTTTATACAGCTACAGTTTTTGTTGTTGTTGGTTTCTTTTTTTTTGGACTAGGGATTGAACTCAGGGCACTTAACCACTAAGCCACATTCCCATCCCTTTTTGTATTTTATTTAGAGACAGGGTCTTGCTGAGTTGCTAGGGCCTCGCTAAGTTGCTAAGGCTGGCTTTGAACTCACGATCCTCCTGCCTCAACCACCAGTGCAGCTGGGATTATAGATAGGTGCCACCCCTCCCAGCTCAGGTAGTTTCTTAAACCATAACAGCTCACATTTTCTAAATGAATGCTTACAAAGTATCAACCACAACATTAAGTACTCTATTAACATTACCATACATACATCTTTGTAAAAATCCTAGAAACTACTTTAAAATCCTATTTTTTTATATTTATTTAGTTGTAGATGAACATACTATTATCTTTCTTTATTTTTATGTGGTGCTGAGGTTGAACTCAGTGCCTCACACTTGTAAGGCAAGCACCTTACCACTGAGCTACAGTCCCAGCCCCTAAAACCCTATTTTATAGAATGGAAGAGTGAACTCTGAGTAAGATTAAGGAATGTGTTCTGAGTCACAGTTATGGATTCCCCCAGAACCTAGCTCTTAATCAGGATGGGAAATATCTTCATCTACATAATAAAAACACCCATATCTTATTGGCTAATGAGAAGCACAGCAAAGTCAGGAAAACATACTGAAATAAAATTCAGCTTTTGTCCCCCAATTCTTCATGTATTCAATAAGCACAACTTCAGAATCATTTCATATTTTCAGAAGTAAAAATCAGAAGTGAAAATTTTTAATCTGTAAAATTCAGTGGGGGAGTTTAACATGGCTAGAGGAAGCAGAAAAACCATGCTACAATGTTGGATCTCTTCCTTTGGGAAAAGGCAGATTTTTTTTTTTTCTCTAATGAATTCGAAACTAGAAAGAGAAGTGAGATGAAGAAGAAAATCTATTTTAGTACAACTCCAAAAGGATGCTTTCATATCTGACAAACTGATGAATGCTGTTAGTCTTACACTTTTAACTTACCTAGGTTTCTCTTGAGTGATTAAAATCTTTACTTTATTAAGAGCCTTCTTGGCTCCTGTGGCTGCAGCCAGCTTGTTATGAGCTGGGCTAGAGTGTGGGCTGGAGATGTACACTTTTTTCCCAGGTCCTGAGGGAGGCTTGGATGGAGAGAAGTCGGAGATGAATACAATACCCTCACTGGTGAGTACTATATTGAAAGAAGCAAAATTCTTATTAAAGTTTAGTCAAGTTGAGGACAGAATTTTATTCTAATACAACATGAGAGAAAGACAATGATAATTTTAACAATATAGAACATGTAATGTTATGGTCATAACATGATGGGAATGTTCTCCAAGTTGAGGAGAAATGGGTAGTCCATTACAATTCATCAGAGGCTTCCAAGCTCAGCATTCTGAATTGTTTTTATATATTAAAGAGACAGTAGAAGGCTGTTGGCAGAAAGAACAAATGTTTGTTCTTCCAGATAAATTCTGTGCACAGAATTTCATTAAAAGCCTTTCCTCATTATATTCCATAACTTCAAAATCCAAACACTTTCCAGAATATAAGATTCACAAGAAGAAAAATACCCCATATGTAAGAGATTTTGCATATCACAATTAGCTAAGTTCAAATATGTGATTGAATGATACTAAATTTTGTAGGATTTTCTTGAGCTACTCAGTCTTTTTGATGATCAGACTTTACCTTAGGATAAATAAAGACTATTTTTTCCCTTTATATTTAAAAATGACATAAGTCCCAATAGAGGCTTACTAAATATCCATGAAACAAAAATATTTTAGTAGAACATTCAGCAATATAAACTATGCCTTTTATGGCTAAAAAGAGAATCTCCCTCAACACTGGAGCTGACCAATACTGGGATATATGGGCAGGACAACCTCATCCACCCTGAGTCTTGGCAGTCTGAGGCTGCTGCAGGCACAGAGATCAAGGAAGCATACAAGTTATGACAACCCTAGCACAGTGAAGTAAATAAAAAGTGTTAGGGCAAGTGGCATTTTGAAATATTTTCACCAGCAAAATCACAGAGATGTGGAGTTGATGCAACCAATCTGGGCTAAAGCCTTGTCTCCTTTCTAGGTTCCAGAATCATCCTTGAATGCCTCACGGCTTCCCTGCTTTTGTGATACCTTCCCTCCCTGTGGTGCACTAGTCTTCTGTTGTATTCTTGTAGCACTGCATTTACGTCAGCAGACTACTGAGTGAGTGAGTGAATGTATGCATGCATAAGTTCACATAAGTATTTATTATACACACAAAGGCCTGAACAGTCCATACTGAGGTTACTTTTACAGCCATGTGTCCCATTTTAATTTCCACTTGTCTGCCTTTCTCTGGCTCCATCATTCACAATCACACATACACAATAAATGTTGATGGACAACAGTCAGAATTTTGAGTCATTCAAATCCAGGGAAAACATTCTTGACCACAGCTAATTCCCTTACCTCCTTCAAGTTTCTGATCATTATCAGAATGAAGCCTACTTTGACCATTATATTTAACAAAAGTTGACCACCCCAATGCCCCATTCCTCTTCATCCCCTTTATCCTGTTTTACTTTCTTTATATTACTTATCGCCTCTTAACAGACTAGAACTTAATACACTATGTTCACAGTTTATGATCTGACTCAAACTAGAATGTTAACTCTACAAAGGCAAGAACCTTCATCTTGGTGTCAACAGCTCAAGAAATATTGTTGGGTAACTGAACAAAGAATATCTTCTAAATAATTTAGCCACAAAAATATCTAAAATCTCATTTTTAGATCATTTAATCTATAAAACATCAAATACTGACAAAAAGAAAATGACTCTGCAAGAAGAGCTTCCTTTGGGCTTATTCCATTTTTTATATGCATCTGTTTAGGGCATTCAGAACATATGGCATGAATTACAATAATCTTTTTAAAAACCAAGAACTTAATTTGGCCACAGACTAAATGAAACCCTTGATTCAAGGTTTTTAAATATACTTAAAAAATCTAATTCAATTAACTCTGAATTAGAGTATCACAGTAACTCTCTGTCCCCGGCTAGTCCAATATTATTCACAAATTCAACATAGTGAAGGTGTGAGTTGCTGGCTTACATTTCTAACTATCAAAATAGGTTTAAATGATAAGAAGCTATGATTAGTACATGAATTGGAACCTGCAAATATATGGATGAGATGTGCTTTTCCACTTTGCTCAGTCGTCTTAACATTGCAAATGTATAATATGTGTACATAAGTGTATATTGCATGGATACAGCATTAATTATATTGTTAGTATTTCATTTAATTAATTTTCTACAACCATTACTTACAAGTTAAATGTGAGGGATCAAAAGGGTCAAAAGAAAAAGAGAGAATGTTATCTGCATAGCTTTTCTTCCACAGTTTGGTGCCAGTATCTGCATTCCAGAGGACAATGTAATTTGGTGGGTGGATAGCAAGCAACAAATCTCGGGAAGCATCCTGATTCCACAACCACTGAACATCTGTAAAGACCAGATAAATAAGGCAAAATTCAAAAAACATCCATTTCAAAAGATGTGGGTAACTTGCCCTTGATATTTAGTTTTTTAAGTGCAATCCCTAAAATCTTAACACACTGCCAAACGTTACATATGCATGCTTACCAATACTGTATTGGTTTTAGGTGAGTAATGTAAGAAAAATTTGAAGAAAAAAACTTAATTCTATGTAAGAATGAGCTGTTTGGTTAAAATTTCAAGTAATCTAAAATATCACTTTCAAGAAAATTCAAGACAATTAATCATTCCTTAAATTATAAAATTAGGAATTATGGGTATATACCTCAGTGGTAGAGCCTTTGCCTGGAATATGTAAGGCCCTCGGTTTGACCCCCAGCATCACAAAAAGAACAAACTAAAAACAAAACTATAAAATCAACATGTGAAACTCTCTTAGTCACAATCAAGATGCCACACTCCCAAAATGCTTTTGTGGAGACTTTGAAGTTTTTCGTGATTTCTGAAGATGATAAACACATTAAAGATGTAGCTAGTACCTAGCACATAGAAAATACTCAAAAATACTTCTTGTCACTTAAAAATTCATTCAGTTAGAGAGGTTCTCAAGGATATATACCTAAAGAATATTTCATTGGTTTTAGATTAATAAGAAAGAGTTAAACAATCTAAGAAAATGAGAATAAAATGTTGGTCAATTCTATTAAAGTAAACATTGATAGCTAATTCATCAGAGCAGTTCAACCGAGTTTATTTATAATATAGATTTCAAGATGGTAGCAGCTTAATTTTCTCATCATGCTTGAATGAGGCTGAAATTGAAATTAAGGGTTTTACCAAAGCACAAATCAATTGAGATTTGAGAAAACAAGCCCAGAATTCAGATCAGTAGAGCAGGCTAAAAATCAAGACTTTATCTGTAAGTAATGATATTAAATGAGAGGTGGAGGGGAGGGGGCAAGAAGAAATTCTGAGAGTAAATACATCAATATAAACTCCCGGGAGAGCACATTTTCCTCACCCTGGATAGGTTTGGCGTGCTCCTGGATCTCACACTGAGCTACTCCTGCTGCCACATCCCAAACAATGATCTTCCCATTGACATCAGCAGAAGCTAAGCGCAAGCAATATGGTGAGCCAATGTTATGGTGGTAGTTTTCCCTGGCCCATTTAACCTAGTACCAAGAAGGAATCAGATCAAGTAAATAGTTGCACTGGATAAAACTAAACATCATTTTACAACACATCAACCAGAACACATACTACATTTGTATTATAAAAATCTTTAGCATGAATAAAAGGAAACTAGTTTGCATTTTGAAATTTTATACTTTTACTATTTATGGTAAATGTTGCATTGCAAATATTTTTTCTCACAATGCCCCTGCCTTGAAAATGTGAAAAATGATTCACAGCCTTAATATTTTGGGAAACTCAGATTGAAAACAAAATAAAATAAAACACACAACAACAACAAAAACCCTCCAGAATACTTCGGCAAAACCCCAAAATACCTTGGAACTTAGTTTCCCTAAAATCTAATTGTAACAAAACATATAAAATCATGAATTGCTAAAAAGAATGTTTTCCTATATTTAGTCCTCCTAATTAAAAGGAGACAATGTAGGGACAAAAAAGCCTCCACAGGAAAGCAAAGGAAAAACCAAAAGCAAACAAAAAACTCTGGCTGTATCACCATCATAAAAATGTAAGTTTTTCTCTAAAATGAAATGTATGCCTCTTACCTCCAACAACATTAAAGGACAAGTAAGAATAGAATTTTAAAAATAAGATTCACAATTCCAGGGCAAATCTGATTAAATTATTTAACAATGAACACACACAGAATAAGATAAATCCTATAATCCTTACCATGACCTGAAGCATTCCCTGGACACTCCCTGGTCACTCCTGGTGGTTACTACCACTGTTTTTCTCTATCTCAGCATCCTGCTTGTTTTCTCCAAAGTGCTTTATTATACCAAGTGTAGTTATTTACTTTTTTTTTTTTTTTAACTTATCACCACCCCATGGACTCTCAGCTCCATGGGGTACATTCTGTAGGCCTTGTTCATATTTCTAGTACCAGACCAGTAGAGCACCAGTACAGTGCTCAAAGTTGGTGTTCAGTGTGTGTTTAATAGATGAATTTAAATCCCAGCAGCTTGGGAGGTTGAGGCAGGAGGATCGCGAGTTCAAAGCCAGCCTCAGCAAAAGCAAGGTGCTAAGCAACTCAGTGAGACCCTGTTTCTAAATAAAATACAAAACAGGGCTGGGGATATGGCTCAGTGGTTGAGTGCCCCAGAGTTCAATCCCTGATACCCCCCGAGAAAAACAGATGAATTTAAGCATCAGAAAAGTTTCTAAATACACACATATAAACACATACGTACATATGCACATGTGTACATATATATAAACACATCCATAGACAATGATAAAGTAGGAAAGCTAAATAAGTATTTATGAAAAAGATGGACTCAAGTTTTCCAAATATCAGTGCTACTAATCTTTAAAGTTTTACAGCTTCTGAGGCAAAGATCTTTCTAATAAAAATGTGCACGTGTGTATTTTTTGTATGTGTTCATGTATGTATGTGTATATATTTGAATGTATGTGTTTACACATTGTGTGTATGGATGTATGTAGTCAATCCTAATTATTTCCAAATCTGACAAATGTGAATTTGCCTAGTCAGTAATATTTGTCACAGAATGTGAAAACTTTTTGGGCACCCACACGTGTTCCCAATTGAGGGCAAACAAGGTATTCTTGCTTCAGTACTCAAAGCACAAAAAAGGATCCATTTCACATCTCTTGAATATTACATTTTCACATTTTTGGGCTTTTTGTTGGTGACTTCATTGTTTAAAACAGCTCCCAAGGGTAGTACTGTTCTGTTCTTTAGGGCAAAAGGTTGTGATATGCCTTATAGAAAAATATTTGAGTGAGACAGCTTTGCTCAGAGATGTGCTATTGGTCATGAATTCAACGTTAATGAATCAACAATATATATTAAATGTCCTTAAATAGAAATGCATATAAAATAAGGTTATATATTACTGAGCTAATGAAAATGTTGTGACCATAGGTTCACAGCAACCTAGCTGCTGGGAATCAATAATGTTTCAGTATTCACCAGTTCAGTGTTTGCATGACTCTAGAGAATATAACTACTATAACTATAACAAAATGATTGTTGGTATGTATGTGCATATACATGTATGCACATGTGTATGGTATTGAATCCTACTTATGTAAGCTCCAACTGATACACCCACTAAAAAAATCACCTCAACACATCATAGTCAAGCTATTGAAAACCAAGGATAAGGAGAAAATCAGGAGGGCAAAAAAAAAAAAAAAAAAAAAAAAAAAAAGAGAAAAACTAAGGCAAGAATTTCTCATTAGAAATTAAGTAAGGAGAACATAGTACAGTGACATTTTTAGTACTACTAGAAAACAAAATTGCCAGGGCTGGGGTTGTGGCTCAGTGGTAGAGGGCTTGCCTAGTGTGGTTCGGGTTCGATCCTCAGCACCATGTAAAAATAACACATTGTATACAACTAAAAGCAAATAAATAAATATTTAAAAAAAGAAAGAAAACAAAATTACCAATCCAGCATTTTATATCTTTTGAAATTATCCTTTGAAAAACAAAGGTAAAACACTTTCTCAGACAAATAAAGGCTGAGAGAACAACCAAGATATGCACTTCCAGAACTTGAAGTAAATTCTTCAGGTAAAGGGAATTCAACACCAGACTGAAACCTGAATCTACATAAAGAAATAAAAGTTCCAGGAAAAGGGGGGGGGGGAGGTAAATATATTTTTCATTAAAAATAACTTCTGCACCTCACATCAGATTAAATGATGAAAGACTGACTACTTTCCCCTTAAGCTCAGAAACAACACAAGAGTGTCCTCTTACCCACCTGGATTCTCTGGTTCTGACCAGTGTAATATGGCAAGGAAAAAACAAAAAACAAAAAACAAAAAAGAAACCTGAAGAAATACAGACTATCAATGATTAAATTAAATTGTATTCATTTTCAGATAATGCGATTGTCTATTTAGAAAAACCCACCCCTAAATTACTATCTCTAATGTGTGAGTTTTGCAAGATTGCAGAGGCACAGGTAAATATACAAAAATCAATAATATTTCCCCCCACCTCACATTATATATGAAAATCAACTCAAAATGGATCAAAGACCTACATGTAAGAATTAATACAGCAAAACTCTTAGAAGAAAACAACATTATAAATCTTTTTGACACTGGAAAAAGCAATGGTTTCTTGGAGATGGTGCCAAAAGCACAAGCAACAAAAGAAAAAACAACAGATAAATTGCACTATATCAAAAAGAAAAACTTTTGCTCTTGAAAGGGAAAACCTATAGAATGAAAGAAAAGAAAACCTACAGAATGAGAGAAAATATTTGTAAATAATATATGTGATAAGGGACTTATATCTAGAACACATAAAGAAATCTTACAGCTTAATAATAAAAAGATAATACAGTTTTTAAATGGGCAAAGGATCTGAAGAAACAGTTTTACTAAAATGACACATAAGTGGCCAACAAGTTCATGAAAAGATACTCAACATCATTAGCTATCAGGGAAATGCAAATCCAAACTATAATGAGAACCTCTTCATACCCACTAGGACGATTATAATCAAAAGGACAGAGAATAAGGGTTGGGATAATTTGGAGAAATCTGAATCTTCACACACTGCTAAAGAGAAAGTAAAATTTGGAAAACAGTCTAACAGTTCCTCAAAAAACTAAACACAGTTACCAAATGAGTCAGTAATGCTACTCCAGATATATACCCAAGAGAAATGAAAACAGGTTAAATATAAAAACTGGCCCAGGAATGGTTGTAGTTGCATGATTCATAATAGCCCAAACTGGGAAACATCCAAATGTTCAATAAATAAATGTGATATATCCTTTCAGTGGAATATTGCTCAGCAATAAAAACGAATGGAGTAGTGACACATGCTATAGCAGACAAACTTTTAAAACACTATGTTAAGTAAAAGAAGCCAGGCATAAAAGGCCACATACAGTATGATTCCATTTATATGAAATATACAGAGCAGGCAAATCTCCAGAGACAGAAAATAGATTAGTGGTCGCCTAGTGAGGAGAGTGAGGCAAATGAGAGATGACTGCTAATGGGTACAGGGTTTCTTTTTGAGATGATGAAATTGACTGTGGTGATGGCTACATAATAGTGAACATACTAAAAACCATAAAACTGTATACTTTAATGGGTGAATTTTATAGTCTATCTCAATAAAGATGTTACAAGAAAGACTCTATCCCCAATCCTGAATTCTCTCCTAAACTTCACATCACTATAAAAAATACATCATAGGTATCTCAAACTTTTCATATTGAAAACTTAAACTCACTGACTTCACACATACTCATCATTACGGGCCACACTGTTATTCAGTTATTCAAACAGAAACCTTGGAGTCGGAAGTCTATTCCTTACATTGATCATTATACAGGTCATCCAGTTTGCCTGATACACAGTTCCTAAATATGACGCTATTCTTGTCCCATCCTTATTTTAGCACCTTAGAATTTCTCGCCAAAATTACTCAAAGTCTCCTAAATGATTTCACTGCCTCCAGTCCTATCTTTCTCTAACAGATCTTCCACAGCTGCCAAAGTGAGTTTTTCTAAAATACAAATGCAGTTGTATCAATCTCCTATTTAAAAAATCCAACTCCTTCCTAATCTTATAAAATTCTCAAGACACACAGATGAATCTCTTGGGCTGCCTCCTCTTTCAGCACTCCTATAAGTGTACCAGTCTTTTGGCCATCTTTGCAGCACGCTAGTTATCTCTACACATATTCCCTTTCCCTGACATACTACTACTCTGACTTTTCACTTGGCTAACTACTGTTTACCAGTCCCTTAACTGGAAAGACTTCTGTGACCCACCCACTAACCCCTACAACTAACTGACAGGTTGCTCCTTTTTCTTCCCATAGCATGTTTAGCGAGCCCTACCATGCTCTGAATTCTCCTCACAAGACAATGAATTGCCTAAGACCTTTATCTCTATATCCTCAATACACACAAAGTACCCAAACCTAATCAATGGAATGAGTGGTCTGGTAAATGGTAGAACTGGTGTTCCCCCATAACTTTAAAATGACTTAAGAACTAGCATTTAATACTTTAATAACTCATCCTGGATTGACATTAAGACAGATTGTATATATATACATATGTACGTATATCACACACATATGTATATGTGTATATGTATATATACATATATTAAAATGCATTTTCATATATGTATATGAAATTCACACATATATGAAAATGCTGCATTACCCTAAATAGATTATTATATGTAACAGCTATTCAACATGTATACCTATGATTTAAAGAGAACTTCAGGCTATATAGTATGTTGTGGGGTCAAAGTGGGATTTGACTTACCTTAACAACATCAGCTTTATGTTTTTCTAAAACTTGAAGAGTTTGGGCAGTACTGGAATCAATCACTACCACCAGCGAATGACATCCATAAGCAATTAAACCTTGCCAGCCCCTAGCAAAAGAGCAACATTAAAACTCAAGTATGCGACAAAGCAAGACTCAACTTCTCTGCTGCCAATCCTAAACAAATGATAAAGGTAATTCACGTGTACCACCATTAATAAGATTATTACTTAAACCCAAAGGCTTGCATGTAACAGTATCCCATTTAAATTAAAGGTCTAGCTAAGCTTACAAATGCTTATTGCAATTTATTTTTAATTTGGTTAAAAAAGATTCTAAGGGTACATTTTACATCTATGAAGATGTATAAAGCATCTTGTGCTGTCTTTGAAAGCCTATGCTGTGTCTTATTCTTTTAATTCAGTTTTTAATGCTTAGTATCTACAATGTGCCTGATATATGTATCTATGACGAGTCCTAGGTCTTACAACCACATTAAAAAAAAACGACACAAAGACAGTAGTTTCAGTCCTTCTGACAACAATCCCAGCTTCAGAATTTTGCTTTACATCCGTTTTATTATTAGTTTTCGGAGCTGCTGTTACTTCACAGTGAAAAGGTAACAGGGACGACCCGAGCCAAGAAAGATAAAGGTCAAAAAGGCAAAGAACGAACAGGTGCCGAGAACAGAGTCTGGCACGTTGTTGAATGAATGCAAGAAAAAGGAGAGAGAAACAGAGAGAGAGAGAGACACCGAGACAGGTGGACACGGAGCCAGGGGACAAGGGACTGGGGGAGGAGGGCGAGAAGCCTGGATCCAGGGTGGAAAAGAGGAACGGGAAGGTAAAGCAAGGAGGCGCAGAGAGGGCAGAGGCGCACACAGGAGGAGCCGGGAAACGCATCAGCAGGGGCATTCCCCACAGGAGGCGTCGGCTACGTTCAGGACAAAACGCATCGTCTCAAAGAAAATCAGACAGCAGGAGTGCGCAGGCGGGCGCGCGTCCCGGGAGGCCGGACACCAGGGAGGCACACCCCTGTTTTCTCCCCTTCCCCTCGGACTCTGGCCGACCCGGCGGCCTGGAAGCCCGGCGCCCTCACCAGTCCACCGCCGCCTTGTTGTGGGCGTTGAGGGCCCCGGTGAGGGTGCGCGCCGACACCTTGAAGTTCACCGTGTAGGGCAACATCGCAGCGCCTAGCCCCGCTTCCCAGCCGGCCCGCAACCCGGAAGCGGCCCAGGCTGCGCTTCCGCTCAAGAGTCCGGGGAGTTCGTCTGCGCCGTCATCAGGTTCCGCCGGCTCCAAGGTTCCATCATCCACAGGTTCCGGTGCTCCCAGTTTCCGGGGCGTTCAGGTTCACTAGCTCCTGGGTTCCGCCTTCTCCAGAGTCTTGCTGCCCGGGATGGTTCCCGGCCTCTGTGACTTCTATGGCTATGTTTGCAAGAAGAGTCATATCTATTTCCTTCAGGTTTGGGGAAAACGTTGCTAGAAATCGTGAAAAACAAGGGATACAAGTGCCAATTTGGCTTTCTGCCTTAAATCGGTTAGTCAGGACAACTACCAGTGCCAGGCCCTGTTGTAGATGAAGACGCAGTCTCTGCTCTCTTGGAGAGAACAACAGAGAACAAACGAATCGATGTTAATTGAATGAAACGGAGAGAGAAAAATTAATAAATGCCCCAGATGTAGATAATTACCAAACGCAGAGAACACTTCATATCTAGTTTTGGAAATACACCCTTCACACTTGAGGAAAAGTAATGCTTTGCTTGGGGTGCAGGGACCCCTGGCCTGTTTGCTGGGCTGGCTTTCATCTTGCAATCTCTCCTCTGCTGCTTTTCAAATTATACTCAATCCTTCCCTCCTTTGTAGTCAGTTACTCTACAGTAACACTTAATGCAATGATTTATTTCCACTGTGAACCTAAATAAAAGCAATAACAGACACTTTCTTCAAAGGTATTTATTTGGGAATAGCAGACCAATTCAATGGGAATATACTTGCCATAGTAAACTAGAGGCATATTCAAAGAGGTTGAAGCAAAAACGAGGAGGATTACATCAGGTATTTGCAAATAACAATCCTTGGCCACAATGATTAATAACAAGGGTGGCATCAGTCTGAGGTTGGTCAGACAGTTGCTGGGCAGATGTCCTTGTAGAAGTGCTTTTGTATAAGGTTGCAATTCCTCTGTGCAAATTTGTAATTCTGGCAGAGTCTTTTGTGATAGCAATGATGTAGGACAGACGAGGCTGGACACCTGAGGAGTTTTCAGGAAGCAGGTTTATTTATTTGAAGCAGACAAGAGCAGTTAATGCCTAAAAATCTCTGGACCCTGAGTCTGGAAATTCTTTAAATTTTATACTCAGTGGGGGGTGGTTACATTTCAGTGGGTGGGTACATAACAGTTACTCTTTGTCCCATATTCTTAGGCTAGACAGAGGTTCACATGTTTTGTCTGCAAACCTGGCATTTACTAGAAAAAGGAAGCTTCAAACCATATTTAACTCTCTGAAGAAACTTTTGCTGATATCCTGTTGCTAAAACAATTTTGCTGAGGGTATTTAGAGAAGCTTATGACTCTTTGGTAGAGTAGGGGAGCACTATAATAGTTATTATCAGGAAATTGCACATAAAAATCTTTCTTCCTAAATATCAAGCTTTGTTTCCTTCCTTCCTTTCTTCCTCTCTCCTTCCTGCCTTCCTTTTTTTTTCCTGTTATGTTTACTCAAGGGATTCCATTTTGATTATGAAAACTTTTACATTTCTTTAAACACCAGGAATGATATTTGCAGATGCCTGTTTTTTCCCTCAATAAATAAATAGAAATTTGGACAAAATATTGGTAATTTCTCCATGTCCACCTCATCACTCTAAAAATCAGCTTTCTCAAAGATCACCTCCAATAAAGGAGTAAACACATTTTGGCTCTTAGTTGCCCTCTTGCAACTAGTTGCTGTTTCTGCTTCCTCTCTTTTCCGTTGTCCTGCATTCTTATCTACTGGTCCTTTGGGAGCCACCAAAGACACCCATAACCACAGAGTATAATTTCCTACTTCCCTTATAACTAGGCCAAGCCATGAGACTAAATTCTGGCCAATGTGATGTGAGTGGAGTTGTGTGTAGTGACCTCTGAAAAGTCACTTTTCTGTGTTGTTCATCTGTGCTATTTCAGTATTTACATCCTATGCTATTATTATCTGCAGAAATGTCAGTCTCATAGGGGAGACCAACACATATTTAGGTAATAACAATAATACAAGGGAAGAAATATACCCTAGTAAAATTAGAACTTCTTTCAGAAAGGAACCAAATCCTAGCCTTCTTTCCTTCCTGATGCCTCATACTCTTCTTGACATACAGTTGGTCCTCCCTAAATGACAGACAGTTCAGGAGCTCCAAATGCCCATTGAATGTAAGGTCAAACAGGCATAAGGTGACAATCAGGAGTAGGCACAAGATCACAGATGAAGGTGAGCATCAGGTAATCAGAACTACCCCCCCACCAAGAAAAAGGTTTTCCCTTTTTTGACTATTTTGAATACTACAATGCTGCCACAAACATTCCTACACATTTTTTTGGTAAACTAATGTTTTCATTTCTCTTGAGTATATACAGAGTAACATTGCTAGCTTGTATAGTAATGCTATGTCTAACTTTTTGAGGAAATGCCAGACTGTTTGCCAAAGACGCTCTGCCACTTAACACTTTTATCAGTGGTGTGTGAGGATTCCAATTTCTCCCCATACTCACTGAAACTTGTTCTTTGCTTTTTTTTTTTTTAGCTTTTATTATTATAGCCATCTTAGTTGCCATTGAGATAGGGATTTAGGATACAGAGAGAGAAATATTGAATCTTAAAGGAAAGGTTCACAAAACATTGAGATGCAGAAAGCACAGTTGTGTATCTTAAGCAACACAACCTTGACCCATGCCCTTATAAAATGAGGAAAATATACAAGTGCAGAGAAAACTGGCTTGAGATTGTGTAGCTCCACCCTAGATCCACATCCAGTCCAGCCCCTCTACAGATCTTCTATAAAGATTGAAGAAGTGTTATACAGATTTAATGCAATTCCTATTCAGATTCCAATGACATTTTTCATAGAAATAGAAAATGCAATTATGAAGTTCATTTGGCAAAATAAGAGACCCAGAATAGCTAAGGCAATCCTTAGCAAGAATAGTGAAGCAGGAGGCATCACAATACCAGACCTTAAACTATACTACAGAGCTATAGTAACAAAAACGGCATGATACTGGCATCAAAACAGACTTGTAGACCAATGGTACAGAATAGAAGACATAAAAAAAACCCCACATAAATACAGTTATCTCACACTAGACAAAGGTGCCAAAAACATTCACTGGAGAAAAGATAGCCTCTTCAAAAATGGCGCTGTGAAAACTGGAAATCCATATGTAACAAAATGAAATTAAAACCTAATCTCTCACCCTGCACAAAACTCAACTCAAAGTGGGATTAGGCACTAGAACAGAGACCCTGCACCTAATAGAATAAAAAGCAGACCCAAATCTTTATCATGTTGGCTTAGTTAATAAAACTCCTAAAGCGCAAGAAGTTGAATCAAGAATCAGTAAATAGGATGGATTCAAACTAAAAAGCTTCTTCTCAGCAAGGGAAACAATCAGTAATGTGAAGAGAGTGCCCACAGAAAAGAAGAAAATCGTTACCACATGCACCTCACAAAAAGCATTAATCTCCAGGATATATAAAGAACTCAAAACACTCAACACAAAAATATCAAATAACCCAATCAATATAATGGGCTAAGGAACAGAACAAACACTTCACACAAGAAGAAATACAATTAATCAACAAATATAAGAAAAAATGTTCAACATCTCTAGCAATTAGAGAAATGCAAATCAAAATTACTCTAAGATTTCATCTCACTCAAGTCAGAATGGCAATTATCAAGAATAAAAGCAACAATAAATGTTGATGAGGATGTGAGGGAAAATGTACATTCATACATTGCTCATGGGACTGCAAATTGGTACAACCACTCTGGAAAGCAGTACAGGGATTCCTCAGAAAACTTAGAATGGAACCACCATTTGACACAGTTATCCCACTCCTTGGCATATACCCAAAGGACTTAAAATCAGCATACTACAGTAACACAGCCACATCAATGTTTATAGCTCAATTCACAATAGCCACGCTATGGAACCAACCTAAGTGCCCTTCAACGAATAAAGAAAATGTTGTGTATATACACAATGGTATACTACTCAGCCTTAAAGAAGAATGAAATTATGGCATTTGCCAGTAAATGGATGGAGTTGGAGAATATTATGCTAAGCAAAATAAGCCAATCCCCAAAAACCAAAGACTGAATGTTTTCTCCCATATGTGGATGCTAATTCACAATAGGGGGTGGGGCTAGGGAAAAATAGAGATAGTTTGGATTCCACAGAGGGGAGTAAAGGGAGGGAGCGGGTATGGGGTTAAGAAGGATAGTAGAATGAATCAGACATTACCCTATGCGGATATATGATTACATGACCAGTGTAATTCTACATCATGTACACCACAAGAATGAGAAGTTATACTGCCGGGGTAGCTGAGTTACGAAAGGGGCCAAGTTCTAAGCTATCTTCCTTTAGGGCCCTAAAAGGAAGTTTTTCTTGCCAGCAAGAAAATATAGCTTACTCGGCGAGAATGAGCTTAGGGACAGAAATCGCTAGATGCCTTACCTCTGTCTGTTTGAACAGAAAACACACCACATCTAGGGAGTCTTGTATATAGCACGGGATGTCCGAAGAACTCGCTTTATTGAACAAGCATTGACTTAAATAGGCCTAGAACTAACCAATCAGCAAGCAAGGCGGTTCAGCCTCTCACGCTACGTCATAGCCACACCCCTTGGTTTAGCCCCGGTCCTTTAAGGTGTGGTAAGCAGTCAAATCTTTATCCCTTGGCAGACATAGTCCCAACATTATACTCCATCTATGTATGAAGTATCATAGTATATTCTTCTGTCATGTATAGCTAATTAGAACAAATTCTAAAAATCTTTGTTTTAAATTTTTTATCATTCTAATTTGTTATGCATGCTTGCAGAGTACATTTCATTTCATATTACATATAAAGAGCACAATTTTTTCGAGTTGCTGGTTTGATATAAAATATTTTTTACAATAATTGTGTCTTGAAAAAAAAAAGATTGGACTCCCAGCCCAATTCAGGGCTGCTTCTCACTTTCAAGGGGGCCAATGTTCTCCCTTGAAGGTGTATCTACCTTCCTAAGTGAACCTCTGCTTATGCCGGTGTCTGGCTCATACTGGAAGTCTTTCCTTCACATATGCCAGGAACCCGGCTAGTCCGAGTTGCGTTCCCCGTTTCCTCTGGGAACTCCTTGGACCCTTCTCTAGGAACATCACCAGTGACATCACAGTTTGTGTGAGTGTCTCTCAAAGGCACAGGTGGTAAGGGTTTCATCCCCGTTCTGTGGCACCATTGGGTGGTGGTGGAACCTTTAGGATGTGGGTCCCAGTGGGAGGCATCAGGTCACCTTAGTTTCCTCCCCCCTCTCTGGCACAGCCAGGAGGGGAAAGACATTTCCATGCACTGCAGCCATGAAGTGCTCCTCACCATGGCCCAAGAGCCAGGTACCAAGCAGTCAAGGATGAAATCTCCAAAACTGAAGCCAAAGTAAGCCTTTCCCGTTCTATGCTGACTGGGTCAAGCATTTATTACTGTGATGGAAAGCTGATTAACACATTATTAGGTGTGAAGAGATTCTCATTGGGGCTTCAATCTGCATTTCGCCATGTCTAAGGAGGTTGAATGTGCTTACTGACCATTTGCAAATCTGCTTTGTAAAGATACCTAATCAGGTTCTTTGCTCATTTTAAAGTGGTTTATCTTGCTTTTCACTACAGGGTTATAAAGTTTCTTTGCATATTCTAAATTTAAGTTCCTTCTCAGATATCTGATTTATAAAGAAATTTCTCCCATTCTGTAGGTGGCCGCATGGGCTTTGAGTCACCTGGCTAAGCAGATATTTCCAATGAGGTCAGAGGTCAAGGTCTTACTTCCAATTCTAAAAAACGGCAGCACTGGTTTGGTTTTGACCTGATTAGGAAAGGCAACAGGAATATGATTCTGTCTATAAGAACCATGTACACTCCCAGAAATAAGTCAAAGGGAAAATGTGTAGATGTTCTTCATTCATATTTTACTATTTGTGTATCTTTTATTTGTATTTTTGTTTTAATTTGTCTTACTGGGAATGACAGGATGGTGGCAACTGCATTTATGTCACCATTGCTAGCCATGCTCAATGTCTGCACGTGTGAAAATTCATGTGAACTTCATACTTGTCCAGATAACTTCTGGGGAGTCATAGATGTTGGCATTAGTACTAGAAGGGCATTCGCTGTGACTTTAGGCAGATTACTTGAACTTGTTATGTCTTTCTTCTTCTAATATTGGGGTAGCAGGAGGAGAGTAACTATCCCTGGATGATTCACCCCATGAAGTTAGATAATATAGTCAAAGACCTCCCCATAGCTCCTAGTCTTCTACTGTATTTTATTATTATTTACTGACAGAACTGGGGCATGAATCTAGGCCTCCTGTTTTCAACAAGAGCACTGGCTCTTCTAAGCTATACCACTTTGAATTTGAAGAAAGAACTTTCCTCGTTGGGCATGGCTTGTAAGAATAGAATTAATAAGGATTTGGGTATAAATGGAATTGAATTTGCTGGTGAGTCTTCAAGAAGCTAAAACCACTGCAGGGTGCTTTAACCCGGGGGCTCTTAGGGTCCTAACAGTGAATAGGCTGGGCAGCTTTTGGGAGTCCATGGCTGTGGTTGGCCTACTGGGGATAACCTCACCCTTCCCAAAAGGCCAGGATGCCCTCACACTGACAAGGACACAGCTGTGTGAGCCACCAGCCATGCCCCCATAACCATGGGCAGGGACAGCCACCCTGCCAGGCACATGCTGCTGACTTCAGCACATGCTGCTGGGGGCTGCCAGCTGACAGTTGTAGGGACAACTTGAAAGGAGAGGGGTTGCCACTGGTGTACCTTTCAGCATGATGCTGACTCCCATTCACAGAATAAACAAAGAACACTGGGCCTCCACAGTGAAAGCACAGATAAGCCAATTTGAAAGATGAGCAAAGGACCCAAATAGATAATGTTTACACAAACGGCCAATGAGAACAGGAAGGAGATTCGACACCTCGTCCCACTCTGACCCCGAGCCTCCCTCCTGGCCTTGCCCGTATTCGGCACCTTCTCCTGCTGCGGGAGGGCTGATACTCCCCCAACTCCAACCCCAACATGTTCTAATGCAGGAGCCCTGTTTGGGGAGATGGCTAAGATTGCGGTTGACTATGGGCCATGGACATGTTTGGGCATTGCCGCCTTCCGTAGTCTCACGGGACTTGGCCTGGGATCTCGCGGGACTTGGCCCAGGATCTCGAGAGACTTGAGCCGTGACTTAGCAGATCGGGCCAGTGCCATTCCTGCTCGGGTGCGTGAGATGAGACCTGAGAGAGAACGGACGGGGTTAACTCTATTGTGTATATATATTGTAGTTTCTTGTAAGAGTAAGTGCCTTGGTTTCTTGTGAGAGTGTGTATGTGGTGTTAGAAATTACAAGAGACAGAAAGAGAAAGATACGAGATCCCAGGCCAAGTCCCGTGAGACTACGGAAGGCGGCAATGCCCAAACATGTCCATGGCCAATAGTCAACTGCAATCTTAGCCATCTCCCCAAACAGGGCTCCTGCATTCCAAGGCCTTTATAGCCTTTGTCAGATTAATTCCCTTCTAACATTGTGTTCTCAATGGGTCGATTCCTCATTATTCAAGGAAAAGCATTTGGTTTTTTAACACAACTCTACTTTTCACCAACCCCGTTGTCTAGATGAAGGAACTAACCCTCGGGAAGTTCCATCACCTTGCCCAGGCCTGCACATCGGCCCACGAGATGCAAAGACAAACCCAGGCCCACAGAGACAAGCCTGGGCCTGGCCTCCTCAGGCCAAGCCAGAGCTCTGTCCAGGATAGAGAGCTGCTTCCACGTGAATTTTACAAGTGGACTAGAGTTCTCGTGGGGGATGACGTGGGGACGTGGAGTACACATATTTACAGCCAAAATGTTTTTAAAGGAACATCACCTGGTAACGTGGAAGGCCCAGCCAGCTGGGCAAGGGAGCTGGGCTGAGCAGGCAGGAGCACTCACAGCCAGATCTGCACTGAATTGTCTCTCCACATGTTTGTCTTTAAAACTCCTCCTCTCGCTCCTCCCTTCATTGTAGATGGTCATCAATCTGATTTATTATTTGGCTATACTCGTTATGCATCTCTTTTTATGTCTTTACATGTTATGGGTAATAATTACAGAACAGTGGATTAGTCACTCCTCTGTATGACATGGTAATTGAGGGTTATTAGACTAAAGGATGTTTCTGAGGAGCAGTCATGTTGAAATGGATTTGAACTGAGCGGATCTTCTGAGGGGTGTGCTCTTCCTGCGCCCTTGGCACAGGAGCCGCAGCTAAGTGGTGCTGCAAATATTGAGGGCTCTGCAGTTAGGCAGACAGGAGGCCAGCCTTGGCCCTGCCACCTCCTAGCTCTGTGGCTTTGGGCAAGTTTAGGGGATAGAAATATCATGTTAGTAGCTGGGCATGGTGGTCATGCCTGTAATCCCAGCAACTCGGGAGGCTGATTCCAAGTTTAAGACCAGCCTGTGCAACTTAGTGATACCCTGTCTTAAAAAATAAAAAGGGTTAGGGATGTAGCTCAGTGGTACAGCACCCCTGGGTTCAATCTCCATATATGCCAGAGAGAACACCAGGATGGAAGCCAGGTGACTTGGGTAGCAGGACCAGGGGCACACACTTGCTGTGTGACGTTGGAAAAGTAACATAGCTTTGCTGAGCCTCAGTTTTTTCATCTGAGCAATCAGCCGATCATAACCCATCTGGCAAAATTGTCGGGTGGATTAAAGGAGGTCATGTATGCTAGGCAGGGGCAAGTGCTCCGTCCATGTTTTTCCTGTAGTCATGAGGACAGAGCCCAGTCCTGAACTCTATCTAGGTCATTATGCTTCTGTGGCCTGACCCATGGAACAAGGACTGATCCCTGATCCCTGTAACAAGGACTGAGTCCTGTTCCCTGTTCCACGGATTGAGCCCTACTCCCTGTACAAAGGACTGAGCCAGGCTCCCTCAGGCATGAGTGAGGATACCAGCATGCCTCATTCCACTTACATTCCTTCAGTGTGTGTGTGTTTCCCAGCTATTGGCTGTTTTAAAAGGAAAAAATAAGAGAACTTACTTGACTTTTTCATCACAATTTTATTAATCCAAATAAACAGTATCTTAACATCACGCTCAGGGAATAACATTTCATACATTAGATTAAACTAACAAGGCTGTGTTTAGTGTGTGCTTGGGATTTCTGGGGCAGAAGCGTTCTATTGATTTCTCATTTTTAACAAGCTGGGCCTTGGTAGAAATAAGCTGTGAGACAGTGTAACGGGTGTGAGGATTTCATAGCATTGTCTGGTCTTTCACAGGCTCCTCCAATTGTGGTGATGAGAAATAAATGGGAATTTACACTGCTTCTTTGAATTTGAGCACACGTGTGTGTCTACTCAAGGTGAGACTGATTTTTATCATTCAAAGTCTGCCCCATGATCAGCCTTGAATATGGGCAGTCTGAAGGAAGAGTCCTCCAGGCCAGCACTGGACACTGCTGGGACTCTTGGTACCTTGACCTATGCTGATGACTTCGTCTCACTCTTCAAACATGAAGAATAACATAACTTTGTATGTGTGCATGTGTATGTGTGTGTGTGTGTGTGTGTGAGTGTGCGTGCGCATGGGCATGCTGTGGATTCAACCCAGGGCCTTGCACATGCTAGGCAAGTACTTGACCCCTGAGCTACATCCCCAAACCCAATGATTTTTTAAAAAATTTTTAGTTGTAGATGGACACAATACCTTTATTTATTTATTTTTACATGGTGCTGAGGGTCAAACCCAGTAGCTCACACATACTAGGCAAGAGCTCTACTGCTGAGCCACAACCCCAGCCCCCAATGATTTTTTTAAAAAAGAAAAATGTATCCTTAACCTTCATTTGTTAATATTTTTATTGTTATATTTACACAAATTTTCCCAGTTTTATAAAAAAAGATACATTTTTACATAGTTGCATAATATGCACATATCTTGCTAATTGTTTCAACATTCTTTCATAATCATATTTATAATCTTTAGGCAGTCATCATAGTTATCATTGGAATATTTTATAATATTTGGTAGAGTGGATGTAGCTATGCAAGAAATTCTTTAGCTAGTCTACGATTACCTAACATTTAAGTTATTTTCAATTTTTCAAATTATAAAGAGAGCTATAGTAGGTAGATAACATTATGCTTATAGTTGGTTTAATTTTATTATTTTCTTCAGATAATTTTCTGAATTGAGTAGAACTATTTTGCAATTAAAATTTTCTAAATTAAAGAATAAATAAATAAATAAATGTCCATGTGAAAACATGGACATCTTAGAGAAGCATAAATACACAAAATTGTTGTTTTTAAATGACTATCTTTGCCGGGGTCCAGCCCTAGCAGGATCGGGGGTCTTCCTGGTAAAGGGGTTCTGATGGCGAGACAGCGTCGGCGATGGATGGACAGCAACCACACAGACTCATAGGCCAGTGTAGACTGCTGACAAGTTTATTGAGCTCACACACAGTTTTTATACATTTTTTAAAGTGTAACATGCCAAGAATGTGGTTAACATAAGACCCATAGAATTCTTAGTACAGAACAGGCCTATTAGGGAATATAATTATATGAGATAATAATACCTCCACCACAACTCCTGCTATTGTTCTAAATCTATGAATTTAATCAGTAAAGTTGATCTCAAGTTTCTATTTCTTCATAATTTATCACCTAGTGCTTAACTGTGGTAAACGTGCTAGACTCTTAACTCTATTCTTGTCTAAATTAGCCTAAGTTAATCTTTAAGTTTGGGCTAGCAAGAGGGCAGTGGTTTCAGTGGTTCTCGTGGCCAATTTTTATTGTAGATATCTATTATGTTGTTTAGCAAAGCTAATCTTACTAAAGCAGGATCGCAGGCACCAGATTTCTGAAAGTTAGGTGACTCATGTAAGTAAGCCAATCAATATCATTTAATTTATGCCTGATTACTAACAGTGGGACTATGTGCTTTTTGCATACTCATGACTGGAGAAACAGGTGGCTCTGTGACTGTTCCCACATATAACAATACATGTTTATAACAATCACCCCAGGAAGAAGACACATCACACAGTGGCAGAAGATTATTTACTGTCTGTGGTAGGAAAGGGGTCATGGTTTCTAATATTTATTAATATTCTTAGAAAATGCCGTAGCATTCCTTCCACCCTCAGTGATCAACACCAGAGAATAGTATGAGTAATATATTATTAGGAAAATAGTGCAAAAAAGGCACCAGAGCCCGGAGGCATACATCTGGCATTTTCCCGAGATGATGAGTCCTTGCAAAACATCATTCTCCCAGTGGATCCTTGTCAAACACTGGTTGGGTTGCCAGGCGCCCCCGCAGATCTTCCTTAAAAAATGTACATATGTATTATTTTATTAAATTGAGATTATAGTATAAAGAAGTATTTTCACTGTCTTCTTTCAGTAATCTGATGTAATTATTTACAGTTTTCCTCTTATCATCTGCCTTTTATTTTTATAATTTTTTTGAAATACAGAAATTTTACATTTTTAATGGAAAAATGCACCGATGTTGATTCAGCATGTCTTCCATTGCTTGAATGCCCAACAATTTGACAACACAGTGTTCTATATTTGTGATAGCGCATCTGACTCTAGGCCAAGGATCAGTCACAGAAGCTAAAGGAAATGAAACTCTTTCTGAAGGCCCAGGAGCAGAGCGGGTTGCCTGGCCCTGGGGACATTACTCCTCCTTCCCTCTTGCTGCTCCTGTCTGGACTGTTCTCAGGCACCCCTGCAGGGGGCGCTCATTCGCAGAATCTATGCTCAACATGGTGGGCCCTGCAGCAAGCAAGCCTGGGCTCCCCAGGCCCACCCTGCCTTCACTGGTGCCTTGATGCAATCACTTAGCTCAGCAGCAGGGTGAATGGTCCAGGCAGCCCTACAGAGCCACCAAACCCAGGTATCTGTCTCATGACATACCTAGCCAGGTGGCTGCCCAACAAGTCAATTACTGAGAGTTTGGCTCCTACCTTTGAAGGATGCTCTTTTGAGGGTGGAGTGCAATGCCCAGAGATTTCCGACTGAGTTAATCAGGGAAGTTATACCTGACTCTGCTAAGTGCCAAGTTCCTCACATTTGCTTCATTAGCACAGAGGGTTTCGATAGAAAGTAGAGAAGAAAACAGTAATTAACCTTTCTCATTCATGGTAGAATGTAGTGGTTATAAAAATTAATTCCCTGTGAGAATCAGGATTACATTTCACTTATATTTTTAAAAGGGAAAACCACAAGGATTCTTGCGTTAATCAGGGAAGTTATACCTGACTCTGCTAAGTGCCAAGTTCCTCACATTTGCTTCATTAGCACAGAGGGTTTCGATAGAAAGTAGAGAAGAAAACAGTAATTAACCTTTCTTATTCATGGTAGAATGTAGTGGTTATAAAAATTAATTCCCTGTGAGAATCAGGATTACATTTCACTTATATTTTTAAAAGGGAAAACCACAAGGATTCTTGCATAATTGTAGAAAAGGACATCCTATAAAACTCAGTGAGCTGAATAACAATGCCATTTCTTGAGAAGCAGTGTATTAACGCACATTTGTATTTGCGATTTTATAAATACTTACATGTATAACATATTTTATATATTCATATTGTATATTTTATGTGTGTGCATGTGTGTGTGGTTAAAATCACAAATACAAATCACAAATACAATATATGTACATATAAAATGTTTTAGTTCTTACCATAACTTGCCACACAGTAACATGACAGTGATATTAAAATGTTCTCATTTCAAGCCTTGCCTTTCCTGGCTGGGCACCCTCTGGGGGCTCTGAAGTGGAAGATGTGAGTTACTACTGGGAGTCAGAACAGACCAAGCCAATAGAACAGCCATTATTAAAGACATTTATGGAGTCTATGATTGAGGAATCCACTGGTCCTCTGCTTTATTTAGCCCATAAGAGCAGTCTTTACATGGTAAAATGTTCATGTCAGTGGTATATTGGTACTGCAGGATCTGCAACAGGGCTCATCAATCTCCAACAGGGGGTAATAGGTACCTGAATATGAACTTCAGTGATTCAAAATAGTGATAATTATGCAACATCAATTTTTAAACTGTGGGGATATTGTCCATCCCGGAATCGTACCTATTCTTCTATAACAGGAAGTTCCACTAAAGTTTTCTTTTATCTCTGATAACCACAAAGGGACTCTCAAGGGTCTCCTGGATCAAATGGAGATCTCTCCCGAGCACAGCGCCTCTCCTCCCCCTCATCTCGTCCATCATTATTCCACATCACACAAGTTTGGGGAGTACCTGTTGGGTTCCTACACTGCAGCCCCACCTGCAGTCTGGGTGCCCATAGGTGCTGGGTGTGGCACAGCAGTGAAGTAGGCACACGTGGACACAAACTTGCTCGTGGAGCCCATGCTCAGCCAGGATGTGCCTCTTTTTTCCCATTACTGGGCCTTTCCTGATGGTACTTGCTCTGTCTAGAACATTCTTATAACTTTCTTTGAATGATTCTTCCTCCATTACAAGCAAGAATTTGTGGGAGGTCTGAAGGGCAAAACATCACACCGGGGACAGCCGTGCAGCCAAAAGATTTATTCAACAGCCTTCATGGCTGGTAGCAAAAACCAGAGAAGAGGTGCTCTGGTCGAAGATCGAAGAGGTGGGAGAGGGGAGTCAGGGAGAAGGGAGTGTGCAAGCTCTGGACAGAAGGTGGGTGCTTAGTCGCACCAGCTAGGATCTCCGGAGCTGTCAGCTAAAGCAGCTGCTGTCTGGCTGGAGGCTGGAGCTGTCAGCTGGGAGTGGCTGTCGGGCTGAAGGCGATGGGTCTGGAGCTGTCGGCTGTGGCTTCCTCCTCTCTGCAGCGTTGAGCTGATGTATCTGTCTTCCTCCTCTCAGCAGCGATGAGCCGATGTTGTGTGTCCGTGTGTCTCTCTCCTGAGTCTCTCAAACAGGGCCCTATATAGGGATTTCTGGTGGGGGGTGCACTAGAGCAACCCCAACACCATTGGCTCTTTGCCCATAGAACAGGGCGACCTTTAAGCCTATTGGCTCTTGCCTGGGGAAAAGAAACATTCTGCTCGGGGAAGGAACATCCTGTCCAGAGAAGGAACATCTTGTCCGGAGAATGAAACAAGGTTGCTTCTCTTAGGGTGTGGAAAAATCTGAGTGGGGAGGGTAACCTATCTATATTCAAGGCTAAATGCCCTATTTTTCATATTGTCAGACTTCCTTCTATATTTTCTGGGTTCTTCTGGTTATATAACTAGCAATAAATGAAACACTGATATTTAAAAATGTATCACCAAAATATTGGTAAATACAAAAAAAGTATTTAAAAGATAAAAATTACTATTAATTCCATCCAATGACAACTTTTATATTTATATTATTTAAAAATATGTTTTCATGAGCCTGTTCCTTCTCTAGCCCTCTCGGGGACACATGTTCCTGTCTTATTCATGTTGGCTGTCCTCTCTCTAGCTCTGTACTTGTCATGTAGTAGACCCTGAATACATTCTTGTTGAACTTGACCAGATTAATTCACTTAATGGTTTTAATACTATGAAAAAGGAGAGAAAATCACCAAATTTAGAGTTTTATTTAGAGTGTTAATAAAGAAACAAATCCCTCCTGCCAAGTAGAAGAATATAATGAAGGCAAAAGAAACTGCAGATAAGAAAAGAGTGTAATTAATACATCAAAGCCTTCTTTTGAAAACAGCAACTATAAATACATTACTCTCTGGCAAATATTTTAAAAATGAAAAAGTTCACAAATAATATTTAGAGACCCGAAGGAATTATGGGGGCAACGGAACTATTAAAAGTATTTATAGTACCACATTTAACTGCATATTATAAATTTGAAGAACAAAATGAAATTATTTTTCAAAAATTAAAAAAAAACAAGAAAATTTTTAAAAATCAGAAAAACAGATAAGTGGAATGAATCAAAATCTGACACCCACCCTTCGCCCACCTTGCCACCCACTGCTGACCTGGGGTATTTTACAGGTGCACTGTTGTTCTCTCAGGAAACTGATAAACACATTACTTGAAAACCATTTTAAACCAGTGGCCAAAGATAGGATATTTATTAATGTTTTGAAATACCAACAACAGAACATACTCTGGTTAGCTTAATAAGAAGAGGGTTTTTTTTTCCAAGAGCCTTTGAAACTCACATGCTCAATGGGGGGGGGGGGCCGCGGGGTGCGTGCACTTGCGCATGCGCAGTGTTATTAAGACTGCTGCAGGAATCTGCTCTCCCGACAGCACCAGGGCTCTGCTGCTTCCAGGCTTGACATTGGCTGCTGCTGGCTCTGCCCCTCAAAGACGTCACCTTCCTGCTGCAAGACCCTACTCCACACTTGCTACTCTGAGAAAACCTTCTTACTGCCTCAGTCCTCTGAGGTCAAAGTCGGGCAGAAGCATCTGATGGGCTTGCGCTTGGTCATGAGCTTGGCTGCTGGGTTGAATCATATGAAAGCGCCATGTTTATAGGTCAAAAATGGTTTAATACCATTTTCCTGTGATCCAACCTAACAGTACATCCAGCTTCAACTTCTCTAATCTAGCAAAACCCAGCGTTGTGAATGGCACAATGGCTCCTAAGTAAGACCAGTTCCACCCATGCGCACTTCTACCATGAAGGAAGTGTCTGGAACAGAAGTAATGCTGTGTGGGCTGCCATGCTGTACCTGGTAAGTGGCAGAGAATGGTGCTATTGGAAGCATGATGGGCAGGGAAAGAAAGTACAAATCCAGAAAAAAAGGCCTGTTTCAGTGAGGGAAAAATCTCTGCCCATGCATGATAGGAAGAGTCTAGCACAGTCCACCTACTGCCAGATTATTATTCCCCTTTGGGTTTTTAGGTTTGGTTGCTGTGTTATCCAATTGTGCAATCAGACACGACACTGCCAAGGTCATCTTTAGGAGGAAGAGTCCATGTTGTAGAGCCCAGGCATAGCCTCTGCCTCAGAGAGAATGCTCTCCACTCCACCCAAGCAGTGAAAGCCTCGATCACAGTGAATTCTCACAAGGCACAAATATTCTCACATTCTGAGTTCAGTCACACAGGGACTTACACATCTCTCTCCTGATCCTCCTTTTGATACCATCTCAATACTTGTTAACAAAACAAGGAACTACTTTCCCCCCATAAGCTAGCAAGAAATAGCCTTCAACAGAGAATGGTGGAAGCCCCAGATAAAACCTGAATTGAACTTCTATGAGCCACTGCATGCTAAGTCTCCTCCCCTTATTTCTCAACTATTTTTCTCTAGGGACTATTTAAGTCATCTTTTTCATTGCTGTGATGGAAAGACCTGACAAGAACAATTTTAGAGGAGGAAAAGTTTATTTGGGGGCTCATGGGTTCAGAGGTCTTAGTACATAGGCTTCATTCCTTTGGACTCAAGGTGAGGCAGAACATCATAGTGGAATGGCATGGTGGAAGGAAGCAACTCACATGATGATCAGAAAGCAGAGAGAAAGAGAGACTCCACTCTCCAGATACAAAACATATACCCCAAAGGCATGCCCCCAGTGCCCCATCTCCTCCAGCCACACCCTACCCACCTTCAGTTATCACTCAGTTAATTCTTTTCAAGGATTAAGTAACTGATTTGGCTTAGGCCGTCATAACCCAATCAAAGGCTCTCATAACCCAATCATTTCACCTCTAAGCCTTCTTGCATTATTTTACACATTAGCTTTTGGGGGACAATTCACATCCAAACCATAACAGGACATTTTCTCGTTGATTATGGTCACAAAAATTCTTGTCTCTGGATATGTTGCTAGGGAGCCCAAGATAAGACTGCAAGTGGCCCACAGTTGTTGTTTCTCAGTGTGATCCAGAGAAGACCTGCATCCAACTCTCATGACAGATTTTCTCAGTACAGATTCCTGGGTCTTATGCAGACATAATGAGTCAGAATCTCTAGGAGTGAGGCTCAGAGATATGCTTTTTGAACAAGGACAATCTCCTATCCAGGACATTCTTCTGTACCCAGGAGTGAGTGAATCATGGCTCTAGTCATGGTGCCAAGATGTTGCAAATGCTCTTTCTGGATGGAAAACTTTATAATGGCACAGTAAAAGTCTGTGAGTGAAAGCCCATAAAGAACTTGGCACCACAGGAGTGATTTGCTATTCTTTCGCTCTTGGTGAGTTTCCTTTTTCTTTTTATGGTGTGAAGAATAGAGAGGTGGGGGCTGAAGAATTGTTTGTAAGGCACATTTATGTTGAAATTGCAAATTAGACCTATTCAAACTTGAAGCTTGTCAACATTTTTTGGCACCTGTCTAGCCATGTATGTCCCCTATCTCCTGCATGATAGAAACAAGACTTGACTCAGTTACCTACTTCTTCCCAAACAATCCATATAACTCAGGAGAAGTTGACTGTACCACTCTTGGCTTTGGAGTGGACCTGATTGACCTAAGGGAAGCCCCTTCCTGTCTACCTAGGGTTAGGTCAGGATTACCATGTGATATGCTTCTGATTAATGAGACACAGAAGTGTTTTTCTGGAATCTTCTGGGAAATTGTCCCTTTCCCTTTGAAAGAGTTCCAGAAGCAACTCTCCCTTTCTCTTGGATGTGAGCAAGGGGATGTAGTTGTGGCTGCTGCTGGAAGCCACCCTATGGCCAAGAAGAAAGCAGCTATCAAGGTGCGGTTGACTCTGGACAGCAGAACAGAGTTGTGGAAATAACCACGTCCATACAACTTGAGTCTGTTTACATTGGCCTGCACAAATCCCACTCTGCCTTTGGACTTTCTCTTAAGTAAACAATAGATTTCCAAATGGTTGACTACTTTTTGAATTGGCTTTCTGCCACTGAAAGTACCCAAATTGACATGCTTTCATGCTGAAAATAATATCCTCTTCAAAAGTCAAACTTTATTATGCAAAGTATTGGTATAAGCAGCATCTGAAGGTGTTCTTTGACAAAGCCAGTGAGCAACCCCCCCCAAACCTGGTCAGTGATGGTATCAAGTGCAGAGGGCACACCCTCCCTCCTCCAAGGAAGCATGGGGATTTCTATAAAGGCAGTATTGGTAGCTCCTGTGTGCCCAGCATCACATCCGGCTCTAGTCTGGACGTGCACCCTGGAGCTGCCCCATTGATTTCTTAGGTTCTCATTTGTTCTTGACTTTTCCACTGGTGTCCCAGCAGGCAGGGCACTCCTGTAGTCACTTTCCTGAGCAGTGCTTTAATGTATGTTCATGATGAACTTGTGGGGAGCCAGCTGGAAGGCCAATGAAAGGCTGCTGCCTGGTTTCCCAGATTCTTCTTGGAACTTCCTGAAAAATGTTGAGTTTTTGATACTTCACAAAACACTAAACTTCATCTAAGAGCCAAACCACCAGGGTGCCACTGCCCTGGCAGGCTAGCATGCACCACTTTGGAGCCTAGAGTTGTTGATTTTTAGTCTACTTGAATGATTTCAAACTTGCTAGGAGAAAAATTCACATTCCCCTCTTGGAAAATTAGATCTCCTCTGTCATAGACGCCACGCAGACAGACACCAACTGGGAGCCACAGATTCTGAAGGGCTGTAGGCAGCTGTCCCCTGGTCAGGCTGGTGTTGAGCTGCTAGCTGCTCTCTGGCATGTCTTCTCTTTTGGACCCACAGAGAGGATATCTGTTGGGCCTGGAGATGTCAGGATTCTACACCATGGAGGAACTCCTAGTTTCCCCTGAGGTAACATCATGTTGCAACAGGAGCTGAGTTTGAAGGGTAGCATAGATTTAGTCAAATATTAAAAACTGCACCATCTCATGGACCTGAGGGATGTTTAGATAAAAAGGTGCTCTACGTTATCATTTTCAGCTGCAAGTGGCAGAAACTCAACTCAAACAATTTGGGGCCAAAAGGAAATTCTTTAGCTTATAAGATCCAAGGAAGGAAACACCCACACTGCAGGGAGCAGAGGGGTGCAGGTGGGTGTCTGAGAAGATTGGAACCGGAGTTGACACTGACTGAGCTCGCTGCAGCTCTGCCTCTCTCTCCACACTGGCTTTTCTCTCTCTTTGTTGACTGTGTTCCCACCAAATGACCAGCAAGATTTTGAGCAGGTTTTGAGCTGGAGCTCATTGCTTCTGTTGCTCTTCCCCAGTTCTAGAACAATTCACGGAGAACTGTGACTCACCCTATCTGGATTAGGTCCCTGGAAACATCCTTTCTGGCTAGGGGAAGGCAGGGATCCCAAATGGCCATGTGGATGATTTCTAGTGGAGGAAAGTGTTCCTGCAAGCAAAGGCCTGTACAACAGAACCTGCGCCAGGTAGGAGAACCAGTCAATAGACATCAATGCTGACACCACCAGGTCACCTTGTCCAGACAGCCAGAAATCAGACCGACCAAGAGGCTTAGCACTAGTGATATGGCAATGAGATGGGGTGAGAGTAGCATTTAGGTCTCCTTTGCTTTTATACTAGTGAATAAGATAGGATAGGTAATGGGCCCCAATTAAGGATTTTTTAAATGTAAAGGTCACTCCATAAAGTTAACCTGTAGAAACATTTCGAACATTCCAGCCAACTGCTCTGTCTCAGAGTCAAGAATAGGGAGGCAGGCAGGGCGTGGTGGCGCATGCCTGTAATCCCAGCACTTGGGAGGCTGAGACAGGAGGATTGCGAGTTCAAAGCCAGCCTCAGCAATGGTGAGGCACTTAGCAACTCAGTGAGACCCTGTCTCTAATAAAATACAAAAAAGGGCTGGGGATGTGGCCCAGTGGTCGAGCGCCTCTGAGTTTAATCCCTGGTACCCCCCCCCCAAAAAAAAAAAAAAAAAAAAGAATAGGGAGGCAAGGCAGACCTGAGTGGAGGCTACAAACTCAAGGGCTAACCAATAGCATCAGTACTATTCCAATATCTGTTGAGCACAGATTTTGACCAATAGCTTTGGTGAAGGAGCCTATAATCAAGGAGATAGCTAAAGATTGCCATTAGCTGAGAGCCATAAAAGATGTTCTAGTTTCCACCTGATAGTAATACATTATTCAAAGAATCTTTGTATGCCCGTGAACACTGCATGACGCACCTGTAAGCTCGAGCTGTAAGCACGTGTCCTTGTTAAAGCTATATGTATATAACTGGGTGAGTTTGGTTAGAGTGTGTGGGAAGAAGAAGAAGGTGGTGGTTGGAGTTAGAGTGTTTGGAGTGATTGCTGGAGCCGGAGAGAGAAGAAGAATAAAAGACCTTTTTTCATTTTCATCCTGCCTCCGAATTTTCCTGCAGCGTTCATTGCTCCAAGTGGTTTCCGCTTCAGGCAGCAACAAGTGGTGGCCTGTACGGGGAATTCGGCGGCCAGGTAAGAAAAAAGAAAATTTAAAAATATGGGAGCGAATATAACAAAAAGTCGGTTTATAAAAGCCATGAATGAAATTTTTGATATCGAGAACTCAGATAGTGAGAAAAGTGAACAAGAAAGCATATCCTCTGACTCAGTGGAGACCAGCAAGGAGAGTAGTAATGTAAATTTAAAAGTAAAAACTGCAAAAGCCATCAGAAGCTTAATAAAATTAGCTGAGGAGTATATACTCTCCTTAGAAGCTGAAACTCAGGATACTAGTGAAAGTGATAATAGTAACAAGGAGCCAAACCATGAGAGTACGGTCTCCTCCACTGAGCCAGTTAGGAATTATGAAGCTAGTAGTGAGGAGGAATCAAAAAGCGATTCGGGGAGCACAGTCTCCAATAAAAAGAACAAAAAGAAATTAAAAAAGAGAAAAGACCGTCAAATAGAGGAACCACTAGTGCCCTCTGCTCCTTCATGGATAGAATACCTAACAGAAACAATAAGGAGTATTGATCAGAGTGTACGTGCCCTTGAGGTAGAAATTGGCGGCCTTTCTGAGCGCTTATACGCTCTCGAACAACATAGACCGCAGGAGCACCTAGAACTGCCAGTATTTCAAAATGAACAGGGACAAAGATATCACGAGTCCCTAGACTTTAAAACAATAAAGAATTTTAAAGAGGCGGTAATGACCTATGGGCCTCAAGCTCCGTTCACATTAAGTATGATAGAGTCACTTAACACCCTAACCTTAGCCCCCTCAGATTGGAAAAGTCTATGCAGAGCGGTACTAAGTGGGGGACAATACCTAATCTGGAAAACTCAATTCCAGGAACTTTGTTCAGAAATAGCAAAGAGAAATGCTGCAGCAGGTTTCCCTCAACGCAATATAGATATGCTCACAGGGGAGGGTCAGTTCGCCGAACTACAAAATCAGCTACAATACGATCCAGGTGTGTATGCCCGGATACACACTGCAGCTGTGAAAGCCTGGAAGACAATATCAGGCACAGGGGATCTGCAAGGCAGCCTATCAAAAGTTATACAAGGGCCTAACGAACCTTACGCTGATTTTGTAGATAGACTCTTAAAAACAACATCTAGAGTTTTTGGCGAAGTCGAGCAAGCTATGCCTCTAGTTATCCAATTAGCGTACGAGAATGCTAATAAATATTGCCAGGATGCAATAAGGCCGTGGAGAAGTAAAAAAGACTTATCAATTTATATCAGACTGTGCAAAGACATTAACGAGGCTGTTATCACAGGCAATGTAATTGCTGCAGTGATGAAAAATTCCTCCCCTCAAAATTCCCAAAGGATTCAACCTAGAACAGGATATTCCAGACAAAAGTATTATAATCAACCAAGATATGCTAAGCCATATCCCCCAAGGGTAATAAGATCAAATTCATACCGCGCTCCAGGCCGATGCCCCAGGTGCAGAAAGGGTATACATTGGGCCAATCAATGCCATTCCAGATATGATATATATGGAAATGATTTATCAAGGATTTCAAAAAACGGGGCACGGGGCCCAATGCCCCGGGGCCCACAAATGTACGAGGCACTAGAGGAGGAATGCGCACTAGAGGAGGAATGCCCTCAGATCCAAATGATTCCTCGTCACAGTCCCTCCTACCCATTAACTCCCTTATCAGAGGGACAAGAGGAAGTGCAGGATTAGATCTCTGTTCTACTGCCCGGATGGTCCTGACACCTGAAATGGGGGTTCAGCTGTTTCCTAAGGGAATCAGGGGACCTCTCCCTTCAGAAACTGTGGGACTAATCCTTGGGCGTAGTTCCAAGAGTTTATTAAGCTTTAATGTTATACCAGGGGTTATTGATTCAGATTATAATGGAGAGATTAAAATAATGCTAAGTACACACAGGGGCATCATCTCCGTAAATCAAGGAGACAGAATCGCACAGGTGCTCCTCATTCCCAGTCTCCATAGTTCTTTTAAAAGCATGCCACAAAATAGAAATAGCAGAGCATTCGGTTCCACTGGTTCAGGACCTATGGCTTTCTGGGTTCAGGATTGTTCACGGAGGCCGATGTGCAAATTAAAAATTCAAGGTATAGAGATGGAAGGGCTGATTGATACAGGAGCTGACTCTTCCATCATAAATCTACAACAATGGCCTAAGCACTGGCCTCTGCAGAAAGCCTCAACCAGTTTAAGAGGCTTGGGATATAGTAATACCCCAGCACAAAGTGCTGTAATCTTAAATTGGCAAGACAATGAAGGCCATACAGGAACATTCCAACCTTATGTTTTAAACAGCTTGCCAGTTACCCTATGGGGAAGAGATATCTTACATCAAATGGAGCTACACCTAGCAACCAAGCCTGCAGGTGTTAAGAATAAAAATCCTAATCATAATAAAAAAGGCAAAGGACATTTTTTCTAGGGGCCACTGAGAAAACAATTTTAAAAATACCATGGCTCTCTAATAAGCCAGTTTGGGTCCCTCAGTGGCCCCTATCCAAAGAAAAATTGCAAGTGGCCCATCAATTAATTAAAGAACAATTAGAAGCAGGACACATAGAGCCTTCCATCTCTCCCTGGAATTCTCCCATATTTGTAATTAAGAAAAAATCGGGAAAATGGAGACTATTACAAGACCTAAGACAAATTAATAAAACAATGCAAATTATGGGACCTACCCAACCTGGACTTCCTAATCCTGTAGCTATTCCAAAAAACTATTACCTTATAACTCTTGATATAAAGGACTGTTTCTTTTCCATTCCCCTACATCCTCTGGATGCCCCCAGGTTTGCTTTTTCAATTCCTTCTATCAATAATAATGGCCCTGATAAAAGATATCAATGGAAAGTATTGCCACAGGGAATGGCAAATAGCCCTACAATGTGCCAACTATATGTGGACAGAGCTATACAGCCCATTAAAAACAAATATCAAGACCTCATGTGTCTACACTACGTGGACGATGTTTTATTAGCTCACCCTAATCAAAAAATCTCATTTAATATATTTAGTGAAATAACAAAAATTTTTTAAAAATATGGATTATATATAGCAGAATAAAAAGTTCAAAGCAGATCACCTATACTATATTTAGGCTTTAAAATCATGGATACTTTTGTTAAACCCCAAAAAATTCTAATAAGTAAAGAACATTTGACCACCCTCAATGATTTCCAAAAATTATTGGGGGACATTAATTGGCTTCGCCCTACACTAAGCCTCACTACTGGACAATTAAAACCTTTATTTGACATCCTTCGCGGGAACCCTGATCCATCCTCACCGCGAACATTAACTCCTGAGGCCAGGAGAGCTCTAAAATTAGTAGAACAGGCCATTGAAAGACCCCATTGTGATAGATTTGATTTTGCACAACCACTAATATTGATTATTATTCCTTCACAATATACTCCAACAGGAGTATTTTGGCAACAGGGACCTATATTATGGATACATTTGCCTGTCTCTCCTAAAAGTACAATTGAGTCTTATACCTCCATGGTGGCTAAACTTATTCTTCAAGGACTTAAGACCTCTACTAAAATATTTGGAATTCATCCCGCTACTATTATTACTCCTTATTCATCGTCACAGGTTGAATATTTGTGCTTCAATGATAATGATTGGGCTATAGCTAGATGCTCTACTTCTGCAAATTTTGACAATCATATTCCTAAATCTCCTATACTGTCCTTTTGTATCAATCATCCTATCATATTCCCACAGGTAATAAAAAATCAACCCATTTCTAAAGCATTTAATGTATTTACAGATGGATCCTCTAACGGTACTACTGCAGTAGTCACTCAAAATGAAAAAATGATTCATATCACTAATCAAAAATCAGCTCAATTAGTGGAACTCGAAGCTATAATAATAGCTCTGGAAATTTTTAAAGAACAGCCTATGAATATTTTTTCAGACAGCCACTATATTGTACATGCTGTCCCTAAATTGGAGCTAGCAGGTCCAATAGCACCACATACTCCAGCTTTTAAATTGTTTTCTCAAATCCAAAATCTACTATGGCAACGAAATAACCTTTATTTATAGGTCACATAAGAGCTCACACTAATCTGCCTGGTCTTCTCCATGAAGGTAACCAAAAAGCTGATGCCCTCACTAAAACAATATTTATATTTACTACAGTACAACAAGCTACTTTATTTCATTCCCAGTTCCACGTTAATAGCACTACCTTAAGACAAAAATTTTAAATCACAAAAGAACAAGCTCGTAGAATTGTAAAAGAATGTCCATCTTGTGTAACACTTTTGCCCAATCCACATTATGGGGTTAACCCACAAGGTTTGATGCCCAATCATTTGTGGCAGATGGATGTCACACATGAGCCAAGTTTTGGAAAATTACGATTTATTCATGTCACCATAGATACATGCTCAGGCATGATTTTTGCTTCTTTACATTCCAAAGAAAAAGTTAAAGATACTATATCTCATTGTCTGCAAGCTTTTGCTGCATTGGGCATCCCCAAAATGCTTAAAACAGATAATGGCCCTGCATATACATCCACATCCTTCAAACAATTTTGTACAAAGTTCAATATTATCCACAAAACAGGTATCGCTTATAATCCTGAGGGACAAGGAATAATTGAAAGAGCAAATTGGACACTTAAAAATATGTTACTAAAGCAAAAAGATGGAAACTATAAAAATCCTAAGGACAGATTGGCAGTTGCCCTGTTTACCCTAAAATTCTTAACTTTAGATTCTAATGGACATTCGGCTGGAGATAGACACTGGAACCCACACCAACAACATAAACCTTTGGTTTACTGGAAGGATGTTCTCTCAGGTACATGGAAGGGTCCAGACCCAGTATTAATTTGGGGGAGAGGATCTGTTTGTGTTTTTCCAAAGCACGAATCCTCTCCAATATGGATACCATCTAGATTGATAAAGCAGGTACAAAGTCAAAAGGATCAAGATGAAGTTATTGAGGAGTCTAGATTGAATAAACAAGTACAAACTCAAGAGGACCAAAATGAAGGTATGGAGTGATTCCCTTAAAAGAGTCCTCCATTAAATTTACAACTTAAATTTCATTCTTCCCGGCCGGGACAAGAAGATCTCTCTTCAGTGTATACACAATTGTATTTTTTTTCTTTTATATATGTCTTTATGTCTGTGCATTTGTCTAAATTTCATGTTAATGTGATGTCACAAATATATGTTTATATGTGCGTCTGTCTAGTGTGATGTCACAAATAATTAAGTGCTTATGAAAAAAATAGGTAGATATAGATCCAAATAACGTTAATTCATTTAAGCTTAGAATATTCTAATTAGATAATCAATAGATAGATAGATATTCATATAAGTTCAGAATATTCTAATTAGATAATCAATTATAATGATAATCAATTTTGATTTATAGTTGTCTCTGGGACTTCTCTTCAGCTGTGAATATGTTTAATGTTGTATAACCTGATATTTTGGTGTTCCCACAGAGGATCGTTTATTTGTTATTAACTTCATTTGTTTAATAGCTGATTAATTTGAATTATTTCAACAGGTATAGGATTGCTGTGTAAATAGAGACTCGAGGATTCCAGCTAACAAATTATTTTTCCAAAGTGCCTTTAGCTATTCTTTATCTTTAATGCAGTAAACACCCTCAGTTTCTCTTTGATTATTTTTGAACGTGATATTTTGCCAGCTTATGTTTGTGGGAGCTTAAGCAGCAACATGTGTGAGCAGAGATCAACTTTTATTTTCTACTCTAATAATTCTTTTCTTTTAGTTTGACAACTCACATTTTGATCTCAGTGCTGGAATAGCACTGCCTTTCCCTTAATAATGGATGCTTGAGTTTTTAGGTAGCGGGCCCTGAAGATTTGCCGGTGGAAATGTCTAGACATAAAAAAGACGGCTGCTGCTACAACTGCAGGGACCGCGGTCGCCGCAAGCATCCCTGCTGCTCAAGCATCAAACAACCTAACCAGCAGTGTGGCCTCTGCTCTGCATGCATGGGGCCTCCTGAATCTATGTGTTATAACTTATGGACATTTTGATTTTCCATTATTTTGGGACATTACGGGACAATGCCTTGTGGGTATTTGTCTAAGAGAACTCAGTGCGTTACTTGATGAAACTAAGGGCAGCTGATTCGCTTAAAGAACTTGATACGCTATGGAAACTTGGCTCATCAGCAGTAGGCTTACCGCCTTAAAGCCGCAGCATCTCCTAAAAATTGGACGGCTGTTAGTCAACACACAGTCGATCCTGAAGGGTTCTATTGGATGGCTGGTTAGCCTATGATGGGTAAGATCCCCAGAAGGGGACAACCTAAGACACGGCACAGTCGCACGGGACAGTCTAATGTGGCTGGCATGTCAACCTAAGCCAGGAGTCAGGACAGCCTCGATTCCCATGACGGGTAAGAATGTCGGTTGCACATGGACGTCCTAGAACATCCCCTCTTTTAAAACTAAAAGGGGGAAATGAAGGAGCCTATAATCAAGGAGATAGCTAAAGATTGCGGTTAGCTGAGAGCCATAAAAGATGTTCTAGTTTCCACCTGATAGTAATACATTATCCAAAGAATCTTTGTATGCCCGTGAACACTGCGTGACGCACCTGTAAGCTCGAGCTGTAAGCACGTGTCCTTGTTAAAGCTATATGTATATAACTGGGTGAGTTTGGTTAGAGTGTGTGGGAAGAAGAAGAAGGTGGTGGTTGGAGTTAGAGCGTTTGGAGTGATTGCTGGAGCCGGAGAGAGAAGAAGAATAAAAGACCTTTTTTCATTTTCATCCTGCCTCCGAATTTTCCTGCAGCGTTCGTTGCTCCAAGCGGTTTCTGCTTCAGGCAGCAACACTTTGGTACTTTTCCAAGACCTGATTAGCTTAGATATTGACCAATGCCCCACTCAGTAGCTATATAAACCTCTAGACTAGTACACTTAAGTGGCAACCCCTACAGGGTCCCCTCCCACCCTGAGGGAGCTCTCTTTACTTCTCACTTGAACAAAATCCTACTGTTTGGTGTTCAGTCTTCCTTGTGTATGAATTTCATTCTTTGACTCTGCACGACAAGAATCTGGAAGGAGAGCGCTGGCAGGCAGCTGGGGTCTGCTGCAACACCACAGCAGCAGAAAATCTAGTATCACTGGTAAAGGAAAAGCAGAGTGTTTTCTCTTTAAAAAAACGTATTTCTCAATTTATGATCTCCATAACATACAGGGTTTGTAGACCACTATAGCTTCTTATTGCTGTTTAAAGAGGAACTGAATCTTTATGCATATGTAAAAAGCACCAATCAAAAATAAACCAGCGAAAGGAAGATCAGCAGAGTAGAGGAAGGAGAATGGGGGAGGGAAAGGAGGGCAAGGGGACAGAGTGGGACTGAGATGGAGTAAATCAAATTCCATGCATATAGAATTTTGTCAAAATGAACCCAACTGCTACCTAACTATGTATAGCTACAATGTTCTAATAAAAAAAAAAAAAAAAAAAAAAAGAGGAATTGAGAACTTCCTCCTTCTGTTAGGAAGGGGGTGGGGACAACCCATTTGGGCCAGGCCTCAGGCTCAGGGCCTTGTGTTCATCATCCTATTTAATGCTCACAGCACATCAGGACTAATGGTGTATTTACTCCCTTACTAGTCAATAGAGTTGCTAATTTCTTTCTTGAGGTCACCTTGTGGCAAAGTTGACAATGCTAATAAAACAGCTTTTTTTTTTCTGGATCGTTCATCCCCCAGAGGCCTCATATTTTACAATCCTATCTCTGAAACTATTCATACAAAAATCACCTGAAGTATTTCTTTTTTTTTTTTTTTTCAAAATATATTTATTTGCTTTAGTTGTACACAATGCATTTATTTTTACATGGTGCTGAGGATTGAACCCGAGCCGCGCACGTGCGAGGCCAGCGCTCTACCACTGAGCCACAACCCCAGCCCCCACCTGAAGTATTTCTGAGGACTGTGTTGTAAAGAGGAATTTGTGCTGTGAGTGTGCAATTCAATCTATGTGTTTTCAGCACTTGTACAAGAGCAAGAAGGCCTTTCCAGCATTTAATGGTACCATTTGTCTCTAGAAATAAGCATTAACGGAATGTGACCCGTACAGACCTGGATTTCTGCCTTTTCTCCTCTGGCAGAGCCCCCAGTCCACAAACCAGTACAAGGACTGTGAGCCCCGATGGCCTCTGCTCTCATGGAGATGGTGCATCTCCAGGGAACACAGGAAGGAGCCAGACTTCATTCTCAAGGTCAAGGCACTTTGTTTCTTGATCTAGAACATTCCCTGTCCTATGGTTCTAGATTCCATTTGTAGGAACCCTTCAAAACTGAGAAAGTTTAAAATTTACCCATTGGAGGAAAACCTGGCTAAGGATACCAGCTCTGTCCTTATAATTTCACAGAAATTGCTGCTGCTGTTATTATTATTGCTTCAATTTCTTTTGTAGAAATTTGCAGAGTGCTTAGAGTCAGTTAATGCAGAAAAACAAGAGCTGACTAACTAGTGCTGAACAGCAGTCAAAAATTGCTGACAACTAAAAAAAGACTCATTTGGATGAGGAAGTAAATAAGCAAAGTGATAACCAAGCCTAATTATAGAAAGCCAGGAAGGGATGATATTGCACTTGGTATTAATGATAGTTAACACTATATAGTGCTTGATGTGTCCTAATAGTTTATATCACTTAAATCATTTAATTGTTAACCACCTGAGAAGGCAGATATTACTTTTATTCTCACTTTACAGATGAGGAAACTGAGGCATGGGGTTTACCCAAGGTCACAGAGATAGACATGCAAACTCTGCTGGTTTTTCCTGGTTAATGTCTGTTTGGTTTTGTTAAGAAAGCCCCAATTACCTTTGGGGACACCACCTCCTGACCTGGCTCTCCTTGCCTGTGTTTTGTTGTGTTTGTCAACTCTTGCTCCCACTCCCTAGGGCCACAGGACTGGTGGGAGGCTCAGGTCCAGGCCCGTCAGCAGATTCCACCCATACCAGCCATAACAGCTCGTCCTGGGATGACCACAGACACACTCAAGCTGAAAACGTATGGGAATGTAAAGAAAAGAGAATTTCTTTTTTGGGTTCCACTCAAAAGCTGGGAGAAGGTAAGCCTGGGCTGCAGGGTCACTAGGTAGAGGAGACAGCCAGGGAGTAGAGCCACCCAGACCAAAGCTGGACTGCAGATCTACAGGTTTGGCCCGATGATACTGCTGAGGTTCTGGGTTCAGTCACCCCAAAGACTTCGCTGGACTTCTCCTACATTAAAAAAAAAAAAATACTTCAGTGGGTTTTTAAAAATAGGTTTTGTAAGGTTGTAGAGCCATCAACACTGCCTAACTTTTGAAAAGCTTCATCACCCCAAAGACCCCTCTGTCTGGTGGCTACCAGTCTGCTCTGGGAAATAGGCTATTTTTCAAGGCTATTGTGGAGCTACAAAGCCGGGAAAGGACTAGGGCATGGTGAGTGCCACAGAGCTGTCACTGATCCAGCTCTTTGTCTTCAGTAAGCATTCCCAGGTTGCTGCAAGCCTTGGCTCCATTTCCAGAGGCCTGGGAAAGTGCTCCAGATGGTTTTGCATCTTGTCACTGTCATGGGGGTAGATTTCCTGTAGACCTTGACTTGACCTTCTTTTGCTGACTCACATTTTTAACCTTTCCGAAATTGAATGTGCCTTATCGCCAATAGCTTGATATCATTTAATAGGCGGCATTTTTATTAGTGGTACATCAAATAATGGTGCATCCTAGATGAAATGTTGTGTGAATCTACAAATTTGCCTTTGGCCTTATCTGGCTTGAGGTAAATTTTCTGCCTTTTCGACTGAGTAAATTTCCTTTAAAACAGGTGAATTCATTTATCTTTGCAGAGATGAGACAACCCCTGGAGGATGTGAATTGAGAGACACTGGGGCTCCGAGCCAAGTCAATGACCAGCAGACACCGTGGATGATGATCAGTGTCCTCCCCTCACCCCCTGGGAGGTCATGAAATAAACACTGAACTTGAACCTGGGCTGCCTGGATTCAAACCCCTGCTTTTCCACTATTAGCTTGGTGTTTGGCTAATCCCTAAAACTACTTGAGCTTTTTCAGTTGCAAACTTGAAATAATGGCAACACTTCATCTAGGAAGAATTAGGTAATGTGGTATTACTAAAAAAAAAATGCAAGCTGCCTGTGAATTTAGTTGAGACTATTCTGATTGGTACACACTGATTTGTAAACAACATTGCATTTCAGTAAGAAGGTAATTTTTTCACTTTCTTTTGTGTCCTTTTAGAATCACATTAGCAGAAAGTTTAAGTCTTCTCTGATTCTATCAATCAATGTACTTGCTGATATGAAGGGAACAGGTTTGGGACTCAGAATTGGCAGGCTGCACTATCTGCCTGCCTTTCTTTGTCCTTTTTTTTTTTTTTTTTTTTTTTTTTTTTTTTGTAGCAGGGATTGAACCCAGGGGCACTTAACCACCGAGCTACATCCCCAGCCCTTTTTTTTTTTTTTAATTTTTTTTTATTTTATTAGAGACAGGGTCTCACTGAGTTCCTCAGGCCTTTGCTAAATTGCTGAGGCTGGGTTTGAACTCTCCATCCTCCTGCCTCAGCCTCCCGAGTCGCTGGGATTACAGGCATGTGCCACCGTACCTAGCTTTCTGCCTGTTATTTATGGCAAGATGAACCGATTTTCCTCTCATCATTTATTATGTGAATTTAATTAAGCTAAAAATGTGGAACAACATTGACTTATCATTGACACGACAGAAGTAGTAACTGACTGAATTCTGGGAAACACCGAGATCAATTAGTGTATAAACATGGGCCTATTGCAGCTACCAATGAAAGTGTGTTGACTCTGCACCTCTGGTGTGTCTCAGCCTCTCCACTTGTCACAGTGGGAAGACCAGCTACTGTACTGTTTCCCTGGTGCACAGGGAAGGGGTGGCAGGACGAGACCCACCATGGCCCCTGGCTCAGTGACTCGTGAAGGCAAGAATTCCTTGGCCCCACTGAAGTCCCCATGTGGCCCTGCCTAACAGCTGAGTGTCAGATTGGTCTTAAGGAACATATTGGTGAACTTTCTGTTACTGTAACAAATACCCGAGATAAGAAATTTATGAACAGAAGAGTTTTATTTGGCTTAGAGTTTTGGAGACTTCAGTCCATGATTGCCTGGCTGTGGGTGAGGTGGCATATTTTGGCAACAGTGCCTGGCAAAACCGTTTTCCTTATGGCCAGGATTCCCCAGATTGCAAGGGAAAGGGGCAGGGTCCCTCCACCCACTTCAAGGGCACACTCCAGGTGACTGGAAGGCCTCCCACAGGTCCCAATTCTGAAGTTTCCACCACCTCCCAACAGCCCCACACTGGGGACCAGAACTTTAACCCATGGGCCTTTGGAGGACACTTATGAGCCAAACCACAGCAGGGGGGAGTGGTGTTCCCTAGAGATATAAACAGTCATATACTGCTCAGGGGAGAATACGGCACCCTGAGATCAGATACCTAGGTGGCAAAACAGTAGGTAAGCTTCCTTTCCACAGGCAACCTGGGCTCCCAGAACACTCCTCACTGAGGCTATTCAAAGAAAAAGACCAAATGATGGCAGGAAAGGGAAAGGGTGGAAGAGGACCCATGAGCTTATTGGGTTATGCTGAGCACCAGGCAGTTTATACTCACACTGTCTGAGAAGCAATAAGCCATCAAATGTGCAGAAGGTCCTTATCAGGTCCCTGTGTTATGTGACCACTGAACTAGACTTATTTAATATTCTTGATCATCTTATACTTTGGTCCTACTTAATAGATGAAGATGTTGCTGTTTGGGACAGGATTAAGTAAAGGTTTTAAGCAAGGCCAGGAAAAGAGGCAAAGCTCAGAATTGGTTGGCATGAGCTGAGTTTCAACAACTATCCCAGGACCACGACTGACTCATGTTCCCTTGGTGTATTGCAGTCAGGAGTAGACTCTGACACAAAGGCACTGTCAACTAGAGCTTAGGCTATCATGTGTGACAAAGGGTTGATACTTTTAGTCCTGGGTTTATGGGTCATGAAGCAACTATCCTCTGATGGGGGTCAGGTAGATTTTAGGAGAGGTGGAGACGTAACAGAAAGGCCAGGCTATGTGGCATCTGGGAAACCCCATACACTATGGGTTCCAAAAATTTTTCTATGTAACAAACATGTACCTACTTGTTTAGCAAAGCAAGTACTAGGGAAGCCAACTCCCAATGGGACTACAAGGCAGCTTCAAATATATATAAGCAATGTGTAGAACTTTTTCTATAAAGGACCCATTCCTAAGGAACATGACTTGCCCACGTACCTTGCAGAACATAACAGCACATTCAACCACTAATAGAACATCAACCATCATCATTGCTACATGACTACTGAGTGCTTAGCATGTGTGCAAAACATGTGCTCATATGCCATGGCTCTTTTACTCCTCATAAATGCCTGGAAGACACAGGTTTTTTAAAAGTCCATTTTACAGCTGAGGAAACTGGGGAGTCAGAAGGATGACATTGCACAAGACTGCAGAGTGACAGAGCTGTATTCATGTTCCCACCTGCCTGACTGTGCCTCCAGCTCAGAACTCTAAGTTTGTGTGCCTCTCAGTGCCGACGACGTCAGGGGCTATTCAATCCCAGGATGGAGGCTGCCTCAATCAGATTTGTACACTAAATCCTACTTGGGAAAAGGATTAACACTGGTGTTTCTCATGCAGGGATGGTTTTACCTCCCCAAAGACATTTGACAATGTCTGGATATATATATATATATATATATATATTTTTTTTTGTTGTTGTTGTTGTTGTTGTTGTTATCATGAAGGAGGGGGCAAAGAGAAGGTGCTCCCAGCATCTAGAGGGTGGAGGCCAGAGCTGCTGGTCAATACCTTACAGTGCACATGAGAGCAAAAAATTATCCAGCCCAATTGTCACTGATGCCGAGGTTGAGAACCTCCACGTCACATAAACAACCACTTGGATCTTACATGAAAATAGAGCAATTATACTATTTGGCCCCCTTTCGACATGTGGCATTTCCTTGCTTACCAAGGAAGCAAGGTACCTCTTGGCACCAGCCACCAGATGCTGACTATAGAATGTATGAGTCCGCTGGGCAGGGGGACCAGTTATCTTGCCAACCGGCACGCTGTGGAAGGAGATGTTATTTACAATCCCTCCTTGACTACAGGCATTAACTAACCTGATGGCTGCTGCCTCTCTCCAGGGAGCTCACGGGGGAAAATGTGCTAACAGCAGGACCAGGATGGCAGAAATCAGGTGCCACGGCAGGTGCCTGGCCGTGTTTTAAGCCCTCCCACCTTACAGGTGCATCTTCCTCCAGAGCGTGCCAGTGGATTCTATCCCTAAAGGCTCTTCCTAGGTGCCTCCACTCTGCACAGTGACCCAAAGCACTGCCAGTCCATTGGGGACGGACAGAGACGGACATTCTGTTCGGCAGCTGGTTTTGTTGCTGGTTTTGAAAACTCGTCATTTGAATTGTGGCCAACCGAGGCTCTTCTACCATTCATTTTATCCTGGTGAACGCCCTGTGAAGGGGGTCGTGTGTTACAGTCATTTTTTCAGAAGTGTGAACGGAGGCATAGAGAGGCGGGGCCTCTGAGGAGCAAAGGGAGTGGGCAGACATGGAACTTGGGTTTCTAGCCACACTGATCCCAATCTCTCTTCTCTGCACACATGTGGCATCGTGCGCTAAACACACCCCTGTGGACGTAGCTGGATGTTGAGGGCAACCTAAACAACATTTTTACTACAACCTCATCTAACTACCACAATTTCCAGTGAGGTGGCTTAGGTGGGTGTGTTATCTGTACCCCATCGCCCATTTCTCCCACTACAGATCTGAGTGTAAATGAGCAAAAGCAATTTTATGGACAAAATATCCTTTAGGTACACTACACTTTATTAGAAAGAGAGAGATTCACAGACTTTAATTAGTAACAGTAATTGCCTGCGACCCTCCTCTTGATCCACCATAGCCTACCAGGTGACGGAGCACCATGCTCAAGACAGAACTCCCCTCCATAGTGCTGTCTCCGGGGAAATAAACACAAACAGCAAGCAACACAACACAACACAACCCGTTTTATAATTGTGGGGTTTTTTGTTGTTGTTGTTGTTTGTTTGTTTTAGTTTCTCTTTTGAATTCAAAATCAAATCCCCTGCTTAAAGCTCATGGGTTTTAGGAAGGTAATGGTAGATAATTTGGAGAGAGGTCTAAGCCTGGCCAAGTGTAGGCTAATCATGGAGAGAAGGCCTGGGGACAGATCACACTCATGAGCGATGAATAGGCTTCAACAACAAAAATGAAGGGTGACGTCCTTTAAAATGAATGGACTCCCCTCCCCCATGCTGGAGGACAGGATGTGGACCTAGTGACAGGTGAGCTTGTGAGGCTGACGTGGGGCGTGGCCACCCATCCTGCTAACCCTGGGATTAAAAGTGGGAAATAGAGGTGCTGTGTGTCTCTTTCCTTCAGAGAGAAGGTGGCAGCTGCAGGCCAAGAGCAGCTCGGTGACTGCCGTCATCAGGAAGATGGATGACCCCGGCTCCTCCGAGAGTTTGTAATGGAGTTTTCTCCTCCACTGCCTTCCATTTTTCCTTGCCACAGTTCCTGAGTCCCCCCTCTCCCCGGCTGAAATCACTCCTTTCTGTTTACAGATGGCAAATTTGATGGTGCCGGGGGCTGCAGGTCATAATCCAGGCTGACGGGCACCCTGAGCTATGAAGGGAAAAGGGCAGAAATGCAAGCCATGGAGTGTGGGGGCTTCCTGGAGTGCTAGAGGGGCCCCGGAGGCCTGTGCTGGGCAGGTGTGCCGGTCAGCTGTGGACCTCTTCTGTCTCTTTCTCGCCCTCCCTCCCCGCCACTCAGAGCACAGCCGTAGCACTTCAGGAGTTTCCTAAAATTTGAACTTTTGTCTGGGGTTCATTGGAAGAAGAGTCTCTAATCCACAGGACCTGCTGGTCCCCCCAGGCAGAAACCTGGGCGAGGGAATGAGCCTTCTTCCGGGTGGGAAGTCTTTCTTCCTGACCATGCAAGCCAGCATGGCCGGCAAGCTCAGCAAGCAGCAGTTCTGACCTCTCTGCCCTGTTTTCTAGTTGCTGCCACTTCAGAAGGGGGAAGTAAAGCCTGGCGTGGTGTCGCATGCCTGTAATCCCAGCACTTGGGAGGCTGAGTTCAAAGCCAGTCTCAGCAATGACGAGGCACTTAGCAACTCAGTGAGACCCCGTCTCTAATAAAAATAGAAAAAAGGGCTGGGGATGTGGCCCAGTGGTTGAGTGTCCCTGAGTTCAATCCCCGATGAAGACGGAGAAGGAAGAGGAGGAGAAGGAGGAGGAGAAGGAGGAGGGAAGAGGAAGAGGAAAAAGAAAGAAGAAGAGGAAGAGGAGGAAGAGGAAGAAGAGGAGGAAGAGGAAGAAGAGAAAGAGGAGGAGGAAGAGGAAGAGGAAGAAGAAGGAGCAGTGTTTCAACTCCTTCACTTTATTTTCCATAAATTGAAGATGATCAATGTAATGTGTTGAAAAAATGATGTTTACATCATGCTGAAAGCACACGTGCTTTGCACTTTGGGCACAAGTCTCCATCAGGGACAGGTGGAGGTGAAGACAGGTGGATTTGAACTTTGAGGAGGAAAGCTGCTTGGGAAAAGCAGGGCCTCCTGATAAGAGAAGGGTCCCCGCTCGCTGTGAACAGCTGCTGCTGTTGAGAAGTTGGGTTTAGGAACTTATGCCAACACCTCCCAAACATTATATGTTATGATCTTGAAATTATTCCTTCAAACCTAGTTTTTTTTTTTTTTTTTTACATTACTGATTCAGCCAATGAGTCATCAAAATATACTCTCTTTCACAAAAGGCTGTTATTATGATCATGTAAAAATGTCGTGAGCAGAGAAATAATTTCAGAAAAAGGAATGATTTTGACAAAGTATAGCAGTTGCTCTTACTACATAAACATTTTCTTTCATAAAACCAGAGAGGTATCATAACTCAGATGAGACGAGGTGGTTAAATAAGCATATATATATATTTTTGTTTTTAGTGGGTTGATAACACTGTTTCTCAAGCAGCAATTAGGTATAAGAGCAAGATTTACAGGAACTCCACATATTTTACCTAGAGTAGGGTTTCCCTCCATTATCAGAAATTTGTGCCCTAACCATATTGCTAGCAGCCCAGTCCTAAAAGACAGCATCCCTAGTTTTCTCCAAGACATGATCAGAACTGGTCCAAGGCATCCAGACTTCCTATCTTACATATGGAAAAACCAACATACTCAGAATATGATTATGGACCTACAGAGAAGTAGAGTCGTCTCCAACTCAGCTCCCAAGTTCCAGGCACTCTAGCCACATCCGCCCCCTGATTTTTTTTTTAATATTTATTTATTTGCTTTAGTTGTACACAATTTGTTTGTTTGTACGTGGTGCTGAGGATCGAACCCGGGCCGCGCACATTCTAGGCAAGCGTGCTACGCTGAGCCACAACCCCAGCCCCGCCCCCTGATGTTTAAAGGTTTGTCTCATTTCACATCTTCTGAGCGTCCTGGACATTAAGTCGGCCCTGTAGCCAATGGCATAGGCCTCTACGGCATTCGACCTGTGCCATCTTCTCCATCTTGGTGAATGACTATTAGTGAACATTTGGCTTTGCTTTTTTCTTCTTCTTCTTCTTTTTTTTTTTTTTTCAGTTTTGAAATCATAGCAGCATGCTTTTCTTCCTAATTAGCAATAACCACCTGCCTTTGGAAGTCGACCCAGAGGGTCTGGCTGAGGTTCTGTCTCCACGCTGTGTTCTGTTACATAAGATGAAGCAGAAACTCATTCATCCTGCTAAGAGTGCTCCTGGTGACACAGTTCATGCTACTTTGTTGTCACTTGCCTCTCCTCCATGCGGCAAGACACAAAGGGAGGACTTTGAGAGAACTAGGGAGCCCAGTGCCTAAAAGCCATCTGTAGGAAGGAGCACATGGGCCCTGGAGGTCCCTGGTTAGTGTTTGCTTCTGCTGCATTGAATGAAGGCCAGCCTAGTGCTGGGCTTTTCTATATCTTATTTGCATTGGGATATAATTTACATATCATAAAATTCACCCTTCAATGGATTTTAGTACATTCTCACAGTTGTACAACCATTGCTGTTTAATTCCAGATGTGGTCATGGAGTCCCCATAAAACCTGCCACATTAGCAACCAACCCCTGTGCTGCCACTCATCTCAACTGCCAATCTACTTCCAGCCTCTGTGGCTTTGGGCGTTTTCTTTTGAAGCCCTGCTGATAGACTCCATCGCCACCTGTCCATTAACAAGAAAGAGGGAGAAATGAAAGCCCAGGGGAGAAAAGAAAGGAAACCAGTTCCTTGGCACTCACTGTCGGCCAGAACCCTGGACTCTTTTCTGTACCCCAGGTTGAGGCCTGCTTGGGTCATCTGTCCATGGCTGCTGGTGCTCACTTCTCCAACTCTATGGCTTCAACTATCCCCTCCAGCAGTGACCAAACCACTCCTAAGCTCGGGTCATGCCAGATACAGTGCTGGGTGCTCAAACTGGTCTCCTCTTGCAGCTGTGGCAGGTGGCCACAGACTTAGTGGTTTACAGTAACACCAATCTCATAGCTCTGGAGGTCAGGAATCTGAAATAGGAGATTTGGGCTACAAAGAAGATGCTGACAGGGCCACGGTCCCTTAGAGGATCCAGAGGAGAATCCTTCCCTTGCTTTTTTCAGCTTCGAGAGCTCTGTTGCTTTGTATTCTTTGGCTCATGGCTCCTTTCAAAGCTGATCGCTAACACCTTGACCTCTCGCTTTGCTGTGGGTGTGTGGTCTTATCTGATTGATTTCTCTAGCATCCTTCTTAATCACAGCTGCAAAGCAAGTCCCTTTTGCCGTAAAGGTAAGGTAACATGTTAAAGCTTCCAGGTACCAGGGAATGAACAAGATGTCTAGGGTCCATTTTTCAGACTACTACACAGTATTCAGTGTGTACTCATTGAGAGGGGAAGAAAGCAAGGAAAGGAGGGAGGGAAGGAGGAAAGGGAAAGACAGAAAAAAAGAGAGAGAGAGGGAAAGAAGAGAGGCAAAAGGAGGAAAAATGAAAAAAAAAAATAGCATACTGTCAACCTCCCAGGGTCTTTGATATGCTGATTTTTTTTTTTTTTTTTTTTTTTTTTTGATGAGTAGAGGAGGGGACCACGGACACTGAAGCCATTGTGAAGAGTCCTCAGTCCTGCGAGTGGAGATTTTGGGGAGGTGAAGGGGGCATATGTGGGGGTTTTGACTGCCTCATGACCCCTCTCACTTGGATTTAGCTCTGGCCAGGCTTAGGGTGCAGATCAGGGCAGGGAGAGGATGCCAGTAAATCCTGCAGAGCTGGGGGCCCCAAGGATATGGTGGCTGAGAGCCACTAACCCCCCAGGGCAACTCTGTTCTCTCCCTTTCTTTTAGCCAGCTTTTTTGTTGTTGTGACTAAAGGACCTGACCAGAACAATTTTAGGGAAGAAAAGGTTTATTTAAGGAGCTCAGGGTTTCAGAGGTCTTAGTCCATAGAAGGCTGGCTCCATTCCTTGGGGCTCAAGGTGAGGCTGAACACCATGGTAGGAGAGGGTGGCAGAGGGAAACAGCTCACATGTGGATCAGGAAGCAGAGAAAGAAGTCTCCACTTGCCAGATACAAATATATTCCCAAAGCCACACCTACCACTTCAGTTACCACTCAGTTAATCCCTATCAGGGGATTGATTAACTAATTGGATTAAGACTCTTATAACCTGATCATTTCTCCTCTGAACCTTCTTGCACTGTCTCGTGCGTGAGCTTTTCGGGGACACCTCACATCCAAACCATATCATCATTTTAATTACATTATTAAGAGCAAGAAAAGAAACAAATGGAAAAGAATAAAAGCAACATAATAAGACATTCTTCTCTGCTTCCTCTACGGTCACCAAAGTAAGAATATCTGACATGGGAAGATTGTGTATGGTCCAGCAGAAGAGGCCACCTCCAACCTTTCACGATTTTGCACTTACCACCACAAATGCATAAATGAATGACTAAATAAGCTAAAAAGTTGCTTCATGGGTTCAATCCCTAGCACCACCACCAAAAAAAAAAAAAAAAAAAAAAAAAAAAAAGTTGCTTTCAGAAACTGAAGCTTGCAGTCAGATCCCAGACTTATCATATGTATTTAGGTACATTTGAAAGATTTTTAAAAATTGTTATTTTTAAATTTTTTTTTTAAATAAACTGTTTAAAGCCCAAATACTAACACTGTGTTATGTGACTGATAACAATGGTAGAAGTATAATGCATGATTACAACTGCAGAAGGGCTGGGAGCTGCTGCCCGTAGGCTCTTATGGGACATTCAACGTCACATGATCTCAAAGTCAAGTGTTGCTTGACTTTGAAATAGAGCAGGTGCAAGGGCTTGGGAGTGTGCAGGGTGTGCAGGTATGAGAAGTGGCTGTGGTTTTTAGAAGGCTGCCCCAGAAGTCCTAGTCTGGGAGGGGACGTGTGAGCTAATTCTTGAGAGGGTGAGGAGAATCTGGCCATGAGGTGGTGTGAGGGAACAGTCTCTGCAAAGCCCCAGGTGCGAGGGTGCTCAGTGCATTTGTGGAATGGCCAAGAGGCCAGGGGAGCTGGCGTGGAGCGAGCTGAGGAGAGGGTTACAGAAGATGACCTCAGAGAGATCAGGCCTGTGTTTAATGTGCATTTAATATAAAAAAAAAAAAAAAAAAAAAAGCAGCAGGAGTCTACACCAGTTTTCTACCTGGAAATATTTAAACAAGTGCAGCCGCCATGAATGCTAGAGCCTTCTCTCTGTACTACTGGAGCCTTCTGTCTGTAATCTGCATGCGATGTGGGTGGCTCAGCATGTGGGCTGAGTGAATCCATTTCTGAGAGGGGACCCACGTGGGCTGTGGCTGGCACAGTGTCCGTTGGCCAGTCTGAGTTCATCCAGTGGCCTGAGGATATGCTCCAGGGAGGCTTAAAGCAGTTGGCCACTTTGCCTTGTGCCGATACTGAGGTCAGTCAGTGGAATTCATTTTTCTAGTATCAGCAGCATGCAGGAAGGCTGTGATCAGCAAGATATCCTTCCGTACCTACTGAGGATTGTTGGGGTGCCTGGGCAGATTGGAGTGATGGCGGTCATATGGAGTAGAGAAAAGAGCAGGGGTCCTCCCTGAGCTTCAGTTTCCTCTGATCCAAGGGGAGTGCTGATTTCTCAGGATTGTGCAACCATTGGAAGAGTGAGCGGTGCTGGTGGAATGTGGGCACAGAACACAATGTGCCCAGAGTTTGCCTAGGCCCTTCCTCCTCCCCTCCTGCCTGGCTGTGATCTTGAGTGGAAGTGATGCTATGGATGAAATTATCTAGAAGATGATCAGATGGAGATGGGAGAGGTGTCAGGATGGGCTGCAAGGATCCAAGAGGAAGGAGGGCAGACTTCCATCTGGAGAAGTCAGGGAGGCTCTTGGGTAGGTGGCTACTAGGCTGGCTAAGATCCAAGTGTGAGGAGCAGGGCAAGGACCTTTCTAGAGAAAACAAAAAGCAAGAGCAGCCACCAGGAGATAGCATAGCCACTACCTGGGAGAAGGAATTTTGTAGCAGAGCAGTTGTAATGGCCAACAGAAGCAAGGGCTGGAGAGAGCAGCAGGAAGGTCTGGACTTTAGCTCTTTGGGGAGCCTCTGCTAGCTTTGGAGTTTGTGGGTAGGGAGGAAGTGGGTAAATCAGATGTGTCCTTGGAGAATATGACTTTGGTATAATTTCCTTCTGAATTTCATTGTATTAGAAATGGAAAATTATCCTCATTGCATGCAATTCTCAACATGAGTTCCTTTACAAATTAAAAGGAGTTCTCTGCTCCTGAAGCCCTTAGACACAGGATAGTTCTGCTTGGTTTTACAGAGGGGTGCAGTTAGAGCTCATCTTGCTTCTGTGTAACTCAGAAAAAAAAAGTCAAATTATGTAATGAAAGATATTCTTTGGGGTTTTGTGCTTATCTTTTATTTTTAAAATGTTTTTTCCTTCTCTCTCCATGCCTTTAATTATTCCATACAGACTTTACTTTTGTTTAAGTCATGTTTCTGTCCCTTTTGAAACATGATAAAGTTGTCCAAAGTCACAAAACCATAAAGAAAGAGTATTCTTTACCTCAGATTTTGACCTAAATTTTTCTTCCCTTCTATTTGGTCTTACTTAATGGAAAGATTGTTTCATACATTTTTCTTTCTCCCTGTATCTATTTCTGTTCTTTCTAATCTCATTTCAGAACTCACTGAGCCATTTCTGCTTCTCAAAGAGATGCTGTTCCATTGGTAATAGGAAAACTCCAGGTGCAGCATCATTATCTAATTCTAGGATTTTATTGAGAGCATCTAATTCACATAATCGTGTTTGATTAAGAAAGAATGACTAAGTCTAGGATGGAATTGGCTGGGGCATAACTATTTCAGGGCTTGTTATTAAGCATTTAAACGTTATCGGGCAATTTCCTGTGGCTGTGTGAGGTGTCTATTTTCTCTTATAATAATGGATCCCCTACTAAAACTGTATTTAGGACAGCATTTCCTACTTAACAGGGTGCTGGCATGCTTTATTTGATCTAATCATCTTAATCTCTCAAATATTTTTCTATTATTTTCTATTATTATTATTTAAAGGACCTACCTACCCAAAGCCACAATTTTGGTAACAGTGGGTGATGATTTCATTTGAGTCTTTACTTGTCTTCATTTTAAAAGTCAAATATCTTTCCATGTCTAGACAATGTGTTACACGGTAGGTATCCCCGAATTTGTGAACCCCAGATACACAGCACCAATCACCCCTTGGGCAATAAGGAGGACTGGGAACGTTCCCAGTGGAGCCTGATAGCTCTTGTCCAGTGTGGTCTATAAATGGTGACCCGTTATAATTTATCTCCAAGTACTCGATGTGGTGGGCACCAGCATCAGTCTATTATTGTGAATTTTTTCCTGTACTGTGAAATCAGTTGTGCTTTTCATATTGCTGTTTGTGTTTTTTTTTTTTTTTTTTTTTTTTTTTCAGCATTGTTGAGATCACAGTCTCACAGCCTGGGCCTGCTGACATGGGGAGCCAGCCGGTTCTTTTGGTGGGGAGTGACCCTGAGCATGCCCAGATGCTTAGCAGCAATCTTGGTCTCTACCTTCTAGGTACCAGTAGCACCCTTCACCCCAGTCGAGACAACATCCCCTGGAGGACAAAGTACCCTTTGTTGAGAACTACTGCTGTTGATGATATGGGCAATCAAGTATTTTATTCTCTTAAGTGATGGAATCCTCTAAACAAGCATTATTTATTACTTAGAAGCACATTTACCTATTGATCCCCCTGTTGTCAATAGAAATGACTTGAGACGGTGTTCCAGTACAGAAGGCACCAACATCTGGTTCATTCAAACATAACCCCTGGGATCAGATAATTAAAGATGTTTTTAACTGGCTGTCTTACCAAAATCAATACAAACTACGGTTCATCCGTCCTAACTACAGAGCACATTTTCTTCCAGCAATGTTCCTTTCTGAGCTCTTAGAACTGGAATTAAGAAAAAAACAACAAAACGAGCACCACCCAGGCTTGGCATCTTTGGTGGCATAATAAATGTGTTTGGCACACCTCAGCCTGATTATTCTGCAAATTGGATATCATGCCACTAATTTTCCATTGTGTAATTTGAAATGAAACAAACACTTATGATAGCAAATAAAAGGAGGTAAGGCTCTGGGGAAAGAGGCATTGATGCCAAAGGGAAGACAACAATTCCAGAAGGTGCCTACCTGAAACAGGTATCTATGGATGCTAACTTTATATACAAGGATCAGTAGGATGTGGTTGCTTAATGCAGAGACTCCGGAGTCAGACCATCTGGTTCAAATTTCAGCTCTACTTGTTAGCCACATGAACTTGAGCAGGACATCTGGGTTTTCCCTGCCTCAGTTTCTTCATCTTTTGGTGTTGATGCCAGCATTAGGTAAGCTGAGACATGCAAACCACCGAGACGAAGATCCAGCTCGTGCTCCATGCTTGTTAGAGCTAATTATTATCAAGACAACCTAGAGAGAGGCTGAGGTTGTGGCTCAGCAGTAGAGCACTTGCCGAACACGTTCAAGGCCCTGGGTCCAATCCTCAGCACCACATAAAAAAAATAAATAAATAAATAAATAAATAAATAAAATAAAGGTATTGTGTCCAACTACAACTAAAAAATAAATATTTGAAAAAAAAAAAAAAAGACAACCAACCTAGAGAGTTTTACATTAATAACTCTCTGTGACACAAGCAGGAGAGAGGGTGATCTGTCCCACCTGGGTTTGGAACTGAGCCCCACCATCGAACGCTGTTTGATGTCCAGACCTTGGTTTTGTCAGCATAAAATGATTGTGATGATTAAATGAGAAAAGATAGGTTCAAGCCTCTGGCATGGGTACAGTTCAATAAATGACAAATGTCAGTTTCCTTTCCCAGGTTTCAAGAATGCTGTCCTAATCCTGCTTATGAGATCATGAGCTTCCTTTAGTATCTCAGATCCAGTTTCACCTCTGTGGCATTGTCTTTCCATCTCTCCATTCAATAAATTTTAATTGATCCCCAATAAGTTGACCCAGAGTCAGTCCTAGAAATCTTAAATTACTCATTTCCTTTAAATAATGGAGACTTGTAAATGTATACCAAAGTAGACCATGCCTTAAAACCAAGCTCCATTTACCCCACCACTCAGTTCCAACAATCACCAATTCATGCAAACTCATGCCTTTCAGCTTTAAACTTGAGACCTCCAGTCAAGAGCTCATGGAGGGTGGAATGAAAAAGACCCAGGGGTCTTCATTAACTTCAAGTTCACTATGAGTTACCAGCACGATGCAGCTGCATTGCAAACTGACACTTCCCTAGCCGACTTTAATAACACACACAGCACACTCAGAACAAAGGCACTGATGTTTTTCTCCCACGAGCTGCCCAGGCCTATCCTCGGGTCTTCCATCCTGTTCCCTCGCCTATCACACTTCAAGAAACCCCGTGTCAACAAGAAACAGTCTGGGGGAGAAATGGCCCTGGGTAGTTAAGCAGCTGGAAGTCATGAATAATCACTGCAATTGTCACTTATTAAATTCCTGCTGTGCACAAGACACTATGTATGTACCAAGTGCATTCTATAGATCATTGAATGTGATTCTCATAAACTCAAATAAGTGAGTGCTATTATGTTCATCCCATTTCACAGATGATACCTCTAAGGATAAGAAAATCTGAGAAATCCATCCCATGATAGCAGGTCACAGAGCCAAGTCTTGAACCCCAGCAGCCTGGCTCTAGAACCCACACACCCGAGCCTCCACTTACAGCAGGATGCTTGGCCTGGGCGAGAGGAGCCAGGCTCCATCATCTTTCTCCACGGACCTGAAGGGCTGGTTTGTGTTAACTTGATTAACTTTGTGGTTCAAAGGGCAGAGGCAGGCTCCAGGGACAGCAGGAACAGGCAATGAATTTCATTTCAACACAAATTTCTATTTGTCGGTGTTGTCTAGCACACAGCTGTGTGGCCTGGGAGGCTTGAGTTCTCTGTTACTGGAGTTGGGCAGGGCAGTAGTGTGGGAACACGATGGGGAGAGAATGGCCTGGCAGATCTGCATCTGCAACCTGATCTTGTCACTCACCAACTCAGAGGCTTGGACATGGAACTAAATGTCTCTGGACCTGTTTCCTGTGTGTCAAATGGGAATACTTAACTTGAAAGTTGTTTTTTTTTTTTTTTTTTTTGTTTTGTTTTTTTAGAACTAGAGATGCTATTTACAGAGGCCCCGGCTCATGCTAAATACCCCATAAATGGCAGCATTGCTTCCAGTTTCTGCATAGACCTGTGCTTCTGCTGGAGGTTGGACTGCTTGACCTTGAGGTTCCAGACATTACTCCACTATGCCGGACACCCAGCAGCAGCAGCTTTGTAGGATTTCTCCAAAACGGCTTCCTCCAGCTCCACAAAGCAAACAGTTTGCAATACCCATTAGATGCATATTCTTATTAACTTTTCCCTGAAACTATCCTTTACTGTTATATGGAGTGAGAAAAAGAATGAGCAAGAAGGATGATGGTGAAGGGCTCCAGCTACTGTGTCCTGGTTTATGGCAGCAATAAAAGCAGTGTGGTACTCAACCTTGGGAGTGTCTATTTTTCAGTAAGTTGAGCTTGAACTTACATTACACAGACCATGAGGAAATGTGAACTTGACTATCTGAAAGTATCCAGGCTGTGGAATGCTGGCTCAGCCTCCCTGAGCAGGAAGCACAAGCCTGGGGAATGTCCTCCAATCACCAAGCATGTCCCCTCTGCACTGGCCTGGAGAACAGAGAAGGTGCATCAGACAGGAAAAGAAAAGAACAGACCCAATAGTGTTGACCGTAACCAAGATATGGCTTCATCACTCATCAAAATGTTCCCTATTTCAATCTCTTAGGTCCCTCAGTGAACCTGTCACAGGCCTTGCTCTTCAGCATGCAGGAATGTGTCAGAGGCTATGATTTTCAATTATTTTTAAGGCTATAGGGCCCTTTCCTTCCACAGAACGACCCAGGGGACACTGACATGAAGGACAAGTGACAAGGAAGCCCCACTCCTTGATGCTGGGTAGGGGAACTGGAGTACTGTCATCCATCTGGCCCCTGGACACCTGAGCAGCAATGTAGTGGCACGGAGCTGTCACTCTGGGGTCCGGATCGGCAACAGTGGACACAACATTTCAAATCCCTTTCTTGACTTACCATCCTGTTTTGACCATCCTCATTTGCACACTCTGACCTCGAAAGCCCTTCTAGTAATGGCCAAGGCAAGCAATTAGATGACTTCCCTGTTGACTTGGTTTTCAGAGTCACCCGAATATAATGCAGCCCCTTTTCTGATCCCAAGAGTCTTTTCATGTTGTTTAATAAAGCCGAAGAATTCTGCTTCATTTTTCTTCCTCTGATTTTCCCTGAATTATCACCATTTTCAAAATAGAAGAAGGTATAGGAGGAGGGTCACACGGTAGCCTGCAGCACTTATTGAAAGAAAATCAGGAAATGATGGTTCCTGTGAAGTTGCCATGAATTCAGCCCTCTGGGGAAAGGTCTAGAGTTTTTCATGAGTAGTGGTTCTACCATCTTTGGGAAGCTAGGAGCTGCTCTTATGGACACACAAGTGGTCTGCTTAGCCCTGGAAGCATCTGGAACAGGGCATAGCACATGGACAGTGCTAAGTATGCATTGGCTGAAAAAGAATGATCCTGGGGTACCAGATGCACCCCAGCCTGATGGTGCTCTCCAGCACACTGAGAAAATCCAATTCCAGTGTGGGCATCTTTGGATTTTGCTGATCAATTATTTCCCCCTCTTTCCGGCACCCACCTCCCCAGAAAACAAAGAGGCAATATGAGATAAGATACATTTACATTTTTCATTTTCCTTTTGTTGAATGAGTTTTTAAAAAAACCAGTAGCGTGGTAGCAATTGGCAAAAGTAGATGCTGAAACCAATTAGTGGGATGACATGAAATAGGATGGAAAAAAATGTAGATCTAATTGAAGAAAGCTGTAATATAAAGTCAAGCTGCCAGGCTTTAAAGTGGTAATTATTTCTAGGAGCTCATCAAATCTGTCTCACGGCTTCCTCCGTAGGGTGTTGGCACAATGGCCGACTCCCAGGAGCCTCCCCTTCTTCCCGTGGCTCCCCCAGACTCTTCTGATCCATGGCAAAGCCTCACCTCCCGGCTGTAGCTTTATGATTGCCAGCCTCAGTGCAGCTCTTTCCTTGGGAGATGTTTTCAGCACTATTGGTTTAACAATGCCACATCATAAATCCTGCCAGAAGACATGAAATGTGACAGTGGACGCCATCAGGCTGGTAACTTGTGTCCCAGATCTATCGAGAGTCAGAAACAATGGCTGTGTCGGGAATGAGGGAATAAGAATCAGCCGGTCAGGAGCTAAAGATAGCAAGATCCAGGCAGGGCAGACGTGAACCCACCTGCTGATGAGGTAGCTGGCCCTCCACAGACTCTCACTCAACAATGAAGTAAGCAGAGCGGAGGATTCTGGAGGGAGAAAGTAGGGATTCAGCGGGGTCTGAAAATTCTCCCCACAGGACCCAGATCTCTTCCAACCCAACCCTGCCAGTCAGTGCCTGAAATCCCATTATAAATCCTACTGTGGCTGATTTCCCCAGGGACCTTTTGGAAAAGTCAAAGACCCTGAGAGGACATCTCCATATCCCACTGTGAATTAATTGATCCTCACTGGCCAGGGAGAGAGAGGAAAATGGGAATTTTGAGTACAGGAGCTTGAACAAGCTTTGACCCATCTTTGGCTCACGTAAGCTGTATGACAGATGATGTCACAGGGACACCCCTCCCTGCAGGATCTGTTCTCTCTGGATAGGTGGAGAAGTAGACACCCAATTTGTGGGCCCCTTTCTCATGATCACTATATGCAAAAAGTTCTGCCCAGTGAAAAATGCTATGTCATATATTCCTGACCACCAGGAGAAGACGCTGTGTTACAAGGAAACGAAGGAGCTGGAGCATGCGCAAAGAATGCTTACTCTGGGCAATAAATGGGTCTTAAATTGTATCCAATATGACTGTAAGCACTGTGGGCAGATCAAGTTTCATTTCAGAAAAGTTACCCTCATTTCTTGCTGATCCTGAATGTGCGGTGGCTAATGATTTTAACATTCATTGTTCTTGTCCTTGAACTTATCAATGAAATAATGATCTGCCATGAAACACGTCCATGTTCTGCTGCTTAGAAATCCTTTAGCAAAGTAAATCCTTTAGCAAAGTAAATTGATCGATTTTATAAGGTTTTGCTTTAACACCTTGATACATTTAACTCAGAAAGGAAATGAGAAGATGAAAAATGACCTTTTTCTTCTTTTAATGTGAACCTGCTTTCTCCTGGGAGTACACATAACTATGAAGTCTTGAAGGTAAGACACAGACAAGCCTGTGATTTCTCTCTCTCTCTCTCTCTCTCTCTCTCTCTCTTTAATAAATGTCTATAAAAGTCTATAGTGACATCCCCTCTGTCCATCCAGGTGTTGTTAATTTGTGTTTCCTCTTTTTCTCACCTCAACCAGGGTGGATGGACATGGTGTCTACCTGCTGAGACAAACCAATATTTTCCAGAACTTCCTTCTGTTTGGTTCTGGGTCAGGGTTGGCCCAAGAGCAATTTACATGGGATCTGCGAGATCAAATAAAGTGGCAGTCCTTGGAGGTGCAGGATCTGCTGAGTTCCTGTGAGGGTGAGCGGTGCTTCTCTGCTGGTCCATCTTGAGTGTAGGGGCAGCAGCCAGGTCTGCAGCCCTGGGAGCTTCTGCTGAGTGCTCCCTCTCTGATCCTCCTTGGCCTGGTCTAGGGGCTCTGCAGCTCTGTAGCATGTGCACCAGCAGGTCACTGTGGCAGTGAAGTGGGTGCTTAGGGGTGGGAGTCTGTGCCCCTGCATTCCAGAGGGTCCTCCTGGGTACCTTTTTGTCCTTGGCTTCTCCCCCTCCAGTTCCAGCTTTTGGTTCCATCTGATGACAGGATACTTCAGACACTAAGCTAATTGCTTCACAAGACTATTTAACCAGCTCCCCACATTGCATAAGGTCAAGTTCCTTTAATAAATCCTTTATTCCAAATCATTCTTACTGGCTCAAGTTCTCTGATTAACTTGCAAGTGATAAAAATCTATCCAGCCAAAAGATTATCAATGCTATTATTTCATTCAAAGAACTATTTATTGTTGTTGTTAGTTTTCTCTATAATCTAGTTCTTCAATTCCTACACTTCTCTTTTTTTCCTTCTTTCTTTGTATTTTTGGTTTAATTCATTCCTATGTATCTAGTTTCATAATGTGGAAACTTAATATTCAAAAAGTAGAAAGATTTCAAATCAACAGTCAAATCAACCTATAAGTTTCTCTGAAGTCTATGCAGAATGCTAAATTTTTTGGTATGTGTGGTTTTAAAAATCGTTTTTCAGTGCAAAATATTTTCTTACTGCTTAGGATTTCGTCTTTGACCTCTGCATTATCCAGAAGTGTTTTGTTTAATTTCCAAGCATTTGAAAACTCTAGGTATCTTATTGTTATTGATTTCTAACTTAATTTGTTAGGATTCAAAACCATGCTTTTAAAGCTTTCAATCTTTCAAAGTTTATGGAGACTTTTTATAGCCAAGCATATGGTCTCTGGTAGTGAATGCTCCACGTATTTTTAAAAAGTGCATGAGTGGGGCTGGGGTTGTGGCTTAGTGGTAAAGCGCTCGCCTAGCACATGCGCGGCCCAGGTTCGATCCCCAGCACCACGTAAAAAATAAACACACGGTGTACAACTAAAGCAAATAAATAAATATATATTTTTAAAAAAGTGCATGTGCATCCTAACACGGATCAATGCCAATCAGTGTGTTGATGATCAAATCTTCCACATCCTTACTGATCTATCTGGTCTACTTTTCCTGTAATTATGGGGAGCACAAGTGTTCTGTATCTATTTTTCACTTAAAAATTGTCATTTTTTTTCTTTGTGATTTTGAATTTGATTTTGAATATTTTTAAGGTCATGCACATTTTGTATGGATGAGTTAGCCCTTCTATTATTATATAAAATGTGCCTCATAGGTATCAATAATTGTTGCTTGAAATTTATTTTACTGGTATTAGTGCCCCACAGCATCTGTCTTATGCTCATACTTTGCATGATACATATTTTCCATATTTTTCCCCAGCCTATCTGCATCTTCACATTTCAAGCACATCTTTTCAGACATCTTTTTCTTTTACATCCTTCATTTTATTTTCCATCGCATAAGAAGAAAAGCCATAAGAATGACCGGATGCCTTGGGATGAAAAAAAGAGTTTCTAAATGGTATCATGTGGGGTGACTATAACCCAAATATGCGCTTTCATGACTTTAGGCAAGTTATCGATTAAAAATATAAGTTCCTCATAATTTGTCAGCTGCTCAGGTCACACAGATCCTTTTGACAGCTGTTTCTTAAACAAGAGAAATATGAGACTTTCACATCTTGCAATAATAGCATCATCTGAGTAAAATGAGATTATAGGAGTTTACTGAGAACTGAACAAATACCATCCTCCTGCAGTATTTCAGAGGATCTGCCAACGGCCATTTGGTGATGGGTAACTGAAGCACTTATGTAAATTGAGGTAAAAAGGAAGAGAAAGAAGAACAAAGCCATTATTCCACTGTAAGCAAACAGGTCTTCAAATTAAGCAATCTTTAGCATGTAAGTGACCTTATGTACCTACTCTTTTCCGATCCAGCACCAACTTGCATATTCTAATCTTTTGGATTGCTGCTAAGCTAAGGTAATTTTATTTTCCACGGGGTCAGAAAAATGTGCAAATCAAATAACACGATGAGGATGAGGATGATCTCTGTTTATTTCAATGCGTGCTTCTCCTAACTGCAACCAATGGTTACTCTTGTTTTGCACAGTGACTATTTGGGTGAAGTCTAGAAACATTTGCGGAAGGCTTACTTCTTGCTTTTATAACCTGTGAATGATCTCTGCCAGAGTCCTTGAGGCACCGTGTAGAAGCAGCAAATAGGCCCTGTGTGGGGCCCAGAGCCTTTTTTGGTCTCCTGTGGAAAATGTAAAACCTGAACCTGATCAGGAGGGAATTCTAGACAAACTACACTAAGGAACATTCTACAAAATAACTTGACTGTATTCTTTAACAGTGTCAAAGTCAAACAGCACATAAAGCTGAGGGACTGTTGGAGATGAAAGATTGAGGGGACATGGCCACAATGTAGTAGGTGGTCGTGGACTAAACTCCCCCAAGGGGAAAAGTAGCTTAAAAGGTCACTACTGGACAATTAATGAAATCTGAGTATGCATCCTCAGCAGATAATGACCTTGTATCCTGTTAAGTTTCCTGATTTTGATCATATTTAAATGAATGTCTTTATTCTCAGGAAACATACATACATACATTTTTAGGGACAGATGGATCGGATGTCTTCAATTTATTCCCAAATGATTTGAATAAAAACCTCTCTTTCCTCCTTTCTCTACCCTTACCCCATAGATTGTTGGTGAATCTGGGTAAAGGACATGGGAATTCTTTGAACTATTTTTATAGATTTTCTCGAAATTTGACATTGTATCAAAGTCAAAAGTTACCCAAACTTATATCAAAGTCAAAAGATACCACTAACAAATCAACTTCCCCATTAACCTACATGTCTATTAGAGATTAAAAAATCTTTAATATTCTCTGGCAGAAAAGATCATAGCACCGACCTGAGCCAAAATATTGATTTGAATTGTGACCTTGAATGAATTACTCCTCTGACCTTTGGTTTCCTCCTTTATAACACAGAGATAACAAATCAAAAATTGTTGTAATATCTTTATCAATATGACCCCTAACACTCACGAAATAATGCCAAGAGTTAATAAATGAGATGGCATCAAATTAAAAAGCTTCTGCACAACAAAGGAAACAATTAGAAATATGAGGAGAGAACCTACAGAATGGAAGAAAATCTTTGCTACCTACTCTCCTGACAGAGGATTAGTATCTATAATATATAAAGAACTCAAAAAACCTTATACCAAAAAATCAAATAGCCGAATTAATAAATGGGCAAATGAATCAAACAGATACTTCTTAAAAGAAGAAATACAAATGGCCAGCAAATATGTGAAAAAATGCTTAACATTGCAATTAGGGAAATGCAGATCAAAACTACACTGAGATTTCATCTCATACCAGTCAGTAGTCATCAAAACCCATATTAATACAGTTATCTCATACTAGACAAATGCTCCATAAACATATATTGCACCTCTTCAAAAAATGGTGCTGGAAAAACTGGAAATTCATAGGTAGCAGAATGAAATTAAATCTCTATCTCTCACCCTGCACAAAACTCAACTAAGTAGATCAAGGACCTAGGCATTAGACCAGAGACCCTGCCTAATAGAAGAAAAAGTGGGCCCAAATCTCTATCATGTCAGCTTAGGAACTTACTCCTCAACAAGACTCCTAAAGCACAAGGAATAAAATTAAAAATTCAACAAATGGGATGATATCAAACTAAAAAGCTTCTTCACAGCAAAGGAAACAATCAAGAATGTGAAAAGAAAGCCTACAGAATGGGAGAAAATCTTTGCTACTTGCATCTCAGATAAAGCACTAATCTCTAGGATATATAAAGAACTCAAAAAACTTACACACACACACACACACACACACACACACACACACACTAACCCAATCAATAATTGGGCAAAGGAACTGAACAGACACTTCACAGAAGAAGAAATATGAACAGTCAACAAATATACAAAAAAATGTTCAACAGTTCTAACAATTAGAGAAATGCAAATTAAAACTACACTGAGATTTCATTTCACTCTAGTCAGAATGGCACTTATCAAGAATACAAGTGACAATAAGTGTTGGTGAGGATGTTGGGATAAAGGTACACTCATACATTGCTGGTGGGACTGCAAATTGGTGCAACCACTCTAGAAAGCAGTATGGAGATTCCTCAGAAAACTTAGAATGGAACTACCATTTGACCCAGTTATCCCACTCCTTGGCATATACCCAAAGGACTTAAAATCAGCATATTATAGTGATGCAGCCACATCAATATTTATAGTAGCTCAATTCACAATAGCTAAGCTATGGAGCCAACCTAGGCGCTCTTCTAAGATGAATGGATAAAGAAAATGTGCTATATACACATAATAGAATATTATCCATAAAGAAGAATGAAAATTATGACATTTTCCAGGAAATGGATGGATCTGGAGACTATTATGCTAAGTGAAATAAACTAATCCCCCCAAAACCAAAGGTCAAATGTTCTCTCTAATATGTGGATGCTAACACACAATAAGGGGCAAGGGGAACATTAGAAGTTCAGTAAATTAAAGAGAAATGAAGAGAAGGGAGGAGGGTCAGGAATAGAAAAGACAGTGGAATGAATCTGACTTAACTTTCCTATGTACATATATAAATATACCACAGTGAATCTCCATATCATATACAACCACAAGACTGGGATCCTAATTAGAATAAAATGTACTCCATATTTGTATAAATATGTCAAAATATACTCTACCATCATGTATAACTAAAAAGAACAAATAAAAAATAAAAATGGTTAGCATTGTTGTAACAATATAATTAAATGCAAGTATTAAATTTAAAAATAAATAGCAGTCACCAAGAATACAAATAATAATAAATGCTGGAGAGGATGTGGAGAGAAAGGAACACTTTTACACTGTTGGTGGGATTGTAAATTGGCACAACCACTGTGGAATTCAATATGGAGGTTCTTCAACAGACTGGGCATGGAACCATCATATGACCCAGCTATATCACTCCTTGGTATTTACCCTGAAGAATTAAAGTCATCACACTACAGTGATACATGCAGACCTGTTTATAGCAGCACAATTCACAATAGTCAAAATATGGAACCAGCTTAGGTGTCCATCAACAGATGAATGGATAAAGAAAAGGTGGTACATATACACAATGGAGTTTTATTCAGACATAAAGAAAAATGAAATTATGTCATTTACAGGAAAATGGATAAAACTAGAGACCATCAGGTTGAGTGAAAACGTCCAACTCAGAAGGTCAAGGGTCATATGCTTTCTCCCAAGTGGAAGCTAGAGAGGAAAAAGAAAGAGAAAGATGGAAGTAGACCTCATGAAAAAGAGAGATCAGCAGAGGAGAGGGACCGGGGGTGGAAGGCCAGGAGGAAGTGCTGGGGAGTGACAGTGGCCAGATTATACTGTTACATTGTGTAGTGTGTGCATGTATGAATAGGTGACAAAAATCCCATTGGTGCATTACAATGCACCAATAAAATATGTGGGAAAAACCAAATGAAATAAAAGGAAAAAAAGTTGTGAGGAATAGATGAAATTCTGTACATGAATAGCTTCATCTGGTGTTGGACACATAGCAAACCCTAATAAGCAGGAGCTCTTATTTCGAGTCAGGGGTCCAAGAGCGGGGTGTCTATGCATAGATCAGTGCTGTACAATAGAAATAGAATGTGAGTTAATGTGTGATTTAAAATTAATAAAATTTATAAAGGAAAAAAGCAACTAAAATTAACAAGACATTTTCATTTAATCTAATATATCAAAAATAATAATATTGTTACTATTATTATTATTTATACCACGGATTGAACCCAAGGGTGCTCAGTGGTTACGTCCGCCACCCTTTTTTATATTTTATTTAGAAACAGGGTCTCGCTGAGTTGCTCAGGGCCTCGTTAAGCTGCTGAAGCTGGCTTTGAACTCGCCATCCTCTTGCCTCAGCCTCCTGAAAAAATTATATTTTAAGAGGTAGCCATTGTAAAAAATTGTCAATGAGACATTCTCTTTTTCCTTATTAAACCCTCAAATCAAAGTATATTCACCTTCTGTCGCCTCTCAATTTGTTCTAGTTACATTTCAAATACTTAGCAGCTGCATGTGGTGAGTGACAGACAAACTGGACAGCCCAGGTATAAACATTGAAGAATCAGATGCTTTTTCAAATTTCACACTTGCCATTTTATTTCCCTATGCACTATTATTGAAGGACTGTGTGTCGGGATATTATAAGGGGGTGAGGTCTTTAACCCTTCGTAACCTGGGGTAAGCTTCCTTTGTCCAGCAAAGTAAGCCAGAAGGGTCTACCTCAACGAGGAGACTAAATTGGGAAAGTAAAGGCCGCTGATATTCCCTCCCCTGCCTTTAGAAGGCCCAGGAACATACCAGGGAGTCCGGTCAGTGGTCAGCGCTGGAACTCGTTTATTGAAAAGGTGCACAATGCTTTATAGTGGACATCAGCCAATCAGTAGGGCGGTTTCGGTTCTTACAGCCACGCCCCCTGCTTAGCCTAGGTCCACTAACAGGGCGTGGTAATGTGGCAAGCAGCCAGAAAGCCAGAGCTTTTCCATCCCCTTGGCAGACAGTGTAAGGTGCCGACACTGTGAACTATTATACAAATATTCTTATCACAGGTCTGTCATGGTCCTCTCAGAAGGAATTCCCATGGAGTCCTGTTTCCACTGTGACCAAACACTTCATGAGTCTGCACTGCTCTTTTGTTTGGGTGCTCAGAGGAGAGCCATGAACAGAGGGGCTTTGCCTGTGACCCCACATGATAGGGAAGCATTGGAGTAGCTGCAGTGAGTTGCTCTAGGATTTGTGTCTAATTGAAGAAGGTGTCCATATTTTGGGCTGGGATCACGGAAGGGAAACAAGCACCAGGTGCCTTGTTGCTGGAGATGCCCCGTCAGTGTGCCTTGATGTTTTCTAGAGGTCCCAGCTGTGACCTCAGGCATGTTCAGAAACCTGGGTTCCAGCCAGTGGTGACCTGGAGGGGATTGTACCCACCCCCAGAGCAGGTATGGACAGCTCTTCCCACCTGCAGCATCTTCCCATGAGTAGCTTGAGGGTGGTCACCATGGGATGTAGACACCACAGTGCTAGCAAATGCTGCAAAGCAGGGCTTTTTGGTGCTGTTTTCTTTGAGGACTGGCTTATCAGCACACTGCTCATTGCAACCTCAATTTTGCTGTTACATAAAACACTTTCTACTGCCCATGACTTCTCTGGGGCCTGTTGACCAACACAGACTCAAAGAGGTTAAGATCAAAGCAAAATCAAGTTTTATTTGGATAGAGCAGAGCAATGGAAACACGCATATCATAGGTAACTATGGGGTGTTCAAAGAGGCTCCAGCAAGGGGCAGCTTTTAAGGTAGAAATGAGGAGGGTTACATAATGATCCTTCACTGTTTAATAACAAGGATGGCATCAGTCCAAGGTTGAACAGGCAGATGTCCTTCAACAGATGTCCTTGTTGAAGTACTTTCTGTATGGGGTTGTAGTGTTTCTGATGGAGTCTGTTGTGATGGTTACTATCACACAAGCACACATAAGAACCTTGTTTCCTAACTCCCCAGCTTTTCGGTTGTTAGGGTTGACAAGAGTGACTCCATCTTTTCTCTCTTTCTTTCTTCCTTCCTTTCTTCCTTTCTTCCTTCCTTCCTTCCTTCCTTCCTTCCTTCCTTCCTTCCTTTCCTTCCTTCCTTCCTTCCTTCCTTCCTTCCTTCCTTTCTTTCTTTCTTCCTTCTTCCTTCCTTCCTTCCTTCCTTCCTTCCTTTCTTTCTTTCTTTCTTTCTTTCTTTCTTTCTTTCTTTCTTTCTTTCTTTCTTTCTTTCTTATTTTTGCATCTCTGGGGATTGAACCCAGGATCTCATGATGCTGAACAAGTGTTATACCACTGACCTACATCCCCAACCTTTAAAAAGATTTTTTTTTAAAACAATTCTGAGTCAGGGTGTTACTAAGTTGCCCAGGCTGGTCTTGAACTTGGCAACCCTCTTGCCTCAGCCTCCTGAGTAGCTGGGAGAGCACGTGTGCTGCTGCACGCCACTGTGACTCCATCTTGATCTGACAGTTTCTGCACGCCTTGTTCTGCTGTCTCAGCTGCCTCCACTGACATCACACAGGCTCAGTGGGGGAGAGTGGACCTGGCTTCTCCTGCCTGCCTACCCCTCTCCTTTGCCTACTGCAAAAGAACTTCAGTTGTAACTTTAGCCAATAATAGGGTGGTGTGAACATCAGAGGAGTTTTGTCTTCTCAAAACAGGTCTCAAAGTGGCCCAGGATCTAAGTGTGAAAAACAGCCTAACAACCCCAAAGCCCACCCAGTGGTGAATGAGGGAATAGACTGTGTTCTATCCAACCACAAAGCATCTTTCTGCCTTGAAAAGGAACAGAGTACTGATGGGTACTGCAGCGTGGAGGAATCCTGGAAGCATCGTGTTGAGTGGAAGGGCCAGACACTAGTGTCCACCCACGTGTGTATTTTGATTCCATTGATAAAGAAGCATCCAGAAAGGCAAATCCATAGAGATGGAAAGTAGGTCTGTGATTGCCAAGGTCTGGGAGAAGCAGGAGATGGAAAGTGACTGATAATGGATCTAGGTGTTTTTTTTTTTTGGGGGGGGGGGGAGAGGGTGGGTGGAGGGTGAAAATATTCTGGGATTAGACAGTCCTGATGGTTGCACAACCTTGTGAATATACTAGAACCCTCTGAATCGTACACTTTAAAAATCATGAATTTTGTGGAAAGTGAATTATAACTAAAAAAAAAAAAAAAAAAAAAAAAAAAAAAAGAAGAAGAAGAAATCAACAAAAACCAAACAAGCAAAATCAGCCAGCTGTGGGCAGTTCATGTCCCTGCACAACTTACTAGAAGGTGGCTTTTCAGCAGGGTGCCCCTTCTTTCCAAGGGCTCCCGGAGGGTTCTTACTTCTCAGGGAGAGGAGCTGGAGGAGGCCGTCCTGCTGTTCCCGGAATGGAAGCACTCTAAGGGGATCCCTGGGCAAGACTGTGGCTGGCTACCAAAAGGGAACTGAGCCCCACTCCCAGCAACTCCCGGGGCTGCTGACCATCTCCAGCATCAACAGAGGAGTGAGGGGGTGAGAGGCTGCTTTTGGGGGATGACGTGATGTACCGCCCAGTGGAGAGGGTGTTGCCCCCTTGAAGTCCTGGTTCCTGTGGGATGTATATGACTGGTCACTGCAGACTGGCATGAGCCACACCCCCCACATCAGAGGAAAGTGGGTGTGAGGCCTCCAGCTGCTAGTCAGCAGATGAGGCCACGTCATTCAGGGACCACCAGAGCCTGGGAGAGGAGGGCAGCTAGGAATTGAGGTCTTCCAGTGGGGCCTAGATGGCTAATGCAAGGGTGAGCCTTCACTCTGGGCCACCGAGGGAGAGGTGCGTTCCCCGCCCACCCAACACCAGGGCAAGGAGAGTGTTGTTCCAGTCACTCACTGTTGCTCCACAGGCCCGGATGGACTGGGGCTCTGGCAGCTAAGAGTCTCCACATACGTATGAGGCTGACCTTCAGAAATGGGCAGGACTAAGTCTATCACCCAGACGGGGCTACCTTGGTGGGATTTAGGGGTGTCTACACAGCAGGGGAGGAGGGCAGACGTCAGGAGAAGCAACTTAGAGCAGAGAGGAACTTTTCACACAGCCTCCCTCTCTGGACACCGTTGCTCCTGCACCACCTGGAAATTCCCGGATGTCCCCAGGAGACCCTTGGGTCCATGGAGATGATGTAGGTGCTGGTCTTCATGTCCCTTTTGTCATCTGAGTCCAAGGCTGCCCTCTGAGTCTTCAGTTCCCAGACTGATCTCTTCTTGATGACAGGTAGTGGGAACCTCAGCCCCACCTCAGGGCTGTGAACTGCTCCTACGGCCGCAAGGAGGGGGTCATGCAGGATGCCTTGTGATCACAAAGGATGTCAACGGGGAGACTGAGCCAAGACCTGTCTTACTCCTTCTCCAGCTCTGCTCATTAAGCTTTGAGGGGTCTTGTTGTTCATTCCCTCCCGAGTGCCCTTGGTTCAGGCAGCATCGTTGGGCCCATTTTACAGTTGAGAAAACTGAGACTGAGAAGGCCATGGAGGTGGGCAAGGCCACTCCTCAGTAGGTGCTGGAAGTTTCTTTCACTCCTACAAATGTCAAAGGCCCCCAAACTAAACCTTCACAACCTGCACCTGTAATCAGGCAAGAGCAGCTGGGGTCGCACTCACCATCTCGGCAACGCCATTCATCGTCCTTGGGTTTTGTAATGGGCACTTCCTCTGTTCTCCAAATCACAGAGGGAAGCCTCAGATCTACTTCTAATTGTTTTATCAGTACCCAGAAGTATACATAAATCATATTTAATATCATTAACCTACTTTATAAAACTGACTTTCTGTTAGTAGGGAATATACCCATAGAAACTAATTCCATTCTGATAGATTTTCTAGAAACGCCATTAAATAAAAGATGATGGTTCAGAGACGATTTAGATAATACCAGAATAAATAAATAAAATGTGCCACCAATGAAGGGGCATGGGAATGGGGAAGAAATAAAGATGAGAAGTGTTTGCTATGCATAATCTTCGGTAATAGACAGCCATTATTTACATTTTGACAGATCACCGATGCAAATGTCATAAAATGCTCCCCAAGGAAAAACAGCAATGTCAACACAGCTGTGTCTAAGTGTCCTGCTTTGGATCAGGGATTCATCAGAAAGTGGAGACTGAGATGGGCACAGGGAATTGGGACGGGACAGAAAGGGTGGCCCTGGAGAGCACGGAGGCTGGTTCTGGTTGAGTCTAGCTTCACCTACTGCACTTGACCATGGGACAGGACAACACACTTGTGTTTGATCTACATCCTCCACAGGATTGAGTGCAGGGCCCGCAGCAGGCACACAATGAATGCTTATCACTTCACTGCATTTCAGGGCAGGTAAAGGAGCTTATTTCTACTATCAACCACAGCTATTATTTCTATCCTCTTTCTTAAGCTAAGATCAATAAGAGTATTAACAGCCAGCAACGAGCAGAGAGAGGAGATAAACAAGAACGTGATAAGCTGGGGACATACTAGATTTAATTTTCTTTCCTTAATTATATATGCTATGGGATGTGTAATTCATTTCTTTAGAGTGAGAGAAGGAGGAAAGGAGGAAGAAAAAAGAATAGACATGAGAAGTAGAGCAAATTCCTAGGATGGACGGGTCTTGTAATTCCCCAGAATGTTTCCCGGGAAGGAGGACCCGGATGGGGGCACTGCAAAGCATCAGGAGTAAGTGTGTGGCAGTCTTATCTCTACTCTCAGGAGGGTCTCCAACCATCTCACCAGCTCCAAGTGTGATACACTATCAGCCCTGTGGGTGCGATGATGCCAGACCCCAAGCCCATCCAGCCTGGGCAGAATGCAGGGCTTGGACATGAGGGTGATGACCAGGTCAAGGATGGTCACTGATGGTGGCCACTGCTCACTGTGTGGGAGCCCTGCATGTAGGAACCAAGCCTGGCTCACCACCTTGCTCAGATCCTGGCCCAACACAAGAAGCCCCTGAGCATTTGCTAAATGACTAGATGAGCATGTGTGTTGCTTCCTGACTTGGAGCAACAATGCCGCGGGAGAAAAACTCGGAGGCAGAATGAAGATGAAAGAAGGTTTTTTATTCTTCGGCTTTAGCAATCTCTCAAAACTCTAACACTGGCTCTTTCAGCAACCTCTCTCTTTACTTCTTCTGACTACTGACTCTTTACTTTACTTCTTTACTTTACTTTCTTTTACTTTTACTTTCTTAGAGAGAGCTTAGAGAGAGAGAGAAAGAGATTGAGAGAGAGAGAGAGAGAGAGAGAGAGAGAGAGAGAGAGAGAGCTTCTTCTTTCTTTTTTCTTCTTTGGCAGCCTCAGCCTGACTCCGACCAGCAACTATTTCTTCTCTCTATCTTAGTCTGACTCCTCACCCGGTTATATATCTTTAGCTTTAACAAGGACCACAGGTGCATCACATAGTTCACGGGCATACAAAGATTCTTTCAGGTGGAAACCAGAACATCTCTTATGGCCGTCAGCTAACCGCAATTAACCATCTCCTATTAGGGCTCCTTCACATGTGCACAAGTGAGCTCTCTGTGCAGTTCACATCTGTGGTTGGGAGGAAGTTTGCCTTTTACTTTAGGAATCATTCTTTCTTTTTGTTTCTTTGAGCGATTCCTCTGTGGTTTGTGACAGTGCAATGCACAACCACCCTTCCACCGTATGTTCCCACGCAGCCTGAAATCCTCGTGATGTACACAAATACAGAAACAGCGTTAACATTGCACCAATGCTAGCCAACCAAAACCCATCACCACAGCGTGGCAGGGATGGGTGTGGGCAGAACTGATGCTCATGCACCTACAAGGTACCATTTCAAAGCTTGTTTATGCTCCAGAGTTTCTGGCTAAACTCTGTCTTTCAAGATATCCTCAGCCTCAGAAATTCCCTCTTCCCATGTGATGAGAGTTGCTCTCAGGATCACAAGACACTGTTAAGCCCAAGCGAGAGTTTTGAACTCCGGCTCTCGCAGTTGCATGGACATGATCACCTAAGGGTTAGTGCATAGACTGCATTTCTCAGGTGTAACCAGAAGGGTGCAGCACTCGACCATGGTGCACAGAAAACACCCTGAGAGGAAGCCAAGCAGAGGTGGGCTGGCACTGAAAGGTGGCCTGTGGGGCCAGAAGCCCAGGGACAGGCCTGCTGCAGCCTCGCTAACTAGCAGCACAGCAGAGGGAGGTAATTTCTCCCGTCCCGTCTTGGTAATGACATCTGAACTATGAGATGCTCTGCTGGCTTAGTTTATTCACGAGTGAGGCAGCTGGCCAGGTTTTACTTGTTTAACAATAAGCTACCTGATGCCACAGAACACTGAACACATGCCCACAGCCCTTCTGAATTTTCTGCCTGGGTTAGTTAGTGTATTAACTCATTGGGTCCTTGGGACCCAGCAGGCTGGGGCCTATCATCATTCTCATGTCACGGAGATCCAGAGCTCTATGGCTTGTGGGTAGCGGGTCAGAAGGAGACCAGCTCCTGTGATGGCAAGGTCATAGTGATACTTGTCATTCACTAGCTCTGTTACCATTCCAGCCATGGCCTTTGGCCATCAGACTGCATCTCTCTGATTTGTATTACTTCCGTTAAATGGAGCATAATTAGACAATAATACCCACTTCATTAGGTTGTGCTAAGATGAAAATTAATAGCATCTAGTGATGTATGGCCTATAGTATTTGTTTGATAAATGGAGTCATTAGACTGAAGGTTGGAAATGGGGGACATATGAATCTAACTTATATTGGATAAAACTTAGTTTGTATATAAATATAGGTTGGACTAATTAAAAATAGAAATCAGCTTGCATTGATTTTCCTTTAAAATAATTTTTATAAAGAAAACATCACAGGTCTATTTTCTGTGACATGTAGTTCCTAAGACAGCTTTGGGCTCCAATTACTATTAATCCAATGTGTAATTATATCTGTCCCTTAGCCTTAGAAGGTTGGTGCTAAACTCAGTAGGTCATTTTTTTTTGGGGGGGGGGGGGATGTTGTTTTACATTGAAAAAGAATCCAATGAACATCCACATTCCCCAGGAGAGGACTCTCCATTTATTGATCAACTACTGTGTCCAGGCATATCTGTGTCTATAGCATTTCATGTGCTCCCCCCAACAGCTCTGAAGGGTTTATTAAGCCCACTTGACAGAGTAGGAACCCCAGTCTCCACGAGGTTCTGCCACCTGCTCAGGGTCCCACACCTGTAAGTGGCAGTGATGAGGCCACAGCCCCCCTTTAGTTCCAAAGCTGGCACTCAGTCTAGCGTACTCCGTTTAGTGGTTCAGGCCTTATACATCTTTAGGCTTTGAAAGATTGCAGAACTTTACCATTTAAACCATTTCTTAGGTAAACAACTTGGAAAATTAAAACTCACACGCTTTCTTCTGGTAGTCGAGAGGCCACACGTTGGCCACTTCTCCACCATTCGGGATCACGGTTCAGGAATTCCATCATGGTACTTTGGTACTTTACCAAACGGAGGTGGGGGAGCCTCTTCTATGAACAATGTCCTGATTGTTATGACAATGAACATTTTCCCCTTCACATTTGCTGATTTTTTTTTCTGAGTTATAAGACAAATTAGAGACAATACATCACCCCTAAAAATTTCAGTATATGCCTTTAAAAACTAAGGATGTTTTCCTGTCTAACCCTGCCACCATAATCACACCTGACAAAAGGAGTGTCATCTAGCAATCCGTCTGTGTTCCAATTTCTCCAGTTGTTCCAGAACTGTCCTTTATAACTGGTCAAATTCTGTTTTGCCCATGGGGGAAAATACCTGATTATGTCTGAAAACTGCACTGGAGGACACGTCCCCAGGCAGACAGTTAGAGGAGGCCCAAGTGACCCCACTGTAAGCTCATTGCCCAAAATGCAACAGAACTACACCTCACCGCCATTTGTGACACACCTGTAATCAGACTGTGGCTTTTGCAGGTTAAATGTCAACCCAGTCATATTTAACAATGTAAGCCCAGAAGGCAGGCTTTCCCCGGGCTTGTTAGCTATCAAAGCTGGTACCGATGTATCCAATGGCTCTTATTGTTGTAGACACTGCTCCTCGTCCCCTTGGGTAGATGCTCAAGGTCACGGTGAAGTGTCAGCTGGGAGAATGGACAGCCTCCTCCCGGTTCCGATTGCCTGCAAGAAGACAGTGATGGTGTTGGGGGCCCACCTCCCCTCTAGTCCAAAGCTTGCGCTCACTCAAAGTTACTCTGTTTAATAATCCAGGCCCTACAAATCTTTAGGCTTTGAAAGATTGCAAAAACTTTACCATTGAAACCATTTCTTGGATAGAAGTCTCCAGGTGGGAGACACAGTTGCTGCAGAAAACTCACCTGTCTGAGCAGCGAGGTGATCACCTATTGGGTGCAGCTGGGACTTTCAGTTTTAAAACCAGGATGAGATGCCACTCTGCTCCCACAGGGTCCTCTACTGCCCATTCTGGAAAAGCTCTTTCCTCTTGCATGAGTTGGCATGCCCACCAACCGGCACTACCTATTGAGCCTCTACTGCTTGCTTAGAAGAGTAGGAAGGAGGGGGATGGGAACTGATGTTGGTGACTGTGGTGGGTCCTTTGCTCAGTTCACTCCCCTCCCTGGGTGTCACCATCACAGGCTGGAGAGGCTTTTCTCTCTCAGTCTCCAGCCTCCAGCCTGTCTTCTGTCTTAGACAGCTTTTAAAACATTACAATTCTAACATCCGAGCCGCCAAGACTTTCTGATTCAAACAGTTTGGGTGAGGCCTAAAGTCTTCTTATTTTTGAGCACTTTTCCATGGACTGTAAGTTGCTCAATGTAAAGCTCTCTGCGGCCAGTCCAATTGTCATGCAAGAGAAAACCGATGTTGCCATTGCACGTGCAGTGTTGGATGCAGGAGGCCCTACCTCTCCTCTTCTCCTTGGGGAGGACGGAACCCTTGGTCCAGCTGGACCCCCAACCAGGCTCCAAGTGAGCTCCTGTGGCCGTATTCCCACCCCACCTTGCTTCCCCAAGCTGACCTGTATTAGGCAATCTCCTTAAAATAAAAGAAAGCCACAGAATGTGCACCCCTGGGTGCTCACCACATAATGCCAACATCTGTAGGAGCCCTAATTAAGGAGATAGCTAAGATTGCGGTTAGCTGTGAGCCATAAAGATGTTCAAGCATTACCACCTTCTATGGTCTCGGGAGACTTGGCCCGGGACATGGCGGATCGGGTCGGCGCCATTTGCATGGTCTCAGGAGACTTGGCCCGGGAGTTGGCGGAGCAGGTCCGCGCCATTGTGGGTGGTTGAGGAGCGTGGTGAGTGTCAGAGTTGTTGTTGGAGCCGGAGAGAGAAGCTAGTGGAATAAAGAGCCTGTTCGTTTCCAGTCTGCCTCTGAATTTATTCCCGTGGCGCCGTTGCTCCAAGCAGCAATCGCTTCAGGCAGCGACAAACATCCATGCTGCACATAAAAGTTGGTAAATATGAGAATATAAAATTGGTTTATTTACTAAACGCCAAATGAAGGACTCCATCAATAAGCAAAGTGGGAGTGAAGAAGGACAGCCTTTGAGATGGAGTGAGTCTGGGGGGTTTCCTGGAGGAAGGGGATAGACCATGAAGGATGGGCCGAATACAAAGAGTAAAAGTAGGCGGGTTCTGCTCAGAAGAGAATGGACCCCGCACACCCGCCCCCCTGACCTCATAGCTACTCATTTAGAGGGAAAAGTAGGGGCATCACTATGCTTCCAGGTGCTTATGTGCCCAGTCCACTGGCACTGCCAGTGAGCATAAGAGTGCATGCTCCAGAGAGGAGCTACCTGTCCATGGTGGGCTTTTCTGGCTGCGTAACCGTGGGCAAGCAGGACCCTTTTCCACAAAGCTGGATCAACCCTCTGATTTGCTGAATATCATGGCAACGGCTGGGATTAGGTAGTGCACGTGGAGCGTGCAGGACAGAGCCGGGCACACGGTAGCTTCCTGCGATGCTGGTGTTGACGACTGCTCTCATCACTAACCAAAGGCTTGGTCCATTATGATCATCGCATGTGTCAGACATCACCTCTCCAAATGTGAAGGTAAGTTCTAGTGACATCACCACTCCCTGAGATGCTGCTTGTCCCTCCAGGCAGGCACACCCTGGTGTCTCCTTTGATGTACCTGTTTCTCACCTGTCAAAATGGATCAGAGCCCACCCTAACAGTCTCATTTTAACTTAATCACCCTTTAAAGATCTTAAGCCCAGATATGCTGAAAATCTGAGGTCCTGGGTGTAAGGGCTTCAACTCTGAACTTGGGGCGGGGCAGAGTCAGCCCACAATGGCGGAGTCCTGCTTTCCCCTCCATTCCTGTTAGTGCAGGGCAGGGGAGGTTCCTATGGCCTCATTGTCCACACAGGGAGAAAACTTGGAGTTCTCCAAGCACAGGCAACTCATGGTTCAAATGCCAACTCTGCCCTCTGAATCTGTCTGTCGTGAGAAGTGCAAATATTCAATAGTTCTCGGCATAAAAAAAAAACCCACTTCCAAAGTGCTTCTGAGAAGTGAAAACAAGTTTTAAAATATGCTGTGTTTGTTGAACACCACCACTAATGGGTGTAGCCTATATTTCTCACTGATGGAAGGGCCAAGAAATGAATCTACCGCCCATCTCTCACTTTTGATTTTGAGAATATCGCTCCCTTGGTTAGTAAAATGGAGGATTCACGTTTTTCATCTTAAACAAAATGAAATCATATCAACGAGATGCAAACAAAAGAAAAGGCAAAATGAGTTCTTTTTTTCTTTTAAGCAAGTGTGTTTTTAAGATGCTTTCTCAACTTTTATATTGCTGACAACCTACAAAGCTGACAACCTACAAAGTTCTATACCAAGTTATTAACTATGGTGTTCAAATGCAGAAAGGATAGAGATTCCTAGTCTAGTTCTCAAGTTATTGGAGTTTGGTTTTGTATGTTAATTTTAAAGTTTTTGTTGTTGTTTTTAAGTACTTGGAGCTTAAAATGTTGAATTTGCATAGCTCTTTTCTTTGATACAGAACACAAAAGAAAATTAAATTTATTTAAGAATTTTCTCAACATTAACATCCTGAAGTATCCACTTCAGCTTTACCAATGCACACACAAATGCACATAAGCGCACGCGCACACATGCACACACACGCTCCTCTTAAAAGTAGCTCAAGCCTAAAAAGTGAAGTTTGATTCTGGGGTTATTTAGTAAAGTATCTCGTGTTCTTCTGCTAGCCTGAAAAGCCAGCTCTGACAAAGACTAAAGCCATGCATAGGTGTCTTGTCTTACTTAGGAAAAGTATTCTCAATTGATTTTTTTATTCTTGTATTCAATTTTCCTTTCTGGGAAGGTCTCTAACATGGATCTTAAGTGTCCCGTTAACTGGAATCCAGTTCTATAATTTACGGCCAGCCACAAGGAGTGGTATCAGATCAAGGCTTAATTTACCTGACTTTATTGACTGATAAATTATAGATTAGACTTTCAAGCATAATTTTCCTCATGGAGGGATGACCATGGAGAACCCTGTGTTCAGAGGACAGCGACCCTTCATTTCTCCTCCTTTTACTACGTAAATCGTCATAGGCCGATACTGCTGCACACAGCCTCCCACGCGAAAACGTTGGGAGACTTGATAAGGAACATCCCGGCTTTTTTGGCAAATGTCATCCTAGTCCGCCTTGCACTGCAGCAGGCGCAGAGAGGGCAGAGGTGGCAGCCGTGTGGCGTGTGACTGTCCACTGCATGCAGATGCTTCAATGCTGCACAGGTGCTGGTAACCTTTCAGGGGCTCTGGCCTACATGAACTTGGGACTTCTCATGGGTGTGTGATTGTCCTCTCAAGTCACCTGAAAAAGAGTGGTGTCTGCTAATCAGCCACCTTCATAAAGTCAACATGTCAGGGGGCATGGGGACAGCAGGGAAAGGTGGAGTCCCCAAGGATACTCAGAGGTCTGAAAGTCCTTGTGTCTGGCTGATTCAGGTTGGAGTCCTGCCATCTTGGAGAGATTTAAGTACTTTGTAAATCCCGCATAGGGTATTAAGGATTAAATGACATCATGATGAGCATGGTGTCTGGCACATTCCATAAAATCAGCTGTTACTATGGTTACCACCTATGATGCTTACATAGGGACAGCTCAAAGGACTCTTAGCCTGAGCTGGATGCTCAGTGACAACATTAGATACATCAGTGAAATCTGGTTTGTAATCAACTTCACTCTTGCTATATTTCCACTTTATTTTGTGCTGGGTAGATAAACTTAAGCATTAAGAATTGGAGCACCTGCTATTTATTAAAGGCCTACAAGCCATCTCAGGCCTTTTGAAAACTTGGGACTGCCAGTGTTCATAAATCAAGCATCCTGCTCTGAGACCCATGGCTTAAGAACTTCAATTCTTGGCAAAAGTAGTCAATCAATGACTTACCTGACAGTAAGACAGTGACAATTTGCTGATCTGGACAGGCTGAACATCTCTGCCCAGTCAGCGTTTGAATGCTGGATTGGAATTAAGGTCTTTGCAGTTGGGTCAACTTTAGATCTTGAGGCCTCACTCTCTGGGTCTCCTGGTGAGAAGAAGCTATCTTCCTTCCATTGTGATGGGTGAGGTGAACCGAGAAACAAATCCCTTCTCCCCTGCACAGATGTCAAGGTGGATCATGGGAGAGTGGAGACTGCTGAGGCCATTTGAACAGTGGGGTCCCTCAGGGGGCAACTCAGCAGTTCCTTGTAGTTTAGTCCAGGGTCCCGTGGTGCACGATCCTCAGGGCAACCCCAGCAGAGCCGCTGCTCCCGCTGCAGGGCTGGCCCCCGAGGCTTCTCCCACCATCGCTCCCCAGCCACAGAGAACAGCAACTGCTGATGGTGATTCTCTCTCAAGCCTCAGACAATTAAACAACTCAGCTTTACTCCTTTGGGTTACCCCTGGGCTTGGAGGGGCTGCAACTCAGTGCTCATATTTCCTTCTGAGGGTCAAAGGGCAGCCTTTGTGTCCCACAAGGAACACAGGTACAGCTTCCTAGGCAGCTTTTCAGAGTCACCAACCCACCTGTGACTGCCATTCCCGCTCTGCCCTGAAGCCTCATGACTAGCTGAACACCCTCCCCCAGGGGTGCTCAGGAAGTGAGGTGTCTGCACCCTCCTGAATCTTGGTAGAGCACGTAGGAGTGGTCATCAGGGGCACAGAGAAAATATGAGCTCTTTGCCATTTTTCTGGCAGTATATTTGTGTGTGCTGGAGATTTTGCCAGACAAAGGGTGGGAAGCAGAAGGGGTGGGGGTAGGAGAGGCATTGTTGGGGGGCTTTCAGGTGCAAGGAATAGGAATAGGTGCACAAAGGCAGAATCAAAAGAGTTTAAACAATCAGGGCTATTTTTTTTTTTCAATTCATAAGAAGTTCACGATGAGCTGAGTATTGGGGCTGGTTAAGTAGTTCTGTTGTGTCTAGATACTGAATTAGTGCCTCTGCTATTGTCTGAGTTTTCCTAAAGTCCAAAAGCAAGGTGGAGCAGGACTCCACCCTGTATCACTTCAGAGGAATCCTATAGGACGTCCCCAGGGTATTTCCACTAATGTCTCTGGACAGAACTGGGTTTGGTGGCTGCCAGGGAACCAAGAGCAGCTGGAAAATGGGTTTCTCTGGCCTTTGGGTTTCTACTGATCATTAATCCAGGTTCCACCAGCGGAGAAGTAGAGGTGACACCCAGTGTTGGCGAAGGACAAAATCATTGATGAGGATAACAGTGCAGTATATATACACACACATATATAAATACATACGTATATATAAATATATATGTGTTTGTAAATATATATCTATATATATATTTGCCCCTTCTTTTCCTCCCCCCACATACTTTAAAAGCTGTTTTTTAAATACACATACTTTCTTCTTCCTAACCTCATGATACATACTTAGTACAGTACCTATTACATTATGCAGCATAGTCCTGCACATGTGTGCCTGAAAACTCAGTGTCTGAGATGGGTTACCCATGCCTGCAAGAATGAGTTTCATTTTCAAGGAAGCAAAAAGATAACAGCATAGACAGCAGTTATCTTGTAGAATATTAATGCCTTTATACCTTCATGGAGTGGGAGGATGAGAACCTGGAATGTGCTATTAATCTAAATGCTTTAGCAAATTATTTAGTATAGCAGTGTGAGAAACCCCAGCCCCTCTTACAGATTCCTTTCATCCATAGGAAAGAGGCCCTGCTTAAGATGAAGATGAATTTCATTGTGGCTACCAGAAAATGTTATAAAAGAAAGAGTATAGACAAGTCTACAACATATAAAATATTTCCCAGATTTTATGACCTATACAGAATAAAAGAACAGCAAAGATTGTCCAAGGAAGGATAAAGGAACCTACCATACACACTTATTTTTACAGATGAAGTAACTGAAAATCAGAGGTGTAAGTACTTAGCATCAAAGTTAGCAAGTTGGTCTGTATGACTCCAAATACTGTATTTTTCTCACTGTGTCACACCCAACAAAAATTCAACATTTTAAACATAGATTTTCTTTCAATTCTTCCTTTTCTGTATGTAGTGAGTACTATATTTTATGTACATTATGCTTTGTAAGTAGGCCCCTTAACACCTGCTATTCATGAATTTCTCTTCCTTTTTTTTTTTTGTTGCATGTGAGATGTAGTTTGAGTTAAGGCGCATGTGACTTGCTGAGATGCTGGTGATATTTTAATCTACGCGGTGGCCTGTGGGGCGTTCAGTCAGCTCTGGCACCCCCAGCCATCTTGGTAGAAGTAAGTGCTCGGGCTCTGTGTCTGGTGAATGTCAGTGAGGCTGACGCTGCAGGTGGGGGAGGCTCTGAGCTCACTGACTCATCTGAAAGGGGCTTATTTCCACTGGCTGAACCAGGCATAAACGTGCCATATGATGGCACCTATCCTCTCGCGGCCAAAGTCACAATCTGACAATGCTTCTATTAAACAAAAATTTCTAAGACTCCAAATATCTATCTGTCATTCTTTTATTTGTTACGTCTCAGGCAAGATGCCTCTAGTTGTGAAAATATGTGATTTTTTTCCTATGGCAAATCATCTGACTCTTAAGCTAAAAGCTTTTTTTGAACGGCAGCAACTGATTGCTTACAAGTGACATTTTCACATAGAAGAATTAAAGTCTCTGTAAGAAAGGCTCCTACCCAGCACTGTTTGAATTCCCATGAAGATGCAGAAATCGAGGCAGTAGAAGATGAAATAATTGACAGAAGGGCACCCAAGAGGCTACTAACCAAATTGTGCTGGATGCTGCCTCTACACAGCTGTTTATTTTTAAGGTATTGTAACATTATGGTAGAAAATCACGATACATAGAAAGAAAAATAATCTCATCTCTAGTTTCTCTACACTTAAGTCATTATTTTGAAATGTTTTACTTGCAATCCTTTTTTCTATTTTTACTGTCAGATTTTCTAAGATAGTCTTACTTATTATTCTTACTTAGACGGTATCTAAATAGTACCGCAAAACACTACATGTGAATGAGTATGATCGGAAGAGCATTCAATTTCCAAGGTGGAGCACCCAGTCTTCTGACTTCTTACCTCTCCAATCTCTATAAATCATCGATGGGGAACTTACTTTAAATCCCACACTCAATCAGGTTGCTTGTTTTGTGCACATTTTCACACTGGACACTCCCTGACCCAGCTGGGTATTTGGTCACCTTGCAGACCCAGTGGTGGGCTCTGAGCCCCAAGGCCATCTGCCCCATAGGTAGAACCTGCATTGCTTTTCTTAAGGGCAGAAGCAAGCAGGAGGTTAGGCTGGAAGATCCCGGATGTGCGTCCACCCTCTGAAAGCCTAAACTCTGCCTTTGCACTCGCTTGCAGGGGTCCTGGTGCTGGGCTGGTAGGTGGCATGGAATAGCCAACAAGCAAGGTATTCTGCTCACAAACCTAGAACCCATGTGGCCCAAGTCAGAGGACTGTCACATTTGAAGAGTGTAACCCATGTAGAAGATTTAATTTTATGTAGGTATCTTTCAACCACTCATGAGGCCCCCAGGGCAAAGTCTACAATGACTCTTCATAACTTCTTTTCTCTGCCACCGTCCAGTCTTGGGGTTTTCCTCCCTGCCCTGCATCCGTGGCACCCATTCCCTCATCCCTACGGTCTTGTCCTAGCCGCCTGCACGTCCTGTCCCCCATCATGACCCACGTGCCCAGTCCCACCTCTCCTTGCTTGCAAAGCTAGCCGGGAGACAGTCTGTGTGATCTCTTTTCTTGGGAGGCTTCTGCTCCTTCTGCACTGAGGAATCAGGGAGAGAGAGTGGGGGCAGGAAAACAAAGTCGCCAAGAACTCATTCCTACAGGCAGAGGCTAAAGCTTGAAAGTCCCTGCACTCTGAGAAGGGTGTGTCCCCTCACTCAGAGGCAGCAGTGCCCCCAGGGCTCTGTGTCAGGCACCAACTGTCGAGTACCCCGTGCCCACAGTGCCCAAGAGCTGCCAGTCTGCCATCCTCAGCACGGCGGGTCCCTTTGGAATGGGCTGCCTTTTGCAGCAATATTGCAAATGGAAGGGAGTGGGGGAGAGGGACCCACCTGGATGAGGTGGAGAGGCCCCTGCAGGGCGGCGTACGGAGCCCCGGCGAAGGCTAGCACTGACGAGGCTTGGATAGGAGGACGATGGGGTCGGCAGAGAAGCTGCGTGGGCATCTGCAGAGTGGAGGAGGGAGTCTCACCGCTCAGCCTCTGGGGCTGCACGAACTGGTCTCTTCATTAACTGGTATATTAAGATAATGGAAAAATAATGGCACACACAGGACAATTGCTTTCATTATAATGTAGGAATTAAGTCAGAACATCTTTTTTTCTCTGACCCCCCTCTGTGTAGTTCAGAGAAGACTCTTAGGGCTTTTAAGCTCTCTCTCAGATGGGGACGTTTAAATAAATGCTGTAACTTCGGTTCATTATCTCCCAAAGCTTAGAAAGTTATACATGTGGCGAGGTGGGCTTGTTTTCCTTTTCTCCTCCTTCCTGTCTTCCTCCATCACTCCAGGAGGCGCTTCTGGGCATCTTTGGCAAGATCCATAAAAAGATGAAAAAAAAATTGGGGAGTGGGGGAGGGTAACATAGAACACATTTCGCGTTATAGCTAGCAAGTTTAGCTAAAGAAGGATTTTTATTTGTCCTCTAAAGGCCCAAGTCTGAAAAATCCAAAAGGACCACGGCTTCCTTCATCCCAGCGCCTGCCATTTCTCTTCACAATGGAGCCTGAGGAGGCTGAAAACCCGACATATGCTTCTGGGAATCAGCCATGAACCCAGGACTAGGGAGGAGCTGGGTGATCCTGGTGGTGGCCGCGGCGAGGCATTCAAGAGACTGCAGAGAGAGGGACAGCCAGGCGTGGCCCAGAGAAGCACAGGAAACTGCCACGTGTTGACCTTTGCCCTCCAAGTGGGTATCGAGTCAATGTGAGGCTTCTTTTCAGGTTGTGCACCCCACTGGTCTGGTGCCCTGAATATGCCTAATTTATACACGTGCTCAGTTGCACATACTTTTGCTACACCAGAAGTGCAATAGTTTCCCTTCAAGGGATCAGGGGACAAGTAGAGTCCTACTTTAAAAGTTATATTATCGTCCACGGTCCATTTTTACTTTTGTGGATTGAGTCATGGTTCTTTTTTTGCTCAACATCGCTGGCAATTAGAGAAATGCAAATAAAAACTACTCTAAGATTTCATTTCACTCCAGTCACAATGGCAGCTATCAAGAACACAAACAACAATAAATGTTGGAGAGTGTGGGGGAAAAAGGCACACTCATACATTGCTGGTGGGACTGCAAAATGGTGCAACCGCTATGGAAAGCAGTATGGAGATTTCTTGGGAAAATGGGAATGGAACCACCCTATGACCCAGCCATCCCACTCCTGGGTCTATTCCCAAAGGACTTAAAAACAGCATATTACAGTGAGTCATGATTCTTTGATGACAGCTTGGCTCTTCCTTAGCTGGCGATGTGGCCCGATGTGGGTTAAGTTATTTCCATCAAGAGATATATCCATGGGCTGGGGATATAGCTCAGTTGGTAGAGTGCTTGCCTTGCATGCACACGGCCCTGAGTTCAATCTCCAGCAGCACAAAAACAAAGCAAAACAAACAAAACCAGAGAGATATATATTCATGTCCTAATCTCAGGTCACTGTGAATGTGGTCCTCTTTGGAAATGAGGTCTTTGCAGAAATGATCAAGTTAAGATGAGATCACACTGGATTAGTATGGGCTCTAAATCTAATATGATTAGTGTCCTTGTAAGGAAAGGGAAACTTGAAGACAGAGACACCTACAGGGAGGAAGACCATTTGACGACACAGGCAGAGATTGGACCTGTGCAAACCAAGGATTGCCCACAACCACCTGAAGCTAGGAAGAGGCAGTGAAGAATTCTTCCCCAGAGCCTTTGGAGGGAGCGAGGTCCTGCTGATGCCTCGATGAGGCTGCTGGCTTCCTGAACTGTGAGAGAATCAGCTTCGGTTGTGTAAGCCGCCCAGTTTGTGGGGCTGTGTTGTGGCAGCCCTCCGGGTCCCACCTCTCAGGCCTGTAGCAGGCTGGCTCTCCCGGAGGCATCTCCCAACAGCTCCCTGCATGAACAGGTCCAGGGCTGTCCCCAGTCCACACTTCTGTGAAACCTGGGCTAGCATTCTGATCACGTCCACACCTTCATCCCTGTGGCTGTAGATACTTCAGGGTGAATAGTTGCTAGTAGTAGTGATAAAGAACACGAAGTAATGATGGTGGCAGACCAGGCCTGACTGGTAATTAATTGCTGGGTAAGTAAGGCTAACTAGGCCATGGGCCATTTCTTGGCCCTGCTGAGGCTGGGCAGAGAGGAGCAGGAGAGCAGTGGGGGGGGGGGCATTTTGGGAAGCATACAGGGTTGGCCTAAGGACTGCAGAGGTTGACAGAGAATGTCCACAGGGCACCCAGAGGAACTGTGAGACACCAGCCGGTCAGACTGGTCCTAACTCCACGGAGCCACAAGTTACTCAGTATTCTTGCAAAATTACCCACCTCCCCAGACCACTAGTTCCCGGACTCACTCTTGGATCTTAGGAAAGCGCCTCAATACTTTAACCAATGAGAGCACCTTCACCCCCAAAGTAAACCCTCCCCAACCTGCCACACAGAGGTTTTACCCAACATAGACTGGTCAAAACCTATGCTTGGAAGAATTCAGAAAACTATGAGATGGGCAGAGGGGTCTAGGCAAGACTCTTGGATTATTGTAGCCAGAAAGGGATTTGCAGCCCGGAACGGCGGCGCAGCGGGAAGGAGTCCAGAGACAGGATGGAGACTAAAAAATTCTTTAATCTTTCTCTCTCTGTCTCTTGTAATTTCTAACACCACATACACACTCTCACAAGAAACCAAGACACCTACTCTTACAAGAAACTACAATATATCTATACAATAGCGATAACCCTGTCCGTTCTCTCTCAGATCTCATCCCATGCGCCCGAGCAGGAATGGCGCTAGCCCGATCTGCTGAGTCACGGCTCAAATCTCTCGAGATCCTGGGACAAGTCCCGCGAGATCCCAGGCCAATCCCGTGAGACAACAGAAGGCGGAAATGCCCAAAAATGTCTATGGCCCGTAGTCAACCGCAATCATAGCTATCTCCCCAAACAGGGCTCCTGCATTGGATCAAATCCAAAGGTCTGAGAAGCTGGAAGGGGGTCCGCTTTGAACAGCTACACTGCTGTCTACATGGGATGAGGGGAGAGAGGGCGTTTGGAATGAGATTCAAGAAGACCCTGTCTACTTAATCCAACTGCATGCCCACCATTGCTTGGCCCTGAGCCCTTCTCTGTCAACACTTCGCTTGACAGGAGAAGGCATTCCTTTTATTTTACAACAGTAGGGAGAGAATTCAGGCACAGAATTTTTTCTCATGGCCACCATGTTATTTCGACCTGGTTTCTGACAGCAGAATATATTTTGCTTTCACAAAGTGCTCTCGCCATTACTATGCATCACTATTAATAAGGAGCATATGGAAGCCGGGCGAGGTGGCGCACGCCTGTAATCCCAGCACTTGGGAGGCTGAGGCAGGAGGATCGCGAGTTCAAAGCCAGCCTCAGCTATGGCGAGGCACTTAGCAACTCAGTGAGACCCTGTCTCTAGTAAAATACAAAAAAAGGCTGGGGATGTGGCCCAGTGGTCAAGTGCCCCTGAGTTCAATCCCCGGTACCAAAAAAAAAAAGGCACATATGGAAAATTGTTTACAGTTTGCAAAGTGTATCTCAACAAGCAATTTCACTTGGTGCATACAACACCATGAGGTTGTATTCTTAGTACCTACTAGTATAGTTTCAACCATTTTATTTGTCAGATTAAAGCCAATTAATGATTTAGTCCAAGGTTTGTGATTCCAAATCTGTCACTGTCCCCCTAGGTACCAGCCAGAGGGAACCCTCTGCCTCCACTGTGCTGTAGGTGTTGGTTCAGTTCCTCCAAAAGCATGTGCCCAAATGGGCTTATCTGTGCCAGAGGGTTACTGGGGGTCACACTGAAGGGGACGCAGCTGCAAGAGCTGTCAGATGGCCACACAGGCCTGACCTCTGCAGCCCAAAGCAAGTGTCAGGGAGCCCCTGGGAGAAGCCTCAAGCCAGTCATGTGTAAGAGGAGTCCTGCGTCTTAGGAGAAAGGTTGTCACCTGCTGATGTGGTGGTGAGGGAGGTCTCAGTTTCCCTAGCCACTTATAAATCTACAGATTCCCCAGTGATGGCCAACGGCTCACCTCCACCCCCTGCTGGGGATTCTGGCCGAGCTCTCTTCTGTGGTTGGAGTCTGTGCAGCTGCGCTTGGAATAAACTCAGCACTTTTGCTGATTTCCTCTCCTTGATGAACAGTTAAAATGCAGCCCCCAACTGAGCTGCTTCCTCTTTGCGTGGTGATAATGGCCCTGACAGTGGGAAGGAAGAGGCTGTGGACGACTGAGTGTGGAACTAATTGAAAGTATCCTCTGAGGCTGATGGGGATGAAATACGTCTCTCAGAACTCTCAGGAAAGAAAGTTTGGAAGATAGCAGCAGGCACCAGTCGCACCTGCTGTTCCCCACTTGCCGTTGCTCAGCTCCTTGGGCTCCGACTTCTGCTCCTGGGCTGGAATCACCCTCTGGGGTCGTCAGTGACATCCTGCACACAAAATTTAACACCGGTTTGCGGCCACCCCGTGTCTGCGGCTCTCCGTGTGGTGCCCTGCAGATGCTGCCTCCCTCTGCCAGTGGCATGGGATGGGTCTTCACGGCGCCCCGCCCCCACGTGCTTCTGATCTTTCTCTCCCCTGGATATGCAGGTCCCAGGGCTCTGCCCGCAGCCCTGTGCTTAACCAGGGTCAGCTATGATTTGTCTTTAAAATTCAAGAGCTCTCAGCTTTTCTTAGATATCAACTCTGGTACACAGGACCAGTTGGTGCCATGCCTTGCAGTGCTGTGCATAGGGACGACCCTTTAGTGGCTTCCGTTTTGCAGTGGGTCCCACTGGCTTCTTTCCTTGTGTGCCTACTGATCCTTCACAATATTGCATTCCCGATCATGGCCTTGGGATGGCTTTGGCTTCTCCTTCTCCTTGGGCTGCACCCCCCACTGGTACCCACAGCATCCTTTTGCATCCTGAGCACATCTTCCTGCAGGAGGGAGGGAGGGGCTGGTGGCTCCTGGCAGCTCCCCTCCAGTCCTGTGCCTCTGTCCTGCGGGCTCTCTCAGCAGGCCCTTCCTCTTTGATCCGGGGTGAGCTTTCCTTCTCCCTTCAGAAGCTTTACTAGCTCAACTGAGAACTTTAGCCCCGGCTACGCAGGATGCTGGGCATTAAGTAATAGAGGACTCCCGTTCCGTGCTGGGCATTAATAGAGGACTCCTGTTCCTCTCACACAGATGAAAAGAACCAGCCAGACAAAGAGGGACGGAAACGATGCTTCAGCCAACCCAGGAGATAAAATTCAAAGGAGAGTTTAAGATTCAGAAACCCTGGATTCACAAATTCTGGCTTGAAGACCCTGAGGAAATGCAGGACTTCTGTGGGCTGCACGTGTTTGCTATTTTGTGAGGGAAAGGACGGTCAGTTTGCATTTCATTGTGTTCAAGTTCTCCTGGAAGCTGGGGGCTCCCATCAGCTTCCTTTCTAGTTGTGCAATTTGGGGATATCCTTTAAGTTTTCTGAGCCAATGTCTTTTTTTTTTTAGTTGAAAAATGAGAATAATTTAGTTGAATAGAGGCACACCTCCGCCAGAGGTCTCTAAGGAATGAAGTTGGATATGATAACAGGATGATCTAGAACAGGACTGCAAACACAGGAGGGATCAGACAGCCAGGATCATCTTGTACAGCTGCCCAGGTTGCGTACCATGCAGAGCCAGGAGTGCCAATCATATAGCCTCTGCATAACCAATGCAGCAGCCCCCAACGCACCTGCCATTTCCCATTTCCCTTCATCTCCTTTCCCTTTACGAAAGTAGCTACAAGATAAAGTGAAAAGATTATAGATAATTGCCAAGGCAACCTTGTAATGATATAACCAGCACAGATACAGGGAAACAATAAGCGGTGCTCTTCTTCTTCCTCTGCTGGAGAGAACCAGGCCTGTTTGCTAATCCACTCACACTCACAGGATGCTTATGTGCGTGAGGCCGGCTAGACCCACATCTCTCATCTCTGCAGAGCTCAGACCTTTTGGCCTGTGGTTCTGTCGTCCTCCCCCTGGGTGAGAGCAAACAGCTGTCTCTATCCAGGAGCACTCTGCTGACTCTGCGGCGTCTCTTCTCCAAGAACCGTCTAAGCCTCCTACTGTATACCTGGTCTGCCAGAGCTCAGGGGACAGGCCTTTGGTGTTTGGTGGTAAGAGAGATTGAGGGCTCACAGTGGTCCTTCCAGCAATGGAATCTCAGCATCAGGCAACCAGGAAGGACTGGGAACTGCCTAACTGCCCACCTCTCTCTACTCTAGCAGTCCAGTCCTGCCTGGACTGGTATCCCTGCCAGGGCCTCCCTTCATGCAACAGTGCTTAAGGTCAGGACCTTTCTTTCTGACATCAGTCAAATGCATGGAATCTGAAAATGGGTGTGGTTTTTTTTTTTTTCAAATTAATTTTTATTCTAAGTTGTTAGAAATGACAGCAGAATGTATTACATTTCATATTATACTTATAGTGCACATTTTTACATATCTCTGGTTGTATACAAAGTATATTCATACCATTCGTGACTTCATACATGCACTTAGGGTAATGATATCCATCTCATTCTACCATCTTTCTTTTTTTCTTGACCCTTTTGCCCCCTCCCTTCCCCTCCCTCCTCATTGGACATTCTAATGTTCCTCTAATCCTCCTATGCTCCCCATCCCAACTGCGAATCAGCCTCCTTATATCAGAGAAAACATTTGGCATTTGGCTTTTTGGGATTGGCTGACTTCACTCAGCATTATATTCTCTAACTCCATCCATTTACCCGAGAATGCCATGATTTTATTCTCTCTTATTGCTGAGTAATACTCCATTGTGTGCATATACTGCATTTTCTTTATCCATTCATCTACTGAAGGGCATCTGGGTTGGTTCCACAGTTTAGCTACTGTGAATTGTGCTGCTATAAACATTGATGTGGCTGTGTCCCTGTAGTATGCTGTTTTTAAGACCTTTGGGAAAGACCAAGGAGTGGGATAGCTGGGTCATAAGGTGGATCCAATCCAAGTTTTCCAAGGAATCTCCATATTGCTTTCCACATTGGCTGCACCATTTTGCAGTGAGGTGCAGTGGCACACGCCTAATAATCCCAGCAGCTCAGGAGGCTGAGGCAGGAGGATCATGAGTTCAAAGTCAGCCTCAGCAACAGGGAGGCACTAAGCAACTCAGTGAGACCCTGTCTCTAAATGAAATACAAAATAGGGCTGGGGATGTGGCTCAGTGGTCATGTGCCCCATACTCCCCCCCCCCCGCAAAAAAAAAAAGAAAGAAAAAATAGTTCTGTTCTCTGAGACATAAATGATTAAAAAATTCTACTTAGACTTTTCTTTTAGGCAAAGAAAAAAATATTGAGATATAGTATCTTCTATTTTGTACTTCTTCTTCAAAGTCAAAGATCCTGTCCCCTTGCTACTATTTCTTTCTTTGGCCCAGCTATAACACATGGATGAGGCCAGGGAGCCTTAGTGTTGATATCAGACCTCAAGTTTCTGATTTGCACTAATCCTTATGGAATGATATTCCGATGCAGTGAGTGGCATCAGTGCACAGTGACATAGACAGGCAGCACCAGAACCCACCATGGCGGGCAGGCAGTGCCACCAGTCAGCGACCCAGCAGGGTTCCTTGCCAGCTGACATCTGAGAGTCCTGACTGAGGACTGCGTGTGCTGACAATGGGCCCACAGACTGGACGGCCCATGGTCAACGGCTGCATCCAAGTCCAGGTCCGTTAGATGGGATGATCAGGGGACAGAAAAGACCTGGGGGAAAAAGGTGAGCCAGCACACCCACGCTTTCTGGGATGATGTTGCAAACACCTTTGAGCCTCGGGGGCTGGGGTAGCGCTCGGCCTCTGGGCCTGGCCCTGAACTATTTCTCAGCAAGCTCTGCTGGAGAGGCTGTTCTCGGCCAGGCACTGTTGCTGGGGTCTCCAGCCCTCAAGAAAGGCGTGAATAAGAAATTCCTTGTCACCAGAGAACGTCACTCAGGGGAACCACTTTCAGGTCTCCAAAGGCATGAGGTTAGGTTTGCACTTTCAAAGGCTCATTTGGGAAGGGCCGTACATCCACGCTCGGGCCAGATGCTGAGACAAACTCCCTGCCAGACCAGAACGGGTGTCCTCGCGTCCTGCCACGGGCCGGGCTTTGTCTCTCCACTCCACAGGCATTTAGGTGGCACCCCAGCTGTGCACTCACACCCACCCCCTGCTGCGTTAGACACTTGGACAGGAGTGGCGTCACGGTTGGCCACGGCGTTTCCCCTTTCCCCACCCCTTCTCATCGACGTGACCTTATTCTCTGCTTCTGCTCCTGCTCATGGGCTCATGGTGCTCTGCCCTCCCCAGACATCCTGACCCAGAGGGGACAGAAGGGGTCCGTGGCAGAGGCACAGACACATTTCTATCACAAAAATCTGCCTACATGGTCACTTTCCCTCTCCTTGGGTGGGACAGAGGGGGAAGGGTGGAGTGGAGTAGAAAAAAGTCTAGGCCTGAACATCTGGGTTCTTCCTCTTCCTGTGGCCTTGTGTAGGGCCCCCCCTGCTCCTCAGGAAGGAGGCCAGCCCTTCTCCCACATCCTGTGGTGCTCAGAGACTGATTCTGCAGTGGGCTCACCAAGATGCTGGCTGGGGCTTTGGCAGAAGCAAGAAGACAAGCCTTGCCCAATCATGGTGCTGGCTCCTTCTGGGTCCATGTGGCTTGGTGGCTTAAAACAGGGTATTCTGTCACTTTGAGGAAGCCCAGAATGCTCAGACCTGAGTCAGAGTTTCAACAAAATAAAGGTACCTCCAGCAGAATAAGGTGGCCTAGGGAAGGGCAGGAACTTTGCCCACCCTGTGCCCTAGCAGGGAAGGACACAGTCTGAAATATAGCTTTGCTTGATCTCCTACTTGGTGATTTATCAAATATCCATGGGATGGAATATTATATAGTCATCAAAAACAACAAAGCAATGTGTGTCTATTTACACCAAAATATCTTCACAATGTGCTATTAAATCAAAAGTTGACTATAAAACAATAATATAATGAAATTTCATTAGAATTGTGTACTATCAATATAAAATATATACAATAGTTAACATTTACTAAGGGCTTACCAAATATAGGAACTGAATTAAGAATTTATACTTATTATCTAATTTGATTCTCCCAAAATACTGGTAAGGAAGATCATATGTTAAGTTCCAATTATACAGATGAGAAAATTGAATCAAACAAAGTTTTAGTGAATTCCTCTGATCCCAGAGTCCATAAGTTTTAGAACCAGTTATAAATCCAGTTATGCTGATTCTAAGGCAAAATAGTGACAGCGGCTATTTCTTGAAATGGGCTATTTTCTTCTTTCAGAGTATTTGTAATGTAAATATTTAAAAATAATATACATACATAATGTATCCTCTATACAATGAATGCCTTATATTGCAAAACAACCAATTAACGATAATTAGAAAAAAATCTGAAAAACTCCTTTTGCAAATCTTTATTTCTATCTACCGAGTCCTCAGATGCATTTCAAGGACCACTTTGCAGCACAGTTCATCTTTCTGTCATCTTCCTAAGTACTCCAAGATCTAATTGTTTAGTTGGCTGATGAAACCAATTCCCTTTGAGAATATCTAACAAGCTGGATAATGCCTTTCAGAAAGGGCTGAGCGACCAGCTAAATGGAATTACACAGGCATGACTATCTGCTGCTATGAGTCAGTCGTGATCTTCTCAGACCTCTTAACTGGTTGTGTTGTTTCTGACTCTCGGGCAAAGGAACATCTCAGACTCCTCAGTTTGTTGAAAGAGAAAGAACTGGGAGTGAAGTTGACCATATTGTGCGATGTGCCTGTGGAAAGAGACCGCAATGTGTTCCATTTTTACAGATGACTATAGTGCACCAATGAAAAAAAAAATAACTAAATACGAAGTAAAGGGAAGGGATTGGGGAGGGCGGAGGAGAGGGCAAGATGAGACACTGGGGACTGCGAAGACCCCCATGATGGCACACGTCTTTATGAAGGTCAAAACGAACCCCAGTGTTATGCACAACTAGAAGCACTAATGAAAACATTCTAACACGAACATGACCGTGGAGCCTTGCTTTGTGGTGTGGATTTCATTGTGTACGCTGGGAACCCAAATGCTGAGCAGACACTTTCCCCAAAGGTCACGCTGACCACTGGAAAATGAGCTGGTGTATGTGACTGCATTCGTCTTAGCAGTTCAATTAATCTTACAGTTTCAGAGTATCAGAGTGGGGCGGGGGAGCAAGATCGATTTGATGCCTGGGGCACAGTCTCTGAATTTGAAGCAGCTCAGGCCTCCTTAAGATCAGAGGGAGACGGCTGGCCAGTGTGCTGTGCTAGGACTTCCCAGATCTGTGTCACTTGGGTGCCTCTGTTGCATCTTCTAGATCCCCAGGGCCACTCCCTGATAGCAGTGCCCCTGTAGGCAGGCTTTTGGCTTGACCTAGGGGTCACAGCATTATCCTCGGCAGGTTTTAGTCAAACATGGAGAGTTCTCATTTCCTAGTCCACAGCTTTGGCTCATTTGTCTTTACAGTTTATTGTCAGAGATAAAGTGCTCTTGCATAGTCCTAAATGTGACATTGGACATGAAACACAAGGTTCCCAGCCACACTGCCCTCTGGCATGGCCTCTCCCTTCCTGGAGCTGGTGGAAAGCTGGGCCCCAGGCAGAAGAGTACCGCCCACCTCCTGTCGGCTGGGGATAGTACCTGTGCGGGCCACAGCTCTAAGACCTGAAATGCAGCCCGTGAGGAATTCTGCCCTGTGCCTCATGCTACTGCGCTTTTGACATTCACTGCTTTACTCAACCCACCCCATCCCCCCCAAGAGGCGGTTCCCCATATTATCCCCACTGGCTCATGGGGCAATGGAGGCCATGACAGGCAAAGCCACCTGACCAGCTTGCAAAGGGTGCTGCAGAGGGCAGAGGTAAGGCTCCTTGCCGTGTCTGCCCAACCCCAAGGCCCTTGCAGTTTCAAGCTCTATGCTGTGTTGTCTTCACACACAGAGGAGGATGCCTGGGTGTGGTGTCTCACAGCACGACTGCTCAGGGGGGCCGGGGCAGGGAGAAGGAAGCCTCCCCAGAGCAGCAAACCTGGGGAGTTTGTTTCTAAAGTACTCTCCTCCCCATCCCCACCAACCCAATACGGTGCCAGGAGAAGTCACAGGCACACTATCACCCTCAACACAGAAAGAAGAGTCTTGCTGCCATTTGTCAGAGAGGAACCAAACACAGTGACAAGTTTTGCTTCAAATCCCACCACAGACACCATTTCATTGTTGCAAAAGACTGAAGGCATTTGTTTTCAAAGCATCCTGAGACTTCCGATAAGGCAATAACCCTGCAACCCACACTGCTTCCCGTTCTTCTCATGGTGGATTCTGGAAGCATCGAACAGATCCAAGTTCTGGAATGAGACCAAGGAGAGGCCCTGGCCAGGCTGAAAGGACGAAAACCGTGGGACTCACTGGGCTAAACTGAAGACACCCCTGGGGGAGGGTCTCCAGAGAGAAGGATGAAGCCCAAACCCGCGGATGCTCCTGCTCGCCCAATCCTCCCTTCTCAACATCAGCTCCCGCTAACACAACCAGCCCCCAGCTCCACCAGGGTGGGGCCCAGGATTCGGGCTGAGTGGCCTCTGCGCTGACTGCCCCCCTCCCTCATTTTTTTCCGAACAGTTGCTCCAGCATCCGCCATCCATCAGCCTCTGCAGGGTCCTGCACTCTATCTGTCTTGATGCTTGCTTGCTGTGGTTCATCTGTGTGAACTTCCGTGATGGCTTGCTTTGTGTGAGGCTTTGCTATGTCCTGTGGAGGACCACAGGGTGGCAGCTGCTCTGCTAATTCTGGCCAGGAAGTCTGGTGACAGCCCCTGGCTATCCCCTCCTTTTCTGTAAAGTGGAGACACATGGTCCCTGACTAAAAATGGTTTGACTCAATATTGTCCAACTTTGGAATGGTGCAAAACCACACACATTCAATAGCAACTGTACTTCAGATTTTGAATTGGCATGTTTGTCCCCCAGCTAGTGATATGCAGTTCAATCCTCCCTTTTATGCTGGAAAGCAACCATAGCGTATGGTTGGCCCTGCAACCAGGAGGGAAGCAAGGGGCACGCTGTGATGCACTGTGTTAGTAGGCAGGTCAGGTGTGTCAGGTGCATTTTTGACCTACCAATGGGCTTATTAGGATGCAACCCATTATAAGCAGAGGACTCCTGAAGGGTCACCCACACTGCGGGCCTCCTGGGTGCTGTGTTATTAAACAGCAACTAGGGGGCATCTCCCCCTCACCTCTCCCTCATCTGGGGGCTGTTGTAAATTGGGGTTTCATGTCTCCAGAGTGATGATGAGGTATGAGCTTGCTGCTGTCTTCTCCCAAACCCCAAATAGCGCTGCAGAAGACAAACCGCTGAGTTCCAGTCTGCAAGATAGCGTCCTGCAACTTGGGCAGGGGTCATCCAGCCCAAGTCAGTGTCCTCCATTTTGATGTTTGGGACAAATGAGGTGGAGCTGGCTTCCCTCTTCTCTATCTGGACAAACTGTCTAAATCTGATAGCGGTTCGCTGTCTATTTGCCAGCGGAATCAGCTGGGTCAGCTCATGTTGCCTGATGTCGTGGGCGTGAACTGGACGGCAAGGGGGAGTCAGGCAGTCGAGGCAGAATATTCGGAAGGGAACTTACTTGTGAGGTTTGAGTCACACCATCCTCTGGGGGTTCTGCGCTTTCACCTCCTCTTATCTTCATAGCCAAGCTCATGATGACTGGACTCTGACACCAGGACCCACTCCCATGCTGTCACTGCTAGATCCATTCTCCCCCAGTGAACCTGAGCTCTAGGATCAGAAAAAGTTGAGCAGTTGGTAGAAATTCATTACCAAATGCCAAGAAAATTAAAAAAATAAAGTATTGTATCTGCCGATTGTGAAGGCTAAAAGTTTGCTGAATTTGCATCTAAACATGGTCACTTACAAGGGATGAAGGTATAAATATGTTGTGTGTACGCATTATATTCAAGTACAAGACCACTTAAGTAGAAACTGGTTTGAGATTTTAGCAACACAGAATTGGATAAAGACCATGTGGTGCGCCTGGTAAAATGCAGCTATCAAGAATGATGATATTGAGCAATGGTTTAGTGACACGACTGTCAAGAGCCACGAGGAATCTGAGATGTTACCCCACTTGTAAGTTAGCAAGTCTGCCATAGCTGAATGGATGCTGGCAGAAGATATAGACTCCTGGGTCAGAGACAAGGACACCCTTATAGCAATAGCAGTAGCCAGAATATCAGGATTTTTTTTTTTTTCCTCACCAGTTTCCCAAGCCCCAATTCCCACAGGTGACTGAAGAGGGCAAGGTGACACCTGCCCTGCCATCATCTGTGGGTTGCGTTACGGGAGAGGACCTCCGAGCTTCGGAAGCCCACATCTTTTATCATTAACAAGCACACTGGCTTTGGGCTCGGGAGGGAGACACCATCCCTATGCCCGAGGTCTTAAGTCTGGACACCAACCTGCCCTTTGCTCTCGAGGTAGACATGGTTTCTGTCACCCAAGACTGTGCACTCTCTACGGATATTGTGAAAAGACAGAACAGGATGAAGGCAGGGAGTGTCTCTGCTAGCAGGATGTGCAGAGACACGGGACAGGCACAGAAGACTCTTTCCTGGGACTATAAAGCACCAGTGTGTGTATTGCTAAGTAAAAATAAAGCAGGTGACAGGACAGCAGGAAGACTTTTTTTTTTTTTTTTTTTTTTTTGTGAAATACTTAAATTTGTGTTTGTAGATATAAACAAAGAATGGCTCCCCAACATTATTTAATAACTGGGGAGCCCTTAGAGCTCCCCAGAGCTGACTTCTGCATGGGCATGTCACACAGCGTCTGCTCACAACCCACAGGAGGGAAGCACACACTTAGGCACCTCCCGGAAGTCTGCTTCCTGGCACCACGCTGGAGCTGAGGGCAAGAGCACACTTCCCCGCACTGGGCAAATCACAGCTCACATGGAAGCCTCCTGGGAACTTTTGCTTTCTATGCACCGTGCTGGCTACCACCTCCTGCACCCTCCTGGTCCTACTCATTTTGGTAAATACTGCAGAAGTCTTTAGAATCTTTTTCAGACTTATCTTGTCTACACAGATAAATATGAATAGATTATCCAAAGTAAGTTTTCTTTTTCTGTATGCATTTGCTCCAGATGACTGAAAGTATTATGAGTTGCTTTGTATTATTATTATTATTATTATATTATTATTATTATTCTCTTCCAATTTTTTTTTATTGTTAGTCCCCACTACAAACTTTTGTTTGGTTTAAAGCTTTGAATGCATGCATGTGAGTGATCTCTCTCTCTCTCTCTCTCTCTCTCTCACACACACACACACACACACACACACTTTTCTCATCTTTAAATCAGGAATAATAATTACTTCACAAATTGTGGTTAGGATCAGCTAAAATATAAGTAAAGCCCTCTAACATAATGCCTCGCACATAACTGTTTGGCAATGCCAAGTTTACTGGAATGAGTCAACAATATTTTGTAACTGATGAAAATTAGAACAAACATTAAATTTAAGAATTTATTCCACAATTGAAAATTCCACTAATTTTCCAGATGTTAATGACTGTGTATCAAAACCAGACACACGTATACATGCGTAGTTTAAGAGCTCCCAAACTTACCAAGAAAAAGAAGTCACTTTATAAGTATTTCAACTTATGAAAATTACCTGTATAAATGGGCTGGTCGTTTCATCAGTCATAGCCCTAGGAGTGTTATAAGCAGTATCAGGAGAGGATATGTATCATTTGTCTAGAGTTCCCTCACAGATTTGTTGAAGTTCTTTGGTTGCAAATATCGGAAACTCACTTTAAAGTAGTATAAGCCCAGGTGACATTTACTGAAGGATCCTGAGGCAGTATTTCCTGAAGTCCAGGAGAAAGCCAATGACCAGAGTTCAGGAAAGCCTCTGTTCCTGAGCTTGGTGACTTCCTCACAGATCCCTGACTCCCACGCTACTCAGCAATCTTTTCCTGCTTGCTTTGTCCCTTGACGTCATTTCCAGAGAAAGACAGAGGAGCTGAGTGGTTCAGCTTGGGTCACAGCTGTTTCAATCATCCGTGGCTGGGAAAGCAGGTCACATCATAGACACATGGCTGCTGGATCCATGCTTAGGGGTGTGTGTATCACTGTCACGCGTGCTCCCTAGGTGTGGCTGGGGCTGCAATGGTGGTGGAGGGTGCCGTGGTCGAGGGGGCTGATTCTCAGGGCTCGGTGGCTGCACTGACACCCCCAGAAGTCCTCCCCACACGCACTTCAGGTTCAGAGGGACAGAAACGTCCGTTCTTCATGCTTTTAATAACATGCTCCTCAGCACGTCCTCTCTGGATTTGGTGTTCTAATCCGGAGTTGCAGCAGTGATACCCAAGTGCCCTTCAAGTTTCCAGAGAGCACAATCATGTCCATCCCAAGTTTGTCCCAGAAGAAAATTCAGTGGCTAGGTAGGGTGACAGGGCCCACCGGGACAGACCAACTGCTCTTGGTGATGGGATTGCCAAGAATGAGCCGTGTTCCAAATTATGTGCTCTTAGTAGAATCTTGTTACTACCCCTGACATCAGCCGAGTAGGATTTTTCTTTAGAAAGTAAAATTTCTCTCTCGATGCAGCTTCATTAAAATTTGTGGATGAACAGCAGGGGGCCCGGCAGGCCTGTGCCACACTGGCTTTGCTAAGCTCTGCTCTCCTCTGTTTGCTAGTCAGGAGGGTCTGGAGGAGGATGGGGCTCAGCCTTTGGCAGGGGTGGGGTGGGCGTTAACCCCGAGTCTGCCTTTACAGCTGGGGGAGTCACTGATGCTGTGACTTTTATTTCCCAAGCTGGGATCAGCTCCTCCTCTTTGAGAGAAGGCGGATAGGGTGACGTGTGTGAACGCTCCTTGGTGCTATGCAGTTCTCTGTGAATGCTGAGTCTGTTCTCTAGTTTTCAACCTGCCTGCCCCCCTTCTCCTGGGTGTCTTAAGCCACTTGCCTCATGCTGCCAATCAAACAGAGACTCTACTTTCTCTAAGCCATGTGGCAGAGGCACAAGATCTGTAATTATTTTGTTTGAACTGCTTCTTTCATTTTAGAAACTGCACCATCTTCAGAGAAAATAAATATTCTGTGATATTCACACATACTCCTCCGAGGATAATTAGAAGAATCTCATAGACAAAATTATATACAAAACATCCCCAGGAGGTTCATTTTTCCACGGAACCATTAGATAAAGTTGAGAACCACTCCTCATCACTCCCGGCCCTCACCTCATTCCCTCAAGACCCAACATCCTTGTGTTATTATCAGGGTTACATAGATTTTGTTGCAAATGTCAATATTATCTAGTTATCTAGGCCCTTGAGATCTAAGAGTTACAGGGTCATCACAAATGATTCGATATCATTCAGAAAAGGTAAATGATCTCTCTTACTGCAAAAAATTAACTTTATACTTACAAAGGATTCTTTCCACCTTGAAGATAATCCATGCCTCTTGGTCCTCAAAGGAAATGAGGATTTATGGCCATGGATTTGAGGTGCATTCACAGTGGCTTACTCAACCAATACTGGACTATCTCACGCACATCTGAGTGACCACCCACATCTGTTTCACAGGCCCTGCTGGCTCGGAACTGAATTGTCAAACAGACAATCATCAAAGCATGGACAGTGTAAAAAATAGAAAATTCAGTGTTCCATGATCAGGATACAGTATTTAGCTTTAATTGGGAAGTAAAATCTAATTGTAGCCATTTTAACCATATCCCCTTCCCTTTGCACCAATTTTAGGGTTAGTTAATTGTGTAGATTATAACCCGAGCTCTTCATATGGGGCCAGGGGCAGTGCGGCCTGAGGGTAGACAGCAGGTGAACTAGCTAGCCAGGTTCAGCAGCAGGCCCTGACAGCAGGAGCAAAGTCTGCCTCGTGCACTCACTTCCAAGCATGTGTTTGATTTCTTGTGGCACCTTGGTATTTCTAACAACAGCTACAGAGGGTCCTAGGAGAAGGCTCACAAAGGCCATCTGTTGAGATTAGGAAGGTGGCCATTTGGTGGCCTTGGAGAGATGGTTCTAATAAAGGCAGAAAGACAGAGGGCAGAAGGTAGGTGCAAGGGTTCAAACCAGGTTTGGATGTTGAGGAAATAGAAGATAGGTTCCCATCTGCTTGACAGCTGTTAACAATAAAAGAAAGAAGAGGAGTAGAATAATTCCTCACGGGGATTGATGCTTTGTTTCCTTGTTGCATCATCAAACATGCCCATGTCTCAAGGCCAAAGGGAAGGAACTAATGAGATCCACTGCATACGAACTGTGTAAGCTTGACAACTTACTTGACTTCTCTGAGCCTTAAAAGCACTGTCTGTAAAAGTGGGGTAATGCCATTCTATATTTCATTGAAATAGTATGACTATTAAATGAACTAGTTCATGAAATACTTAGCTTCACGTCATGCTTGGTACCACTAAGTGATTACCAAATAGAATCCTGACTCATCAGAGAGAAGAAAGACGAGGACAAGAGAGGATGAAGAGGTGATGCTAAAGAAGCTAGAAGGAGATGGCTGTGGTCTCAGGAAGGCAGGACAGGAACACGGGACAGCTGGATGTGCAGACAGAGCTCCCCAGGAAAGAGGAGGGAAGGAGCAGGGTCCTGGTAGATATCTCCTAAGTCTTCAACCAGAGCACAGGGTTTTCACTGGGACAAGAGCTGGAAGTGGGTGATCATGAGAGCAAAAAAAGGGCGCGGGAGCCCTGCTGGAAACACTTATTAAGGCTTCACAGAGGGGTCGTGGAGGTGACAGAGTAGTGGCCAGGACCCACTGGAAGTACAAAGGGGAGTCCAGAGCCAGTTCCAGGGCCAGAGAGCAGGTGGATGTCGCGAGCCCCCCATGGGCTCCGTGTGTGAGCTGTGGGCATTTGAGCACATGAGGGCTGGCCTGGCGGTACTGCCTCACTGGGCTGTGCGACGCATGGGCACCTCTCCTGTCACTCTGCCTGTGATCCCACACAGCACCCTAGATGGGCGCGACTTGCCAAGATGTCAGTCCACCTGCTGACCACAGACATCAGCAAGCAAGGCCCCACCCTTCGAAACCCAACCCCTTGCCTTATTTGGCTGGAACTCTCTATGGAATATCTCTCCCCTAAATAAATAGAGGGGTTCGGGGTGTGCTCCCTCTCTTGCCTCTTGCCTTCCTTGATCCCCTTGCCTTCCAGCATGGGAGCTGAAGTCTCAGAGCCACCCCTGACCCCCCCAAAAAAGGTATTTCTATGTTTGTGTGGTGATTTAGTTGCCAGCCCGGCCAGCTGGTGACCACCATCACCATTACCTTTACCATCACCACTACCATCACCACTGTAACCACTACTGCTACCCACATCACCTCCACACACCACCCAACACTATTGCCACCATACTCATTTTTACTCTCACTATTGCCAGTATTATAACCATAAAAAACTACTATTGCCATTACCAGCACCACTACCATCATTATCACCATCACCACCAGTATCAGCACCATCACCATCACCACCGCCACCACTGTTACTGAGTACTTTGCAGGTATCATTTCATTTAATCTCCATGATATTGCCAGGGGGAGTTAAGAACACAAGCCTGCTAGCCACATGGTCTGCCACCCTATAGGATTTGACAGAGCTGGAACACTGCTGTCACCATTTCTCCATTAAAGTCACCACCATCTTCTCCCTCAGTCTCATCATTGTCTGAGTGACATCATATTTGAGAGATATTTTATTATACTTTATCAGGTGACAGGTGGGGGAGCAGGAGCCCGGGGGAGGGCAGCTGAGAGGAGGCGAGGATGACCCGCCCGCCGTCCTGCCTTTCCTCCCCTATTCCCTCTGGTACGTTTACCTGCCCAAACTCAAAGAATGGACTCGATGCGAGGTGTGGGAACAGAGACTTTAATGACAGTCCTACAAGAGCCGGTGTCTGGTGAGCGGCCACACCTACAGCAGTCACTGCTAGCCCCAGCACGCAGGTCCCTCCCCAGCTCCCCAGAGGCTGAGGACCACCAGCCCACAATCCTCCCAGACAGAGAAGGTGGTGGGATTCCCAGGTGAGAGGAAAGTGACAGCGGGTAGCAGGAGAAGCCCAGCTCTGGAAGAGGGGCGATAAGGGGCCAGGCACGTGTGGAGCCGTCCTCAAGGTGGAGTCCTCTTGATGATTTGCCCCATCAAGGCCCGCCTCTTAACACCACTGCCTTGGAAATCAAATTTCAATATGAATGTTCAAGGGAAATAAATGTGCAAACCACAGCAGATTTATAAAGATGAGAAGGTGTGTAGGTATTAAGGGGATAATAAATAGCACCATCTTTATGCCACACGAAGTCAGAGAGACTTAAGAAAAAAGATATTGAGGTAGATAGAAATAAAAACAAGACCTCATCACTGGCAAAGCTGGTATTGAGGACGGGCTTCCACCAGCCAGGCAGGTAGGTCTGCTGACAACTTCCTGTGAATTGCACAGAGTATAGACAATGGGGCTGGTCTCTGCCTACAACTTTGAACAGGAAGGAGCAGAGGTTTTGCTTCCTTTGGTCACTGGCTGCAAAAGGGGATACATGTATCAAATTTATTCTTAACTCATATTAAATCACCTTTCCAAAATTAGGTGTAAATAAGGATGTGGAAGAAGGTCAGGAAGAAGAAGGAAAACTGAAGCCATTATTTTTATATTACTCTGTCATCTACATAGCAATCCGATCCTAACAGAATAAATGCTGACAACTAATAAGAGTTTAATAAAGTTTCCAAACAAAAATATCAACATCTGTAAATCCATAACATTCCTCTACATCAACAGTCAGCAATTAGAAAAATAGAACAGAAAATAAAATGTCATCATAGCTCTGACATTAAAGTATCTAGTAATCAATAAAGAATCTGCAAGGTCTTTCATGAAGAAGAATATTAAGGGATATCAAAGGAGAGAGGAATAAATTGGAGCCTGTGCCACCACCATGAATGGGGTAACCTATCATAAAATAATCACCTGTCTCCAAGTTAATCTGCAAATCCAGTACAATTTTAAGCAAAATTCTAGCAGTCATTGGCTGCAACTTGATAGATTGATGCCAAAATTTGAAATGAGAAATAAAACTTTGCAAATGGACAAGACCTTGCTGAAACAGAAGAACAAAGCAGCAGGAAGAATTACCTTGCCAACTATCAAGACATACTGCCACACCAGGGTCATAAAGACTGAGCACTCACAGCTCAAGTGATAGCAACAGAAATGCCTAGAGGGGAATCCAGGAATCCACACAGACTAGGTGAATTATTTAGCAAATGATGTGGGAAAAACTGGTTCTCAGTATGGAGAAAATAAAGCTGTGTCCCTACCTTTTGCTATGTAAAAATAAATTTCAAATGGATTGCAAACATCAGTGTAAAGGCAAGAGTATAAAGCTTGTGGAAGAAAAGGGAAGAGAATATCTTTGTGACCCTGTTCGTAAACAAAATCATGAAACAAAAACCACAATAAAAACAATGATGGACTGTGCATTAAAATGAAAGACTTTTCACCAAGGGGCATCACTGCAAAACTAGAGGGGGTGGTCCGCAAGGGAAGGTGCTGTCCATGCCCCAAATTCTTAAAACCACATACTGTATGTCCCTGCAACTTGGAAATTAAAGGCCATAGAACAAAACCTGATGTAGCACTCAGAAAAAAATGAACCAGACTTATATAACTCTAGGACTAAATCTCAAAAACAGCGTTCATAGAAAAAATAAGAAACCAGAAGAATTATAGCAACCATGTATGTATGTAAACTGCAACACAAAGACCTATACAATTTAAAAAAATTTTTTAGTTGTAGATGGACACAATGTCTTTATTTATTTATTTATTTATTTTTTAATGTGATACTGAGGTTCGAACCCAGTGCCTCACGCACGTGAGGCAAGTGCTCTACCACTGAGCTACAGCCCCAGCCCCTAGGGATTGAACTCAGGGGCACTCAACCATTGGGCCACATCCCCAGCCCTTTTTTGTATTTTATTAGAGACAGGGTCTCACTGAGTTGTTAAGTGCCTTCGCCATTGCTGAGGCTGGCTTTGAACTCATGATCCTCCTGCCTCAGCCTCCCAAGTGCTGGGATTACAGGCATGCGCCACCGCGCCCAGCCTCTACAATTTTTGATGATTCAAATATATAAATAAAAAAAAGAAAATGGATTAAAGAACGCAGGTTAGATCCAATGGAGAGCGTACTCCTGTGGGAAAAGCAGAGGGAGCGTGCGTGGAACAGGGTTCACTGTCCACCCTGTGGTGCCATAAGGGCCTTGCAGCACCTGCTCCTGACCATGTGCTGTGATCTAAGAAGCATGATGAATTATTTCATGTGGATCTATAGTTGACAGAGACAGAGAGAAAGAGGAAGGGAGTAGGCAGGGGAGGAAGAGGAAGAGATAAAGGGTCAGGGTGTTCATCACCCACTCCCAAGGCCCTTTGGGTGTCCTCTTCTTCTTTGGTCCCAAGGATACACACAGAGAGGAGACTGAGCAGGACAGCTTGCACCTTGACAGAGAAGAAACGTAAGAGCAAGGTGGGGTGGAGTAGAGGTCTTACTATGTTTGAGGTGAAAACTATTTTCTTGAATACGTCTACGACATGTGACAATAGATTATGTCCTTTGGGATCCCATGAGCCACCTCTGGGTAGAACCTACTTTCTGAAATCTATGTGCAATTGAAACTGATTGCCAATAGCTTCCTCCCAAAATTTGACCATTTTATATTCAAATCAAACTTCAGGAGTCACTGAATTCAAAATACAAAGACATTCTTGGGATATGGTTCCCAGGCTAGATTTTGGACTCTAAACCACACCAGGGAAGTATCCATGCCTTTGGTATTTGAGCCTGACTCATGGCATAAGCAGATGATTCATGACCTAGACGGTTGCAACCTCCACTCTCCTCGAAGGGACCTCTTCCCTCTCTTCAGACCTGCCCTTGTCTCTACAATGGCTTATACATGTGGCTTTGTGTCTGAATTAAATTCATTGGTCCTCCTCTAATTAGCCCAAAGTATCTCATTATCAGCCCAGGCCTGGTCAATTATCTGATTACCTGCAGTATCTATCAATCAACAAGACATCGCCTCTGATTTAATTTGAATGCTCACAGTACTGAGACGTCCTGCGGTCCTTTCTTGTCAGAGATTTATTAAGGAGGGAGGACGCATTACCCTCTCAGTGGACGCTTCCTTCATTGTTATGAGTGGCTCATTACAGCTGGCGGAAGCTGCTCTCTGATGCCTCCTGCCGTATGCACTTCCATTTGGAAAGGTGTCTTGTGTCCAGCCAGGCTCAGTGGTGTCACTAACTTCAAACACAAACGTTGGAAATCACACAGGAAAGGGCTCCCCATGATAGACTGGGGGAAGGTATGGAGGCTTTGAATCTCCTTTATGTTTTTGTTTAACCAAATTTAATGAACTGTGTAGAAGGAAGGCCTAGAATTAATGTTTCTTTACTAAGAGGAATTGGTCAAATTTCTTGAGACCCACAGTGTATTTTTTTCCCCCAGGGGAAGTCATTGGATGATGTAAAAACTTACAGGACAGATTTTTTTTTTCTTTTCTTTTTTTGGTACCAGGGATTGAACTCAGGGGCACTTGACTGCTGGGCCACATCCCCAGCCCTTTTTTGTGTTTTATTAGAGACAGGGTCTCACTGAGTTGCTAAGTGCCCTCGCCATTGCTGAGGCCGGCTTTGAACTTGCGATCCTCCTACCTCAGCCTTCCAAGTGCTGGGATTACAGGCGTGTGCCACCACACAAAAAGCATTTCTTCATTTATCCATTAATCTTTCATTGAAAACTTATTATATGCAAGGCCTATGTTAGGTCTTGGGGATACAGGGTGAAGGAGAGACAATTAGAGATAAGTACTGCTTGCTTCATTTACATGAGCAAATGACAGTGTCAGGATTCTCTGAAATTCTCAGAGCATGTACAATCTTGGTTCTGATCATGTTTAGTTTTTTTTTTTTTTTTTTTTTTTTTTTTTTTTTTTTTTTTTTTAAAGAGGTCAAAACAAGGCTATGTCTTCTCCTGGGAAGAGTCACAAGACAGACATAATGCTGAAATTTCTCAGGATGTGATTTTTGCTTATTTTGCCCTATTACAACTAGAGAGGACCAACAGGTATTCGATCAAACCCTGAGTAGAATATATCATTTGAACCCTCTGTTTCTCAGCAGAGATAGAGGGAGCAAATTGGCCGAGTCCAAGAAAGGAACCATGGTATTAGTCCAGGCATTCCATTTTCTATTTATTTTCTTGTGACAAATGTGCTTCTGTATATACAACTTTGGAAGGAAATGTATCTGTGTGATAGCTATTCAATTGCCCTTCTGTCTGTCAAAATTAGATGAGAGATACTTTGACTAACAATGTCTGATGCTCTTTCATCCTCAGAGGGGAAAGAAGTTAAATGCTAAAAACAAGACAAAATGCCACATTGTTAGGTGTGAGGCATTCTCCAAAGACTAGCTGAAGCCTCCTGTTTGCAGACAATAGGGTTTATCTTTGGTCCTGCAGTTAGACCTATGAGATGCCTTATATGTCTCATTAGTGGTAGGATATCCATTTTGGATGAGTTTGGCATTTCTAGTAAATTTGAGATATACATACCTAATGATCCAGAAATCAATCACCAAATCCCCTAGAGAAATTCTGCACAAGTATAGCAGCCTCCAGGAACAAGAATGGAGCTAACGGCAAAGTGCAAACCTCCTGGAAAACCTTCAAACCATTGATGGCAGAATAGATGAATTATCACAGTAACATAATGAAACTATGGCAACCGGAAGTGTCTACAATTAAACACATCTATGTGAGTGAATTCCAAAGTATGGTTTTGAGTGAAAGATACACATCAAAAAAGAACACACCTGGCCACACTGGATTCACATCAAGTTCTAAGACAAGCAAACTGAGTCAAATCATTTAGAGATGCAGCAACGTGCTGGAGCTATAGAGAGGACCGTGAATGTGATTACTATGAAAACTTGACGTTGACTATCACTAGAAAAGGGCACACATGTTTTGAATGGAGCATACCAGGCAAGGCTGGCCCGGGCAGTGGTTGCAAAGGCATTTCATATGTGACTCTTAGGTTGTTCCTAGGTTTTTATGCATTTTTCTGTATGTCTGTTGTATTTCAAAGAAAGAAAAATAATCTCCATCTCTTTGAGATGCCTTCAGTGTATTTGACCCAAGTCTGCCAGGGCCTCTCTAGACAGGCTTCTCTGTACCCCAGATGTCTGTTCCTTGCACATCATTCAGGCTCTGGGACTGTGTTTATCTGTGCCCCAGAAAATAGAAACAATTAGCTGGTGGTGACCTCCCTGCTACCAGCAGAGCACATGCTTTTTCCGGTGTCAGCCCTTGTCAGCCCTACTAAAATGATGAGCCTCTCTTTGGGGGAATCGCTCTGTAAGCACTGACTGCAGCCCACTGACAGGTTCTGGGGGGCTGCTGACCAGGGCTGGACAAGGCTCAGAGCTGCACCCCTGGGTCAACATGAGTTGCAGATGGTGGCAACCTTCACAGTAAGCTCTGGACTCTGATTTCAGGACTTCGGAGCATAGAGATACTGCATGAGGTGCCGTGGGGTTTGACTAAAAGAGAAGAGACGGGGGGGGGGGGGCAGTCTGGGAACCAACTTGTGCAAATTGGGGAGGTAACAGGAGAAGCATGCTCAAGGTGCACTCCCTCCAATTAAGCATTTTGTTTTTTTATCTGTCTGACCCTGACATTGCCAGACAGTCCAGGGTGAAGGAACACAGGGAAAGAACTTGTTGTTGGGGTTAGGCTAATTGAGTTCACTCATTCATTCAACAAGCGTTATTGACTGACTTCTGGTGCCCAGAACAGACCTAGACCCAAGGTGAAGGGGCTTAAGAAAAACACACAGATCCTACTCCTGAGAGCTCAAAGATGATATCTAGACAGGATGCAGGTAACTGCAGGGACACCTTCTGGTGGACATGACAGGGACACAAGCACATGGAACTGTGGGTGCCCAGAGGTGGGGTGCAGCTACTTAAGGAGGAGACGGTAGAAGCACAGCTACTTGGTGGTCCGTGGTCACTCTGAACTCGCTGTGGCCAAATGCAAAATCATCATCTTCCCAGACCTTTCTTCCCCCCGAGTTTCCCATCCAGGGTAATGACTCCCCATTTTTTGCTCCTGGTAAATATTCAAGCAGAAGCTGGGAGTCGCACTGCTGTGGTTGGATAAGCACCCCCAAGAGCCCGTGTGTTGAAGACTTGGTCCTGTGGCACTATCGGGAGGTGGTGGAGCCTTCCGGAGGTGAGGCCCAGTGGGCGGAAGTTGGGTCACTGGGCCGTGCCCTTGAAGGGGATGCTGGGACCCAGCCCCTTCCTCTCCCTTTCCCTTCCCAGCCACTACAGCTGAGCAGCCTCCTCTCCCATGTGCTCCTAGCATATTGTGTTGCCCTGCCACAGGCCAACCAACCATGGACAGAAACCTTCGAAACTGTGAGCTGAAATAAACCTTTTCCTCCTTTCTACCACTAAGCTACATTCCCAAACCCCCCAGCCTTTTTTTTTTTTTTTTTTTTTTTTAATTTGAGACAGGGTTTTACTAAATTGCCCAGGCTAGCCTCAAACTTGTGATTCTTCCATCTCACCCCAGAAGCTGAGATTATAGGCATGCATTACCATGCCTAACCTTTTCCTTCGCTTATTTATCTCAGGTATTTTGTTATAGTGATGGAAAGCTAGCTAATACACATATTCAGGTCTGGCCTGTCACCACCTCCTTCATTTACTGCCTTTCAATAGTGCTCTTCTGGACCAGGGGTCTCAACAAACTGAAAAATAATACAGAGAATAGCAGATGGCACCACATGTTACTCTTCCCCCTGGGAGAGGCTCAGCAAATGACATGCCTTTATGTCTATGGACCAACTGGACTTGCACATACTGGGCCTCAGACTTTGTTAAGGTCACCCACTGAATCATAGTAGCAGGGCAGGACATCCCTCAAGGATTGCCTGCCCAGGGCAGGTCTAGGGCAGGCAGAAGTAGAGGAGAACTGATGTTCTCAAAATAGGTCTCTCTTGAGGGAAAAGGCTGAGCTGACTGAAGGGAGCATGCCAGTGATTATTTCCAAATCACTAATTAAATATACTCTACCTCCCTCTAGGAGGAAGATGTAAAAAAATATGCATCCAGGGGAGGGTTAGGGAAGCCCAGAGTGTAGAGTAGCCGAGTCCCTCTAGTTAGTGAGTGTCTCGTGGCTTTGCTCTCCTCCAGACCCGGGCCAAATCTGCACCTTGAGCATGCTTCTCCTGTTACCTCCCCAATTTGCTCCTCCCTGCACAAGTTGGTTCCCAGACCCCGTGTTGCAGGCTGAGTAATCTTTATAAAAACCAGTGCACACTCATCTCTCCCACATCAATATACTTTCTTGGCTCACCTCTGTTTCCATGCTGAAGCTCAGTGTCACTTGCTTAAGACACAGCATCTTACCCTGACTGCATTCTGCCACCCTTCCCAGAGTCATTCTTTGGCCCATCTGCCTACATGTGCCCCTCATTCCAGCTCCTCTAAATTATTGGCAGTTCCTCAAACAGTGTTCTTCCAGGCCTGGCCCCCATCCTTCTGCCTAGATGCTGCCTTCTCCTTTCTCTGCCCAGCTAACACTTCTTTAGACAGTGCCACAGCTACTGGCTGTCACCCAGCACCCTCTACCTGAATTGAGGACCCTTTTTGTGTTTCTGAGGCACCTCTACTCACCCCTATCAAAGGAGATGTCCCACCGTCTTCCATTTTTTTTCTTGCTATTCTCTTTCATGAGGCTGAATTCCTCAAGGACAGTGATACATGTCTTATCTAACCTGCACTGAGCTGTAAGTCTGACACAGAACTGATGTGCAGAAAATGTGTGTTGAACAAGCAGACGATCAGATCTTCTCTAGAAGTCATTTGTGTTTTGAAATTCTGTGTTTTAATGCATCTCTATTATATCACAGTCAAAGGAATGCAGCCAAATGGGAAAGAAAGAACAGCTGACCTCTGTGCCTGTGTTGTGGTTCACTGAGCCTTTTCAGTTACTGCCTTACATTTCCTTCTGGGCAATCTTGACCTTGACCTTGAACCCTAAGCATGCTGCCAGCCACCAGCTGAGCTCTTCCATTCCCACCAGGAGCTCCTTCCATGCAATGATGGCAACCAGTAGGACAGGTGGGGCAAGGTGTCTCCGTGAAAGTTTGTGTCATCTCTCCAGGATGTGACATGACAGCAAGGGATAGGACCCTGCCCAAGACACCCTCCCCGTATGGTCTCCTGGTGGTCCTTTTATTAACCGCAGCACCCCCTCCATGCGATCCCAGCCTATGACCTCTACCTAACCCCTGGCCCCGCCCACCCGATCTTCACCCCCTTTGCCTCAACATGGAACTCACAGCCACGAGGTGCTCTGACTCTGATTATGATGTGCTTCATTTTCACATTTGTTTGTTTCTCTCTCACAATTACCTTGTTAACCTTAGAAGGACGCCCTGAATCTGGGGAACCAGGAGTGGTATCTGAGAAGTCCAGTGCTGGCAGGGACCCCTGCTCCACAACATTGCTTTCCTTTGTCCTGTGTTCACCCCCTACCCACCTCTCCTCCTTATCGTGTTGGTGTCTCCCAGTGTCATGCTGAATGCTATATTTATGTTTCATCTCTAACCATGAATCATAAAGCACAAAACGTCCCTAACACATGGACCTCTAGGAGATCTCTTATTAAATGCATCATGGTAGTCCCTCCTACCCTGCCCAACACCATTCCATGCTTTTGTCCTCCATGGTTTTAGGTACCCCTGGTCAACTGTGGTCTGGAAATATTAAATGGAAAATTCCAGAACTAAACAGCTCCATAAGTTTTAAATTACGTGCTCTTCTGAGTAGCACGGTGGAATCTCAAGCCATCCTGCTGTGTTCCAACCAGGACATGAGGATCCCTTTGTTCAGTGGATCCACTCTGTATACAGAGGCCTCCCGTGGGCAATTGGGATGCAAACTAAATAAATACTGCATAATGTTGTTAAGAAGAAAAGTTTTTGTTTTAAAATATTAGAATTTATAGGCTAAGAATTATGTAGACATAATGCATTTGGCAAGAGACTTTATAGATCTTATTCTAGAGGGAAAGATAGACACCATAGATAAAGAAATTACCGAGGGATTTTGAAGGCATAATACTTTGAACATGAAGCAATGAAGGGGGACAAAGATGGGAGGTGAAGGCCGATTGTGATGGTCAGGGTGCCTCTCGTGGAGAAGGCATATTTTAGGGAGCACAATCCTGGACTGCTGAAGGAGGAACGTTCTAGGCAGAGAGGACAGCAGGCCAAGAGGCTGAAAGCAAGAGGGAGCCTGAGAGCAAGACAGGCCTGAGGATTACACAGGGCTTCTGTCCTAGGTCTTCTGACTCCAGGTCCCGGAGATTTTTTTTACCATGGATCCCAGAAGAAATCAGACTTATGCAGCAGGCAATAGTCATTAGAGCTCAATGTGAAAACCAAGTCCAAGGTATGTGCTTGGAGCCTCTCTTTACCAACATGAGCAGGCCATGATCCCTTTAGAATTGAATTATTCCCACATCTCCCAGGTTAAAGTGATCTATGCTCTGTGGGTAAAGCCACAATCACTTCTGGGCAACTTTTCATGGGCCTGAGCTAGAGTTGGCATGTGATTTCCCCTGTAGTGAAAAATCAGTTTAAATCTTAGGGGGGAAGTAGGAACTACTTTGACGTTTCCCCATCCATCGTTAGAATAGTGCCACTGGGACCTTCAGCTTTCTTTCTATTTCCTGTGCTGGGGATGGAACCCAGGACCTCACAGGCTAGGCATACACTGAGCTATTCCCTGCACCTCCCAGGCCTTCAGCTCTCTGCCCTGCAGGCTAATGCTCTGCACCAGTTCCCTCCTTCACTGCAGAAGACAGAGGGACCATGGCTCACCGGAAGCTGGAAACTGCTGTCTGTGACCTGCATTTCAATTTCCTTTTTGCTGAGGAAAGAGCTAGAAATCACAGGATTTGCTTCCTGATGATGGTAAACTGGCAAGGAATACTCTAGCTCATAACGGCTCAGATGGGACAGGATGAGGTGCGTGAGTCTGCTGGAGAGAACAGTCTGCCTGCACAGGTCTTGGAGTGGGGGTGGCTGTAGATTCACCAAGAGGCGGCTGCCCAGTGCAAAGTGGCCTCACCATGCTGCCTGAGCAGGCTCTGTGCAGCCACCACGCAGGAGTCTCTAAATAAGTGTCAGCACACCCTCTCGTGGGGGCTCTTGCCCTCAGAACTGACTTGGAATTCAGGAGAGTCCTAAGTGCCAATCACCGCGCACGCACGCCAAGTCACTCCGCCGGACAGGGAATCAAGAGAGCAAGAGCCAGCAGCACGGGATAGTCTTTCAAGCTTCTTCTCAGCTTCAGATAATTTATAAACTTCTTCCTTATAAAGTTTAATCTTTTCTCTAGGGGCATGAAGTTAGACTGGGGTTCAAATCCTGGCCCTCTTCTTATTAGTTTGTGAGCTTGGACACATTTCTAACTACCCTGGGCTCTGCTTCCTCATCTTTACCTTGCAGAACTTTTGGAAAAATTAAGTGGAAGAAAGAATGCAATGTGCCTAGCCAAGTTCTTGGTACAGAGAAGGTGATCAGTGGTTATGACTATTATGGGTCATTTAAAATCAGTTATATTAAAATGGATGACTTGAATGATTTCTTGGTCCAAAAGAGCTAACTAGAAAATTGATAATCTATCTGTCAAAATCTAGACCGTGGCATTACAAAGGGTTGGTGATTATGAGGTACCTGAATGTTTTTTTTTTTTTTTTTTTTTTTTTTTAATGACAAAATCTTCATACAAACCCTGTGCTCTTGTTTTCCTACAAAAGGGCCACCTTCTCCTTCATTAGCCAACATAAGAAGTTAGCATGGGCAGCAAGAGGCCACATGTGACCTCCGCACATGACAGTTTGCATTTGTAAACATGTTGTGATTTCTAAATTGGTATAAAAAAGAACAATAAAAGTCAGCAATTTTCAACCAATGGGAAATTTTAAAGAATACATAAATAATTTCCAGAAATTCATATGCATCCAAACTAAGCATCTGTAATCCATAAGCGTCCCAGAATCCAACAAGCAACCCAACTAAACAATGAGCAAAAGAGTTCAAGTGTCCCACAGTCAAGGCTATCAGATGGCTAATAAACATATAGAAAGGTACTTAATATCATTAATAGGAAAAATAAATTAAAATCTCAACAGGACAGAACTGTTGCTGCCTGAAGCGGAAACCGCCTTGGAGCAACGAACGCCGCAGGAAAATTCGGAGGCAGGATGAAAATGAAAAAAGGTCTTTTATTCTTCTTCTCTCTCCGGCTCCAGCAATCACTCCAAACGCTCTAACTCCAACCACCACCTTCTTCTTCTTCCCACACACACTAACTAAACTCACCCAGTTATATACATATCGCTTTAACAAGGACACGTGCTTACAGCTCGAGCTTACAGGTGCGTCACGCAGTGTTCACGGGCATACAAAGATTCTTTGGATAATGTATTACTATCAGGTGGAAACTAGAACATCTTTTATGGCTCTCAGCTAACCGCAATCTTTAGCTATCTCCTTGATTATAGGCTCCTTCACAGAACTGCACAATCCCCAGGATGATTAAAATGGAAAAGACACCACCAAGTGTTGATGAGGCTGTGGAGCCACGGGAACCCCAGCACACACTGCTGTTGGGAGAGCAGTTTGGTCCAACCACTTTGGAAAATCGATGTTTTGTACTAAAGCCAAATATGGCCCTATGTTATTACCCAGCCATTCCACTCTAAGGTATGTGCCTAAGAGAAGTGAATGCAGGTGATAAACTAAAAACAACCAAAAAAAAAAAAAAAATCAACCCTCACAAGATATTCATATTGGCCCCAAATTGGAAACCCTCTTAGAGGTCATGATGGGGAAGCAGTATAAGGCAACTGCTCATAGTTGACAACATGCAACCCCTTTCAGGTCATGGTGTATGGGCCCATGCACCTGTCAAAAGTCATTGACTTGTACACTGAAGGACAGCGTAACCTCCTTTAGGTAAATTTTAATTCAGTTCAAAGACAAAGAGATGGAGAAGGAGGGATGGGGAATAAGGAAAGAAATGGAACAAGCATCCCAGCACTGGAAGTGTCCAGGCAGAACACAGTGATTATCAGGAAGGGTAGAAAGATTCATTTGCATTAGAACATTAGGATTAAAAGATGCACACTGGGGCCAGGTGTGGTAGCACACACCTGTAATCTCAGAGGCTCAGGAGGCTGAAGCAGGAGGATTGCCAGTTCAAAACCAGGCTCAGCAACTCAGTGAGGCCCTAAGCAACTTGGTGAGACCCTGCCTCAAAATTAAAAGTAAAAAGGGCTGGGGATGTCACTCAGTGGTTAAGTTTCTCTGGGTTCAATCCCTGGTTAAAAAGAAGAAGGAGGAGGGAGGAAGAAAGAAGGACAAAAGAAAGAAGGAAGGAAGGAAGGAAGGAAGAGAAAGATGCACATGGGCTTCTCACATTGGTGAAATACAGAGAAGTCATTTGGATCAGAGCAGAGCTTCAGGAAGCGCAGAATTATGGTGGAGGTTTGCAATGCAGAACTCGAGAGAGAGGGACACTGCATTGAAGGTTTCAGTAATGGCAGAGGACAGGATTTCTTAACCTTAGCACAATTGCTCTTTTGAACCAGAACATTCTGGTGTGGGGAGGTCTGGGTATTTTGGATATTTGTCAACGTCCCTGGCTTCTGCCTACCAGATCCAGTACCAACCCTCTAGTAGTGACAAACAAAATGTCTACAGACATTGCTAAATGAACCCCAGCTTAGGGGTGGGTGCAAAATAGCCTCTGGTTGAGAATCACTGATCTAAAATAGTAGTTACTGGAGAAGATGCCAGATTCATCCAGAGAGCCTTTAAATACCAGACTCCCCAAGGTCAGTCAACCATCCTCAATCCCCTTCGCAGCAGTCTACGAGGCAATTCTAGCCAGCTAGATGTACATAGAAGTCTGTCCACAGCACTTTTCTTTCTTTTTCTCTGGCTGGAGCTCTAGCAACCATCCTGCCACCACGAAGTCAAAGCTGAGAGACTTAGATATGCGGGATCTAACATTGTGATGATTAGAATCAGTGCCAGCCACTGCCCATCTGCAGAATTTTCAAAATGTGTACAAGTTAGTAAATAAGCTCATGCTTATTTCCGTCTCTCTGGCTAGCTATTTTGCTATTTGTATTCAAAAACATTTGTGGTTGATAAACTTTTCTCCAAATATCTCCTATGCCTTAACCTCTTAATTGTAAGGATCAATGCAGTGATTCAAATTACAGATGGGAATGTGTCCTATGCCTCAGGAAAGGAGAAAAGTTTGGTGTAGTTGGGAGAGTCCTCACCCTAGCTGTAACCAGAATCTCCTGGGAAATTAAAAAATATACATTAGGGCTGCAGACGTAGTGCAGCGGCAGAGCACTTGCCTACCATGTGCGAGGCCCTGGATTTGATCCCAAGCACTGCAAAAATAATAATAATAATAATAATAATAATAATAATAATAATAAATATAAATAATAATATTATCAACATTCTGTGCCCAGGCTCCACCACAGATAAATTAATTCAGTGCCAGTGGGTGAGGTTCCATTTTGGCTGCATCAGTATCTCTTAGCTGTGCCCCTTCTGTCCAGAGGTACATATACGGTGCAAGTGGAGTGAGGCACAGTTTCTTGTGACAGGCTGAGACCTGTTTCCCGTGTCCCTGGCCTCACCAGGCCAGGCCTGGGGCTCCAGCTCTCCTTCTCAGCTGTTACCTCGCTGGTGCTTCCCACGTGCTACACTGGTCCGCCCCGCTGCGGTTGGGGCTAGTGCTGTGTGTCTTCTCCCAGGGGGCGGGGGTCTGGCCTCATCTGCCTTCGTCTCCTGCAGTGCAGAACACAGCTTCTCCATGGGTAAGTGCTTGTGACCAAGCACTGGATTCTGGATGTCATCACAACCTGCTCTCACTCCCACAGAAGGTGTTCAGGACAGCTTCTTGGCACCACTGATGGTCCCAAGCCCACAGGGGCCTAATTCCTGCATCCCCATCGAGATGGGCTGACATCTCAGAAAGAGGGCAGGAGGCATGGCGTTCACCAGGCAGCGCGGGTGAGGATCCTGACCACAGCAGGAGGCATGGCGTTCACCAGGCAGCGCGGGTGAGGATCCTGACCGCAGAGAGGCATGGCGTTCACCAGGCAGCGCGGGTGAGGATCCTGACCGCAGCAGGGAAGCAGTTAGAGAGCAGGCTGGGACTGAAGCCGGGGTTCCAGTCCTTCCTTCCTGCCCTGAAACAAGTTACCCAACCCTCTTAGGCTTCACGTGGCCAGTGGGAATAGCACATGACGTGAGATTACATATGCCAGGGCCAGGTGCCCAGGAAGTACCCAGGGTGATGTAAGGAAGTACACAGCAAGGGCCAAGGGGTAAAATTGGTTCTTGGTGGGGGGGCAAAAAAGTCAATGGTGTGTTGGAAGTGAATACAACTGTGGTGTTGGGAAATAGTGTGCCCTGCACAGTCTGCCATGAATGACAGACAGCTCTGTGGTATTATGATCTTGCCCGGGAGAGGGGAGGTTGGGAAGTAGGGCCTTAAAAGAGCCCTGATGAGGGCCATAATGGGAAAGAGGCTGAGCAGCTGGATGGGCACCTCTGCCTTTAACTTCACACATCGCTCCATTTCTCTTGGATTCAGAGCCCTGCACCCTGTGGCTGTTCCTCCTGCAGGGGAGGTCGTAGGGGCAGCTCCTGGGTAATGAGTTTGCAGGGTTGGGCTCCGGGTTTCGTACCTCTCTTTGTTTCTTGTTCCATGAACCAATGACCCACGAACAATATGGATACCATCCAGATTAATAAAACAGTAGAAAAAGCACTTACTTCAAACGTGATGAATTGGAGCTTGACTCAGTACAAAAATAACACTACTTCCTCTTCAATGATAAAACCTTAAGTTTCTAAGTAGTGGGCCCTGAAGATTTGCTGGCGATATTTTCTAGACATGAAAAACACAGCTGCTACAACTACAAGATCCACTCGTTCCAAACATCCCTGTTTCTCAAACATCAGACAACTTCACCAGACAACTTCAACAACAACGGATTTCTTTCCATTTGTTTAAAAAAAAATTTAAATATACTATTACAATTTAGCTCATCAACAAAAGTCTTGCCTCCCTTTTTACCAGAGGAAATAACCAACAGTGGGACTCCCTCACTTTATTTTGTATTCAGTCTTCCAGCTGCGCCTTCTCAAGGCCTCCCCGACTCCCTCACTTTATTTTGTATTCAGTCTTCCAGCTACGCCTTCTCAAGGGCCTCCCCCCACCCCCACCCCCAGAACCTTGTGTTCACTGCTTTTAAAATTGGCCTTCAAAACAAAGCAAAACAAAGAGATTTATGTAGGAGCCCTAATTAAGGAGATAGCTAAGATTGCGGTTAGCTGTGAGCCATAAAGATGTTCAAGCATTACCACCTTCTATGGTCTCGCGAGACTTGGTCCGGGACATTGCGGAGCGGGTCGGTGCCATTGTGTGTGGTGGTTGGAGGAGCGTGGTGAGTGTTGGAGTTGTTGTTGGAGCCGGAGAGAGAAGCTAGCAGAATAAAGAGCCTGTTCATTTCCAGTCTGCCTCTGAACTTATTCCCGCAGTGTCGTTGCTCCAAGCAGCAATCGCTTCAGGCAGCGACAGATTTATTCCTGTGTTGGGGGAGCTCCCCACCCCCGTGTTCTATGAGGTTCAGGAGATTCTTCAAGTCTCACTTCTCCAGGACGCTGCAGGGTCAGCAAGAGGAAACCCAGGGACTGGAGAGGCACCAGCTGTTCCCAAAGCAGGGTCCAGCCCATGGGAAAACCACCTCGAGGCAAAATAGTGGAAATCAGAACCATACCCACAAAGCCATGATGGGTAAGCAGCATGCCCCGTCCTTTCTTTGGTGAAATATATAAATTTGGTTCAAAGTTACAAAGCAGAGAACTCAGGAGCGTGGCTTGCAATTTTCATGCCGGTGTGTATCTTCATTGACCTAATTATTGCCTTTCCTAATGTTTTCCTTCTGTTCACTTAATAAATCACATTTATCTAAACATCATCTCCAAGGCTGACTCATGCCCGGTTTGGAAGATGCTAGCTTGCTCCCCAGGCTGGCATTTTAAAACCCAGCATTAATTACAGTAATGCCCTCGCCCATCTCTGCAGGCACTTGTAGAAAGAAGGGAGAAGTTGTTTTGCTCCTTTATAAAGAGCCTGAAGAAATTTCTTAATTAACTGCAAAATTAGCCAAGATTGGGTTTTATTTTTTTGGTTTTGTAGACTGCCTTAGTGCAAAAAAAATTTCTGGCTACCGAGTAACCGGAGTAGATAAGATTAAATGTAGCATGCCTACCTGTTCAGAATGAGAGAGTTCTAGTCATCATTTGAGAAAACACATAGAAACAGGCAGAATCATCACCCAGTAGCTCCATCCCAGTCCCAGAGACACTGGCAGCAAAGGAACTGGTTCATTGTGGAAAGATGCAGCAAATTCTTTGCTCCCGATAAATCACATATAAGGTGTTTTCCCATTCTGGAAGAAAATTAACAGCTACTATCATATTAGCACTGGAAATGTGCGGAGTACTCTGCCGAGCACCTTGCATGAATTTTTGTGCTGAGTATGTCCACATTGCATGTGGCCTGGGTTCAGTCTTATCTCCAATTTACACCCGGGGACCCTGAGGCTGAGAGAGGCATGTGTGGGGCCCTGGCTTCAGTCCCCAGCTCCCCACCCCACCTACATAAGTAGAAATGTACTGAAGCCCTGCCCACCAGATGCCCCCACTGCCCAGCCCAAGCAGGGCGTGAGTACTCTTTGGGATGCTCTTGCCGCTCAGGTGCCCCCCGCCTCCGGGAGCCTCCTGACTGCGCACCACTCCTGCCCTTCTCAGCAGATGACCCTCTTCTCCTATTTCTATAGGAACTTCCCCCGTTGGCTTCCTCCCCGGCCAACAAATCAAGGTGGCTACCGCTTGCAAGGTGCTGGGATACAGGGTGACAACACTGGCCTGGGAACTGCCTCGGGAGCCCCAATCCACCTTCCAATGGTCTCCTCAGGCCTTGGATTTCATCTCAAAAAGTCCTCCTCGCTGCACCCTGGCCCCTCCCCACCAGCATCACTGATCCAGGCCTATGTGTGAATCTAGGCAGAACCACCATCATGCCCAACACACAGCTGTCCTGCCTCTGGCCTCTCCTCGCATAACACTAAGCTATCTTTCTGCAGCTCAGCTCTGATCCCATCACCCCACTGCTTACAGGCACACTGGCTTCTTGGAGATGAACCTCAAACATTTTGGCAGGGACAGCAATCTGAAAAAAATCTCTCCTCTGTCCACTAGATGGCGCACTTAAATTCACCAAACATCCTACCCCTTTAACTCAAATGTATTATGGTTGCAAGTTCTTTATAAGGGTTACAGGATCTGTTCACAACCACTTACTACAACACAAGCATTGATCAAGGCTATAAATATTCAGGGGACAAATTCTATTATGCAACTGGATGTCAAGGATCCCAAGGCATCAATCTTAACGTTCTGATCCTGAAGTCGGTCCTCCCTCCCAGTCTAACCGCCCATCACCGTTGGGCCTTGGAGATACACTTTTCTAGTGATATAATGAACTAGCTCTCAACCTGAAGATGCCCAAAATTCAGCCTACTTTTCCAACCAGTTCTAAGCAAGCAAATCAGAAAGGGATCTGGCTCCACCCAGCTGTGGAGCAGATGATGAGACTTTGACACTCCTAGCCTCTTCTCTGAGCCTCTCCTTCCCCTCCCTCTAAATTAGTATCCCAATGTCTTTGCTTTTAGGGAAGACAACAAATGATCAAACTGATATGGGTACAATTATTTTTATCACATATTAAACGGTATTTATGGAATAATTCTCCTATGATGTTCCCACTCAAAAATGATTTTTTAAAGTGATAGCAAGACCATGTCCGCATAAGTAGAAATGTACATTTACTCACTTCCCCGAGTTCTGGTCTGATCCTATTTATTTCCTGCCTTTTGTTTTAGTGCGTGGAAGAGGTCCATCTGAATTCACTCCTGTCTTCTTCCTGAGCTCTGAGCTACACTACATAAATGTGAGAGCTCCTTTAAGGTCACCCCAGATGTGTCTCATCCCCTCTAGAGGGAAACCCAGCCCACTGTAGAAACTTCAGACATGAAATAAGGTAGGTTTTCAAACGTGCACTTACACCTGCCCACAGAGAAGCCCCCAGCCTATGGCATATTATTGAAGGACTGTCTCAGCCTCATCATTGAATATTTTCTTCAGCTGTTTTAGGCCTGGAGCACAGAGTGAGGATGGTCCATCAACCAAGTTTTGCCACCTGCCCCTGGAGCTGGGGGGTTACAAAGAATACCCATATCTGCAACTACATATACCCTTTTCCTTTCTTTCTTTCTTTTTTTTTTTTCTTTTAAGATTCAGATGTTACTTCTAGGAAGTCCTCTGTGACTTCTTTCCAGGCCAGTTCAATTACCTTCTGCTGCACTTACACCGTGGATCGTAACAATCTGCTCCCAGGGTTGGCAAGGCCAAGTTCCTCAGGCTAAGACTGTGCATGGCTCATTCTCTTTCCTGGCTGAGTGCCTGGCACAGAGAAGGAAGCAGACGAATGGACGGATGCACTGATCAGCCAGTGTGTGAATAATAGGGTGCGCTCCCTGCAGGCAGGGACAGGCCTCTGTCTGAGATGGGACATTTCCTTGTTTTTAAGGCTGGCTGAGTGCTTGTACATTAAAGAAGTGAACGGAGCCCCTGCAGGTATGTGTATATATGTATACATACATGTATATATACATGCATGTATACTGTACATGCAAGTACGTGTGTATTCCATGCATATGACACCAGCCAAGTGACTTGGTCATTTTAATCAACAACTGTGTCAAAATGGCAAAAGCCATTAAGTAAAATCTCAAAAATTAATAGATTTTAAATTATTCATTATACTAAAAAAACACCATGGATGGCATTTTGATTTTTCAAAATGCTCTCACCTATGGCATTTCTCCACTCCTCAGAACAAGCCTCCTCAGTGGTTGGGTCAGGGATCATTCTCTGGATGAAGGAAGAGAACCCCAGGGAGGCTACCTGCGGGCCCTCAGGAAGGCACATTCGGACACGATCTTCTGATTCCAATGCAGTGTCCCTCCTAGACCCCACCACTGTTGCCGCCTGAAGCGATGGCCGCTTGGAGCAACGAAGCCGCGGGAAGAAGTTCAGAGGCAGACTGGAAACAAACAGGCTCTTTATTCTGATAACTTTTCTCTCTGGCTCTAACAACGACTTTAACATGCACCACACACACCACCAAACAACCAACACACCAAATGGTGCAGACCCGATCAGCAATCTCGGCTCAAGTCTCTTGAGATCCCGGGCCAAGTCCCGTGAGACTACAGAAGGCGGCAATGCCCAAACATCTCCATGGCCCGTAGTCAACCACAATCTTAGCCATCTCCCCAAACAGGGCTCCTGCACACCACACTCTTTCCCTCCTCACTGCCTGGCTGGCTGCTCGGATAGGTTGGCCAGTGAATTGGCTTGTTCCAATGGGACAGTCCCAGGAAAACAAACCAGCTCCCCTCCTGGCTCAGCCATCAGCGAGCAGCCTGGCCTTGAGCAAGCAATGGACATTGTGTCTGGTCCTGCAGTTTCCTGAAGCTGAGATTAGAAAAGTAATGGGTGAATATATTAACTCTCAGGCGGCTACAGAGTTTGGCCCCCCCACCTCTGCCCCATACAAGGGCAATGGTGACTACCATGTGTCCTGTTCTGACTGTGCACCTTCACTCTCCGCACCTGAAATTGTCATTTCACCCTCATAGCAACATAGAATAGGAACAGCCAGGATTCCCACTTCACAGACGCAGGAACTGAGGCTTAATGAGGTGACAGTAACTGAAACACAGTGAAACATCTCAACACTGGAGAGGGAAGGACTGGATTTCAGGAGATTCTGTTTGCTTCAGAGTGTGTGCACAATTGCATAGAAAGCGCTCACTCAGCAGCCAGGCGTGGTGGCGCACGCCTGTAATCCCAGCACTTTGGGAGGCTGAGGCAGGAGGATCACGAGTTCAAAGCCAGCCTCAGCAATGGTGAGGCACTTTGCAACTCAGTGAGACCCTGTCTCTAATAAAATACAAAAAAGGGCTGGGGATGTGGCCCAGTGGTCAAGTGCCCCTGAGTTCAATCCCCGGTAACACACACACAAACACACACACAAAAAAAAAAAAGAAAGAAAGAAAGCACTCACTCAAAGCTTGACAGAGCCCTGCTCAATTAACACAACTATTCTTGTCGTTACTACTAATTGCAAATCTTACCAGTTGATCAACACAGAGGGGACCTCAAGTTCATCTACCTGGAAAAATAAAAACTATGGGGATCGCCAGGGGCTAAGCCCCCATCGCCGTACGTCCAAGCCAGCAGCCAAAGTGCACAATTTATGTAATAATTCCTGCCAGCACTTGCAGAGCCATGAAAGCAATTAGTTCATATCAAGCTGTTATTAAGAAGTTATTTTTGTAACAAAAATACCATCTTCCTTTAATTTCTATGCAAATGCAAGGAAGCCAACCCAAGTATAGTTTATTTAAAGATGTTCTTGTAAAAAAATTGAATTTGTCCTTTTGAAGAAGACACTGAGGGAAGTTATGGAGACAAGCAGGACAACGTGGCAGTGTTCTGAGCTACTGATACAGAGAGCACAGCTTCTTTCTCCCCGTGAACCCAACGTCAAATCCTCCTCTCCCCTTGACCCAGAACAGAGTGACAAATCCACAGTGGCCCGTGGCACTTTGGAAGTCCCTTCTCAGGAGTTCATCCGCAGGATGAGGAGTAACCATAAGGCACATCCCAGCTCATGACTGGTTGACTTGAAACCATGGAACAGGAACCCAAACAGCAACATTCACTGCACACCAGTGTCTTCAGAGTGCCCTGGAGCGGGGCTCGTTACAGCGAATGGGAAAAGAAATAATGGAGAAGCAACAGCAGAGAAAAAAAAGAACATTGGGCTTGGAACAGGCAGAAAACCTGAGCCTGGGTCCACTCAGCTCTGACAGTTTGTGTCCCCTGACAAGTCATTGGCTTTCTTGAGCTTTAGGGTCTTCTAGAAAATGGAGACGGCCTTACTATTTCTCAGAGCTACTACTCATTTTAAAAAATGTGAAACAAAGGACATGAAAGCACTTGGCAACTATACAATTTGAATCTCAAGACTTTCTAATATACTCTTAATTAAAAAGACAGCCATCTAATATGAAATGTCCAAACACCTGGAAGGCTCTGTGTATTAACGGTAACATGAATCCTCCTGGCCTTTGGGCGGGTCTGATCTGATTCTTGTTGTATTTATTGTACCGAATATTTGAAATTACATTCATATTATGCCATGCGTGTTATAGCCAGTGTTTGCACGTGCTGAGCAGGAAACCATGCATTTTAGCTTTTAACCGTGTAACAGATGTAAATTGTCAGCAAGCACCTGAAGGGACTGAGTGAGGCTACTATTAGATAATCACGAAAAACCATTCAGTCCCTTGTGGTTCTGGGGAAAGAGAAACTTCTGGCGGGGAGAGTGGTTTCATGATGGCATTTGATTAAGGCCTGATCACTATTCACTGACTTAGATGCAAATTATTGTCTGCTTAAAGGTTAAGCTTGATTATGCATCAACTTTTACAGTGATTTGTTATAAGGGATGCTATGTACAATCAGGAACTCGTTGGATTCTCCTTTGGACACTTAAGGAGCCACAATTTACCAAGAGCAGGTGAGCACAAGACAGTATTGATTCCTTCTCGTGCACCAGCATAGTTTTTGAGGGAGATCAGTGTTCCCTGGCTGAAATACACATGGATCCTGAAAATTAATGTGCATATGGGGAAACTTGCTCCATTGCACATGAAAGATTTATCAGCTTGCCTCTTGTGACCCAGATGGTAGCAAAATTAATGGCTGTTTAGAAGCCATACATTTAGAAATACAGTTTGTAGATGGGAACTCAGTTTTACACATGTTGCATGTTAAGTGGCTTAGGAAACAGCGGAACCTCTGAAAAGCATCCTTTCTTGATCTCTAATTTGTACACAGTAGCCCTATTTACTTGGAATGATTCTTTATTTTCTAAGGAACAGAGCATCCAGTGCAAATACTCTAATAAACAAACAAAAAATAATATTTAGGCCCCGCAGTAGGAATCAAATCCCCCACGCCAGTTCTGGGAAGAGCAAAGAGGAAAGGGATTATGTCCTGCCTCGTGGATCAGAAAGTAGAACCTGGTCAAACTCGTCTCCCTTTTCAGATAAATTTAGTGCAACGGAATTTTTTAAAATATTAAGCATATGGTAAGAATTCCAGACAAACAGTAAGAATTTGGGGCATCATTGTGGAAACTATTTTGGAATAAACCTGCTGGGAATATTCCTTAGATTTGTCCCCCTGCAGTAGGATAAGAGGGTGACAAGAGTTCCTCTCTGGGGCTCTTCCCAGCTCTGACATTCTATGATGCTATGATTCTCTAATATTTAGGTCCACCTAAATGTATATTCAGATGTATAGGATTCTAAACCCATGGAATTTAGGAAAACGGTCATAAGTGCTTTTTTTTTGACCAAACGAACAACAGAAATGAATATGGCTTAGTTGGTAACTGTGCAGAATAAGGGAATGAATGTTTCTTCTTTGGTTTTTCTGTTTTTGGGGCTGGGATTGAACTCAGGGTCTTATGCATGCCAAACATACTCTTCACCACCAAGCTGCATCCCCAGCTGCATGTCCAAAGGGGTGTTGTCAGTTGAATTGTGTCCCCTCCTCCAAATACATATGTTGAAGTTCTGATTCCCAGTACTCCAACCTGTGATCTTCTTTGGAAATAGGACCATTACAGATGTGATTAATGAAGATGATGAAGATGATGGCCTATTGCAGTAGGGAGGACCCCTAACCCAATGTGGCTGGAGTCCTTTAAAAAGGGGGGGATTTAGACACAACCATAAACACAGACACAGAAACAGGAACAACATGAAATGAACATGAAAGGAGAGATCAGGGTGATGTGTATAGAAGACAAGGAAATCCAAAGATGGCCAGCGATCCTCTGGAGGCTAGGAGCGGGGCCTGGAACCGATGTTCCCGTGAAGCCAACAGAAAGCCCAACTCGGCTGATCCTCTGGCCTCCAGAGCTGAGAGAATAAATTTCTCTTACTTCAGTCTTTCCCTGTGTGGCGTTTTATCATGGCAGCTCTAGGAAATGAAGACAGATGACAGCATCTATTAGGTTCCAACCTAATATTGCCCTGTGAGGATGCTGGCATCCTCCTGCCAATTTACTAAGAGAAGTCAGAAACATGGATTTTTGTTCCATATAAAATATCCCAATTTTAAAATGCTGGCAGAAAATAGAGAAGATCTAACACTGTAAAAGCGAGATCTATCTGACTCAAAAGTTACCACTCAAATCTCTACTTTAAGGATGGCTGGATATACTCCAAATTCTCTTCTTCAAGGCAACTGAAAGTTATCTTGACATTCTTATCCAGGCTGATTTGGGTTAAGACACAGGAGACTCCCAGCATAGTGTTCATGGGTTATTTGATATACTAACATGGGGAACCAATAGTTTTTATTTAGTGCAAATCTGTTTGTAGGTTCATTCATTCATTCATTTATTTTCCAACTTATAAGCATGGAAATCCCATTTTCAAAATTAATCTCACTAAACTCAAAATCAGAAGTGGAATTTCATTAGCACATATTTATTTTATGTGTTAAACTAATATTATTCATTATAAAGAGGACCAATGAGAACGAAAAGACGCTTCAACTAATGCAATATCTGAAATTAGGATTTGTGTAATTCTATGGGAATTTCATCATCCTATTTACTTTGTCTTTGATTTTGTTTGCTCTTTTTTGTAGCTTTAAAAAACCCTTCATACAGATTAAGGAGTGGCAAAAGATAACAGAAGTCTCTATACAACTTTACCTATAAACAATGATATTTGAATTTAATTTGTTTTTCACCTGACATGGAATATTATTCTTCTTATAGACCATATAAAAACAGACTATGGGCTGAATTTGTCCACGGCCCTCAGTTTGCAGGTCACCACTCCAGGGTATCCATTAAGAAGATTGTTTAAAAGTATATTATTTGCAAATTTAAAAAGGGGGAAGATGGAACAATAAAAATTTATCAATTAATCTAAAGAAGGTAAGAAAGGAAAGAAAAGAGACCAAAGAATATATGAGATAAATAGCACTGAATAAGATGGTAGACTTAAACCCAAATACTTCAGTAAGCACACTGAATATGAGTAGATGAACGACCTCATTAAAAGACTGGGATTGGAGTAGAGTCCAAGAAGTGACACAAATAAAACACATTTACAGAAAGAATGAAAATAAAAGATGCACCATTGGAACCACAAAAAGAAACTATATTTATCAAATCAGGCCTAATTTAAAACAAAAAGCATTACTAGTGATAGAGGGAAACGTTTTGTAACCTTGTGTGTGATTTCATCAGGTACAACTTGCATTCTCCCTTCTATCATAGACTCAAAATATAAAGCTTTATAAATACAAAACTTGACAGAGCCAAAGGGAAAGAGATAAATCCACAATCACAGAGGAGAAATGAATATAACTCTTTTAGTTACCAATAGAACAAGCACACACAAATTCAGTAAAGATTTAGAAGATTTCACTAACGTCATGAGAAAACAGAATTAATGTGCACATATAAAACACTGCATCAAAGAACCTCAGAATGCATATTATTTCCTAGCACACGTAAAACCTTCCAAAAATTGACAGTAAGCTGTACCATTAAGCAATTATCCATCAAAATTTCAAATGACCTCAATCTTTGTGTATGTTCTCTGATTATAAGACAATTAAGTTATAAAGCTATAAATCAAGTATAAAATAGATAACTATCAAATATGCATAGGTTTGAAAATTTTTAAATGAACTTCCAAGTAGCCCATGGGTCAAAGAAGAAATCACAGTAAAGGTTATAAATTAGTTTGAATTGCATAATAATTAAACATGCATATAAAATGTATGGGAAAGACCTAATGCTATGATAGAGGAAGGGATTCCATAGCCCTTAACAGAGATGTTAAAATACAATACAGTTTAAAAAAAATCAACAAATCAAACATCCACCTCAATAAGGTTATTTTTTAAAACAAAAAAATTTAATACTAAGGAAGTATTACAGATAGCAATATTTATAGATGAGTGTATATATGGATTAAGCACACACATATGATCCATGCCCTGTAAGCTGAGAGGGTATTATAGTTTGTATATGAGGTGTCCCCCCCAAACCCCTGTGTTAATGCAGAAATATTCAGAGGTGAAATGATTAGATTTTGATAGCTGCAACCTAATTGACCCATTGGAGTTTGAATGGACTGAACGGGTGGTAGCTGGAGGCAGGCCAGGCATGCTGGGGGGGGTGGGTCAATGGGAGCATGCCATGGAAGGGCGTGTCTTCCCTGTGGCCCCTTCCACTCTCTCTCGGCTTCCTGGCTGCCTTGAGCAGAGCAGTGCTCCTCCACCCTGCCCTTCCACCGTGATGTGCTGCCTCTCCTTGAGCCCCGAATGACAGGCCCAACCATGCACCAAACCTCTGAAACTATGAGCTCAACTAAACTTTTCCTCCTCTAAGTTGTTCTGGTTGGGTCCAGTGATACCTAAATAGCAACAAGCATGCTTAGCTCACAGATCTTGGTTTCCAATACCATTCTCCACTAAAAGGAACTAGGACTCCTTGGAGAAATGCTGCTTCTAGGACTAAGCAATAAATGTGCCTGGAATATCTTACAGTGCCCAAAATGTAAGGAAGACGCAAACAAATGAAACATCACACAGTGATGGGGTGTCACAGGAGCCAGCTGAAGAGCTTTCAATGGCCAAAGTAAGAAAAATTGTAGGAACAAGATAAATAAAATGGTATTATCCCAATGCATAAAATAAATATCCCTGGGGCCATGCTGATATAAATCAACAATTGAATAAAAAATTAATTGGAACAGAATAGACATAGGGAAGAATTCCAAAGATGTACGTGGCTACTCTTCCTTTGAGGAACATAAGGTCTGAATCTGCAAGTGTGGGCTGTACATGGTGACTTCCTCCTGAAGCTCCAAACATGCAAAAGGGGGTGAAGAGTAATCCTACAGTGGAGGAGCCTGGTAAACATCTCCTAGGCCAAGTCATCAAAGCCAACATCAGGGGTGCAAAGTCATGATATTTTGCATCCTAGCTATCATGTGACAAATGTGGCACTTTGCATCTGTGGTCTTCATCTGTGCAGAACTTCCAGAACACCAAGGAAAGGGTGCAGAGACATCCCTGCTCCTCTGTGCCTCCGATCAGTTGTGACACCAGCCATTTTCTTTCAGGGCCCTTTGGTCAAAAACTGGTCACATGGCCCCACGCTAACTACACAGGAAGTGAGAAGTTCCAAGGAATTCATGGAGAGTCTGGCCTAATAGTCCTGCTTCTGTCTCCTTTGGATTTTGAAAGCAGAAGAAGGGAATGTTGTGTGTGACTATCTTGTAAAACTGGCATATTCAAGGCAAATACAATATATTTAAATATTTAGTCTTCAGGTCCCTCATGGGCACAGCACTACATCAGCCTGATAGATTTCTTTAATCCCCTAGTCTGCAAAATTGGTGCCTCTTCTCCAGTTCATAATCTCCTGGCAGTGATGTATGTCTGGCCGCCAAGTAATAGTAGCCTGCAGGGGTGTATTACTAATGATGCAACTTAGAGCTTAAAATTTTATTCAAATTCTTACATATCTATGCTCTGGTATTTTCCAGAGAGATCCTGATAATTTTGAAATAGGCTGTATTTTTTAAAAACCAAATCCAGTCTTAAAACTGACATCTGGCCCTAAAATAAAGAGTGTGTGTTGTCAATCAGCAGATAGCAAACATAATCAGTTTTGTGAATTGCATTTTAGAAATGTTTGAGAGCCGTAGACAGCTGAATTTTTAGTGCTTTTGGTACCATTTAAAAAGCAATGAAACGTCCCCCTTCCCTTCATTCCTTCCTTCCAGAAAAGTTCAATCCAAAGCCAATGCGATCAAGAACCCACACAAAAACAGGCATCTAGAAAGCAGAGTGACTTTCCAGTAAGAGGTTTGGGACTTATGAAGGAGATGAGCTGAACAAAGAGGGGTGGTTTCCTGCAGAGAGGGAGGTAGTCCTTGTGAGCAGACCTGCAGCCAAGAACCCCAGCTCTGTTCTGGCCAACTTCGTGGTCAGGGATGATGTTGGAGTCCCAGCTTCCCTGTCCAGAAAATGAGTGATTGAGCCAGATTGATGACTGCACACGTGGTGGCACTTCAGGAGCTATCGAGGGTAGGAAGGGTGCAGGGGGACAGGGCAGGTTCTCAACCCCATCCCTTCAAAGAAGTCCCACTGATTCCTGTTTCATGAACTGGATGGGTTTCAATGCATGGTTATGTTTGTCAGAAGTTTCCTTTGCTAACAAAGGAAATAATTGGAAAGCAACACTTTAGAAACCAGCTGGCAGGATCATGTTATCTCTGAGGCTTTCGTTTTGAACATTTTACTTTGTGAACATTGCTGGGACCTAAACAGGAAAAGCAGAAGCAGCTCTGACCAAGCAGAGGCACTGGGAAAGTCACCGGAGGCCTCCCCTAAACATCCATTTTAGTGGCATGTCCCTTCACAGCCTTATTAGCAAACACAGTTCATGACCATAGAGGACAGAGACAAAAGAGAGCAAATCAATGTAGCCGAAGCCTTTGGCAGGAAGAAAGAAAATTAAATACTCAGTCTAGAACATCACGGACATCTCAACCTCCTCAGGATCTCACAGACACACAGGTGCACACACCCTCAGCACCCACCCCACACGGCAGCTAGACAGCAAGGAGCCCATTGGCATGAGCCTTGGTGAGAGGATCAGACCAAAAGTACTGTTAGAATTCAAGGTGTTCGTGGTTGGAAAAGTCTGATGGATCACAAAGTTGCAGCTGTTAGAAGTGAAATCAAAGATCCAAGGTTCCTTTAAGGTATTATTTCTGTTGAGGCCCAGGCAGAGACACTGACCCTCAGCCACACAGTTCCCGTTGTAATTGGCAGATGTGGAACAGAGGCTAAGGGTTCAGTCTCCCAGCTCCATGTTCTGCCACTGTGACCTTAAGGAGGCCCATGGAGTAGGACTTTCAGGAACCCAGAGAGAAAGATTGCGTGGGCTTGCTGGCTCCAAGTCATCAGGCAGTCAGTGACGCATGCACATGTTTCCTCTTGCTACCAAATAAAAATCAAATCTAGATTTGGTAAAGAGAGGTGCTATCCAAAAAGATCACAGCAAGAGGCTACTGTAATAGGGAGAGGAGGAAGGAGCCTCTAGCAATAGGGGGGAAACTCTAACATCTGCAAGGTTTGCCAGAAAAGGGGTTTTCTAGGGAGCAGCAAGAAAGGCTGGAAAGAGCCAGATGTGAGAAGGGGTGATGGTCATCAGATCAGAGATGCTTTGCCCCAACATTTGCCAGCTTATTCTGAGGGTGAGTCAGAATTCAGGGAGAGTGGGCAAGGAGAGAATCTTTATTTTTTCCCCTTTTATTCTAAGTTGTTATATACGACAGCAGAATGCATTATGATTCATATTACACATATACAGCACATTTTTACACACCTCTGGTTGTATACAAAGTATATTCACACCATTTGTGTCTTCATACATACACTTAGGGTAATGATATCCATCTCATTCTACCATCTTTTTTTTTTTTTTTTTTTTTAAAGGAGAGTATCTTAACCAAAGCTGGGTTAATAAGGAGTTTGTTCTGATTGATCACAAAGAGTTCAGATGATAATTTATAAGAATGGAAATTTGGAGGGTTTCTGCAGGGCCTTGTTATGGATGAACAAGGGGGCACCCGGAGGTCCCACCTCAGTCACACTGGAAGGGATGCCTTGCAGCAAGCCAGTTCCAGTTCCAGAACACAAAGGGATTGGGGAGGGAGCCTTGACCATCACTGATTCCAGGACCCCGGGCTCAGGACAGCACTGTCAGAGCAAAGGAGGCCTTTGACAGTGTCATTGTAAAAACCAGCCAGCCCCACATTTCCCCAGCCCACACTCCTGTCTGGGAAAAGGGCTTTATAGAAGAAATCTATTTTGCACAATTCTTCTAAATCTAAAAGTTGGCCGAGTGGCTGCAATATCACTGCAAATAATTGCAACAGGATATTGATTTCAAAATAGTGAGATCTAAGCCACACTGTCCACTACCTCTTTCAAAATCCAATTTTTCATGCTGCTCTTTTTATGACCTATGGATAAAAGACTCTGTTCTATGGCAAAGCTCGAGGCGGTGTTTCCTAGGTCCTGTCCCACAGAAGGCCATTTCTGTGGGACCTTAGTACTCATCACCCAGATATCAGCTGGTGCCCCTCCCTCTCCAGTATTTCATTTACTTGGTTTAAATCAGGGAGCCCTGCTACCTCTCCTCTCTTGATTTCTGCAAATTCTTAGGGACTTCTCTTATAGACATTTATTTCTCCTCATGCCAAACTATATTCAAAGTGTTGTGCTTTTGAGGTCTCCATACAAGACTCACCAGTATGATGTGTTGTGCTGGTCTAGTAATTTGAGTTAATATTGAGGGGTATGACATGGAGCAAATGACCTTCTCCAAACCTGTTTTTTTTTTTTTCCAGGGAAAACAGTTGGGCTCATCCCCATATTTCTCTTTATTTCTTACTTTTGCCCCCAAGCACTTGGAATTATTTTCTTGTTGGTGGCCATCCTAGCTTTCCTGGGAGTTAGGTTAAGCTTGGACCGATAATTGCATGTGCGTCCATACACTGACTACACTAAAGCTTTGATGCTCAGTATTTTTTGGACCAGCAACATCTGGGGGTCTTACAGAGGTGCAGATTCTCAGCTACTGGATCAGAATCTGAACGTCAGCGACATCCTCAAGGTGATCCTATGTCCATTCGAGTTGGAGAAGTACTGCTGTGAAGGGTGGGAAGTTTGAATCAGCTCCTTTCACCCTGGAGTCTCCTGGGGTAGTGGGTTGAATACTGCTCCCCTCCTTCCTCCTGGTCTCTAAATCCATGCCCATCTGGAACCTCAGAATGTGACCTAATTTGGAATAAGGGTCTTTGCAGATGTCATTAAGTCATAGAGATTGGAGTGATGTGTCTACAAGCCAAGGAATGCCTGGGAATCCCTGCCGACAGCCACCAGAAGCTAGGGGAGAGGTGTGGAATGGATTCCCTCTCTACAAGGAACGAAACCTGCCAGCCCCTTGACTGTTCTTCTGGCCTCCAGAGCTGTGACACAATGAATTTCTGTTGTCTGAAAGCCAGTTTGTGGTCATTGTTAGAGTAGCTGCAGGATACCAATACACACACCAACACCTGGGTTTGGTGGTATACCTCAGTCTCCCTTTTCCTCACCAATCCTAAGCTGGAGTAAGTGTTGGGGTCTCCTGTGAGTGTGGCCGGACACTTGCCCCGTGCTCCCCTGCCTGGCTGGGACCACTACTAGCCTTTCTCTCTCGAATGTCCCCTGAGCTCTGGGGTGCTCTCTCTCGTCCTCTTGCAGTGAGCTCTGACGTCTCCAGAATTTCCGGTGAGTCTGTTAGAATCTGCCCCCGGGCTGCATTCTGTCTGCTTCACCATTCTGAGTTTTGTCACTATTGTTCTAAAGGACCTCATTCACTTCCTTTAAAAAGGAAAGAGTCTATCCAGCCCAGAAGTCTTGCCAATTAGGCTTGAAAAAAAACTGGATTTGGAGCAATTCCCTGGAAGGCACTCTGCGATTCTTGCCTCCCACCTTTGGGGTGGGCAGGGGAAATCCTGTCTCCTGGCACTTCCTGCTTTTCGAAGTGCCTCTCGACTACAGGGGAACCCTTTTCCCTCCTCGGCACACTGTTAATCCAAAGACTGGCTTCTGCAATGAGCACTTGTCCACCCATTTTGACTCTTTACTTCCATAGCATATACGTCACATTCAGAAGAGAACAAGCTTAGAGCAGTTCATAGCTCATTTGTGTTATTATTATTTATTTTTTGCAACCGAATGCTCAAATTTTTACACTTAGAGATCTCATTTTATTGGAAAATATTTTTAAAAGACTAAATAAGAAAACTTTGTGTTAAAATATGATCATCATAACAGTTTTTACTTATGCAGTGTTGAGTTTGCCCTAACTCTTTGAAGCACTTTATATAGATAAGCTCATTTTAATATTAATAACTACCCTATGAGGTAAATACTACTGTCACCTTTATTTTATTTTTTTAATTTTTTTTCAAATTTATTTTTTATTCTAAGTTGTTAGAAATGACAGCAGAATGTATTGCATTTCATATTATACTTATAGAGCACATTGTTGCATATCTCTGGTTGTATACAAAGTATTTCACACCATTTTGTGACTTCATCATTTGTGTTATTTTTGTGAAAGACTATTTCCCAAAACAATACGCTATCAGGTCACATAAGACTTGCCAACAGTGTGTGTGTGTGTGTGTGTGTGTGTGTGTGTGTGTGTGTGCATGTGTGTTTGTGCCAGGGATTTGAAGCCAGGGCCGGGCAAGCACTCTACCACTGAACTACCTCCCCAGCCCATATCATTTTTTTTTTTTTTTTTTTTTTTTTTGCAGTGCTAGGGATTGAACCCAGGGCCTCACAGATGCTAGGCAAATGTTCTACTACTGAACTCCATCCCCAGCCTGCAAATACATACCCAAGACTAGGTGATTACATATGAGTTGTCCTACAGGGTACAGCTACCTCACATCTCCAGCTTCCTCCTTGAGATGGACATTGTAGCTTCTCCTGGAAGGAATGCTTTCAGCCCCAACATGCAGAATTTGCTAAGCTGTTGACTTTTCTTCTGAAAGTCTCTTCTGCTTTCTGCTAGTTCAGCAAATTCTGCACTCAAAGGGAAGGCCGACTCTCCACCCCCATTGGTTTTTGACCCCTCATGTGATCTGGGGCAGGTGCCTTCTGAGCTACAAGGAACTGCTAGCTCAGATTCATCCTGGGAAGCTGCAGTCTGTCTCCTGGCTCCTGCCAGCAGAAGGCTGCTTGTATTGAGATCTTCCTGTTTGTTGTCCTGAACCTTGTCCATTGCTCTTACTCTGTCACACCACAGCAAACTGGGGTGGGGTGGTGGGGAGGAGTGTCTGATTTCCCCGAGCTCTGCTTCTTTGGGAGACCAGTTACTGTCGGGGAAGTGATGGTCATGTTTTTTTTTTTTTTTTTTTTTTTTTTTTTTTTTTTTTTTTTTGTACTGGGGATTGAACTCAGGGGCACTCGACCACTGGGCCACATCCCCAGCCCTTTTTTGTATTTTATTTAGAGACAGGGTCTCACTGAGTTGCTAAGTGCCTCGCCATTGCTGAGGCTGGCTTCGAACTCGCGATCCTCCTGTCTCAGCCTCCCAAAGTGCTGGGATTACAGGCGTGCGCCACCGCGCCCGGCTGATGGCCATGTTTTTAATACAGGGATCCCTTCCCTAACACACTTGGCACTTGGGACTGGATAATCCCTAGCGGTGGGGTGCTCTGTGCATTGTAGCCTGTTGGGCAGCATCCCTGGCCTCTACCCACAAAGTGCCAGGAGCACCCCCATCCCTAAACTGAGACCATGAAAAATGTCTCCAGATGTTGCCAAAGAACCCTGTGGACAAAAGTGCTGCTGTTAAAAACCACAGCTTCAAGGGCACGTGTCAGGTGTTCATTAAGCTCAAACACAGAGGCCAGTGCTCTGTGACTTTCACCAGAATCGGAGTGACTGGGTGCTAACCACTAGAGAGGTTACCTGCAATGAGGCTCTCTGTTCAGGGAACACACTCAAATTTGAGCTGCCTTTGTGGAAATGCCAGCGTATTTTCTTGCAAAACATAAAAAACCTTTTGTGAGTTTCTCAGAAGAGCAATGAGGAGGAGGCATGTCTCTGTGGCAAAAGAAACTTTCATTCTGATTTGGATTCTCCAGGTACTAACGCAACAATTATTACTATTGCTGCTATTAGTATTATCATTATCGTTATCATTGTTATTATTAATTTTTCAAAACCATTCTGTGGAATGTGAATCAGTAAGTTTTAAAAACGTCTGCACTGGATTTATTTTCTTGATAGACACATCAGGGGTAGATACATATTTTCTTTGGTTGCAAACTATGCAAAATGTACAAAATTTCATGAAAAAACTCTAGAAGGTTATATTTTGATCATTTTTCATTCCCTCTCCTCTCAAATGGAAAAATTAATTCAATTGCTTATCATTGGCATGATAAGAAAATGGGTTTTGCTCCTGAGCTCCTCTTGGCACTCAGCACATCAACAGCAAAAATGCCCTAGCCAGTATTGTTCCAGTGCACCCTTCTCATCTTTCTGGGTGTTCTGAGCTTTCAAGTTCATCACTGAGGTCCCAGGTGTGTGCCAATATGTTCTCCTCACCACTTCTTCCAGCCTCTGTCAGAACAAGTAATAGGCTGGATTCGAGGTTTCCCACCCACAGGGATGCTTACACAGCCATCTGCATGCTAACGTGGTTCCGTGTCTTGGTGGGCTGCTCTGCCACTTACAGCCCATAGCATTGAGAGGATAGCAGAGCCCTCCCCGGGCAGCTGTGTGCCGTCGGGTTCTGATGGTAGGACTTGTGCTTGGGGGAATGGCTTGATCTGTGACATGAGAGGGTGTAGGCACAAGCAGACTAACATCCGAGCTCTGCTAACCTCAAAAATATACTTGAAAAAAAGTTGTTTTAATTTGCCGTGTAATTTGGACAGGCATAGGCGGAACACCTGCTATTTGGGACTTGGTGAATCAAATTGGGCTGGCAGGTACAGACTCAAGGACGATCAAGGGAAAATGTTAAATGAAAGGAAGGGAAATATGTAGGCTGGGTGAACCTGGAATCTGTCCAGGATGGGGCCCATTTTCCTGAAACCGGAGGCACCTGCTGCTTTACCTGTATAGCCAGGGGCAGTGGGACTATACAGATAACCTAGTCTGTTGACTTTGGGGTCGTCCTTACAGGTTTTAGCTGCTTCAGGAAGTGCTTTTGACCACCAGTGGAGACAGAAGGGCACCTACTTACCATTCCACAGAATCAGACACCATGGTCAAAGTGAGGTCAAAGTGGCATGTAAAGTGGAGGTCATGACACGACATCATCCTAACCCTAACCTGTGTAGGAATGTAGAGTTTGTAACAGCTCACTTGCTTGCAAATCTACAGAAATTTTCCACCTTAGACACTCCAGAAATATTTTTTGAATCTCCTAGCCAACTGAAGATTGTTACGCACCCACTTCTCTCTTTTTAATAAACTGGATTTGCTGAAGCTGTCCTACTAGGGAGTTAATTTTCATTTCCTTCATTGAATCCTCAGTGAAGGGGTTGCAAGGACGCTCAGCATCCCAGACAATCCAGACAGTTCCATGGGGTGGTCTGCCAGCTATGGTGACTCTCAGACTCCAAGGCCTGCTATCTAATGGGGATAACCATATCACAGGCTGCCCAGAGAGATTTCCTCTTGAAATTGACTCACCAGAAAGGGGACAGGATCTAAGGTGGAGGAAAATCAGGTCTGGAAGATCATAAAGATGCTGAACTAGAGATGGGTGCCAAGTAAGGGGAAGCCTTCTTTGCACTTTAGTTCAAAATGGAGTGGGAAGGGGCCTGATGTTCTGCCAAGAAATCACTCCTCATCAGAACTTCCCGTTAGTCACTGTCCTGTAGTGAGAGGCCAGTCTGTCTCAGAGGAGCACAAAGGTCCCCTAAAACAGAGAAACCTATGACTTGTGAATGTGCCCTCTGTGTGATGGATGCCAACCACAATCTCCTGTCACATCTACAAAGCCTGGTTCAATTTGCACAGAACATTCTGGAACACTCCATCATTTGAAATATAGATGGGGGAGCTGGATTGGCGGAGCTGCAGGTAAGTGCAGGAACATTTGCGATGGGGGTGGCATGGACTTTGTGTCTCTGACGGGGTGTCACAGACAGCTGAGGCGTCTGGAGTGTAGACGGATTAGACTCAGTAGTGGTCCCTGCTCCTGGGCACAGGGTAAGAACCATTTGCCTATTTTCTGTCATGCTGTCCTGGAAGCTGCTTTGTTTTTAGCTGAACAAAGGGTGCTCACAGGGCAGGAGCCAGGGCCTCCCTGCATGGCCTTCTGAGATCAGCAGAAAGGTTAGGAGCAGCTGCACAGAGGTTTCCTGCTCTCGGCCCCCAGCCACCCCCTGTCCAGGAGGCAAAAGGCGCCACAAGCTCATCTTAAACCTGCAGGCGGCCAAGTGCACGGCCACGTGTTTATGTTTACATCGACATCCAGCTGAGTCAGTGCGAGTCCTCACCACAGAGGATGGCAGAGTCCTATTCTCACCCCACCCCACCTGGCCCAGTGCTGGGGAGCCTCATCGCAAAGTCCTGGGGTGGGGGTGGGAGTGGGGGTGAGGATGGGGGTGGGCAGAATCCTTTTCAAAGTAGGATGAAACCACAGGCAGGGGCACTGAGGTCCTGCACCCTCCATAGAGCCCTTTCTCCACAATCAGAGGTAGAACCCCCAAAGCCCAGGATGTGGACCCCCTGAGGACGGCCACTCTGCATACCATGCCCAGCTCCCTGCGTGCTCCCCTAGACTGAGGTGGCATGTGAGGGAGGGCAGACTCGTTGTCTGCCCTGTTTTCTATTTTTTTCTTAACATACATTGTTTGGCTGTTCTTTATTCTGTTTGCTTACACAACTAAAGCAGACTCCTATGGGAAAGCCACACACACACACACACACACACACACACACACACACACACATCAAATGGGGAAAGAGAATCTGCTCTCCTACTACCTGTGAAAAACATGGCTGGTTTTCCTTCCTGTCTTTTCTCTGTGAACACATTTACATATCTCAGAAGTTCTCTCAGAGTGCACATAGTCATTTGGCCCAGGTCTTCACAGTCTATAAATCTCAAGTATCTTCCCGTGACATTAACTTCAATGACTGTTTGGTGTTATCTGTAAATAATGTACAAAGCTGGATGATTTTTGGAGAGGTTAATTTATCTCTCCCTTTATTTCCTCTTTTCTTTCCTCCTTCTCCTTCTTTGCCTTTTTAAAGCAGATAGTACACTTGTGTTTCCCCTTCCCAATATCTATGCTACCTATCTGTGACAATATTAAATGCCTAACAGATATATCATTGTGGCAGCAAAAGAAGAGGGAAAAAGAATGGCCAGAATGAAAATGCACACACACATATATGTATTACGTGTGTATATATGTGGATGTATGATTTTTTTTAAAGATAACAACTGATAATTTTCCAAAATTCATGGATGGTATCATCAATTAATTCAAGCAGCTGAGCAAATGTAAGAAAGAGAAATATGAAGCCAACAACACAGGCATATTACATTCCAACTGCCAAAAAGCAAGATAAAAAGGTAAAATCAGCTGGGGGAAAAAAGAAAAGATGTATTACACAGAGGGAACAATGCCAATGAAGCTGTATTATTTCTTCTTTTCATCAGGAACAATGGTCAGAATATTGAATAACATCTTTGAAGTTCTGGTTCTAAAAAGCAGTGGGAAAGAAAATGGTATCTTCAACCTGGAATTCTTATTCAACAAAACTCCATCAATAATGAAGATGAGGGCTGGGGTTGTGGCTCAGTGGTAGAGCGCATGCCTAGCACGTGCAAGGCCCTGGGTTTGATCCTCAGCACCATATAAAAAAATAAATAAATAAAATAAAGGTACTGTGTCCAACTACAACTAAAAAATAAATATTAAAAAAATGAAGATGAAATAAAGACATTTCCAACAACGAAAGACTGAGATGTCTCCAGCAGGCCTAAATGGTAAGAAAAGCTCAAGGAATTTCTTCAAGCTAATGGGAAATGCCATCACATGACAGCAACTAGGAATGAGGACCTCAGAGGGGGATAAATACCTGACATTTTTATCTTAAGATACTCTTTAATTAAAAAGCATATTTAAAAAAGCATGTTTGTTTAAGGCAAAATAATAAGAATGAATGCTTGCAGTGACAGCATATGTGCAAATAAAATACATGAAAAGACCACGTGACATAGGAAGGCAGAAATGAAAGGGTTAGTGCTGTGAGGTTCGTGCACTGTCTGTGCAGTTGTTATTTGACAGTAGACTGGAATAAGTTAGACGTGTGCCTTGAAGAAGCCCATACAATATAGTTAATAAGTCAATGGAGGGGATAAAGTGAAATAATATTTTATTAACCCAAAAGGGGAATAAAGAAAAGGAGGAGGAAGAATTAGATCAGCCCACAAGAACAGCTTGGGGTGGTGGTGGTGGGGAAGTTGGTCATCACCAAGGACACGAAGCAACTGGCACACCCACTCTTGGTAGGAATATCAAAGGGGGCTTGAATACTGAAGAACTATTTGGAAGTTTCTTATCAAGTTAAATACACTTTTTAGCGAATGACTCAGGAACTATACTTTTGGGTGTTTGTCCAAAAGAATTGAAAACAAGACTCATAGTGACCCTAATCTGGAAATGACCCCAATGTCCATCAACATTACTAAATAGGTTGTTTCATATCCCCTGCAACTGAACACAACTCGGCAACACAAAAGGAAGGCAACACGGACACACACCACCACAGCACACAATGGAAGAGCACGTACTGTGGGATTCCATCTGTCTGAAGTCAGGGCCAACCAGTGATGATGCCAACCAGAGATGGCTTACCTTCAGGAGGCACCAGGGAACTTCCAAGATGGACGAAATGTTTCGGATCTTGTTTGGCTTGTGCTACACACATTTATACAACTGTCAAAACCCACTGAACCGGAATACTTCGTGGTTGGTACATTGTATTGTATGTACCTCAATGTAAAATAAAATAAAATTAATATCCCTCTCCTGGGAACTCTAATGCTATTAATGAGTGGTTCTACTGAAAAAAAAAAAAAAAAAAAAAAAGGCGTTTGCAATATTTTAGAGCAGTCAGAATTCTAAGGTTCGAAAGCAAGAGTGACCAAAAGTTTTTATTTCCCAACTCTGATTCTTTTTTTTTTTTTTTTTTTTTTTAGCTTTATGAACTCTTTTATTCAATTGTGCAGGGTATGACAAATCTTGGGAAGATAGTATAGTATTGGAGTTTTTTAATTTGAGCTGTAATTTACATACCATAAAATTTACCCTTTTAAAGTGTATACTTTTGTCACTTTTTTTTTTCATTGAAAATATAATATTTAATATTTAATGTTCATTTTTTTACTTTAATTATTTATTTACTTATTCATAATGCACAAGTATAGCATCTTTTTACATACAACTGCTTATGCACAAAGAAACTAAAAGATCACCATGAATACTGCCCCTGTCACTGCAGATTGGATGGAATCACTCAGGCTGCGTTGCGCTGAAGCAATGTGTGGCTCACATTGTATGACTCAGCAGCACTGATTGTAATGGTAGCCAATGTGACCTGCCATTTCCAAAAGCTAGGGATTTCCTGAGCCTTTTCTGGCTTCATCTTCACTGGGGGTCCTCCGAAGTGATGGCAGTTTTGTTCCCATTTCCCCCCAAGAAGGGGCCTGAGTAAAGGGGCAGATCTAGGATTCAAATCCAGCTTTTGTTATCTTGGGTGGCACTGAGGGACACGAGGGAGAGAGGGATCCATGGCATCGAGAGAAACCGAGTGCACAGTATCCGGGTGAAATGAAACACTTCATAACGCGATGATCAGATTATCTGTCGCATATGCTGGTGCTTTCACATCTGTTTTCTCATCACAGTACATGCCTCTGCTGCAAGGCAGAAAGAAACACCTGCTCGTACCAGGGACCTGTCCTTAACAAGGCTGGCATGTAAATACTTGAGAGAGGCAGGTCTCTTTCAAAAACTTCACTTAAAAAATCTACCCAGCACCTTCTGCTTATATCTCATCTCAGTGTAGCAAAGAAAGTGGGAAAATGTTATTTGGGGGAAATCTATCATCACTCCCCATTAAATCGAGGCACTAAGTGAGCAGGCAGGACCCTGAGAGGCTAGCTTGAAGGCCCACTTAGAGAAGGAGACAAGCAGGATGGATGGAGACTGGACACCAGGCAGAGTGACAGCTCAGCAATGTGACGGGCAGCAGGGGAATCTGGGTGTCAGGCAGAAGAGCTCTTCAGCCACCTCAGTGGGCACCAGAGCTGGGGTGGAGGCCCTGGTGGTGCTGCTGTCCTTGTGCTACTCAGGTCAGCCTGGGGAGAGGAGTCCAGGGCCCACATTTGGATGAAGCATCTGCTCAGGGTTCAGACAACACTTTTATGGTCACACACACACACACACACACACACACACACACACACACTCCAGATCACTGTTAGGAAAGGAGAACAATGCCAAGTGGCCATGAATGACAAGTGTTCACACCTGCTGGACACTTGCTATGCTGGGGTGTCAGGGTTGGAACACGTGTGCTGGTACCCCAACTGTTACATGAATGAGTGTGCTAGGGTGGGGGAAGGGCAGGACACTCTTTTAAGGTTAATAGAGTTCAGCCCCTACCCTATGGCACTGCTGTGAATGCGGATTGAATTGAGTGGATCGAATTATATTAAAGTGGGGATTATTGATTTCAAAAAGGGGTAGGCAAGAACACTTCCATATTCACCAAGTCTGGTCAGTGGACAGTCCTCATTGGCATCACCTGGAAACCTTCTTTCAAACACACATTTATTTGTTCACTGAGCAAATGGCACCTTGATTCCCTCTGAATGGCAGGTATATTTCACAGATCCAAGAACAAAAGAGTAAACAAGGCAGACATCGTCCCTGACCTCCTGGAACATTCAATTCAGTGAGGAAAACAGTCAAAATCTAAAATACCACGAATAATAAACAAAATAAAGCAATCACACACCGTGATGTTGTAGTGAAAGAAGCAACTCAGTCGCTAAGGGGGGAGATGATTGTTGGGTGCTATGAGCAGGACCCACTTTAAATGGGGAATCCAGGAAGCACCTTCCTGAGGAGAGAGTTAAATTCCCAAGCTTCATCCCAGGTCCCCAGAGTTGAGTCAAGAGCATCAGTGGATCATATACCTCCTTTCCTAAATGTTCATATAGGTTAGGTACCTCTCGAGAGAGACCCTAGAGGAAATCTTTGCTCTTGAAAGTATTACAGGCTCACAGGATTAAACTGAAGGGATCATTCCATACTGCCGCTGAACTCTCCAGGGCTCACCTTCGCCTGACTCTCCTCTCCTGTCTAGACACGGGGGAGAGTATGCTAAGACAGGCCAGATGATTGGGTCTGGCTAGTGGGCCATGATGAGCAGTCATATGTGAGCTTCCCCAGGCCTTACTTCTCTTTTTCAGTGACCTTGGAAGCCACTGTGAGCTGGTGACATCACCAGATGGGGGACCCTCTGTCAAACTAAGTGCCTTAGTAACTCAGGGGAGCCTCCTAGCTTCCTACTTACCTCCACATAACAGGCATGAGCAAGAAATGAAACTTGGCTTACGCCACTGACATCATTTGTTATAGCAACACACCTGAGCATTATCCTGACTAATAGAGATATAAGGTATGACCTTCTTCCCTAGAACCCACTGGTTATAGAAACCAAACAAACAAAAACAAAAACAAACACAAAACACTCATGGACCTAGGGAAATATGTCCTACAATGGGTTCATAATATTAGCTCAACTTTATTGAGTCATTAAATACATGCCTGAACCTTTGTTAAATAATATGCTGTGCAGCAGATTAATTTAATTAGCTGGACTTGGTTAAGGGCAAGCCCAGAGCAACCGTTCTTTATCCTCTTACTATCACCTGAGTACTGCTGTAGGATTTTTTTCTCTCCACTTCTTGGATGGGAAGAACCAAAAGCTTTTCTGATCACTGCCAGTTAATAAAAAGTTCAATTCCTTCCAATTTTAAAATTCCAGAATCTCACCCAATTCTAGTTTATGCTGCTCTAGGGTTGGAAAGCCAGGTAGACGAGGTATGTGGTTGTTTTCTTCACAATGTTATTTATTTTTTTCCATATGAATGGATAATTACATTCTTGATGAATAATGTATCCTCTAAATTCATTGTAAGCATAAATACTTGAGAAGTATCATCACCTAATAATGACAGCTGATGAGTTTGTATTCAAAATTTTTAAGCAGTAATTGGAAAAATTCTACTTGTACTATGCTATGGTCCCCACTTTCAGTGGTCAGAAAATACTGACTGCCACTGCTTTCCTGAGTTGAAGTGGTTAAGTCTAATTTGGCTACTAATGTGGGACAATTTTCCAAGTGTGCATTAACTACAAAATGGAGATTTTATATTCTCCTCCAAACCAATTTTATTTTTCCCTATTTATGCTTCCACTTATAATTTAAAAGGTCTTAAAAGTTGAATCACCCGGTGCTGTTTTCTGTCCCTTATTATGTTACAACACAAGAATCTATACTTGACTCCTGTTTTTCTTTTGTTAAGATTTTTTTTTTCTGTCAAAGGAACACCATACAATCAAAAAGAGGATACATTAGGAGTCAGTGGACTCATTTTCATGAGAAAGGTTGTAATAGGAAGTGGAAATAGAATACAATTCGCTCTGAGATGTGAATGATCTGACACGAGCTCCTTCCTCTGGTTGGTTTGCCGTTGTGGCTGTCAGTCTCAATGCCTTGGCCTGAAGGATCTTTTATGTAATTTAAACACATCCTCTGTTCTCAGAGCTGAGATAACCAATTTCACATCTCCCACTTGGTAAGCAAAGTGAAAGAGGCTTCTGATGGAAATGAAATGAATGTTTAGTCCAGGCAATAAGTAATTGCTCTGATAGAAATACCCCCATCCAGAAAGACAGATTAATGTAAGTCATTCGGATGGCATCTTCTTGAACAAAATACATCGGGAGTGGGGAGAGGATGGGATGCAGACTCTGAAATTAAATGCAATGATATATTTGTATTCAAATCACTTCCTCTCTATCCTTCTCAAACAAGAAGTTACTGCACAGAAAAGACCAGAAACCTCTTACCCTCAGAAGTTGATACTAATAGAAAAATTTGACACTGTCCATTGAAATTCTGTTGATAGCTCCTTCTAAAAGAGGAGGAAAATCCTCATTATATCTTAGATTGATCAGGAAAGTGATTGTTCCAGGTTATCATTTTATTATTATATCTTTGGGGCCTTGGTGATCATTTTTAACTCCTTTTTTCCACTGGGAAGGGACTTCATTAACTAGAAGTTCTAATAACTGAACAAAATTTCAACGAAACTAAAACAA